>CAWUFW010005624.1:0-1299909 GCA_963921515.1 Calotriton arnoldi
TTATGCTTCGTTCAGTTACGTATTGCATGTGAATTATCACTTTTGGAACTAAAATAAGTGTGTTTAGAGTCATTTTCCTGCCCCAAATTGCTCAAAATATATGCTTCTGAGAAGGAGGAAAAGTCTGCAAAAACTGGCAATTTTGGTCACTGTGAGGCTTTAAAAAGTGGTTATTCAACATGAGGCATTGATCCAATTGACATTTTGAAATCATTTTTTGTACAGTCCAAAATATCAATTTTCTGATGAAAAACGATGACACCGGACCTGTCTAACTTTCTCCAGATGGGCAGTATTCATGCTTTTTAATATTTAATCTTTTGACTGTAAACGACTATTGGATGAATTATCACTTTTGGAACTAAAATAAGTGTTTTTAGAGCAATTTTCCTGCCTGAAATCGGTCAAAATATAAGCTTGTGAGTAGGAGGAAAAGTCTGTAAAAATGGCAATTTTGGTCACTGTGAGGCTCAAAAAACGGTTATTCAACACGAGGCACGATCCAATTGACATTTTGAATCATTTTGTGTACAGTCCAAAAAATCAATTTTCTGATGAAAAACGATGACCCAGGACCTGTCGAACTTTCTCCAGATGGTCAGTAATGGCGATTTTTTAATGTTTAATCTTTTGATTGTAAATGCCTATTGGATGTGAATTATCACTTTTGGAACTAAAATAAGTGTGTTTAAAGTCATTTTCCTGCCTGAAATCGGTCAAAATAGAAGCTTCTGAGAAGGAGGAAAAGTCTGAAAAAATGGCAATTGTGGTCACTGTGAGGCTGTACAAAGTGGCTATTCAACATGAGGCATGATCCAATTGACATTTTGAATCAATTTTTGCACAGTCCAAATAATCAAATTTCTGATGAAAAACGATGACCCTGGACCTGTCGAACTTTCTCCAGATGGTCAGTAATGGTGATTTTTTAATGTTTAATCTTTTGACTGTAAATGACTATTGGATGTTAATTATCACTTTTGGAACTAAAATATGTGTGTTTAGAGTCATTTTCCTGCCTGAAATCGGTCAAAATAGAAGCTTGTGAGTAGGAAGAAAAGTCTGTAAAAATGACAATTTTGGTCACTGTGAGGCTTTAAAAAGTGGTTATTCAACACGAGGCACGATCCAATTGACATTTTGAATCATTTTTTGTACAGTCCAAAAAAATCAATTTTCTGATGAAAAACGATGACCCAGGACCTGTCGAACTTTCTACAGATGGTCAGTAATGGTGATTTTTTAATGTTTAATCTTTTGACTGTAAATGACTAATGGATGTGAATGATCACTTTTGGTACTAAAATAAGTGTGTTTAGAGTCATTTTCCTGCCTGAAATCGGTCAAAATAGAAGCTTCTGAGAAGGAGGAAAAGTCTGTAAAATGGCAATTTTCATCACTGTGAGGGTTTAAAAAGTGGTTATTCAAAATGAGGCGCGATCCAATTGACATTTTGAATCATTTTGTGTACAGTCCAAAAAATCAATTTTCTGATGAAAAACGATGACCCCGGACCTCTCAAACTTTCTCCAGATGGGCAGTAATGGTGATTTTTGAATGTTTAATCTTTTGATTGTAAATTAATGGTGGATGTGAATTATCACTTTTGGAACTAAAATAAGTGTGTTTAAAGCCATTTTCCTGCCTGAAATCCGTCAAAATATATGCTTCTGAGCAGGAGGAAAAATCTGCAAAAATCGCAATTTTGGTCACTGAGGCTTTAAAAAGTGGTTATTCAACATGAGGCATGATCCAATTGACATTTTGAATCATTTTTTGTACAGTCCAAATAATCAATTTTCTGATGAAAGACGATGACCCTGGACCTGTCGAACTTTCTCCAGATGGTCAGTAATGGTGATTTTTTAATGTTTAATGTTTTGACTGTAAATGACTATTGGATGTGAATTATCACTTTTGGAACTAAAATAAGTGTGTTTAAAGTCATTTTCCTGCCCGAAATTCGTCAAAATATATGCTTCTGAGCAGGAGGAAAAGTCTGCAAAAATGGCAATTTTCGTCACTGTGAGGCTTTGAAAAGTGGTTATTCAACATGAGGCACTGTCTAATTGACATTTTAAATCATTTTTTGTACAGTCCAAAAAATCAATTTTCTGATGAAAAACGATGACAACGGACCTATCAAACTTTCTCCAGATGGGCAGTAATCATGCTTTTTAAAATTTAATCTTTTGACTGTAAACGACTATTGGATGAATTATCACTTTTGGAACTAAAATAAGTGTTTTTAGAGCAATTTTCCTGCCTGAAATCGGTCAAACTATAAGCTTGTGAGTAGGAGGAAAAGTCTGTAAAAATGGCTATTTTGGTCACTGTGAGGCTCAAAAAACGGTTATTCAACACGAGGCACGATCCAATTGACATTTTGAATCATTTTGTGTACAGTCCAAAAAATCAATTTTCTGATGAAAAACGATGACCCAGGACCTGTCGAACTTTCTCCAGATGGTCAGTAATGGCGATTTTTTAATGTTTAATCTTTTGATTGTAAATGACTATTGGATGTGAATTATCACTTTTGGAACTAAAATAAGTGTGTTTAGAGTCATTTTCCTGCCTGCAATCGGTCAAAATAGAAGCTTCTGAGTAGGAGGAAAGGTCTGTAAAAATGGCAATTTTAGTCACTGCGAGGCTTTAAAAACTGGTTATTCAACATGAGGCACGATCCAATTGACATTTTGAATCATTTTTTGCACAGTCCAAATAATCAAATTTCTGATGAAAAACGATGACCCTGGACCTGTCGAACTTTCTCCAGATGGTCAGTAACGGTGATTTTTTAATGTTTAATCTTTTGATTGTAAATGACTATTGGATGTGAATTATCACTTTTGGAACTAAAATAAGTGTGTTTAGAGTCATTTTCCTGCCTGAAATCGGTCAAAATATAAGCTTCTGAGCAGGAGGAAAAGTCTGCAAAAATGGCAATTTTGGTCACTGTGAGGCTTTAAAAAGTAGTTATTCAACATGAGGCACGATCAAATTGACATTTTGAATCATTTTGTGTACAGTCCAAAAAATCAATTTTCTGATGAAAAACGATGACCCCGGACCTGCTCGAACTTTCTCCAGTTGACCAGTATTGGTGATTTTTGAATGTTTAATCTTTTGACTGTAAATAACTATTGCATGTGAATTATCACTTTTGGAACTAAAATAAGTGTGTTTAGAGTCATTTTCCTGCCTGAAATCTGTCAAAATAGAAGCTTCTGAGTATGAGGAAAAGTCTGTAAAAATGGCAATTTTGGTCACTGTGAGGCTTTAAAAAGTGGTTATTCAACATGAGGCACAATCCAATTGACATTTTGATTCATTTGTTGTACAGTCCAAAAAATCAATTTTCTGATGAAAAACGATGACCCCGGACCTGTCGAACTTTCTCTAGATGGTCAGTAATAGTGACTTTTTTAATGTTTAATATTATGACTGTAAATAACTATTGCATGTGAATTATCACTTTTGGAACTAAAATAAGTGTGTTTAAAGCCATTTTCCTGCCTGAAATCCGTCAAAATATATGCTTCTGAGCAGGAGGAAAAATCTGCAAAAATCGCAATTTTGGTCACTGAGGCTTTAAAAAGTGGTTATTCAACATGAGGCATGATCCAATTGACATTTTGAATCATTTTTTGTACAGTCCAAATAATCAATTTTCTGATGAAAGACGATGACCCTGGACCTGTCGAACTTTCTCCAGATGGTCAGTAATGGTGATTTTTTAATGTTTAATGTTTTGACTGTAAATGACTATTGGATGTGAATTATCTCTTTTGGAACTAAAATAAGTGTGTTTAGAGTCATTTTCCTGCCCCAAATTGCTCAAAATATATGCTTCTGAGAAGGAGGAAAAGTCTGCAAAAACTGCAATTTTGGTCACTGTGAGGCTTTAAAAAGTGGTTATTCAACATGAGGCTTGATCCAATTGACTTTTTGAAACATTTTTTGTCCAGTCCAAAATATCAATTTTCTGATGAAAAACGATGACCCCGGACCTGTCTAACTTTCTCCAGATGGGCAGTATTCATGCTTTTTAATATTTAATCTTTTGACTGTAAACGACTATTGGATGTGAATTATCACTTTTGGAACTAAAATAAGTGTTTTTAGAGCGATTTTCCTGCCTGAAATCGGTCAAACTATAAGCTTGTGAGTAGGAGGAAAAGTCTGTAAAAATGGCAATTTTGGTCACTGTGAGGCTCAAAAAACGGTTATTCAACACGAGGCACGATCCAATTGACATTTTGAATCATTTTGTGTACAGTCCAAAAAATCAATTTTCTGATGAAAAACGATGACCCAGGACCTGTCGAACTTTCTCCAGATGGTCAGTAATGGCGATTTTTTAATGTTTAATCTTTTGATTGTAAATGACTATTGGATGTGAATTATCACTTTTGGAACTAAAATAAGTGTGTTTAGAGTCATTTTCCTGCCTGCAATCGGTCAAAATTGAAGCTTCTGAGAAGGAGGAAAAGTCTGTAAAAATGGCAATTGTGGTCACTGTGAGGCTTTAAAAAGTGGTTATTCAACATGAGGCATGATCCAATTGACATTTTGAATCAATTTTTGCACAGTCCAAATAATCAAATTTCTGATGAAAAACGATGACCCTGGACCTGTCGAACTTTCTCCAGATGGTCAGTAATGGTGATTTTTTAAAGTTTAATCTTTTGACTGTAAATGACTATTGGATGTTAATTATCACTTTTGGAACTAAAATATGTGTGTTTAGAGTCATTTTCCTGCCTGAAATCGGTCAAAATAGAAGCTTGTGAGTAGGAAGAAAAGTCTGTAAAAATGACAATTTTGGTCACTGTGTGGCTTTAAAAAGTGGTTATTCAACACGAGGCACGATCCAATTGACATTTTGAATCATTTTTTGTACAATCCAAAAAATCAGTTTTCTGATGAGAAACGATGACCCCGGAGCTGTCGAACTTTCTCCAGATGGGCAGTAATGGTGAATTTTTTATGTTTAATCTTTTGACTGTAAATGACTGGTGGATGTGAATTATCACTTTTGGAACTAAAATAAGTGTGTTTAAAGTCATTTTCCTGCCTGAAATCGGTCAAAATAGAAGCTTCTGAGAAGAAGGAAAAGTCTGAAAAAATGGCAATTTTGGTCACTGTGAGGCTTTAAAAAGTAGTTATTCAAATTGAGGCACTATCCAATTGACATTTTGAATCATTTTTTGTACAGTCCAAAAAAATCAATTTTCTGATGAAAAACGATGACCCAGGACCTGTCGAACTTTCTACAGATGGTCAGTAATGGTGATTTTTTAATGTTTAATCTTTTGACTGTAAATGACTATTGGATGTGAATGATCACTTTTGGTACTAAAATAAGTGTGTTTAGAGTCATTTTCCTGTCTGAAATCGGTCAAAATAGAAGCTTCTGAGAAGGAGGAAAAGTCTGTAAAAATGGCAATTTTGGTCACTGTGAGGCTTTAAAAAGTGGTTATTCAACATGAGGCACGATCCAATTGACATTTTGAATCATTTTTTGTACAGTCCAAAAAATCAATTTTCTGATGAAAAACGATGACCCCGGACCTGTCAAACTTTCTCCAGATGGGCAGTAATGGTGATTTTTGAATGTTTAATCTTTTGATTGTAAATGAATGCTGGATGTGAATTATCACTTTTGGAACTAAAATAAGTGTGTTTAAAGCCATTTTCCTGCCTGAAATCCGTCAAAATATATGCTTCTGAGCAGGAGGAAAAATCTGCAAAAATCGCAATTTTGGTCACTGTGAGGCTTTAAAAAGTGGTTATTCAACATGAGGCATGATCCAATTGACATTTTGAATCATTTTTTGTACAGTCCAAATAATCAATTTTCTGATGAAAAACGATGACCCTGGACCTGTCGAACTTTCTCCAGATGGTCAGTAATGGTGATTTTTTAATGTTTAATATTTTGACTGTAAATGACTATTGCATGTGAATTATCACTTTTGGAACTAAAATAAGTGTGTTTAAAGTCATTTTCCTGCCTGAAATCGCGTCAAAATATATGCTTCTGAGCAGGAGGAAAAGTCTGCAAAAATCGCAATTTTGGTCACTGTGAGGCTTTAAAAGTGGTTATTCAACATGAGGCATGATCCAATTGACATTTTGAATCATTTTTTGTACAGTCCAAAAAATCAATTTTCTGATGAAAAACGATGACCCCGGACCTGTCGAACTTTCTCCAGATGGGCAGTAATGGTGATTTTTTAATGTTTAATCTTTTGACTGTAAATGACTATTGGATGTGAATTATCACTTTTGGAACTAAAATAAGAGTGTTTAGAGTCATTTTCCTCTCTGAAATCGGTCAAAATATAAGATTCTGAGTAGGAGGAAAAGTCTGTAAAAATGGCAATTTTGGTCACTGTGAGGCTTTAAAAAGTGGTTATTCAACATGAGGCACGATCCAATTGACATTTTGAATACATTTTTTGTACAGTCCAAAAAATCAATTTTCTGATGAAAAACGATGACCCCGGACCTGTCGAACTTTCTCCAGATGGTCAGGAATGGTGATGTTTTTAATGTTTAATCTTTTGACTGTAAATGACTATTGGATGTGAATTATCACTTTTGGAACTAAAATAAGTGTTTTTAGAGCCATTTTCCTGCCTGAAATCGGTCAAAATAGAAGCTTCTGAGTAGGAGGAAAAGTCTGTAAAAATGGCAATTTTGGTCACTGTGAGGCTTTAAAAACGGTTATTCAACATGAGGCACGATCCAATTGACATTTTGAATCATTTTTTGCACAGTCCAAATAATCAAATTTCTGATGAAAAACGATGACCCTGGACCTGTCGAACTTTCTCCAGATGGTCAGTAACGGTGATTTTTTAATGTTTAATCTTTTGATTGTAAATGACTGGTGGATGTGAATTATCACTTTTGGAACTAAAATAAGTGTGTTTAAAGTCATTTTCCTGCCCGAAATTCGTCAAAATATATGCTTCTGAGCAGGAGGAAAAGTCTGCAAAAATGGCAATTTTGGTCACTGTGAGGCATTGAAAAGTGGTTATTCAACATAAGGCACGATCCAATTGACATTTTGAATCATTTTTTATACAGTCCAAAAAATCAATTTTCTGATGAAAAACGATGACAACGGACCTGTCGAACTTTCTCCAGATGGTCAGTAATGGTGATTTTTTAATGTTTAATGTTTTGACTGTAAATGACTATTGGATGTGAATTATCACTTTTGGAACTAAAATAAGTGTGTTTAAAGTCATTTTCCTGCACGAAATTTGTCAAAATATATGCTTCTGAGCAGGAGGAAAAGTCTGCAAAAATGACAATTTCGGTCACTGTGAGGCTTTAAAAAGTGGTTATTCAACATGAGGCATGGTCAAATTGACATTTTGGATCATTTTTTGTACAGTCCAAAAAATCAATTTTCTGATGAAAAACGATGACCCCGGACCTGCCGAACTTTCTCCAGTTGACCAGTATTGGTGTTTTTTTAATGTTTAATCTTTTGACTGTAAATAACTATTGCATTCGAATTATCACTTTTGGAACTAAAATAAGTGTGTTTAGAGTCATTTTCCTTCCTGAAATCAGTCAAAATAGAAGCTTCTGAGTAGGAGGAAAAGTCTGTAAAAATGGCAATTTTGGTCACTGTGAGAACTTAAAAAGTGGTTATTGAACATGAGGCACGATCCAATTGACATTTTGAATCGTTTTTTGGACAGTCCAAAAAATCAATTTTCTGATGAAAAACGATGACCCCGGACCTGTCAAACTTTCTCCAGATGGTCGGGAATGTTGATTTTGTATTGTTTAATCTTTTGACTGTAAATAACTATTGCATGTGAATTATAACTTTTGGAACTAAAATAAGTGTGTTTAGAGTCATTTTCCTGCCCGAAATCTGTCAAAATAGAAGCTTATGAGTATGAGGAAAAGTCTGTAAAAATGGCAATTTTGGTCACTGTGAGGCTTTAAAAAGTGGTTATTCAACATGAGGCGCAATACAATTGACATTTTGATTCATTTGTTGTACAGTCCAAAAAATCAATTTTCTGATGAAAAACGATGACCCCGGACCTGCCGAACTTTCTCCAGTTGACCAGTATTGGTGATTTTTTTAATGTTTAATCTTTTGACTGTAAATAACTATTGCATGTGAATTATCACTTTTGGAACTAAAATAAGTGTGTTTAGAGTCATTTTCCTTCCTGAAATCAGTCAAAATAGAAGCTTCTGAGTAGGAGGAAAAGTCTGTAAAAATGGCAATTTCGGTCACTGTGAGAACTTAAAAAGTGGTTATTCAACATGAGGCACGATCCAATTGACATTTTGAATCATTTGTTGTACAGTCCAAATAATCAATTTTCTGATGAAAAACGATGACCCCGGACCTGTCGAACTTTCTCCAGATGGTCAGGAATGTTGATTTTGTATTGTTTAATCTTTTGACTGTAAATAACTATTGCATGTGAATTATAACTTTTGGAACTAAAATAAGTGTGTTTAGAGTCATTTTCCTGCCCGAAATCTGCTCAAAATAGAAGCTTATGAGTATGAGGAAAAGTCTGTAAAAACTGGCAATTTTGGTCACTGTGAGGCTTTAAAAAGTGGTTATTCAACATGAGGCGCAATACAATTGACATTTTGATTCATTTGTTGTACAGTCCAAAATATCAATTTTCTGATGAAAAACGATGACCCCGGACCTGTCGAACTTTCTCTAGATGGTCAGTAATAGTGACTTTTTTAATGTTTAATATTATGACTGTAAATAACTATTGCATGTGAATTATCACTTTTGGAACTAAAATAAGTGTGTTTAGAGTCATTTCCCTGCTTGAAATCGGTCAAAATAGAAGCTTCAGAGTTAACCCTGGGCGTAGTTCGCGTAGTAGCGCTACGCGTAGCTACGTGAAGTGCACTTTGCACTACGCGAGCTACGCGTAGCACTACGCGAACTGCGTAGTGCGTACAGAAATGCTGTTCGCAATGATTGCACTGTGCCGGATGCTTGTCCGCACTGTGCAATCATTACAAACAGCATCTTGCACAGTGCAAGCAGATCGTTTTCTGCAGCTCGAGTAGATTTGTACTCGAGCGGCAGTTTTCTCAACGCAGACTGGTAGTTTCTCATCGCGAGCGGTCGCGAGCATACGCGACTCACTCGCAATGAGAAACCTGACCTCCCAGCGTTGAGAATCTCGCCGGGAGGTTTATTTTCCACGCTCGCGATCGGCAACTTGATGTTGCTGATCGCGAACGAGAAAAGTCTCACCGGGATGTCATTTTGCTCGCTCGCGGTCGCCAACTTGACGTTGAGGACCGTGAGCAAGCAAAAAATGCCCGCTACGCTACGCATTTTTGCACTGTGCTACGTGCAATTCGACTAGCGCGTATTTGCGCAAACTACGCGAGCGTAGCGTAGTTTTCCACCCAGGCCTATTCAGAGTAGGAGGAAAAGTCTGTAAAAATGGCAGCTTTGGTAACTGTAAGGCTTTAAAAAGTGGTTATTCAACATGGGGCACGATCCAATTGACATTTTGAATCATTTTTTGTACAGTCCAAATAAAATCAATTTTCTGATGAAAAACTATGACCCCAGACCTGTCGAACTTTCTCTAGATGGTCAGTAATAGTGACTTTTTTAATGTTTAATATTATGACTGAAAATAACTATTGCATGTGAATTATCACTTTTGGAACTAAAATAAGTGTGTTTAGAGTCATTTTCCTGCCTGAAATCGGTCAAAATAGAAGCTTCTGAGTAGGAGGAAAAGTCCGTAAAAATGGCAATTTTGTTAACTGTGAGGCTTTAAAAAGTGGTTATTCAACATGAGGCACGATCCAATTGACATTTTGAATCATTTTTTGTACAGTCCAAAAAAATCAATTTTCTGATGAAAAACTATGACCCCGGACCTGTCGAACTTTCTCCAGATGGTCAGTAATGGTGATTTTTTAATGTTTAATCTTTTGACTGTAAATAACTATTGCATATGAATTATCACTTTTGGAACTAAAATAAGTGTGTTTAGAGTCATTTTCCTGCCCGAAATCGGTCAAAATAGAAGCTTCTGATTAGGAGGAAAGGTCTGAAAAATGGTAATTTTGGTCACTGTGAGGCATTAAAAAGTGGTTATTCAACATGAGGCACGATACAATTGACATTTTGAATCATTTTTGTACAGTCCAAAAAATCAATTTTCTGATGAAAATCGATGACCCCGGACCTGTCGAACTTTCTCCAGATGGTCAGTAATGGTGATTTTTTAATGTTTAATATCTTGACTGTAAATAACTATTTCATGAGAACTATCACTTTTGGAACTCAAATAAGTGTGTTTAGAGTCATTTTTCTACTCCAAATCAGTCAAAATAGACGCTTCTGAGTAGGAGGAAAGGTCGGTAAAAATGGCAATTTTGGTCACTGTGAGGCTTTAAAAAGTGGTTATTCAACATGAGGCACGATACAATTGACATTTTGAATCATTTTTTGTACAGTCCAAAAAAATCAATTTTCTGATGAAAAACGATGACCCTGGACCTGTCGAACTTTCTCCAGAAGGTCAGTAATGGTGATTTTTTAATGTTTAATCTTTTGACTGTAAAAAATTATTGCATGTGAATTATCACTTTTAGAACTAAAATAAGTGTGTTTAAAGTCATTTTCCTGCGCGAAATCGGTCAAAATAGAAGCTTCTGATTGGAGTAAAAGTATGTAAAAATGGCAATTTTGGTCACTGTGAGGCTTTAAAAAGTCATTATTCAACATGAGGCACGATCCAATTGACATTTTGAATCATTTTTTGTACAGTCCACAAAATCAATTTTCGAATGAAAAACCTGTCGAACATTCTCGAGAAGGTCAATAATGGTGATTTTTTAATGTTTAATCTTTTGACTGTAAATAACTATTGCATGTGAATTATCACTTTCTGAACTAAAATAAGTGTGCTAAAAGTCATTTTTCTGCCCGAAATAGGTCAAAATAGAAGCTTATGAGAGGGAGGAAAAGTCTATAAAAATGGAAATTTTGGTCACTGTGAGGCTTTAAAAAGTGGCTATTCAACGTGAGGCACGATCCAATTGACATTTTGAATCATTTTTGTACAGTCCATACAATCAATTTTCTGATGAAAAATGATGAACCCGGACCTGTCGAACTTTCTCCAGATGGTCAGTAATGGTGATTTTTTAATGTTTCATCTTTTGACTGTAAATAACTATTGCATATGAATGATCACTTTTGGAACTAAAATAAGTGAGTTTAAAGTCATTTTCCTGCCCGAAATCAGTCAAAATAGAAGCTTCTGAGTAAGTGGAAAAGTCTGTAAAAATTGCAATTTTAGTCACTGCGAGGCTTTAAAAACTGGTTATTCAACATGAGGCACGATCCAATTGACATTTTGAATCATTTTTTGTACAGTCCAAAAAATCAATTTTGTGATGAAAAACGATGACCCTGGACCTGTCGAACTTTCTCTAGATGGTCAGGAATGGTGATTTTTTAATGTTTAATCTTTTGACTGTACATAGCTATTGCATGTGAATTATCACTTTTGGAACTAAAATAAGTGAGTTTAGAGTAATTTTCTTACCTGAAATCAGTCAAAATAAAAGCTTCTCATTGGAGGAAAAGTCTGTAAAAATGGCAATTTTGGTCACTGTGAGGGTTTAAAAAGTGGTTATTTAAAATGAGGCACGATCCAATTGACATTTTGAATCATTTTTTGTACAGTCCCAAAAATCAATTTTCTGATGAAAAACGATGACCCTGGACCTGTCGATCTTTCTCTAGATGGTCAGGAATGGTGTGCTTTTAATGTTTAATATTTTGACTGTACATAGCTATTGCATGTGAATTATCACTTTTAGAACTAAAATAAGTGAGTTTAGAGTAATTTTCTTACCTGAAATCAGTCAAAATAAAAGCTTCTCATTGGAGGAAAAGTCTGTAAAAATGGCAATTTGGTCACTGTGAGGGTATAAAAAGTGGTTATTCAACATGAGGCACGATCCAATTGACATTTTGAATCATTTTTTGTACAGTCCCAAAAATCAATTTTCTGATGAAAAACGATGACCCTGGACCTGTTGAACTTTCTCTAGATGGTCAGGAATGGTGTGTTTTTAATGTTTAATCTTTTGACTGTAAATAACTATTGCATGTGAATTATCACTTTTGGAACTAAAATAAGTGTGTTTAGTCATTTTCCTACTCGAAATCGGTCAAAATAGACCCGTCGGAGGAAAGGTCTGTAAAAATGGCAAATTTGGTCACTGTGAGGCATTAAAAAGTGGTTATTCAACATGAGGCACAATCCAATTGACATTTTGAATCATTTTTTGTACAGTCCAAAAAATCAATTTTCTGATGAAAAATGATGACCTGGGACTTGTCGAACTTTCTCCAGATGGTCAGGAATGGTGATTTTTTAATGTTTAATCTTTTGACTGTAAATAACTATTGCATGTGAATTATCAATTTTGGAACTAAAATAAGTGTGTTTAGAGTCATTTTCCTGCCTGAAATCGGTCAAAATAGAAGCTTCTGAGTAGGAGGAAAGGTCTGTAAAAATGGCAATTTTAGTCACTGCGAGGCTTTAAAAACTGGTTATTCAACATGAGGCACGATCCAATTGACATTTTGAATCATTTTTTGTACAGTCCAAAAAATCAATTTTCTGATGAAAAACGATGACCCCGGACCTGTTGAACTTTCTCCAGATGGTCAGTAATGGTGATTTTGTAATGTTTAATCTTTTGAATGTAAATAACTATTGCATGTTAATTATCACTTTTGGAACTAAAATAAGTGTGTTTAGAGTCATTTTCCTGCCCGAAATCAGTCAAAATAGAAGCTTCTGATTAGGAGGCAAGGTCTATAAAAATGGCAATTTTGGTCACTGTAAGGCTTTAAAAAGTGGTTATTCAACATGAGGCACGATCCAATTGAATTTTGAATCATTTTTTGTACAGTCCAAAAAAATCAATTTTCTGATGAAAAATGATGACCCCGGACCTGTCGAACTTTCTCCAGATGGTCAGGAATGGTGATTTTTTAATGTTTAATCTTTTGACTGTAAATAACTATTGCATGTGAATTATCACTTTTGGAATTAAAATAAGTGTGTTTAGAGTCATTTTCCTGCCTGAAATCGGTCAAAATAGAAGCTTATGAGTAGGACGAAAAGTCTATAAACATGGAAATTTTGGTCACTGTGAGGCTTTAAAAGTCATTATTCAACATGAGGCACGATCCAATTGACATTTTGAATCATTTTTTGTACAGTCCAAAAAATCAATTTTCTGATGAAAAACGATGACCCCGGACCTGTCGAACTTTCTCCAGATGGTCAGGAATCGTGATTTTTTAATGTTTAATCATTTGACTGTAAATAACTATTGCATGTGAATTATCACTTTTGGAACTAAAATCAGTGTGTTTAAAGTCATTTTCCTGCCCGAAATCGTTCAAAATAGAAGCTTCTGATTGGAGGAAAAGTCTGTCAAAATGGCAATTTTGGACACGTTGAGGCTGTAAAAAGTGGTTATTCAACATGATGCACGATCCAATTGACATTTTGAATCATTTTTTGTACAGTCCAAAAAATCAATTTTCTGATGAAAAACGATGACCCCGGACCTGTCGAACTTTCTCCAGAAGGTCAGGAATCGTGATTTTTTAATGTTTAATCATTTGATTGTAAATAACTATTGCATGTGAATTATCACTTTTGGAACTAAAATAAGTGAGTTTAAAGTCATTTTCCTGCCCGAAATCAGTCAAAATAGAAGCTTCTGATTGGAGGAAAAGCTGGAAAAATGGCAATTTTGGACACTTTGAGGCTTTAAAAAGTGGTTATTCAACATGATGCACGATCCAATTGACATTTTGAATCATTTTTTGTACAGTCCAAAAAATCTATTTTCTGATGAAAAACGATGACCCCGGACCTGTCGAACTTTCTCCAGATGGTCAGGAATGGTGATTTTTTAATGTTTAATCATTTGACTGTAAATAACTATTGCATGTGAATTATCACTTTTGGAACTAAAATAAGAGTGTTTAAAGTCATTTTCCTGCCCGAAATCGGTCAAAATAGAAGCTTCTGATTGGAGGAAAAGTCTGTAAAAATGGCAATTTTGGTCACTGTGAGGCTTTAAAAGTCATTATTCAACATGAGGCACGATCCAATTGACATTTTGAATCATTTTTTGTACAGTCCAAAAAATCAATTTTCTGATGAAAAACGATGACCCCGGACCTGTCGAACTTTCTCCAGAAGGTCAGTAATGGTAATTTTTTAATGTTTAATCTTTTGACTGTAAATGACTATTGCATGTGAATTATCACTTTTTGAACTAAAATAAGTGTGCTTAAAGTCATTTTTCTGCCCGAAATCGGTCAAAATAGAAGCTTATGAGAGGGAGGCAAAGTCTATAAAAATGGAAATTTTGGTCACTGTGAGGCTTTAAAAAGTGGCTATTCAACATGAGGCACGATCCAATTGACATTTTGAATCATTTTTGTACAGTCCAAAAAATCAATTTTCTGATGAAAAACGATGACCCCGGACCTGTTGAACTTTCTCCAGATGGTCAGTAATGGTGATTTTTAATGTTTCATCTTTTGACTGTAAATAACTATTGCATATGAATGATCACTTTTGGAACTAAAATAAGTGTGAAAGCGTCATTTCTCATTTTCCTGCCCGAAATCGGTCAAAATAGAAGCTTCTGAGTAGGAGGAAAAGTATCTAAAAATGGCAATTTTGGTCACTGTGAGGCCTTGAAAAGTGGTTATTCTACATGTCGCACGATACAATTGACATTTTGAATCACTTTTTGTACAGTCCAAAAAATCAATTTTCTGATGAAAAACGATGACCCCAGACCTGTCGAACTTTCTCCAGAAGGTCAGTAATTGTGATTTTTTGATGTTTAATCTTTTGACTGTAAATAACTATTGCATGTGAATTATCACTTTTAGAACTAAAATAAGTGTGTTTAAAGTCATTTTCCTGCGCGAAATCGGTCAAAATAAAAGCTTCTGAGTGGAGGAAATGTCTGTAAAAATGGCAATTTTGGTCACTCTGAGGCTTTAAAAGTGGTTATTCAGCATGAAGCACGATCCAGTTGACATTTTGAATTATTTTTTGTACAGTCTAAAAAATCAATTTTCTGACAAAAACGATGACCTTGGAACTGTCAAACCTTCTCCAGAAGGTCAGTAATGGTGATTTTTTAATGTTTAATCTTTTGACTGTAAATAACTATTGCATGTGAATTATCACTTTCTGAACTAAAATAAGTGTGCTTAAAGTCATTTTTCTGCCCGAAATCGGTCAAAATAGAAGCTTATTAGAGGAGGAAAAGTCTATAAAAATGGAAATTTTGGTCACTGTGAGTCTTTAAAAAGTGGCTATTCAACATGAGGCACGATCCAATTGACATTTTGAATCATTTTTGTACAGTCCAAACAATCAATTTTCTGATGAAAAATGATGACCCCGGACCTGTCGAACTTTCTCCAGATGGTCAGTAATGGTGATTTTTTAATGTTTAATCTTTTGACTGTAAATAACTATTGCATATGAATGATCACTTTTGGAACTAAAATAAGTGTGAAAGAGTCATTTCTCATTTTCCTGCCCAAATCGGTCAAAATAGAAGCTTCTGAGTAGGAGGAAAAGCCTGGAAAAATGGCAATTTTAGACACTTTGAGGCTTTAAAAAGTGGTTATTCAACATGATGCACGATCCAATTGACATTTTGAATCATTTTTTGTACAGTCCAAAAAATCAATTTTCTGATGAAAAACGATGACCCCGGACCTGTCGAACTTTCTCCAGATGGTCAGGAATCGTGATTTTTTAATGTTTAATCATTTGACTGTAAATAACTATTGCATGTGAATTATCACTTTTGGAACTAAAATAAGTGTGCTTAAAGTCATTTTTCTGCCCGAAATTGGTCAAAATAGAAGCTTATGAGAGGGAGGAAAAGTCTATAAAAATGGAAATTTTGGTCACTGTGAGGCCTTAAAAAGTGGTTATTCTACATGAGGCACGATACAATTGACATTTTGAATCATTTTTTATACAGTCCAAAAAATCAATTTCCTGATGAAAAACGATGACACCGGACTTGTCAAACTTTCTCCAGATGGTCAGGAATGGTGATTTTTTAATGTTTAATCTTTTGACTGTAAATAACTATTGCATGTGAATTATCACTTTTGGAATTAAAATAAGTGTGTTTAAAGTCATTTTCCTGCCCTAAATCGGTCAAAATAGAAGCTTATGAGTAGGAGGAAAAGTCTATAAACATGGAAATTTTGGTCACTGTGAGGCTTTAAAAAGTGATTATTCAACATGATGCACGATCCAATTAACATTTTGAATCTTTTTTGTACAGTCCAAAAAATCAATTTTCTGATGAAAAACGATGACCCCGGACCTGTCGAACTTTCTCCAGATGGTCAGGAATCGTGATTTTTTAATGTTTAATCTTTTGACTGTAAATAACTATTGCATGTGAATTATCACTTTTGGAACTAAAATAAGTGTGCTTAAAGTCATTTTTCGGCCCTAAATCGGTCAAAATACAAGCTTATGAGAGGGATGAAAAGTCTATAAAAATGGAAATTTTGGTCACTGTGAGGCTTTAAAAAGTGGCTATTCAACATGAGGCACGATCCAATTGACATTTTGAATTATTTTTGTACAGTCCAAACAATCAATTTTCTGATGAAAAATGATGACCCCGGACCTTTCGAACTTTCTCCAGATGGTCAGTAATGGTGATTTTTTAATGTTTAATCTTTTGACTCTCAATAACTATTGCATATGAATGATCACTTTTGGAACTAAAATAAGTGTGAAAGAGTTATTTTCCTGCACGAAATCGGTCAAAATAGAAGCTTCTGAGTAGGAGGAAAAGTAGGTAAAAATTGCAATTTTGGTCACTGTGAGGCCTTAAAAAATGGCTATTCAACATGAGGCACGATACAATTGACATTTTGAATCACTTTTTGTACAGTCAAAAAAATCAATTTTCTGATGAAAAACGATGACCCCGGAGCTGTCGAACTTCTCCAGAAGGTCAGTAATGGTGATTTTTTAATGTTTAATCTTTTGACTGTAAATAACTATTGCATGTGAATTATCACTTTTAGAACAAAAATAAGTGTGTTTAAAGTCATTTTCCTGCCCGAAATCAGTCAAAATAGAAGCTTATGAGAGGGAGGAAAAGTCTATAAAAATGGAAATTTTGGTCACTGTGAGGCTTTAAAAAATGGGTATTCAACATGAGGCACGATCCAATTGACATTTTGAATAATTTTTGTACAGTCCAAACAATCAATTTTCTGATGAAAAATGATGACCCCGGACCTGTCGAACTTTCTCCAGAAGGTCAGTAATGGTGATTTTTTAATGTTTAATCTTTTGACTGTAAATAACTATTGCATGTGAATTATCACTTTTGGAACTAAAATAAGTGTGTTTAAAGTCATTTTCCTGCCCGAAATCGGTCAAAATAGAAGCTTCTGATTGGAGGAAAAGTCTGTAAAAATGGCAATTTTGGTCACTGTGAGGCTTTAAAAGTCATTATTCAACATGAGGCACGATCCAATTGACATTTTGAATCATTTTTTGTACAGTCCAAAAAATCACGTTTTTTGACGAAAAACAATGATCCCGGACCTGTTGAACTTTCTCCAGAAGGTCAGTAATGGTGACTTTTTAATGTTTAATCTTTTGATTGTAAATAACTATTGCATGTGAATTATCACTTTTGGAACTAAAATAAGTGAGGTTAAAGTCATTTTGCTGCCCGAAATCAGTCAAAATAGAAGCTTCTGATTGGAGGAAAAGCCTGGAAAAATGGCAATTTTGGACACTTTGAGGCTTTAAAAAGTTGTCATTCAACATGAGGCACAATCCAATTGACATTTTGAATCATTTTTTGTACAGTCCAAAAAATCAATTTTCTGATGAAAAACGATGACCCCCGACCTGTCGAACTTTCTCCAGAAGGTCAGTAATGGTGATTTTTTAATTTTTAATCTTTTTACTGTAAATAACTATTGCATGTGAATTATCACTTTTGGAACTAAAATAATAGTGTTTATAGTCATTTTCCTGCCTGAAATCGGTCAAAATAGAAGCTTCTGAGTAGGAGGAAAGGTCTGTAAAAATGGCAATTTTGGTCACTGTGATCACCTGTGCACTGCCCATGCAGTCTTCCAATCACCAAGCCAGCACCATGTACTTATCCAATCACTCCGCCAAAACCCAATCACTTATAAATTCACCATGCACTCTCCTCGCAGTACTCTCTTCATCCAGTCAGTACCCATGTACTCATGCAATGACCCAGGCACTAAAACATGCACTGCTACAATCCCCTGTGCCCTACCCATGCAGACCTCTAACCACCTACACACTACTGATTCACTCCTCCAATTACCCAGGTAGTACACATGCACCCCAGAAATCCCTCTGTCACTACCCATTCACTCCTCCAATCACCCAGTCAGCACCATGTACTTATCCAATCACTCTGCCAAAATCCAAGCACTTATAAATTCACCATACACTCTCCTTGCAGCACTCTAATCATCCTGTCACTACCCATGCACTCATGCAATGACCCAGGCACTAACTCATGCACTGCTACAATACCCTGAGCACTACCCATGCAGTCCAGCCATCGCCCTGTCACTACCCATGCACTCCTCCAATCACCCAGCCACCACCATGTACTTATCCAATCACTCTGCCAAAATCCAAGCACTTATAAATTCACCATGCACTCTCCTTGCAGTACTCTAATCATCCAGTCAGTACCCATGTACTCATGCAATGACCCAGGCACTAACACATGCACTGCTACAATCCTCTGAGCACTACCCATGCAGTCCAGCCATCACCCTGTCACTACCCATGCACTCCTCCAATCACCCAGTCAGCACCATGTACTTATCCAATCACTCTGCCAAAACCCAAACACTCATAAATTCACCATGCACTCTCCTTGCAGTACTCTAATCATCCAGTCAGTACCCATGTACTTATGCAATGGCCCAGGCACTAACACATGCACTGCTACAATCCCCTGAGCACTACCCATGCAGACCTCTAACCACCTACACACTACTGATTCACTCCTCCAATTACCCAGGTATTACCCATGTACCCCAGCAATCCCTCTGTCACTACCCATTCACTCCTCCAATCACCCAGTCAGCACCATGTACTTATCCAATCACTCTGCCAAAACCCAAGCAGTTATAAAATCACCATGCACTGTCCTTGCAGCACTCTAATCATCCAGTCACTACCCATGTACTCATGCAATGACCCAGGCACTAACACATGCACTGCTACAATCCCTTGAGCACTACCCATGCAGTCCAGCCATCTCCCTGTCACTGCCTATGCACTCTTCCAATCACCCAGTCAGCACCATGTACTTATCCAATCACTCTGCCAAAATCCAAGCACTTATAAATTCACCATGCTCTCTCCTTGCAGTACTCTCATCATCCAGTCAGTACCCATGTACTTATCCAATCAGTCCGCCAAAACCCAAGCACTTATAAATTCACCATACACTCTCTTTGCAGCACTTTAATCATCCTGTCACTACCCAATCACTCATGCAATGACCCAAGCACTAACTCATGCACTGCTACAATCCCCTGAGCACTACCCATGCAGTCCAGCTATCGCCCTGTCACTACCCATGCACTCCTCCAATCACCCAGCCAGCACCATGTACTTATGCAATGGCCCAGGCACTAACACTTGCACTGCTACAATCCCCTGAGCACTTCCCATGCAGACCTCTAACCACCTACACACTACTGATTCACTCCTCCAATTACCCAGGTAGTACCCATGCACTCCAGAAATCCCTCTGTCACTACCCATGCACTCCTCCAATCACCCAGCCAGCATCATGTACTTATCCAATCACTCCACCAAAACCCAAGCACTTATAAATTCACCATGCACTCTCCTTGCAGTACTCTAATCATCCAGTCAGTACCCATGTACTCATGCAATGACCCAGGCACTAACACATGCACTGCTACAATCCCCTGAGCACTACCCATGCAGTCCAGCCATCTCCCTGTCACTGCCTATGCACTCCTGCAATCACCCAGTCAGCACCATGTACTTATCCAATCACTCTACCAAAATCCAATCACTTATAAATTCACCATGCTCTCTCCTAGCAGTACTCTCATCATCCAGTCAGTACCCATGTACTTATCCAATCACTCCGCCGAAACCCAAGCACTTATAAATTCACTCAGGCCCTCTCCTTGCAGTACTCTAATCATCCAGTCCGTACCCATGTACTCATGCAATGACCCAGGCACTAACTCATGCACTGCTACAATCCCCTGAGCACTACCCATGCAGTCCAGCCATTTCCCTGTCACTACCTATGCACTCCTCCAATCACCCAGTCAGCACCATGTACTTATCCAATCACTCTGCCAAAATCCAAGCACTGTCCAAATGTGACTACTACTTAAAGAAGTGTCTTCCTGCATGTCTGACTTAGAGGTAGTTTTAATCCCCCTGCCCTATTATGTACTAGGGCCTTACAGAAGAGGTCATGCCAATCACAGGGGTACCCCAACACATAGTGTTCCCTAGTGTATGTAGGTATTTTCACTGTATTTTAAGTGTCTTTCAGGATAGCACTGGCTCCGGGCCTGGTTAGTCAGAGTCAGTTACCACCAGTACCCGTCAGCAAAAAGTTCAGGGCACAGGATGACTTTGCAACAAGGCCTCTTTCTGCTCCTCTCTTGCTTTTTTCTGCACCTTTCTTTGTCTTTCTGGACTTCTGTTGCCTCTTTCTGCATTTCTCTTGCTTCTTTCTGCGCTTTTCTTCCTCTTTCTTCACATGTCCTACCTTTGTAGGCATAGTTAGAAATTAGCATTTAAAAAACCTTTGAAATTCACTGAAAAAACCATAGGTTTCAGGGACGTTATAGTTAGAAATTAGCATTTAAAAAACCTTTGAAATTCACTGAAAAAACCATAGGTTTCAGGGACGTTATAGTTAGAAATTAGCATTTAAAAAACCTTAGAAATTCACTGAAAAAACCACAGGTTTCAGGGACGTTATAGTTAGTTGGACATTTCACTCGTACAAAACCAGAGAAATTCGGCCGTTACGCGCCCCCGCAATGCACTGCTGATGACATCACATATTACATAATTCATGACATGGTCAGTGACATCACTGATGACATCTCAAATGACATCACTGATGACATCACTGATGACATCATCCACGTGATAATCTGATGCACCTCCTCATACCCTAATATAACCTTTGATACACCCACTCTAAAATACAGACTACCATTTTCGAAACCATAGACACACCAATGCCAGTTAGTACATACCCACTCACTAATTCCTAGGTCTACACACACATCCACTCATTCACCCATACAGTCACTCATACATGCAGTCAACCATCAATACGGCATTATCATATGCACTCACATATCTATACAGACACTCACATACCGCCACTCATCCATAGAGTTACTCACACACCTAGTCAGTCATGCAAAGAATCAATCACATTCCCATTTACTCACCTATACAGTGATACACACACCACCTCACTTATTCAAACATATACTAACAGATACTTACACTCTTATACAATAACTAATACAAGCACACACTGATCCATACAGCCACTCTCACAATCACTCACTCTCACATATAGTCATTTATACACTCCAACACTCACATATACTGCCTTTCACATATGCAGTTACTCACACATGTACCACTGAGGCATCCATTCACTCACCAACATACCCATACATACACTCACCCACCCATACAGCCCTTCACAGATGCACTCTTGAACCCATACACCCAGTGAATCATCCACTCACACATCTATGCACAGAATAACACCCCCCACCCACCCACACAGACACTCAGGCACCCATACAGATACTCAGACAACCAATCAATAACCCATATAGATCCTCATTTAGCTACTCACCAACCCATGCAACCGCTTACACACCAACTGACAAACTAAACTGTGTGAATGTCTGTATCAGTCACTAACCCATGCATTCAGTAAGACACATTTAATCACTCACTTATACAGTCAGTCACGCACCTACTAAATCATCCATCCAGACACTTATACACCCACTCATTCTTCAATACACCTTGGCATATATATAAAACATATTTAAACTTTATAGAAACACACAGTCACTTGATGATGTCATCAGTGATGTCATCAGTGATGTCATTTGAGATGTCATCAGTGATGTCATCTGTGATGTCACTGACCATGTCATGAATGATGTAATATGTGACGTCAGCAGCAGTGCATTGCGGGGGCGCGAGTTATATTTAGCTGAACTAACTATACCGGCCGAATTTCTCTGGTTTTGAACGAGTGAAATGTCCAACTAACTATAATATCCCTGAAACCTGTGGTTTTTTCAGTGAATATATATATATATATATATATATATATATTACCTACTGGCGGTCGCCAGTAGGTAGTTATAGTTAGGACCTTGTTTTTATTCAAAAAGCATTTTTTCTTTTGCCAATATCTTTGGTGCCGTTTGACGAATCTTCGCGAAATTTTCAAAACTATTGGGGCGCTCCAGTCAGCTCCTGTCTTGAACGTTTCGAAGTGATTCGTCAAGCAGGAGCCGAGAAAAAAGGGGGGTCCCAAAACGCGTTTTCCACATGTTAATTTCCATAGGAAACTTTAGACAAGGCTACAGCCCGAACTGCTGAACGGAATTACACCAAATTTGGCAAAGAGGTAGCTCTTGGTTCAGAAAGCGACCTTTTTTTAAATGGTGTAAATCCATTCAGTAGTTTTTAAATATTAAAGGAAAAAATGTATATATCTGGGCGGAGCCTAACCACACATCTCATCGTGAGATCTGATTGGCTGTCAGCACTTCATCCAGAAGTGTTGGCAGCCATCTTGGGACCAATATACATGATAGCACCCCATTAAAATGCATTGTAGTGAATGGAAGGTTTTGAGGGTCACCAAAAGGAGAACGTATAAAGGGTGATAAGACTTTAGTTACATTATAAATCATTTGTTGATGGTATCATACTAATTTTAGGAATTGTGGTGTGTTCTAAGGTGATTTTACCCTGTGAAAAAGCCTTCTGTTGGGATATCATGAATCATGTTTGAGAGAAAACTATTTTCTCATACTTTTCCCATAGAGGTTTGGAAGGTGATCTAGAAGCTAAAATGAGAGCATATTTTCTGTAAATTCAAATTTTCTTTCTGAGTCATGTGAGAATGAAGTCTGACATTCTCAGTAAAACATGTACATCCAACAAGGGCAGAGACTGTCAGTTGATTCCTTTGTGTTCTACTGCAGCGTCCCAGAGTGTTCTAAAGAACAACTAGAGCGCTAACAGTCTTACTTATGACAAACGTATGGCACACCTGAAGCCATCTTGATTGGAATAAAGTGGTAACACTTAAAACATTTAATTTAAAAAGGAACAAAATGAGGGGGTTCATTTTGCCATAGAGATTATGATTAGTGCTGCAGAAAGAAAAAATTGGGCACATTTTGAGTGACTTCTCAAATCCTCTTCTATCTCATTAAAAAATTCTGACATGCAGACTGAAACATGCACTTTCAATACCAGCAGCAGACTTCCCTGGTGAGCAGTAGCTTTACTACAGTGATCTAATGAGCAACTAGAGTGCTAACATTCTGAATTTATGGCAAATGTGTGACACATCTGAATGCCTTCTTGATGGAATCAAAGTAAAAAACTGAAAGTATTTCCTACTGAGGAGACTGTAGTAAATGAGGAAATTAGGAAACTTCATAACAAATAAGTCTCCCAAGATGGCCACCAGAGACAAAAGAGCCCAAATGTAGCACAAATATCACCCAGATGTAGCCCACGTGAAGCCCAATGACAGAATGTCCCAGAGTGTTCTAAAGAACAACTAGAGCACTAACAGTCTTACTTATGACAAAAGTATGGCACACCTGAAGCCATCTTGATTGGAATAAAGTGATAACACTTAAAACATTTAATTTAAAAAGGAACAAAATGAGGGGGTTCATTTTGACATAGAAATTATGATTAGTGCTGCAGAAAGAAAAATTTCGGGCACATTTTGAGTGACTTCTCAAATCCTCTTCTATCTCATTAAAATAATCTGACATGCAGACTGAAACATGCACTTTCAATACCAGCAGCAGACTTCCCTGGTGAGCAGTAGCTTTACTACAGTGATCTAATGAGCAACTAGAGTGCTAACATTCTGAATTTATGGCAAATGTGTGACATATCTGAATGCCTTCTTGATGGAATCAAAGTAAAAAACTGAGAGTATTTATTACTGAGGAGACTGCAGTAAATGAGGAAATTAGGAAACTTCATAACAAATAAGTCTCCCGAGATGGCCACCAGAGACAAAAGAGCCCAAATATAGCACACATATCACCCAGATGTAGCCCACGTATAGCCCAATGACAGAATGTCCCAGAGCGTTCTAAAGAACAACTAGAGCGCTAACAGTCTTACTTATGACAAAAGTATGGCACACCTGAAGCCATCTTGATTGGAATAAACTGGTAACACTTAAAACATTTAATTTAAAAAGGAACAAACTGGAGGGTTTATTTTGCCATAGAAATTATGATTAGTGCTGAAGAAAGAAAAATTAGGGCACATTTTGAGTGACTTCTCAAATCCTCTTCTAT
The DNA here is from genome assembly GCA_963921515.1 of Calotriton arnoldi. NCBI lineage: Eukaryota > Metazoa > Chordata > Amphibia > Caudata > Salamandridae > Calotriton > Calotriton arnoldi. Next base: position 24,791 of record CAWUFW010005624.1, read on the forward strand.
TTCATTAAAAAATTCTGACATGCAGACTGAAACATGCACTTTCAATACCAGCAGCAGACTTCCCTAGTGAGCAGTAGCTTTACTACAGTGATCTAATGAGCAACTAGAGTGCTAACATTCAGAATTTATAGCGAATGTGTGACACATCTGAATGCCTTCTTGATGGAATGAAAGTAAAAAACTGAAAGCATTTCCTACTGAGGAGACTGCAGTAAATGAGGAAATTAGGAAACTTCATAACAAATAAATCTCCCTAGATGGCCACTAGAGACAAAAGAGCCCAAATGTAGCACAAATATCACCCAGATGTAGCCCACGTATGGCCCAATGACAGAAGTGTGCAAAACACTTTTTATTTTTGTTTTTGCAGTTTTATATAGTGCAGACTGGTCAGGTATTGGAGTGCTTTACATGAGCATTGGTTACATCAAACAAGGACAAATTCATGTTGGTTGTAGACATGGGGAGATTAAGTGATTTGACCAGAATCACAGAATGTCGAGCTGAAGCAGAAACTCCAACCAGGATCCCCAGTTGCAAGCTCTGCAGCTCTGGAAGTAATACCACATCCTCTCCCCTAAGTGCAACATGTAATCAAGTGGTCAACTGGATAAAAAAACATAAAGATAACAAATAATTTAAAAGTGCTTTGTACGCTATTTGAAAACTCAGAACATATGTCCTCATTTTAATTTTTTAGAGCACTAACCATAATTTCGATGCAAATAAGACCCTCTCATTTCTGTAATTTCTAAAGGAAATGCTCTAGGTATTACAGTTTTGATTACATCAAGATGACATCAGGCGTGCCACACTTTTGTAATAAATATAGAATGTTAGCAATCTAGTTGTTCATTAGGATACTGTTGAGAGGCAGAGGCCAGGGGCACGGACTCAGAAAATTGAAGGCAGGTAGGAGGGTGCAGAGGCAACAATTTGACCACACTGGGTAGGCAGGAAGGGCAGTGGCAGCACAACAGACTATGGAGGGCAGTGGAAAGGGGGGCAGGGGCAACAAACCAACAATGCAGGACAGGCAAGAGAGGCTGTGGCAATAAAATAGACCACTGTGGGCAGAAGGAAGAGGCAATGGTAGTACAACCAGACATGCCAACAGATCCGATTCAGCCAGGAAACGCCCAATGTTTTTAAGCCCAAATGGGCTTTATTTGATCTGTCTCCTGTCTACAATCTCCTCTTTTTCAATGTAAGTCAATGGGGAAAATCAATACCCCAGTTTTTTTCAAAATCTCCCTCTTACCAAGTTCAAAATGTTAGCAAGTATGGTACATTGGATCATGGAAGGCAGGAGGAATTGGGGTAGGGACATGGACTCGGATAACAGAGGACAGGAGGGACATGGACAGGTGCACCAAACTGACCTTACTGGGCAGGCATCAGGGTTTGCAGCAGCACAATACACAACACAGGGCATGCGGGACGGGAGTGCAGCACAACAATCCATGGAAAGCAATAGGGAGGGGACAGGACCATGCACATGGACAATGGAGAACAGAGGGGAAAGAGGCAATAGCAGCTACCTGACCATAATGGACAGACAGGAGAGAAAGCTGCAGCATAACGGACCGTAAAGGGCAGGAGGTAGGGATCAGGGGCATTACAATGGAACAGACAAGCCAGGAGGGAGGGAATAGGGGTCTGCACATGGAAAACAGAGGGCAGGGGGCAAGGGGGCAGGGGCAGGAGCAGCAAGCTGACAATGGAGGTCATGCAGGATGGGCACTAGAAGCAAGACTCACCATGGAGAGCAACAGTGAGACTATAATGGCATACACACAGACCATGGAGGGAAGGTGGGAGGGGGTCAGGGGCAGCTAGCTGACCACACAGGGAAGGTGGAAGGGGCCGTGGCAGCATAGAAGAGCATGCATGGCAAGTGGGAGGGTTAGTGGCAGCACAATGGCCATGATGGGTGAGAAGGAGGGGGCAGGTGCATGCAGAAATGACCATGGAGGATAGAAGGGGAGGGGTAGGAGCTGGGCACAGACAAGAGAGTTCAGGGGAAGGGGCCTCACAACAGACCATGCGGGGCAGGCAGGAGGAGCAGTTGCAGCACAACAGACCAGGGAGGGCAGAAGGGTGTGGCAGTAAAATGGACCATGGAGGACAGAAGGAAGGGGATAGGGGCATGGAACGTGGACAGGCATGGTGGAGGTGGCAGGGACAGGTTACAGTCATCTGACAATGGTAGGCAGGTGGGAGGGGAGTGGCAGCTCAACAGAACACTCAGAGTAGATAGGAGGGGCAGGTCCATGGAACATGGTGGTCAAAAAGGATGGAGCAGGGGCATGCACACAGACATCAGAGGGCAGGGGGAAGGAGAGTAGGGGCAGCAAGCTAAGCACAGAGGCTAAGCAGGATGTCAATGATGGGGCATAGAATTGGGCAATGGAGGGCAGGAGGAGTGGACTGGGACATCATGCTAAATGGAGGGCAGTGGCAGCACATCAGACCATGCATGGCAGGAGGGAGAAGGCTAGTGCATGGATTCAGACAACAGAGGATAGGGAGGAGGTGGATGGGGCAGCAAGCTAACTGTTCAGAGAAGGTGGGAAGGCCAGTGGCAGAACAACGGCCACACAGGGCTGTAATGAGGGAGCAGGGGCATGGACATGGACAATGGATGGCAAGGAGGAGGGAGGCAGGAGCAGCAAGCTTGGGTGGGGGCAGCACAATGCCAGGCCAGGCCCTGCTTCCAACCCCCCACCATCCATTGTGATAGGCATCTTACTTAAAGTTAAAAAAACCTAGAAATTCGCCAAAAAAACAAAGATTACAGGGATGTTATAGTTAGACTTAGATTTCACTCGTACAAAACCAATGAAATTCAGCAGTTATAGTTGCCTGAGCTAACTATAACTTACACCCCCGCAATGCACTGCTTATGACCTCAGACATTACATCTTTCATGACATGGTCAGTGACATCACTCATGACATCACTCATGACATCTCAAATGAGCTGTGAATGGAATGGAACTATAATCGCTAGAACTTTATTTATGGATAGTGTGTGTATATTAACACCCCTTTTTTTTCTTTTCTTTCGTCTAAGAACCATTATAAAACGCAACGTGCCCAGATCATATGGCCAATAGCCTTTCACTTTAAAGTAATGTGTAGTCCATTGTTTATGTTGATGTTTGCAATCCTAAGTATGTTTATTATGAACAAGTCACGTTGACGAACATACAGGTACGACGGTCACCGGGCAAGATATGCTGAAATGACATTGTGTGCATATTAACACTTGTTTTCTTTTCTTTATTGTATCAATTCCTGAATTTTCACATCATGACAAGGCCAATATGGTCGCCAGCTTTTTGGATTAAAGTAATATGTAGTCCTTTGTTAATGTTGGCAACTGCAGGCATTTATACATTTAAATAAGGAAGCTACAATGACGTCTTGTATCGTTATCAAGGTTCAGACGAGCCGAAACGCGTGGATCGCATTTCGCATTTGAGATGTCATCAGTGATGTCATCAGTGATGTCACTGACCATGTCATGAGTGATGTAATATGTGACGTCATCAGCAGTGCATTGCGGGGGCGCGAGTTATAGTTAGCTGAACTAACTATAACGGCCGAATTTCTCTGGTTTTGTATGAGTGAAATGTCCAACTAACTATAACGTCCCTGAAACCTCTGGTTTTTTCAGTGAATTTCAAAGGTTTTTTAACTGCTAATTCCTAACTATAACGTCCATGAAACCTCTGGTTTTGTCAGTGAAATTGTAAGGTTTTTTAAATGCTAATTTCTAAATATGCCTACATAGGTAGGACATGTGCAGAAAGATGAAGAAAGGCGCAGAAAGAAGCAAGAGAAGTGCAGAAAGAGGCAACAGAAGTCCAGAAAGAGGAAAAAAGGTGCAGAGAGAACCAAGAGATGTACAGAAAGAACCAACAGAGGTGCAGAAAGAGGCCTACTTTGACTGTACCTTTCAACAGACTCATACAAAGTACCTAATCACTAATCCTTCTCCGAAGATGTGTTAAACCTCACTTTTCTCTTGAAGGTTCACTATTAATCGACTGCTCAGAATGTTAGGCCTACCAAATATAAAACAGCAATCCTAAGCATATCACTTGAATACCTGTGTTTCAAACTGCATACTCTGTAAATTTGTGTAAAAGAAGGTGTATGCATTTCTTTCTGCTCACAATATAGGGCACATGGGTATTCAATAGTATATTTGTGGGGCTCTATAACACATATATACATAAGACATGTCTGCCTGTGCAACCGAATGACAGAGCAGAACTGAGAAGATTTGACCACCTATAGGAGAAGTTACCCGCTTTTTAAGCTACCATCTTCAGATGCATAACACATGTAAGAATACATATACAAGTAGACATATACCTCAGTCACGAGAGCACGCAGACCTTTAAACTTGACAGCTTGCACTTCCCATTTGAGTACAGAAGGAGGCAAGAGAAGTACAGAAACAGGCAAAAGAGGTGCAGAAAGAAGCAAGAGCAGTGCATAAAGAACCAACAGAGGTGCAGAAGGAGGCAAGAGCGGTGCAGAAAGAGGCAAGAGGGGTGCTGAAATTTGCAAGAGAGGTGCAGAAAGAAGCAACAGAGGTGCAGAAGGAGACAAGAGAACTGCAGAAAGAGGGAAGAGAGTTGCAGAAACAGGCAAAAGGTACAGAAACAGGGAACAGGTGGACAGACTGAGGCAAGAGAGGTGCAGAAAGAGGGAAGAGGGGTGCAGAAAGAGGCAAGAGGGATCCAGAAATTTGGAACAGAGGTGCAGAAAGAAGCAAGAGCAGTGCAGAAAAACCAACAGAGGTGCAAAAAGAGGCAAGAGGGGTACAGAAAGAGGCAGGAGGGGTGCAGAATGAAAGAAGAGAAGTGCAGAAAGAAGCAACAGAGGTACATAAAGAGGCAAGAGTGGTACAGAAAGAGGGAAGAGAGGTGTAGAAAGAGGCAAGAGACTTGCACAAAGAGGGAAGAAGGGTGCAGAAAAAGGCAAGAGGGGTGCAGAAAGAAGCAAGTGAGGTGCAGAAAGAGGTAGGAGAGGTACAGAAAGAGGCAAGAGAGATACAAAAACAGGCAAGAAAAATGCAGAAAGAGGCAAGAAAATTGCTGAAAGAAGCAACAGAGGTGTAGAAAGAAGCAAGAGAAGTGCAGAAAGAGGCAAGTGAGGTGCAGAAAGAGGCAAGAGAGGTGCAGAAAGAGGGAAGACGAGTGCAGAAAGAGACAACAGGGGTGCAGAAAGAAGCAAACAGGTGCAGGAAGAAGCATGAGAAGTGCAGAATGAAGCAATGGGGTGCAGAAAGAGGCAAGAGAACTGCAGAAAGAGGCAAGAGACTTTCAGGAACAGGCAGAAGAGATACATAAAGAGGGAACACGGGTGGAGATAGAGGCAAGAGAGGTGCAGAAAGAGGTAAGAGGGGTGCAGAAAGAGGCAAGACGGGTGCATAAATTTGCAAGAGAGGTGCAGAAAGAAGCAAGAGCAGTGCAAAAGAACCAACAGAGGTGCAGAAAGAGGCAAGTGAGGTACAGAAGGAGGCAAGAGAACTGAGGGAAGAGGCAAGAGAGTTGCAGAAATAGGCAAAGGGGTGCAGAAAGAGGCAAGAGGGATGCAGAAATTTGGGACAGAGGTGCAGAAAGACTCAAGAGCAGTGCAGAAAGAACCAAAAGAGGTGCAGAAAGAGGCAAGAGGGGTACAGAAAGAGGCAAGTGAAGTGCAGAACGAAGTAAAAGAGGTGCAGAAAGAAGCAAGAGAACTGCAGAAAAAGGCAAGAGAGGTGCCGAATGAGGCAGGAGAGGTGCACAACGAGGCAGGAGGGGTACAGAAAGAGGCAAGAGGGGTGCAGAAAGAAGCAAGAGAAGTGCAGAAAGAAGCAACAGAGGTGCTGAAAGAGGCAAGAGGGGTGCAGAAAGAGGCAAGAGAAGTGCAGAAAGAAGCAACAGAGGTGCAGAAAGAGTCAAGACAAGTGCAGAAGCAGGCAAGAAAGGTGCAGAAAGAGGGAACAGGGGTACAGGGGTACAGAAAGAGGCAGGAGGGATACAGAAATTTACAAGAGATGTGCAGAAAGAAGCAAGAGCAGTGCAGAAAGAAGCAAGAGAAGTGCAGAAAGAAGCAAGAGAGGTGGACAAAAAGGAAGAGGGGTGAAGAAATAGGCAAGAGGGATGCAGAAATTTGCAAAAGAGGTGCAGTGCAGAAAGAACCAACAGAGGTGCAAAAAGAGGCTTATGACATATTGATCCACGCAGTACCATTTGCTTCTCTAGAATCTTAGGGTCCACCACTGGCATGCTCGCTGCAGGGAGTGGAGAGGTACGCTGTGTGGGCACATATGCGCTGTGAAATGCCGGTCTGTCTTCAGGTCCCTCTGACCCATTGACGTGAGCCTTGTAAACCATTGCAGAAGCCTGTCCTGCGGTACTGTCACTTGCTAAGCATCTACATGCATTGTACCAAAGAGCTCGGGGACAAGATGACATGGCTTCACAAATGTTTAGAGTTAGGTACAAAACAAGCGGGAGAATTTGAAAAAAAAATATATATAATGAGAATAAAACAGGAACATATAGAAAAGGCAAGGGGCGTGAGGAAGCTGACAGTTGGGGTGTTCGAAAAAGGCAAGTAAAGTAGAAAACAGAGAAGATGCACACATAGAAAATGGGAAAAGATGGGCAGAGGGGCAGGAGGGGAAAAGAGACAGAGTGGTCAACTGTCACAAAAGGCAGGCAGAAAAGATTAAGATAGATAGAAAATGAGAAAAGACAGACAGAAACAAAGGTAACAAGGAAACACGCAGATAAAAAAATTAAAATCACAACAAAGAGACAGTTACAGTGAGCTATGGCTAAAGCAGAGGCAGGCAGATAGAAAAAAAGGCAAAAGGATGAACGAATATTCAGACAGACAGGTGCCACGCAGCAAAGAGACACAGGAAGGCAGATAAAAGGCGGAGAAAAGCTAGCTATGGAAAAAGTAAAAGCAAACAGAGAATAACAACAAGGCAGGCAGACAGTTAAAGAAGGGATACACACAAGTAAACCAAGAGGGAAAATGAAGAAAGGCAGGATAAGGGACAGATACAATAATATAAAAAAAACAGGCAGTTAAAAAAAGCCAAAAAATAGGTTTAACCAGGCAGACAGACGAATAAAAAAATGACGAAAGACAGACTGATAAGAAAAACAACCATTAAACAGTAGGACAGAGAATGGGCAAACAGCACACAGACACAAAAGGGTAAAAAAGAAATTTGGCAAAAGACAAATGGAATGAGAAGTGGATGGGAACTCAGACAGAAAATGGCAACCACACATTCGGGCAGCCATGCACAGCTTGAACATAGGAGAGTCAGGCAGACAGAGAGAAAACAAGAAAAGCAGATAGAAAATGTCGAAAAGACAAGCGCTACTGATGTGCAGCGGATGATAAAAGGGGAAAGATAGGTAGGTTGAAAGACTTAAAAGCAGAAGACAGACTTCTACATAGAGGGGAGGGCAAATAGAAAAATACATAGATTGAAAAACGTTTGCAGCTAGTGGATGGCAGAAGGACAGATGCTAGCATGAAAGGGAAATGGGTGAAACCAGACTGAGATGATAACAGAAAGACCGGTGGGAAGCGAATAACAAAAAACACTCTTAGAAATAAAGAAAGAGACAGGCAGAAAGACAAACAACCGAAAGCTAGAAGAAACACAAGTATATTTTGCAAAAAATGAACGAGTTGTGTGTAATACACCAAATACACACCCTACTCCCAATTCACTATGGAGGCAGAAATGTAGAATACAAAACTTTATCGAAAATAATTAAAAGCCCCTGTTGAAAATAATGTTCTACGTCAAAAAGTGTGGGTGTTTTTTTTGCCTTCTGCTTCTTTGGTGCAGGCATGGTGTGCCTTCTGTTCCCCTACACATGCTGACCGCGGGATATTTTTTTGCTTCAGCCACACAAAGAATGCAGCAGTTCTTAAAGTGCGTAATATCTATATAGTTACACATATATGTAGGCCATGGTTTCTTTGAAATGATTAACAATTTTTTTTGTTTTTTTGTTGCATATTTATATAGCGCGAACTCGACCCGAAGGTATTGGAGCGCTTTACATGAGCACCGTATTTACATTACACATTCAGGCACGGGGAGATTAAGTGATTTGCCCAGAATCACAGGATGTGGACGCGACCCCGAGGCTCGAACCCTGGTTTCCAGCACCAAAGTCGGCAGTCTAGCCGACGGACCACATCCTCTCACAATCTTAGCATAGGAAGGGTTCTATGGAACTGTATGGTATACTAGTAGATGTAATGTCCCTCCGAGCAGCTGCTAGTGTGCGGCATGAGGCGATGCGCCGATAATGCAGGTGTATTGCCATGTGACACGTATCACATGGTGCGTGCCAACGAAGGGGGCAGCTCGCGGAAAATCAGTGAGTTTATGTGCGGTCGAAACTACCGCAAGTTTGGGGGAAAATAAAGTTAAAAAAAGTAAACACTTTAAATGAAGAACAACATCCACAGAATAGTGAAAGCAGTATCCACAGAGTAGTACAAGGGGTCGGAAATACAGTGGGAAATAAAAATTGGATAGCCGGTCCGTAAGTTAAAGAGGGAGTTTGTGCCTAGCATGTCAATAAATTATTGCACAAAACATGGGGTAGAGTCGACTTTATCATCGCATATAACATTTAGCTAAACCATGAGCTGTCTTCATTTATTATTTAAATTTTTAATGTATCGAGCCATAAAAGGGGCATTCTATATATAATAAATGCCCTTTAAGGCTTAGTGAGCGACATAAATTATTTTTTTTTTTTTAAAAGAAGAAAAGAGGCAACCCGGGCTAGTTCCCAAGTTTCAGATGAAGAGCAATATATATATATATATATATATATAAATATATACATACATACTGGTATTGGTGTGTCTATGGTTTCGAGAATGGTAGTCGGTATTTTAGAGTGGGTGTATGAAAGGCTATATTAGGGTGTGAGTAGGTGCATCAGAGATTAAGTGGATGATGCCATCAGTGATGTCATCAGTGATGTCATTTGAGATGTCATCAGTGATGTCATCAGTGATGTCACTGACCATGTCATGAGTGATGTAATATGTGACGTCATCAGCAGTGCATTGCGGGCGTGAGTTATAGTTAGCTCAGCTAACTATAATGGCTGAATTTCTCTGGTTTTGTACGAGTGAAATGTCAGACTAACTATAACGTCCCTAAAACCTGTGGTTTTTTTCAGTGAATATCTAAGGTTTTTTAAATGCTAATTTCAAACTATAACGTCCCTGAAACCTGTGGTTTTTCAGTGAATTTTATATATATGTATTCAATCTCCTCTCACTCTTACAAGGAAGGAATCAGCACTCAGGTTGCAGTTTGGAAGTATTTAATCTGCAAAGGACGCAATCCACGCGTTTCGGCTCGTCCGAACCTTGATAACGATACAAGACGTCATTGTAGCTTCCTTATTTAAATGTACAAATGTCTCCAGTTGCCAACATTAACAAAGGACTACATATTACTTTAATCCAAAAAGCTGGCGGCCATATTGGCCTGGTCACAATGTGAAAATTCAGGAATTGATACAATAAAGAAAAGAAAACAAGTTTTAATATGCACACAATGTCATTTCAGCATATCTTGCCCCGTGACCGCCGTACCTGTATGTTCGTCAACGTGACTTGTTCATAATAAACATACTTAGGATTGCAAACATCAACATAAACAATGGACTACACATTACTTTAAAGTGAAGGCTATCGGCCATATTGATCTGGGCACGTTGCGTATTATAATGGTTCTTACACGAAAGAAAAAGAAAAAAAGGGGTGTTAATATACACACACTATCCCTAAATAAAGTTCTAGCGATTATAGTTCATTCCATTCACAGCTCATTTGAGATGTCATGAATGATGTCATGAGTGATGTCACTGACCATGTCATGAATGATGTAATGTCTGAGGACATAAGCAGTGCATTGCGGGGGCGTAAGTTATAGTTAGCTCAGGTAACTGCTGTATTTCACTGGTTTTGTACGAGTGAAATCTGAGTCTAACTATAACGTCCCAGTAATCTTTGTTTTTTTTAGCGAATTTCTAGTTTTTTTTTTACGTTAAGTAAGATGCCTATCACAATGGATGGTGGGGGGCTGGAAGCAGGGCCTGGCCTGGCATTGTGCTGCCCCCATCCAAGCTTGCTGCTCCTGCCTCCCCTCCTCCTTGCCATCCATTGTCCAAGTCCATGCCCCTGCTCCCTCATTACAGCCCTCTGTGGCCGTTCAATCAATCAATCAATCAGGGGTTTATCAAGAGCGCTACTCACCCATGAGGGTCTCAAGGTGCTGGGGGGGGCAGCTCCGTATTAGTCAAAAAGCCAGGTCTTGAAGCTCCTCCTGAAGGTGTGCAGAGTGGGGGAGCGTCAGATGTTGACTGGGAGCTCGTTACAGGTCTTTGCTGTGACGTAGGAGAAGGCTCTTCTGCCTGCTCTGGTTCTGTGGATGCGTGGGGTCTCTGCCAGGGCTAGGTCGGCGGAGCGGAGGTTCCTTTTGGGTACGTGGAAGGAGACTCTTTCGTTGAGGTATTTGGGTCTGATGTTGTGGAGGGATTTGTAGGCGTGGGTGAGTAGCTTGAAGGTTACTCTCTTCTCGATGGGGAGCCAGTGGAGGTCTCGTAGGTGCGGGGTCATGTGTTTGTGTCGTGGGGTTCCGAGGACGAGTCTGGCTGCGGTGTTCTGGATGGTTTGGAGCTCGTGTAGCAGGGTTTTGTTGATTCCGGCGTAGAGGGCATTGCCGTAGTCCAGTCTGCTAGTTACGAGTGCATGGGTGACGGTCTTTCTGCATTCGTGGGGGATCCACTTGAAGGTCTTGTGGAGGGTGCGGAGGGAGTTGAAGCAGGTCAAGGCGACGGCGTTGATCTGGTTGGTCATGGTGAGGGAGGAGTCTAGAATGAAGCCGAGGTTCTGGCCGTGGTCCGTCGGGGTGGGGGGGTTTCCGAGGGCAGGCGGCCACCAGGAGCTGTCCCATGCCGTGGAGGAGGGTCTAAGGACGAGGACCTCGGTCTTCTCCGAGTTCAGTTTTAGGCAGCTGTTGCTCATCCAGGCTGCGACGTCTTTCATTCCTTCTTGAAAGCTGAGTCTGGTGTCTTTGGGGTTCTTCGTGAGAGAGAGGATGAGCTGGGTGTCGTCGGCGTAAGATACTATGCTGAGCCCATGCTGTCTGAGGATGGCGGCGAGGGGGGCCATGTAGATGTTGAAAAGCGTGGGGCTGAGCAAGGATCCTTGGGGTACTCCACAGTTGATCTCTGTAGGTTCAGAGAGGAAGGAAGGGAGAATGATCCTTTGGGTTCTGCATGAGAGAAAGGAGCGGATCCAGTCGAGGGCGGTTCCTCGTATACTGGCGTCGTGGAGTCTGGCTGCGAGGGTGCGGTGTGAGACGGTGTTGAAGGCTGCGGAGAGGTCTAGTAGGATGAGGGCCGCAGTGTGGCCCTGGTCGAGGAGCATGCGGATGTCATCAGTGACGGCGAGGAGGGCGGTATCGGTGCTGTGGTTGCTGCGAAATCCGAACTGGGAGGAGTCGATGAAGGTGGTCAGCTGGGTGTTGATGAATCTCTCGGTGACTCGTTGTTGTGCCACTGGCCTTTCCGCCTTCTCTGAACAGTTAGCTTGCTGCCCCATCCACCTCCTCCCTATCCTCTATTGTCTGAATCCATGCACTAGCCTCCTCCCTCCTACCATGCATGGTCTGATGTGCGGCCACTGCCCTCCATTTAGCATGATGTCCCAGTCCACTCCTCCTGCCCTCCATTGCCCAATTCTATGCCCCATCATTGACCTCCTGCTTAGCCTCTGTCCTTAGCTTGCTGCCCCTACTCTCCTTCCCCCTGCCCTCCGATGTCTGTGTGCATGCCCCTGCTCCATCCTTTTTGCCCACCATTTTCCATGGACCTGCCCCTCCTATCTACTCTGAGTGTTCTGTTGAGCTGCCACTCCCCTCCCACTTGCCTAGCATTGTCAGATGACTGTAACCTGTCCCTGCCACCTCCACCCTGCCTGACCACGTTCCATGCCCCTATCCCCTTCCTCCTGTCCTCCATGGTCCATTTTACTGCCACACCCTTCTGCCCTCCCTGGTCTGTTATGCTGCAAATGCTCTTCCTGCCTGCCCCGCGTGGTCTGTTGTGAGGCCCCTTCCCCTGAACTCTCTTGTCTGTGCTCAGCTCCTACCCCTCCCTTCTATCCTCCATGGTCCTTTGTGCATGCCCCTGCCCCCTCCTTCTTGCCCATCATGGCCATTGTGCTGCCACTAACCCTCCCACTTGCCATGCATGGTCTTCTGTGCTGCCACGGCCCCTCCCACCTTCCCTGTGTGGTCAGCTAGCTGCCCCCGACCCCCTCCCACCTTCCCTCCATGGTCTGTGTGTATGCCATTATAGTCTCACTGTTGCTCTCCATGGTGTGTCTTGCTTCTAGTGCCCATCCTGCCTGACCTCCATGGTCAGCTTGCTGCTCCTGCCTTGCCCCCTTGCCCCCTGCCCTCTGTTTTCCATGTGCAGACCCCTATTCCCTCCCTCCTGGCTTGTCTGTTCCATTGTAATGCCCCTGATCCCTCCCTCCTGCCCTTTATGGTCCGTTATGCTGCAGCTTTCTCTCCTGTCTGTCCATTATGGTCAGCTAGCTGCCATTGCCTCTTTCCCCTCTGTTCTCTGTTGTCCATGTGCATGGTCCTGTCCCCTCCCTATTTCTTTCCATGGATTGTTGTGCTGCACTCCCGTCCCGCATGCCCGGTGTGGTGTATTGTGCTGCTGCAAACCCTGATGCCTGCCCTGTAAGGTCAGTTTGGTGCACCTGTCCATGTCCCTCCTGTCCTCTGTTATCAGAGTCCATGTCCCTACCCCAATTCCTCCTGCCTTCCATGATCCAATGTACCATACTTGCTAACATTTTGAACTTGGTAAGAGGGAGATTTTGAAAAAAAAACTGGGGTATTGATTTTTCCCATTGACTTACATTGAAAAAGAGGAGATTGTAGACAGGAGATAGAGCAAATAAAGCCCATTGGGCTTAAAAACATTGGGCGTTTCCTGGCTGAATCGGGTCTGTTGGCATGTATGGTTGTACTACCATTGCCTCTTCCTTCTGCCCACAATGGTCTATTATATTGCCACAGCCTCTCTTGCCTGTCCTGCATTGTTGGTTTGTTGCCCTGCCCCCCTTTCCACTGCCCTCCATAGTCTGTTGTGCTGCCACTACCCTTCCTGCCTCCCCAGTGTGGTCAAATTGTTGCCTCTGCACCCTCCTACCTGCCTTCAATTTTCTGAGTCCGTGCCCCTGGCCTCTGCCTCTCAACAGTATCCTAATGAACAACTAGATTGCTAACATTCAATATTTATTACAAAAGTGTGGCACGCCTGACGTCATCTTGAAGTAATCAAAACTGTAATACCTAGAGCATTTCCTTTAGAAATTACAGAAATGAGAGGGTCTTATGTGCATCGAAACTATGGTTAGTGCTCTAAAAAACTAAAATGAGGACATATTTTCTGAGTTTTCAAATAGCGACAAAGCACTTTTAAATTATTTGTTACCTTTATGTTTTTTTATCCAGTTGACCACTTGATTGAATGTTGCACTTAGGGGAGAGGATGTGGTGTTACTTCTAGAGCTGCAGACTTTGCAACTGGGGAACTAGGTTAGAGTTTCTGTTTCCTAATTTCCTCATTAACGGCAGTCTCCTCAGTAGGAAATGCTTTCAGTTTTTTTCTTTGATTCCATCAAGAAGGCACATTTGCCATAAATTCTGAATGTTAGCACTCTAGTTGCTCATTAGATCATTGTAGTAAAGCTACTGCTCACCAGGGAAGTCTGCTGCTGGTATTGAAAGTGCATGTTTCAGTCTGCATGTCAGAATTTTTAATGAAATAGAAGAGGATTTGAGAAGTCACTCAAAATGTGCCCTAATTTTTTTCTGCAGCACTAATCATAATTTCTATGGCAAAATGAACCCCTCATTTTGTTCCTTTTAAATTAAATGTTTTAAGTGTTACCACTTTATTCCAATCAAGATGGCTTCAGGTGTGCCATACTTTTGTCATAAGTAAGACTGTTAGCGCTCTAGTTGTTCTTTAGAACACTCTGGGATATTCTGTCATTGGGCTATACGTGGGCTACATCTGGGTGATATTTGTGCTACATTTGTGCTCTTTTGTCTCTGGTGGCCATCTTGGGAGACTTATTTGTTATGAAGTTTCCTAATTTCCTCATTTACTACAGTCTCCTCAGTAGGAAATACTTTCAGTTTTTTACTTTGATTCCATCTTGAAAGATGTCTTGAAAGTTTCGGGGTGATTCGTCAAGCAGGGGCCGAGAAAAAAGGGGGGGTCCCAAAACGCGTTTTCTCCATGTTAATTTCCATAGGAACTTTAGACAAAGCTACAGCCCGAACTGCTGAACGGAATTACACCAAATTTGGCAAAAAGGTAGGTCTTGGTTCAGAAAACGCGTTTGTAGAGTCGTGGGCAATGGGGGCGTGGCCTGCTACGAGTACTTACCAATGCTGCTGTGTGGGACTTACTGGAGGTAATAGGAGGGGTAGTTGGCCCCCCAAGGATGTCCTTGGGGGCCAACTACCCCTCTTGTTTCCTCTAGTAATTCCCACACAGTGGGATTGCTAAGACGTCTTCGGAGGCCATGACCCCCTTTCTCCACCACTCTGCAAACGCGCCTCCTGGCAGACTACGGGATGGGGGATGAAGTCCAATTTTCTCCTGAGTGAGTTTGGGGGCCAAGAAGCCCTCCTGGTACCTCCTGTAAGTCCTACGCAGCGGAGTTCCTGAGCGCTGGTCGGAACCCCAGCACCCTTTCTCCACCACTCTGCAAACGTGAATACTACTTAAAGAAGCATCTTTCTGCACCTCTGACTTAGAGGTAGTTTTAATCCCCCTGCCCTATTATATACTAGGGCCTTACAGAGGAGGTCATGGCAATCACAGGGGTACTCCAACCCATAGTGTACCCTAGTGTATGTAGGTGTTTTCACTGTATTCTAAGTGTCTTTTAGCATAGCACTGGCTCCGGGCCTGGTTAGTCAGAGTCAGTTACCACCAGTACCAGTCAGCAAAAAGTTGGGGGCACAGAATTACTTTGCAACAAGGCCTCTTTATGCACCTCTGTTGGTTCTTTCTGCATATCTCTTGCTTCTTTCTGCACCTTTCTTTGTCTTTCTGGACTTCTGTTGCATCTTTCTGCATTTCTCTTGCTTATTTCTGCACCTTTCTTCCTCTTTCTGCACATGTCCTACCTCTGTAGGCATAGTTAGAAATTAGCATTTAAAAAACCTTTGAAATTCTCTGAAAAAACCATAGGTTTCAGGGACGTTATAGTTAGAAATTAGCATTTAAAAAACCTTTGAAATTCACTGAAAAAACCATAGGTTTCAGGGACGTTTTAGTTAGAAATTAGCATTTAAAAAACCTTTGAAATTCAATTAAAGAACCACAGGTTTCAGGGACGTTATAGTTAGTTGGATATTTCACTCGTACAAAACCAGAGAAATTCAGCCGTTATAGTTAGTTCAGCTAACTATAACTCGCGCCTCATAATGCACTGCTGATGACGTCACATATTACATCATTCATGACATGGTCAGTGACATCACTGATGACATTACTGATGACATCTCAAATTACATCACTGATGACATCATCCATGTGAAAATCTGATGCACCTCCTCACACCCTAATATAACCTTTGATACACCCACTCTAAAATACAGACTACCATTTTCGAAACCATAGACACACCAATACCAGTTACTACATACCCACTCACTGATTCCTAGGTCTACACACACATCCACTCATTCACCCATACAGTCACTCATACATGCAGTCACTCATCAATACAACACTATCATATGCACTCATACACCTATACAGACACTCACACACCGCCACTCATCCAGAGTTACTCACACACCTAGTCAGTCATGCAAAGAATCAATCACACTTCCATTTACTCACCTATACAGTTATACACACACCACCTCACTTATTCATACAGATACTAACACATACTTACTCTCTTATACAATCACTGATACAAGTACACACTCATCCATACAGCCACTCTCACAATCACTCACTCTCACGTATAGTCATTTATATACTCCAACTCTCACATACACTGCCTTTTACATATGTAGTTACTCGGACATGTACCACTGAGACATCCATTCACTCACCAACACACCCATACATACACTCACCCACCCATACAGCTGTTTCCACATGCACTCTTGAACCCATACACCCAGTGAATCAACCACTCACATATCTATGCACAGAGTCACACACCTCCCACCCATCCACACAGACACTCAGGCACCCATACAGATAGTCAGATAACCAATCAATAACCCATATATATACTCATGTAGCTACTCACCAACCGATGCAGCCACTTACACACCAACTGACAGACTGATACCGACATTTACACAGTTTAGTCACTAACCCATGCATTCAGTAAGACACTTTTAATCACTCACTTATACAGTCAGTCGCGCACCTACTAAATCATCTATTCACGCACTTATACACCCACTTATTCTTCAATACACCTTGGCATATATATATATATAAAACATATTTAAACTTTACAGAAACACACATTCACTTGACTGATGTCATCAAGTTGTCATCAGTGATGTCACTGACCATGTCATTAATGATGTAATATGTGACGTCATCAGCAGTGCATTGCGGGGGTGCGAGTTATAGTTAGCTGAACTAACTATAACGGCCAAATTCTCTCTGGTTTTGTACGAGTGAAATGTCCAACTAACTATAACATCCCTGAAACCTGTGGTTTTTTCAGTGAATTTCAAAGGTTTTTTAAATGCTAATTTCTAACTATAAAGTCCCTGAAACCTATGGTTTTTCAGTGAAGATATATATATATATATATATATATATATATATATATATATATATATACACACACACACAACTTTCTTTCTTTTTTTTAAAATTTTTTAAATTTTTTTTTTTCCAAAGCAGTAAATACAGAGATATAACAGTTCGACTCCCACCCTCCACCCCCACCCCAAACAACCTCGAGATGACTATGTTTTCAAGGACACAAATAATAACTGAAAAAAATATATATATATATAAACCAAGAAATTGGGTTGTAAATCAGAGAAAAAGAAAAAGAAGAATAGAAATAAGAAATAAGAAATAAGACTGAACAGACAAGCGGTAAGTAAGAAGAAAAGACGAGGAAAGTACCACAAAAAAAAAAGAAAAAAAAAGAAAATACGTAAACATAGAAGGAAGAAAGAAGAGAGAGCACAGTCAGGACTACAGCCAGCCATGAGCTGCCCTCCTCAGAACTAAGTATTTAGCCAATTGGGCCAGGCTGTGCCAACCAGGAGGTGAGAAACCCCCAAATCTCCAGCCCCTTCTTTCGCCCTTTGCGACCTTTTTTAGCATATACAGCCTTTTCAAGGTGGTAGGTCGCCATTAACCTAGCCAACCATTGGGAAAAAGGAGGGGGGTCAGTCTCTATCCATGCTGAAGCAACACAGATCCACCACACAGTCATAGCGACAAAGATAAACGCTCCACCCCTTACCCTGTTGGCCTCCTCTTGTGTCCCCAACAGGATGGTTATAGGGGTCAACACTAGAGCCTGAGAAATAACCCTCCCCAGAAAATCCTGTACTTTAAGAAGGACTGGAGTAAGTTTCGGACAGGTGACGAACATGTGTATTGCGTCAGCTCCAAACTCCGAACATCGAGGGCACAGCGTTCCCTTGCCTACTCCCCATTTCGCAATTTTACTAGGAGTAATATATAAGAAAAAGATGGTTTTAAAGTGTTGCACCTGCAGTTTAGCTGACAGCAAGTCGCTTTGAGAAAGTTCCAGTGATTTATAAAAAGTACTATGTGGGGCCTCCAGTTTTACAAGCCATTTATCTGCTATTCTAGGTAGGTCGTCAGGGTTTGACTATTTAGTGCGGAGTATATATGACCTATCCGGGGAGTCACTGGGGCCCGTAACCTTTTGATGAATTCGATTTCTGAAAACCCTGCTGGTCCCCCAGCCTTTCGAGAAAGAAAGTCATGTATAGTAAAATATTTAAAGGCGTCTTGGTTTTTCAATCCATATTTGTTTTGTAAATCTGCAAAGGATTTAACTCCTTCGCTAGAAATTAGGTCTCCTAACTTTATAATACCAGCTTTATACCAGTCTAGTAGATAAGACCTGCCAAAGATAGCAGGCAGGTTGCCGTTTGCATTGATAGGGAGTAATAATTAAGTCTGCCCAGCCCGTATATTCTGCGGATATTGCGGAAAACCTTAAACGAATTCATCAGTGTCTTAAATCTGACATGCTTGTAGTATCCGAAAGATACCTGTCTAAGAAGACAGCCGCGGGTCTCCTCTCCCAGTAGGAGCTGAAATGGTGAAGGAAGCCCGGTTGAAAGAGAGAAAGAGTATTCCTTCACCAGTTCAGTACTATATTGCAGAACTGAAGCCCAGTAATAAAGCACTATATTAGGAAGAGCCCAGCCACCTCGCTCCTGGGGAGGGACAGTTGCTTTAGAGCCCGCCTAGGCTGTGAGTAAGCCCAAATAAATTGCGAGAAGATTTGCTGAAATTTCTGCAACTTAGTTTTGCTGAATTCCAGTGGAATGGCCCGGAAAAAGTATAGCAATTCCGGAAAGTAAGTCATTTTAATTACATTGCTTCTACCCACGATAGTCAGGTGTAAATTGTCAATTTGTTTAAGGGCTCGCTTTGTTTCAGTGGCCAGAGGGGATAGGTTCTCAGTTACAATTTGGTCTATATCAGCAGTTAAT
Source organism: Calotriton arnoldi (assembly GCA_963921515.1). Classification (NCBI taxonomy): domain Eukaryota; kingdom Metazoa; phylum Chordata; class Amphibia; order Caudata; family Salamandridae; genus Calotriton; species Calotriton arnoldi. The sequence goes on from CAWUFW010005624.1 coordinate 43,658, forward strand.
GTTACCCCTAAATATTTGGCCTTCGGGACAATCCGACTATCAATCCAGTTAATTTCTTTATTGACTATTATTTGGGTTTTCTTTTGATTCAGTGCGTACCCCGAGATTTTCCCAAATGTCTGTGCCTCCAATTCCAATGCCAAAATAGCACTCTCAGGTTCAGGGGTGGTTATGGCCAGGTCGCCAGCGTAGGCCATAATTTTGGTGTCGCTTCCCTGCATGCTTACTGCCAGGATTACTGGATTCTTTTCAATTTTCTTGATTAGGGGATCTATATAAAGGGCAAAGAGCAAAGGGGAGCAGGGGCAACCCTGCCTAGTGCCCCGAGAGATGTTAAATAGCTCAGTTAACCCCCCGTTAATCAACACACAGGCCGTCGGGCTCTGATACAGAGCTTGTACAGCCTGCGTAAGTTTTGAGCCCGAAGCCCATCCTCCTCATGACACACCACAGGAACCGCCAGGAGACCCGATCAAAGGCTTTTTCAGCATCTAATAATATCAGTGACATCGGGTCTCCCGCAACCTGTGCTGCGTCAAACAGTGTGATAGCCCGCCTAATGTGTTCGGTAGTACTTTTCTTTGGAATGAATCCATGTTGCCATTCTGATACCAGGGACTCAACTACTGAAGACATTCTTATTGCGAGGATCTTGGAAAAGACTTTGGAGTCACAATTTATAAGTGTGATAGGCCTGTATGAGCCCATCTCTAAGGGTGGTTTGTCTTTTTTAAGAAATATAGATATTTTAGCATTGGACCAAGAGGCAGGAGGAGGCCCCATTAAATATAGCGGTAACTACAGCCAGAAAGATAGATTTTATTTGAGGAGCGAAAATTTTATAAAATTCCACAGGAATGCCATCCATTCCTGCAGCTTTCCCATCAGGCAGACTGACTAAGGCTTCTGTGATGTCATCCCAGGTCGGAGTAACATCCAATAGCTCGCAATTATCCTAGCTAAGCTGCCTTAGATCTACCGCTTTTATATAGTTGATAATCTCAATTTCTCCTAAGTCGGTTGACATACTATTCTCTTCTGTATATAACTCGGCGTAGAATTCTCGAAAACCCTCTTGTATTTTAGTAGGATCACTGGTCTCTATCCCTGTTGACAATTGGATTGCAGATATTTCATTGCTTGTAGCCTGTTGCCTGGTGTTAATAGCAAGATGGTGACCAATGCAGTCGCTACACTCGTAGTTTTTTTCCCGTATTGCCGCCCACTTGGCTGCGGTTTTTCTGAAAATACTGCCCCTATTTCCGCCTTTATGAGTATTACTTCTTGTTGAGTGTTCTCAGTGTCCATTCCAGTTTGAGCCATTTGAACTAATTTCATTTCTGCTTTTTTTAGTTTATCCTGGAGATCACACATTATTAGTTTTTCTTTCTTGTTTTTCCTGATTGAGAATCTTAGAGTCTCTCCCCGAATACCTGCTTTCAGTGTGTCCCAAACTATCATAGTCGGGGCAGTACCTATGTTTATTTCCAGAAACTCCTGGATCCATACCTGAATATGAGACCGATAACCTTCATCTTGCAATAGCGCTTTCTCGAAACTCCATCTTGGTGTTTCTTTCCAGTTCTCCAATCCCCCAATGTTTAAAATGAGTGGATTGTGGTCCGACATGAAGCGTGGAGCAATGTCTATGGTACATTTGCTTAATAGAGAAGATGAGATTAAAAAATAATCTAGTCTAGCAAATGTCCGGTGTGGGGCAGAAAAGTAGGTATAGCCAGGTTGAGTAGAGTTTATATTAGGCCAAACATCACTTAACCCATGAATTTGGGCTAGATTAATAAGTGCTTGGTATTCTAGGGGTTTTCTACCTTTATACCGCCACTTGCTGTCCATTTTCCAATGACAAGGCAAGTTAATATTAAGATCGCCACAAATGATTATTGGAGTAGGCCAGTGAGCTAGCTCCCCAGAAATCAAATTTATGATCCCTGGGTCGTCTACATTACTTCCATAGATTGAGCACAAGGTAAAAGGGGATTAGGGGAAAGATGGCATTCAGAAATTACCCATCTACCCAGTGAGTCAGATTTAACGCGGGTTTTTAGAAGAAGTCTCTTTTCAGCCAAAATGCCTACCCCTTTAATTTTGGCACCCTGTGTAGTAGCCCCACAACCTTAAACCCTAACGAGTTTAGTAAATGTTTTTGTGATCCCTCTATGTGAGTCTCCTGGAGGCAAATGATATCGCCCCAGAAAGCGCAAACCTTGCGCTACTTTTTGCCTTTTAATGCATCATTCAGCCCACAGATGTTAGCAGAGATAAACCTGAGTGAATTTATTTTAGCCATTTGGATATTTTAAAAGATTTAAGCCGGAAATTTCTTGATCCTTTGAGTGCACTTCATTTGGTGAATTTTTAGCCTTACCCAATGTCTAGGTGAGTAATTATGTGTGAAAAGGTGTCCTTGATTCCTCTGTGTCATTCTAGATACCCCTCCTCCCCCAACCCCACCCCCTTTCTTTGAGCAATCAGGAATAACCTGAATGATGGTAGTCAGTAGTGAGTCTCAGCCGCAGACCACGCCTAAAATATGTTAGTTATGAGTTCGGCTAGATCCCCTCAGCTAGATAGGCAAATTTTAAATTTAACATACAACTAGCCTGTTGAGGAGAAAAAAAAACCCAGGGAGTGAAGAGGAACGAGAAAAGCCAAAATGGAGAAATAACAAAATATATTCCTCCTTAGCCCTCCCTGCCCTGCCCTGCCCTGCCCATGCCCGAGTGGTAGTCTCTTTATTTTGGGCCCTTCTTAGATTTAATCTCGTCCAGGTATTCCCCTGCCTTAATTTCAGACAAGAAGATTTTTGTACCCCCATTAAAAATTACTTTAAGTCTGGCAGGGTTCATTAGGTATACTTGTGCTCCCAGTTGCTGGAATGGGGAGATTAGTTGTCTAAGACGCCATCTTCGCTCTACTGTCTGGTGGCAAAAGTCGGGCTTTGCAAAAATGTTATTCCATTAGCCCCCTTCTTAGAGTTTGGGCGAGCCTGATCGTATATTAATTGCCTCAAAAGGAAGTTCCCCAAAGTACACCAGGAACACCCTTGGTTGTCCACCCGCTGCACTGCTGCCATTGCGCTGTCGCCTAATGTTAAAGGGAAAACGGTGTGCCCTCTGCACCTCGCGGTCCCAATCCCAGCCTGGATGTTCGGGAAGGATTCTTGCAAGAGTTTTACAATGAAGCGCCTGGGATCTTCGCCTTCCTTCCCCTCCGGGATTCCAAGCAAGCGAAGGTTGTTTCTGCGTTGGCGATTTTCCTGTTCTTCCAGTTTGGACATTATATCCACTAGGCAGGCAGCGTTGGTCTCGCTCTGCTTTTTGACAGCCGTGGACTCAATTTCCAGGCATTCGGTACGCCCCTCAATCATAGAAACACGGTCGCTTATATCAGTACATGTTTTATTCAGTCGTCTTAGGCCTCCTTGCAACTTTTTAGCAGCCCCTTTGGCTGCCCGGTTGTCTGCCCGAACCTCTTCCTGAAATTCTTTGATTGAGGCTAAGATTGAAGCTAGTGAGGGCTCCGAAGTATCTGCCGGCAAGCTCTTTGCCTTTTCCCACTTTGTCATGTGGGAATCGTCAGTCGATCAGCCAAGGGGTAGGACATCTGTGAGTCTGAGTAGTCCCACTTAAGTTGGCTACGTCTTTTGCCCTTACTCCTTGCTTTCTTGGATCGTTGCACCGTTCCAGTGTTTTGAATCGACTCCTCGCTGTCATCTTCACTTGTGTCAAGGCCCCCTCGTCGGAAGTGGTCCCTGTGCCATCAGACACCGAGTAAAAGTTCTCAGGCCCGGTTTCTGGAGTCCACGGTGCTTGTGCACCAGCGGCAGCTTCCAGGCCCAGGATGTAGTTAGTAATACCAGCCTCAGAGTTCATGGAGGGATCACCAGGACCATTCGTAGAACCACTCATGTAGGGGCAGCCGTCCGTGTTCTGAACTGTAACAGCTAAAGATAGCTGATTTTGCTGCTCGATTAGCCCCTTACAAATGACCACAGCAGGGAGACATGGGGAACTATTTAAGTTTTCAGTCGAGCCTTGTGGGCCCGCAATGATTCCTGCGTCAGCTTGCAGCACTTCCACTGGGGTTGCTTCTGTTAAACAGGTCTCTTGCTGCTGGCTTGGCACGGGTAGTTGGGAAGTTAACCGATCTGGGGGGGCACACTCAAGGGGAGGAGTATGTATAGAAGTCTTGGTGTTTATAACAGGAGGCTGTCCTTTAGCACCCAAAAATATTTTAGCTATCGGTGGCTGAGCGCCTACTGAGTCCTTAGGCAACCCACCTCCCCCGGACCTCCCCAGCAGCTTTTTACTCCCACTAACCTCATGTCTAGATCGGGTGGTGCTTTCCATTAGAGCGGCGTCCCTAGACTCAGTGCTGGCAGTGGTCGCTTTCAGCTTGCTGCCCTTCTTGACCCCCCTGCAGCTCATGATCCCAGGGTTGCCCTGATGCTGTTGCCTTCGATTCCTCTCATGTCCTGATAGGACTGAGGCAGTGAATGCAGCCAAGTCCGGGGCCAGAACTTCAGTTATCCAGAAGATCCAAGTAAAGAATAGAGTCCTCCAGCGCAAGGCAGGCAGCACACGGGAATCCGCGGGGGAAATATAGTAGATTACCGCGGCAGCTACTGTATACCGCTGTGAGCGAAGACCGGACGTCTGTGATCCTCCCGCCAGTAGTCTCTGCGTCTGTCCGTGCATCGCAGGGCGCCTAGCCGATCGGTTACGCAACTAGCGTGAGCGGCCGATCAGCGCGAGTGCTCACTCTGACTCCATCTTGCTCCCCACAGGTGCCTCTCAAACAGCAACACACACACAGCTTTCAAGCAGCAATAAAAATGTCAAGATAATGCTTGTGATTATGTTCCTGCTAGAGAGATAGATATCAGACTTTTGTCTAGTGGCAGTTTTAACACCATAAAGTAACACAGAGGGCAAGCTGGAAAGAACAGATCTGTATTTTATGTGGATAGGTAAGTGGATTAGTAAAGCCACGCATTACAAACGCTTTCAAACAAATGAAATGTATGTGAGAGAGGGGCTATGGAGAGATGAGGGGCACATTTGCTTGATGGTAGCGAGGGAATCCAAGGAGGTCATAGTGTGCATTTGTAAAGTACACATTAACCCATAGGCATCTTGGTGCTGAATAACAGATGTTTATTGGAGGTCATGGGAGGGGGGCGCTAAAATGATTGTCGCACTGGCTGCCACCAGCGCTAAAGGCTGTGATGATGGGTATGTGGCAAGGTGAAGTAATACTATGTCTTCTTCTGTCTTTCTTAGTGTTTTTGGAGAGCCTGCTGATTTTGGAAAGGCAAGGTAAGGTGACTTCGTCATTACTGACTGTCGCACACATCACTCACACACACACTCACCTACACTTTGAAATCAACAACCTATCTGCCTTCTAAGTAGGATAGTGTTTTAAAAGGAAGGTTTTAAGCACTAGCAGAGATGGTGTATCATTGGATGATTGCTGGCCAGGTCCTAAATCTGTTTGCTGGAGTCCAGCTCTGAGGCAGGATCAGAGACTAAGACAGCAGATACTGAGGCAGCATTTGAGGGGGAGGACAATGGAGCAGAATCTGGGAGTGATTTTTCAGTCTGGGCAGTTCCATCCTATGGCTCATCTTCCAGGGATTTTGAAGGAGACGATATCAGTTGTGCTGTCCCTTCGCAAGCACAGTCTTTGCAGCGGGACACCAGTAGCAGGTTAGACCAACCCAGAGAGCAGGCATGTGCAGCAGCAAGCACAGATGGAGTGCTCTCTTGGCAGTCTCCCAATTTAGTTCAGCCCCAAATTCCACCTTTCAATGACGACGCTGGATGTAAAGTCGATATGGCGAAGTTATTGCCAATTGACTATGTCTATCTTTTTTGGGATGTTGACTTCCTTGATGAAATTGTGCAGCAAACAAATTTGGGTGCCGAAGAATTTCTGAGGGAGCATGGAGGCACTCTCAGGCCTCCTTCTAGGGCACACAAGTGGGCGCCCACTTCATTAGGGGAGTTGAAGATATTTTTGGGGCTCTCACTCAAAATGGGGGGAGTGCATAAACCAACCTTGCTGTCCTGCTGGTCTACTTGCATGGTTCAGCTAACCCCCATCTTCACACCATACATGAGAAGAGATCGTTTTTTGCTATTGCAGCGCATGCTGCATTTCAATGACAATTCTGCTGCATTGCCCCGGGACCATCCAGACTATGACAGGTTGTTCAAAATTCAGCCTGTTGTGGAACATTTGTCTGCCAGGTTGATTCTCCTGGGAAGAATATAGCCATCGATGAATCCTTGATCCTGTATAAAGGGCGGCTGCTGTTCAGGCAGTACATTCCAAGCAAACAAGCTTGCTATGGCATCAAGCTGTATATACTGTGTGAGAGCCCGACTGGCTATGTGTACAGCTTGAAAGTGTATACAGGGAAGGACACAACTCTAGGCCCTGTAGGTTGCCCTCCCATGCTAGGGGTCACAGGAAAGTTTGTATGGGATCTTGTCTAGCCACTCCTTCACAAAGGTTATAACCTTTATGTGGACAATTTTCTATACAGGAGTAGAGCTGTTCAATGAGCTCTACAAAGCTGGCACTGTGGCCTGCGGTACAATTTGTTGTTGCCGCAAAGGATTCCCGGAGGAGCTTGTTTGCCAAAAGCTCCAGAAACCTTAGAGCACTGCGTTGCGTTCCAACGAACTGCTCACAGTAAAGTTCTCAGATAGGCGTGATGTGTACGTGCTCACTACATTTCATGATGAGAGCACTTCCCCCGTCATGGTTTGGGGTCAGATGGCCACCTGTGTACTTGATTACAGCAAGTACATGGGCAGAGTGGACAAGAACGATCAGGTTCTTCAGCCATACAATGGAGTAGTAAAACTTGCACTTGGTATAAGCAACTGTTTACTCACCTGATCCAGAGGGCAACATACAATGCGCATATTGTTTATCGTCAGACTACCACAGGAAGACTCATGTCTTTCCTTGACTTTCAGTTGTCTGTGATTGAAAGTCTCACTACTACAGAAGCAGCAGCCTCCACTTCATGTGTTCTGGAGGACATGGCAAGGCTGCAGGAGCGACACTTTGCTGATAAAACTCCTGCAATACCCAAAAAGGAGCAACCATGTTGTCGTTGTAAAGTATGCTTGATGCAGGGAAAGAGGCAGGAGACTCGTGTTTACTGTTCCCCGTGCCCAACTAAGCCCGTCTTCTGTTTTCCTACTTGCTTTGTGTTGTATCATACTAAAGCAAAGTACTGGGAAATTTACTGAGGTGGAGCTGCCATTAGGTAAACCTTTCAATTGTTGGGAATGGATACCTACTGTCAGTGGGCCACTACCTCGCTAGGCAAGCAGCCGCAGAATATTTGTTCCTCTTTTTCAGGAAATCATGGATTTCTCGACACCTTTACTTGCTTTAAGAACGTGGTAGTTGTTCTGTTCGTCAATTGACAGGTGCATTATAGTCCCCACAGTGCACATACTGGTGGACAGAACATGCACCACGTTGTCACGGAGTACCCTGCTTGGCAGAATGTTAAAGGCTTGGCTGGATTTTGAAGTGCTTGTTAGGGAACTTATGTATACTACACAGGGACCACCCTGATTGCCAACAAGAACTGCAGTAAGCATATTAAGTCAAACAAATATGCAATGGGACATATTCACCAACATTTCTACTTGTTTTGAGTGCAAACTCAATTATTAACTTGATATCATAACCATGCTATTGAAAAGGGATACAGGACACTATATCTTGTATGAAGATTGTTTTCACATCTTTAGTTTATGATGTGAAAACAATCATCATAAAAGATATTGTGCCCTGTCCCCTTTTTCAATAACATTGGGTATGATGCCAAAGTAAAAGTGTCGATGAATGAGACATTTGTTTGGCTTATTACTTTAGGGAACTTAGGCAATATTCCCCAGCGTGTTTGCGTTATTTTCAAAGGTAGATATGCTCGCTCAGTTCAAGGAATAGCTGTGCGGCATACTCGGACACCCCCCCAACTTGCATCCACAAATTGGAAGGAGTTGGATTTAGTACAATGAGTGTGTTGATGGCGCATGACAGAAACGTTTTCTCGAGCTTCAAGTAGCTAGAGATAGAAGGCATTAGTATAGGTTCACTTGACAATTAGACAGGATTAGTCAGGATTCTGATGAGGACAGACACACGAACAGGTAAGAAAATCTTACAGTAGGTGTGCTTTCCCAGGAATATTACATAGGTAGAAGGCAGATAGTAAAGGTAGTAACGATACACGTCATGACTTCATCTTCACCCATGGATTCAAATGCATTTATGCAACACTCACATTGAATTTACTATAGTACTTATGGATCAATGCTTGACCTGCTTGCCATGTTCATCCTCCGTCAGAACTTAGTAGATGTTCAGTTTGCTGTATAATAAGTGCATTACAGTCACTGCACATAACGGTGGATTGGACATATGCTACGTTGTCAAGGACTACCCGTGTTTCACATTCTACTGTTCTTCATAGTTTATGATGTTCTCTTTAGAATTATATTTTTTGTCAAAATGGGTAGCTGGGGATTTTATACCCTAGCTCAGCCATCACCTAGGCAAACCTGCACATTTCTGACTAGTAGACAATGAGGGGAGTACAGGGGTGCATGACTTGCATGGCTCTCACAGGTTTTTTTTATCCAGAATCCCCTGCAAACCTCAAATTTAGCTGAAAATCAAAATGTCTTCACATTTAAGTTATAGCAAAATTTGACGTTTGCAGGGGATCCTGGGAAAGAAAACATTGGGGTGTCCACGCAAGGCACACCTCCCTGGACTCCCCCGGGTGTCCAGTATTCAGAAATGTTTGGGTTTGGTATGTTTCTCTAGGTTGCGGCGGAGCCCGGGACCAAAAATGGAGGTAAACCCCTTGTAAAAACAGGTAGTTTTGCGAGAGACAATTTTGATTTCTCCACAATACGTTTTGGGCCCTTCCCTGTCGCTGGCACTTGGGTCACCCACACAAGTGAGGTATCATTTTTATTGGGAGACTTGGGGGAATGCTGGGAGGGTGGAAGTTTGTGGCTCCCCACAGTTTCCATAACATTCCATCACAGAAATGTGAGGAAAATGTGTTTTTTTTTTTACAAAGTTTGAGGTTTGCAAGGGATTCTGGTTAACAGAACCTGGTGAGAGCCACAGAAGTCATCCAATCCTGGATTTCCCTGGGTGTATAATTTTCAAAAATGCACAGGTTTGCTAGGTTTCCCTAGATGGCCGCTGAGCTAGAGTCCAAAATCCGCAGCTAGGCACATTGCAAAAAAAGGGTCTGTTCTCACTGGGAAAATATGGGGGCATATTAGCAAGACCGGCGATAAAATTATCGCCGTTTTAGCGGCAGGAAACTGCCGCTAAAGCTGCGATAATGGGCTTGCTAATATGCGTTATAGAATTCCAATAGAAGCCCAGGTTAGATGTGCAGGACATCTAACCTGGGCTTCTATTGAATTCTATAACGCATATTAGCAAGCCCATTATCGCGTTTAGCGGCAGTTTCCTGCCGCTAAAACGGCGATAATTTTATCGCCGGTCTTGCTAATATGCCCCATGATGTGCCCACGTTGAGTTTTGGGCTTTTACCTGACGCGGGCACTAAGCCTACCCACACAAGTGAGGTACCATTTTTAATGGGAGATTTGGAAGAATGCTGGGTGGAAGGAAGTTTGTGGCTCCCCACAGATTCAAGAACTTAACATCACAGAAATGTGAGGAAAATGTGTTTTTAGACAAAGTTTGAGGTTTGCAAGGGATTCTGGGTAACAGAACCTGGTGAGGACCACAGAAGTCACCCCATCCTGGATTCCCCTGGGTGTCTAGTTTTCAAAAATGTACAGGTTTGCTGGGTGTCCCGAGGTTCCAGCTGAGCTAGGGTCCACAAACCACAGCGAGGCAAATTGCAAAAAAAGGGTCAGTTTTCGCTGGAAAAATGTGATGTGCCCATGTTGCCTTTTGGGCCGTTTCTTGTTGCGGACACTAGGCTTACCCACACAAGTGAGGTACCATTTTTATCGGGAGATGTAGGGGAACACAGAATAGTATAACAAGTGTTATTGACAATTGACTTCCTATATATTTCTGCCTTCCAAATGTAAGCCATTGTGTAAAGAAGAAGTCATTTTCAAAAATGCTGTCTGATTCACATGCTAGTATAGGTATCCACATATTGTGTAAATAACCATTGCTTCTAAACTCCATATGTTGTTCCTATTTTATAAATACATAGTTTTCCTTGATACCTATTTTTCACTCTTTATATTTTACCAAGTGAATTGCTGTATACCAGGTACACAATGAAAACCCATAGCAAGGTGCAGCTCAGTTATTGGCTCTGGCACTTCGAGTTCTTGGTGAACCTACAAGTCCTATATACCCCTGCAACCATAAAGGTCCAGTGGCCATAACAGTATATTGCTTTTAAAAGTCTGCCATACTTACAAGAAGTTACATGTTAAAACACAGGCACAAATGGCTGTTTTTTTCAACTCATTTTCAACATGTTTTTATTTCAACTGGTACTTTCTATAGGAAAACCTGGAAGGATCTACACAAACGACCCCTTGCTGAATTCAGAATATTTCCAACTTTTCAGAATTGCATAGCATTCTGGAATCCATTATTGGTTTCACATCAATTTCTACCACTAACTGAAAGGACATTGATAGCACAAAAAATATGAAAAATAGGCTATGTCCCACTAAAATGCCAAAACTGTGTAGAACATTTTGGTTTTCTGACAAAAGTCTGCCTGCTCCTGAAAGCTAGGAAGATTGTGATTTTAGCACCGCAAACCATTTGCTGATACCATTTGCAGGGGAAAAAAAGATGCTTTCTTCTTCAGCACTTTTTTCCAATTTTTCCCCAAAAACCTGAAATGTTGCTGTATTTGGCCTAACTTCTCGGTCCCCCCAGGGGAATCCACAAACACTGGGTACCTTTAAAATCCCCAGGATGCTATAAAAAAAGGACACACATTTGGTATGGATAGCTTATGTGCAAACAAAAGTTATGAAGCACTAAGCACAAACTACCCCAAATAGCCAAGAAAGGACTCAGCACTGGGGAACAAGGCCCGGCAGTAAAGGGGTTGAATTAAAATCATCAACTATTTTGTAGCCCCAGCTTCTTTGAGCCCTAAACAGCCCAATGAGCAAAGATGAAGGTGGTAAGAACACAGACTTTGTGCTGTTTATTTTGAAACGTTAAAAATGCTCTTTTCCTCTACCAGTAACTGTTTAAATTTATCTCTCTGATTTTAGTGCAATTTGTACTTTTAAAACTGTTGTTTTCTTCTACCTGTGATTGTTTAAATATCTCTCCTGGTTTTCCCTATATTGTGATTAGGTCTCTATAAGGCAATCCAACCCTCCCCCTTCTTTTTAACAAGCTAAAAAGGCAAAATACATCCCAGAGCCTATCCAGAGCGTGTTTAAGAGACTGTTTAATCTATAAGTGGGTTGAATAGTCTCTGACTGGGTTTGTGAATGGGTGTCTCAGTGTCTGAGAAGGTGTGAATGGCTGTATAAGTAGCTGAGGAGGTCTGTTAGCGCGTATCTGAATCTTTCAGTGAGTCTGTCAATGGTTACATCACTGTTTCAGTAGGTATGTCAGCGTCTTAGGGGGTGTGTCAGTAGGTGTGTGAATGGGTGCATTAGTATCTCAGTGGGTCTCGCACTGACTTCATCAGTAACTAAGTGGGTCTGTAACAGGGTGCATCAGTGTCTGTTTGGGTCTATGAGTAAGTGCATGAGTGCCTCAGTGGGTCTGTGAGTTGCTGCATCATGTCTGAGTGGGTTTTTCAGTGGGTCTGTCAGAGTTGAAGTGGATGTCTCAGTGTCTAAGGGGATGTGTGAATGGGTGCGTTAGTATCTGAATGGGTCTCAGTCTGCCTACATCAGTAACTCAGTGAGTCTGTGAAAGGATGCATCAGTGCATGTGTGGATCTCTGAATGGGTGCATCAGTGTGTGAGTGGGTTTGTCAGAGGGTGTTTTAGTGTCTGACTGGATTGATGAGTGGGAGCGTTAGTGAGTGAACGTATCAGTGTCTAACTAGGTCTGAAAGTGGGTGCATCAGTGTCTGGAAGTCGCTGCATCACTGTCTAATTACATCTGTAAGCAGGTGTATCAGTATCTCATTGCCTTTGTTAGTGGGTACATAAGTCTTTGAATTAGCCTGTCAGTACATGTGTGAGTGTTTGTATAAGTGTATGAGTCAATACATTATTGAGGAAATTAATATTTGAGTATTTTTTATTTATTTATTTTGGGTAAATCTGCGACTCCACCGCGGCGTTCCACAGGGGGCCGTGCTGAGTGCCGCAATGGGGTCGCGACTCACACCACGTGCGAGAATTTTTTATTATTATTATTGGAAAAGGGGGACTGCGTGACCCCCCTTCTCTAGGTCAATTTTAGCCCGGGGAACACATTCCCCGGGGACTGCCTACCCTTCATATTTTTCTTTAAAAAGAGAGAGGGGCCATGCGGCCCTTCCCCCAGGCTGATTTGGACCCTGGGGACCCCATTCCCAGGGCCTGCCCTTTCTTTTTTTATTTTCTTTTTTGAAAAAAAGGGAATGGGGCCGTGGGGCCGTGGGGCTGCAGGGCCCCGCTCCCAGGCCAATTTTGGCCCCAGGGACCCCATTCCCCAGGGCCAGGCCTTTATATCTTTTTTAAAGAAAATGGGGAAGAGGGCCTCGAGGCTCCCCTCCCCAGGCCAACTTCGGCCCCGGGGACCCTATCCTCCAGGGTCTGGCCACTTTGCTGGGGACCGCAGAGGGATCCTCAAGGCCTCCCCAGTCCCTTCCGGCTACCCGCCTCCTGCAGGAATGCTTTCGGATCCAGGGAGCTGCATGTCAGCAGCAAAAGCACTTTCTATTTCCCTGCTCACTTCACAGCGGGCAGGGAAACAGACATGCTCTGCTTCATCAAGCAAGAGCCTTTTTGCTCTTGCTTGCTGAAAGCAAAGAGTTTGCTATGGCTTGGCCGGAGCACCGCTTCCGTCAAGCCATAGCACACTGCAACATCCCTGGGGTAGGCACCCTAGGACATTGCTGGATCTCGCCCTGGGGCGCGGGAGTCCCCAGGGCCATCTACGGCTCCAGGAGGGGGCGCTGCATGGCCCCCCTCCTTCCTCAAGTAGATGCCTGCCTCAGGGACTTTTTATTTTTTTTTATGTTTTGTTCTTGTGATTCGGTTCAACCGAGTTATAAGATGGCTGCTAACACTTACTGGTTTGTGGTGTTGGCAGCCAATCAGATCTCAGGCACGAGATCAGGAGGGGTTGTGGATCCACTGCGGCCTCAGTTGTATATCTGAGAAATCTTTACATTTCTCAGCAACTACTGAATGGATTTACACCATTTAACAAAAAGAGTGCTTTCTGTACCAAGAGCTACCTTTTAGCCAAATTTGGTGTTACTCCGTTCCGCAGTTCCAGCTGTAGCTGTGTCTAAAATTTCCTATGAAAATTAACATGGAGAAAAAGCGTTTTGGGACTCCCCTTTTTCTCAGCCCCCGCTTGACGGATGACCACAAAATTTTCAAGACAGCAGCTGAAGGGAGTGGAGTATTCGTTGTGAAAGTTTCACAAGGATTTGTCAAGCGGTCCAAAAGTTATTGGCAAAACAAAAAATGCTTTTCCTATGGAAACTAAGGGGCATATTCACACGGAGCCATCGCCGAATTAACGGCACTTTATCGCAGCCAAAGTCGTGATAAATTTACCCCCCCATTCACAAGCTGGTGTTAACAGCCCACAGCACCAGTATACCCACGATAGCAGCCGCAAAAAACATCGCCACAGAGGACCCTCGCAAATATCGCTAATGAGATGCAGATTAGGCGTTCCCGTGACAAAAGCCAAGACAACAGCACACCTCAACATTCACAACAACCAGCCACATCCGCGATAAAAACACAAAACAGGCGATAAGGCGCGTTAGCACCAGGAAATCTACACCTGCTCTGACCTGGTGTAAAGTCGGACGGCAGCCAGCACCACAAAGGGAGCCCAGCCCAGGGCCACAACCGAAGGGCAACAGATGCCATGGAGCCACACATCATGCAGCCCGGACACCCAAGAGGGCCACAACACCCACCCCCACCACCCCAGGACCCCATCCCACACCCAGAACATCCCCCCCCGGACCAACACAGACGCAGCGCAGACAAAGACAGCGGAACCCCAGGAAACGTACCAGCCGCACAGACCCAACATCTGACAATGTCACCTTCCACTCCAGGCTGAAAGGGACAACCAACCTATGCATCCTGACCATCATCGACTAACAGGCCTATGGCAACAACACAGCGGACAACCAACATCCCACCCCACACAAAGCTGATGGCGTGGCTGCTCCTGTTGGCCCTGAGACCCCCCATCCAACACCCGCCAGAGTCGGAGGAGTCCCACAGTCAGCCACCTCCAAGTCCCCCACACCTGTCCTGGACATCACCATCACCCTGGTACCCCAGTCCCCATACGTACAACACAATGCGCAGGATCCGCTGGAGACCAAGCAAGGACCATACGCCATAGCAGGATGCACGCCCGTGTTGGGGGCAACACACAGCACACATGTACTACCTGTGCCCCCTGGTGACACAGCATACAATCACCGCAACAGGAAGCACACGTCTCACACCAATGTGCAGGCAACAACAGAACACCGTGGAACACCCAACAATGTCGCCTTCAAATACACAGCCAGTGTGCATGATACCTTCATCCTCCGACAGTCCATCACCAGCCAGCGTTCCCAGGATGGCAACAAGGGAAATGCACAGCCCCTTGGCAACATACAAATGAACACCCCACACACCTCAACTCCCCAAACATGCAACTCACAACGCTGGCAATGCACACATCACAAAATCACACACAACAGGCACAACAAGATGCCCAACCACCAGACACGACAGAACAACTTACAATGTCCACATGGGCAAGCCCTGAACATGAGCCAGCAACGGCATGGCACCTCAGCCACATAATAGCCGAATGTGGGGAGAGGTGGCAACCAGGCATGTGTGCAGGATGCAGGAGAACCATGATCCAGAAAGCACACAATGCCAAGAGTGGCGGAGATGTGCTGGACAGACCGCAGTATGCAGAACACACCCATATCCATGGCGACATACACCTCTGGCGTATGGAGTGTAGTGGACACTGGACGCCACCATGTCACCCCAGCCAGTGGGGGACCTCGCAGAAATGTTGCCTATCACGCCCCCCCTAAGCGTCACCGGAGTGTGATGGCCCGGCGTACGCCATGCCAGCATAGGGGTGTGAATAAAAAGCACGTAGGCCTGGGCGTGGTCCCCTTCCGGAAAGACCAACGTCTCTGCCGCGGCAGCGCCTCCCACCCCGCCACGAGGCCGACGCCGTCCTTGTGAGCGGAGTTACCTGCAATGCAGTGCGCCTGCCGGACCCCGGCACGCTGGACCACGAACACGTCAGGCCCGCCCCTGCGCAGCCAGGCCACACTGATCACCTGCCGACACCGGCGTGTGTCAAGGAGGGCCCACCACGTGCTGGCACAAGCTCCGAGCCCGAGTCCCACGAACTTGGCAGTCAGCTCAGACCACCAGGCCTCCACGACACAGGCCCGCTTCAGTCCTTTCTAGTTGACGTACTGCACTGCCGCCTACGGCCCACTCCTCGGACCAGCAGGTCCCACATGTGAAACTGTGTCCTGAGTCATGAATGGCAGTGACCCCAAATCCGGGCCAGCGGCCACAGCACCAGACGCCCCCCCAATCAGTGAGGCATAGTTCCATATGGGCTTCTTGCGACACGTGGTGCCACTAACCCTGTTCAATGCCAGCCGGCTACACGTGGTGCCACTAACCCTGTTCAACGCCAGCCGGCTACACGTGGTGCCACTGAACCTGAACAACGCAGGCCGGTGGGGCCATCCATACTATGCTGGCGACACAAGGTGAATGGGCCGTGCTGACTGCTGCCTCAGGCCTACACCACGGTCAGGTAGGTCACACATTTGGAACTGAGTCTTGATTACACCATGGCAGTGAACATTATTTAAGGCAGAGAACAATTCCCAATACACACTTCGATGTGGTGGCAACAAGTCTGTGCATGGCATCACAACCACACGTGTCTGTGGGCCTACATGGACTACTGCCCTCGGCCTACGCTGCGCATGAGTGGGGTCACAGATTTGGAACTGAACATCGGTAATTCAAAGGACAGAATACATATCATCGCACGCACCGAGAGCCGTAAGAGGATGACGCGTTGCAGTCCGGAAGGAACAGGATCATCGTTACGGAGGTGATTGAACACTACCGACAACTGCCACTGTGTCACTAACTCTGTGCCCCGCGAGCCAACGACAGGTGGCTGTGGGCCCATGCTGACCGCTGCCTCCGGCCTACACTGCGGTCCAGTAGGTCACAGAGACTTGATTTGGGAATGTTGGAGTTCACATCTGTGTACCGGCATCATCGCAGACTGCATCCCCTCTGAGCACCTGTGCCACTAAGTGTGTTCCCCGACATTCATGGACACTCACTGGTCGTACATTGGTGGCGTTTGTGTCAATGGAATAGGGGCTAGTTTTCATCCTCATG
Organism: Calotriton arnoldi; assembly: GCA_963921515.1. NCBI lineage: Eukaryota > Metazoa > Chordata > Amphibia > Caudata > Salamandridae > Calotriton > Calotriton arnoldi. Next base: position 60,304 of record CAWUFW010005624.1, read on the forward strand.
TAGCTGATCCCCAATTGTTGGTGACAACGAGGGTTGCGCTTTCCACTCCTCAATTTGCTGCTTCTGGATAACACCAGACCTTCCGCATCATGCTCTGGAGGACACCTTCCACTGTCCCCCGCAACACTCTGCAACATACACCTCGGACATTGATGGGGACCTGCTCAGGTCGCATGGCCCATCTGACTGCACCACAAGTCACTGTCCCGTGGCTGGGTGCCTTTGCCGGCCGCACTGCATCCGGGGCCACTGACTCTGTGCTGCCCAGGGCTGGGACCCCTTCACCTGAGACATTAAATGGCCTCTGTAGCGATGGTCTTGGGGTCATCAACGCCATGTGTCTGTGGCCCTGCGCTGTCCGCATCCTCCAGCCTCAACTGCGGGCCACCAGGGCCCACACATAGCATCGAGTCTTGACCGGCCCGGACGTCGCATCACCGCAGGAGGCACACGCCACCACGGCAAGGACCACCTCCAACCGCCAACTGCCAGAGTCGAAACGGTGGTCCTGACAGCCCTACGGAGTTGCTCAGACCTGTCGTGGATGCCATCATCGTCCTGATACCCTGCTCAGCACTCCAGATGCCAGTGACTCAGTGCACTGCAACTCACGGAACCTCTTGACTGAATATTGGGTGACCTCTGTCCTCACTCCGGATCCCTCCATGTTGCTCTGCAGTTGACTCTGTTATGCTGGTGTTTTCTGTTTCCATTACACTGGTGTCCACTGTTCAGGTTGTTGCCAGCACCAAGCACTCCGTGCGGGCTGGCTTATACTCACCCCACACACATCCAGCACAGGCGTCACTGTACATGTGGCCCTGCCAATAAAGGGGCCGGGCGCACGTGCCCGTAGCCAGTTCAACATGATATGTGCATGTGTCCCTGTGGTCTTGTTGTGTGCATGGGGGCCCTGGGCCCTACGACATTACTTTGTGCTGTGTACTGCGGACGCAGACATGTCACCGCAGGCAGCGGGCTAGAACCTGGACATGTAGCTTTGTCGTCACCCACTCAATTCGTAAGGGGAGTGGACTGTGCCGTCATACGCAGAGCCAATGTGGGTGTGTGACTGATATGTGGGTGCCCCTGGGCGTTGGTCTGTACTGGGTATGTGCATCTGCATGTGTCTCTATGGCAGTGTGGGTCTCCTTTGTGGGGTGTAGGTGGTCCCTGAAGGGTATTGGACACCCACGTATGTGTTCTAGTTCGCTTTCCATGGGTTAGGCAATGCCCGCACCTGTTGGGCCACCTCCTTTTGGCGTTCTGACACCTTGCATTAGGGTGCCATGTGTGGGTCGGTGAAGTGTTGTGAGCCAGCCGTGATTGCGGGTGCTTCATGCTGTGTGGTCTGTTGCAGGGGCTGGGCTCTCCTCTGAGTGGCTTGTCTGCTCTGGTCCTGGTGGTGGGTTGTGTGGGATGTCCATGGGCTGTTGTAGGGCGTCGGTGTCGAAGGTGTGGTGTTCGTCTCCGGCATCACTGATGGGTTGTCTGTTCTGACCTGCTGGAGGTGTTGTTTGTCCCTCTGCATTGTGAAGGGGAGGTGCATGTTGGCATTGTGTTGGCGCCTTGTTCTTGTCAACATGCAGACTGTGTGACGATGTACATTGTGAGTGTTTGGGCGGTGGTGGCTATTTGAGTTGGGACAGTGTACATTTTGCCTACATGGCTGATGTGGGGTTGTAGGGGTAGATGTGCATCTCACAGTTCTCTGCTCTGTCCGATGTGATTGTTCTGTTACTGTGCCTGGTTGGACCCAGTTGTGTCCCCTGTTCTGCAGTGTGGGTGTTGCACTTTGTGCCACATTGTCATGGTATGTGCTGTGACTGCTATGTGTGTGTGCTGCAGTGTGCCACGGGGATGGGGGACATGTCCCTGGGTAATTGTGGGTGTGCAGTGTGTTACACCTCATTGTGCATGTGTGGCATTGTGCCCATTACCCCCGTCCCCCCAGTCCCTGTTGGATCCTCACCCTATTGTTGTTGTGTCAGGTCCTGTCGGGCTGTGTCCGTACTCCCGACTCCTTGCACCCTCTCCACACTGATGACTGTGGCCTGGGTTTCCTCCTGCTCCTCCTGTGGCGCTGGACTGCCACCTCCTGTCGCCGTTGATGCCTTCCTGTTGGCAGCGGGTTTGTACCTGGTTTAGGTTGTCAGGTCATGCCGGCGCCTCTTGGCCTCCTGGATTGGCCTCCTGGGCTCTGCGACTGCATTCCAGGTGGTCTGCTTGTGGGTCATTTGCTGGTAGTGTTCTGTCGCCTCTGTGGCCTTGGTCTTGTTTTCCTGCGGTCTGCACCCCGTCTTCCTCTCCATTTTCTCCTTGGCCTTCCCCGACCCAGTTGTTCCTTGCTGGTGGTCTGTGGGGGTTGTGGTGTTCGCGTTGCCCTCTGCGCTGGGTCAGGGTGCATGGATGTTGCTACGTGCTTTGGCTTGTTTCTGGTGTGTTGTGCCTGTGGTTTTTATGGTGCAATGGCCCACCAGACGCGTGGGAGTTGCAGGCCTGAGGCTGCTTTTCGCAGCTTTTTGTACCGCGATTGGCCTCATCGCATGATTTCTCGCGTTAGCGTTTCGCATTTTTCAGGCGTGGTGTTGATTTTCACGCTGGCATTTGACGCGTTATCTGGTGACTACCGCATGCTACCGCCTTGTTGTGAATTCCATGTTGACACTGTTATTTTCCCGTGATAGGCTGCGTTATTGAAAGTTGCGTTACACTACTCTTGCGGTAGATATCACACGTTCTTGTGAATTTACCCCTCAGTCCTAACTATAACTACCTACAGGCACCGCCAGAAGGTAGTATATATATAATATTTTATACTTAACATGTATATAGGCCACTTCATAGTTTTCATATAAGTTATTTGATTGGAAGCTTATGGGTCTCTGTTTATTGTATTTATCTATTACCATATGTAAATATGATCTTAACTATTGTATCTATAAGTGCTTTAATACTGAAATATTGAGGAAGACATAAAATATGAAAAAATATAAAAATACACAAATTAGGTCTCACATACAGCAACACCTGAAATTCAGAATTTCTATTTATCCATACTTGCACATATGGAACTTTATACAATACAATTGTATATTTCTTTATTGTTTTCCTTTGTGCATGTATACACTTTCTATATAGTTATGTATCCATATATTTTATTACTTTACTCCTACTGTAGAAAGAAAAAAACTTTCACTCCTCTAATGCACTACTCTCTTATCCTATACGTTTCTCAATATATCCTCTACCTCCACTCTCTGACTCATCCCAAACCTCATTCTAGTACAATGATCTCCCTAAGATCCTTTCTTGATTCTCCTCTCCTCAACTCACCCCAAACCTCAATGTACTACTATGATCTCTCATATAACCCTTTCTAGACTCTTCCCTCCTCTATACCTCCTTGACCCAGGCAAACCGCATTCTACTACGATCTCCAAAATAACACTTCCTGGGTTCCTGTTGTCTGTTGTCCTAGACTCTTCTCTCCTGTAACCCTCCTTTGGCTGATCCCAAACCTCATTTTACTATTATGATTTCCCTAATAACCCTTGCTAGACTCCTCCCTTCTCTATCCCTCCTTTATCCCATTTAATCAAACTAACATGCTCACATGTCCACCCCTCAAATTAACAACTTATATCTCGCTATACTAACCCACCACTAATCCTTTAGGTTCCGGAGTAGCGTGCTACTCGCCGAAAATCACTTCAATACCCCATCAGGGGTAGTTGTCGCTATATAAATACAATTACAATTTAACTCTCCTATTAGCACCTGTGGCTAAAACTTTGATGCTACCAGAGATTCTGAGATACTTCTTCATATTTTTCTATGCAAGCTCGCCAAATCCTTCTTGGCCTTAGCATGCATTTACTAGCCAATCTTGATATTTTTTTAGTTTCGGGCTAGTTTGTGGGAAGAGAATTCAAAATGCGGAGAGCGACTGAACTTTGAATCATTTGATCAAATTCGATTTTTGTTCGCTGCACTGGCTTCCATTGTTTCAGAAACGTTTCAGGATCACAATGTAAAAATCCCCAGTCCATTGCCTTGGCCTTCCACCTTTCTTGTCCTCAATAATGGTCCATTACAATATGTATCTATCAATGAATGAATCTGTAGCATGTGACTTTGTGGCTGTGATCATCACGTCCAAGAGCCATCAAAATTGTATATGGGACCCTTCTTTTGCGAGAGCCTCAATAACTGTACATTGTAGTCCAAGAAGTCTTAAAATTGTTGCATGACCATTCATGGTGGGCGAGCCTTCAAGAATGAATATTCATCTGCTTGGTTGGAGAGACGGAGTTTATATCTTGCTCTCCGCTATCAGCTGCGAAGAGATTGTAGCAACAACTTTCTTCTGTGGAATCTGCAGTTATTCATGGCTTTTCCACATGTGCTTTGGAAGCTGTAACAGTGCTGAGTGATATTGAGCATTGATGATCTATTCCCTGCCAGGGCTGAGAGCAGTGGCCGATAGCATTGCGTGCTCCGGCCAGTCTTCCTTATCGCATCACCACCTCTGTCACTCCATGGTGCTCACAAGCACCACCCAGTTCTGATAGTTCCCTGTTTTACCGGAATACAACTAAACCTTGGAAGTGTCTAAACTGTGGAGTCCTGTGGTCGCGAGTGCTTCATCTTGTAGTTGGCTGGACAGCAGTATTAGTTCATTTGATACCCATTTTGTAGAGGTTTAGTATACAAAATCGTTATTTCAGAGTAACACATCCTTTAGGGGAAATGTAGCTGAAGTGCCCTAAAATGGCCACAGTGCTCAAGATGTTGCTCAGCCGCTGCCACTACATTAGTGAGACGAGACAGCAAAGTTCTGCTAAGATGGCTGACCTCCCTCACATCACCACATTGCTCACACTTGCCCTCCATCTTAGGCAATTTGGAATTCTAGCGGGTGAACACTGACCTCTTCAGCTGGACGAGTGGAAATATATGTTTTAGCGCATGCTAGTAATAAATAGTAAAGGAACCCAGATCCTTTTGACTGGGGATGAATGTTTGCATTGTCCAGCATTCCGTCCATCAATTGTTTCTTTTGCAGTAGTAAATAGTACTGCATGTGCTAGGTCAGCTAAAGAAATGGCAGCCACTTTAGTGGCTATCGACCAAAGGAAGTTCATTATGTTCTTGCTCTTAGGGCAGTGGTCATACGTGTGATAATGTCGACCACCACAAAATCCATTTGAAAACAACTAGGACTTATGCTTTCTTGCAAAACCCAATACAATACCTTCTCTAAGTCAATTCACTTTTGGCTATGCCGTCCAAGCACTACACATACAAGCTTGATCATTGGCTTACTGAGTCCTAACTGTGGACTTTGGGGTTCCTGTTGTCTGGCAGCGCAGTGGAAGCTGACCTGGTGTGCCGTTACACCCATGTGGTTTGCTTTGATCATGAGCCCATCATGAATTGGCCAGTCCTCCTTTTGCAACAGATACATTATTTGTAAAGATATTCCATTTAATTCAATGTGTCTGTCACGAATTCCCTTGCAAGTAAATAAATGGCTAAACTGAAGTTGCTACTTTGAAAAGAACATTCAATTGTGCTGTAGAAAAACCTCAATTAAATTGTTAACGAGCAGAGCAGTATATTAAGTTTTCATATTCCCCCTGTAATAAATAACAAGTTACCTGGCTCCTTCCACTATGAAAGTGGCAACAATGAATTCATATCCAAACAATTCAGCCAGCCATACCTTTTACATCCTCTATTTAACCATCTAATCATCACAGCAACCACTGGTGCAGATCCCACCATGCAAAGCGAGAATACAAAGAAGAACCAATGTGTTAATTTCTGATTCTTATGAAACAAATTGACAATTTACGGTCTCCCCTTTGACCACCAAGCTGCTAACAGTTATATCCAAAATATAAGCTTTGTACACCCACATACACCAAATAGGTTTGGCTTATGAACTAAACGAACGCATTTTTTCTGAAAAACATGGTTACATTCATTCCCAAAACTGTGGCTTCCAAAATGAACCAGACATTGTGTGGTCAGTTAAATACGGCAGATGACCCCTTATGTTCATGCCCTAAGTCTTGAGATAATGGCATTTAAAAACCACATGGTCTCAAATTGGATTATTAAATAGACCTTCCACATTGGTCGTCCGTTTTTAAAAAAGCAGGGCCCTGGCAATCCTATTGAATGGTGGACCTGCCGTCATTACCACATCCCCTCCCCCACAGAACGGCCCTGCAATGCAGATGAGGGCCAATTTGGGAAGTAAAAGGCTTTCGAGTAAGTATTCAATTTTGCAATTTGTTTCTCTGGCTATGGGGGGGGGCAAAGTGCCTTGGCCCGATCAACATAAAACAGAAGTAGAAAGCGATCCTCTGGTGAAATACGTTTAAGAACAAGAATTGGCAAAATCAGTTGATCTGATGAAAGTGTCACTTCATTGACTGGTGGATGAGGGAGTTGATGAATGTGAAAATAAGCCAAAAGATGCATGCGTGAGTGATTGAGTTTACCGGTAATTACTGTATGAGTTGATGGATAAATGGGTGAGTGGTTGAAATGGTAAGTACTGATGAGTGTCTAGATGAACAGGTGAGTGCAAAATGCTTGAATCCAGATTGCACTAATCTTATGGGCTGAAGCACTTATAGGGGCATATTCTCAAGGACTTATCACCGAGTTAGCGGCACTTTATCGCAGCCAAAATTCATCGCACCATTCACAAGCTGGTGCTAACAGCCGATATCGCCAGTTATCCTGCGATAGCAGCCGCAAAAAACATCGCCACGGATGACACCGGCAACTAACGCTAATGAGATGCAGAGTAGGCGTTCCCGTGCAAAAGCCCGCGGAAACACCACTACGCAACATTCCCAACGACCAGCCAGATCGGCGATAAGAATCAAAAACATGCGATAAGGCGCGTTAGCAGCAGGGATTTAACACCTGCTCCTACCTGGTGTTAAGTCAGACGACAACCTGCACCATGAAAGGGAGCCCAGCCCACAGCCACACCTGAAGAGCAACAAATGCCATGGAGCTACTGATCATGCAGCCCGGAGCCCCAAGAGGGCCACAACACCCACCGCCACCACACCCAGGTTCCCCCCAACCGGGGCCCTATCCCGGGCAACCCCCCAGGCAAAGATATTTCACATCTACCTTACAAATTCATGAACCAACAATTCGCCTGATGTCGCACAAGTACAACAACCAACATCCATGTGTGGTCCGAAAAAGGAAAAACATACATACATCTTAGAATTCCAAAAATAACCAATTTATTCAAATTCAACTCAACATCAATAATTGGAAGAGTCATGGCAGGTCTTCTCCGGACAAACCGTAAGTCACAGCCTGCAAGACAAAATTGAAGATAAGAAGGTGTGTCATTCGCTCAACAAAGGACAGAGAGAGAGAGAAAGAAAGGGAGAAAGATAGAGAAAGAGAGAGAGAGAGAGAAAGAGAAATAGAGAGAAAGGGGGAGAGAGGGAGAAGGAGAGAGAGAGAGAAACAGAGGAAGAGAGAGAGAGACAGCGAAAGGAAGAGAGGGAGAAGGAGAGAGAGAGTAACAGAGGAAGAGAGAGAGACAGTGAAAGGAAGAGAGGGAGAGAGAGAAAGAGAGAGAGAAAGATAGAGAAAGTGAGGGAGAGAGAGAGAAAGAGAGAGACAGAGAGGGAGAGAGAGAGAAAGAGAGAGAGAAAGATAGAGAAAGAGAGGGAGAGAGGGAGACAGTGAAAGGAAGAGAGGGACAGGGAGAGACAGTGCCGACACTGCGCACCCAGGCTGCTGCACCCGAGCCCCTCCCGCCGCCCAGCGGGGATTGCCCGCCCCTGCGCACCCAGGCCTCACTGCTCACCTGCTGCCACCGGTGTGTCTCCAACCACGTGCCGGTTCACACTGCAGGCCACCAGGTCCCTCATCTGAAACAGAGTCCACAGCTAATGATGGCAGAGTACATATCATTGCACACAGCAACATTGCTTGGCCGCCCCTGCGCACACAGGCTGCTGCACCCCAGCCCCTCCCGCCGCCCAGCGGGGATTGCCCGCCCCTGCGCACCCAGGCCTCACTGCTCACCTTCTGCCACCGGCGTGTCTCCAAGAGGGCCCACCACGTGCCGGTGCAAGCTCAAAGCCCGGGGCCCGCGACCCTGGCAGCCTCCACATCACGCATCCCCACAGCGCAGCCCACCAGGTCGCACACTTGATTCTGGGTCTTGATTTTGCAATGGCAGAGATCATATCAGTGCACACGTCATCATCGCAGGCTGCACACCCGCTCAGCTCTCTAGGTGCCACTAACTCTGTGAAACGCGAGGCAACGCCACGTGGCGGTAGACCCGTGCTGCCCGCTGGCTCAGGCCTACATTGCGGTCCACCAGGCGCACACTTGACTCTGGGTCTTGATATTGCAATGGCAGAGACCATATCAGTGTACACGTCATCATCGCAGGCTGCACACCCGCTCAGCACTTTAGGTGCCCCTATCTCAGTGCACAGTAAGCCACCGCCCAGTGCACAGTAAGTCACCGTCCCATGGTGGTAGGCCGGTGCCGGCCGCAGTGCAACCGGTGCCACCGACTCCGTGCAACGCAAGTCATGGACCCCAAATGATTGAGTCTCGTCATCGGCCAGGCGGACACAGCCATGTCACCTCAGGCAGTGGGGAAGAACTGGGACACGTAGCGTCGTCGTCCCCCCTTTATACGAAAGCCGAGTGGGCTGGCTCAGCGTACGCCAGGCCAGAGTAGGGGTGTGAACAATTATCCCTGGCCTCTGGGCTGCACAGGAAACCAACTGATGCGTGTGTCTCTGTTGCAGTGTCTGCGCCAGACGGCCCGCAATCGTCAATGTTGCAATGTTGCATGCAGCCGGAGGGCGTCCGCGCACAAAGGGACTGTACAAGGAGCGCAAGGCCGCTCGGGGTCTTGGCTCATACATGGCAACTGTTGTGTGTGTTCATCGCTTTTGGTGCACCATAAGCCCAAGGCCTAGCCTCAATTGCAGCGTGAAAGCCACATCACATTCCCAGGATACAAGCAGTAGTCTGACTAACATTAGGGATGAAAGCCCCTTTGTCTCAATACAGAAGGCGGAAGGACATCTGCACCTCCGACCTTGGAATTGCATGCGGCAGGCACCCCCTGAGAGCGATACCATGGCAGATGATGACGACTCCCACACTACACACAGCGCTAATGAAAGATCAACGTATCCACACCCCACACACAGAAGTCCTTGCTCGAGGCACTCCTGCATGGAATGGCCTTGACACTTACGTACAGGACAACCCATACGTCCAAACTTTGCACACTCATATGACTCATTGCTCTGAGCTGTGGCATATCATCCACATAACAGCCGCAGGTCAGAAGAGTGCCGGTTCTACGAGAGCGAACAACGCAATGTCAGAACATCCCGGGCACATGCACAACCCCTGTCACGTGGAATTGTACCGTGACCGAATGCTGCATTTGTTTGGGGTACTGCCACTGGCAGTGTTGCGCATCAGTTACCGCCTGAGCTTCCGTCTTGCGTACGTCACCTGCGACCAGCCCTGGTTCCACTGCCGACCATGCATATTCGAGTGGCCCATGGATGTCTGCCTATCCAACACAACGGTAGATGAACTGGATTATGACATGTGTGTGCGCCCCCTGTTGGCCCACGACCAGGAGTGTAACTGTGATACCCGTTCATGGGATGCCTTGGTATTGGGCGTATGTGCTGGCAGTTGGGCATGTGAGATTGCACAATTCCTCGTGTGCAGTGACCACATCGAAGCGCTCCCCTATTGGGCTGTATTGCGGATTGGTGAAACGGCGTGGACGGAGCCCATCTGTCCGGACCAGCTAATGGATTGGCTCACCCCCGTGTTCGTTGAAGTCGACAACGACGTACTCTTGGAACTGATTGCCCATGAAGCTGCGCTCACTTTCATGGACGAGTAACTACGTTCCTGCAGCCACAAAAGATTGTAACCCATGGCACAGGTCCCAACACCCTTTTGCATCTTGGAGAAATGGACACATATCCCACCATGACAGTGGACATGGCTGCATTCGCCTGGACTCAGAATGCATGTGCGTGCAAGACTGCTGGTTGACACACACCTGTGCAAGGTGAGTGGACAGCGGCGCCTGGCAACGTTCCTCAAACTGACACACCGCTGGAGGGAGAGTACACACATGGCAATGTAGTACTACATGTGACCTTGTTGGACTCCTTCACCTGCTCACTGTCAGCAGAGCAGACAGTCAGCGCTGTCCGGTGGTACAGGACTATGCAGATCCCATGGGCTGTGAGTGGTGTCCCCTGACACGGTGCAATGAGCATTCGCCAAACACCACATGACTCGTCCAGCAAGGCAAGATGGGCTGAGACCGTCGGCATCCGTCATGGTTGGTGTTTATTTGTGCCTCCCCATGTCTTGCACCTCTACATGTTCCTTTGGTGCCTGTTAGTGTATGATGCATTGGACTGCATGTTGTGGCCCTTGTCTTGCCCGTACTGACACGCACATGCTAATAAAGTGGACGCAACTTCACTAGTGTTCAACTGTGATGAGTGTTGATTAGCATGCCAAATCGTGTGCCTCAATGAGCATTGTCCGTACACAAGGAGGGACTGACTGACGCATTTACCTTAGGGGTGAGTCCCTATTGCCAGCTCCACCTCTGTGAGCCAGACATAGTGGTTGGGAGAGTTGCTGGTAGACCTGTGCGCTTACGTGTCTTCAGCAATGTGAGTATGGTGTCCAACTTCTTGCCATGTGGATCAATGTGTTCCATCAAACCAGGCTGTGTCCACACAGTTGAGTGTGTGTAGGTATGCGAAGAGATGTTCTGTTGTCACATGTGATGTGGGACTCAACTTTAGGCCTCCTACCGACTTTGACATTTTTACACACAGCCCTATTTAATACATGGACGTGGGGCTACGTTGGGGGGTTGCGGGATTGTTGTTCATGATCAATGAGGCCACAGCTAGTACACATCTTCACAGTCATCTAATTGGCCATGTGTGTCACGGTCAAACATGCGCTTTGATGTCATTTCCCAGGGTGTACCTTTTTGTGCAATCAATGTCCCTACAGTCATCCATACTGTTATACTTGATTGAACATAGACATGACGCATCTGTGTGATTAGGAATGTTTTATTCACATCCTGTGGAGTGTCGGAGCTGGAGCAGTACATGGCCATGCACACCCCACATTACATGGTTGCCCAGTGGAGGTCCAAATAGAGTCCTTTAGGGGATGACAAGTTCATCGGTAGAGGAAGGGTTGAGTCCGCAGCCGGTTTGCTGGGTCATTGGTAACCAGAGCAGATATGGCAGTCCATGTCGGGGTCCAGGTGAATGTCGCAGAGTGGTCCGGGGGACAGTGGAAAGTGTTGTACCAGGGCATGATGCAGAGGGCTGTACCAAGCAGAAGCAGGCCATATGGCGGGGGATGAATGCTACAACCTCCTTCTTGACACAGAGTCATCAACATCCACATCTTCGTCCTCTGATATGTCTTCTGTGTCAGGTGTGCCAGGTGTGTGTGGTGGTGTTATGGCTGCATCACTGTGTGCCACTGACACATCAGGGGGTGGAGGTGGTATGGCTGCATCACTGTGTGCCACTGACACATCAGGGGGCGGAGGTGGTATGGCTGCATCACTGTGTGCCACTGACACATCAGGGGGCGGAGATGTGTGTGTCGAATTTCCTGCAGCAGTCATCTGGGACAGGCTCTGTGGCAGCAATGGCAAGATGAGGATCTGCAGGGCATGGTAGATCCCAGCTACATCTCGCTGGTGTTCAGCCATGGCAGCCATCCTTCCTGCCTGTATCCGCTCCATGTTCTCCATTGTCCTTCGCATCTGTGCCAACTCTGTGCTGTCGTCGCTGGAGCCTGTCTGACTAGACGGTTCTTGTATCCGAGTAATGGCTCCGGCGAGGTCAGCCAAGGATTCTTGTAGGGCATGGAGCGGACTGTGGGTGTCCGTTAGGGACTGTAAGTAGTCCCTGATGGGACTGAGACACCCACGTATGGCATCTAGTTTGGCTGCCATGAGGTCGAAACCCACCCGCACCTGTTCAGCCAGCCCCCTCTGGCAATCTGACACACGGCGTTGGAATGCCATGTGTTCTTCGGTGAGGTGCTGGGAGCCAGCCGTGGTGGTGGGTGCTTCATGCTGTGTGGTCTGTGCAGGGGGTGGGATCACCTCGATGCAGCTGGGCTGCCCTGCTCCTGGAGGTGGGGTGCGGAGGCTGTCCATGAGCCGTTGGAGGGTGTCGGAGCAGATGGCCAGGGGGTCCTCCTCATCATCACTGAAGAGATGTCTGGTCTGCTCTGCAGGAGGTGTTTACTGTCCCTCTGCAATGTGAAGGGGAGATGCAGGTTAACAGTGTGTTCCATGTATGTGCACGCATTGTACATGTTTACATACAGACTGCATGACAATGTACATTGTGACTGTTTTGGAGGAGCTGGGTATTTGATGGGGGACAGTGGACATTTCGACTACATGACGGATGTGAGGTTGTACTCGTACATTATCATCTGACAGTTTCCTGCTATGCCTGATGGGGTTGGCCAGTTTCTACGCACATGCGGCACCAGTTGTGTCCTCTATTCCGTGGTGTAGGTGTGGCACTTTGTACCACATTGTCGTCAATGTTGATGTGCTGTGATTGATATGTGTGTGTGCTGCATTGTGGGAGAGTCGCCCCTGCAGCTCTGATTTAGCGGCCCCTTATCCCTTTGAGGCGGTGTGCCTTTGACTTGTGTGCTTTTACGGTGCTGGGATGTTGGTGACTTGGGTCATTTGTGCTCTTGGACTGATTTTGGACTCTTGTGCATTGTTTGTCTGCAGATGTGTTGTTGACGTCAGGGGTTGTATGTGTATGTGCACGTGGATATGTCAGTGTGTGACCTGCTCCTTTGAGGATGTTATCCACACTGGGCCACCTCAGTGTCGTGGCGTGCACCATGTCATGTATTTTGACTGCAGCCATGCTATTGGTCATGCTGTGTCACTTGCATTGTCAGTGTGGCTCTCAGAGCCGCTGCTTTGCTGGGTTCAGCACATGTGCATGGGAGGGTTGTGAGATTGGTGGGGGGGGGGCATTTGTGCACATGGTGGACGGGGTCCTACTTGGTGTTTCTATGTGTGCTGCAGTGTGCCAAGGCCATCAGGGACATGTTCCACAGTCATTGTGGGTGTGCAGTGTGCTACACATAATTGTGCATGTGTGCCATTGTGCCCGTCTCCCCCCGTCCCCCAGTCCCTGGTCGTTACTCACCCTGTTGCTGTATGGTCAGGTCATATCGAGCAGTGTCCAGACCCCCGACTCCTTGCACCGTCTCCGCACTGATGACTGTGGCCACCATTTCCTCCAGCTCATCCAGCTCCTCCTTTGGCGCAGGACTCCCACCTCCAGTCGCCGTTGTTGCCTTCAGGTTGGCAGCGAGTTTCTGCTTGGTTTGGCTTTTCACATCATGCCAGCGCCTCTTGACCTCCTCCATTGACCTCCTCGACACTCCGACTGCATTCGCGTTGTTCACGATGGACTGCCATATTTCCGTTTGTGTTGCCGATGACACAGTGGAGGTGACGAACAGTTGTTGGAAGTGTTCTGTCACCTCCGTGACAATGATCCGGTTTTCCTGCGGACTGAGCCCCGTCTTCCTCTTCCTCTTCTCCTTGCCCTTCCCCGGCCCCGGGGTTCCTGGCTGGTCGTCTGTGGGGCTTGTGGGGTTCGTGTTGTCCTCTGCACTCGGTCCGGGTGCGTCCATGGTGCTACGCAGTTGCATTTTTTTGTCTTTTTTTAAATCTGCTTTTATAGTGCATTCTCACGCATGACGCGTGGGAATCGCAGGCCTGTCGCTGGTTATCGCAGATTTTTGTATCGCCATTAGGGACATCGCAACTTTTTGGGCGTTCGTGTTTTGCTTTTTTTCGGCGTTGCGTTACTTTTAACGCGGGCTTTTGTCGCGTTATCGTGAGACTATCGCATGGTGCCGCCGGGTTGGGAATACTGTGTTAACACGGTGTTATTTTCCCGCGATGGACTGCGATGTGAGAAGTTGCGTTAAGCGAATTTGGCGATAGTTAACACACGTTCTTGAGAATATCCCCCATAATGGTATGTATGCCAAGACTTAGCATCGACATCACAGTGCATGAACACCAGGGGAGTACACTGCTGTGTTAGGGCTGCCCACAATACCTCACAAATTACCACCACGTTGAATGTTCAGGTTTTTGCCATCACTCGGTAATGTTTGTTATGTACACTGGTTTTCACCCCGCTAATTAACTCCAACTGCTTGATTAAGTGTGTACCATCACTCTCAAATCCTTAGATCAAGCACACATTTACTCAATCACTCACTTATCATTAGCCACATGGCTCAAACCTCTACGGTTGACTGCTTATCTCCTCCACATGTACACTCCATATGGGTCAGATTTATAAGCCCTCTGCGCCACCAGTACGTCACTTTTTGTGACGTACTGGTGGTGTATTTTTCTGCTCCATATTTACAAGGACAGGAAAAGCCACCCTGCGTGGCTTTTCCTGTCCTTGTAAATATGGCCCCATTACACGCAGCACTTTGCATGAAAGGGGCATTCCATGGGTGTTGCTCAGGGGCGGCTCCTCCATTAGGGCAGAGGAGCGCCGTCCCACTGCTTTCTCGCAGTGCGAGAAGCAGAAAATAAAATGGTATTTTAAATACCATTTTATCTTCTGCTTCTCGCGCTGCGAGAAAGCAGAAGGCAGGGATATGCCTGGTTGGGGGCGGGTGGGTGGGCGGGTCAGGGAGGAGTGGCTTGCACCACTCTGAGTACCCTGACTGTTTGGTCGGCCCTGGGGCCAACCAAAGCAGTCATGCGCACTCAAAATTTTCTCTATGTAGGCTGCATGCAGCCTACATAGGGAAAATGGCATCCCTAAGGGTGCCCGGCTGGGCGCCGTCCGGATCTCCGCACCAATCACAACACTGCCATTGCAGGCATCCTTTCACCATGTTGCAAGGGTGCCTGCGCTGGCGCATGGTAGCTGTTTGTGTGCAAGCGCTGGGGAGAGCACAGGAATGCAACATATTATTGTAAATATGTCGCATTCCTGTGCTTTGGAAGTGCTGCAGCGTGGCGCAGCCAAAGGGTTTGCGTTGCCGCGCTGCGGCACTTCCTCGTAAATCTGCCCCCATATGTATTTGATACAAAAGGGGATGATGGACGGAACGTTTGAGCCAATCAAACACTCACCCCCAGTCAACTGATCTGGGTTTAATCCATCATCATTCTTTAGCTCACTCCACCACCCCAGTTCAGACATGGCCATATGCAAATCAGTCTGACCCTGTGCCTCATGGGAACAGTCCAGCCCGAACTGCCAAGCCATGTCTTCCCTGGACCGGAAACAAGCATCCTAGGACCGGTTTCTGGCATTCCAGCCGTCATCAGCCAGGCTTGCTTGAATCCAGTGGCAAAGTGAGCAAGGGACCCACGTCTGGGCATACCCCGCCAACTTAGGGCGAACAAAGCGATACAAAGGGGATGATGGACGGAACGTTTGAGCCAATCAAACACTCACCCCCAGTCAACTGATCTGGGTTTAATCCATCATCATTCTTTAGCTCACTCCACCACCCCAGTTCAGACATGGCCATATGCAAATCAGTCTGACCCTGTGCCTCATGGGAACAGTCCAGCCCGAACTGCCAAGCCATGTCTTCCCTGGACCGGAAACAAGCATCCTAGGACCGGTTTCTGGCATTCCAGCCGTCATCAGCCAGGCTTGCTTGAATCCAGTGGCAAAGTGAGCAAGGGACCCACGTCTGGGCATACCCCCGCCAACTTAGGGCGAACAAAGCGATACAAAAGGGGATGATGGACGGAATGTTTGAGCCAATCAAACACTCACCCCCAGTCAACTGATCTGGGTTTAATCCATCATCATTCTTTAGCTCACTCCACCACCCCAGTTCAGACATGGCCATATGCAAATCAGTCTGACCCTGTGCCTCATGGGAACAGTCCAGCCCGAACTGCCAAGCCATGTCTTCCCTGGACCGGAAACAAGCATCCTAGGACCGGTTTCTGGCATTCCAGCCGTCATCAGCCAGGCTTGCTTGAATCCAGTGGCAAAGTGAGCAAGGGACCCACGTCTGGGCATACCCCCGCCAACTTAGGGCGAACAAAGCGATACAAAAGGGGATGATGGACGGAACGTTTGAGCCAATCAAACACTCACCCCCAGTCAACTGATCTGGGTTTAATCCATCATCATTCTTTAGCTCACTCCACCACCCCAGTTCAGACATGGCCATATGCAAATCAGTCTGACCCTGTGCCTCATGGGAACAGTCCAGCCCGAACTGCCAAGCCATGTCTTCCCTGGACCGGAAACAAGCATCCTAGGACCGGTTTCTGGCATTCCAGCCGTCATCAGCCAGGCTTGCTTGAATCCAGTGGCAAAGTGAGCAAGGGACCCACGTCTGGGCATACCCCCGCCAACTTAGGGCGAACAAAGCGATACAAAGGGGATGATGGACGGAACGTTTGAGCCAATCAAACACTCACCCCCAGTCAACTGATCTGGGTTTAATCCATCATCATTCTTTAGCTCACTCCACCACCCCAGTTCAGACATGGCCATATGCAAATCAGTCTGACCCTGTGCCTCATGGGAACAGTCCAGCCCGAACTGCCAAGCCATGTCTTCCTGGACCGGAAACAAGCATCCTAGGACCGGTTTCTGGCATTCCAGCCGTCATCAGCCAGGCTTGCTTGAATCCAGTGGCAAAGTGAGCAAGGGACCCACGTCTGGGCATACCCCCGCCAACTTAGGGGCGAACAAAGCGATACAAAGGGGATGATGGACGGAACGTTTGAGCCAATCAAACACTCACCCCCAGTCAACTGATCTGGGTTTAATCCATCATCATTCTTTAGCTCACTCCACCACCCCAGTTCAGACATGGCCATATGCAAATCAGTCTGACCCTGTGCCTCATGGGAACAGTCCAGCCCGAACTGCCAAGCCATGTCTTCCCTGGACCGGAAACAAGCATCCTAGGACGGGTTTCTGGCATTCCAGCCGTCATCAGCCAGGCTTGCTTGAATCCAGTGGCAAAGTGAGCAAGGGACCCACGTCTGGGCATACCCCGCCAACTTAGGGCGAACAAGCGATACAAAAGGGGATGATGGACGGAACGTTTGAGCCAATCAAACACTCACCCCCAGTCAACTGATCTGGGTTTAATCCATCATCATTCTTTAGCTCACTCCACCACCCCAGTTCAGACATGGCCATATGCAAATCAGTCTGACCCTGTGCCTCATGGGAACAGTCCAGCCCGAACTGCCAAGCCATGTCTTCCCTGGACCGGAAACAAGCATCCTAGGACCGGTTTCTGGCATTCCAGCCGTCATCAGCCAGGCTTGCTTGAATCCAGTGGCAAAGTGAGCAAGGGACCCACGTCTGGGCATACCCCCGCCAACTTAGGGCGAACAAAGCGATACAAAAGGGGATGATGGACGCTTTGTTCGCCCTAAGTTGACTGGGGGTGAGTGTTTGATTGGCTCAAACGTTCCGTCCATCATCCCCTTTTGTATCGCTTTGTTCGCCCTAAGTTGGCGGGGGTATGCCCAGACGTGGGTCCCTTGCTCACTTTGCCACTGGATTCAAGCAAGCCTGCCTGATGACGGCTGGAATGCCAGAAACCGGTCCTAGGATGCTTGTTTCCGGTCCAGGGAAGACATGGCTTGGCAGTTCGGGCTGGACTGTTCCCATGAGGCACAGGGTCAGACTGATTTGCATATGGCCATGTCTGAACTGGGGTGGTGGAGTGAGCTAAAGAATGATGATGGATTAAACCCAGATCAGTTGACTGGGGGTGAGTGTTTGATTGGCTCAAACATTCCGTCCATCATCCCCTTTGTCTCCCCTTTGTATCGCTTTGTTCGCCCTAAGTTGGCGGGGGTATGCCCAGACGTGGGTCCCTTGCTCACTTTGCCACTGGATTCAAGCAAGCCTGGCTGATGACGGCTGGAATGCCAGAAACCGGTCCTAGGATGCTTGTTTCCGGTCCAGGGAAGACATGGCTTGGCAGTTCGGGCTGGACTGTTCCCATGAGGCACAGGGTCAGACTGATTTGCATATGGCCATGTCTGAACTGGGGTGGTGGAGTGAGCTAAAGAATGATGATGGATTAAACCCAGATCAGTTGACTGGGGGTGAGTGTTTGATTGGCTCAAACGTTCCGTCCATCATCCCCTTTGTATCGCTTGTTCGCCCTAAGTTGGCGGGGTATGCCCAGACGTGGGTCCCTTGCTCACTTTGCCACTGGATTCAAGCAAGCCTGGCTGATGACGGCTGGAATGCCAGAAACCGGTCCTAGGATGCTTGTTTCCGGTCCAGGGAAGACATGGCTTGGCAGTTCGGGCTGACTGTTCCCATGAGGCACAGGGTCAGACTGATTTGCATATGGCCATGTCTGAACTGGGGTGGTGGAGTGAGCTAAAGAATGATGATGGATTAAACCCAGATCAGTTGACTGGGGGTGAGTGTTTGATTGGCTCAAACGTTCCGTTCATCATCCCTTTGTATCCCATATGTATTTGAACACGTCACAGAAGTACGAGAAGTGTCTGTTCACTAATGAAAACTGAAAATAATGCCTAGCTTACATAATACCCATTAGCGCCTGATCAGCAAGTTTCTAACGGCAGCAAATTCTGACTTCATCTACTTAGCCAGTCGCAAAAAAATTTAAAGGTGAACAGAACATCTGCACAATGCGTTGGGCTGAGACACTTTTTTTTAACACAAAGTCTTAGCAAGGCTGATCCAGACAAGCTGATGGCTATAGTGGGCTGACACAAAATCCATTCTCTGCAAGTTTGCTTGTGTTGAGGCAGACAGCTAAAATTCTAAGCAATAGTTAACATGTTCTCTTCGTAGACCACCAAAATTAATTTTGAAGGTACAGCAATACACCCAGAATTGTTGAGTTTCTGTAACCCCTCCATAATTGGGAGGAGCTATAATGCCCCTTTCTCCACAGAATTTCCCCGGGCTTCGGGGCGGGGGAGGGGCATGAGTGGGTTCGACAGCTCTCATTTGGAGCTCCCCGTCAATGCAGGCTGCAACATGTAGCTGAAACAATGCTTTCATTTGAAGTATCGCAGGAAAGGTTTGACCTGCCTGCTGAGCAGTGCACAAATGGAAATTCCCCATTCGAGCTGATCAGCGTGAAGCAGCAGTCATAGAGAAAGGTAGAAGACACACAATAATAATCCAGCGCCTTGAGACCCTCATGGTGTGTAGCCGTGCTTTACAAGTCCCTGATTGATTGGTTGAATAATAAAAGAATGTTATTCTACAGACTCTGCACAAGCATAGAAAGAGCTTGTGTTAAACCTCCTTTTAAGGCCTAACGCAAACCTATAGCAAGAAAATACATTCAAAGCACAGACCATGATAAAGCCTTTAAAATGTATTAACATCATTATACATACACAGGCCCCTGGCACATCTCACTGGGTAGTGCTCCAAGCTAGGGAACACCAAAGACACAGAAATCTCTACATAGGTCTGTGTGCAGAGTTTGTGGTGGGGACTCACTCCTTTTAAGAGCTCTGTTAAGGGCGCAAAAAACACACAATTGATGGACGGAATGCAGAACAAATCAAAACATTCACCCCCAGTCAAGAGATCTGGGTTAAATCCATCATTCTTTTGCTCACCATGCCACCCCAGTTCAGACCTGGCCATATGCAAATCAGTCTTGACCCTGTGCCTCATGGGAGCAGTCCAGCCTGAACTGCCAAGCCAGGTCCTCCCTGGACCGAAACAAGCATCCTAGGACCGGTTTCGGGGTTTCACCCTCATCAGCCAGGATAGCTTGAATCCAGTGGCACAGTAAGCCCGGGACCCATGTCTGGGCATACCCGGTTCAAACTGGAATGGCATGGTGAGCAAAAAAACAATGGATTTAGGCCCAGATCTCTGTACTGGGGTGAATGTATGACATTGTTCTGCATTCTGTCCATCAATTGCTGTTTTTGCATTTGTCACCCCGAGTGAGACGGGTATGCCCAAACGTGGGACCCGTGCTCTCCATGACACTGGAGTCAAGCTATCCTGGCTGATGAGGGGTGAAACCCCGAAACTGGTCCTAGGATGCTTGGTTCCAGTCCAGGGAGGACCTGGCCTGGCAGTTCGGGCTGGACTGTTCCCATTGGGCACAGGGTCAAGACTGATTTGCATATGGCTGGGTTCAAACTGGAATGGCGAGCAAAAAAACGAAGGATTTAGGCCCAGATCTCTGTACTCAGGTGAATGTATGACATTGTTCTGCATTCTGCTGGTATTTGAAGGCGGTGGGGGGCACAAGTCGCGGGGGGGATTGAAAGAAATTTACAAAAAAAATACACTTACCTGTCTGCCGCTGCTGTCCGTTGTTGCTGCCACCTCCTCTCTGTCCTCTTCCCCGCTTCCAGGGCAGGAAGCAGAATGCACCTGGCTCCCAGCCTTCCGATAGCCAATCACAACGTTGCAATGAACCATTGTGATTGGTCTGAGCACCGTGGATTGGCATTCAGACAGAAAATGGGGGCCTGGGCATGTTCTCTATGCAGGGTGTAATGCAGCCTGCATGGAGAACATGCAGAATGCGCATGAATGTTTGGTCCACTCCAGAAGGCCAGCCAAACATTCATGCACACTTTAAGGAGTGCAAACCACTCCTCCCCTGCTCTGTCAGCAGAGCAGCCCGTCCCCGCCCCGCAAAGCTGCCACAACGAGGAAAAAATAAAATGATCATAACTTAGAGTTATTATCATTTTATTTTTCCTTTAGTGACACTGCTTAACCTCTTCCAAGCTCATGACGGCCCCCGGCCGTCATGAGTCACGGTGGGCGTGTGCTCACGACGCGCGGGGGCCGTCCGAACCACGCCCGCGATCAGAATGTCCGGCACCTGGGCGGAATTCCGGCCGCAGCGAAGCGGTTAAAAGCAGTGGGGCGACGATCTTCCTCCTTAACGGAGGACATGCCACTAATGGCACTGCCTTTGAAGATGCCATACACTGTATAGAGTGCTTCCCTATGCTGATTCATCCCACTGAACCAATGGATAATGAGTGTCTTCTGATCTATATATAAATGAGGCAAACACAAGGAGATGATGGGTGGAGTGCTGAAACTTTTCAGACACTCACCCCTAGTCACAGATGTGGGTTGACTCCATCATCATTTTTTATCTCACTTCGCCACCTCAGTTCAGACCCAGCTATATGCAAATCAGTCTTGACCGTGTGTCTCATGGGAACAGTCCAGCCCGAACTGCCAAGCCAGGTCTTCCTTGAACCGGAAACAAGCATTATGGGACCGGTTTCTGGGTAACACCCTTCATCAGCCAGGCTAGCTTGAATCCAGTGGCAAAGGGAGCAAGGGACCCACGTCTGGGCATACCCTGCCAACTTAGGGCGAATAAAGCAAACACAAGGAGATGATGGACGGAGTGCTGAAACTTTTCAGACACTCACCCCCAGTCACAGATCTGGATTGACTCCATCATCATTCTTTAGCTCACTTCGCCACCTCAGTTCAGACCCAGCTATATGCAAATCAGTCTTGACCGTGTGCCTCATGGGAACAGTCCAGCCCGAACTGCCAGGCCAGGTTTTCCTTAAACCGGAAACAAGCATCCTGGGACTGGTTTCTGGGTAACACCCTTCATCAGCCAGGCTAGTTTGAATCCAGTGGCAAAGTGAGCAAGGGACCCACGTCTGAGCATACCCTGCCAACTTAGGGCAAACAAAGCAAACACAAGGCGATGATGGACGGAGTGCTGAAACTTTTCAGACACTCACCCCCAGTCACAGATCTGGGTTGATTCCATCATCATTCTTTAGCTCACTTCGCCACCTCAGTTCAGACCCAGCTATATGCAAATCAGTCTTGACCGTGTGCCTCATGGGAATAGTCCTGCCCGAACTGCCAAGCCAGGTCTTCCCTGAACCAGAAACAAGCATCCTGTGACCTGTTTCTGGGTAACACCCTTCATCAGCCAGGCTATCTTGAATCCAGTGACAAAGTGAGCAAGGGACCCACGTCTGGGCATAACCTGCCAACTTAGGGCGAACAAAGCAAACACACGGAGATGATGGACGAAGTGCTGAAGCTTTTCAGACACTCACCCCCAGTCACAGACCTGGGTTAAATCCATCATTCTTTTGCTCACCATGCCACCCCAGTTCAGACCTGGCCATATGGAAATCAGTCTTGACCCTGTGCCTCATGGGAACAGTCCAGCCCGAACTGCCAAGCCAGGTCCTCCCTGGACCGGAAAAAAAAGCATCCTAGGACCAGTTTCGGGGTTTCACACCTCATCAGCCAGGTTAGCTTGAATCCAGTGGCACAGTGATCCCGGGACTCACGTCTGGGCCTACCCGGCGCACCCAGGGTATGGAAGCAAAAGGCACACAATTGATGGACGGAATGCAGAACAAATCAAAACATTCACCCCCAGTCAAGAGATCTGGGTTAAATCCATCATTCTTTTGCTCACCATGCCACCCCAGTTCAGACCTGGCCATATGCAAATCAGTATTGACCCTGTGCCTCATGGGAACAGTCCAGCCCGAACTGCCAAGCCAGGTCCTCCCTGGACCGAAACAAGCATCATAGGACTGGTTTCGGGGTTTCACCCCTCATCAGCCAGGATAGCTTGAATCCAGTGGCACAGTGAGCCCGGGGCCCACGTCTGGGCATACCCGGCGCACCCAAGGCGTGGAAGCAAAAGACACACAATTGATGGACGGAATGCAGAACAAATCAAAATATTCACCCCCAGTCAAGAGATCTGGGTTAAATCCATCATTCTTTTGCTCACCATGCCATCCCAGTTCAGACCTGGCCATATGCAAATCAGTCTTGACCCTGTGCCTCATGGGAACAGTCCAGCCTGAACTACCAAGCCAGGTCCTCCCTGGACCAAAACAAGCATCCTAGGACCGTTTTGGGGATTTCACCCCTCATCAGCCAGGATAGCTTGAATCCAGTGGCACAGTGAGCCCGGGACGCATGTCTGGGCATACCCGGTTCAAACTGGAATGGCATGGTGAGCAAAAAAACGATGGATTTAGGCTCAGATCTCTGTACTGGGGTGAATGTATGACATTGTTCTGCATTCTGTCGATCAATTGTTGTTTTTGCCTTTGTCACCCCGAGTGGGATGGATATGCTCAGACGTGGGTCCCGTGCTCTCCATGCCACTGGAGTCAAGCTATCCTGGCTGATGAGGAGTGAAACCCCGAAACCGGTCCTAGGATGCTTGGTTCCAGTCCAGGGAGGACCTGGCCTGGCAGTTCGTGCTGGACTGTTCCCATTGGGCACAGGGTCAAGACTGATTTGCATATGGCTGGGTTCAAACTGGAATGGCATGGTGAGAAAACAAACGATGGATTTAGTCCCAGAGCTCTGTACTGGGGTGAATGTATGACATTGTTCTGCATTCTGTCCATCAATTGTTGTTTTTGCATTTGTCAGCCCGAGTGGGACGGGTATGCCCAAACGTGGGTCCCGTGCTCTCCATGACACTGGAGTCAAGCTATCCTGGCTGATGAGGGGTGAAACCCCAAAACCGGTCCTAGGATGCTTGGTTCCAGTCCAGGGAGGACCTGGCCTGGCAGTTCGGGCTGGACTGTTCCCATTGGGCACAGGGTCAAGACTGATTTGCATATGGCTGGGTCCAAACTGGAACAGCATGGTGAGCCAAAAAACAAAGGATTTAGGCCCAGATCTCTGTACTCGGGTGAATGTATGACATTGTTCTGCATTTTGTCCATCAATTGTTGTTTTTGCTTTTGTCACCCCGAGTGAGACGGGTATGCCCAGACATGGGTCCCGTGGTCTCCATGCCACTGGAGTCAAGCTATCCTGGCTGATGAGGGGTGAAACCCCGAAACCGGTCCTAGGATGCTTGGTTCCAGTCCAGGGAGGACTTGGCCTGGCAGTTCGGGCTGGACTGTTCCCATTGGGCACAGGGTCAAGACTGATTTGCATATGGCTGGGTTCAAACTGGAATGGCATGGTGAGAAAACAAACGATGGATTTAGGCCCAGAGCTCTGTACTGGGGTGAATGTATGACATTGTTCTGCATTCTGTCCATCAATTGTTGTTTTTGCATTTGTCAGCCCGAGTGGGACGGGTATGCCCAAACGTGGGTCCCGTGCTCTCCATGACACTGGAGTCAAGCTATACTGGCTGATGAGGGGTGAAACCCCAAAACCGGTCCTAGGATGCTTGGTTCCAGTCCAGGGAGGACCTGGCCTGGCAGTTCGGGCTGGACTGTTCCCATTGGGCACAGGGTCAAGACTGATTTGCATATGGCTGGGTCCAAACTGGAACAGCATGGTGAGCCAAAAAACAAAGGTTTAGGCCCAGATCTCTGTACTCGGGTGAATGTATGACATTGTTCTGCATTTGGTCCATTAATTGTTGTTTTTGCTTTTGTCACCCCGAGTGAGACGGGTATGCCCAGACATGGGTCCCGTGGTCTCCATGCCACTGGAGTCAACCTATCCTGGCTGATGAGGGGTGAAACCCCGAAACCGGTCCTAGGATGCTTGGTTCCAGTCCAGGGAGGACTTGGCCTGGCAGTTCGGGCTGGACTGTTCCCATTGGGCACAGGGTCAAGACTGATTTGCATATGGCTGGGTTCAAACTGGAATGGCAAGCAAAAAAACAATGGATTTAGGCCAAGGTCTCTGTACTGGGGTGAACGTATGACATTGTTCTGCATTTTGTCCATCAATTGTTGTTTTTGCATGTGTTAAGTGCGTGGCACTCGGTCGCTGCTGGTATTTGAAGGTGGTGGGGGGCGCGAGTCGCGAGGGGATTGAAAAACATTTACAAAAAAAACACACTTACCTGTCTGCCGCTGCTGTCCGTTGTTGCTGCCGCCTCCTCTCTGTCCTCTTCCCAGCTTCCAAGGCAGGAAGCAGGATGCACCCGGCTCCAAGCCTCCCGATAGCCAATCACAACGTTGCAATGAAGCGTTGTGATTGGTCTGAGCACCGTGGATCGGCGCTCAGACAGAGAATGGGGGCCTGGGCATGTTCTCTATGCAGGTTGTAAAGCAGCCTGCAAGGAGAACATGCAAAGTGCGCCTGAATGTTTGGTCCTTTCCAGAGGGCCAGCCAAACATTCATGCACACTTTAAGGAATGCAAACCACTCCTCCCCTGCTCTTTCAGCAGAGCAGACCCTCCCCGCCCCCGCAAAGCTGCCACAATGAGGAAAAAATAAAATGATCATAACTTAGAGTTATCATTTTATTTTTCCTTTAGTGACACTGCTTAAAAGCAGTGGGGCGACGATTCTCCTCCTTAACGGAGGACCTGCCACTAATGGCACTGCCTTTGAAGATGCCATACACTGTATAGAGTGCTTCCCTATGCTGATTCATCCCACTGAACCAATGGATAATGAGTGTCTTCTGATCTATGTATAAATGAGGCAAACACAAGGAGATGATGGACGGAGTGCTGAGCTTTTCAGGCACTCACCCCCAGTCACAGATCTGGATTGACTCCATAATCATTCTTTAGCTCACTTCGCCACCTCAGTTCAGACCCAGCTATATGCAAATCAGTCTTGACTGTGTGCCTCATGGGAACAGTCCAGCCTGAACTGCCAAGCCAGGTTTTCCTTGAACCCGGAAACAAGCATCCTGGGACCGGTTTCTGGGTAACACCCTTCATCAGCCAGGCTAGCTTGAATCCAGTGGCAAAGGGAGCAAGGGACCCACGTCTGGGCATACCCTGCCAACTTAGGGCGAATAAAGCAAACACAAGGAGAAGATGGACGGAGTGCTGAAACTTTTCAGACACTCACCCCCAGTCACAGATCTGGGTTGACTCCATCATCATTCTTTAGCTCACTTCGCCACTTCAGTTCAGACCCAGCTATATGCAAATCAGTCTTGACCGTGTGCCTTATGGGAACAGTCCAGCCCGAACTGCCAAGCCAGGTCTTCCCTGATCCGGAAACAAGAATCCTGGGACCACTTTCTGGATAACACCCTTCATCAGCCAGGCTAGCTTGAATCCAGTGGCAAAGGGAGCTAGGGACCCACGTCTGGGCATACCCTGCCAACTTAGGGCAAACAAAGCAAACACAAGAAGATGATGGACGGAGTGCTGAAACTTTTCAGACACTCACCCCCAGTCACAGATCTGGGGTGACTCCATCATCATTTTTTAGCTCACTTCGCCACTTCAGTTCAGACCCAGTTATATGCAAATCAGTCTTGACCGTGTGTCTCATGGGAACAGTCCGGCTCGAACTGCCAAGCCAGGTCTTCCCTGAACCGGAAACAAGCATCCTGGGACCAGTTTCTGGGTAACACCCTTCATCAGCCAGGCTAGCTTGAATCCAGTGGCAAAGTCAATCAATTAATCAGGGAATTGTAAGCGCGCTACTCACCCGTGAGGGTCTCAAGGCGCTGAAGGGGGGGGGGGTCCGCAGATCTGTTTAGCCGAAGAGCCAGCTCTTGAGTGTCTTCCTGAAGGTGTTCAGGGAGGGGGCGCGTCTGATGTCTGCCGGTAGCTCGTTCCAGGTCTTGGCTGCAATGTGAGAGAAGGATCTTCCGCCTGCTCTGGCTCTGTGGATGCGAGGGGTTTCGGCCAGTGCGAGGTTGGAAGATCAGAGGTTTCTTTTGGGTACGTGGAAATTGATTCTGTCGTTGAGGTATTTGGGTCCGTTGTTGTGTAGGCATTTGTAGGCGTGAGTGAGGATTTTGAAAGTGACTCTTTTCTCCACGGGGAGCCAGTGGAGACTTCGTAGCTGTTGGCTGATGTGTTCGTGTCTGGGGATGCCAAAGACGAGTCTGGCGGCGGTGTTCTGTATTGTCTGGAGTTTGCGGAGTAGGGACTTGTTGATGTCGGCGTAGAGTGTGTTTCCATAGTCCAGTCTGCTGGTGATGAGTGTGTGGGTGACTGTCTTCCTTGACTCAGGGGGATCTACTTGAAGGTCTTGCGGAGGATGCGGAGGGTGTTGAAGCAGCTGGAGGTGACGGCGTTGACCTGTCGGTTCATGGTGAGTGATGAGTCGAGTACGATGCCGAGGTTCTTGGCGTGGTCTGAGAGGGTAGGTGGGCTTCCAAGGGCGGTCGCCACCAGGTGCTGTCCCATGCAGAAGGGGTGGTACCGAGGACGAGGACTTCTGTCTTCTCGGCGTTGAGCTTCAGGCAGCTGTTGGTCATCCAGACTGCAACGTCTTGCATTCCTTTCTGGAAGTTGAGTTTGGCAGTGGTGGGGTCTTTGGTGAGGGAGAGGATGAGCTGGGTGTCGTCGGCGTAGGATACGATGTTGAGGCCGTGTTGTCGGACGATGGCTGCGAGGGGGGCCATGTAGATGTTGAAGAGGGTGGGGCTCAGTGATGAACCCTGTGGGACTCCGCAGGTGATTTTCGTGGGGTCGGAGAGGAAGGGTGGGAGTCTGATCCTTTGGCTTCTTCCGGTGAGGAATGATTGGATCCAGTCCAGGGCTGTTGCTTTGATGCCTGCGTCGTGTAGTCTGGCGACTAATGTGCGGTGGGAGACAGTGTCGAAGGCCGCTGATAGGTCGAGTAGGATGAGGGCTGCGGAGTGGCCTTGGTCCAGGAGGGTGCGGATGTCGTCTGTGGCGGTGAGTAGGGCGGTATCTGTGCTTTGGTTGCTTCGGAATCCGGATTGGAATGGGTCGAAGAAGGCATTCTCTTCAATGAATCGTGTCAGTTTCCTGTTGACTGTTTTCTCTGTAACTTTGACTGCGAAGGGGAGGAGCGAGATGGGCCGATAGTTCTTGAGGTCGGTGGGGTCAGCTGTGGGCTTCTTGAGCAGGGGTCTGACTTCTGTGCGCTTCCAGTCATCTGGGAAGGTGCCTGTTTTGAAGGTGGTGTTGATGGTGCGTTGTACTTCGGGTGCGATGGCGGCCGCGGCTCTGTGATAGATGTGAGGTGGGCAGGGGTCAGTGGGGGCCCCCGAGTGGATGCTTTTCATGGTCGAGGCAGTGTCTTCGCCTGTGATCGGTGTCCAGTTGGAGATGGTGGGCTGGCTGGTGTTTCTGGGGGGCGGGGGGCCGTCTGTGGCGCCTGGTTGATGGTCGATGAAGTTGTCGTAGAAGTTCTTGATCTTGAGGAGGAAATAGGTTCCAAGCTTGTCGCAGAGGTCTTAGAATGGGGTGATGTCTGTGGCTTCGCTGCGTGGGTTGGTGATTTCTTGAATGACACTGAAAAGTTCCTTGGAGTTGGTGGAGTTGGCCAGGATTTTGTTGTGGATGAAGTTCCTCTTGGTGGCTCTGATCTGTTTGTGGTAGTCCATCATGGCGTCCTTGTAGGTGGTGTGGTTTTCGGTTGTCTTGGTGTTTCTCCAGTTCTTCTCCAGGCGTCTGTGAGCAAGGGACCCACGTCTGGGCATACCCTGCCAACATAGGGCGAACAAAGTAAACACAAGGAGACGATGGACGGAGTGCTGAAACTTTTCAGGCACTCACCCCCAGCCACAGATCTGGTTTGACTCCATCATCATTCTTTAGCTCACTTCGCCACCTCAGTTCAGTCCCAGCTATATGCAAATCAGTCTTGACCGTGTGCCTCATGGGAACAGTCCAGCCCGAACTGCCAAGCCAGGTCTTCCCTGAACCGGAAACAAGCATCCTGGGACTGGTTTCTGGGTAACAACCTTCATCAGCCAGGCTAGCTTGAATCCAGTGGCAAAGTGAGCAAGGGACCCACGTCTTGGCAGTTTGGGCTGGACTGTTCCCATAAGGAACAGGGTCAAGACTGATTTGCATATGGCTGGGTCCAAACTGGGGTGGTGTGGTGAGCAAAAGTATGATGGATTAAACCCAGATCCTTGTGACTAGGGGTGAATGGTTGCCTTGTCCAGCATTTCGTCCATCAATTGTTTCTTTTGCATATGTCGCCCTAAGTGGGAAGGGTATGCCCAGACATGGGTCCCATGCTCACTACACCACTGGATTCAAGCTAGCCTGGCTGATGAAGGGTGATGCCCTAAAACCGGTACCAGGATGCTTGTTTCCGGTCCAGGGAACACCTGGCTTGGCAGTTCGGGCTGGACTGTTCCCATAAGGAACAGGGTAAGACTGATTTGCATATGGCTGGGTCCAAACTGGGGTGGTGTGGTGAGCAAAAGAATGATTAATTAAACCCAGATCCTTGTGACTGGGGGTGAATGTTTGCATTGTCCAGCATTCTGTCCATCAATTGTTTTTTTTGCATATGTCGCCCTAAGTGGGAAGGGTATGCCCAGACGTGGGTCCTGTGCTCACTACAACACTAGATTCAAGCTAGCCTGGCTGATGAAGGGTGATGCCCTGAAACCGGTCCCAGGATGCTTGTTTCCGGTCCAGGGAGGACCTGGCTTGGCAGTTCGGGCTGGACTGTTCCCATAAGGAGCAGGGTCAAGACTGATTTGCATATGGCTGGGTCCAAACTGGGGTGGTGTGGTGAGCAAAAGAATGATGGATTAAACCCAGATCCTTGTGACTGGGGGCGAATATTTGCATTGTCCAGCATTCCGTCCATCAATTGTTTCTTTTGCCTATGTATCAATGATACAATACCCAATGTCCTAGAAGGTGATCTTTGGTATTGGTATGGTAACACTGCCTTTATAATACAGGCTGAGCCACGCATGCCGTTTCCCCACAAGCGGAACCACGCTTGCCTTAACCACACACATGCCTTAACCATGCATATGTGTGGTTAAGGCAGTGCACGGTCTAGATGTTGGGATGGATGGGCACAGGAAGAGGAAGGATCGGGAGAGGGCGCGGTATGGTAAGTGGGGCTGGAGCTGGGTTTTTGGGGAGTGGGAGTAGTTTTCAAGGGTTGGGGTAGTTTTTAGAGCTCAGGGGGGTTGGGGTAGTTTTTAGGGCACAGGTTACTGTTTAGAGCTCAGGGGGGATCAGTGTAGTGTGTAGGGCTCAGGCAGGAGGGCTAGTGTTTAGGGCTTGGGGGGTCTAGGTAGTTTTTAGGGATCGGATAGTGTTTACGGCTTAAGGGGGGGGTTGGATAGTTTTGGGGGGGGAGGGGGTCGTGGTAGTTTTCAGGGCTCAGGGTGGAAGGCTGGGGTGTGATTTTTATCAAACATCCCTTTACCAGTCATGCCTTTACCATGAAATTGCGTGGTAAAGACATGTGTGGTAAAGGAATGCTTTGTCAGAAGCATTCATTGTTTGGGCAGTATTGTACAGGCATTCGTGGTTTAGCCATGCGTGCCTCAGTCATAATAAAGGTAATAAGATTATAAAGGATAAAGGTGTGGAATATCCCACCAGGATAAGCTATCATTAACTCAAAATTAAAAAAACAATACATAGCATCTATTACAAAATGTCCGACTTACAAACATCGTTTTTGCATGATTCTCGAAAAACCCTTGGACATATGCCAATGTTTGGTAGAAAATGCCAACATGTTTAAAATTCTGAGGATTCTAGGAGTGCTCCTGGGAAGTGATGGCTGTCACAATATTCTGTGAGCACTTTTGGAATTATGTTGTGTAATGTTACATACAGATTTTTGGTTGCTTAAAGGAACAGGAGCACGTTTACATCTGCAAAAATAGGTTGCAATAGCTCAGTGGCACTTTAAAACTGGGGTAGAAGCAGCATGGCTTAGAAGGGCTGGCAATGCTTTTAAGTGGTAACCTTAGGAACTAATAGTTATTTGAATAGTAGGGAGAGAAGGGGATCAGACTGAAAACCATGCCAATTTTGCAAAGTCCATGTATGCATTTTGGGAGTTGTAGTTTTCCTTGTCCCATTATAAAATTAGGACTAAAGTCTAAGAAATGAGGCTAAGCCTATTTATGCTAAATAAGAAGCTGGTTTTCTTCTATAGGACTTCAGGATACTGGTCTGCCTTCAGTCTCAAACCAAATACCCGCCCAAGGCTCTCCCACGTGACTGGAGGCCAGGCATTCCCCGGGGAGGGCCGCACAAAAGGAATTTATCTTTCCATCACAGAGGGGCTTTCGTTACTCCCAGAAAAGAAGAGATCAATGCATTTCTTTGATAAGCAAACAGAACTAGTATGTACCAGATAAACAAGAAAACCTCCTTAATTACCGGCAGTTTGTTGATGTTTGTCTATTAAGTGGTGGACGAGAAATTCCATCTTCAGGTGGAAAAATATGCGTTGACGAACTTCCCATACATTCCAAAAACAATGTGAGAAAATTAAGAGGTAAGTGATATTTCGAAGTTTGTAGTCTCTATAACGATCTGCGTGCGTCTAGAAAGCTGAAGGAAAAAAAATCTTAATACAGGACATGAATGAAATCAAAGTTCTCTCCGTGAATAAATTAAACCTGACAATCTGGTTGTGATCTGGTGGGCGTCACCGTACGGAGGCCAAAAGACCAGTTTTGTGCCTTTTTTTGTAGAAAATGGGGCAGATTTACAAGAAAGTGACGCATCTGTAGAGATGTGTCACTTTCCCTGCGCCACCCTGAGACACCCTTGCGCCACCATGGATGCGCCGTATTTACAATACGGCGCACTATGGCGCAAGGATTGACAGATGCGTCAGAAATTCTGACGCATCTGTTGACGGAAAAGTCACGCATTGCTGGAGTCGTGTCGCAAGCGCGACGCAACACCAGCAATGCATGTTGCGGCCTATACTTACTACACTGCGTCACTCCTTGCGCCTGCTTCAAGCAGGCGTAAGAATTTGATGCAGTGGCGTCCTAAAAGTGACACAGTGAATTCTTGTAGATTTCACTGCGTCACTTTTATGAGGCCTTCCTGCGTGGGAACGCCCACTCTGCATACATTATACCTGACGCAGGTATAATGTGACGCATGGCTTTACAACGTGACGCATCTTCCTAGATGCATCACGTTGTAAATAGGTCACATTTTTTGCGCCGCCGTTGCGTCACAAAAATGACGCAACGGTGGCGCAAAAGTCACGCAAGGGGCTTGTAAATCTGCCCCAATGTTTGTTAAAAAATGTTCGGTTTCAAACAGACAGGTGCCACTTTTACCTGGAGGGAAAGGGAGGGGCGGGGAGGCCTTTAAATAGGCCTCAGACAACTCCATTGTTCTCCCTTCCAGTACCAGCATCCCGCACCTTCGTTCTACGGCTTGTGGTTGAGGTAAGGTTAATGTGTAGTTGTCAGTATTCCCGTTACAAGGAGGCTGGATGTGTACCTTGTGGATGGGTTAATGTTTCTGGCTAGTATCCGCAGACATAAATCAGGCAGTTATGAGTATTTGCGCCAGGGATGGAGAATACGATGCAGACGTCTATTTTCATCCGCCTGTGGCACCCTCATTCCGGACCAATCCGTGTCCACTGGCTCTGAGTGGCCCTGAAGGTGGGAAGGACGTAAGGGCGGACCGGCTGGCAGGGGCTGGGTTCTGTGCTTCCCTCCTGCCACGGAAAGGGGTTGGGCGACAGAGCCGGTGTTCCGTCGTTTTCAGCTCCCCGTCTGCCTGGCTGGCATTTAATGGCGGGATTTACCACTTGTGACGTCCTCAGCAGGCCCACTGGGCCGGGTATGTTTGGCTGGTACTCCCTAGGAATACCACACTGCACAACTTATAGTGCGCTCACTCATGCAATGGAGATGGGGTCAACCACCCTTACAAACTGCGCGGTCCCCTCGCACTGAGCTGGGTATGTTTGGGTGATACTTCCTAGGAATAACACACTGCACAACTTATAATTGGACTCTTTCTGGTTATTGATAACCAGGCCCGGCTCCAGGATTTTTTTTTTGGGTGGGCCAAGGGTGCATTTGGGTGGGCCACGGCGGGCCCAATTATTCACTTCTTCAATTTTTCGCTTCTTCAATTTTTCGCTTCTACAAGCCTTAGATTACATCATATCTACTTGCAAACAGTTACCATGATACAACGGATCGATTCTGTGTGCATACAGAGCATGTGAAGAGTTATTTGAAAGTAGAGCAATGTCTGGACCGAAGTGCAAACACTCAAATTCCAACAGGCCAGGTTTCAAAACAAGAGAGGATGTAGCCTTACGGCTAGAGCGGTCGACCTCGAAGCTGGGGAACCGGGTTCGAGTCTCAGCAACGGCACCCAACATCCTGTGATTCTGGGCAAATCACTTAATCTCCCCATGCCTAACAAAAAATGAATGTTTCCTTCTGTAACAAAACTGGTGCTCATGTAAAGTGCTCTGATACCTGATGTCTCGGGTCTAGTTCGCGCTATATAAAACTCTAAAAAATAAAAAAAAGTACTTCCAGGTCCGATTATCCACTTTTCTACCATGCCTCTCCCGTGCACCTCATCTCACAGCTGACCTTGGGCCCCAGCCCATATGAGCCACCATCCAGCACCACTTTCATTATTCCGTAAAAAACATTAGTAAAATCCCATTCAAACTTAAAACGTTGAATATAGTAGTAAATATAATTATCACACACTTTAATAAGTTCCACAATTGCCCTAATGACCTGACTGCTAATTAAATAAAAACAGAAAGGCCATGACAGGGCCGGCTTTAGCGCTAGTGCGAAAGTCTTTTTTGGCGCCCCACCAATGACCTCTTTCTCCGCAGATACCATTACTACCACCCTCGAACAGTGCCCTTCATCTCTCCGTAGCCACTCTCTCATATGCATTTAATTTGTTGTATAGCGCTACTCATATCAGTGTAGGGTGTCACAGTACTTTACACCACGCACACATTATACAGAGACAATGAATCATACAAGTATGTAAATCAGTCTATAGGGAATACCACATAAGCCAATGGGGATTTCCAGGTGTAGGAATCACATGTCATCCATACTGGTGGGCAGTATATTTTAAGAGGGTTTGGGCTGGGGAAGCGCAAACTTAGGATTTAAAGCATACCCCAGTGGTTGGGGGTTGGCTTTACTAATAAAAATGTATATCGTCCCAAACTCTTTTTAGCAACATTAAAATAATGAAAGACTGGGGAAGTTCTAACTATATAGTAACACAAAAAAGTCAAGTTCTAACTATACCATTCATGTTTGTATGCAGCTCTTTAATGACAGTTCATAGGTTCCTATGTTAGGATTGTAACTTCTGAACTGCAAGTAACACAAGAATCTCTGTGACAAAGGCAGTAACCCACTGAGCTATCCACATAAAATACAGCTTATCTGCATATCAAAACTACCAACAGGCAAAGGATTGCTCTCCAGCAAGGTCATTAATCACCAGTTATCTGGACATTTTTATTGCTGTCTTGCATCCATGGCCATGATAATGACAAAAACAATTTAAATGAAGCATACACAAACTATGTGCCTTGCTGGGCCTGTGCAGATTTAAAAAGTAAACAAAAATAGTAACACATTCTCTTACTTACTCTGTTAGTCAAACTTTGTGTCACAGCCTGATCTGATATGCAGCTGCAGGGGTCAGGAAAGGTGAATAGGAATAAACAAACTTATTTTCTCCAGCGCAGAACAGAAAAGGAAATATCCACGCAGCAGGACGGTGGGCAAAATCGGTGCCAAATAAAGAATATGTCCCCTTCGCCATGCCTGTATTGTTCCTGCACAGGCGTGCAATGCCCATTGGGCTCAAAGGGCTTCAGCCCCTCCCCCCGTCATGTGTGGCAGCCTGGGCTGAGACAGCTTCCCGGGCACACACACAGCTGCACCCGAGTACTTCACAGGTCTTTAAAAGACCATTTGCTTGTTAATGAGGCTTTGCTGTTTTTTCACCCCTTCTTAGAGCCCCTGCATCTCCACTCTGCCTATTGCTGGAAGAATTAGCCCCCCCACGCCAAATTTCTTCTTAGCCCCCCCCCCCCAAAAAATTTGGCTCTAGTTGCGCCTCTGTTCCTGCACGACACAGCCCACCTTTCTAAAAGGAGTTGGGTGATTGGGGATGGCTGTGTGAAAGAGCCCAGGCCAAATTACTCAACTCCCAGAACAGGAAGGAAAACACCGTTCGGAGTAACGTTTTAAATTAAATATGCCATTTTGTATTGGCCTTTGTGCCGTCACTGCGAAGGCCAAGGCTCATGTTTGGGTGGGCCTGGCCCACCCAGCCCCCCCGCTAGAACCGGGCATGCTGATAACATTAACTTTTCAGAACACATCACAATTGTCATTGCGGTACAAACAAATAGACAAGTAAGGGCTGTATTCATCGGACGAGCCTCTGAAATTATGAAATGACAATAATACAAGACCCCCGGGTGACTATGTGCTCAGGGAGTTTATTTTCTAGTCCTGGGTGATTCATCTTGGTGCGCTCTCGGAGTTCTGCAGAAGATTACAAATTCTTTCATGACCAATTTACCACCTGTTCTGAGCAGATAGTAAATGCGAGGGGGGCTGAGGGATGTCTGTCAGGGCAATGTTGAGGATGGCAGAGGCCAGGGGAGGTTGAGTCCTGGTAGGAGTGATCATTGCATACTCCCAGGTGCTCTTGTAGATGGTCGGGCGGGGACTAGACCAGTATGTACTTAAAGCACAAGTGTAAAACTATTTCACAACTCGGACATTCTTTTCTAGTCCTGGGGTTTTCATAAATAACTTGGTGCACTCTGGAGCTCAGCAGCCCTTTCCTGCCAATGTTCTGACCACGGAAGCTCCTCCTTATGTCTGCTTGTGTCTTCCATGAAGATCTGAGCAGTGCAGAAACATGCTCAAACATCCGGGGACTGGATCGTTTACTCTTCTAGCTCCAGTTATTGGGTATTTGGGGAAAGTGTGGTTTTGGATGTCTCGCGATCAGGGAGATTGAAATGCAAGCATGGTTAAGTGTATTGATATGGAGGTAGGGTGTGGAAGGATGGGCTCACCTAAGCTGGTAGGGCCTGGAAGGATGGGCTCGCTAAAGCTGGTAGGGCGTGGAAGGATGGGCTCGCTAAAGCTGGTAGGGCGTGGAAAGATGGGCTCACTAAAGCTGGTAGGGCGTGGAAAGCTGGGTTCACTAAACCTGGTAGGGCCTGGAAGGATGGACTCCCTAGAGCTGGTAGGGCCTGGAAGGATGGGCTCACTAAAGCTGGGAGGGCCTGGAAGGATGGGCTCCATAGAGCTGGTAGGGCCTGGAAGGATGGGCTCCATAGAGCTAGTAGGGACTCGAAGGATGAGCTCATTGAAGCTGGTAGGGTGCAGAAGCATAGGCTCGCTAAAGCTGGTAGGGCCTGGAAGGTTGGGCTCCCTAGAGCTGGTAGGGCCTGGAAGGAAGGGCTCCCTAGAGCTGGTAGGGCTTGGAAGGATGGGCTCCCTAGAGCTGGTAGGGCCTGGAAGGAGGGGCTCACTAGAGCTGGTTGGACCTGGAAGGATGGGCTCCCTAGAGCTGGTAGGGCCTGGAAGGATGGGACCCATAGAGCTGGTAGGGCCTGGAATGATGGGCTCCATAGAGCTGGTAGGGTCTGGAAGGATGGGCTCATTGAAGCTGGTAGGGTGCGGAAGCATAGGCTTGCTAAAGCTGGTAGGGCGTGGAAGGATGGTTCGCTAAAGCTGGTAGGGCGTGGAAAGCTCGGTTCACTAAAGCTGGTAGGGCCTGGAAGGATGGGCTCACTAAAGCTGGTAGGGCCTGGAAGGTTGGGCTCCCTAGAGCTGGTAGGGCCTGTAAGGATGGGCTCACTAGAGCTGGTAGGGCTGGCAGGATGGGCTCCCTAGAGCTGGTAGGGCCTGGAAGGATGGGCTCACTAAAGCTGGTAGGGCCTGTAAGGATGGGCTCACTAGAGCTGGTAGGGCTGGAAGGATGGGCTCCATAGAGCTGGTAGGGACTGGAAGGATGGGCTCATTGAAGCTGGTAGGGTGCAGAAGCATAGGCTCGCTAAAGCTGGTAGGGCCTGGAAGGATGGGTTCCCTAGAGCTGGTAGGGCCTGGAAGGATGGGCTCCTGTTGGACTTGGCCTTTTTGCAGGGTCATCCCTAAACTTTTTGCCTTTCTCCTAGCCATTTTTCTGACATGGTGTTGGTGGTTTTAGGACTCTGGGCACTTTAGCACTGCTGTTCAGTGTAGAGTGCGTGTGCTCTCTGTGATAAATGTGGTAAGATTGGTCTACACCTATTTGGCCTATTTAATTTACCTGTGAGTCCCTTGTAAAGCGGTATCTCATATACCCATGGCTGGTAAATTAAATGCCTCTGATGGGCTTGCAGCGCTAATTGCGCCACCCACCAAAGTAGCCTTTCAAACCTATCTCAGGCCTCTGCCATTGCAGGGCCTGTGCACGCAGTGTTACTGCCGCTGTGACGTGGCACCTAAAGTGTGTGCCATGTCCGTGACCCCCCTTTTACTACATGTCAGTCACCCCTAAGGTAGGCCCTAGCTAGCCCTATGGGCAGGGTGCATTGTAGGTAAAAGTTAGGACATGTACCTTAAGTGTGTGGCATGTCCTGGTAGTGACAAACAGCCATTTTGGTTTCTCAATACTGTGGGGCTACCCTCCCATAGGAATGCATCGGGGATTCCCTGATAAGTGTTTCAGTGGTAATTCCTGATATGAGAGGTGCAGCG
Organism: Calotriton arnoldi; assembly: GCA_963921515.1. Classification (NCBI taxonomy): domain Eukaryota; kingdom Metazoa; phylum Chordata; class Amphibia; order Caudata; family Salamandridae; genus Calotriton; species Calotriton arnoldi. Next base: position 97,828 of record CAWUFW010005624.1, read on the forward strand.
TGGTCAAGTTTGGTATATTTGGAATAGTGATAATAAATGCTGCGCAATGGTGTGCACAGATTTATTATAACTATTTTAGAAATGCCACTTTGAGAAGTTGGCATTTCTGTGTGCTATGTGTCTGCCTGCCTGATGTGAATTGCATGTCTGGCTTTTGAGTGACAGGGGCTGGGAGGTATGTGTGACTCCAGGAGGGGCAGGGTGAGTCAGCGCTAGGCTGAATGGGACATCTACATTTTGAGTAGTGGGAGGGGAAGTCCCTGGTCCTTGAATAGGATTGTGCCTGCCCTAGTGAATGCTGGCTCCGCCCCCAGTGGTGTGTCTGATCACCTAGCCCCCACCAGACAAAGGGGAAGAGGAGCTTGGAAAACAAAGTGCTCCAAATCCCCCCTGAACCAGTTGCATCTGGTTCCCCTAGCCCTGTCCTGCAGACAAAGAGAAAATGGCATATAAATATAGGGGCTGTGACCCCATGAAATTGTTCAGTTCTTGTGCTGTTCCTGACTGGGGGGGCTTGCTGCTGCTGGGGCCCAGGAGGAACCGCCATGGGGGCTTACCTCCCTGCTGGAGGGCCCTGTGTGCTGGCCTCCCTCGGCCCAGCTATGCCCCCTTCATCTCTAAGAACTTTGGCCTGCCTGCTTGCTAGCGCCCCGTGAGCGCTCTTATTTTTGATTTGCCCAAGAGGAGAGGGCTGGGGCTTCGCAGCGCGGAGATTCCTCGCTTTTGGAGGGAATCCCGACGTAGGGATCCCCCCACCTGGATGCTGAAACCAGTGGGTGCCCACCCCGCGTCTTGCCAAGTAGAGCGGGAGCCCAACCCGCTTTCTGAAAATCTTACGGGGTGGGTGCCCACCCCGCAATTGTAGCTGCAGTGGTGCTGAGGTAATTGGCGGGAGCCCACCCCGCAGTGTAAGAAGAGTGGGAGCCTACCCCGCTGATTTATGCTAAAAACCGAGTGGGAGCCCACCCCGCATCGGTACCTTTAAAACGGGTGCCCACCCCGCAATCGCCTTTGCTTGGAAACAAAGGATCACTGCCGCAACCCGAGGAAAGCAGGACGGCTGGCCCGGAAGCCAGGCAAACTGCCTGACTGGAGGCGGGGCCGGCCGCATATAGCCAGGAAGCGAGGAGGAAGTGCCGCCGGCTGCCTCGGGCCGTCCGGAGCCTTGCGGGCTCCACCGTGATGTCCCGGTCCCAGAAGGGGGACCGGGCGAAGTGAGGCCAGAGTGAGGAGGTGGCTGCCGGCCTGAGTGGGGCTCCCGTGTTGTTGGGAGGAGCCCTGCGGGCAGCCCAGGACGTCCGGAGCCTCGCAGGCTCCTTGCCGAGTTACCGCCAGATCGGGTGAGGAGCAGAGAGACCGCACGCAGCCACGGATGAGACCGGAGAAGACCACAGAGAAGACTCCGTTGAGTGGGGCCGCGTTGGGAGTCCGGTGGGGGGGTGTATGTCGGGGCACATTATCGGTGCCCGCCCCCCCTGTGGTTGCTCCTAAGGCACGGGTGGTGCCAGCCCCTGATTGTTCTCCACAGCTGCCCCGCTAGACAGAGGGCAGCTGCAACGTTTGGGCACATTTGTGTAGAGTCCCAGTGGGGACCCCGGAGGCACAGTGAGTGCCAGTACCCTTTCTCCAACGTTGGGGGCATTTGTTTTGCACGTCCTAGAGTGGGGCTTCACAAGGGCAAAGAGGTGCCCGTGCCTCTGCCTTCTTCACAGCTGCCCCGCCAGACAGTGGGCAGCTGCAACGTTTGGCAGCCATGGGTTAGAGAAGTCCCTGAGTGGGACAGGAGAGGGCACAGTGAGTGCCCAGGCCCACGTTTTGTTCCACAGCTGCCCAGCAATTAGTGGGCAGCTGCTACGTTTAGGCTGGTGCAAATGCACACTTTGGAGATTGCTGCATTGGCAGCTGAACCCTAACTTTGCCAGACGTGGGGTATTTGAGCCCTCTGAGAAGGCCAGTTGGCCTGGGGGTCATAGGTAGGATGGTGAAAGGGCGCAAGGCCCTAAGGTGATGTATGCACCTGGTAGTGGTGTTAGTGCAGTGCACTACTGAGTTCCTGCCTGACATGTATTTTGTGCCAAATGTGATTTATGCACCCTGGTTTATGCCTCTAATGATGTTTATGCTCATGAGTTTATCGCATAATGTGTTTATGCTGGTGAGGCCTAATGCGTAATGTGTTTATGCTTAGGAGGGTGTCTATGCTAATGAGGTTTTGGCCTAATGTGATTTATTGCCTAATGTCATGGTATGATGTTTTGGGGTAGTGGCTATTTGTGTAATGTGTTTATGCTGATGAGGTTTGGGTCTAATGTGGGTGTATGCCTAATGTGATAATGCTGAGGTCATTATGGTACCAGTAGTTACTGGTTATGTTTTGCATTTACTTACCTGTTCTGATGGTTCTGACCGTGGCCCGATTGGCCTGGTCCTGTACATAATTCCCCTGTGAATATTGTCCAGTGCCAGTTGGCACAGTGTAAATGTGTGATTAGGTTTCTAATGTGTTTATGATAATACAAAGGCTATTTTTATATAACCTTGTGTGGAGTTTCTTTTGTGGTGTGCCTAGTTTGTTGCTGCTGTGTGTGTGTGTTGCGCAAACGCTTTACACATTGCCTCCGGGATAGGCCTGACTGCTCGTGCCAAGCTACCGAGGGGGTGAGCAGGGGTTATCTTGGGTGTGTAACTCCCTTGCCCTGACAAGAGTGGTGGTTTCTGCCTGGCTTTGGTGCAAGCCTTAGCCAACCAGAAATCCCATTTCTAACAGCTCCCTAGAGCTGGTAGCGCCTGGAAGGATGGGTTCCCTAGAGCTGGTAGGGCCTCGAAGGATGGGCTCACTAGAGCTGGTTGGACCCGGAAGGATGGGCTCCCTAGAGCTGGTAGGGCCTGGAAGGATGGGATCCATAGAGCTGGTAAGGCCTGGAATGATGGGCTCCATAGAGCTGGTAGGGACTGGAAGGATGGGCTCATTGAAGCTGGTAGGGTGCGGAAGCATTGGCTCGCTAAAGCTGGTAGGGCGTGGAAGGATGGGCTCGCTAAAGCTGGTATGGCGTGGAAAGCTTGGTTCACTAAAGCTGGTAGGGCCTGGAAGGATGGGCTCACTAAAGCTGGTAGGGCCTGAAAGGATGGGCTCCCTGGAGCTGGTAGGGCCTGTAAGGATGGGCTCACTAGAGCTGGTAGGGCTGGAAGGATGGGCTCCCTAGAGCTGGTAGGGCCTGGAAGGATGGGCTCACAAAGCTGGTAGGGCCTATAAGGATGGGCTCACCAGAGCTAGTAGGGCTGGAAGGATGGGCTCCATAGAGCTGGTAGGGACTGGAAGGATGGGCTCATTGAAGCTGGTAGGGTGCAGAAGCATAGGCTCGCTAAAGCTGGTAGGGCCTGGAAGGATGGGCTCCCTAGAGCTGGTAGGGCCTGTAAGGATGGGCTCCCTAGAGCTGGTAGGGCCTGTAAGGATGGGCTCCCTAGATCTGGTAGGGCCTGTAAGGATGGGCTCACTAGAGCTGGTAGGGCCTGGAATGATGGGCTCCCTAGAGCTGGTAGGGCCTGGAAGGATGGGCTCACTAAAGTTGGTAGGGCCTGGAAGGATGGGATCCATAGAGCTGGTAGGGCCTGGAATGATGGGCTACATAAAGCTGGTAGGGACTGGAAGGATGGGCCCATTGAAGCTGGTAGGGTGCAGAAGCATAGGCTCGCTAAAGCTGGTAGGGCGTGGAAGGATGGACTCCCTACAGGTGGTGGGGCATGGAAGGATGAGCTCACTAAAGCTGGTAGGGCGTGGAAAGATGGGCTCCCTAGAGCTGGTAGGGCTGGAAGGATGGGCTCCCTAGAGCTGGTAGGGCCTGGAAGGATGGGCTCCCTAGAGCTGGTAGGGCCTGTAAGGATGGGCTCACTAGAGCTGGTAGGCTGGAAGGATGGGCTCCATAGAGCTGGTAGGGACTGGAAGGATGGGCTCATTGAAGCTGGTAGGGTGCAGAAGCATAGGCTCGCTAAAGCTGGTAGGGCCTGGAAGGATGGGCTCCCTAGAGCTGGTAGGGCCTGGAAGGATGGGCTCCCTAGAGCTGGTAGCGCCTGGAAGGATGGGCTCCCTAGAGCTGGTAGGGCCTGGAAGGATGGGATCCATAGAGCTGGTAGGGCCTGGAATGATGGGCTCCATAGAGCTGGTAGGGACTGGAAGGATGAGCTCATTGAAGCTAGTAGGGTGCAGAAGCATAGGCTCGCTAAAGCTGGTAGGGCGTGGAAGGATGGGCTCGCTAAAGCTGGTAGGGCGTGGAAAGCTTGGTTCACTAAAGCTGGTAGGGCCTGGAAGGATGGGCTCACTAAAGCTGGTAGGGCCTGGAAGGATGGGCTCCCTAGAGCTGGTAGGGCTGGAAGGATGGGCTCCATAGAGCTGGTAGGGACTGGAAGGATGGGCTCATTGAAGCTGGTAGGGTGCAGAAGCATAGGCTCGCTAAAGCTGGTAGGGACTGGAAGGATGGGCTCCCTAGAGCTGGTAGGGCCTGTAAGGATGGGCTCCATATGGGCTCCATAGAGCTGGTAGGGACTCGAAGGATGAGCTCATTGAAGCTGGTAGGGTGCAGAAGCATAGGCTCGCTAAAGCTGGTAGGGCGTGGAAGGATGGAATCGCTAAAGCTGGTAGGGCCTGGAAGGATGGACTCCCTAGAGGTGGTGGGGCATGGAAGGATGGACTCACTAAAGCTGGTAGGGAGTGGAAAGATGGGCTCCCTAGAGCTGGTAGGGCCTTGTGGGATGGGCTCATTGAAGCTGGTAGGGTGTGGAAGGATAGGCTCGTTAAAGCTGGCAGGGGGTGAAAAGATGGGCTCGCTAAATCTGATAATGCCTGGAAGGATGGACTCCCTAGAGGTGGTGGGGCAAGGAAGGATGGACTTGAAGTGCTTGGAAAAATGGGCAGCTTCAGTAGACCGAACACAACTCTTCCCTGTGTAAGGAGCACAGCTCCTACTGGCAGAGCAACTCTACCCGTTTGTAACAACTAAGACAAAGGAGATTCAGCAGTCCTGAAATAAATAGCGCACATCCCAAATAAAATTCTCAGGTGCAGATTTACAAGCCCCTTGCGCCACTTTTGCGTCACTTTTAACATGGGAAAAGTGACGCAAAAGTGGCGCAAGGGGCTTGTAAATCTGCCCCTCAGTGCTCCAGTAATAGATGCTAAACCCACGGTAATCTGATGCCTGAAACCCTTATTGGGAGGCATTAAATTACCACTAATATATGCACTGAGAATGCACCAGCAAAATCTCAAACAAATATTATCCTAGTTAGTGCACAGTACACATAGCTACTATTTAGCACTAATGTTCAACGCCTCTAGTACCCCTGCACTAATGTCGCTAGTTAATTTACCTCCTTTGTAGACTTGTCTCTCCAAGGTTTTTCCTTGGAGTGGTAGTCTGTCTGGAGCTGGGGTGCAGTGTTACATAGGTGGTTAAACTCCCTAAACCCAAAGTCCAATCAGTCTGTGATTAGTAAGAAGCTTCTATTTTAGGGAGGGCAGCTGAAAATAAGTATGCTCTCAGCAAAGGTACTAGCAACCTCTGGGGCTCAGGTACAACCCTATGCACTATATAGCGCTCGTGCGCTAAGATTTCAAATACAGTCCTTTATGTCCATTTTTAAGTGATGTTGGAGAGCTCTTGGTAGACTTCATGAGTCCTCTGGTTTACTATAGTATTAATTTAATCCAGCCACTCAATGTAGCAGGACAGTAGGGCAGCAACAGTGTAACATGTTAGCTGTAATTTATCTGCCTTGTTTCTTAGTGACTTTGGGTGAAAGCCTGGAAAATCTGTTTTCAGCCTGTGTGGATGTGTTTGTAGCAAAGCGGTGAAAAAAAACAGTACATCCAAAAACTCACCACAAACAAACTGGATATGGAAAGTCCAATACAAAGACATTTAAGATGCAAAGACCCTTTTTCCTTTAACGGTATGGATAAACGGCCTGTGCCTTAGAGACCATGATTTAGCTGCCACCATCTGTCAGTCGCCTACATAGCTGGGTATAAGGGGTATTGGTGGCAAGGTTTCGGGGTGGCACTCCTGAAGCAGCAGAGCCTAGACCCTGCTCTAAATGCCTTAAAATATACCCCCATGGGCATGGATTCAGTTCATAGGGCGAATCCAGCACAGGATCACACAGCTTGCCAAGATATTCCAGGAACTCTGCTCCGAGCAGGTAGTCATCTGCCTTTTTCACACAAGAGTCTGTACCAAAGATCACAAAAGTGCCTCCCTGCTCGAGCTTTTCTGCATGTTCTGCCCCCGGCCCTCTATTCGGCCTCATGTTTGTAGGAACTCAATGCTGGCAGTCTTCCATCTTTAGACATGGCCTGCCGCGGCACTCCTCTGCCCAGAAATCCTTCCATCTTCACCTCTTCCATGTATACCCTACACTGCTAACGTGGTGTCATGTCTTTTAGGATAGTCCTATCATGTTTACCCCGTTTTACATACATTATCCCATCCACACGACTATAACGATTCTAAACAGGTGACCTTTTACCTAATAGCTTGCTTCTGTCTCTTTGACACCAGGCTCTTAGTCTTCTATCAGAATCCCTGTACCTGACGTACATAAACATGTCCCCAGGCACAGCAGATTTATTCTGTATAAGGGTCACCACTTTTTTTCGGGAAACAACCTTTACTACGCATGCATTACATCGCATGCCATTAGATCGCGGTCTTTACAACGCAAGTCGTTACAACGACTTGCGCTGGAGGGCGCTATAGGACAAGGAATAGTTTCATTTACTATCCAACACCTTCCCTACTGTACGTAGGCTGGAGTTGAAATTGTAAATGTAACTACTCCTAAGTCCAGCGCCCTCCAACGAAAGTCGTTGTAACGACTTGCGTGGTAAAAACCGCGATCTAATAGCATGCGATGTGAATGCATGCGTTGTATAATCATACATTCCTTTTTTTCATCCTTGGCCAACAGCCAGCTGTGCATGATCGCACTTGTTTAGAAGAGCATTGGTGATTGTTTTCAAAACATCCATGGTTGTTTTAAAAACATATTGATTCTAGAAAAAACCCTGGAGTGACCACTTTAGTATAAAAGACCCTCACTCCCCCCAACGAATTAAAGGAGAATTCCTTCCAAGCTGAGATGGGGGTCCTGCATGCCGAATCTTCGGCTCACAGCTCTCTGACATTTCTTGTGGGTTGTCACCCTCGACGCAGAGACGGGGTCCTTCATTCTGAATGGCAGGCACAGGTGTTACCAGAGCTGGTTTATCAAGACTAGTGCCAATTTCTCCCAGCATTTGCCACGTCACCAGAGGGGTGACATCATTCAGCCTAGTGTGGATTCTAACCTCTTGTCTGAACCATCTCAATGAATCCCCAGCAGTGGTCTTACTACAAGGATGTCCACATTTTTGTTTTCCTTCAAGTTCCAGATTTTTTCCACCATTTGAAGTTTTTGGTTTGCATTTGACTGCGGTTTTTTTCTCTGCATAGTCAATTTTCTCCACATAGCCAGATCATTTTCACTCTAATAAAGGTTTGCCAAGCTAAAATGTTTACGGTATGTTTCTTTGCAAGTGTATCTGTGCTGAGCCACATTGTGGAGGAGAACGTACCCAGAACAATTTTGTTAGCTGATGTCTGACATCAATTGTCGCAAAAGTCATGATGTTGCGAAAGAAAACATTTACTATATTGTCCAAAGACCTTCATGAAAGTTGGTCAAAACTTTGAACACCCCTTCCTAGAGGGCCCTATGGCCTCCAGTTGATTCACACCTGTCCGATTTAGCCCTGCTGAAGAGATCGCTATTAGCTTTTGATAGGAACTCTGGCCTAGTGCCGATTTTAACAAGGGTGATCAGGCGTCCCGGATGTGCCCGAACAGTCCCGGGTTTTCACCAGCTGTCCCAGCAGATTTTGGCAATTTTGGCTCATGTCTCGATTTTTAGAGGGGGTCGACTGAAACCAGTGAGACGCACTTATTTGGTGTTCTAAAGATGTGTTACTTAGCAGCTGTTATAAGTAAGCAATTTAATTAACAGGTATAATGCTGGTTTTAGAAATTACATTTTATTTATTTTCTTAGTGCTTCTTCTGTGTTCCAAAGTTGAAAAGAGTTGCCATTCTGCACAGCATACCGTTGAGGTAAAATTGTAGTCCTTCTTCTATTTTTGCAAAATGTCCCGGTTTTTAGCTCTCAAGATCTGGTCACCCTAATTTTAACCTTTGACTGCGTCACTTGTTAGGATGGTATCAACCAGTTCATTGCAGACTACACCAGTTAGCACTTCAAAGGGATCCAGTCTGTCCAATACCTCCCTCTGAAACAATAGGGCTTTAGAAAACACCCTATTTATTACAGCCCTAGGCACAACATAACTTTCTAGATCTATGTTCCTATGAGGTTGAAGCCACTACGGGTCTTATTTAGAATCCCCTTGCGCCGCCAGTGCGAGGCAGGGCAAGGGGCTTGGAAATAAGCCCCTATCTTTTTAACTGGCTTATTCAGGACCTCCCAGAATAATGTCCCTCACCTGGGAATTCTTCCACTGCCTGGCTTCTTCCTGACATGGCTGCCACTCCATCAGCAACATTCCTATTCCACTCCTTTCACTTATTCTAGGCCTGGACCAAATTTTCGTCACGCCCACATACCCTCACGTGATTTCCAGCATTTCATGTTACACTTCTTACACAACATTCACAAAACTACGCCACATCACGTAATTTCAGGGTTGGTCAGGTTAAAATCCTATTGCAGGAGCATGGGGACAATGTGAACACATAGAACCTGAGCAGCTGTTGTTCGCCACATTTGTGTTTATTTTTTCGCAAAATGAAGATTCCCATCCAGAAAGGGTGCAAAACTAATTCTGCACTAAAATGTAGTCATAAATGCCAGATTTGCATTTTACATAATTTTTCTGAAATTTCAAGCAATAATGCAAAATGACTCTTCATGAATTTCGCACACCCCTATCCAGTTCTAGTGATCTACGCCCAGTAGGAATCATATAGTAAAGACTTAGGGCCAGATGTACGACCATTGGATTTAGCGCCTCGCAATTTGCGACAAATTGTGCGTCGCAAATTGCGAGGCGCTAAATCCAATGTACAACAGTGTCAAAGACACTGTTAGCGATTCCCAATGGGGTCGCAAAATGCGAGGCTCATCAATATTCATGAGCCACTCGCAATTTGCGACCCCATTGGGAATGGCCAGCCTCACAGGGATGGTAGCCTGATGGGGTCAGCAGACCACCATGTCTGTGACTGCTTTTGAATAAAGCATTTTTTTTTTTTTTTAAATGCAGCCCTTTTTCCTTAAAGGAAAACGGGATGCATTTAAAAAAGAAAAATGAAACGTTTTCGTTTCATTTTTTAAGGGCAGGTAGTGGTCCCTGGGACCACTGCCTGCCCTTAAAAATATTTGCCCCTGCATTCCCAAAGGGAAGGGGTCCCCTGGGGACCCCTTCCCGTTTGCGAGTGCTTTACCACCCTTCTGAGAAGGGTGGTAAACTGCGACTGTTTTGCGATCGCAATTGCGGTCGCAAAAGAGTCATACATACCTGGAGGACTCGCTATTAGGAAGGGACGCCCTTGGAACGCCCCTTCCTAACAGCGACTCACTATTCCTATTTTGCGAGTCGCAAATAATTTGCGACTCGCAAAATGGGAATAGTACATGGCCAACTCGTTTTTTGCGGTCGCAAAGGGGTCTAAAACCCCTCTGCGACCACAAAAAACGGTCGTACATCTGGCCCTTAAGCTTTTGGAAATATTACACGTCTTACCATTAGTTAGGAAGCCTTTGCCACATGTTGTGAAATAGGTGTGTGTGTGGGTAGTCTTTTACAGCCCACATTACTTTATTTTGTCAATATTTTATTTCTACTTTTCAGCATCATTTTAAGGTAATCCTTTCAGCATGTAACTGTTTGTTTAGGGCTAAGAGTTTCCATAGTGCGAGTGTTTGGGGGGGTATCTTGGCAAGAAGCTTTTTTTAGCTCTTTTATGAATTTGAACTGCTAAGTTATCTAATTAATGGCATTACCTTGTTGCGTTCTTGGAACACATTAACAGTGGTGCAAATTTGCAGATGAACAAGCTTTCCAAAACTTCTTCTGGTACCCATCACAGACACTTGATCCTTAAAAGTCTAATAACACCTCAATTAAGCAGCAAATGTGCAGGTTTCTTTCTCAAAAACGGTGTTTTCCTTCACTCTTAAGATTTCAGGTCGGGGAGTGGGTTGCTCTTTGTGTCTTGGTGGTGCAGTGGGCCTTTGAGCCAGTATTTTGTGTTTTCGAGGCACTGTGATGGTACAGAAGAGGATTCAAATTCTTGTGGAGCCCTTTCTGTAACCTGGATCGTGCCAGTGTATAATGCACGCAAGAACAATCCCAAGGGGGCAATCCCTCTGTTATGTGGGGGCGTGATTCAATGCAAAAAAAGAGCAATCCTTTACTATTGCAGCCCATGCCGTATTACAGATGCAGTGGCAAAAAAAGCCTTCTGAAATTACACCACACAAGAGCTGGCTCACAGTTAGTGTGATAACGCCGATTCTTATCTAATTATCTATAAGAACCTTCTGGTCGCCAAGATCTTTTTACCTGTTGAATAGTGTAAAGGAGAGAATCTCATCTGGTTATATATCAGCATTCATTTTGTCTGAAAGGACCACTGACTCCGAATTCAAGTTTGAGAATTTATTATCGCCAAGAATAACTGAACGTGCAAGCACCTCAACACGAGGTTAAAGAAATAGATGGGCACTAATACAAATAATAATCTACGCAGAAATCTCATCCGACTCAGGATAAGGAGAATAGAAAGTTCTAGAAGGATCAACCAGACTATGATTGCTCCTATTTCTAAGTTGCTCTTCATTGGCCTAAACAAGCTTAAAATCAATTGCTGTCCCTACACTAACGCTAAGTGGCATTCCCTGCATAACGATTTTCCCAGACAAGAGTGAATAAAAGGTGTCAGCTGTGAAGACTTCCTAAGAAGTGCAATCACATATTACCTAAGCTCAGTTCTGTCCTTCTCTCAGGTCTCCCCTACCTCTTCTCTGTCCTCCTCCCTCAGGGCACTATCCCTAATACAAAACCACAATACAATTGTACACGCCTTTGTCACGCCTCCTTGGCCAGGTCTTCTTTCTTGTGCTTTTCCATCGAAACGGTTACTTCATCCTGGACGGTTGCGATGACCTTGAGTCCCAGGCACCTTCTCCGCCGAAAGTATCATCCCTACATTCCTTTTCACTCCCGTACCATGCCTCCCCTCTCTCTAGCTTTCGAAAACAAAGAGTTAGTCTTGCTAACGAGACATGTGTCCTTGCACCTGCAACAAAAGATACTTTCAACAGAAATCTTCTACTGTGCAAATTAAATCTACCGTTTGTGCCCAGAGAGCCTTACCAAGAGAAACCTTTCTCTGCCTACAAAATAAGCTAACATAAGAATAAACCAGGCCTTCCCTAAGCATATATGTAGTCAGGCCTTTACATATAACTTTTAAACACACATCTTATGTTTCCCTATAAGCATTTTCATTATGATTCATATGCAAACACTGAATTACATGTGCAACTTTAATATGGTGCACGTTTAAACTACTGCAATTACATTACATCCACGAACTAATTTCTCTATGCATTATGTTCACACAATTCAATAAGCATTACATTACATCATTATCCTAGCACCATTATACTGCCGAGTTCACTTTGTCTCAGTGAACTACTCATTCTTTACTAAACATGCATGGGTATACAATGGAATATAAACGAATATATGTCTGAATACATATAGGTGCGGCCTATCAGTGATTATGATGCACCCCTACAATTCACAAGAACATTTCGCTCTATCAGTTCCCCCTTTGATGACTCCTGTCATCACATCTCATTCTACTCCCTCGGAGAAGGAACCGACCTAAACAGAACTTGTTCCCATCTTCCCTGATCTGAAGTTCTCCATGCTCTTGAGCCTTTGATACTGATTGTCCTGCAATCTTGCCAATCTCATGTCATTTTCCCTCAAAGCTCTCTTGACTCTGCCTGCTCGATACCACTTGTAGGCCTTGATCATAATCCACAAGCCAGCCACACAAACCACCAAAATAAGGAGTGGTCTCAGGAAGTACCCAAGGAATCCCTTTCCTAGGTTCGCAAACCAACCTCCCACTTGACCAAAACCCTTTCCGACCTTTTCCCAGGCCCCTTCTTCGGTCAAATCCGCTATCTTTGTGTGGATCATAGTGATGTTACTTATATATTTCTCCAGATCCTTGCTACGGTCTGGTATATAAGTGCAGCACTCTTGAACCTTCAGCATTTTACAGACTCCGCCCTCTTTTGCCAATAGGACATCTAAAGCAAGGCGATTCTGCAAAACCATTCCCCTTATCGACAACATCTCTCCTTCCACCAACACCAACGACTTTGCTGTGTTCATCGAAAATTCATCCACCACAGTCGCTAACCTCCGAATCTTCACGTCATTCAAGACTACCCCTAGACTAGGTATCATGGCTCCAAAGATATCCCCCACAACGATCCCTGCACTTGCAGCTCTTCTCGTTCTTGAATGCTCTCCACCCTCTAGAAGATTTAAATCCTCTGTATGGTAAATCTTTGGAAATATTATTGATAAATAACATGTTCCATACCAATTTGCAGGCAACCTCACATAAGCATTCTTCCCACATACGTAATACACCGTAGGTATCACTTGTACAGGACCTTGGAGAAAATCTTTTGCTACATCTGCCATGGTGAAAACGTGATCACAAGTACTCTGTCCCACTGGAACCTTTTCGTAGTAAGTCTGATAACGCCTTATACACAACTTACCCCTCTGCTCCTTATCTAACGCTATAGGACCATAGCTTCCCTGGTCTTATGCAACCGTTCTTCATCTGTCCAATCAGTCCTGTGATGTCCCATATCTCGGGATTCAGTCAGCTTTCTATACCTATCTTCAACCTGATCTACAAACTTTCTCTCTACATCCGACATCAAACAAGTCAGATTGTGTCTGTGTGCGAATGCTGTATCCAATTCCAAACTCGGTATGAAGTACTTCCTCAGTCTGTCCTCGGTCTTATAATAGTCATACTTATTCAAATGCTTGTAAGCTGGGACTTCAGGAAGCACTGCATCGAAATTGGAAAAGAAATACTCGAACTGCTCTCTCTCATAAAACAAACTAAGCAAAAGACTACATGAAATACCATAAGTCAGTGGAAGATGGTGATACCTAATACCCTCATCCACTGAAGTAGGCAACTGCATACACACATAACAATCTTTCGCATCCATCACGTCAACATACTCATACAACAACTTAGCATACGCATTAAGCTTAAAATCACCCTTAGACAAATCTACATGTAATCTACGACTTTCTTCTAATATCAAAGCTCTATCAGCTGCCCTGTCTACCCCCTTCTGGCTAGGTGTGATAGGTGTCGGTGTCCCTGTCACTACCTCTACTTCTGGCTCATGCGAACCAGTATATGAGACTACAACTACTATGATTATAGAAATTATCACACTACTTATAAGAATGCCTACAATCCACTTTGATCTACGATTGGGATCTCCCGGCTCCATGATTTCAAAAGTTCTCAAAAGTCTTGGTTATCGCAAAGAACTCAGAAAAAGTCTCTGTCCTTTATTTGTGACTTGCTTAACCAGCTCGAGCAACCATGAAATCTCCGGACTTTCCCTTTCCGATCACCAACTTATTTACACAGTCCAGAAAAAGACTTCCCTAGTTTTTCGTTCCTCTTCTTGTGGAAAGTCCCTAAGTTTATTCTTCTTCCACTCGGACCTAGGTTATCTTCTTCTTTTAGACTTTTATTTACAGTTCATAACTGATCCACAATGAGATCCTCATTGAGCGAGACCAGAACGTGATACAAAAGTTCAAGACGCAAAATCAGCACTTCATGTGAAAACGGCTCAACTCCAAAAGGCGGAAATTCGAGTCGATGCAAAAGCAAGTTTCGGACTTCACTCAGAAGCGGGGATTCGGAACCGTGAGTGTCAGTGTTCCCTCTATCTCGAGCCCTGGCATCCGCAGCACCACCTTCACCACCACATTCGGGCTCCGACAGACCACTTCCACTGACCTCAGCCTTCCCGTACTCACCACCCCCTGCATCAAACACAGTGTAAGTCCACTCAGGGGTAGAGTATCTGCGACAAGGCACTCTTGTTCTCTTTGACCTTCGCCGACTGTCTTGTGCTTGGTCTTCGTCACTTGCTTCCGTTTCAGATACTTCAGACACTGGAGCAAGGTCTCTCTCAGGTGCTAACCTCAAGTTCAGTCGCCTCTGTCTTTCAGGCCAACTTTCTGCACGTCTGTTCGTTTGTCTGCCTTCCCCTTCTATACCCAGTGCACTACTTCCTCTTTCTTTTGAATTTGACTCTTCTCCGCCCACTGCACCATCTCCTTCTTCGGTGTCTGAGTCAGGGTTCGAATTGTGGAAACCCCCTTCAGCTTGCTCTAGTGCACCACCAGTTGTGTCAGCGACCCTTACAGCTTGACTTGTCCTCTCATGTGGCCCTGCCACATCCGCTGGGTTTTCATTTACGAGAGGAGCTGTTTCTTCCAAGGGTGCTGGAACTCTGCGGGTATGGGAAGCATGCACCCAGTTCGGCAATCCTCCACACTTTACTGCTGTGTTCGTGATCAGAATCACCTGATACGGGCCACGCCAACGGGCATCCAAACAACTCTTCCTCACGTGCTTCCGGACGAGCACCCAGTCACCGGGACACAAGTCGTGGCACAGATCACTCGAGGCTGGAACCACAGCTGCTTGCACCTGCTGGGATACAGAACGGACCACATCAGAGAGTCCTTTACAGTAATCGAGAATCAAATCATCAGTGATGCTTATCAAGGCTGTAGCTGGTACTGCTGGCAGTCTCATTGCCCTCCCCATTAATATTTCATGGGGGACAACCCGGTCTTTCTGTCTGGGACACTTCGCATGCTCATGAGCACCAGTGGCAAGGCGTCGGGCCATTTCAGGGATGTCGAAGAACACATTTTTGCCATCCGGGCTTTCAAAGTTCCATTAACTTGTTCCACCATCCCAGAAGCCTCCGGTCTGTAGCTACAGTGGAGTCTCTGGTCAATGTTCAATGCTGCACAAAGTAACTTCATGATTTCGCTATGGAAGTGCCCTCCTCTATCTGATTCCAAAGAGGTCGGGATCCCGAATCTAGGGATAAGCTCCCTCAACAATAATTTAGCCACTGTCAGAGTGTCACACCTGCGTGTGGGGTAAGCCTCCACCCACCGTGAGAATACACATACTATCACTAGAATGTACCTCAAGCCATTGCACCTAGGCATCTCCACGAAATCCAACTGTAGTCTATTGAAGGGCCCTCCTGACCTTCCAATGTGACTCAATGTAACTACAGTTTTCTTTCCGGCATTCATCTGTTGACACGTAACACACCTCTGACATACCGTCTCAGCCATTGCTCGGAACCGTGGGTTATACCACGTCTGTCTGAACACTCTCATCATTGCGTCTCTACCCAGGTGTGCCTGTCCATGTATCAATCTTGCCATCGGACTCAGCAATTCTTCCGGCAACACAGCTCTCCCATCGTTTGATACCCACACATCCACGTCTCCTTTCTCACACCCAGCTTTGATCCATCCCTCTCTCTCCTGGTTAGAAACTTCATCCTGCAATCGCTTAAGCTCTTCCCAAGTGTCTGCCATGGTCAACATTATGCTGAGATCGGTTCCCTCTTGGCTCTCTTCTATCTCTCTTCCTGTGAATATGCATCCTTGTTCTGCGCAGAAGCGGGCTACCTCGTCCGCGTAGTTATTACCCAAGGATACAAAGTCCTCCCCCTTCCCATGGGCTGAACACTTTACCACAGCAATTTCTTTTGGATGCTGTAATGCTTCTAACAATTGTCTTACATATTCTCCATTACGAATGGGTGAGCCAGATGATGTCAAAAATCCCCTCTGAGACCATAACTGCCCGAAGTCATGCACCACGCCAAAGCCGTATTGGCTGTCTGTGTAAATCGTGATTCGAATTCGATCAGCGGCCAAACAGGCACGGGTCAAGGCAATGATCTCAGCTACCTGCGCGGAGCGTACTCCTTCTAGGCAAGCAGCGTCGACCACTCCTGAAATAGTACATACAGCAAACGCTGCTCTCAATTGCCCCACACTGTCTCTTAAGCATGAACCATCGACAAAGAAAATTTCATCTGGGTCAGCCAATGGCTCATCGACAATGTCAGGTCTCGGTTTGGTGCAAAGTTCAGTCACATCGAGACAATCATGGTCCGCACAATCTTCATCATCTGTATTCGGTGTAGGCATCAATGTTGCAGGGTTCAAGACAGAGCACCTTTTCAGAGTCACATTCTCTGCGGCAAGTATGACTTGCTCGTACCTCGTTAACCTATTGTTCGTTAGGTGCTGGGTCTTGGTCCTGGTCATTAATAACTCAACCGAATGTGGCACATGTACAGTCAATGGATGTCCCATTACAATGCTTTCACATCTTTCAATGCTGACACCTGTTGCAGCAACGGATCTTAGACATCCGGGCAACGCAGAAGCTACTGGATCTAAAGTAGCTGAAAAGTAGGCAACTGGTCTACGGACACCTCCATGGTTCTGAGCTAACACTGCTAATGCACATCCTTCCCTCTCGTAACAAAACAATGAAAAGGTCTTGTTGTAATCAGGCATTCCCAATGCCGGAGCTCTGCACAAATCCTCTCTCAGTTTCAGGAATGATATCAAGCACTCCTCGTCCCATGGTACCGGATCACTCACATCCTTGTGCGTAAGCCTCTGCAGAGGCTTTGCTCTCAAGGAGAAACTAGGAATCCACTGTCGACAATAGCCAACCATTCCTAGAAACATCCTAACTTCTCTCTGTGTCGTGGGTACTGCCATGCTCATTATTGCCTCAATTCGATCTGGTGACACCTTCCTCTTGCCTTTTTCCAATCTGTGTCCCAAGTACTGTACTTCTTTCAAACAGTACTGCAGCTTGTTAGGGGACACCTTATGTCCGTTCTCTGCTAAGTGGTTCAACAATGCTACAGTGTCAATTCTGCAAGCATCTTCTGTTTCTGCGGCAATTAGCAAGTCATCTATGTATTGCACGAGAACTGAGTTCTGTGGCAACACAAGACTCTCAAGGTTCTTCTTCAGGATCTGGTTAAAGATCGATGGACTTTCTGTATACCCTTGAGGGATACGACACCATGTTAACACGCGATTTTCTAGCCTGAACGCAAAAAGAAATTGGCTTTCCTCGTGGAGCGGTATCGAAAAGAAGGCTTGACACAAATCGATAACCGTAAACCACTCGGCTTCACATGGGATCTGGAACAGTATTACTGAAGGATTCGGTACCACTGGACAACAAGGGACAACTATCGTGTTGACCTTTCGCAGGTCTTGCACGATCCTGTACTTCCCGCTTGGTTTCTGTAGTCCCATTATGGGCGAATTACAGGGACTACCTCTGATCTCTTTTAAAATACCCTTCTCAATGAAAGTCTCGATCACAGGTTTTATTCCTGCAATCGTTTCTGTCGACAGGTTGTATTGAGGTGTTCTTGGGAAATCAACATTCTGTTTCACCTCAATCCGCACTGGTTCAACCCCTCTGATTAGACCTATTTCGTCTCCTGCGAAATCCCACACCATAGACGACACTGCGTCTCTCAGATCAGGTGGAAGTTCTTCCACCGTCACCATTGGGTCAGATCTATACACAGATGCTGATTGGCAATCTTAAAGTCAGCATCGTCATCTCTCGTCTGGACCTCCACTCCCCGTGGTGTACAGTAAATCGTGCAGTTCAACTTGCACAACAGATCTCTCCCTAAAAGACAAACTGGACTCGTATCACACACTACGAACTGATGTCTAGTTTGGAAGGAACCTATCTTTACTAGGATCGGTTCTGTCAATGGGCTGCTTATTCTCTTGTTCGCTACTCCAACAACCTGGATTGATTGTCCCGAGAGGGGTAGGTTAGGGACTACTGCAGATCTTACAGTAGACCGGGTAGCTCCAGTATCAACCAAAAGTGTTGCAGGATTGCCCTCAATCTCTGCCTCCACAAAAGGTCCTCTCTGGTCTACCTCCAAGACCGCTCCAAGTGTGCAGTCTTCCTCCCTCTCAGGCACCGTCAGGATAAAGGGTCTGAGCTATCCTCATCATAACCTTCGAACAGGGGCATCTGTTGGTACGTTCGTGTTCCTTGTGAAATCCTTGGAGCTTGGGGAATCTGAGCGTGAGAATTGTAAACCCCCTTTCATCGTCCTAGGTCTCGTTATTGTGTTAACTACCTCTTGCGCGGGTGCCTGAGCCCCTCTTCCTCTTCCTGTACCTGATTTGCTGGGTTCAAAGGACACTCGCGTTTCCAATGTCCGACCTGGCGACAAAGATGACACGCAGTGGTCTTCTTTAGTGTGGCCACGTCCACTCCTGTCTTGGGGTCTACTGGTTTTCCCTTTCCCTGTACCTGCCCATTCTGGTTTCCCTGGAAATTTCCTTGCTTTCTTCCTAAGGTCCCTCCACTAGGCTGACTCTGTGCTGTCTGCATCTGGACAAGCATCAATTTGTCTTTTAGCTTTCGATGTTTCGATTCCACCTCATCACTACAGTATCTCGCATATCGCAAAATTTCATCCAGTGGCTTGTTCTGCCAGCAGATCAAATGGTGCTGTATCATGAGGCTGATTTCCATTCTCAGACCCGTTACAAACTTTGAGACAAACTGTCCCATATCCTTAGGGTCCAAAACATCTAACCCACTATACTGTTTAAAAACTTGCAGAAGTCTTTCATAATATTCATGCACCGTTTCCTTGGGTTCCTGTACAGTCCGATCTATCTTAACCCAATCTATATCCTGAGGTGAAATCTTCGACTTCAACCATGTAATCACCTGCTCATACTTTTTCATGACATCAGGTGATGGACCATTTGTAACCGCCTCTCTTTTCGGTTCCGAAGTCGGCCACTCAATAGCGACTTTACATGCTGTCCACAAATCTCCTGGTACCACTATGTCAAACAAAGTGTTCAAATCAATCCACAATACTTTTGAAATCTTCACAAACCGCTCAACCTGCTTGTACCACTCCACCGGTTTTTCCCTCAGCCGAGGAAAATCATTTGTAAATGCAGCCAAATCACCTCTATTCCACGGCACATGCACGTACCCTCCATTCTGTACTTCCCGTAAAGGAAAATTTCCAACACCCGTCGCCCCCTCCTGGCGGCGGCGTTTCCCTTCTGCTCTCTTTACTGGTTTCTTTTTGGACCACCTTTCTTCCCATTTGTCCAACAAAATCCATATTCTCATTCCTATGATCAGGTCTCTGGTGTGCGTCTTTAATCCTGTGATTCTTTTCTCCTCCAACTCCTGATCACTGTAATGCAATCTATGTGGTCCCTGCAACGCTTTAGTTTTGTTCAGGTCCACCTCATATCTTTTGGCCAATTCCTTCAATCTATCATGTGCCATTCTAGCTTTTCGAGTCACATCTTTTGCTACAAACAGCAGCTCATCTGATCCATAAATTTCTATCCTTTCCAAAGGCAGACCCCCACTGATCATTTCGTCTACCTCTGCTTTCAGCCTCACTACGTCTAGCAACCTTGCCTGTACTGCACTCCTCAGTACGTCTCGACAACCCGAGCCATCTCGCTCATCACAGTCACTATTCTGTCCTTGTGACCTATTCCCTTCTATATTCCTGGAACCTGATCTGTCTTCCGAGACATTTTGTGCCCTATCTCTTTGCATCCTATCCTCTTGGTTCGTTACTGTTGGTGTCCACTCCCTCAAAGCTGACTTAGATTCCCGTAAAGACCTCGGTCTTTCCGGTCTCTCCTCTTCTCGCCCACATGAAGAGTCCGCAGTAGCCGGTAACGGCGTACTTGTCTCCATTGGTCTTGGGAAATGAACCACCCTTACTCCAAACCCATTCCCACTCTCACTGTTTCCTTCTTCCCTTCTCATCGGTACGGAGCTCCCTTCTCTCACTCGGTCTGGGTCATATACCGGTACTATAGGGCCAATGGTAACCGGTACTGTCAAGGAGTCCGGTAATCTTGTGTTCCCCGCAGGAGGCTGTGTTATCATAGACGCCGTTGCCCCCTCCGTTCCTGTGGAAATTCTTCCCACTACTCTCATGCTAGTCTGGTTCTGGCTCTCATCAACTATTGCCACTGCTGGGGTCGTCTTTCCCTCTTCTGAATCTGGGTTAAATGGTGGTGGCCTCTCCGCCAACATCCTATCCAACAAACTGTCATCTAGATCACTGTCGTCCTCATCGATTCTTATTATTTTCCCATTTTGTACTAACAATGGGTACAACTTATCTCCTTCGATCGTGTCTGCTCTCCACCTCTTCTCCAAGGCATCCCACCTTGCATCTTGAAATGCCCTGACCGATTTCTTCACCCTTTCTTGGCATCTGTCCTTCTTCCTATCATACGCTGCCCTTATCCACGCATGTAGTGCCTCGAACTGTGTTGGTCTAGGTAGTGGTCGTAATGAAGCCATTACACTCTTGAGCTGGTACAGCACCTCTAACCTGAAAGTACCATATCGAGGAACGACAATTCTCCTTCTGCTTCTGTCATTTTATGCCAATTCTCAAGCCAAATTATGGTATGCAATCCTACATTCTTTGCCATATAATGTGCTGGTGTATCCTCGGGAGGAGCTTCCTCTCCCTCCCGAACAACCACATGTCTATCACCTCTACAAAGTTCCCTTAAAGCCTTAAAACATTTCATGATGAATCAACTTTGTATTTGCACTCAAAATGTCCGCTTTTACTTCCTGATTTCAATTCACCAATACCAGCGCGGTTCACACCAACCGGCCTATCGCAGCGCGGCTCTTGTCTGACGTCACTTTTCCTCCGCTCGCCGCAGTTCCCCTCCTTTCTAATTCACTTGTTCTCACTCGCATCTATCCCAATCATACTCTGAAATAATGTCCCTCCTACCGAACAATTACCTCTCTGACCGTCGGTCTTACCAATGACCGATCAGCCTCTTGAGCTGGTTGACCTCAATCTGGCAATCGTCTGTCCGCGAAACGACCGGACAATCGCCTTTAGCACACTCGATAGGATTCAATCATTCGATGTTCTGCACACAATAACCTACGACCTGCGTTGGTTATTCACACACTCACTCATGTGTTCCCTATCTTCAGTGGGTCTGTCAATGACGTCTCGTGACCCCCACAACTCTGGTCAACGTTCTCAACTCTGGGTGTATTCTACACCACAATAAATCTCCCGGTCCCGCGCGCGCTCACGGTCCGTTTCTCAATCACACAACTCTCGTTCCAACTCCGCAAGACATCACACAACAATAAAACACCGCAATCTACCAAACATCACTCTTTTCATACTCACTCTACTACGAACTGCTACTTCCGCCGCACCGTCACTCTCCGTCAGTTTTCCACGACCTCCGACATCCTTCTCCCGCGGTCCTCTGGATCTGCGTCACTCGAGCTCTATGGGGCAACTTAGTCTCCTATCTTGCTCTAGATCTCCCCTTACCATCAAAGGTAACCATCCTACTCTGCTACCAACTGATAACGCCGATTCTTATCTAATTATCTATAAGAACCTTCTGGTCGCCAAGATCTTTTTACCTGTTGAATAGTGTAAAGGAGAGAATCTCATCTGGTTATATATCAGCATTCATTTTGTCTGAAAGGACCACTGACTCCGAATTCAAGTTTGAGAATTTATTATCGCCAAGAATAACTGAACGTGCAAGCACCTCAACACGAGGTTAAAGAAATAGATGGGCACTAATACAAATAATAATCTACGCAGAAATCTCATCCGACTCAGGATAAGGAGAATAGAAAGTTCTAGAAGGATCAACCAGACTATGATTGCTCCTATTTCTAAGTTGCTCTTCATTGGCCTAAACAAGCTTAAAATCAATTGCTGTCCCTACACTAACGCTAAGTGGCATTCCCTGCATAACGATTTTCCCAGACAAGAGTGAATAAAAGGTGTCAGCTGTGAAGACTTCCTAAGAAGTGCAATCACATATTACCTAAGCTCAGTTCTGTCCTTCTCTCAGGTCTCCCCTACCTCTTCTCTGTCCTCCTCCCTCAGGGCACTATCCCTAATACAAAACCACAATACAATTGTACACGCCTTTGTCACGCCTCCTTGGCCAGGTCTTCTTTCTTGTGCTTTTCCATCGAAACGGTTACTTCATCCTGGACGGTTGCGATGACCTTGAGTCCCAGGCACCTTCTCCGCCGAAAGTATCATCCCTACATTCCTTTTCACTCCCCGTACCATGCCTCCCTCTCTCTAGCTTTCGAAAACAAAGAGTTAGTCTTGCTAACGAGACATGTGTCCTTGCACCTGCAACAAAAGATACTTTCAACAGAAATCTTCTACTGTGCAAATTAAATCTACCGTTTGTGCCCAGAGAGCCTTACCAAGAGAAACCTTTCTCTGCCTACAAAATAAGCTAACATAAGAATAAACCAGGCCTTCCCTAAGCATATATGTAGTCAGGCCTTTACATATAACTTTTAAACACACATCTTATGTTTCCCTATAAGCATTTTCATTATGATTCATATGCAAACACTGAATTACATGTGCAACTTTAATATGGTGCACGTTTAAACTACTGCAATTACATTACATCCACGAACTAATTTCTCTATGCATTATGTTCACACAATTCAATAAGCATTACATTACATCATTATCCTAGCACCATTATACTGCCGAGTTCACTTTGTCTCAGTGAACTACTCATTCTTTACTAAACATGCATGGGTATACAATGGAATATAAACGAATATATGTCTGAATACATATAGGTGCGGCCTATCAGTGATTATGATGCACCCCTACAATTCACAAGAACATTTCGCTCTATCAAGTGTGCCCCCTAAACACAACCCATGGGAAGTGGGGACAGAGGTTCCAGGGTCCCCCGGACATTACCCGCAAGAAGATGCAATTTCCAAGTCCATCTACCTGTGGGGGGATCTCTGTTGCCTCTTAAAAACAGCAATGGAAAAGCAAATAGTTCTTGTCTATTCGGGAGCTGTTGGCTTTGGCAATGTGTTTTAGCCATGTTGTACACCAGTGAGGCTGCTGTTAAGCATGGCTAAACGTTAGTGGCTTGGGGTGGGGTGGGGTAGATTGGGGTAGAGTGGAATGGGGTAGATTGGGGTAGAGTGGAATGGGGTAGATTGGAGTAGAGTGGAGTCGGGTAGATTGGGGTAGCATGGAGTGGGGTAGGTTGGTTTACAGTAGAGTGGGGTATCGTGGAGTGGAGTAGATTAGTTTAGACTGGAGTGGTGAAGAGTGGGGTAGATTGGAGAGGGAGTAGATTGGAGTGGAGTAGGGTAGATTGGAGTGGAGTGGGGTAGATTGCAGAGGAGTGGGGTAGACTGGATTGGAATGGGGTGGGGTAGATTGAAGTGGAGTGGGGTGGAATCGGGTAGATAGGTGTAGATTCGAGTGGATTGCAGTAGATAGGAGTTTGTTAGATCAGGGTAGATTGGGGTAGAGTGGAGTGAGTCATATTGGGGTAGATTGGGGGCGAGTGCAGTGCATTGGGTAGATATGAGTGGAGTAGGATGGGGTGGAGTGGGGCAGATTGGAGTGGAGTTTGGTAGACTGGGTGGATTAGAATAGGGTAGATTGGGATGGAGTGGGGTAGGTTGGAGTGGAACAGGGTACTTGGGGTGGGGTGGATTAGAGTAGGGTAGATTGGAATGGAGTGGGGTAGAGTGGAGTGGGGTAGATTGGGGTGGAGTGGAGTTGGGTAGACTAGGTAAGATTGGAGTGGGGTAGTTTGCAGTGGGGTAGATCAGAGTGGAGTGGGGTACAGTGGAGTACAGTAGATTGAAGTCAAGTAGATTGGGCTAGACTGGAGTGGGGTAGATTGGGTTAGATTGGAGTGTAGTGTGGTAGATTGGAGTGGGATGACTTGGACTGAAGTGAAGTAGGGTAGATTGGGGCAGAGTGGAGCATGGTAGCTTGGGATAGAGTGGAGTGTGCTAGATTAGTGTAGAGTGGGTTAGATTGGGTGGATTGGAGTAGGGTAGAGTGGAGTGGTGTAGATTGGGATAGATTGGGTGGAGTGGAGTAGGGTAGATTGGAGTAGAGCGGGGTAGATTGGAGTGGTGTAGAATGGGGATTGATTAGGGTAGAGTTGGGTACATTGGAGTGGAGTAGATTGGGTGGATTAGAGAATGGTAGTGTTATATTCCCTGGTTAGGCCCTAGTAGCGAAGCAGCATTTTTCCAACATTGTCCTCACAAATAACTTTTCAGATGTGACCTGTTGCACATATTTGTGTGCATGAAAATATTGGATTACTTTCCCTGAAACTAAACTTGGTTACACATCTAGATATGCACAACATTTTCACAACGCCCTGGACATCATGTACAAAGTCTCGTTTTGCACTACGTACAAATGTCACCACTATCCATAACATTACTAATCTATATGCACATCGCAAGGCTGTTTTCTATTATAAAAGATGAGCATCCCAATAGATTAGGAGAGGAGGCACTTTCGCTGACACCGAAGGTCCTTATATGCTGAGAAATCACCACGCATAGATCTGACATATCATGAAGGGTGTCCAGTTCGTGACCAAGACGGGGTCCTTCACTCTATCCCATCAGGTAATGGGGTTGGATCATCTCTTGGGGGGGGTTCTTGGCTTTACACCTACACACACTCTAGGTATACTTAGAGCAGGGTCCGCATCGTAGGAGTACGCTCGATTACTGCCTTGTTTTATAAGCCTGCATATATACATTGTTTTAGAACCAAGTTAGAACTCTCATTTACACTTTAGGTGCTTGTAATCACGTTTATCTGCTTATGTCTACTAATTATTGCAGCACACGTATTTTATGCAAGAATAACGTTGGTTCAATAAATAATATTGAAAACGTCCCACTGAGTATTCTCTGTATATTTCTCAGAGAATAAGTGAGAATAATTGAATGAGCAAAATGTTCTGTACTGTTTCCACGATCCCAGAGGGGACAGGGTTGTCATGTTCAGTGGTTGCTAGAAACCATTCACTCCATGATAGGTTAGGCTTAGGGTGGCACTGTGATGTAGCTCGTCCATAGGCCAACATATCCTGTGGGGGTGTCCGAAATCAGGCTTGACACCAAGCCCCTAGTTTATGTTGTCCAAACAATGTGCAGATCCTACGGATTAGTAGGAACTACACGACAGTAGATTGGAATGGTAGATTGTAGTGAAGTGGAGTGGGGTAGGTTGAAGTGGAGGGGCGTAGAGTGGAGGGGTGTTGAGTGGAGTATAGAGTGTCTTACAGTGGAGTGTCGTCAAGTGGCATGGCGTGGAGTGGCATGACATTGAGTGGAGCAGAGTGAAGTGGTGTAGAGTGATGTAGAAAGGAGTAGTGTAAAATGGAGCAGCATAGTGTGGAGTATGCATGGTGTGATAGCGCACTGCCATTACAGACAACACATTTCTAATTGAAAATGGTCATTACATTTGCACAGACATACAGTTTTACTCCACACAAATAATAATGTGTGGAAATGTCATCACTGAGTGTACTGATTTTTTTTATCATATTAATATATTTGTTTCCACCACACTTCAGAATTTTGAAAAAAGGTGCTTTATTTCTAGTGTTCTTATTCTGATGTATTCTGAAATAACAGCACAGTTAATTTTTGTTGTGTGCTAGAAAAGATAACATCCTACAGCGGCACTTGGCAGGATGGATTGTCACATAAATTCTCTCACTTTTAGGACAGCGAAAGAAAAGTAAACACCAAGTTCCCTCGGAATACAAAGCCTGACATTTGACCTCTGTCTTTGAATGCACAGCAAATGAGGTAAAATAGGAACAAGATTTAAAGGCTTGTTTACAGACAGCGAGTACTTCTCTATCCCTCCACTATCCTTCTCAATCCAAATAACTGACTTACATATCCACCACTCAAATTACTTTCATATTTTCACTATACTAATTCACCACTAATCCTTTAAGGGTTCCGAAGCAGCATGCTAATGGCCGAAAAAGCGCTTCAACACCCCATCAAGGGTAGCAAGCATGTATAAATGCAATTACAATACAAATCAATACAATGCTGACAGGAGAGACGAAGTCAAGCTGGACAATATAAAACAACAAGCAAATGACAGAGCAAGCTAGGAAAGATGTACTCTGTAGAGTGGCTCAACAAAAACATAAAAAATAGTTTCCAAAAGTGCGCGGAGTGTAAGGACACCAGTACTTGGGCCATGCTCTAGGGGAGGGCCACATGCAAGAAGAGGGAAGTGCCAACCACAGAACTGACCAGCAAGAAGCAAGCCATTGAGAGTTGCTTTTAAGACCACCAATGGTAAAAAAGCATTGGTAAATGCATTAGGTTTTGCCTATGTGAATAATAATAAGCTGTTTTTTGTTGTAAGTTGCAGCATGCTGAGTAGTTGTACAATATAAGTTACAGAAAGTCTGTTAAAGTGTTATGACTTGTTTATGTACAAAAAAGCAATATATTGTGTTGTTACTAGTGGTATATTGCGGTTAAGTAATCACATCAGAAGCAAGTAAGAGTTACAAGAAATTCAACCAATGGTAAGTAATGGGCTGGCCATAAACCCACTATAAAGCTCTGGCACGGTCCACAAGAGGCCTTTGGCAAAGAGAGCTAAAGGCAGTCTGTAACGCAACTTAAATAATATGGGGCTAGATATTCAAATAATTTGTGGAAATCTAGGTCTTTTAGGAAGCTGCAATTATTATATGACATAATGGTTTATCTGGTTTCATGATGCAGAGCGTTGAAGCGAAACTCACTGCCACTGTACAAGCTTATACAAATGAAAAAAATGCAGATGTAGAGCAAAAGAAAGAAAAATGAAGGGACACCATTTCCATCACTATACAAAATGCTGAAAGAAGCAGCACACTGACAACTGATAGTGGCCAGTCAGCCTTTGTTGGCATACGCTGGTTAAACACACGAGTAGAAAGTTGAAGACCAGGTGCCTTGTCACAGGTATAATCCAGTGATGTCCAACTTAGTTTGAGAAGGGTTGGCTCGAAGCCAAATATTCAGGATACACACCCAAAAAAACATTGGAAATCTTTTAAACAGTTGTAGGATAATCGGAAAAGCTAGAACAGATCTGTCCCCTAGGTCTACATTGGACACTGTTGATCGCCTTACTATCTGAAGAAACCTTTTGGTAAATTCGAATTTCAAGTAAACTGGGTAGCAACCAAAAAAAGAGCATTCCATAACCAAGCTAGAAACCAGACTTTACCCTAAGGTAAAATCTACCCTGCCACATCTTTCAGTCAAATCAAAGCAGACACGCAGCACAAATTCTAGCAAACAAAGCTCTGCCGTTTCCTTTAGAGTTAAGCTATTTGTATTGTTAATTTTGCTGCCATAAATATACATTCGCAACATTAAAATTAACTATCGGGCTGAAGTAAAGGAATTAACTGATTAGGATTCACAATGAAGGAACATCATCCCAAGAAAACATCTAAACCTCACTTTTTAGGTCGAGCCGAGCGCAGCGTGCATGCGCTGTTCTATGGGAGGCTTCTTGTGAGCACTCCAAAGTTCTCCGTGTGGCTAGGACTTCCCCCACGCATTAGGTTGGTTGTTGCCTGTGTCATTTATTTTTCGTAGCCTGCAAATGGCTAAAGGCGGGCGCATGTCCCACCTCTTTAGCAAATGTTCACTCCCACAGCGTTTTGCTTGCGGGAGCGAGCAGCAGCGCACAGGGAGGCAGCTGCATTCCTGACATTCCTTACAGTGTGCGCGCACCACTCGCAGTCTTCTTGTTTAGGCATTGCAGTTGCGGTAATCTGACCCGCTGCCACCTGCGTCCAAAGTGAGGGCTGTGCTCGCTGCCTCCGAGTCACATGAATGAGGCCGGCTGGAGGCTCCTCGGCAGCTGGCACTGGTCGGCCTGTAGGCGGCGCTGTTGCTGTGGGATCCGCTGGTCTTCCGCTCCCCTCTTCGACATGCTCTATTCCAACAGAGACATATGGCGAAAAGAGCCCCAGAGACGTCTGAAAACGCATAAATATGTATACACAATATGTATGGGGATAATTGAATTAAGAGAAAAATGGCTGTAAAATCAGAACTTAATTATCCCAGTTAATTACGTCCTACTCTCTCTTCCGTCCCCCGTTTCTGTTTTTCTCTTTCTTCGATTCATTCTCTCTCCCGTAGTTTGCCATTTCGTGCTCTGGTTTTTGCCTGTTACTTGTTTCTCTACCTCAGCACTCCATTCTTCTCCATCGCTTCTTCCCTCCCTCCTTTCATCGTCTCCACATCCCTCTTCTATTTCCCATTCAGTTTCTCTCATCACTCGTTACTCCATCTCGCCTCCAGTTCCTGACGTATCTCTTCCCTCCCCACTTAAACTAATATTCTCCCTTCCCACACTCTGCCTCTCCCCCTTATTTTCCACCATCTCTCCACTCTGCTTTTCCACTTCCCTCTTTCTTAGTTCCTTCCTTCTCTCCCATGACTGCATTTAAGCCGTTCTCGCCTCTCTTCCTTTGTTTGCTTCCACGCTCCCTACTCCTTGAACTTACTTCCTCTGTTTCTCCATGCCTCTTTTGGCCCTCCACTTTCTTATTATGCCTTCATCTTACTTCTCCCACTGCTATTTGATCCTTATCTTCCTTGCTTCACTTAACTTCTGTGCTTCTCTCCGCTCCCTGCCCCTCACACCTTCTTCCCTCCTCACCTCTATGCTTCGCCCTTTGCTTTTTAGCTTCCTTATCCCGCTCCCCCTTTCAAACACGACCCCCCTTCTTTCCTACCTGGCCCCCTTTAATTTTCCAGTGATTTTTGTCCACCTCAATTCCCTTCCTCACTTTTCGCCCACTTCCCTCCCTCCACCTCACGTGTCATCATTCTCCCTCTCTCTGGCCATTCCTCGCTCCCTCTTACGTCCTGCCCCACACCTCTTCACTCTCCGCTCTCCCCTCAGGCTCTCTCCACCCCCTCGCCTCCCCCCACCCCACCCCACCTCCTGTGCTGGGGGTCGCCCAGCATGCTGCTGCCGCTGCCTTGGCTCGCAGCCCCTGGCAGACACATTCTGATCTGTTCTAGCAGCTGCTGCAGGGGTGCTGGCCCCGTACCCATCACTAAACCAGTGCATACGTGTAGACGAATGTTGTCAGATGACCACCTATACCCCCTGACTTCCCTCAAAGTACGCAGATAGCTTGTCACAACTTGTGCCCTCATAGAATGCCCCGTGATGCCCCGCGGCACTAGTTTAAGGGTGCCATCTGCAATCAGCAATGTAGTTAGAAATTTACTCTGGGCATCACCAGAGGACATGCTTTTGGATTTTTGAGTATAAGAGTAATTATTAATCTTGAGATAACAGTATGTTAAATAAGTTACATTACAGCTTGGCGGAAACCGTGGAACATATGGGGTAATGCCGGGTACATAGCTTTCAATGGTGGAGCAAATGCACCGGAGCAGAAAGGCATGAGGGGCCCACCACTGAGCCCTGTTTATTGCTGTGTTTCAGCCTTCAAACAGCGGACAGGGGGTCCATATCCTTCCTTGCACTCAGGGATTAGGTCGTGTCATTTCAGTCTGTATTTACGTATGCTTGGATTGTCTTTTCTTTACCTAGAAAGGTAGGTCTCTACTGCTCTAGTGTCTTTTTTGCAAATGTTGTTACCAGTAGTCCACTTATAAGGTCCCAAAGGCGAGACCTGTTGGCTATGCCAATGCTTGTTCCTTTTTCTAGCAAGGGATATCTACAGCTTCCTCTAGGCCTGTGAGCTCGGAGCTTCACCTCCTTTGAAAAAAGCAATTACTGGGCGCATGTTTTTTTTGCTCTTGTCATGGCTTCACTCTGCTGTGCAGGAAGTTGCTTTGCCGCGCTCCACCACCTCCTCCTGCTGGGCTCTGGCGCACCTTGCAGTCCGCCGGTTGGCAGCCCGCAGCCGGTTCGTCAGGTGTGGCTCTCTTTAATAGAGCGCTAGATAGAGGGCCACAGCAGCCGCGCCTCTCCATCTGTCTTCGGACTTGTGCCTAATCAAGGCACCTGTTTTCACTCAGCTGTCCGTGAGCACACAGCTCGGCTTAACAACTTGCAGGAAAATAAATTACACGCGTCCCCAGACACTTGTAAATAACAAGTATCATGGGAGTGGAGCGGATGTGGCGCAGCGGCCAGAGCTGCTAACTCGAGAGCTTGGGATCCCGGAGAGAGTCTCTGCTGCGCAACATCCTGTGATTCTGGGAAAGTCACTTAATCTCTCCGGGTGACAAATTGAGCTAAATAAATCTGCTAATTTAGTTTAATGTATCACTGTAAGCCGAAAAACCAGAAAGAGGCAAAACTTTATGAAAAAATATTTCGGCTGGAGGAAACTGATAAGAGAAGCAGGCAAGGAACAAGCATTGGTAAATGCAGGAATATATGCTACAGCCAAACAAAATGGAGGAAAACTAAGTGGCAAGCACAGGAACCAATGAAAAGCCAGGAAATTGAGGATGGGATGTAAGCCCCTTTTAAGATTTATATTAAAACCAATAGATTCCACAAGCACAGCGCAAGCGCTATGTAGGCGAAACCTAAAAATGGGGGGCTCCAAGCCCACTAACAGTAAACAAAATGTCTTGAAGAGGCAGTGCATGCACTGTCTACGCGAGACCTAATGAGGCTGCATCTGCTTCCATTCTACTGGGTAAGTGCATCCTGCCTCTAGCAGAACAAAGGACGACTTCATAACTACTGCTCGGTATTTTATTGATATGTTTTGGACACATGCGTCAATGCTGGTATTGAAGACATCAAAATAAATCAACAAGGTGAGAACTGCCACCACTATAAAGGATCGCTCCCAACTGCAACTTATTACTATCATCAGGGTCAAAGGTCCCTGAAGAATCCACACAAATTCGTACTAATCCGAAACTTCCTTTGCTGCAGCCATGGAAGCAGAGGACAGCTCACAGCTCTCTGCAGTCTCTAACTAAGATTTAAATGAATACTGTTCCAGGAAGGAACTTAGAACACACAGTTAAGATACAAAACAGCACTCTCATGCCAAGACCTTGGTTGATTAAGTATCCTCCAACACCCCATTCAACTCATCCAAATTCCAGTTTATGTTGCTCAACCAATTAAACAGCTCAGGTTGGAAACAGTGCAGCTGCTGACACTCTGACCTCTGATCTGAGTAGGTGCATTAGCAGACTAGGCCGTATCGGCCTGCGGAAAGCTGACCCACACAGACTGAGGCTTAGCAATTGAGTGAGCAAGATCACACAGTAAATCTGGGATTAGACAAAAGAAATGGAAATTCAGATTGTGGGGGCGAGAAGGTGTTAGCGCATGAAATTGTCATCCAAATGTACTATAGTCTTTTGTGTCACGGCCATGTTATATTTTGGCTACTCTGGAGATTCCTACAAGAAGAACCGAATCATACAGAAATTAAAATAAATGGACTGTGATTGACACTGACAAATAGACGTTTGCAGAAACCATTTTTTGCTATAGGGATGCAAAACTGCATTATGTTTTGGTTTATTTCATTATGCAAAGTTTTCAAAATTATGTTTTCTAATGGATATAGGTTTGCATGTCTCTTATGCGACTTTTTAAACAAATGTCATATGGTGCTGGCAAGAAACTTCTTCATGAAGAAAATGTGCTCCTGCAGTACCAGACAAACCCAGTCTCCTTAGAGCAAAATGTGCATGGAATTTCACGCAACTTGAAATATGCACTTTGACCAAACTAATTAAACATTTCCCTAGGCCTACTTGGAATGCACCTATACCATTGATGTCGGATTGCCAAAATGCATGGGGTAGTGGGAGTGACATCACATACCTTTGACCTTAGTGACATCACAGGAAGTGACATCAAATGACACTTGACACTGATTTTTTTTCCAAAAAGGCAAGTCACTTAACCCGAACAATCATAACAACTGACATCGCAAAAGATCCACAATAGCTGCGTGAATAGTATAACAACATAACACAAACAAAGGTCTAGTTTAGATATCCCCTATAATTATATGGTGCTGCCTTGATCTCTGAAAGTTCTGAGGTGTAATACTTGCCCTGAATTGTAGCGAGAGAGTGAAACAAGTAAGCCACACCTCTTCTTTTGTTTTTTAATTTAAAAACAATTGGGTGAAATAGTGCATTTTAAAGCACAATTTTGACACAAATGTGCTAAAATGCTGTAGGTTTTGAAAGTACAATCATTAAACATTCAAATCCTTTCATGATGTGGCAGGTCTATGAAACATAACGTTCTGCAGGAGTTGACCCCATTTTTTTTTTAAATTTTGATACAGGTACTCCAATATATCAAAACATATCTCCATTGTGCCAGGGCCTGCGTTTTGCCATGGATGCCCCAACATGCTATGGGTGCTCCTTTATATAAAAAAATTACATAAAACAAGGCAATGCCAGAATTCACTCCCAGACACCAGATTGCCCCCTTTATGCACAGAATTACCACCAGTGTGCTTTTACCAGCATTTTGCCACTTGTGTCCACACACCAAGAAGTTCTTCAAGTATGTCCAGTATTTTTCCATAGGTGCCCTATATACCATGAATTACCTCTAGTATGCCAGTACCAGTAATATACCATTGGTGCCCTTTATGCCATGAAACATACCCCCAGTATTTTGTCACAGGTGTCTGTCATGTTAAGAAAGTCTCACGTATGCCAGCGGCAGTATTTTGCCCTGGATGTCACTATAAGACAATAATTACCTTCAGTGGGCCATGGCCAACGACAAACTTGCAAGCAACACATCACATTGTCACCCAAGCTCACATTCACTTACTCATACTCATTCTCTCACTCACTCTCTCCCAATCACGCTTTCTAAAACCCGCTTACACTCATTCTTATTTATTCTCACTCACTCACTTGCATTCGCTCTTAATCTCACTCATTCTCACTCACTCCTAGTTACTGACGCAATCTCAACAGTCTCATTCACTACCTGCCAATTAATCTCACTCACTTTCACATGCTTTTTTTATTTTTTATGCTTACACATAAAGACACAGGTTCACACATACACATGTTCTCTTTTACATAAACACACTCTCACCCGCAAGCACTCACACAACATACATTTAAAACTATTTGTCTGTCACAGCTGCCACCAAAGTTCCTGTTGCAGCAAAGTGTGCTCCGTTTTCATGACACTAATATTGAATAATAAATTAGTATAATGGAAAATGGACAGAAAAGGAGAAATGTGAAGCTGCTCCTGTGTTCTTGGCACTGGGGTCGCAAAGGCAGTGCCAGGGGTCACAAGAGGCAAAGACCCCTCCCGACCCCTAATTGACATCCATGACATATACACTGGGGTGGGACAATAACTTTGTGGGTAAGAGGGGACTCTTGGTGGTTCTCACTTAATGGTCATAGGCAGTGGCGGCTCGCAGAGAGAGTGCTGCGGGCGGTGGGGCGGGGGAGGGGCAGGGTGGGGGGGTAGTGGAGTTGGACATACGACAGACAGGAGTAAGGTAAGTAAATAAATAAATAAAACTATTTACCTTGCGCTCGCTGCATCGCCAACTCGGCGATACAGCGAGCGCAAGGTAAATAGTTTTATTTATTTATTTACTTACTTTACTCCTGGCCGTCGTATGTCCGACTCCACCACCCCCACCCTGCCCCTCCCCCGCAGCACTCACTCTGCGAGCCGCCACTGGTCATAGGGTCATTGCCCGCTTGACTCTCTACCATTGTAAAGCCTCGATATTTTCATTTGATGTACTCTGAGTCTTGCTGTGTGTTTTATTTACAGATGGAAGTACCAGCCAAGATGCCTCTGGAACAGCTGTGTGTGACTATGATCCAGGTATTCAAAACACACTCTGGAGGAGATGGCACGTCTGGTGAACTCCATCTGCAAGATTTGCAAAATATCTTAAAAGAAGAGTTCCCGCATTTATGTGTGAGTATATCTTAGAATGAGGATTGGCTCTAGTAGGAAATTGTTTCCCCTTTTTATGGATATGGCATCTACAATCAATTTGGACTTGGTTTCTTTGCAAACCTCTCGGTAATTCTCCACATAGCAGGTGCCCCCGGGGTACTTATGTCTCGGGTTGAGTGCTGCCTTAGTCACTTTATGCCACTTTGCACCTACTTGGTGATGATTTATTGACCTTTCCTTTTTCTACCCAGAAAGATTGTGAGCCTAAACTTTAGAACAAAGGTTTCCTTGAAAGAATGAGGCTGATGGTTTGGGTACAGGAGTCACTGTAGCAGCCGCGGCCGCTGCAGGTAAGAGCGGTGGGGCGGTGGGGCCAGATGAGGGGGATTTCGAGAGACAACCACAAGGGAAAATTAAATAAATAATTAATTTTCCCTGGTGGTCGTCTCTCGAAATACCGCCTCACCTGGCACCACCGCCCCACCGCTCTTACCTGCAGCGGCCGCGGCTGCACTGTAGGGATTATCAGGTGCTTGGTCCCCAGCCAAACACTCTCCTTTTCATTGTGTGTCAATACTTCAACCCGAATTTCATCATAAAGATGAATGACATCTGCCATCATCCCTTGGGGTTTAAGTACAGTACTGATGTTTCACATCACAGCTGGACAGATATGACCATAGTCTGCTTTAGAAGAAGCATTCAATGTGCAGCTGTTTTACAAGGCCTACAGAGCAGCCCAAGGGCCAGCTCCTAAATTACTCCATTAGGAGTGCCTTTGGAAACTGCAGGTGCTGGAGGCACCATCAGAGTATGTGCGAATTCCCAGAAAGAAGTGGGGAGAAGATAGCATTCCAGGCATTCTCTCCCGAGTGAGCCCTAAAGATGGATGACTCCTTTCTCCCAGAATATATAAGCAGCTTCTACTTTAAGGGTGCGAGTGACTGATGACAGCAACAACATGGACAAACCTTTAGGCTTGAGGCCTGCCTAGTAGGGAGAAGGTGGGACTGCTAGATGGAGCTACTTTCAGATTCATTAAAAGTTTACCTAGCAGGCAGAGAGGTCCCCCCCTCCCGAGGCTGAAAATGAGGCTCAAATGGGCCTATGAAGGCTGTTGTGGTATGGGGACTGGGTAACCAATGCTAATAGACTCCTCCCTTCTCTGGACCTGATTACGAGTTTGGCGATGGGTTACTCTATCACAAACGTGACAGATATCCCGTCAGTCGTATTACGAGTTCCATTATATTCCATTGGATATAATGGAACTCGTAATATGGCAGACAGGATGTCCGTCACGTTTGTGATGGAGTAACCAGTCCATCAAATTCGCAATCAGGCCTTTGTGGCTGGCTCACCAGGTCAAAACTTATATCCCAGTCTTGAGTAACTGGACTTGTGAACAGAGGTTTTTCATAATCATGACTGTATCCACAGAAATGGGAAACTCTTATGTGTCCTAAATACACTGACGTCTGTGGGAGGGTGTGCACCTTCCAAACCTTACCTATAGTGAAGGAGTAGAATGCGCATCAAGCATGTAATATACTCAGTGGGGCTGCTACCTGGAAGCAGCAGTGGGGGGAAGGGGCGGGGGTGGATTAAAATAAAATCACTTACCTCCGAGCCGGCTGCCGCCTCTCCTACGTCCTCTTCCTTGCTTCTTGGGGGAGACAGGAAGCACCTGGGCTCCCAGGCTCCCTGCAGCCAATCACAACACTGCAATGCAACATTGTGATTGGTCTGAGCGCCATGACACGGCGCTAAGCCAGGGGTTTGAGGGGTGTGCATGTTCTCCCTGCAGACTGTAATGCAGCCTGCATGGAGAACACGGTATGTGTGCATGATTCTTTTGGGCGGACCGTTAGGGCCGGCCAAGCACTCATGCTCACATAGGGAGTGCAAACCACTCCTCCCCATGCTCTGAGAGCAGCCCAGCCCCACAAAGACACCGCAACGGGGAAAACAAAAATGATATCCTCGAGTTATTATCATTTTATTTTTCCTTTTTTTTTACACTGCATAAAGCAGTGGGGCGACTCTCCTCTGCCTTAGCGGAGGAGCCGCCACTGAATACACTTCTCTTTACAAAACTTTTTACTGTATGCCCCTTCTCCGGTCTTCCCACTCCCCCTCCCCTTCTTATGCAGGTGGCTGGGAAAGACAACCAGATGATGAAAGAAGTGATGAAAATGATGGACATGAATGGCGACCAGAAGATTACCTACAAAGAGTTTGCCACGTTTCTGGCTCATCTGAGTAGGTCAATTGAAGAAGGAGCATCCTCATAAAATGGTGGTCTGAGATAAATAAAAAATAATTTGCATACTTTTTGTTTGTATTTTCTTATTTCAAAAAGTGGCTGTCTTTGTAAGTGAGGTTTCTGCATGGTCGTTAGATCAGAGGAGATATCCTGATGTGTCTTGCTTCCCTAGCGTGAGTGGAAGTGGGGGAACTATAGCAACACAAGTGTATACATTTGGAAACCAGGAGTTTGCTGATGTGCTCTTCTGTGTTTGTGATTACAAGAAGCGCTGTAGGGGGAGTGGCTGCCCTGTTCAGCCATCGGCTCTAATAGATTTGTAATGGTTTGCCATTGCTTGGGTGAGCTGTCAAACAATCACATGACGTTTCAGGGAAGGTTATGTTGTCTTAATACTGTTCCCTTTAGTTTGTGGTCATGGGATAAGAGGAAGTACTCACATACATCTCTTTTCCTTGGTCTATGTCATTGTAACTCACCACTCTAACTTTGCCTCTGTCAGTGTGTATTTTAGTTTCTTGCTTTTCTCTACTCCCCACCTTCACACACTGCCAGCTTTCCTCACCTCCAGTGCATTCTCTTATGATCAGTGTCATGTATTGTTCCTACTTTCTATTACTGCAGTCCATGTTCTTCCATGGTAATTAGGATGACACCCTCACTCCGGGTCACTACCGACATTTTGTCCAGTCCTGAACTTTTCACTACTTAGAGGTCGATTCCGATTCGGGACGGAAAAAGCACCGACCGACTCGGAGCCGGAATTTATACCGACCGACACGTACCTGTGGCGCCCGACACGCCAAGTACGATGCAAAGCGTGCAAAATCCGACCGACACGTACAGAACCCAAGCCGAACGACCGAGCCGCACGGAAAACAGCAATCCGGCCGGAAAAACACGCGAATCGAACCGACCGACACGCACCCGGAACAAATCCGACCGAAACGTACACGCGAACTCCAAACCGCAAAGTACGATGCAAGGCGCGAAAACCACGACCGAGTCGGACGGAGGACAAGCCGTACGACCAACACGCATACAAAACCGAGCCGAAGTAACACAAAACACCGCGACCGACGCGTACGCAGCATAGAAAACTGCACAAACACAGCGTGAACGAAACGGAGAACACCGTACAAGACAAATGCAGGGTCCGACTCGGTCACAAGAACGTTTCCAACATGCACAGACAGTACAAAGGAAAAATCACACAAAAAAGGCCAAACAAGCAATTACAAAGCCAATAAATACTGGGGGGTGGGGACAGAGAACAAAGACACACCCACAACTCCACCCATATAAAGGACACAAATCACAACCATGATCCTTTGCAAATGCCATTCCACTGCCAGCGCCCAAGAGACAGCAACCACACACCCACAGCTCATCCCTCACACAAGCCACACACCATCAGCACACCAACAAATACCTACCTCACATACACCCAGCAAAACACACACTCACACACCCTCACCTGCACACCAACACACACATCACTCACCATCACCACCCATCACCATGCCCCCCAAGAAGAATCACAAGTTCCTAGATTGTGAATTGGAAGTCCTGATAGACGAGATCCTCAGGGTAGAGCCACAGCTGTTTGGCACACTGGTCCAACAGACCCCCATCTCCCAGAAATCCAAGATGTGGGAGAGGATCATCAACAGGGTGAACGCACAATCACCATGTCTGCGCACAAAGACCGACATCCAGAACAGGTGGTATGACGTGCGCAGGAGGGTCCGGGAGCTGCTCAAGAAAGACTACCTCCTGAGCCAATACACCGGCAGTGGCCCTCCTGCCAAGCCAGTATACCTCAGGACCTGGGAGGAGAAGGTGCGGGCCATCCTTCCGCCAGTGAGCGTATATGGACTAGAGAACATACCAGAGCCTGGTGAGTACACAACAAATGTACACAATATTCTGCCACAATACACACACACATCACTGTCAAGGGAGAGTCAAACCATGCACTCATAGCAATTACACAGCAACCAGAACAGAATCATCCCAAAATGTGTATGTCAGTCAGATAAACACAACACATGCCATCAAAAAAGTTACATTCAACCGTGCCATCACATGTACAAACACAACTACAACTACAGCTAGGCAGTGGCACAAATAGAACTAACAAACACATCCAGACATGTAGCCACCACAACAACACCAACACACAGTGAAGACCACTGAAAGGAAGGAATTCTGTGTATGCTGGCCAAGTCAGTGTAGCCAATAGCATCATGGGAGTCGTAGTCACACATATTGCCTCCCCCACAACTGTCCCATCAACACCACCATGAACCATGCGCACATCACAGGGAGTGGAGAAGGACTCACAAGATGGCTGACACTGGCAACTGCTGTGGGGAGCACAAGGCCCTGCTGGCAACTGTGCACCAACAAACAGCAGGACACCACTGACTGACATCCTGAGAGACAACTTCCACTCCCTGCAATGCAAGCACGTTCCATGGTGGGATATCTGGCTGGCTGGGTGGGAAGGAGGACTTGCAGCACTGACCATAGTCACAAGCACCTCCCCTCACACCCCCCTCAACACAAACTCCACAGAACCCACCTGGTAGAATGCAATGCCTCCCATCCTAACTCAAGATCCCACAAAGAACCACCACCCTGGGTTATGTTGTGTGAAGCACAGGGACACTCTTGGGACTTTTAGCCAAACAACTGCCAGGACAACACTCCCAGCCATCCTGTCAGCACAGGCAGCCCACCCCACAGGGAAGCAGAGTCAAAAGGAAGGAAGCATGGGCATGCTGGGAAGGGGGTGGAGGCAATAGCATGATGGGAGTCGTAGTCACA
This sequence comes from Calotriton arnoldi, assembly GCA_963921515.1. Taxonomy (NCBI): domain Eukaryota; kingdom Metazoa; phylum Chordata; class Amphibia; order Caudata; family Salamandridae; genus Calotriton; species Calotriton arnoldi. The sequence goes on from CAWUFW010005624.1 coordinate 136,978, forward strand.
GCTCTACATCCCCACCACATGGCCCAGCAAGCTCACACTCACGCATGCACATCCCACAGAGAGTGGAAAGGCCCATCAAAGATGTCTGACACTGTTGCTGTGTCGTGGGGAGCACAAGGGCATGCTGGGAACTGCACACCAACCAACAGCAGGACACCACTGTCAGCCATCTTGCCATTGCTCTCACACCCACACACACTGAACTCCCCACAAAACCAAGTAAGTATGGGAATGCTGGGAAGTGGGGTGGAGGCAATAGCATGATGGGAGTGGCAGTCACAGATATTGGTCACCCCCACAACTGTCCCATCAACACCACCCTGAACCATGCTCACATCACAGGTAGTGGAGAAGGACTCACAAGATGGCTGACACTGGCTACTGCTGCGGGGAGCACAAGGCCCTGCTGGGAACTGTGCACCAACAAACAGCAGGACACCACTGACTGACATCCTGAGAGACAACTTCCACTCCCTGCAATGCAAGCACAGTCCATGGTGGGATAACTGACTGGCTGGGTGGGAAGGAGGGCCGGCTGTCAACCAAATACAACCAATGCAGACCATGTTCACACCCCAACAAATACATAGAAATGCCCAAATAATGCAGGACAATGTGCCACACCAAAATCAACCCCTGACTGTGACGACTTAGGACAATGCAATGTACAGGCCCGCACCCAGAGGCACAGTCACAACTGTCAGGTGTGTCAACCATTGATGCCTGCAGAAACATAACATACATTGTGTGTGTCTCCCAAAAACAGGTGATGATGGGGACACAGCAGCAGACGCTGAGGAGTCCCAGTCCCAGGCTCAAGAGGATGCGGAGCTCACTGGTGTCGTACAGCCTCTGCCCTCCTCGGACGAAGAAGACCAACCTGGCACATCCGGTGCAAGTCTACATGGAGCACCAGCAGGACCACCAGCTGCAGCACCAGCAGGACCACCAGCTGCACCCCTGCACCCACCCCTCCAATGACTGTCACCACAAATACCATCCCTGCCGACATGGACAGAACAAGGAGCAACACCAGCACAGGGACCCTGGACCAACCTGGGGCCATGGACACCACCACCAACCCCCAAGGTGGACCAGGGTCATCTGTGCGTGCCACTGCACGCACTGCACATGTCAGCAGGGGTGGTGGGAGGGGTGGGAGACAGAGGTCGCTGCTTGCAGAGGTTGCTGGTGTGCATGATGACCCACAACTGGTACGCATAGCTGATGCGTACCAGTCCAGCACCGGAGATCTCAGCCAGGTAGTGGGCCTCCTCAGAGACATGGAACAGCAGCAGGCTGCCCATCATGCCCGCTTGGACTCTAACATGTCCCACGTGGAGTCACACATGTTCCGCGTGGACTCACACATGTCCCGCGTGGAGTCCAAGTGTGATGCACTGCATGAGATGACGGCGGTGCACAGGGACATTTTACAATGCCTCCGCCAGATGAACAGCAACCAGTCCACACCTCCCTGTGTGCCAACAACATCTGGTGCTGAACAAACTGCAACTGCCACAGGGAGGGAGGATGACTCTGGCGGAGAGTCCCCTGCACCGCAGCAGCCTGTACTTGAGGGCCCCCCCAAGAAGAGGGGTCGTCCGAGGAGGGGCAAGTGAGAGGCCGATGGCCAAGCGCAACTCCCAGGAAGCCTGAACCTGTTCTGGATGTTCACCTTTGTGCACAGACTGTTCACCCTGTTGACGGCAACACTACTCCCACACATTGCATGGGGAGTACAAGTTGGACCAATGTCTCAGACAACTGTGGCCCCGATACTGGGGATTTTGTCTACCAGGACTTTCAATTCACCTAGGAACTTCTGATTGCAAGATTTATGTACAGCACTACCCATCCTATGCACTATTCTCACAAATGTATCACAATAAACACACTAATACACCATACTTGCCTCTGTTGTGATTCCAACGTGGGTGCTGTTATGGGGATGATGAACTGCAAAATTACACTGTGTATGCGAACTGCAACAGCAAGTACAACACAGGCATGTGAGTAAAGGCAACGTGACACATATGAGGGAGACACACCACCAGGGCTACACAACACATACACACCTAGGCCATCTGACTCATTGCCTACACTGATGTTGCCAGGGAAGACGGTGCAATGCACAGACACCACACCCATTCCCAGTTGTAGTCAAGTAGCCCACAGGTGCAGTAAGCAAATGGCAGTCAAATGTGTGACCACAGACAACGCACATCACAAAGTGAAGCACAGGTTTATTACACAGTTGCAACATGTCGTAACCACTACAGATGCAAGGTAATCACACCTGGCAGCGGGCACACAGTCAACAACTGTAGACGGAAGGAAGTCCATGGGTGTGGCGCACATCACCTGTAGGGACACAACAGCTACCACCCTGGAAGTGCAATCACGTCGTCGGTGGACACAGTTGACCAAACGAATCTGAAAGTACCCTGTGAAGGACAGAAATGACACACAGTCAAAAGCAATGGAGAACAGGACAGAACAGCAAAACTCATGCACAATACATGTTACAAGATACCCACCCAGAACCAAGTTAGCATGTCAACACTGTTGGGGAGTACAGCCCACCTGTAAGCACACATCGCAACACACATCCAGTCAAGTAGCCCATGGACACACTCCAACAGCACCAGAGCACCACTTACACATATCATGCATACTCACATCATTGACCCGACATCTCTGGATACTCACATTCAGCTGAAGAAGTTGGTGATGAGCTGTGTGCGGACATCACCCTCATCATCATCATCATCATCACTGGCATCGTGGTCCAGGCCAGGATCCTCCACAGGTGGCGGATGTTGGTCATTGTCATCCTGGAAGAGAGGCAACTCCTTCCGCACTGCCAGGTTGTGGAGCATGCAGCAGACGATGATAATCTGGCACACTTTTGCAGAGGCGTATGGGAGGGACCCTCCGGTCTTGTCCAGGCAGCGGAAGCGGCTCTTCAGGAGACCAAATGTCCGCTCAATCACTCTCCTGGTCCGACCATGTGCCTCATTGTAGCGCATCTGGGCTGGTGTCACAGGGTTCCTGAGGGGTGTCAGCAACCACGGCATGTTGGGGTATCCCGAGTCACCTACGGACAGACAAGTGCACATTAGGTGACTTGGAAAAGTGGGCGGAATACTACAGATCAGATCACACACAATGGCACAAAGTCAGTACACACCGACAAGCCAGGCACGCTGGTTCTGCATCTGTGCCATCATCCTGGGGATGCGACTACTCCTCATCACAAAGGCATCGTGTGCTGAACCAGGGAAACGGGCACACACGTGTGTGATGGTCATATCTGCAAGACACACCACCAGTGCATTGACCGAGTGGTAGTGCTTGCGGTTACGGTAGGCCTGCTCCTGGGCCTGTGGTGGTACCAAAGCCACATGTGTCCCATCAATGGAGCCAATGACATGCGGCATCCTCCCCAGGGCATAGAAGTCACTCTTCACGTCAGTGAGTCGTCACAGTCTAGGGAAATAGATGTACCTGTTCAGGAATAGCAACATTGCCGCCAAAACATCGCAGAGCACACGGCTCAACATGGTCTGTGACATCCCACCAGCAGTCGCCACAGTATGTTGGAAGGTACCGGTGGCAAAGAAGTGTAGGGCTGCCATCACCTTCACCTTGGGGGTCAGCGCTGTAGGATACGGCCGGCCAGGCTGCAAATGTGGGGCCAACTGCACTGCCAAATCCTCAATCAGCTGCCTGGTGAAGAGGTACCGTCGGATGCTGTCCCGTTCCACCATCGTTGCCAGGTCTGGGAATGGTCGATGGACAGCAGGAGCCCTGCAGTGCAGAGGAGAAGTAAGCAAGATTGTCAGTCAGCCCACATATGCGGCATTGAACACACTCAATATCCCAACATACATCATTATGAGGCACAACTACATGAAGTGTGCAGTTCCGTAAGGACATGTATGGTACATACATGGCCAACATCTGTCATCACGGTCCAACAAGTGGCATCAATAAGTCCCAGGTTGGCCCATTGGATATCATGAGGCCGTGTCACAGTTCCCATCTCCTGCTGCCGTGTCACAATCACCCCCCACAGTGACATGTGAGGACAGATGTGCCCCAGGCATCACAGCTCAACGACAGGTACATTCCCAGGGACCCTGTATTGCCACATGGACACTGGCATTACATGGAGTATCATGTATACACCACAGCAAAACAACTATGACCCCCACAGGTAGTGGTCCCACTTGCCACTGCAGGACAGACATGGACGTCTGTGACACACACACCCACAACATCAAAGTCCATGCACACACAACGTGGATGTGGAGACTGTCTCCCATTGTGCACATGAAATCATAGACATTGTAAACACTACATGCACACAGACTGTGGAGGACCATCACTATTGTGCCACTGGGACACTCTGGCTCAAACATACCGTCCCACATGGGACTCACGGGGTATGTGACATGACATACACATACACCACCGTGAAATGTGACCATGGCACATGCACAGATATGAACAGTTGCACATCACAGTGGTCATGTACACGTAACACCCAGGATCCTGTCCCCATGAACGAGTGCACAACCTGGAGGTTGATGCCCCCAGGTGACACCCACAGGACAACATGTACACCAACATACACACAATAGGAAATGCAGCCTTACATGCCTTATCATACAGTTTGGACAGGCTGTCGTGTTGTAGGTGTGCCCCTCACTCCCTGGGAGCTATCTGTGGCTGGCATATGTCCATCTGAGACAGGCATGGTGACATATGCCAGTCACTTGTACAGGGATGCGTTGAACAGCAATGGACCGATCGGTGCCCCCGGCCGGCCCATTGCATTCAATGTGTGCAGGTACGCGTTGTGCCCCTGTACGCGTTGAACTGCAATGGACCGATCGGTGCCCCCGGCCGGCCCATTGCATTCAATGTGTGCGGGTACGCGTTGTGCCCCTGTACGCGTTGGTACGAGTTGTACCCCTGTACGCGTTGATCAGCAATGGACCGATCGGTGCCCCCGGCCGGCCCATTGCATTCAATGTGTGCGGGTACGCGTTGTGCCCCTGTACGTGTTGTATCGCAATGGACCGATCGGTGTTCCCGGCCGGCCCATTGCATTCAATGTGTGCAGGTACGCGTTGTGCCCCTGTACGCGTTGTACTGCAATGGACCGATCGGTGCCCCTGGCCGGCCCATTGCATTCAATGTGTGCGGGTACGCGTTGTACCCCTGTACGCGTTGTACCGCAATGGACCGATCGGTGCCCCCGGCCGGCCCATTGCATTCAATGTGTGCGGGTACGCGTTGTGCCCCTGTACGCGTTGTATCGCAATGGACCGATCGGTGCCCCCGGCCGGCCCATTGCATTCAATGTGTGCGGGTACGCGTTGTGCCCCTGTACACGTTGCACCGCAATGGACCGATCGGTGCCCCCGGCCGGCCCATTGCATTCAATGTGTGCGGGTACGCGTTGTACCCCTGTACGCGTTGTACCGCAATGGACCGATCGGTGCGCACCCATTGACAATGGCCTTGCCTGGCAACGGACGCGTTTTCGAATTTCGAACGAGTCGGTTGCTGGAAATTCAGTTGGTCACCCACAACAATGTTGCAAAATCATGTATGTCATGAAGTTGAAGATTTGAAGGATGCCGTGGACGTGTATTGGTGCTGCTATTCCATGGATTGGCCAGATTCAGAAGATGCAAACGACTTGGACCTATCACTTTGGACACAAGGGACAGTATCTGCCTCTCCAGCACATATATATTGCTGGCTGTTCCCCTGAGAGCTCACTTGCCTGCACTACATGCTCCAGGACGACATCTGCCACTGCACTGCTGCTGTCTCTGCCCCTCTGGACCCTGCAATGGCACGTACTGTGGAGAGAGCCCCAGCCTTCAGCCTTGAGGAGAACCAGGCCCTGCTGGACAGCCTACTTCCACAGTACAGCAAGCTGTATGGGACACCAGGGGAGCAGGTGAGTGTTCTGTGCACTGCCTTTCTGAATGTGCATTTTGTCTGACTAGCAAGGCTGAAAGTCTGCACGCCACTGGCTAGCAGCCTCACTGAGTAGTTGTCACCCCCATAGTGTGTAGTGACATGCACTGGACAGGTATGGTGCAGTGACAGTGCATTTGAACAAGGTTTTACTTCCCATGCAATGATACCATGTAGTGACGTCTGGCAAAGTGTCCATGGGCAGCGTTGCACTGCCTGTGTACATCATGTGCCCCTGTGAATGAGACATGTATATACAACTGTGTCATGCACGGATATGTCGCATGTGTAGTAATGGCCTTTTCACTTTGTCATCCTGACAGGTTAATGCCCATCGGAAGCAGGAGATCTGGAAGGACATCGTCCGGGCTGTCCGGTCCGTGGGGGTCTACAAGCGCCGGATCCGCAACTGCCAGAAGAGGTGGCAGGACCTTCGGGGCTGGACCCGGAGGATTGCACGGGTCCAGCTGAAGCTGTCGCCTCCTCGCAGGAGGGGCGGAACACGGACCCTGACCCCCACATGCTCCAGATCCTGGCGGTGGTGTTTCCAGACCTGGATGGGCAGCTGAAGGCCAGACAGCAGCAAGGAGGGGGTGAGTCAAAGACTGCACTGTGAACTCTGTATTACATGCTTTGTGCCCTCCTCTGGCCTGGTTCAACTGCCACAGTGCAGCAGTCATGTTGTCCAGGAGCCATGTCCCTCTATTGTGCACTGCCCACTCCTCATCTGATACCCAGGTGTGGCCCTTACATTCAGGGAATTGTGTCACTTGGGACTGTGTCCTTGCAGTTTGCTTCACTAAAGGTGGGGGACAGCATCTGTTTCCCTAACTCTGTTGTGGGCATCATGGGTGGGTCCATTGTTCACACAACGCCTGTGTTCGGACATGTAATCTGCGTGTTGCTTTGATATGCGGTCCACTTGCTGAGCTGAGCCACCACATGTGCCTGGGGTATGTGGCACACGCCCATGCAGCGGGTGGGAACAATGTTTGGGCCCCAGGAGTGTGCAGATTACGTGTGTCACACATACATAGCCAGCTATCCACTGTCCAGGGCTCATCCCTCATTCATGTGGGGCAGGACAGTCATGCCTACTCCAGGCCATGCAATGCACTCTGTACTCCCACTCCCGTGTATCAGCTGACACATTGTGCGCAGTGATTTGACCCCTAAGGTGTCTGCCTCTGTGTCAGTGTGCTGTGGATTAGTTGCCAGGACTGCTGGGGTGTTTCTTGGTAGGGGCTCAGCATGCCACTGGAGATGTGACCATAGGAGACGATACTTGTGTGTCACATAGGTGTTTGATCAGCTGCCCGTGCAGACTGGGGTATGCGAATGTGAAGTTCAGGCAGCTGTTCCCCATTCACAGCAGATTGTGAGGGGCTCAGGTTCAGAGGGTAGTGTCACAGGTCTCCCATATGTCCAATCGGTATGACCTGGACAGATGAGGGTTAAGATGATGTGTTGTGTGGGGGATGTACATGTGCACTTGTGCAGCTCCAGGACTTGCATTCCCCATGACCTACTATTGTGACACAGTGCAGAGTGTTGTTGTCTGGCTGCCAAGTCATACATCACTGAGACAGTGATGTATGACTTAGCAGTCATGCCTCCGCCATGGCATGTGTCTACTTATTGGTGATCCTGCAGGGGAGTGACATGTGCTACATGCACACCATTGTGGCGATGGCTATCAGGACATGGGTGCATCGTGGTGTCTGTCGCTGGTATGCATCACATGCATATCCTATTTGACTCTGGGCGTCCCTTTCATCCGGAAACCTGTACTGACTCAGTGGCAAGAGTTGTGATGTGTGCATGTCCACATGCTACACCGTGTCCTCTGCACTGTCCAACTACTGTGTAGTTGGTGCATGTGTCCACACTGGGGTGTTGCTATCCAACAGACACCAGACAGATGGGTGCAAGGCCATGTGGGATGTGAGTGCCATGGTTGGCATCAGACTGACAATTGGCTTCTCCTGTTCAGTTAGGGCACTTTTAGCAATGTACAACTAATGATGCCAGGGCTTGCTCTGTAATGTGCTGTGCTCACAGTGGTGTGTGCGTTTGGTGCAGGTGACTGATGTCTGTCTGTTTCCCCATTGTTTGCAGATACATCCACGGCCACGGAAGGGGACAGCTCCACGGACCAGGAGGAGCCGGAGAGCCAGACTGGGTCAGCAGCCGAGGAGTGGTCGGAGGGACCCAGTGGCACGGAGGGCGAGGGGAGCCACACCGAGGAGTCCTCAGCACCATCCACCTCAGCTGAGGACCAGAGCAACTCGGAGGATGACTCCCTTATGGAGGCGGGTGTCAGCAGCCACCACACCCCAGCTAGTGTTGCTGTCCCCGCCACCACCAGCACCACCACCGCCCTCCCATCGGCTCCCATTCCCCAGGTCCGTGGAGGCTCCCATGTTCGGGAGCGTGTCTCCTTTGGGCCAGGCACCGCACCCCCTGCCCCTGTGTCCCCTGCTGCCCTGAGTGAGGAGTCTGTGTACCTCCTTCGCCAGCTCCATGTAGGGCAGACAGCCATGCTGAGTGTCCTCCATGCGCACACCGCTCTGTTGACTCAGCTGGTGTCGTTCATGGAGGGCATCTCATCGGGCATGTCTGACCTACAGAGGGGCAATAGGTCCATGGACTCCTCCCTGACGGCAGCAGTGTCCCTCCTCAGACAGTCCCTCACCCCTCCTGCCTCTGCTCCATCCACACTCCCCAGCACCTTACCCGTCCCAAGCACACACACACCGGCACAGGCACACACCAGCACACAGACATCCAGCACACAGACACACACGCCACAAACAAAACGCACACGCATGCATAGTCAGGGGATTGAAACCAGACTCACAGGGGATGGGGCCCTGGAACACACACACGCATCCACGAGCACTGCGCAGTCCTCAGTTGCCTCTCCCTCCAAAACACCCTCCCTTGCCTCACCTGCAACCCCAAAGACCCAGCGGCTCTTCCTCAGTGACCTCGGCCTCTTCCCCTCCGATCCAGCTGATACAGCATTCAGGGGGAAGAGGAAGCCCACCCACACGGAGCAGAGTGCACCTCGCCCCCGGACACCCTCCCCCAGGCGCAGACAGACTGAGGCCCCCACCCGCAAGTCCCCCGGAGTCGTAAGAGCAAGACCCCGCCGCCGCCCTGCAGCTCAGGCACCAGGTCTCCTTCCTCCATCCCTCAGGCCCCCACTCCACAGGTGCCCCCACCACACCCTGCCCCAGGTTCCCCCACCCATAGATATACCATCCCCAAGAGGATCCGGCCTTCTCCCCCTGCCACTTGCTCTCCCGGCACCACACCCCGCTGCGCTTGTCTGTGCCACTGATGTGGTGAGGGTGTCCTCCCCCTCTGTCCAGCCCACCTTGCCTGTTCCCCATTCTCCTCCCCTGGTGGTAGGCACTGCAGTGGAGTCCACTTCCACCCTGTCTGACTTGGGCACTGCAGTGGCGGACCTGTCCACTCCATCTGCAGGGTCCACTGCAGTCGTGCCGGCACCCACAACATCTGAGTCATGCCCCCAGTTGTGCCGGCACACACCATGTCAGACACCTCCACTGCAGTTGTCAGTGGCTCTCCATCACCCACCACCCCTTCCCTGCTTCCTCCTTCCTCCTTCCTCCTGGTGAGCCCTGATCCTGTCCCTGCGGTGCCTGGCCTGCCCCCCCGGTTGCCCCTCCTAGTGGATTGTCCCTGGTTTTGTGCAGGCATGCGTAGGGTGACATCTGCCACTGTCACCCAGTTTGGACTTTGACAATGGACTGGCCATTGGCCTTTGTGTTTTTTCTGGACTTTGTTTTCATTCCACACATATGCTGAATAAAGCAACTTTCTGTTCTCTAGTGCTTATGCTTCTGATGTACATGTTGTTGATGATGCTAACCATGCCCTTGCTGCAGTGATGGTGATATTTGGTCTCATGATAATGAAGTGTTACTGTGCAGGAACCCATGTGGTCCAGGGGAATGTGTCCTATCCTGTGGTGTATCCATGTCTTCCATAGCAGCATCTGAGGGTGTCATGTGTTCAGTATTTGGCAATGGGATTTTCTACTTAGATTAGCTATTTCACATCTGTGGCTTCCACCCCTGCACATCTGTTGTGCCTGCCATTGTTCAATTCGTCTGCTTCCCTGACCGTGTGGCCATCTCCACTGGACATGCAGGTTTGGGCATCAATGGGGAAGGACTCATCCGTGTAGTCAGTGCAACATTGCTATACAAGTGTGTTGGATCTGTGCTGATGATTCCGTTGGCACTTCCATGACCAGGCTGATGTGACGGGAGCCCTCATTTGGTGCTAATTGTTGATTGTGTGACCAAGTGCTCAGCTGACATGATGGGGCCCTACTGAGGCAACATATGGCACAGCTTTCCTCACACAGGAGTGGAGTCCCCTCATGGCAGTGTGTACTCCTGTGACATTGCCTGCGCCCAAGGTGTGTGTTGTATGTGCATGTCTGTGTGTTCACTTCCGTTTAGCTGTGCATGCTGTGATCCCTAGTGTTGTACCTGTTTGTGATGCTTGTTGAGTTCACCTATGTTCCCCCAAAGTCTTCTCCCTGGGTTCTCTGTGATGTGGGTGCATGGCACATTACTGGTCATCAGGGTGTCACCCATAGGTGTGTTTGCTGTCAGGGCTGAGTTTCTGTGCAGACGCAGATGGGTCACAGTCAGGTTTCCCCTTGGCACTTGTTGTTTGCCTCTGTCATGTGATTTCCAGTTTGTGTTATCTTTCAGTGATTGTGACACGTTGTGTGTGTGACTGCTGGCACTCCTCAGGGTCCGGGCTGCAATGTTGGTTGTTGTCTATGTGTGTTCTTTGTGGGTGACCTTGGCTTCTTCATTGGTGTGTGACTGTGGCTGAGATCCCATTGGTTGGTGTGGTATTGCCGTCATGTCCATGTACAGCGTAGTGTGCAGTGTGTCAGACATTCAGGAGTCTTGTTGAGTGGCCATGTGTGATGTGTTTCTGCACCTTGGTTCCCACCCACCACCCTGGAATAGTCATGGGTGCATGTGCAATGTCACCAGTGCATGTGTGCTTCACTGCTGCACATTGTTGGAGGTCGAGGGGTGTGGTGTTGAGTGTGTGCAGATGAGAGTTGTTGCCCGGCTAGGCCCCTGCCTCCATGTTGGCCTTGGCTTACTGGCCATGCTGATTGATTTGTGCTTGTGTAGGTGTGATGGTAGTTTGTTGCTCAGGACACATGACTGTGGTTCACAGTGTGAACGACATTTAGCTTTGTCATCACAGTGGGATTGTAATGCAGCCCAGGGTCACCACATTGTGGGGGCCCTGGGGGTAGTGCTGTGGTGTGTCTGTGTCTTGCTGTGTCAGTTGCTGTTCCTACGTGTGTGACATGTGTGATTTGTGCTCCCTCTCATCTGACAATGCCTGCTTGCCCACATAGGGGATTTGGATCCATGAGTTACCTTTGTGTGGCACTGTATGCACATCTGTATGATTGGTATTCAGGTCTCCTCATGTGTTGTGTGGTTGCCTGGGGACACTGGCACCCCCTCACCTGTTGTGTATGACGTGCAGTGTGGGTCTGCCTGTTTGTGTTTGTGCATCTGCACCACTGCATTGGCATATCTTGGGTGTGCCATTGGCTGTATGTAGTTTGGTGGGTTTCCCCTGCTGTCCCTGGGACTCCTAGGTCATCGGTCAGCACAATGATCATGGTTTGTGTGTCCCATTGCTGCCATGGTATGGCATCTGTTCACCTCACATCTGCAGTCTCCACAGGGTATCTGCATTTGTGTGCCCATTGGTGCAAATATGTGGGTCTGCATTCTGATGGTCACTTCTGTCATTGTATCATTGATGAATGTTGACAGTGTCAGCCCCCATGGGTGTTGTTTGTCTGCACATGGCCAAAGGTATGTCTTATTTGCACTGCAGTATTTGGCTCCCTCAATTTATGTTGCAATGGGACACATACACTACTTTGCCACTGATGTGTTTTTTGTTCTGTGACCAGGAATCATCCATGCAGTTTGGCAGTTGCAGCTCTTTCTTTGTCAACACTTACCTTTTGGTCACTGTGGTGATGGGGCGTTAGACCCCATTGCCACAATGTTCAGAATGTGCTTCAGCTATGGACCCCACACTTACCTTTTTGTCACTGTGATGATGGGGGTTTAGACCCCATTGCCACAATGTTCAAAAGGTGCTTCAGCTATGGACCCCACACTTACCTTTTGGTCACTGTGATGATGGGGGTTTGAACCCCATTGCCACAATGTTCAAAATGTGCTTCAGCTATGGACCCCACACTTACATTTTGGTCACTGTGGTGATGGGGCGTTAGACCCCATTGCCACAATGTTCAGAATGTGCTTCAGCTATGGACCCCACACTTACCTTTTGGTCACTGTGATGATGGGGGTTTGGACCCCATTGCCACAATGTTCAAAATGTGCTTCAGCTATGGACCCCACACTTACATTTTGGTCACTGTGGTGATGGGGCGTTAGACCCCATTGCCACAATGTTCAGAATGTGCTTCAGCTATGGACCCCACACTTACCTTTTGGTCACTGTGATGATGGGGGTTTGGACCCCATTGCCACAATGGTCATGGCCTGCTTGCATTGTGGGGGCCACACACATATATGTGTGGCACATGTGCTAGGGGGTCACATTGTATGTTCAAAGTCATGTTCAGTGTTGTAGGCATTTGACACAGTCTACACACGCTTGTCATGGTGTTGGGGGATGTCTTTTCTTGCATTCCCTAGGTTGTGGTGTGCTGGTTGTGTCATGCATTGTCCATCCTATGAGTGGGGGTGGTAGTGGTGGTAGGCATCCAGCCCCCCTGGGTGAGGGTGGTAGTAGTGGTAGGCATCCAGCCCCCTGGGTGAGGGTGGTAGTAGTGGTAGGCATCCAGCCCCCCTGGGTGAGGGTGGTAGTAGTGGTAGGCATCCAGCCCCCTGGCTAAGGGTGGTAGTAGTGGTAGGCATCCAGCCCCCCTGGGTGAGGGTGGTAGTAGTGGTAGGCATCTAGCCCCCCTGGGTGAGGGTGGTAGTAGTGGTAGGCATCCAGCCCCCCTGGCTAAGGGTGGTAGTAGTGGTAGGCATCCAGCCCCCCTGGGTGAGGGTGGTAGTAGTGGTAGGCATCCAGCCCCCTGGGTGAGGGTGGTAGTAGTGGTAGGCATCCAGCCCCCCCTGGGTGAGGGTGGTAGTAGTGGTAGGCATCCAGCCCCCCCTGGGTGAGAGGCATCCAGCCCCCCCGGCTAAGGGTGGTAGTAGTGGTAGGCATCCAGCCCCCTGGGTGAGGGTGGTAGTAGTGGTAGGCATCCAGCCCCCCTGGGTGAGGGTGGTAGTAGTGGTAGGCATCCAGCCCCCCTGGCTAAGGGTGGTAGTAGTGGTAGGCATCCAGCCCCCCTGGGTGAGGGTGGTAGTAGTGGTAGGCATCCAGCCCCCCCTGGCTAAGGGTGGTAGTAGTGGTAGGCATCCAGCCCCCCCTGGGAGAGGGTGTTAGTAGTGGTAGGCATCCAGCCCCCCCTGGGTGAGGGTGGTAGTAGTGGTAGGCATCTGGCACCCCCATGGCTAAGGGTGGTAGTGGTGGTGGGCATCTGGCACCACCCTGGCTAAGGGTGGTAGTGGTGGTGGGCATCTGGCACCACCCTGGCTAAGGGTGGTAGTAGTGGTAGGCATCCAGCCCCCTGGGTAGGGGTGGTGGTGCGCATTCAGGCCCCTGTGTGCATATGTGGCATTGGTGATGGGCATCCCGCCCCTATGGTGCTGCTGTTGCTGGTGTAAGTATATTCTGCATCCCTCTGTGTGTGTGTGATGTGTCGTGTACGTGTTGTATGTGTTTTGTGGTTGGTGTCTGACTTACCTTCTGCGCCGTACGCGTCCGTGCCTGTTCCGGTAGTAAATGTAGGATATTGGTATGATCGGGACGAAGGGATTCATGGGTTGGTTCATGTCGTTCGTCCTTCTCGTTGCTTCGCGTCGTCCTCGTCGCTACGCGTCGTCCTCGTCGCTGGCGTGTTCGTCTCGTAGCCGTGTATTGTGTTGTGGCGCGAATCGGAGCTTATGTGCGCCTCTCCCGGATGCTTTGACGTGCCGTGCATAGCGACGGGTTCGGCGCGTACGGGAAGCGCATCGTACTTGGTCGGCCGGACGGAGCTGCATTTTCCCTTCCGTGCGACTCGATTCGGCGTTTCCGGATTTGCCTCGGTCGGAGTACAGGACCTGGATTGGGTGAGTACGGCTCGGCCGGATTCTGTGCTGTTGTGCGCATCGTACTTACTCGTTCGGTCTGCTGTACGGATCGGTCGGGAAACAGGCATTCGCATGGCTTTTTTTTGGTATTGGGTGCGCCTCCGACCGAGATCGGAATCGGCCCCAAAGTATTTATTTCTGGTGTATTAGTCCAATTAGTTCAATGGAAGCAACACTCACAGGTCATTAGGCTATCACACAGAAGTCCAGCACTGAAACAGCGTCCATAGTGACCTGGAGGGCGATGGTCAATCACATCGTAACACCTGTCCCACGCCGGCTGCTCTACGGAACCTCTCTGACTCTTGTCGGCTGCCCGTGGTCCACGAAGGGGACCCTCCTAAGAGGGCGGCCGCCTTAGTGCCACATGAGGGCACACGAGTCAGTCCAGTAGTTAGGAACCCACTATGGGTCCGCGTGCCTCGTCACTTCCGGTAAGGGGTGGGCGGGGGAAGCAGTATAAGTGCTTCTCCCCGCCCATCTGGCGGCCTCTTGGTGGCTGCCCGTTACGCCGTTCCCTCCCTACCGCTTACCCGGCGTACGTGCAGGGTTTGGGGTGGGAGAAGTGTACTAACGTGTTATTTTGTGTTGCAGGAGGAGTTACAGGGCGATCCAGAGGCTGTAAGGTACAGACGGGTACCCTTTGCAGGAGCACAACAAGGGTGCAAAAGCCAAGTGTACCCAGGGATGTCCTAGCGTTGTCCCCTGGAAGAGCGACGGCGCCCCGTTAGTTCTACGGGCGGTTGTGGGCCTGAGCAACCGGGGGCTGCCTGGAATGCTCCGCCCCCCCTTTGGGGGCGTGAGTAAGGGCGTGGACTGGCGGTCCACCGCTGGGAGGGTTGGCCCCACCCAAAATTGGTAAGCACCGATTGGCGACGGCCATGGTGTAACTTGGCTCATCAGGCGGGCAGGCGGCGTAAGGGGGCTTGCCTGCCTTTGGATCGCCTGTAAGATAACCCACCATGTTGGCATATTTGTTATGCAAATAAACCTGCAGCAATTTTCTCCAAAAACAATGTGTCGTGTGGTTTATTTACGGATGATATTGCTGTATGTGGTATGGGGAGTGTTGCCGATATTGGCACTATGTACAGGCACATCTGCAGTGTCGGTTCTTCTGTGACCTTGTGGTGGCTCGTCACCTGTGCTCAGAGCCACTGACTGCATGCTTTGATGAGGCGTGAGCGTCCGAGCGGGCCTGGCAGCTGAGCCCTCCACTGTCCCCATTTTTTCCGGGAGGCGGGCGGTGTCTCCTACACTGGGCTGCCACTGGGATTCAGGGGAGAGGAGGCGGCTGCTGCAGGGGTATGGCTGCTTATGGCAGCCCCTCCCAGCTGTTTCCTGCTCCATGTCACAGGAACTTTGATAACAAGGGTGGCTAGTTGAACCAGCTGGTGTGTACGGCAATGCTGATCATCATTGAGATTCAGCACAGCATCAGAGCTGGGTTTCTGTTAGTTTTCTATGCAGTTTGCACGTGATTGGGTCCTGCCTCGGCTTGTTGCTCCACAGCTGTTAAGACTGCTGTTATACTTCTGTGCATTGGGCCACAAGGAGCAGCACAGACCACATACTCATTTGGAGCCAAAAGGTGTGCACCAAAGTGAAAGTTTAGTCTCGCAGGGGCAGATTTACAAGCCCCTTACGCCACTTTTGCGCCGCCGTTGCATCACTTTTGTGACGCAGCAGCGGCGCAAATCATGCGCCATGCTGCGGGGGATTTACAACGTGACGCATCTAGGGAGATGCGTCACGTTGTAAAGCCTGCGCCACATGAAACCTGCGTCAGGTTTCATGTGGGCGTGCCGGCGCAGGGGGCGTTCCTGCGCAGGAAGCCCCGTAAAACTGACGCAGTGAAATCTACAAGATTTCACGGAGTCACTTTTACGTCCCTGTTGCATCAAATCCTTACGCCTGCTTCAAGCAGGCGTAAGGAGTGACGCAGCATGTTAGGTATAGGGCACCCCTGAGCAGTACTGGAGTTACGTCGCACTTGCGACACGACTCCAGTACTGCGCCACCTCTCCGCCGACAGATGCGTCACGCATCTGTTTATCCTTGCGCCATGATGCGCCGCATTGTAAATGTGGCGCATCTGTGGTGGCGCAAGGGTAAACTTGCGTCACGCATCTTCCCTGGCGCATCCCTGCTGATTTGCAGGGATGCGCCAGGGAACGTAAATCTTCCCCGCAGTGTCTAGTCAAGCATTCATGTCCATGAGATCCTTACAGAAAGGGGCCCCGGAAGGTGGCAGGAGGTCGTGTGCTGGGTTTCTACTCTTCTGCCTCCTCTGTAGAGGATGTTTCTCCTCCATTTAGTTTACTAACTAACACAGGTTGTCTGGTATTCACATAAATCAAGAGACATCTTTTACTCCATCTCCTCTGTTAACAACAAAAGGAAAGGGGAGGGAAGAGCTGGGACACACCTGGCCTGGAATTGCAATGATGTTCAAGCGAGGGAGTGAGGAAGTGGGAAGGGGTGCTCCCACCTGCAGAGCACTGATAGGGGAGCACTGGCTCTTCACTGACCACACTGCTGGGGTGATTGGGGGGTCCGTTTTTTGCAAGCAGTGTTTGAGAGCGGAAGAAAAACAAGCAACAATGCCAGAGGGGGGTGGGGAAGAAGAAATATAAAGTACCTCAATCCCAGCACGAGCAATGGAATGAGACTACTTAAAAACAAGCGTTGTCAAATCCGATAGTTCACGGTAATGCAAGAGCTATTGGTGTTGTCAATATCTTTTAGCCATGTTGTATAGCAGCACGGCTCAAAGTCATGAAGAAAAGCCCTATGATGTAGCCAGTGCTGGCTGCATCTTAGCTCTCTTTGTCTGGCAGGAGAGGGGGGAGAAGGAACACAACATGTAGAGCAGGGAAAGCAGTACAACACGGGAGGGGGTGGAGTCGTTGGGGAGAAGGTAACAAAATGCTACAACGCATCCAGCGGTATCTGCATCATTGTGCTTTGTTCTATTTTGGTGGGTGGGGGGCCAACACGACAACCATGGATGCCCTTTTGAGGTCGTCAGGGGTTGAAGTTGCAACCCCTGGCTTACCACTTGTGAGCCCTGGTACTGTCTTTGTGACCCCTGACCTCAGAGGAGGCTAAATCAGTACCAAGAGCACAAGAGCAGCTTCGCATTCCTTATTTGCTGTCTGCTTTTCATTATACCAATAGTGAATAATATTCTATCATTCACTATTAGTGTAATAAAAATGGGGCATACCAGCTGAAAAAGGAAAACCTTGGCAGCATCTGTGGTAAATAATAATAGTCTTAAATGTAGTATGTGTGGGTGAGAGTATGTTTATGTGAGAAAGGGCATGTGCATGTGTGGGCATTTGTTTGTGTGTGTAAGCATGTGTGTGTGCGTTAAAGTTAAAGTGAGTGAGAGTCAGTGACAGGCAGTGAGTGAGATGTGATTTGCGGCCCAGATATACTATTCTTCGACACAAGGCAACGCTGCTCCAATGTAGCTGCGCTGCCTTGCCTCAAAGAGAGAGAGAAAAAATCCACCATATCTAACAAGATATGGTGTATGTTTTCCCTCCCCATGCCCTGGTACACTTTTGGCAAACAAGGCACACACCCTTGCGCCATAGTACAAGGGTGTGTGCGTTCTCTGATGCATAGGTTTTGTAATGTAAGGGGTCACTTCCAATATAAAAAACTATGCCTTAAGGCTTTTCTTGTGTTGTATGTGTACTGTACAATGCAGCACGCGTGTGAAGTTGGGAAAATGTGGAGAAATTAAAAATCTCTTCTTGTTATGTCTCCCTCATAAAGTTATAAAATTCTGGCCCAAATTCCTGTCTGCCAATATTTGTAGATAGTGGTTTGCATCAAAACCTATGTGTGGTTGCAAGGCAACGCCCATGCAACACCCATGGAATGCCACCTTGACAAAAAATTAACACAAAGAATCACATAGCTCAATTTGTGCTACTGTGGGATATCATCCAACGCAAATCAGGACAGCGTAGAATAGTAAATTCCACCCTAACACTTAGCACCAGGTTTATGTCACAAAAGTGATGCAAACCCAGTGAAAAGTGTTAGCAAACCAGGTCCTGAAAGACAGTAGGTTTGAGTGAGATTTAGAGAGAATGTGAGTGAGGGAGGATGAATAAGAATGAGTGTAATGGGGTGTAAGAGAGAGCGAGTGAGATGTGAGGGTCCTGTGACATGCTTTCCTGGAACGAATCACGATCAAGGGTCATATGATGTAACTTCCTGTGATGTCATTGAAGTTAAAGGGTATGTGATGTCACTTCCGCTACCCTTGGCTTTTCAAAGAATCAACGCCCATGACGACAACAGGAGGGAGCAGAGGGACAGGGATATGTCTCTGCATTCAGGAGCAGCTGCTGTACACAAAGCAACCATGCGAAAAAGAAAACAGACAACATGAACGAGGGTGGAGGCGATGAAACTTGGTTGGGTGGGGGTGGAGAAGAAACGGACGGGGCAGATGGGTAGGAGGGGAAAGAACCAACATAGACAGGGGGTGGGTGGGGTGGAAAAAAGCAAAAGGAATATGGGAGACGGCCTGAAAACATATGCACTCATATGGGGGGCTTGAACACAAATAAAAATATAGCTCCATAAACAGGAGCAGTGAAAGGACACAAGTACTTGGTGCATGCTCCAGGGGAGGGCCAGACCTAAGAAGAGGACATTACGCATGCATACCATGTTGAAAGGGAACAAAGCAAATGGGAGCGATGCTGAAGCTAACCAATGGTGAGCTATGGACGGGCTGTATACCACTAATGGTAAACAGGGACATGGTAGGCTCCTGGTAACATTGTTATACCGGGTCTTCACGAAGAACCCCTTCACTGTATTAGCACATTTACGGACCTCCTGGGAAGATTCCCTAGGATGTCGTACCATGACTCAGACTGACTTAAGGCCGAAGAATACCCCAGCAAGGTACCCTGAAACACTCACTTCAACTATATACAATTTTGAATCCTACACAGGCCTACCTGGCCCCCTGATGCCTACAATGAATGCCTTCGCTGTAAATCAGGCACAGCAGACTTGCTAGATGCAGAAGCCCTGCTTCTGTATGGGTTTCATATTAAGAGTCGGACGAGAATTTTTGACTTCTGAAAAAGGAAGTGTTCATTTAAGTGGAAGGCTGAGGGACAGCAATCGAAAAGAGTCTGGAGAAATCAAGTTGGAGAGAATCGGTGTTCAGCCTAAACTGAGGCTTCAGGTTTAAATGTGTGTGGCTCTACATCAGAAGATGGGTATGGTACTGAGCCTTAGGATTGAATGGTATTCAGTCAAAATATTGAGTTGGAAATGCCGACACACTAATATCGAGTTGTAAATATCGTGACACAGAAATATCAACAGCAAGTATATCGTGGTCAAGACTATCGACTTTAAGGAAAGAAATATAGTCATTAATATTGTTTGCAAAATATAGTTGTTTAAAATATCGATTTTTTTAATTAGTGTTATTTATTTTAGTATATATTTTAAATGTATGTGATGTATTTTTTGTATAAGTGTTGTTTATGTTTTTTAATATATGTGTTACATTTTTAGTAGTTATTCATTTTATTTTAATTAAATTTTGAGTTTTTTAGTTCTGTAGCGGGTTGTGGGTTTATTGGGGAATAGGGTGGGAAGTAATTTAATTATAATAAATGATTGAATATTTTTTATTTATTAATATTTATTTAACTGATATTTTATAATGTTAATTGTGTTTTTAATTTTATGGGGTACATTTTATGTGTGGGTTGTGGGGTTTATAGGGGCATAAGGTGGGAAGTAATTAATGTTTAATTAATTATTAATTAGTTGTTAATTAATATTAATTCATTGATTAATTAATTATGGTAATTGTGTAATTAATTTTAGATGCAGGATGTGGGGTATATAGGTGTAAAGGGTGGGAAGTAACTTATTTTTAATTAATTAATATTTAGTTGTTAATTATTAATTAATTAATTGACAATTAAATATGGAAATAGTGTAGTTAATTTTAGTTGTGGGTTGTGGGGTTATTCGGGGTAAAGGGTGGGAAGTAATTTATTTTTAATTAATTATTAATTATTGATAATTAATATTAATTAATTAATTGATAACTAATTAGAGTGATTGTTTAATTATTTTGTGTGTGTTAGTTTGGGGTTTTAGGGGTAAAGGGTGGGAGTAAACTAATTTTACTTACTTTATAATTAGTTGTTGAATACTATAATCTATTTAATTGAAATTTATTTTTTCTTGAGTAATTCATTTTTTTACAGTTTAATTTCAGGTCTGGGTTGTGTAGATTATAGTCGTAAAGGGTGGGAAGTGAATTGATTTTTATGTGTTTTAATTTGTTTTTTAATTAATAATATTTGTTTCATTGATAATTAATTGTTAATTATGCAAACACATCATTTTATTTTAGATATGGGTTGTGAGTTTTGTGGTGTTATAGGATAGGAAGTGAATAGACTAAATTTATGTAATAATTGATGTTTTTGTTAATAAATAATTTCTAAATGAAAATATTTATTTGTTTGAAATTTTTTTTTAAATGTTATTTAATATAATATTTGTAGGTATTTGTGATATGTATTTAACATTATAATATGTTTTTTTCATTTTTAATATTAAATATATTTTGATTTTGATTTTTAACATATTTGTTTATTTACCTCTTTTTAAAAATTTTTTTATTTTGTTGATGATATTTTGTTTGTTTTTAATTTTTAACTGAATGGAGTGGGAATAGTAAATTGTACCCCTCCGCAATCCAAAACTTTCCCTATTGATGCACTGACTGGAGCGGAAATAGTAAATTGTATCCCTCCGCTATCCAACACTTTCCCTACTGTTGCCTGACTGGAGTGGGAATAGTAATTTTTTCCCCTCCGCTATCCAACACTTTCCCTACTGTTGCACTCATTGGAGTGGGAATGGTAATTTTTACCCCTCCACTATCCAACACTTTCCCTATTGTTGCACTGACTGGAGTGGGAATAGTAAATTTTATCCCTCCGCTATCAAACACTTTCCCTACTGTTGCACTCATTGGAGTAGGAATAGTAATTTTTACCCCTCTGCTATCCAACACATTCCCTACTGTTGCACTGACTGGAGTGAGAATAGTAAATTTTATCCCTTCGCTATCCAACACTTTCCCTACTGTTGCACTCATTGGAGTGGGAATAGTAATTTTTACCCTTCCAGTATCGAACACTTTCCTCACTGTTGCACTGACTGGAGTGGGAATAGTCAATTTTATCCCTCTGCTATACAACAATTTCCCTACTGTTACACTCACTGGAGTGGGAATAGTAATTTTTACCCCTCCGCTATCCAACACATTCCCTACTTTTGCACATATTGGAATGGGAATAGTAATGTTTACCCCTCCGCTATCCAACACTTTCACTACTGTTGCACTCATTGGAGTGGAAATAGTCATTTTTACCCCTCCCCTATCCAACACTTTCCCTACTGTTGCACTGACTGGAGTGGGAATAGTAAATGTTACCCCTCCCCTATCTAACACTTTCCCTACTGTTGAACTGATTGGAGTGGGAATAGTAATTTTTACCCCTCCGCTATCCAACACTTTCCCTACTGTTGTGCTCACTGGAGTGGGAATAGTAATTTTTACCCCTCCGCTATCTAAATCTTTCCCTACTGTTGCACTCATTGGAGTTTTTATAAATATAGGATGTCAATATTTTTTACATCAATATTTATAGCTCGATATTGTGGTATGGGTATTCTTTAGGTGTCGATATTGTGTCAGTGAACCGGATTGTATAACAGGTCTGAGGATTACTGTTATGAGTTTGCAAACTGGTTGATAAGCAAGCATGTGAGGAGGTAGATTAAAGTACTTTAATGTGCTGCTGGCCTTCACCTGGCCATCACCATTTTAAGAATGTTTAGAGCCTGGCCATGACCTATTTTGGCAAACACTATTTAGGACAACTTTGAATCTATTACCCATTTTTAGCTAATGCACGCCCTTAGGATGGAAATGAGAATAAACTATACATCAAACTTTCAGAAACAGAGGCACACAAAAACAGCTAAACGTCTAAGGTGCCAGGCACTCCACATTCAGCGTAGTAAAAGAAAGCTCGAACAAGTATTAAAAACGCATTTCTTTTTTGCTCTTTGCTCTAGATTTTTTGGGGCAGATTTACAAGCCCCTTGCGACACATTTGGGCCGCCGTTGCGTCACTTTTGTGACGCAGCGGCAGCGTAAACAATGTGGCCAATTAACAATGTGACGCATCTAGGGAGATGAGGCACGTTGTGAAGCCTACGCCACATTATACCTGCGTCAGGTATAATGTATGCAGGGTGGGCGTTCCCACGCAGGAAAGCTTAGTAAAACTGACGCAGTGAAATCTACAAGATTTCACTGCGCCACTTCTAGGACGCCACTGCGTCAAAACCTTGCGCCTGCTTGAAGCAGGCGTAAGGAGTGACGCAGTACAATGAGTATAGGCCTCAACATGCATTGCTGGAGTTGCGTCGTGCTTGCGACACGACTCCCGCAATGCGTGACTTTTGGGCCAACAGATGCGTCAAAATTTCTGACGTATCTGTCAGTCCTTGCGCCATGGTGCGCCGTATTGTAAATACGACGCATCCATGGTGGCGTAAGCGTATCGCTGGCTGGCGCAGGGTAACTGACACATCTCTACAGATGCGCCAGTTTCTTGTAAATCTGCCCCTCAGTGTCTTGCAACAACATATTATGTGGATTTCACTTTTGGCATTCTTGCTGCAAGCAGGAATATCAAAGCACAGCTTTGAGAATGTTCACAATTACATGGGTAAAATCTGATATTATTCCCCTTCATCCCTGTCTTTTGCTTCGCTCCTCTTTCACACTGACTCTCCAGAAATGGGAGGAGTTAGGAGACAGAAAGACCAAGAGGCAAGCTGATAAAGAGAAAGATATAGTGAGAGAGGTGAAGTAGATGGAAAAAGGAGGTAGAGATCAGTTAGATACTGAGAGATGCAAGGTAAAGAGAGAAAGTTGAGGTGGCCTAAAAATATGAAGAGGCACGGGTAGGGAGAGAAAAAGAGGACATGTAAGGCTTTATAGTGTGGAAATAGAGAAAGAGAGAGGGATACGGAAATGTGAAGAGAGGGAGACAGATGGGCACAGATAACAGTGAGGTTAACAGAGAGCGTGGTAAGGTAGAAAGAGAGCTTTGTTAGAAAGAGGTAGAGTTGGAGAGGGCAAAAAGTAGGCAGGTAGAGAGTTTGAATAGTGACAGAAGTATAAAGAGATGCAAGGCAGAGTGAAGGATAGAAAGAGCTATCACGTGCAGAGAGACGGGAGGAGGGCAGAAAGAAAGATGAATTAGATCCAGTGGATGGAGATTGCGAGGTAGAGAAAGTGATGTGGAGAAAGATAGAGAGGGCAGTCAGAGAGACGACGAAGGAAAATTAATTATTTATTTAATTTCACCGCGTGGTCGTCTGTCGAATCCCCCCCAACCCGGCTTCACCGTTCCTACCTCCGCGGGCCGCTCCCGGCTAATGGGCTGCTAATCCATTGTGTTTGCGCACATGGCATCGCACCGCTGAAGCAAGGCACCTCCAAGGGAATCCTGTAAAAGATCATTGAGGGTATCCAGTCTTTCACCACAAAGCATTCACATAGCTGCCAAGGTTTCAGATTGGTTATGTGTGACATTTTAATAATTTCAGTGTAATTATGCGTGACATTCAACGACTATGAGTGACACTTTCTCGCGAGCCAAAAATCAAGCAATGAATACGATGGAAACATATAAATATCAGAAATTACACCCATTTGAGCAACTAGGAACTCTAATAAGATCTTAAAACTGCTGCACAGCACCACAATTTGCTGCCAAAAAATTCAGCCCATACAGTGAACCTGTCACACCTACACCTCAGGCTCTGTACTGGGAGACAGCGTGCATATGTGAGTTTACTGCAGGAAAGGTTTGTGGTAATATCAGAAAAATCAAGAGTAAAACCCAGTGCAGCAAACCCAACACACCCACAAACAGCCCAAAACAATCAGCCAAAACTGTCACTTCAGGGGTTGCATTGGAGGCGGGCATGAAAAGAAAGCTACCGCCTCAATGTCTCAACAAGGTATGGATGGGAGAGTGCGTGTATTTAAGCTTGCTGCAGGCCAGTTTTTTTTATAAAGTCAGGAAATTAACAGTAAAACTCAGTGCAAGAGATTTAAGAGGCCAAAAAATGTCAGCCCACACACTGGCCTGTTCAAGACCTTGGCTTCTCCAAATTAATTGTTTTCCTTTTTGCAGTTTTATGTAGCGCCGGCTCAGCCAAAAGGTATTGAATGGCTTTAAACGAGCACCAGTTACATTTTATGAACACAGGGAGTTATTTGCCCAAAATCACAGGCTGTTGAGCCTATGCCGGGAGTCAAAACTGTTTCGGTTCCTCAGTTCCAAAGTCAGTAGCTGACTGATGGCACATCCTCTTTATAATGCTATCCCATTGCTTTTTCTCGGGTGCAAAGCACTTACTTAAACCATATATGGTAAGCTCCGCTTGTACCCAGAAGCACCCAGAGTCTTGGACTCACTCTCCACGCCTGTGACAGGTCGGCCTGCGCCAGTAGGACACCATTAGTGTGGAGGGAATAAACTGCTGTAAGCAGTGCTCAACTCACACACGGCACCAGGACTATTCACCAGGAAATGTAAGAAAGTAGCAGAAGGGGTGATGCCCACTGCCCAGACCACCATAAAGTTCATTGTGCAGCACTGGGAAAAAAAACCCAAAGAACTTACATCTCCTGGAAACAATTGAACTGCTGCATAAAACGGAAAGCAACAGAATGCGCCAGGTCCATATGAGCTGGGCCAGAGCTTGCTGTTGTTTATTTTTAAGTGACGTCCCTCCGAATTCAGTCACCATAATAACAAGTGGGGTGACTGCGCACAATAATGGCCAGTGCACGTGGCTGTCCTTGAATTAAATGCACAATTATGTGCATGATTTGGGCAATTAAAACGTGAAGATCATCTGTGTGGTGGCATTGGTAGAAGTATAAGTGTGCGTTTTTAGGCCGGCACAGAAATGTTACATGTGATAATTCTAACAGCCTGAGATAGGTGTCTGCGTGCTGTGCGTGCGTGTCACTGGCTATGTGCAAGTTTGTGGCTGTGAATGTAGATGTGTCGCGTGTGTGTGAAAAGCAAGCAAATTTGGAACTTTACTTACTTGCATTACCCCGCCGGCAGCTGAATGATATTATGATCTCAATTCAGGGCTAGGCTCACTTTTTTGCAGCGATACAGCCGGCGGCCATACATGGCCGCGGCCTGCCTCACCTCTCTCTGTGCAGCCTGGTGATCGGCCGACGGCATCAAACAGGTCCGTCGCGCTGCCCGCTACCTACAAGTTCAGTGGCACCACAATCAGTGGAGCTAAGTCACCCCGGCCCAAAACAAGTTTGGGCACTGAGGGGCCGATTCCGATCTCGGTCGGAGGTGCACCCAATAGCATTCGGTCGGGAAAAAAGCCATGCGAAAGCCTGTTTCCCGACCGATCCGTACAGCACACCGAACGAGTAAGTACGATGCGCACAACAGCAAAGAATCCGGCTGAGCCGTACTCACCCAAACCAGGTCCAGTTCCCCGACCGAGGCGAATCCGGAAACGCCGAATCGAGTCGCACGGAAGGAAAAATGCAGCTCCGTCCGGCCGAACGAGTACGATGCGCTTCCGTACGCGCCGAACCCGTCGCTACGCACGGCACGTCAAAGCATCCGGGAGAGGCGCACATAAGCTCCGATTCGCGCCACAACACGATCCACGGCTCCGAGACGAACACGCCAGCGATGAGGACGAGGCGAAGCGACGAGGACGACGCGAGCGACGAGGACGACGCGAAGCAACGAGAAGGGACGAACGACACGAACCAACCATGAATCCCTTCGTCCCGATCATACCAATATTCTACATTTACTACCGGAACAGGCACGGACGCGTACGGCGCAGAAGGTAAGCCAGACACCAACCACAAAACACATACAACACATACACGACACATCACACACACACAGAGGGATGCAGAATATACTTACACCAGCAACAGCAGCACCATAGGGGCGGGATGCCCATCACCAATGCCACATATGCACACAGGGGCCTGAATGCGCACCACCACCCCTACCCAGGGGGGCAGGATGCCTACCACTACTACCACCCTTAGCCAGGGGGGCTGGATGCCTACCACTACTACCACCCTCACTCAGGGGGCTGGATGCCTACCACTACTACCACCCTTACCCAGGGGGGCTGGATGCCTACCACTACTACCACCCTCACCCAGGGGGGCTGGATGCCTACCACCACCCTTAGCCAGGGGGGCTGGATGCCTACCACTACTACCACCCTCACCCAGGGGGGCTGGATGCCTACCACCACCCTTAGCGAGGGGGGGCTGGATACCTACCACTACTACCACCCTTAGCCAAGGGGGCTGGATGCCTACCACTACTACCACCCTCACCCAGGGGGGCTGGATGCCTACCACCACCCTTAGCCAGGGGGGCTGGATGCCTACCACCACTACCACCCTCACCCAGGGGGGCTGGATGCCTACCACTACTACCACCCTCACCCAGGGGGGCTGGATGCCTACCACCACCCTTAGCCAGGGGGCTGGATGCCTACCACCACTACCACCCTCACCCAGGGGGGCTGGATGCCTACCACTACTACCACCCTTATCCAGGGGGGGCTGGATGCCTACCACTACTACCACCCTCTCCCAGGGGGGCTGGATGCCTACCACTACTACCACCCTCAGCCAGGGGGCTGGATGCCTACCACTACTACCACCCTCACCCAGGGGGCTGGATGCCTACCACCACCCTTAGCCAGGGGGCTGGATGCCTACCACTACTACCACCCTCACCCAGGGGGGCTGGATGCCTACCACTACTACCACCCTCACCCAGGGGGGCCGGATGCCTACCACCCTCACCCAGGGGGGCTGGATGCCTACCACTACTACCACCCTCACCCAGGGGGCTGGATGCCTACCACCACTACCACCCTCAGCCAGGGGGGCTGGATGCCTACCACTACTACCACCCCCACTCATAGGATGGACAATGCATGACACAACCAGCACACCACAACCTAGGGAATGCAAGAAGAAGACATCCCCCAACACCATGACAAGCGTGTGTAGACTGTGTCAAATGCCAACAACACCGAACATGACTTTGAACATACAATGTGACCCCCTAGCACATGTGCCACACATATATGTGTGTGGCACCCACAATGCAAGCAGGCCATGACCATTGTGGCAATGGGGTCTAAACCCCCATCACCACAGTGACCAAAAGGTAAGTGTGGGGTCCATAGCTGAAGCACATTTTGAACATTGTGGCAATGGGGTCCAAACCCCCATCATCACAGTGACCAAAATGTAAGTGTGGGGTCCATAGCTGAAGCACATTTTGAACATTGTGGCAATGGGGTATAAACCCCCATCATCACAGTGACCAAAAGGTAAGTGTGGGGTCCATAGCTGAAGCACACTTTGAACATTGTGGCAATGGGGTCCAAACCCCCATCATCACAATGACCAAAATGTAAGTGTGGGGTCCATAGCTGAAGCACATTTCGAACATTGTGGCAATGGGGTCCAAACCCCCATCATCACAGTGACCAAAAGGTAAGTGTTGACAAAGAAAGAGGTGCAACTGCCAAACTGCATGGATGATTCCTGGTCACAGAACAACAAACACATCAGTGGCAAAGTAGTGTATGTGTCCCATTGCAACATAAATTGGGGGAGCCAAATACTGCAGTGCAAATAAGACATACCTTTGGCCATGTGCAGACAAACAACACCCATGGGGGCTGACACCGTCAACAATCATCAATGACACAATGACAGAAGTGACCATCAGAATGCAGACCCACATATTTGCACCAATGGGCACACACATGCAGATACCCTGTGGAGACTGCAGATGTGAGGTGAACAGATACCATACCATGGCAGCAATGGGACACACAAACCATGATCATTGTGCTGACCGATGACCTAGGAGTCCCAGGGACAGCAGGGGAAACCCACCAAACTACATACAGCCAATGGCACACCCAAGATATGCCAATGCAGTGGTGCAGATGCACAAACACAAACAGGCAGACCCACACTGCACATCATACACAACAGGTGAGGGGGGTGCCAGTGTCCCCAGGCAACCACACAACACATGAGGAGACCTGAATACCAATCATACAGATGTGCATACAGTGCCACACAAAGGTAACTCATGGATCCAAATCCCCTATGTGGGCAAGCAGGCATTGTCAGATGAGAGGGAGCACAAATCACACATGTCACACAGGCACGTAGGGACAGCAACTGACACAGCAAGACACAGACACACCACAGCACCACCCCCAGGGCCCCCACAATGTGGTGACCCTGGGCTGCATTACAATCCCACTGTGATGACAAAGCTAAATGTGGTTCACACTGTGAACCACAGTCATGTGTTCTGAGCAACTAACTACCATCACACCTACACAAGCACAAATCAAACAGCATGGCCAGTAAGCCAAGGCCAACATGGAGGCAGGGGCCTAGCCGGGCAACAACTCTCATCTGCACACACTCAACACCACACCCCTCGACCTCCAACAATGTGCAGCAGTGAAGCACACATGCACTGGTGACATTGCACATGCACCCATGACTATTCCAGGGTGGTGGGTGGGAACCAAGGTGCAGAAACACATCACACATGGACACTCAACAAGACTCCTGAATGTCTGACACACTGCACACTACGCTGTACATGGACATGACGGCAATACCACACCAACCAATGGGATCCCAGCCACAGTCAGACACCAATGAAGAAGCCAAGGTCACCCACAAAGAACACACATAGACAACAACCAACATTGCAGCCCGGACCCTGAGGAGTGCCAGCAGTCACACACACAACGTATCACAATCACTGAAAGATAACACAAACTGGAAATCACATGACAGGGGCAAACAACAAGTGCCAAGGGGAAACCTGACTGTGACCCATCTGCGTCTGCACACAAACTCAGCCCTGACAGCAAACACACCTATGGGTGACACCCTGATGACCAGTAATGTGCCATGCACCCACATCACAGAGAACCCAGGGCGAAGACTTTGGGGGAACATAGGTCAACTCAGCTAGCATCACAAACAGGTACAACACTAGGGATCACAGCATGCACAGCTAAACGGAAGTGAACACACAGACATGCACATACAACACACACCTTGGGCGCAGGCAATGTCACAGGAGTACACACTGCCATGAGGGGACTCCACTCCTGTGTGAGGAAAGCTGTGCCATATGTTGCCTCAGTAGGGCCCCATCATGTCAGCTGAGCACTTGGTCACACAATCAACAATTAGCACCAAATGAGGGCTCCCGTAACATCAGCCTGGTCATGGAAGTGCCAACGGAATCATCAGCACAGATCCAACACACTTGTATAGCAATGTTGCACTGACAACACAGATGAGTCCTTCCCCATTGATGCCCAAACCTGCATGTCCACTGGAGATGGCCACACGGTCAGGGAAGTAGACGAATTGAACAATGGCAGGCACAACAGATGTGCAGGGGTGGAAGCCACAGATGTGAAATAGGCAATCTAAGTAGGAAATCCCATTGCCAAATACTAAACACATGACACCCTCAGATGCTGCTATGGATGACATGGATACACCACAGGATAGGACACATTCCCCCTGGACCACATGGGTTCCTGCACAGTAACACTTCATTATCATGAGACCAAATATCACCATCACTGCAGCAAGGGCATGGTTAGCATCATCAACATCATGTACATCAGAAGCAAAAGCACTAGAGAACAGAAAGTTGCTTTATTCAGCATATGTGGCATTAAAAGTAGAAGTCCAGTAGAAAATAAACAAAGGCCAATGGCCAGTCCATCAACAAAGTCACAAGTGGGTGACAGTGGCAGATGCCACCCTACACATGCCTGCACAAAACCAGGGACAATCCACTAGGAGGGGCAACCGGGGGGTAGGCCAGGCACCGCAGGGACAGGATCAGGGCTCACCAGGAGGAAGCAGGGAAGGGGTGGTGGGTGCTGGAGAGCCACTGACAACTGCAGTGGAGGTGTCTGACATGGTGTGTGCCGGCACAACTGGGGGGCATGGCTCAGATGTTGTGGGTGCCGGCACGACTGCAGATGGAGTGGACAGGTCCGCCACTGCAGTGCCCAAGTCAGACAGGGTGGTAGTGGACTCCACTGCAGTGCCTACCACCAGGGGAGGAGAATGGGGAACAGGCAAGGTGGGCTGGACAGAGGGGGAGGACACCCTCACCACATCAGTGGCACAGACAAGCGCAGCGGGGGGTGTGGTGCCGGGAGAGCAAGTGGCAGGGGGAGAAGGCCGGATCCTCTTGGGGATGGTATATCTGTGGGTGGGGGAACCTGGGGCAGGGTGTGGTGGGGGCACCTGTGGAGTGGGGGCCTGAGGGATGGAGGAAGGAGACCTGGTGCTTGAGCTGCAGGGCGGCGGCGGGGTCTTGCTCTTACCACTCCGGGGGGACTTGCGGGTGGGGGCCTCAGTTTGTCTGCGCCTGGGGGAGGGTGTCCGGGGGTGAGGGGCACTCTGCTCCGTGTGGGGGGGCTTCCTCTTCCCCCTGGATGCTGGAGCAGCTGGATCGGAGGGGAAGAGGCCGAGGTCACTGAGGAAGAGGCGCTGGGTCTTTGAGGTTGCAGGTGAGGCAAGGGAGGGTGCTTTGGAGGGAGAGGCAACTGAGGACTGCGCAGTGCCCGTGGATGCGTGTGTGTGTACCAGGGCCCCATCCCCTGTGAGTCTGGTTTCAGTCCCCTGACTGTGCGTGCGTGTGCGTTTTGTTTGTGGCGTGTGTGTCTGTGTGCTGGACGTGTGTGTGCTGGTGTGTGCCTGTGCCGGTGTGTGTGTGCTTGGGACGGGTAAGGTGCTGGGGAGTGTGGATGGAGCAGAGGCAGGAGGGGTGAGGGACTGTCTGAGGAGGGACACTGCTGCCGTCAGGGAGGAGTCCATGGACCTATTGCCCCTCTGTAGGTCAGACATGCCCGATGAGATGCCCTCCATGAACAACACCAGCTGAGTCAACAGAGCGGTGTGCGCATGGAGGACACTCAGCATGGCTGTCTGCCCTACATGGAGCTGGCGAAGGAGGTACACAGACTCCTCACTCAGGGCAGCAGGGGACACAGGGGCAGGGGGTGCGGTGCCTGGCCCAAAGGAGACACGCTCCCGAACATGGGAGCCTCCACGGACCTGGGGAATGGGAGCCGATGGGAGGGCGGTGGTGGTGCTGGTGGTGGCGGGGACAGCAACACTAGCTGGGGTGTGGTGGCTGCTGACACCCGTCTCCATAAGGGAGTCATCCTCCGAGTTGCTCTGGTCCTCAGCTGAGGTGGATGGTGCTGAGGACTCCTCGGTGTGGCTCCCCTCGCCCTCCGTGCCACTGGGTGCCTCCGACCACTCCTCGGCTGCTGACCCAGTCTGGCTCTCTGGCTCCTCCTGGTCCGTGGAGCTGTCCCCTTCCGTGGCCGTGGATGTATCTGCAAACAATGGGGAAACAGACAGACATCAGTCACCTGCACCAAACGCACACACCACTGTGAGCACAGCACATTACAGAGCAAGCCCTGGCATCATTAGTTGTACATTGCTAAAAGTGCCCTAACTGAACAGGAGAAGCCAATTGTCAGTCTGATGCCAAGCATGGCACTCACATCCCACATGGCCTTGCACCCATCTGTCTGGTGTCTGTTGGATTGCAACACCCCAGTGTGGACACATGCACCAAGTACACAGTAGTTGGACAGTGCAGAGGACACGGTGTGGCATGTGGATATGCACACATCACAGCTCTTGCCACTGAGTCAGTACAGGTTTCCGGATGAAAGGGATGCCCAGAGTCAAATAGGAAATGCATGTGATGCATACCAGCGACAGACACCATGATGCACCCATGTCCTGATAGCCATCGCCACAATGGTGTGCATGTAGCACATGTCACTCCCCTGCAGGACCACCAATAAGTTGACACATGCCATGGCAGAGGCATGACTGCTAAGTCATACATCACTGTCTCAGTGATGTATGACTTGGCAGCCAGACAACAACACTATGCACTGTGTCACAATAGTAGGTCATGGGGAATGCAAGTCCTGGAGCTGCACAAGTGCACATGTACATCCCCCACACAACACATCATCTTAACCCTCATCTGTCCAGGTCATACCTATTGGACATATGGGAGACCTGTGACACTACCCTCTGAACCTGAGCCCCTCACAATCTGCTGTGAATGGGGAACAGCTGCCTGAACTTCACATTCGCATACCCCAGTCTGCACGGGCAGCTGATCAAACACCTATGTGACACACAAGTATCGTCTCCTATGGTCACATCTCCAGGGGCATGCTGAGCCCCTACCAAGAAACACCCCAGCAGTCCTGGCAACTAATCCACAGCACACTGACACAGAGGCAGACACCTGAGGGGTCAAATCACTGTGCACAATGTGTCAGCTGATACACGGGAGTGGGAGTACAGAGTGCATTGCATGGCCTGGAGTAGGCATGACTGTCCTGCTCCACATGAATGAGGGATGAGCCCTGGACAGTGGATAGCTGGCTATGTATGTGTGACACACGTAATCTGCACACTCCTGGGGCCCAAACATTGTTCCCACCCGCTGCATGGGCGTGTGCCACATACCCCAGGCACATGTGGTGGCTCAGCTCAGCAAGTGGACCGCATATCAAAGCAACACGCAGATTACATGTCCGAACACAGGCGTTGTGTGAACAATGGACCCACCCATGATGCACACAACAGAGTTAGGGAAACAGATGCTGTCCCCCACCTTTAGTGAAGCAAACTGCAAGGACACAGTCCCAAGTGACACAATTCCCTGAATGTAAGGGCCACACCTGGGTATCAGATGAGCAGTGGGCAGTGCACAATAGAGGGACATGGCTCCTGGACAACATAACTGCTGCACTGTGGCAGTTGAACCAGGCCAGAGGAGGGCACAAAGCATGTAATACAGAGTTCACAGTGCAGTCTTTGACTCACCCCCTCCTTGCTGCTGTCTGGCCTTCAGCTGCCCATCCAGGTCTGGAAACACCACCGCCAGGATCTGGAGCATGTGGGGGGTCATGGTCCGTGTTCCGCCCCTCCTGCGAGGAGGCGACAGCTTCAGCTGGACCCGTGCAATCCTCCGGGTCCAGCCCCGAAGGTCCTGCCACCTCTTCTGGCAGTTGCGGATCCGGCGCTTGTAGACCCCCACGGACCGGACGGCCCGGACGATGTCCTTCCAGATCTCCTGCTTCCGATGGGCATTAACCTGTCAGGATGACAAAGTGAAAAGGCCATTACTACACATGCAACATATCCGTGCATGACACAGTTGTATATACATGTCTCAATCACAGGGGCACATGATGTACACAGGCAGTGCAAAGCTGCCCATGGACAGTTTGCCAGACGTCACTACATGGTATCATTGCATGGGAAGTAAAACCTTGTTCAAATGCACTGTCACTGCACCATACCTGTCCAGTGCATGTCACTACACACTATGGGGGTGACAACTACTCAGTGAGCCTGCTAGCCAGTGGCGAGCAGACTTTCAGCCTTGCTAGTCAGACAATATGCACATTCAGAAAGGCAGTGCACAGAACACTCACCTGCTCCCCTGGTGTCCCCTACAGCTTGCTGTACTGTGGAAGTAGGCTGTCCAGCAGGGCCTGGTTCTCCTCAAGGCTGAAGGCTGGGGCTCTCTCCACAGTACGTGCCATTGCAGGGTCCAGAGGGGCAGAGACAGCAGCAGTGCAGTGGCAGATGTCGTCCTGGAGCATGTAGTGCAGGCAAGTGAGCTCTCAGGGGAACAGCCAGCAATATATATGTGCTGGAGAGGCAGATACTGTCCCTTGTGTCCAAAGTGATAGGTCCAAGTCGTTTGCATCTTCTGAATCTGGCCAATCCATGGAATAGCAGCACCAAAACACGCCCACAGCATCCTTCAAATCTTCAACTTCATGACATACATGATTTTGCAACATTGTTGTGGGTGACCAACTGATTTTCCAGCAACCGACTCGTTCGAAATTCGAAAACGCGTCCGTTGCCAGGCAAGCCCATTGTCAATGGGTGCGCACCGATCGGTCCATTGCGGTACAACGCGTACAGGGGTACAACGCGTGCACCGCACACATTGAATGCAATGGGCCGGCCGGGGCACCGATCGGTCCATTGCAGTACAACGCGTACAGGGGTACAACGCGTACAGGGGTACAACGCGTACCCGCACACATTGAATGCAATGGGCCGGCCGGGGCACCGATCGGTCCATTGCAGTTCAACGCGTACAGAGGTACAACGCGTACCGCGCACATTGAATGCAATGGGCCGGCCGGGGCACCGATCGGTCCATTGCAGTACAACGCGTACAGGGTACAACGCGTACAGGGGTACAACGCGTACCCGCACACATTGAATGCAATGGGCCGGCCGGGGCACCGACCGGTCCATTGCAGTACAACACGTACAGGGGTACAACGGCGTACAGGGGTACAACGCGTACCGCACACATTGAATGCAATGGGCCGGCGGCACCGACCGGTCCATTGCAGTTCAACGCGTACAGGGGTACAACGCGTACCCGCACACATTGAATGCAATGGGCCGGCCGGGGGCACCGACCGGTCCATTGTAGTACAACGCGTACAGGGGTACAACACGTACAGGGGTACAACGCGTACCCGCACACATTGAATGCAATGGGCCGGCCGGGGGCACCGACCGGTCCATTGCAGTTCAACGCGTACAGGGGTACAACGCGTACTCGCACACATTGAATGCAATGGGCCGGCCGGGGGCACCGACCGGTCCATTGCAGTTCAACGCGTACAGGGGTACAACGCGTACCTGCACACATTGAATGCAATGGGCCGGCCGGGGCACCGACCGGTCCATTGCAGTACAACGCGTACAGGGGTACAACGCGTACAGGGGTACAACGCGTACCCGCACACATTGAATGCAATGGGCCGGCCGGGGGCACCGACCGGTCCATTGCAGTTCAACGCGTACAGGGGTACAACGCGTACCCGCACACATTGAATGCAATGGGCCGGCCGGGGGCACCGACCGGTCCATTGCAGTTCAACGCGTACAGAGGTACAACGCGTACCCGCACACATTGAATGCAATGGGCTGGCCGGGGGCACCGACCGGTCCATTGCAGTACAACGCGTACAGGGGTACAACGCGTACAGGGGTACAACGCGTACCCGCACACATTGAATGCAATGGGCCGGCCGGGGGCACCGATCGGTCCATTGCTGTTCAACGCATCACTGTACATGTGACTGGCATATGTCAGCATGCCTGTCTCAGATGGACATATGCCAGCCACAGATAGCTCCCAGGGAGTGAGGGGCACACCTACATCACGACAGCCTGTCCAAACTTTATCATAAGTCATGTAAGGCTGCATTTCCTATTGTGTGTATGTTGGTGTACATGTTGTCCTGTGGGTGTCACCTGTGGGCAGCCACCCCCAGGCAGTGCACGTGTTAATGGGGACAGGATCCTGGGTGTTATGTGTACATGACCACTGTGATGTGCAACTGTTCATATCTGTGCATGTGCCATGGTCACATTTCACGGTGGTGTATGTGTATGTCATGTCACATACCCCGTGAGTCCCATGTGGGACGGTATGTTTGAGCCAGGGTGTCCCAGTGGCACAATAGTGATGGTCCTCCACAGTCTTTGTGCATGTAGTGTTTACAATGTCTCTGATTTCATGTGCACAATGGGAGACAGTCTCCACATCCAGGTTGTGTGTGCATGGACTTTGATGTTGTGCGTGTGTGTGTCACAGACGTCCATGTCTGTCCTGCCGTGGCAAGTGGGACCACTTCCTGTGGGGGTCATGGTTGTTTTGCTGTGGTGTATACATGATACTCCATGTAATGCCAGTGTCCATGTGGCAATACAGGGTCCCTGGGAATGTACCTGTCGTTGAGCTGTGGTGCCTGGGGCACATCTGTCCTCACATGTCACTGTGGGGGGTGATTGTGACACGGCAGCAGGAGATGGGAACTGTGACACGGCCTCATGATATCCAATGGGCCAACCTGGGACTAATTGATGCCACCTGTTGGACCGTGTTGACAGATGTTGGCCATGTATGTACCATACATGTCCTTACGGAACTGCACACTTCATGTAGTTGTGCCTCATAATGATGTATGTTAGGATATTGAGTGTGTTCAATGCCGCATATGTGGGCTGACTGACAATCTTGCTTACTTCTCCTCTGCACTGCAGGGCTCCTGCTGTCCATCGACCATTCACAGACCTGGCAACGATGGTGGAACGGGACAGCATCCGACGGTACCGCTTCACCAGGCAGCTGATTGAGGATTTGGCAGTGCAGTTATCCCCACATTTGCAGCCTGGCCGGCCGTATCCTACAGCGCTGACCCCCAAGGTGAAGGTGATTGCAGCCCTACACTTCTTTGCCACCGGTACCTTCCAACATACTGTGGCGACTGCTGGTGGGATGTCACAGACCATGTTGAGCCGTGTGCTCCGCAATGTTTTGGCGGCAATGTTGCTATTCCTGAACCGGTACATCTATTTCCCTAGACTGCGACGACTCACTGACGTGAAGAGTGACTTTTATGCCCTGGGGAGGATGCCTCATGTCATTGGCTCCATTGATGGGACACATGTGGCTTTGGTACCACCACAGGCCCAGGAGCAGGCCTACAGGAAGCGCAAGCACTACCACTCGGTCAATGCACTGGTGGTGTGTCTTGCAGACATGACCATCACACACGTGTGTGCCCGTTTCCCTGGTTCAGCACACGATGCCTTTGTGATGAGGAGTAGTCGCATCCCCAGGATGATGGCACAGATGCAGAACCAGCGTGCCTGGCTTGTCGGTGTGTACTGACTTTGTGCCATTGTGTGTGATCTGATCTGTAGTATTCCGCCCACTTTTCCAAGTCAGCTAATGTGCACTTGTCTGTCCTTAGGTGACTCGGGATACCCCAACATGCCGTGGTTGCTGACACCCCTCAGGAACCCTGTGACACCAGCCCAGATGCGCTACAATGAGGCACATGGTCGGACCAGGAGAGTGATTGAGCGGACATTTGGTCTCCTGAAGAGCCGCTTCTGCTGCCTGGACAAGACCGGAGGGTCCCTCCCATATGCCCCAGCGAAAGTGTGCAAGATTATCATCGTCTGCTGCATGCTCCACAACCTGGCAGTGCGGAAGGAGTTGCCTCTCATCCAGGATGACAATGACCAACATCCGCCACCTGTGGAGGATCCTGGCCTGGACCACGATGCCAGTGACGATGATGATGATGATGATGATGGTGATGTCCGCACATAGCTCATCACCAACTTCTTTAGCTGAATGTGAGTATCCTGAGGTGTCATGTCAATGATGTGAGTTGGCATGATGTGTAGGTGGTGCTCTGGTGCTGTTGGAGTGTGTCCATGGGCTACTTGACTGGATGTGTGTTGCGATGTGTGCTTACAGGTGGGCTGTACTCCCCAACAGTGTTGACATGCTAACTTGGTTCTGGGTGGGTATCTTGTAACATGTATTGTGCATGAGTTTTGCTGTTCTGTCCTGTACTCCATTGCTTTTGACTGTGTGTCATTTCTGTCCTTCACAGGGTACTTTCAGATTCGTTTGGTCAACTGTGTCCACCGACGACGTGATTGCACTTCCAGGCTGGTAGCTGTTGTGTCCCTACAGGTGATGTGCGCCACACCCATGGACTTCCTTCCGTCTACAGTTGTTGACTGTGTGCCCGCTGCCAGGTGGGATTACCTTGCATCTGTAGTGGTTACAACATGTTGCAACTGTGTAATAAACCTGTGCTTCACTTTGTGATGTGCGTTGTCTGTGGTCACACATTTGACTGCCATTTGCTTACTGCACCTGTGGGCTACTTGACTACAACTGGGAATGGGTGTGGTGTCTGTGCATTGCACCGTCTTCCCTGGCAACATCAGTTTAGGCAATGAGTCAGATGGCCTAGGTGTGTATGTGTTGTGTAGCCCTGGTGGTGTGTCTCCCTCATATGTGTCACGTTGCCTTTACTCACATGCCTGTGTTGTCCTTGCTGTTGCAGTTCGCATACACAGTGTAATTTTGCAGTTCATCATCCCCATAACAGCACCCACGTTGGAATCACAACAGAGGCAAGTATGGTATATTAGTGTGTTTATTGTGATACATTTGTGTGAATAGTGCATAGGATGGGTAGTGCTGTACATAAATCTTGCAATCCGAAGTTCCTAGGTGAATTGAAAGTCCTGGTAGACAGAATCCCCAGTATCGGGGCCACAGTTGTCTGACACATTGGTCCAACTTGTACTCCCCATGCAATGTGTGGGAGTAGTGTTGCCGTCAACAGGGTGAACAGTCTGTGCACAAAGGTGAACATCCAGAACAGGTTAAGGCTTCCTGGGAGTTGCGCTTGGCCATCAGCCTCTCACTTGCCCCTCCTCGGACGACCCCTCTTCTTGGGGGGGGGGCCCTCAAGTACAGGCTGCTGCGGTGCAGGGGACTCTCCGCCAGAGTCATCCTCCCTCCCTGTGGCAGTTGCAGTTTGTTCGGCACCAGATGTTGTTGGCACACAGGGAGGTGTGGACTGGTTGCTGTTCATCTGGCGGAGGCATTGTAAAATGTCCCTGTGCACCGCCGTCATCTCATGCAGAGCATCCCACTTGGACTCCACGCGGGACATGTGTGAGTCCACGCGGGACATGTGTGACTCCACGTGGGACATGTGGGAGTCCAAGCGGGCATGATGGGCAGCCTGCTGCTGTTTCATGTCTCTGAGGAGCCCCACTACCTGGCTGAGGTCTCCGGTGCTGGACTGGTACGCATCAGCTATGCGTACCAGTTGTGGGTCATCATGCACACCAGCAACCTCTGCAAGCAGCGACCTCTGTCTCCCACCCCTCCCACCACCCCTGCTGACATGTGCAGTGTGTGCAGTGGCACGCACAGATGACCCTGGTCCACCTTGGGGGTTGGTCGTGGTGGTGGTGTCCATGGCCCCAGGTTGGTCCAGGGTCCCTGTGCTGGTGTTGCTCCTTGTTCTGTCCATGTCGGCAGGGATGGTATTTGTGGTGACAGTCGTTGGAGGGGTGGGTGCAGGGGGTGCAGCTGGTGGTCCTGGTGGTGCTGCAGCTGGTGGTCCTGCTGGTGCTGCATGTAGACTTGCACCGGATTGGT
The DNA here is from genome assembly GCA_963921515.1 of Calotriton arnoldi. Taxonomy (NCBI): domain Eukaryota; kingdom Metazoa; phylum Chordata; class Amphibia; order Caudata; family Salamandridae; genus Calotriton; species Calotriton arnoldi. Next base: position 176,585 of record CAWUFW010005624.1, read on the forward strand.
CTTCATCGTCCGAGGAGGACAGAGGCTGTACGACGCCAGTGAGCTCCGCATCCTCTTGAGCCTGGGACTGGGACTCCTCAGCGTCTGCTGCTGTGTCCCCATCATCACCTGTTTTTGGGAGACACACACAATGTATGTTATGTTTCTGCAGGCATCAATGGTTGACACACATGACAGTTGTGACTGTGCCTCTGGGTGCGGGCCTGTACATTGCATTGTCCTAAGTCGTCACAGTCAGGGGTTGATATTGGTGTGGCACATTGTCCCTCATTATTTGGGCATTTCTATGTATTTTTTGGGGTGTGAACATGGTCTGCATTGGTTGTGTTTGGTTGACAGCCGGCCCTCCTTCCCACCCACCCAGCCAGTCAGTTATCCCACCATGGAACGTGCTTGCATTGCAGGGAGTGGAAGTTGTCTCTCAGGATGTCAGTCAGTGGTGTCCTGCTGTTTGTTGGTGCACAGTTGCCAGCAGGGCCTTGTGATTCCCACAGCAGTAGCCAGTGTCAGCCATCTTGTGAGTCCTTCTCCACTCCCTGTGATGTGAGCATGGTTCAGGGTGGTGTTGATGGGACAGTTGTGGGGGTGACCAATATCAGTGACTACGACTCCCATCATGCTATTGCCTCCACCCCCTTCCCAGCATGCCCATGCTTCCTTCCTTTTGACTCTGCTTCCCTGTGGGGTGGGATGGCTGTGCTGACAGGATGGCTGGGAGTGTTGTCCTGGCAGTTGTTTGGCTAAAAGTCCCAAGAGTGTCCCTGTGCTTCACACAACATAACCCAGGGTGGTGGTTCTTTGTGGGATCTTGTGTTAGGATGGGGGGCATTGCATTCTACCAGGTGTGTTCTGTGGAGTTTGTGTTGGGGTGTGTGTGCGGGGAGGTGCTTGTGACTATGGTCAGTGCTGCAAGTCCTCCTTCCCACCCAGCCAGCCAGATATCCCACCATGGAACGTGCTTGCATTGCAGGGAGTGGAAGTTGTCTCTCAGGATGTCAGTCAGTGGTGTCCTGCTGTTTGTTGGTGCACAGTTGCCAGCAGGGCCTTGTGCTCCCCACAGCAGTTGCCAGTGTCAGCCATCTTGTGAGTCCTTCTCCACTCCCTGTGATGTGCGCATGGTTCATGGTGGTGTTGATGGGACAGTTGTGGGGGGGCAATATGTGTGACTGCGACTCCCATGATGCTATTGGCTACACTGACTTGGCCAGCATACACAGAATTCCTTCCTTTGAGTGGTCTTCACTGTGTGTTGGTGTTGTTGTGGTGGCTACATGTCTGGATGTGTTTGTTAGTTCTATTTGTGCCACTGCCTAGCTGTAGTTGTAGTTGTGTTTGTACATGTGATGGCACAGTTGGATGTGACTTTTTTGATGGCATGTGTTGTGTTTATCTGACTGACATACACATTTTGGGATGATTCTGTTCTGGTTGCTGTGTAATTGCTATGAGTGCATGGTTTGACTCTCCCCTTGACAGTGATGTGTGTGTGTTTTGTGGCAGTATATTGTGTACATTTGTTGTGTACTCACCAGGCTCTGGGATGTCCTCTAGTCCATATACGCTCACTGGCGGAAGGATGGCCCGCACCTTCTCCTCCCAGGGCCTGAGGTATATTGGCTTGGCAGGAGGGCCACTGCCGGTGTGTTGGCTGTTGATGTAGTCTTTTTTGAGCAGGTCCCGTACCCTCCTGCGCACGTCATACCACCTGTTCTGGATGTCGCTCTTTGTGCGCCGACATGGTGATTGTGCGTTCACCCTGTTGATGATCCTCTCCCACATCTTGGTTTTCTGGGAGATGGGGGTCTGTTGGACCAGTGTGCCAAACAGCTGTGGCTCTACCCTGAGGATCTCGTCTACCATGACTTCCAATTCACAATCTAGGAACTTGCGATTCTTCTTGGGGGGCATGGTGATGGGTGGTGATGGTGAGTGATGTGTGTGTTGGTGTGCAGGTGAGGGTGTGTGAGTGTGTGTTTTGCTGGGTGTATGTGAGGTAGGTATTTGTTGGTGTGCTGATGGTGTGTGGCTTGTGTGAGGGATGAGCTGTGGGTGTGTGGTTGCTTTCTCTTGGGTGCTGGCAGTGGAATGGCATTTGCAAAGGCTCATGGTTGTGATTTGTGTCCTTTATATGGGTGGAGTTGTGGGTGTGTCTTTGTTCTCTGTCCCCACCCCCCCAGTATTTATTGGCTTTGTAATTGCTTGTTTAGGCTTTTTTTGGGTGATTTTTCCTTTGTACTGTCTGTGTATGTTGGAAACGTTCTTGTGACCGAGTCGGACCCTGCATTTGTCTCGTACGGTCTTCTCCGTTTCGTTCACGCTGTGTATGTGCAGTTTTCTATGCTGCGTACGCGTCGGTCGCGGTGTTTTGTGTTGCTTCGGCTCGGTTTTGTATGCGTGTCGGTCGTACGGCTTGGCCTCCGTCCGACTCGCTCGTGGTTTTCGCGCCTTGCATCGTACTTTGCGGTTTGGAGTTCGCGTGTACGTTTCGGTCGGATTTGTTCCGGGTGCGTGTCGGTCGGTTGGATTCGCGTGTTTTTCCGACCGGATTGCTGTTTTCCGTGCGGCTCGGTCGGTCGACTTGGGTTCGGTACGTGTCGGTCAGATTTTGCACGCCTTGCATCGTACTTGGCGTGTCGGGCGCCACAGGTACGTGTCGGTCGGTATTATTTCCGGATCCGAGTCGGTCGGTGCTTTTTCCGGCCCGAATCGGAATCGACCCCTGAGTGCCTATATAGGCAACACTCCCCACCCTTTGCAGAGTTAAAATGAACAATGGAATAAATAAATACACAACACAATTCTTTGTTGGGAAAAGATTGCTGCAGGTTTATTCCATACAAAAGTATGCAACATGGTGGGTTAACTTACGGGCGATCCAAGGGCAGGCAGCGGTGACTGACCTACGCTGCCCTGCCCGCCTGAAGAGCCAAATTGCACCATGGCCAATCCAATCGGAGCTACCAGTTATGAGGGGATTCCCCCCTTGAATACCATGAACCACTGGTCCACCACTTTACTCACGCCCTTTTTAGGGCGGAGCGTTGCAAGGCAAACCCCCGGTTGCTCAGGCTTACAACCGCCCGAAGGACTAGCGGTGAGCCGACGATTCTTTCTCCAGGGTCCTGCCGTAAAGACTCCTGGGGTTTGGCACAGGCACCCCTATTGTGCTTCTGAAGAGGTACCCTTCTGTACCCTTCCACCTCCGGATTGCCCTGTAACTCTGCCTGCAACACAAACAAAACATTAAACAGTCCTACCTAACCGTGCTCCCAGCCAACACGCCGGGTATGCGGTAGGGCGGGAAACGGTGTGTCCGGCAGCAAAGAGGGCACCCGAAAGGCAAGGGCAGGTATAAGTACCCTCCCCCAACCCTCTGTGCGCCGTAAATTACGCGGCCCGCACGTCGGGCTGTGGGACTCCTCCCCAGGGTCCCAAGACTAGAGGGGGTGATGGTGTGCCTAAGTGGCACTAAGGTGGCTGCCCTTTTAGGTGACCCACTGCGTGAGCCGCGAGCTGCCGCATAGTGCCTATATAGGCAACACTCCCACCCTTTGCAGAGTTAGCATGCACAATGGAATAAATAAATACACAACACAATTCTTTGTTGGGAAAAGATTGCTGCAGGTTTATTCCATACAAAAGTATGCAACATGCAGTGGCGGCTCGCATAGGGCGTGCTGCGGGCAGTGGGGCGGGGGAGGGGCAGGGTGGGAGGGTAGTAAACTCGGACATACGATGGAACGGAGGAACATAATAATTACTTTCCTCTGTTCCGTCGTATGTCCGAGTTTACTACACCCCCACCCTGCCCCTCCCCTGCCCCGCCCCACCGCCACGCAGCATGCCTTATGCGAGCCACCACTGGCAACATGGTGGGTTAACTTACGGGCGATCCAAGGGCAGGCAGCGGTGACTGACCTACGCTGCCCACCTGAAGAGCCAAATTGCACCGTGGCCAATCCAATCGGTGCTACCAGTTATGAGGGGATTCCCCCCTTGAATACCGTGAACCACTGGTCCACCACTTCACTCACGCCCTTTTTAGGGCAGAGCGTTGCAAGGCAAGCCCAGGTTGCTCAGGCTTACAACCGCCCGAAGGACTAGCGGGGCACCGACGATTTTTTCTCCAGGGTCCTGCCGTAAAGACTCCTGGGGTTTGGCACAGGCACCCCTATTGTGCTCCTGAAGAGGTACCCTTCTGTACCCTTCAACCTCCGGATCGCCCTGTAACTCCGCCAAAGCTCTGGATGTGGCCACCGTCGCCTCCAGAGCCCCCCACCAAGGTCTGCTGTTTCCTTCACTTGCAACCTGCTCTGTTTCCAGCGCCTCACTAAAGTCCAATAAGAACAGATACATGCCAACCTTAGCCCCATGCACCCCACCCTCCTCAAGTTGACCATTAGTCCTTCTGGGTATACCATCTCCTTAGCTACCTCTGACAGGTGTGCCCCGTCCCCATCGGGGGACCATGTGTGTTACACGAAAAGGCCACGCCAATTTACCTAGCCCTTCATATTTCAATTGAATATGAGTTGAACCACGCCCTCCGGCTTGGTGGGCTTGTCCAAGGCTTTAATTCCTATCTGTCGGAATGAGATGGCCACACCTCCTGCAACCTGCCGTTACTGTCCTTCTAGTTGGACCACTTCCCTATCTTCCTCTGATAGGTGTGCCCCGTCCCTATCGGGATACCGTGTGGTGTTTGCACAAAAGAGGCCATGCCTAAATTACCAAGCCCTTCTATTAGATATGAATCGAGTTGAACTAAGTCCTCCAGCTTGGTGGGCCTGCACATGGCTAAATTTGCCCTTCTGATGACTGTACGATGGCCTCCCCGGGAGTTGGGAACTACTGTTCTCCTCTTTAACCCCAGCCTTGTTTACCCTGCGAGTTATTGTTCAGGCCAACCCATACCCTATCCCGACCCACTGACCTCCAAATGCACGGAGGCGCAGTGCCAACAGGAGATGGGACCCCAAGAGCATAATAAACTACTGCTCTTCTTAGAAACCACAGTCCTGTGTGCTATCATCCGTTGAGCCCAGTGTGCAAGGGTATGCATTTACCTTTAGGGGGTTGAATAAGCCATTGTTCACCCCACCCCCTACTTGGCGAGTCCCAACTTGGGGGTTCAAACTGATAACCAACTGCTGCCCCAGAAGGATTGTCATGCCTTCCTAGAACGAAAGGTGGACCTCCCCACCTAACAAGGCAAAGGTGGATCTAATCACAGAGGGAAGGGCCCTGAGGTCCCCTAAGGGGGCTCCAAAGTTTCTGCTACATCTCATGTCCTTCTTGCCTGCACTACCCATTCGTCTGACTGCGATCTACAGATGCTGTGTCGCCATGCTGGTGACCCCACCCAGCATATATGGCCCATCGCCAGCTTTGATGCAGGTATCCCAGGTGCCGCAAAAGATGCCAATGCTTTTGGATTGTGCAGACATGGCAAACTTATATGAGCATGTTTATATTCACCTACTTAGCTCGGAGTGCAGTGAGTGCTCTGGAATTGTGAGCAATTGTGCTCCAAACCCATATTTGATGCTATTGGAGCCACGGCACGTTTTCCAGCACAACCAACTGACGCAACCCACCTGGCTGGATGGCTGCTGCGAGATTTTAATCTTACCCCCATGCTCTCATGTTTACCGGTGCACCTCTTCTATAGGTCTGGCCCCCACTTCATTTGTCTGATTCCCGCAATGTACCCTTCTGCCCCTGTATGGGCGAATATAACACCTGTAACATAGCGAATCCCACTGCCCTAACATCCTAGGGCAATCTGGAGGGGGGGGGGGGGTTCTGTACCGTGGGTACTGCTACATTGCATGGCCTTGTTGCCTGCAAGCAACCGTGTCTGACAGCCGTCTTTACCTGCTGTGTCGCCCGCCAAGTGTTCGCACCCTGGCGCAATTCGTCCCGTCACAAAACTAGGGGATATAAAACTGCTCTCTACGTAACCCCAGTCCTGTGTGATACACCATAACGCGCCGTGTGTAAGTTGGTGCATCGTCTTTTGGGGTGGGTGTAGCCCTTGTAGCTCCCTTATATGGAGGGTCCCAAATACGAGGGTTCATACTGATGACCAAGTGCTGCACCAGCAAGTGAACATGTGGACATGCATCGGATCTAAACTGCGTCATGTCCTTGCAAAGACGCTTGGTGCTCCTCTCCCTACTAAAACAGACAAGGTGGATCTAAAAACAGGGTTGAGGCCAGAGGTCCCCCCCAAGTGTATTCCCAATGTACTGCTACATATCACGTCCTTATTGCCCACAAAAACCCATCAGCCTGACTGCACTCTGCAGCTGCTGGGTCGCCATGCTGGTATCCTCACCCTAGCGTATGTAGCCCATAGCCAGACTTTTGCTAAAAGTATACTAGTGTGCAGAAAAGATGCCAGAGCTTTTGGGTAGTCAGAACCAAGGGTAAGACATGTGAACAAAGATTGCCTGCACCTTCAAACTAAGGTTGCAAGATGTGTTCAGGTGATAGTCAGCATATTGGCTCCAAACCCAGTCTCAACACTATTGAAGTCGTGGCACACTTGTTGGAATGCCAAACTAACGCAACCCACCTGTCTGAAGGGCTGCAGGGGAAATGGCTCAATATACGTAACCCTATACCCACACTCCTCTTTACCGTATATTGCTTCATGACATCATAGCCTGCAAGCCCATCACTGTCTAACTGCGATCCTTAGCTGCTGAGTCACCCTGCTGATGTCCCCACCATAATGTCAGTGGCTCTGTGCCACTTCTGCGAATGTATCCAGAAGGCTGACAGGTGGATGGAGAGAACGGGAGGAGAACAGTCTGTCAGAATCCAATGTCAGTCTGACTGGGGACTTAGAGGGATGTTGTGTTGCTGTACTGGTGGACCCACCCTGGCATGGATTGCCCAGCACCCGGCTTACAGGTGTTGCCAGGATGCAGGCAAGGAGATGTGGATAGCTTTGATACACTTTGTCAGCCAGAATCCTCCAACAAGTGTTCCCCACCTTGAGGACCCTGCCCCTTTTTTAGGGCAACCACTCCTACACCACCTGGCTGGACCAACTATGGGACAGGCAGTCTAACAATGAGTGAAATGTCCTATGATACCCACTGGTTTTGCTGATGCACATTCCCGTTAACTGGCCACTAAGTTTGCAACTCACCCGATTTATTGATGCAACTCACCCGATATATTGATACAACTCTATTGAACCATTGTTGTGTCATAATCCAGTAACAGTGGGAAATTGTCTTATGTGCCTCACCAAGTCAGTCAGTCCCTTGCTTAGTGTGACCGAATTGGTCATGCGGTATCTACTTGCTTTCTAGGATGAAAGGGTGATAGAACCCAACGGGGGTTGATCCTGTGACCATGAGGTCAAAACCACCACCAGACCCAGCAGATAAATCGGTCCAGGTTCTCTTTGCCATGACCCCTCCTATGCCCTATGAACTCACCATTCCACCCCGCAGGACCTGGCAGTCCTGTTTAACCTTCATATCCTTACAGCATAGCCACACTCCCTGCTGCTGATGCCTTGGTGCGTGAGCATCCCATAGTCGCCCTAGTCAATTCAGTAATTACTTAACTTAAACAGTGTATATGAATAAAATGATGCACAACCATTGGAAATTTTACACGTACTATAATGTGACACATTCGGACTTGTCCGTCAAATTAAGTTGGTCACCTTATATCAATTTGAGTGATCAGTGCAAGTGCATCAAACAGAACCAAGTAGGGACGATAAGTGACCCCAATTGAACTCAGACAGAAGCTTAGTGTTGATGGGTTGTCCCAATGTTGCCTGGATGTGGTGCAATTACCCCTCCAACGTGCTGCAAATTACTATACAGCTCTATTCACACTCCCCAAGCTGTAAAATAGTAACACTGAGTGGTCCAACGACATTAATGTCAGAATCTAATATCCCAATATAAGTTCTGACGCAGCCCCCCCATATTGAGGGTCCTGCAAGGACCCCTCTGCATCACTGAGTGACACCTTGCTACTCCCCATATTAACGCACTTGCCTGTCACTCAAGAAAAGACACCCAGCAACAGCTTGGTGCACTGCTGCTAAGAGAGGATACAATCCGTTGCACCCGACTCTATAGGGCCATCTGCTGACATTTGTATGGCCAGGACCTATTAAATAGCTTTACCGCAATTGCTTCAGACTTGAGGGGGGGGTGGGGTGGGCGTCTAGTAATAATTTTGTCCTGCAGCTAAGTGAACTACCCAAACTATTGGCTTCGCCCTGCCATGTTCCCAGTGTAGGGACAGAATCGAGCACGATGCCCCCAGGTGGCACGCGTTGCCTGCTGGGAGTTTGGAGGCCCAACCTTCAGGGCTGCTACTAAAATTGCATTCAAGTTGTGTGCCCAGGCCTGTTGAAGGTACCGTCTTATTCCAGACTGTGGTATTGGTGCCCCTTCGTAGTCACTGCCCCTCCCATGAGTCTCCCACTGGAACGCTGAACCAGTATTGTAGGCTAAGTTGGCAGGAGACCTGGGGTGGGTAGATGTAGTTTCTATACCAACCACTGCGTAGCTGTTAGCGACTACTGTTGAAGACTTGTCCCCAAAGTAGCAGCGATTGCTCCTGTGGTGCGGGCCTTGCACCCAAAGGACTTATGCACCCTGACATGAGGTCATATGTCTCTCGACTTGAGAACGTCCAAGGGAACTTACCCACCCCCCTTATAGCAATGGACCATTACTGAACTAATGTGTTTTACCTAGCGCTTCGGACCGTACTTTGCTATCTCAGCGCTGTGTCTGGCAGATACTACTCTCTGTATGTGTTCCCTGTCCTTATCGAAAGGGGGGGCAAGGTGGCCACCTGTGATTGACCTAGACCTTGTCTAACATAACGCGTGTTTTGGTGCACCTTCACCCCGAGAGATCCTGGTGCTGGTTACAGGTGTTTATTGAAACCCAACTTAATGGTACTCATTTATCGACCTCAGAAGGATGAAAGGCTGAGTGGGCCTGCCGGGCTCTGAACCTGTGACCATGAGGTCAAACACAGGCCCCTGCCGTGGGTGCCCTGATCAGCTAGCCCTTAGACCTGTGTCTGCATTCTATCACAGGAACTAATGCTATAGTGTTCTTAAGCAAGGAAAACCCACGCGTGCAACGCTCCATCACTACTTCATAATATTTATAGGCACTGGCAAGTTGAAAAGGAATTACAAGTGGGTATTGCCTGTAAAATTGCTGTTACGCTGTGCTGTGTGAGGCTAATCTCGGGATGTCGTGGATTGCTCACTATCTTGTTTCTTGCCTACACACCCCTGTGTCTGCCCCCAGGCTGTGCACATCATGCGCTGTGCGGGAGGGGCCCTCTAATGCAGCGGGACCTGTGATGCAATCTGCCGGTTCTAGCTCGAATTCTCCCGAAGGCTCCAACAGTCAACATAATAATGGAAAAGAACTCCCACTCGGTCTGTACCCTTTGCTGAAGGCTGATATAAGCTCTAAAGGGTTACCCACTGCTATACATACATGTCAAGCATTAGTTTATATTTTTTGACCTCTCAGACTAGCAGAGTAACCCAATGACCTATTCACATCAAATGTGCTTGTGATCTGCAATGTGCCTGTACTTTGCAGCAGGCGTGTTGACCCACTGTGCTACCATACTAGAGTCGAAGCTTCCACTAGGCAAAACCTCTGGTCCTTCGAGGTAACAATAGTTCTTCGCACAGTCATATTGGCAAACACACCACCTCTGCCCGAAGTCAGCGCCCAGTGCAGCTGCGCCGCTCAAGGGTCCGCCCAGCTCTCAGAGTCCCCCCCAACCATTCATTAGTTGTCAAGTAAGACACCACGTCCGATCCGGACTACTTCACTATCCTCCTGCCCACTGCTTTGTTTAGTACGGAGGTGTCTGGATGTGCCTGTGCAGCAGGGCAAAATGACCAACAATTCACTGTGAATGCGGTACCTGAGTATGGGTCATGAATGAATCCCTCAATCATTTCCCAAGGCATCGACGTTCCAAAAAAGCACCACACAGACGCAATCTGTAGCCTCCCAGGTCCATGGGCCTCAAGGATGAAAGGTGAGAGATGGGTACAACCCTGCTCAATGCCATATGCCGGTCCCCCTTTTCAAGTCCCGTGCACACCATGGGCGGCCAACCATACAGGCCACTGCCCATGCTTGCGCCATGATCCTCCAACTCGTACATCCACTCCACAACCAGAGAGATAGTTATGTGGCAGAACCACCGAGGAATTAGCTCAACAAATCCACAGACCAGACCACCCCAGACCTAGTTGCTGAAAAGGATGGGACAGCAAACCACCCGATCGATACAGTGAACAAAACAGCTCCAATCATCCATGTTCAGTCACGCAAGCAACAGTGCCACAAAGTTGACCCAAAACACTATGGTACCACCTCAATACAAATTTGGTTCCAAGCCGGCAATATTCACCCCCTTGTGAAAAGATTGCCTCGACCAAGGGGACACAGCCCGACTGTGGGCGCCTTTGCCCTATCAACACGAGCGCCAGCTTCAGGCAACCTCTCTAACATGGTAGTTCCCTCCTGCGCATTAAACGTATGGCAGTGAAGTGGGAGACATTAATTAGTGCTGCATAGTGCTGTGTTCTTCTTAGTGAGGATTTAACTCTTTCATGGACGCCCTGCGTTGCCAGACATCAGGCCCGCCGGAGGTGCAAGCTAAAGCTTGCAGCAGGATACGCCTGGGATACACTTCGGAGTCCACTAACATGCACCGCGCGGCCTCAGGGAAGATCGTGCACGAGACAACCCTCCCCAGGGGCACTTCCAGCCCCGCGAGGACGCGCACACAACCCAGCTCCCCGTGATCCCACTCACATTGACGGATTCAACACTCGGCGGTGGAGCCCCGCGTTGCCTCCCCCCCATCGGGCCCGCACAGAGGTGCCTGTGAATACCCGCAGCGTGACCCGCAACGAGCACTGCATGGCCGGGGACAGCAGGAGGCCAGCGGCGATACACGCCCAGCACGCCGCCTCCGCACGGTCTACATCCGCCGTACCCTAGGCAGGCAAGTCAACCCTCGCTATGGACAAGCATGATTTGAACACACCCTTAAAGGCAAGATTCTGACGCCGGCGTGCACCGTACGGTGTGCATAAGTGCGGAATTTTCAATCGTGCCATGAGTGGCCCCACTGGGCTTCAAACCCATGATACAGATGGCAAGCAAGGGGGGGTGGCACCCCGCACCAGCCAGCATGGCTACAATACCACCGGAGAGTGCACGCAGGGGCGACGCACACGGCCCCCACCGAGAGGCACATTGCACCCACCGCCAGACAGCGCAACATGCCCCGGCCATACTAAATGCCCCCCAGCCCCGCTCTCTGCATACTCCGTGCCCCGAGTGTCTGACCCCCCGTGGGGCCCAAGGATACAATGTGCCCCCAACATGCCCCGTAAACGCGCGTCCAAGCCCCTCACCCCGTCCCCCCCAATTGCCAAGCCAAAAGTGGGGGGGTGGACCCCGGGGTGGTGGCCGCCGCTCACGCGGGGGAAGGGGAGCACAACGGGTAGACCTGGGGAGGGCCGCCCCCGAGCGACAGGGCAAGGGCTCCCAATAATAGGCCCGCGGCACTCCACCTGGTTTTCCGGTCGGGTCCCCCTCCCTGCCGTGCCGCTAAGCCTGCTGAGAAGCATGGGACTTGTGGTTTCACTTTTCCCATTCTCATTCCCAGCATGCAGCGCGACGGTGACTGAAACGGGGTGAACGTGTGGTGCACCTTTTGTATATCGTCGGGTTGTAACTTGGCACGCACGGCACGTTCAGGCGCGTGGGCGATGAGATCAGCAGCATTATTTTCATTTATATTAACAAGTGCTAGAAAGAAAGAGGAACACTTTGCGCGTTAACCCACTGGGCTAGATTACAAAGCGCTAAAGTGCCCCCTGCACAGAAGACGGCACTCAGGGGAGGGAATAAACTACCGCAGCACAAATGCTCCAGACCTGAGCGACCCGTCCGGTGCGCGGCCCACGCGAGTCCTCCCACAGGGGTAACATTTTTAGGTCTCGCCTACGCAGCGCGCATGCGCTGCTTAGGAAAAAAGACCTTTTGAGATCGATTCGGCTTTTCAGCCAAAAACGTGCACGCGTTCCATTGCCTTCAATGGCAACGCGTGCACGTTTGGCGATTCACTTGCGGGAGCGAGCAGCGATCCTCCATGTGATTGAGAGCCCATGACTATAATGTGCTTTAAACAAGGAAGTCTCACAAAAACAACACTTTGTTCCACAGGCCAAATGATCTTCTGTGTTCTTAGATAAAAGTACTTCCGCATTTCGGTAGCAACCTTATCTGTGACTTGTATTTAATCATTATTAAGTACTCATTGAGGCAGAAATAAATTTAAAGCTACATCGTTACAGAGCCGAGCCCCAGAGTGAGACGTTCTTAACTGATCAGCGAGCACCTAGTCTTTTCACTGTATGCTCTTTCAGCAGCATAAACAAAGTCCGTGGGGCAGTGACAGAGCTGAAGTATGTGACTGGTGGCCTGTTGGTGCTGTTGAAGCAGTAAAAAAAAAAATTTCAATTTAATTTTCTATCCAAACAGGTTCTTTATTTGAGCATCTTTTTTGTATTTAAAAGCCTTTTGTACATACAACTCGCCAACATATCCTTATCCAGAACTTCAAGACCAGTGGTTTTTCCTGAAAAATGATATTCGAAGAATTATACAAATGTAAATCGAGCACAAGCTTTGTACGGTTTAGTGAGTTTAGGCTATGTACCTATCCGCATCATCAGTTAGTCATCAGTTGATAGTAAAGTGTAGTGTTGCATGTCGTTGAAATGGGGTTGCAGTTTGTCTGAAAACCCTCCTGCTAGTATGGGAGCCACAAGATGCTTTAAGCAGCTCGCATTCGGACTTTGCTTAATTTCAGAATGGGTGTTTACTTTTTAAAATGGAACATTTGCTGATATATGAACTTGTTTCGACAGATTCGACTGTTATTGTGGGAGATAGACTGGTTCCTTTGAGGGTTCTACCTCCAAGAAATATTGATTTGCTTCTAACAACTAGAGTTTTGACGTTTGAATAATCGTTGCTGGTAGTTTATTTTTTTCTTCTTTTCTCCTGTTTTTGCAGAAAGGCGCATGCTTGGTATGAAGTGATTGTTCTTCCATGTATGTTATGTCTAATGTGTTGCCAGTGTGCTGTTTATTTACATTTTTTAGGGCTTTTCTGTTGACTCTCACTTTGGTTAAGAAAACAAGCATTGGCATAGCCAATAGGTCTCGCCTTTGGGACCTTATAAGTGTTTAGTTATCCAGCACACTATCCTTGGTGCAACAACATCAAGTGTTGCATGGCTAAACACTTATAAGGTCCCAAAGGCGAGACCTATTGGCTATGCCAATGCTTGTTAATTTCGATGTGGACATCGTGGGGCGCCGGGCAGGGGCTTTAGCGCCCCCAAACCCTCTTGCCCTACGCTCACCTCAACATGCGATCCGCCGGCCTCTGCCCCTCGATGTCCACCGCTTTTACAGACGGCGTGTCCGGCAGCAAAGAGGGCGCCCGAAAGGCGGGGGCAGGTATAAATACCTTCCCCCAACCCTCTGTGCGCCGTAAATGACGCGGCCCGCGCGTCGGGCTGTGGGACTCCTCCCCAGGGTCCCAAGACTAGAGGGGGTGATGGTGTGCCTAAGTGGCACTAAGGTGGCCGCCCTTTTAGGTGGCCCACTGCGTGAGCCGCGGGCAGCCGCATTCGCACAAACCTGAACAGGCTGGTACTTACTTGGGCCTCTGCCGCAGTCGTCCGTACTCGAAGATTGGCGGGTTGAGCTCCATAATTGCAGGCATAACTCTGCTGTGCAGGGCTGGCTGCACCAGGCAGGCTCAGGCCGTAGGCCACGCATGCCGCGGAAATTCAGGTTTGCCGCCCGGCCCGCCTCCGGTGATAATCGTCCAGGCAGAGGCTGTCTTGACTCCTATGAGTCCCGGGCGGGGTCGTCCAGTGACAGACAGTCATTGGACACACTACCTCGATGACGTCAGGCTGACAGAGCCGCGCCCCGGGGAATCGCAATAATGGTCTGTGCTACATTGTAGCAGTTGGGGTGAGTGTGAACCTGCCAGCAGCGGTAACTCTGCTTGGAGCCCCACACTGGCTACAGGAGCATCGAGTGCGCCACGGAAGGTGCACTCCCACACTCAACAGTTTTAGGCAGGACTTTCAGTGACAGCTGAAACATGCACATGCGTGACAATGCATTTCAGTGCGGTAATGCTGAGTACCACACTGAAATGCGTTAGTCTAACGCACGATGCGTGGTACTTGGCAGGACTGCATTCAATTGCAGAACTATCTTACATCATAAGGTGTGACAGTGAAAAACACTAGACCACTAATGGGCAATGCACACAAGACCTCAGGACTTCCTCGCTAGCAACAGTTGGCTCAGAATATATACGTGCCATTTTCTTGAGAGTTAACTTTAAACCTGCTGTTGTGGCATCTTTGAAACTCACGACAACTTAAAAGAAGCATGCAACTCCTGAAAACTTCATACGCTGCCTGTAGTAATCCTAGTATTTGTACGAAATGTGTTAAGTTCACAGATACACTCTTTTGAATGTATTACAAAGGAATTATGAATAATTGCTAGCAAGGGACCTCCTCTGATCGCCTCAAATAAAGGCTGCGCCTCTTCACTGCAGACCAAGGGATTGCTTCTCTCTATCTAAGAAGACCCAGCTATTTGGCAGCCCTATGACTTTAGGATTTCCACCAGAATGCTGGGGGGTGAACGTTGTCACGATGAAGTATTCTAAATATGTTCTTGTTGAAAAGCCAGCAATCTTTCCCAAGACCAACCGGTTTTTCACTAGCTTTAAGGCGCCAGGTGACACACCCATTCAGGTGGGTCTCACAAAGACACGTTCCTAGAATGAGCGAGAAACACAAGGTAAATGTAGCCAAACCCACACCGGTCATGGAATTAAAAGAAAAACGAACATTCTCCAATTAAAACCACGACCCTAAAATGGAAGGGATATCATAGACAGCGTCAGGTCGAACAGGGACAGAAAATAGCCTTGGGCACCAAAATAAAATTGCCCCCATTTAACAAATCAGGTAGCTAAAAAAGTGGCCCACTGTTTACAAAATGCAGCAGTTTTGAACTTGTAAAGACACGCTATACAAGTGTTTTGCAAGGTAGGGAAAACTGCATGGATTTGGGCTTGCTGCAGGCAGTGTTTGTTTTAATATCAAGGAAATCAACAGTAACAAGCATTGGTAATGTATCGGTTTCACCTCTGTAATCAATAATGAGCTGTATTCATCAATCATTGTTTGGCAGAAGGAAAGAGCTCCCTGACAAATAACACAGGAGTGGACAGAATGTGGTGCAGCGGCCAGAGCAGCTGGCCCGCGAGCTGGAGTTCCCGGTTCGAGTCTCGGCGGCAACGCACAACATCCTGTGATTCTATGCAAATCACTTAGGGCCAGATGTAGGTGGCGAAATACCGGTCGGTAACGCCGAAATTCGGAGAATTTCAGCGTTACCGACCGGTATTTGACTGAGTGCAATGTAGGTGAGTTCATACCTACATGCAAAATAAGGAATCGCAAAATAGCGATTCCTTATTTTGCTCTTGCATTTAAGGAATCGGAAATACCGATTCCTTAAATGCAATGTATGTAGCACTAAAAATAGTGCACTTGAGCCTTAAGGAATCGCTAATTACCACCAACTTCAAGTTGGTGGTAAGTAGCGATTTCCTTTAAAAAAGCACTTTTTTGCTTTTTCAAATGTGCCATGTGGCACACATCCATGCCCTTGGGCATGTATGTGCGCCACATGTGCACACATGCACATTTCAGGGGAGCAACAGGGTGTCCTTTGGACACCCTGGCACCCTTGAAATACCTCCCGCTATTAGCGATTCGGTAATACCGAATCGCTAATAGTGAATATCTTCCCATTCATTCCTATGTGCCTCCTAGCCCATAGGAATGAATGGCTAGGTATTCCTTAATAACGAATCTCAATTACCGATTCGTTATTAAGGAATGTTAAGGAATCGCTAATATTTTTGCGATTCCTACCTACATTCCATTTAGCGAGTCCTTAATAGCGATTCGGTAAAAATCGCTATTAAGGACTCGCTAAATTGAAGTTACCTACATCTGGCCCTTAATCTCTCCGGGTGATAAATTGTTATATAAATATGCTGCAAGAGTAAAAGGCAAAACGTTATGAAAATATAGTTCCACCATAGTGGATGTTAACAGTATTTCGGCGTCAGGAAACTGATAAGAGAAGCAGACGAGGAACAAGCATTGGAAAATATAGGAAAATATGCTATAACCAAAAGAAATGGAGGAAAGGAAAGTGGCACGCACAGGAACCAATGAGAAGCCAGGAAAGGGAAGAGGAGGGATGTGAGTCCCTTTTAAGTTTATATTAATAACAATAGATTTCTCAAGCACAGCACAAGTGCTGTGCAGACGAAACCTAAAAACCAGGCCCATTAGCGCATAAAACAGGCCCACAAACAGCCAAAAAAAAGCCCACACACTGACTTGTCAGACCAGGCCTCCGGACACTGGCCAATCGCCTTATAGGCCGGTCCTACCCTTGTAGAGACATTGCTTAACTTGTAAAAAAAAAAAAAGTAAGCGCCAGGTCCTTTGCCAGGAAGCAACTCCAGCTTGCAACACCCATTGCCCCTGCCAGTGCTGCAAATTACAGTACCACAAAACTACTAGCCATCACACTTATTCAAGTGTGACAATACAGACTATTCTGGGCCCCCAAAGCTATAGGGGTGGCCTGGGAGGCATTTTTTAATCATTTTAATGAATATCGTATTAATAAACATCTGTTGTGTTCAACTCCATATTAGACAAACATATGTGACGGTGTTGACATTTAAGTGCTGGTGCCGAGCACCAGTAACCACCGGCTCAAATTAAAAACTGGGTAGAGCATGCTATGTAAGTAATGTTCATTCTTCTTAGGTATCTGTGTCCCACTTTAAGAACATATAGAAAACAAATGCTTTTCACTGAGGCTGTACAGCGCCTCCAAAATGCATTGGGAAAGCCAACAGGTCCTATTGGCTTTGCCAGCTATTCAATACCATTGTGCACCTTCCTGCGATAATGCAGGTATACATGAAGGGAAATGTGCAGGGCTTTCTTAGAAGAGCTATGAAAGTACAGGACTTTGTCACACATCATTTGCATTTCACTTTTGGGGGTCCTATTTTGAATCACTGAGTGCAAATATATTAAGGATTGAAAAGTGCTGGACATTGTCGAGCACCTGTGGAGAGAAATCATCCTGGAGTTCTGCCCATGCTGAACGAGTGACCCACTGTGTGACAGCTTGCTACCGGCTGGCAGCTTGGGTGAAGTACAATGGACAAGCTACCCAGTACGCCTGTCCAGTAAGGGCCTGGGAAACAAGAACAAGGGCTTTAGACTACATCCTTGCAAAATCTAAATTAGACAAGCATCAATTGCATAATTTGGGGCAATTTTTCATTAAGCTTGATACACAAAATTCCAGAAATTATGCCAATAAGCCACATCACATATTTATGCAACATTTGTGGCAAAATGTTAACGCAAGTTCTTGGGAATAATGCAAAATGCCATATGGTCAGGTATTGCTGAGTCCCAGCCTCTAAACCTTGACCTGGGGGGCAGACCACCCCTGGAGACTCTTCCCACCCCTGGGTCCCCCTTACCCCCATCATCCCCCTTGGGCACAGATTACACACCAAACATGCTTCAGAAACGTTTGGGGTAGGAGTTTTAAAACCCCAGACGTATTTATTACACACAATAAATCAAACATTAAACTTTAAATATAATTTTATACATTAATACGCAGAAACCCCCATACCACCCCATACAGTATTATTTGCATTTCTTGATGGCTAACCTTAACAGGGAGTCTAATGCATAGCCATTCCTATCCATAACTAGTCATTGTCCCTGCGTATTCTGCATTGAGCCTACGAATGAGATCATGACATCGTCCACCTGTGAGGTCCTCCCGGAGTGGTACTGCCCAGGGGGCCCGTCTGCCCACAAGGTTACCTACCTCTGGCATCCCCTACACCCTAAAATCCCCCCCTCAGGGCCTTTGCTACTGGCTTGGCACCCACACGCCCGTGTGGGGATTGGCCGTAAAGGCCTGTAGGCAGCGTGCACTCCCACACCCCAGCAGCCTCTAGCCGACTTGCCGGAAGCACCCCTGGAGGGCCCTGAGAGACCGCGGTCCCCCACCTATCCCAATTAAGAGGGGATGCCTTCTAAGGACTGTAAATGCCCCACCAATCATGACGTCACCACCACAGGCCAGCATAGTTCACCTACTATCTGCCCCCCCCTTGAAGAAGGTCATGCCCTGCTTTGCCCATGGGACAACCATGCCAGCATATTTTCCAGAAACATCTCATTACCTACTTTGAAATAGGTGGACCCTATCCTGCACAAAAAACCTCTCCCCCTGTAAGTAATAGCCTGGAGTTTTGGAGACCTGAACAACTTGTCCACCTTCTTGTTAATCCATTTGACGGAGTGATTGAGGACCCAGACCGACTCCCTTCCTTCCCATTGCAACCGCAGGATGATGTGGGACCATGCTAGTACTGACTGCCGGCATCCCATTTCGGTAACCGATGCCTCAAATAGGCCCCTCCTACCCAGGTGTACTCAACCATTGCCCCCTAGATGTACCACCACTACCCCGGAGGCGTACCGCCCTTGAGTAGCCATGATTCTAGCATGTTCCTCAGCTGTCCCAGACAGAGGCCCCCTTTCCCGTGGAAAGAAACATGGAATCCCGCCTGGTGGGCCCAGTCAACAAAGTTACCTGCCGAAAAAACATGTTTTAACCTCTGCAGATAGGAGTGGCCTATAACCAACACTTCCATCAACTCTGGCACCACAGCGTGCACTGGGGCTGCACAGGAATCCAGCGATCGACGCGACCCGGCAGACTTCCTTCCTGCGTCACAGGACAGGAAAACTGTGTGAAAACAAAGGAAAAACGGTTATTGACAATCTTATTAGAGCATGTGCAACCTAACATAGTGTTTGTAGCATTCCGAGGACCATCTGCCAATCCTCTGCATTGCCTGCCCAGAGAGTCCCATTGCTGTAGCCACTGTGGCTGCCCCAATTCTGAAAGAATGAGAGCTGAATTCCGTGGAGTCAATTCCCGCCACCCTGAGGGCCAGCCCAAGCACCTTCGAAAACTGAAACCGCATCAAAGGGGTGTCATCACAAAGCACTAGGAGTGGGCCTCCCACCCCCCTAGGCCTATGTACCAAATATACCTCTAGATTGGTCACGGGACAGCAGGTGTTACCTTGTGTCCTGTGCAAGATGACGTGGCCTCCCCGCCAACTTGGTCTGTCTTGGAGCGTGGTATCGCAATAGACAAAGAACCCTCAGAACTCTGCATGTGTGCCATCTGCAGCCGTCCCTGCACCCAAAACTGCTAATAGTGTGCCTATACCAATGGGGCTCCGGGCATCTGTCTGGGTCCCCTGCAAACGCTGCCATCCCAGCAACGCCCTCAGCACTATGAAAGATCTGGCTGGGTCCTGGTCGGCTGGTATTTTGGAAAAGAAAGAGATTGCCCCCATGTGGCATCTCGTGCAAGCTGCAAAGAGCCCTCCCTTTCTCAATACTCCCAAACATGATAGAATAGCGGAAGATTCAGGCCACACCCTCTCCCACCCATCCCCTAGGAAACTACAGTAGGCGCTGAATGCCCCTTCATAAGCCCACCTCGTCCTTGGTGCTAAAATGACTGCCACAGGGTCCGATAGTTTTGGGCACCAAGTTGCCACAGACGGTCTGGAAAAGGCGTTGAGGCATCTGCTGCTTCTGGGTGGTGGGACCTGAACACCTGCATCTTGAAATGAGACAGAGTGTCAGTGGCATTATTCAGCACCCCTACGACATGCTTGGCCCTAAACAACAGATTCAGTTTCATGCATTGGAGCACGATCCCCTTCAACACCCTCAATATCATTTTTCATTTGGCCGCTTGTTGGTTAATGCACTCGACCACTGTCTTGTTGCCAGACCAAAATATGACTGATTGGTTGCGAAGCTGGTCCGCATATATGGACAATGCCACCAGGATGGGGAAAAGCTCCAAAAAGCCTATGTTGGCAGTCTCCACCCATGCCGCTGGCCAGCCCTGCACACGCCATGCCGGGCCCAGGATGGCATCGAACCTCTTGCTTCCCTCCGCATTGGTAAGGAGGCGCAGTTCCTGACTGGTCTTGGTGGGGCTGGGCCACACCACAGTGCCATTAAAATCCCTCAGGAATGCCAGCCGAATGTGCATGTCCTGACGTACCTCGCAGGTCAACCTGGTGTGGTGGTGCTTCTCCCTCAAACCAGGCATTGCCTGCACAATGGATCACAAAAATGGGCAGCCCATGGGAATTATCCTCAAAGCGAAATTGAGCTGCCTAACAGTCTTCTGTAACTGATGTAATGTGACTTTATCCTTAATCAAACAATCCTGCAAGGCGAGTCAGAAAGCGGAAACCTTTCCCTGAGGGAGCTGTGGCACCCCTGCATCATAATCTAATTCAATACCCAGGAACTCAATGACCGTTGACGGTCCCGTGGTCCTGCCTTGCGCTATAGGAACCCCAAACTCACTCATCAATGCACAGAAGGACTGCAATGCCTCATCGCACTCTGGTGAGCCAGGCGAACCACGAAAAAGAAAATCATCCAAATAGTGCAACACCCACCAATGTACCTCTCTCTGTCTGAACACGACTCTAGGAAACTTAACTTCTCAAAGTAGGAGCAAGAGACGGAGCAACCCTTGGGCATGCACTTATCCAGATAATGCTTCCCCTCAAACTGAAAACCAAGCAGATGAAAGTCCTGAGGGTGCACGGGGGAAGCCGGAAGGTCGACACTATGTCTGACTTTGCTGAGAGGGCACCCGGCCCACCCCCTGGAGCATCTCAATTACCTGGTCTAAAGAGGCATACCTGACAGAGCACAAAGTACCATCTATTGCTTCATTTAAAGACTGCCCTCTGGGAGCGGACAGGTTATGTACTAACCGAAATTTGCCCAGGTCCTTCTTGGGCATCACCCCCAGTGGGGAGCAAACAAAACCTTCCAAGGGTACTGACTCAAATGGGCTGGCCACCCTCCCAAGCCTCACCTCCTTATCAATCTTTGCTGCAGCCACTGCTTGGTTAGACCTCAGAGATTGCTGATTCTTGCAATGGGGAAAGCTCACATTTCCTGGGGCTAGTATCCTGAAACCCTCCTTAAAGCCTTCTAAAAGAACCTGAGCTGCAGCAGGGAGAACATACCTATTAAGCCATGGGATCAGTGCCGTCACATTTACTGAGGAGGGGGCCTTGCAGAGGAGGGGATCCTTAATCCCGCTATTTGCCCCCTCTATCCTTCGATTTCTTGAAACATTTTGATTCAGGATGAGAGCAGAGCCTGCAGAATGAGTAGACATGCTTGAATTTGCACCACCCAGGCGGCCTGGTACAGGACCGCTTATTGTAGTCCCAACATGTTCCCTTCTTCCCACTCCCCTTCCCCCGCATTGCTGGAGGGGCCTCACCAAAAGGACTGACTGGGGATGGCATCCTGGCACAGTTGCTTCACTGCCTTAGCCCTCCTAAACTCTTTGTCATATTCTTTCCATGCCACACTGACATACTCATCATGTGCCCAAGCAATCCTGTTCTGGTAACACGCCAGCTGGACTTCCAAGCCAGTAAAACGCTCCGCAAAAACTGTCTGATATTCGGAGAAACCTTTAATCCAATTGACTAAAGTCTCTTCTACTCTCTTCTTGTAATGCCAGTGGCCACAGTCCCTGGAGTGCACGCACTCCTCGCACCTTTTTGCTTCCTCTCTATCAGGCTTGTCCAGGAGCAGATCAAAAATATTCATGTACTCCCCTTTACAAATCTTTTCTTTCATTTAAGGCGCAATATGCCTACCCAACTGCTCCTAGCCTGACCGCATTTCTCCCAAACCTAGGCTTGGCAGCAGCTTTGTCATACCTGTCTCAGAGTCTTGAGGCTTGAGGGGCTCTCCCATCGCTGCTGCACCACCTTGCGCCGGATCGGGGGAGATCTTGCCCATAACCAGAGTCCCCTGGGCCTCTTTGTGACCTGACTCCCACCAGGCATGGTGCCCCTCATACCTACTGTCGTGGCTGACCCTGGCTGGACCCCTTGTGGCCCGGACCCCTCTAGCTGAGCCACTAACCTCCTGGCCTTCTCCAAATTATCACCGTCTGTCAACATGGTCCCGCTCCAAGTAGGAGCAGCTAACATACCAAACTTGGAAAGCCACAGTAAAACATTGGCCAGATTGGACACTAAGTTAGGCTGCCTAGGTGCTCCCACCGGAGTCACCCCAACCGCCAAGCTGTCATTGTTGTTCTGCTCCCCCCCCCCCAGCTGCAGGCCCGATCACTGTCGTCACACCACCTTGCACTGGTACCGCACCTGGCGTATTTCCACCTGCGGGCACAATCCCTGAGGCTTCCTCCAATGGCCCCCTTCCATCTAGCCTAGAGGGGCCTGGCACCTCCTCTTCAGGCCTAGTTTGCGCGGGCCTCTCTCCTGATTCCTACAGTGTTTGCTCCTAGCTTTCTTAGGCACAGGTGGGAATGCTACTTTAGGAGCCACTCCCGCCCATCTGGGCGTCTCCCCTGCTTCTCCCTGCCTGCAGGCAGGCGGCCCCTCAACTCCACCAAGGACTGGTCCATGGCATCCATCCTGGGCATCATAGCTTCCATTAGCTCATCCGTGCACATGCGCTTTTCCCCTTTCTGCGTCTTCGCTAGCATCCCTGTAATCTGCCTGCTGCAGGATACCAAAAAGACCTGGGCGCAAAAACCGTGTTATGCCTATGGCCCCTAGGAGAACCAATCTGCAGGGAGACTTGTTGCCTTAAGAGTAAGCAGTGGCTATTAAACGGCCCTTCCTTTCAGAAGGCTTTAAAACACTAGACACAATCAATATAGCTGCCGCAGGAAACCAGTACCCCAAAAGAAACCAAGCACACCACTTGCCCAGGCACACCACTGCATCAGGGCACAATAAATTCAGTTGACAAAAGAATCCAGGTGCACCACTTGCCCATGCATACCACCTGCACACAATAATAAATTAGCTGCTAAAAGAACTCCGGCACACAACTTGCCTTCCTGGCCTACCAATCCTTCCTCACCTGAGCCTCCAAGCCAGTGCCTCCACCGGGTATGCCACCCTGTGGGTAAGGGGAGTTAAACTCGAGCCCGTGTGGCTCCCGGACGGCCCGAGATCCAGCTGATCGGTATGCCCCATGGGTGTTTCCTCCTTTCCCAGCTCGGAAACAGAGAGCGGTGAGGCCTGGAGAGGGAAACAAAAAGAGAATAAACAACAAATAAAGTTATAATTCGCCCCGAACGGGCGGCTGGCAGGTTGTGACCCTCGGAGCAGTGAGCAGTGAAAGAGACTGCTCCGCCTCCCCTTTTAAAGGAGCGGGGTCCGGCAGGATCCAGTTCTCCCGTGACCCGGAAGTGTGGGTACCGTGCACCCGGCGACTGATGCCTGCACGCGTACCAGACAGGCGCCGGCGGCGTCTTCCGCCTCCAGCATTCCGGCAAGGACCGGTATCCCGCCATAGGCGTGTCACCCCCTAGTTGGCGCCACCATGGCAGAATGCGAGCTGCTGTTGCTCGAATCACTTAATTTTCCTGTTATTTTTACCATGAAATGTGTTCTTGAGTAAAACATTTGCCACGAGGATGCATTTTATAGGGAAATATAGAGTTAAATGACGGCTTTGCATTTTGTATAATTTCGCATAATTGTGCAAAATTTTCCCAAAGTTTTGCATAAATCATGTAAAAGCAAACTACAAAATGTTTACACATTGCTGGTTTAGACCGTGAACATCTACCAGCACAACCACAGTAGGTCAGTAGTAGGGAGATCCACCAGAGCATCTAAGGACAAAGCTCCCAGGTTTCCCTGGTCATTGCAAAAGTAGATGGTCCAGGCCAGTTTTTAGGTCTCGCGCCTAGCGTTGCAGTGCGCAGCCCTGCTCGCGCAGCGCGAGACCTTTAGAAAGGGCTTCTGAAAACGACCCACACGCTCGTGCGTGTGGTTTTGTTTTCAGAAGCCCACATTGGCTGTAGCGTGCGTTTTTTAAAAAAAAATGTCACACGATTGGGCAAAGGCGGGCGCATGTCCCGCCTTCGCTCCTCCCATTCCCGACGGTGGCCAGAACGCGCAGCAGCGCGCGTTCGCCTCGCTGCCGCGCTCCCTGGCCCCCGCTCCTCTGTGGTGCGCGCGCACCACTGGTTTAACGTTCGGCTCCTCTGTGGTGCGCGCGCACCAGGTTTCTATTCCGTGCTTGTTTGGTTTATTTTTGTCTCTTCGATCAATATTTCGGAAACAGATGAGCCTGGGAAGAGGGGCCTGAAGAGAAACGAGTAGTGTTGAGACACTTCAATCCGTGGTGAGTTCAGCGCCAATGGTCTGCTTATGGCAAAATTAGGTTTTCTATTGTTGTTCTAAAGTGCTTTCATATTTTATTATCGCTGTATAAGCCACTGACATCATAGCATGTTGCGTCTTCCCTTTGTACTTTCCTCCTGCCCAGTCTTTCATTCTCTGCCGCCCCCCTTTTTTCCCCCATAGCTCTTTTAAGGGGCCTCCGATAAGCCTTTCACAAGTCACCTGCCCCCATTGGTGCATCCCTTTTCATAAATTTGCGCCGTTTCATAGAAAGCAGCTGCAGAAGAACTCCTTGTACAAAGTCCGCACATCCTCTACTTTACCCCATCTGCCCCATAAAGCCCGCACTTCTGCCCTTTAGAAATTGTGTGCTTTTTGACGTACTTTGCAGCAGTTTTCCTAAGACTCAAAAGCATATTCCGGCTAGCACCAGAAGGTAATTAATCCTATTACTTGGTGCCTTAGACTGAAAATCTTCATTATTCCTTCCACGGAAACATTTCTATCAGACCATAAGAAGCTCCACATTTGCATGGAGGTGACAGTTTCCAAGCAGTCACAAAGACCTTGCAGCTTCACTGGCCAGGACTTACTTGAAAAACATCAGTATGACTGTAGGTTGAGGACTTGCAATAAGGCATGGAGAAGTGCATGCTACTTTTCCCTGTCTCTGGGTCCTTGCTGGGGAGTATTTGGAAAGTGTTTTCCTTTAAGGTAGATAGTCACTCTTCGACTAATGCAATTGTGTATCGCTTCAGAGAGTTGAATGCAATGAGTTTAGGGACTGGAAGCAATCGCAGAGCTAAGGGTATGACCTAAGTAATACCGTTCAGTTCGCTGATCTTAGGCACCTGACAAGCGGCGGTATTCTGTAACTGCTGGTGGTAAGCATTTCTGTAATAGAGATTTGAGTTTCTGAGAGAGCCTACCCTGACACAGTGGGCTTTATTTATGAAAATTAATATCTCGTTTTGCTACCTAATGCAAATTGAGCTACCAAGCTAATATCTGCATCAAAAGTAATTTCAGAAACCCTAATAGCTCTAAACTGTCAGTGTGACTGGCGGGTAAGGTGGTAATTCTGGAAAGATAAGGTGGGGTTATTCTAGGGGGCATTGAACCAGCTGATGTGGGCCGACAACTGTGTATCAGTCTTGTCACTCTTCAAGATGTTTTTCCTTCTCCTCCACTCCATCAATGCGTAGCATGGCTGGGCACCCAAACAACTTCCCAAAGGCAGACACTTTTCTCAGTGGTAAGCCTTCACTGGATTCATGCCCCATAGTAAGAGTATAAAGTGAGCTGGTAGCGTGCATTCTGTTCAGACAATCTCCATGTGTCTTGCAAGCTCTAGGTGTCCATGCAGGTCCCCTTATCCTCCCGGAAATTGTGTCTGTTCCCACAAAGTTTCTCAGGCTTCATTGACTCGTGTGCTTGTTTCCTGACTCCACCCTCTAACGCTTGAGTGTATCAATCACACTGTTAAAGAGCTAATTGGGTCTGGCCAGTATCTTGCATTCTTTTTTTCCTTTTTTAATCATCTTAGCGATATTTCATTTTTTTTCTTTAAATCCCTAAAATATAATGCAAACACGCATAAGAAATAAACTTGAAGGTGATTGTGAGAGTCGCCTGACACTCCATTCGTTCACTGATGTTCCTCAGTGAATTCGTTTTTAAGGCAAAGATTTCTGAAGTGTGAACCTAGTTCATTTAATAAAAGGAGTTGTCTACTGTGGACTATAGATCTTAACCTTCATAATTGCATACCGAATAAAACATTAAAAACTCTCTTGTGCTCCTTTCCAAATCTTACTTGAGTAGTCACTTAAATATCTTACTCTGATCCATGATGAGCTTACCATGCACCCTAGATTTTTTTCTGTTTGTTTGGGGCCAAACTGTGCTTCATACAGTACCTTCTCTGCAGCTAGAGGTCGGTGGATTGGAACTGGCCCACAGTTACTGTGCCACTCTGTGCTACTATCTACCCATGGTTGGGCGAATCGTTTTTGATCTCTAGGAATTTCTTGTTTCCCATTCCCATAATTATAGGATGTGCATCTTGGGGTCCAATGTCGGTCCCAACGCCTTACTGAACTTCTGCAATAGTTGAGTCCAATAACACGGAGTACCTTGAAAATCACGTAATGCACGGGTAAAGATTCTACTTGAGACTCATCCCATTGAAAATACTTCGGTATTCCATCATCCAAACATATAAACCAGTACAATTTTTTTAGACCGCTTCCAAAAGCGGGAGGGCCGGAGGCATCAGCGTGGCAGAAGCTGCGAAGTGAAGGGCGTGAACAACAAGAGGAAACAAGCATTTACAATGCAATAGGTCTCGCATTACTGAAAGTTTGAGCTATTGGCGTTGCTAATAATAATGCAACACCAATAGCTCAAACTTTCAGTAATGCGAGACCTATTGCATTGTAAATGCTTGTTTTCTTTGCATACTGGTACTTTTTTCTATTTTTTATCCAATTAAAACAATAATGTTAAATTACAGACTACAAGTCCCAAAATGCACTGGATCAATGACTCATGCATGGATTTCCGATTTTTAGTTGCTCCTGAGACTCAACAGTGTGCCTTAAATGTTTCTGAAAGGAAGGACTACACTGGGGAATGAGGTAGGGTGGTGTACTATGAGCAGAAGAAAAGCTGTTAAACCCTCTGAAGTCTGCTTCCTGTTTTAAATGTATGCTTTGCGCTGCTCTGGGAGTTACTAAAAATGTAAGAGTTCTTAAAGTTGCCACAGTCATCAAAGCATAGTACTTGAGGCCTTGTAATTTACTATATCTTATCAAACCAAGGAGCCCTAGTAGCAATCCTCCACTAAAGGAAGTGAAACCAATCTTTTTAGAATGCAACTTTACAAGCCCATGCATTTTCACATCTGAATGGTGGAAAAGTCCTGCTCCACACCCTCCTCCCAGACTCCACACTGCCCCAACATAATGTCACCCTACATGCTACAGCATGCCTCATTACATGCATGAAGAAATAGGACCACATCATCCCCACCCTCATGGAACTCCACTTGCTCTCTGTGTGGCCTTCACCATCTTTAAAAAGAGCATTCTCAGTCTCTGCAGCCATGATCTAGACTACGTCATACCCTTCAGGACTGTCTCAACCCAGCTCCCATTTAGGAAAGCATTGAAGGCACATCTTTTTAAAGAACATTTCATCATAATGCAGTAACTGTGCTTTTTCGCCATCTGAGCCCAACTACCCCCACCACCTGCTGACTGCATCTTTGCATTTGGCCATGTTCTCCAACTACCACTGGCAATGTGCCATCATATATGAAATGCGCAGTTGTCAAATCACTTCAAAAAACAGCATTAGATCCCAATGACCCCAGGAATTACAGCCATATCTCTCTACTCTCTTTTCCAGATTAAAACTTGGATAAACTTGTTTCCAACAAACTTCAGGCTTTCATTGAACAGAATGTTCTTTTTAACAACTTTCAAATGGGATTCTCCCACTCTAGCAAAAGCACTTGATTAGTGATTGTGTCTGTCTTTAATGATCTTTATAGGCAGATCCATGGTGGCAAAGTAAGGGGTCAGATATTATTAGACTTCTCCACAGTGTTCAACACCATCTATCATATACTACATGTCCAAAGGCTCTCTGATATCAGAATTATTAGACCAGCTCATAAAATGATTGACTTTTCTGAAAGTTTGTCAACTATATGTTTGTTTCTTTTCATACAGTTTCAGATACAAGACTCTATGTTGTGGTGTTACTAAAGGATCAATTTTCCACCCCTTTTTTTAACATCTACAAACGTCACTTTGCCAAATTGCTTCATCGGGTGGGGTTGCATTTTGAAATGTATGCCGATACATAATTGTTTTTGGGTCTGGCTCATTCAAACTAACATCATCACCATCAGTTTCCATGTTAGGTTGACTTTCACTGATGGACACTAATTTCATGAAACTGAATCCATCTAAAACAGTCCTAATTCCCACCACTCTGACTGACTCCATTTGGGAGCCACACGGCATCCAGGTACAACTGGGCAGCAACTGTGGTGGCTGAGGTTGTTTGCCACAGGGGTTGTGTGGTCCCTTCTTCTAATGCTTTGCAAATGAGCCAAATACAACCTCTTCCGCACTTGGCTCTCAGGGTTTTGAGGGCAAGCAGTCTAAGACTTCTCAAGAAAGTAGTGTGAGGGTCAAGTGTTCACAACTCAACAATCGACCAACAGACACAATAAAGTCAATTTTCAGTCCAGTGCTTGTTGTTATGGAAAACCAAGTACTTTAATTACACAACAAAACGAAATACTACACAATCTAATCTGTAAAACAAATACAGGATTGAACACCTGGTTACATTCTTCGAATAGCGTTAAATGCTCCTGTTCTAATGTCCTCTTTCCACCCTGGTAAATCTAGGAACTATTGTCCCAATTGTCTAGTGACAGAGGCATGAATTAGGCATAAGTATCCATTATCACAATCAAGCAATAGGGTTATAGTGTAACTCATTCAAACAAGCTTACCCTTCATTTACTTCAGGTAGCAAGTCTCAAGTCTGTGCACTTGTCTTCTCTTAATACATATCAATGTAGGCAGATGGGCTTTTAGATATCAGGCAGTCCCCGAGCTCCTCCAGAAGAAAGTACAGACTTTTAGTCATGTTCCCTCACCTCTGGGAGAGTGGATGTCAGACCAGCCTGGCTACATAGCAGCTTCTAGAGTACTCTGCAGAACACTCACTTATTGGTCAAGAAGAACTTGGGGCTGGAACCAAGTGCAGTGGGTTGGATTTCACTTATATATACATTTTTCAAACATGGGATGTGGGTCAATTGTCTCAAACTTCAGAACCAGTTTGGGGTGTTCTCTTTCAAGTGTCCTTCTCAGGCTGCTCTCCAGACACAGCCTTTGTGTAAAGTGAAGGCAGCACAAGGTCTCTCTCCAAGCTGGAGCACCCACAATATGGGAACAATAAAGTGTGCCTTTTCTGTACCTGGTGGTCATCAAACTTCCTGAAGCAGTAATCAGGTACAAAAGGGCAGGCCTGACCTAGAAACGTCCTCACCATGCACAACCCTTGATCAACTGAAACTGCAGCTCCACCCTTCATCATTACCATCTACCAAATGGCAGTGTTCAGGAGAATTAACCAGCATCCCTTTACTAACAAAAGCCTTCAACGACTTTCTAAAGGTAGCCCTTTCTCCGTCCTCCACACTTCAGTGTTTTAATCTCCATCTTCCTGCCACAGAAATGCAAACCATACAATTCCACTGTCATAGGAAGCTTTCCTCATCCTCCATCTTGTTCCATGCTAGACCAGGGACATTGAAAGTGGACCCTACTGGCTTCAATATACTGACTCACAAACATACACAGAGTTCTACTACCACACACTCAACATACATTTGCACAGGACATCAGTATGCATCTGTGTTTTGCATTATAGCAGGCTTTAAAAATCAGAGGTTAGTAGGCCACACTCTTACTGACACAAAAGAAATGGTCAGGGCAAGCTATATATTACAAGAAGAACATTGTATATTGACAACACCACTTTATGTGCTTCACCCAGGACAGCTTCCTGGGCACAGCGCCCAGTAGTCCTCTGTCAATTATGAGGGCCCGCTTAGTGCATCCTTCTAGGTCACAGGGCAGGACCTAGACCTTGCATTGTCAGTGACAGGCCAAGGCCTCTATGTATATGTTAGTTTAGCGATACGTCAAGGCCATAATGAAAGCCTGGACTCAAGATTTTCAAGCAGCCAGGCCATCATAGTAGTTAACCACATCTCTATACCATGCAGGGTGCATTCTCTTCTCACACATCCCTTCTCTCTTAGAGCAGCTGGAATGGCAATAGTTCATTTGTCTTATACCTGCTCTGCTCTCATCAGTTCATACATTTGGCATACATATTGATGCTACACTCTTTCTAAAATCACAGATTGCTCAAGTAACCAATTTCAGTTTTTTTCAACTAAAAACCATAAAACATCTTCATTTCATTGATGGCTGTCATCATATCCCTCTCCTCAATGCCCTAATGAAGTCTAGGCTCGACTAAGGCAATTGAATGTACCTAGCTTTATCAGAAAAATAATTACACAGACTACATCTGCAGGTTCAGACTGGGACAGAAAATAGGCCTGGGCACCAAACTAAAAGTGGGCCCATGAGTAAATTACATGTGTAAAAAAGTGCCCATGTTCGCAAATTGGGGCAGTTTTGAGCATGGAAAGACAAGCTGCATATGTGTTTTGCAAGGTATGGAAGACTGCGTGGATGTGGGCTTATTGCAGGAAATGTATATTTTAATATCGGGGAAATCAACGTTAAACCCGGCCCACCAGAGCATAAAACTGGCCCACAAACAGCCAAAAAACAGTCGACACACTGACTTGTCAGACCTGGTACAAAATGCAGTGGCATGGATAATTACCAGAACACACATGTATGATCATATCACTTCTATCCTAACTGAGTTTCACTGGCTACTGAGCGACCAGAGTCCAATTTAAACCATTGGTATGTTCACTGGGCCATTTACTCTCAAGCTCCAGAAATTATGGGGAAAAACAATCATGGTACACTGCTCCTAGAGATCTTTGCACTGCCCAACATTTCTTACAAACTAGTTAAAAAAAAGGCCATACAGTAAGTTCTGGTGACAGAGACTTTTCTTTTTTTTATCTTCAGTAAGTGGATGCAAACATTTGGTCAATTCTGACTGGTTCCAGGGCCGGACTGGTCTTTTATTCCATCGGGCATTTCCTCGGTGGGCTGGTGCCACTGGAAACCGGTTTTGTAAGCCCAGGGCCTCTGCAATTTTCACAAATCTCTGTTATTAACTGCAGCAGCTACAGGGGTCTTCAAGAGAAAGAGGACCAGAGAAAGCACGCAAAAGGGCGAAAAGAGAGGAGGCACAGAGGATCGATATAAAGAGAGCGAGAGAGAGAGCGAGGAGAGGAAGGTATGAATGTCATTTAGGGTTCTCCAGGGATCGCAGCTGCGACCCCAGGCTTATTGCTTGCGACCCCTAGCTTCATGGCAGAAAACAAATGATATCAGTTTGCTGTCTGGCAGTGCTACAAGCATGGGAACTGACTCTTTAATATTTAGCCTATTTATTTTTAGAAAAAGTCTGCACACTCAAGGAGGTTTGATAAACTGTACACACTGTAATAGCAAAAACACAGACATGTTGACAAATATTCCAACTATAAACTAGTCTACTTCAGTGTGACTTTGCCTTGTGAGTTTGACCTGGTAGCAGCTACATTTATTTAAAGGGCTGGTAGAACATTATAGCTTTAAATGTTTACAGTTTGTTTGGCGACTGCACAACTTAGGGCCCGATTCTGATGCGGGTTGGAAAAGCTTCCCGACCGAATCGGTTGGGAAATGGTTTCCG
This sequence comes from Calotriton arnoldi, assembly GCA_963921515.1. Classification (NCBI taxonomy): domain Eukaryota; kingdom Metazoa; phylum Chordata; class Amphibia; order Caudata; family Salamandridae; genus Calotriton; species Calotriton arnoldi. Next base: position 208,543 of record CAWUFW010005624.1, read on the forward strand.
ACCCACTCGGATCGGGAAAGTCCGACCGGCGGAGTAGGATGCATCCGGATGCTTCCAGATACGATTTGGTTGAACTCCCATTGACTTCAATGGGAACATTTGTTCCTAACCGCATCAGAATTGGGCCCTCGGTCGGGAAGACACGTTCCCGATCCGATTTGGAAGGAGCAAATGCCGTTAGGAGGCCTTCCTAACCGCATCAGAATCAGGCCCTCGGTCGGGAAGCTTTTCCAACCCGCATCAGAATCGGCCCCTTGGTAGGCCTGAGCATGACACTTTGTTCCGCTTGCAGAGTGTGGAGTTCCGAAAAACTCAGCGAAGCGGGACAGAAAGGACTTTTTCCTCTCCCACAGCTCACCAATGTTAAACGAGCACGAGTGAGGAAAATCTTGCTCCAGACCACCACCCGGCAGGATTTCTCAACACGGGCAGTCGCGCTGGTCGCTACTGCTCACATTGAGAAACGTTCCACTTGTGTCGAGGAAGCTACCGCGCGAGTAGGACATCTACTCAAGCGGCAGAAAGAAGCAGTGCCCTCTTGCGCTGCACGTGGCACCATTGGCACTGATTTTACAGTGCAGGAAAAACACCTGGCGCTAAAAATCAGCCGACGTATCTCACTCTGCCACTTGCGGAACTCCACAGAGTGTGGTGGAGTTTTCTCCGCGAACTCCGCCCAGACCTACTACTTAGCTACTACATTAAGATAGAAGAGTCTGAAAGGAAAGACCGCGCAGACACCCACAATTAACAGCTGGCCTCAGGCAACACATAAATGGGCAGAGGCGGATGCCGTAGAGGTCGACCAGCAGCCACACGTAGGCGAGGGAGCCACCACACTTTGGGACTTTTATGTTCTGAAATTGTTTGACAAAGTGAACCACCTCCTTCCTAGAACGCCCCACTAGATGGGGAGACATGGTGAGTTGAGCAGTTAGCAGACACAATAGGCTCCCGATATGACCACACATTGTAACTAACTCCCCTACATGTCATTGTATGGCCCTCGCGCCTTACCCTTCTTACCCTTCTTACCCTTCTCTTCTTCACCCCATCTCCCACTAACCCCGTTGACCCCATGTTGCTGATACACACTACAGTTCTCCTACACACTCCCAACCCTGATACACGCCGCTCCATGCTACCTCCAATCAGTAATTACTATAGATGTAGATGTGGTTTTATCGTTATACTTTACTAGCTGCTGTTCCGGTGGGCCGGACGCAAAGCCTCGACTTAAAATGTCCCTGGATTTTGCTGCTTTGACACGCGCCATTCTTTTGTATGTTGTACTTTGTGATCGCTTCCTTACATTGTAGTTCTTGTATGTACTGGGCTGTTGAAGTTCCCTGAAATGCAACTGTGCCTATTCATGACTGTTGTACACCATTTGGATATGAGGTTTAAAAATCAAGAAATTAAAAAAAATAGTCTGAAAGGAAGGATGGTTTAAACATTTTTGGCAATTGCCTGGTAGTACTGTTCCAACTTTCTTCCCCAATTTTCTTTTTGAAAGGTTAGGTGTACAATAGTCAATGGAACGAATGTCTGACAAAATATCGACAGACAGAAAATCGACCTACAAAAATATCGACACAGAAATATCGAAGTCAAAAATATCGAAGTCCTATCTACATAAAGGTAAGTCCAAAATATCGAGAAAAAAAATATTGTTGTCAAAAATATCGATGTTAAAAATATCGTTTTTTAAAAATGTTTTAATAATAATGTAAAATTAAGTAAATAATACATATAATTAAAAGAAATATAGTTAAAAATATTAAAACATATTTAAAAATAATAACTAATACATATTGTTAAAATTAATTAAACATATACATATAAATTAATATATACTTACTCCACATATTGCAACATTAGGGAAAGCGTTGGATAGCGTCAGAGTAAAAATTACTATTCCCACTCCAGTGAGTGCAACAGTAGGGAAAGCGTTGGATAGCGTAAGGGTAAAAATTACTATTCCCACTCCAGTGAGTGCAACAGTAGGGAAAGCGTTGGATAGCGTAGGGGTAAAAATTACTATTCCCACTCCAGAGAGTGCAACAGTAGGGAAAGCGCTGGATAGCGTAGGGGTAAAAATTACTATTCCCACTCCAGAGAGTGCAACAGTAGGGAAAGCGCTGGATAGCGTAGGGGTAAAAATTACTATTCCCACTTCAGAGAGTGCAACAGTAGGGAAAGCGCTGGATAGCGTAGGGGTAAAAATTACTATTCCCACTCCAGTGAGTGCAACAGTAGGGAAAGCGCTGGATAGCGTAGAGGTAAAAATTACTATTCCCACTCCAGTGAGTGCAACAGTAGGGAAAGCGCTGGATAGCGTAGGGGTAAAAATTACTATCCCCACTCCAGAGAGTGCACCAGTAGGGAAAGCGCAGGATAGCGTAGGGGTAAAAATTACCATTCCCACTCCAGTGAGTGCAACAGTAGGGAAAGCGTTGGATAGCGTAGGGGTTAAATTAACATACTTATCAATTAAATAATGTTTTAAAAATAAATAACATATTAATAATTAAGTAACAAAAAAATATTAATAAATACCAATAAATTTAAATTAAAATTTACTTAAATAACATTAAATTACTTCCCACAGTATTCCCCCTTTAACACACAACACACTACACATAAAAAAACACAATTAATTTAATTATCAATTAAACAATTAATAATTAATAATAAATTAATTAACAGTAACAATACATAAAAATGAATAATAAATTAATTATAATTAATATAACTATCAATTAACCAATTAATAAAAATTAATTACCAATTAATCATTACTGATTAATTAATTAATAATCAATAACAATACATAAAAACATATTAATTAATTAATTTAATTACATTACTTCCCACCCTATTCCCCTATAAATCCACAACCCGCTCTGATACTAAAACGCAAAATTTACTTTAACAAAATTACTAATTTCTAAACATTTATTTAAAAATGTATGAAAATACATTAAAAAAATGTTGAACATACATATAAAATACATACTAAAATACATAACACTAATTTTTTTTCTCGATATTATTGACAATGATATTTTTGCTAACGATATTACTTACTTCGATATTACTTCGATATTAAAAAAACCGATATTACTTACCTTGGGGTCGATATTCTGGTCAACGATATTCTTGACTTCGATATTCTGTCCCTACGATATTAAAAACTCGATATTAAGGTAGGTCGATATTTAAAGATCGATATTTTGACTGTGCACCAATGGAACAAAGTTCAGGAGAAATGGGTTATGTGAAAGATGGGCCTAGGTGACCCCCGGGGTCTCAAGTAGTGCCATTACAGCATAGTAACTAAGGTTGTTAGTGTGCAAACGGGCAACTGGGGCTAAATGCACATAGGTGAGAGCAAGCAAGGTGCATAATTGAAGGGAAAGTGAAATAGGTGCAGGAACCTAAGGTGCATATTAGTAAGAAGTGTTAGGTGGATGCAGGTGATATGAATGGTTGAACACAGTTAAAAGGGGCAAAGTGTATGCAGGTGAGAAGAGATTAGGTGCACACAGGCATGATGTGGCTTGGTGCACACATGTGGGAGAATGATCTATGGGCACACATATGAGACAGGACAGTACTTGTACACACACATGAAATATGGCTTAGTGATGGCAGACGCCAGAGAGCTAAATTCATGTACACAGGAGATGCACAAATGTGAGACGTGCTTTGTTGTACACAAGGATCAATCAAGAGAGAGGAAGCTAAGTGCGCACCTTTAAAAAAAAAATTTATGTGTTCTGTGAATAACACCTATTAATAAAGTTCCAAGAAACAACTTAGGGGTCTATTACGATGGCGGTCGGATGTCCACCGCCGGGCCGGCAGTGGTGCCCGCCGGACCGGTGGTGGACATCCGCCCGCGATCGCAACCAAGAAAACCGCCGATCAAATTAGGATGGCGGTGGTGACCGCGGCGGTGGGAAATTCCGACCGCCGCTTTTCTGCCGGTTGCCATCCGCACTCCTGCCTGGCGGATGGAGCAGGACCGGGATAATGGTGGCGGTGCAGAGCAGGCTCCGCCGGCACGATTATGATGCCGGCGGTAGCCAGCCTTTCCTCAGCGGTCAAACCGCCATGGAAAGGCATGCGGAGATTATCTTCCGGGGGCCCGTTGCGGGCCCCCAATGTTTGGGGGGGTGGGTGCACTGGGGGGGTACCCATGGTCCCCCCCTACATTTCCCTGTACCAGGTGGCAGGCACTGTGCAGTGCCTGCCACGCAGTGCAGGGAAATGCAGGACATGCTCCTTTGGACATCGCGGCGGTGCTGCGGGCAGCAGCAACCGCTGCAATGTTAAGGCCCGCGATCCGACCGCCGCGGTCGGATTTCGACCGCGGGTCATCGTAATTCGACCGGCGGTGTTGTCGCGGTCCATGCGGGCGGTCTTTTCCCGCTACCATGGCGGTCGGGGAGATTTTCCGACCGCCATCGTAATAGGCCCCATAGTTTGTGGTATTTGCTGCATACTTGGCTAACATAATTAGTACAGATGGATGTGTCCAACACAGGTCCAGGCAGGCCACATTCAACCCATATTTTTTTTATGATACCACAAAAAATACAATGAATGAATCTAAATGTAACTCAGTTATCAGATCAGAGGTTGTCCTAAATATCTGTAATAGATCAAACACTCCTGGGACTGTATTACATTTTTTTGGTGTATATAAAGCACAACCATTATGGCTAGCATTCATTAGCTAGGTATATGTCACATGAATCATTTAATAAACTAAACTTGCTCTTCCCAGAATAGATGTCTAGGCAATTGTGACAGAAAAAGAGCAAAATATTGGAAATTATGTATATAATGAGTGTCTGCATTTTTTGGTCCAGGGTTTGTTCAGTCTGTGTGCAGATTATCTCTGATAAGGAGAGACTGCACTAGTGTACTGCCCATATTGAGCCTCTGTTTAATTATGATGATGCTCTTACGAGACAATAATGAGCATGTGGGGTTAGTCACTGGCATATATTGGCTTTCCTCAGAGAAAAATGAAGCCATGGGCAAGGTGGGCTCTAGCCCAGGGCCCCAGTCTTTCAGGGGTAGGGGACTGATAGAGCTAGCTCTGTTCTGCAGAGAGCTTTGCCCTGATGACCTTGAATAATTCTTTAAACAGATTGCTTGAAATGCCGTTCGTTTAATATATTTTTAATGTGGGTGATGTGTGAGAGTCTATTACAGGCATTTTGTAGAGAAATTTTGTGTTTGTTTCTTGAAACATCCATTAAAAAAGTTTCTTTTAGATCAAAGCAGGACCTCACATATGAGAAATGGGAGGGTGTCACAGAGATTATTTGCAGTAATATTGCTGAGCTGCTGCTGTGTTACAATATTGACAATACACATCACCATCCCTGAATATTAGATGTAAACGCATTTTGGGCCTCATTTATGAGAAGTGGCGCATCGCAGTGTGAAAGCAGTGATGCACCACTTCTCAATGCGCCTCCTTGCGACACCAATGATCCGTCATATTTACAGTATGCCGCATCATGTCGCAAGGAATGACAGATACGTCAGTATTACTGACGTATCTGTCGCCGCAAAAGTGGCGCATTGCTGGAGTTGTGTCAGAAGCGTGACGCAACTCCAGCAATGTTCCTTTCACATGGGACAAGCCCCATGTGAATGGGCCTGTGTCACCCTTACGCATGCCATGAGGCAGACGTAAGGTTTTGACGCATTGGCGTCCCAGAAGTGGCGCAGCGAAATCTAATAGATTTCACTACGCCACTCCTATGACCCTTTCTTGTGGGGGAATGCCCACCCTGCATACATTATACCTGACGCAGGAATAACATAGCACAGGGGTTTACGAAGTGACGCATCTGCCTAGATGCGTCACTTCGTAAATATGGCGCAACATGGCACATTATTTACTCCGCCGCTGCGTCACTAAAAGTGGCGCAAGGGCGGTGCAAAAGTGACACAGGGGCTCATAAATAAGCCCCTTAGAATTAAGATGAGTGAGCCTGTGAGCTGTGAGTGAGCTGGCGTAAGAGGGCATGAAAGAGCTGAAATTAGATCATAAATGTAATACTGTTCCAAACAGGGGTCCCCAAATGCACTTGGCCCATTGCCACAAAAATCCTTAAGATTCCCCTGCTTTGACTTGCCATGCGGTGTTGATATATCTCACAAAATGTACGGGGATGGTACAAAATAGAAGAGAACAGCGAACAAGGAAAAACAAGAAGAAAGTGATTAGGAAGCACTAGTGTGTTCAAGACGAGAACCTTCACTCACCCTAGGGTGACATGCTTCATCATAGGGTTACCTCTTCGCACTGTGACTGCAAGGTACCCAGTGTGGGCTATTACTCTCCCATAGGAGAGGAGCGGAGGGGTTTTCTTTTGTCAATCACCCTACAAATTCTATCTTATGTGTAAAGAGGGAGGGACAGAGTGCAAATAAAAAATTGTGTGCGAGTTAAAACTATCTCTTGGTGGGTTAGGACAATTTTATTCTTGTACCCCCAATGGATAGGATTAAAAGACAAGCCCGGTGAAATAGGGAGATGGATATTTCCTTATTCTATCCTGGTCAACATGTTTCTGCCTACACTGACCAACAGGTTCATGGCATTCTTCAGGAACAAAATTAGAAGTCACTCTGCTTCAAATAAAAATTAGAAAAGTGAAAACCATACTTTCACTGGTATGGAACAGTCTTGTGGTACAGTCATCAAGTAGGGTCCACAAGATACTGTAAAACACAAAAAACAAATCAAACTCAGCGATGGTTAACATCTTTCACCACACCTTTGTCCATCACCAACACTGCAAACCCACTGTGACGCAGTTGTGTGCTGATAAGCCAGCTATATCAATCCTTTCCAATTGTAACCTATATAGTTAGCTCCACCTTCATCAGTCCCTTCATGGCGGGTCAGAGCTACAAGGATATACAAAGGTAGTGTCAAAAGTCATATACACTCAACTACAAGGTTCCTTGTTGCCTTCTACCCAAATGGCTGACTAACTGAGAGTGTGTTCTAAAATGTAGTTTCATGGTAATAGCAAAGTGGGGAGCCATCCTCTTTTCATAATTTAAATCTGGTGTTCCAATAAAATTTTCTTTAGGTCAAACGTAACTATTTGGCAATCAAACAGTTAAGGAACACTAAGGTGACTAATCCGGGGGTAACGGGACCGGAGGTCAGGAAAGGCTCCCATCAGATAGAAAACCACATGTCATCATGCTGGTTGTGTAAAATAAAATGAAAAAAAAACAATTTTTTTAAAACTAAGTAATGAAGGAAGAGAGAGGAATGAGGAATGTCTAAGACCGCAACAAGGGGATAATTTATATCCCTGAGATCTTAACTAAGGCATTACTGGCTTCATGTAAATAATGCCGCTTCTACATCCCTAAAAGTCCTGTGTTACATACCAAGAGAAACACACACACCGTCTGGGGCGCGTCTTACCGCAATTGTCTCAACCACAGCGTCTTTGAAGGGCCGAGACTCCGTGAAAGGCTCCCATTAGAGCGCAGTTCGGCGGAAATGACCTCTATGTCACATGATGCAACCCGGAAATAGAGTGCCGGGATATGTGGGATCCGTAGTTCTTACAATAGAGGCCAATCTCTGCCGGGCATGTTTAAGACAAATCATTTGTCCTCTAAAGGTGTTATCAAGTGTGTGATGAACAGGCTTCAACTCTAGCTTCAATGTGTTTAGGAGCCATAGAACTTGAAATGAACACCGATCTCACCCGCAGCATACTTAATGAAAAAAAGTCATTTTTCTAATGGTTTTGGCATCTATATAATATACAGGCTTAAGCTCTAACTTAGATGCATCTCCCAGAAGTAGTAGGGCAGTCATCATACGGAACACCAAGGGATATCATCGTTAAGTCCCCTCTTATGGCTATTCAGTCTGAATACCCAGCGTTGCCCCCTCCGGAAGAGGATCCTCTCTAGGGGACCCATTTGTGTCTCGTAGTTTGGTTTATCTAGCACCACCCAAGACAGATCATCCTCAGTATGTCCTAACTCAAGAAAGTGTCTGTTCAGATTGGTGTTTGATTCTTTACACCTGATGGAGCTACAATGTTCAACAATCCTGTTTTTTTCTTTGCGGGTAGTCATACCCACATATATGAGGGCACAGGGGCACTGAATCAAGTAGATGACCCCCCACGAATTACAGTTGGTGTGTTTCGTCAAAAGCCATGGTGTCTTGAGCCCTAGATCTAACTGTTTTGTCTGTCGTTCAAAAACATATAAGGAACAAGATCCACAAGGGAAGTGTCCCGTAATTGGTGAGCCACCCCCAGAGTTACTGTTGAGATGTTTGCCCGTTCCTGCTTCGTGGTCTTGTGCGGACCAAAATGTCTTTCAAGTTGCTACTCCGCTTCAAAGCGAACAAGGGTTTCTCTATAACCATGTCTCCTTTGTTCAGGATGTGCCAGTTTTTATTTATGACCTTCTTGACAGTGTCATTCAGATGACTATATGTGCTAACACAGACTATTCTCTTTGCTTTGGTTCTGGGGTATGTCTCTAAAAGGGCATCCCTGTTATTATTACGTGCCCTCTTCGATGCCTAACGAATCAAGTCTTTTGAGTATTGACGTGTCTGTAGCTCCGAAACTCAGATTTGCAGCATGTTGTTTGTATTTCTGAAATTCCGTACAATTCCTCCGCAATCTGAGGACCTGACCTACGGGAAGGTTATTAAGCTTGAATAAATTAGTAGAGTATTGCGTGCCATTGGTTTTTGATACAACTTGGTGTAGATCTTGCCTTCATTTGGATATAAAAGTAGATCTAGGACTTAACGATGAAATCCCTTGGTGTTCTGTATGATGACTGCCCTACTACTTCTGGGAGATACATCTAAGTTAGAGACGAAGCCTGTATATTATATAGATGCCAAGACCATTAGAAAAATGACTTTTCATTCAGTATGCTACGGGTGAGATTGGTGTTCATTTCAAGTTCTATGGCTCCTAAACACATTGAAGCAAGAGTTGAAGCCTGTTCATCACACACTTGTTAACACCCTTAGGGGACAAATAATTTGTCTTATACATGCCATGACAGAGATTGGTCTCTATTGTAAGAACTACGGATCCCATACAGCCCTACACACTATTTGCGGGTTGCATCATGTGACGTAGAGGTAATTTCTGCTGAACCATGCTCTAATGGGAGCATCTCACGGAGTCTCGTCCCTGCCGGCCCTTCACAGACGTGGCGGTTGAGACAATTGCGGTAAGACGCGCCCCAGACGGCGCGTGTGTTTCGCTTATTATGTAACACAGGACTTTTAGCGACGTAGGAGTGGCATTTTTTATTTGAAGCCAGTAATGCCTTAGTTAAGATCTCGGGGATATAAATTATCCCCATGTTGCGGTCTTGGTCATTCCTCTTTCTCTCTCTTTCTTCGTTACTTAATTTTAAAGAAATGTTTTTTTTCATATTATTTTACACAACCAGCATGTGGTTTTCTATCTGATGAGAGCCTTTCCTGACTCCCGGTCCCATCACCCCAGGATTAGTCACCTTAGTGTTCCTTAACTGTTTGATAGTTACGTTTGACCTAAAGAAAATTTTATCGGAACACCAGATTATAATTATGAAAAGAGGATGGCTCCCCACTTTGCTATTACCATGAAACTACATTTTAGAGCAGACTCTCAGTTAGTCAGCCATTTGGGTAGAAGGCAACAAGGAACCTTGTAGTTGAGTGTATATGACTTTTGACACTACCTTTGTATATCCTTGTAGCTCTGACCCACCATGAAGGGACTGATGAAGGTGGAGCTAACTATATAGGTTACAATTGGAAAGGACTGATATAGCTGGCTTATCAGCACACAACTGCGTCACAGTGGGTTTGCAGTGTTGGTGATGGACACAGGTGTGGTGAAAGATGTTAACAATCGCTGAGTTTGATTTGTTTTTTGTGTTTTACAGTATCTTGTGGACCCTACTTGATGACTGTTCCATACCAGTGAAAGTATGGTTTTCACTTTTCTAATTTTTATTTGAAGCAGAGTGACTTCTAATTTTGGTCCTGAAGAATGCCATGAACCTGTTGGTCAGTGTAGGCAGAAACATGTTGACCAGGATAGGATAGGGAAATATCCATATCCCTATTTCACCGAGCGTGCCTTTTAATCCTATCCATTTGGGGTTCCAGAATAAAATTGTCCTAACCCACCAAGAGATAGTTTTAACTCACACACAATTTTTTGTTTGCACTCTGCCCTTCCCTCCCCTACACATAAGATAGAATTTGTAGGGTGATTGACAAACAGAAACCCCCCGCTCCTCTCCTACGGGAGAGTAGTAGCCCACACTGGGTACCTTGCGTTACCAGTGTGAAGAGTGGACCCTATGATGAAGCATGTCACCGTAGGGTGAGTAAGGGTTCTCATCTTAAACACACCATTGCTTCCTAATCCCTTTATTCTTATTTTCCTTGTTCCCTGTTCTCTTCTATTTTGTACCATCCCTGTACATTTTGTGAGATATATTGAATGGAGTAGTACGTTGGAAGGCGATAAACACTCCAATTTGACCCTTTGTTGTGTAATACATGTGGTGTTGATGCCTTGGCCTTTGAGGATGTATATCGGCATTTGAGACCATGTTTTGCTTATTATGATTGTGCCTAGGCAAGCAAATTATGGCTATAGGTGGACATGAGAGGATGTGCCAGAGCATTTGAAGCAAAACTTAGGAACATGGCGGCCAAAGTTGTCCTATGATGGCTGTTCCTCTTGTCTATTAAGGCTGTTTTCCTGGCTTTTATATAGTTGTGCCCTGGCATCTTAAACAGATAGACGTCTGATTACTATAATGCACATGTATCTCCTTTGGTATCCCATTTCTTATTCTCACTTATTGCAGATGTTTTAACTTCTTTTTCTTTGTCTTTGCTTCTAGTAATGTCAAGAGTCAAAGATCCTGGGGATTAACCTCCCGTGATGGAACCAGGGGCAAAGTTGATTTGATGTCACTTCCTGAGATATCATCTGCGCGGGTGAAAAGGGCACCTGATGTCACTTTCCCTAGCATTTATGTGAATCGACATCCATAGAGGGAGGGAGGGGATTACTTCCCAGGGCTGTTTTTGGTTCCCCAGTCCAGACTTGTTTCTTTGGTTTTTCATCGACCTGCCACTGATTCAAAAACAAGGGAAGAATGCAGATAGAATACCCTGCAGGAAGCATATTTCTCATTCTGCACAGTGAAGAATTCACGACCGAGGAATTCACGGAGCAAGGAATAGTTGTGCTGTATCCACCGTTATCGGGGCCTAACAACGTATTACCTTAGTGGTGGTAATTGCAATACGTTGATTATAGTGGCTGGCTCCTGACAATGGGTGAAATGCGAGAGGATGTGGCCTAACTGCCGGAGCTGCCGACTTTCAAACTGGGGAACGAGGTTCGAGTCTCGGCATCGGCTCAACATCCTGTGATTCTGGGCAAATCACTTAGGGGCAGATTTACAAGCCCCTTGCGCCACCAGTGCGTCACTTATCGTGAGGCACCGGCGGCGCATTTCACTGCCCCATATTTACAAGGACAGGAAAAGCAACCCTGCGTGACTTTTCCTGTCCTTGTAAATACGGCCCCTTTCCACGCAACTCTTTGCGTGAAAGGGGCGTTCTATGGGTGTTGCTGTGGGTGCTCCCACGCAACACCCATGGAACCTGACACATTTCCAGATTTATGAGGAATTGTAAACCTGGAAATGCGTTAGAATGCTACGCCACCCTAGGGGTGGCGTAGCGAGGCGCAACGAGGAGAAATGCTTTCATTTCTCCTTGTTTTTTTCCTCTTTCAATGCGTGCTGCATTCTACAGCACGCATTGAAAGAGGAAAATGCCTGTAGTGATTGTTTTTGTGCAGGAAGGTGCCCCTTCCTGCACAAAAACAATCTCCCCATGATGCAAGGGTGCCTGCGCCGGCGCATGACAGCAGTTTGTGCGCCAGCGCAGGGGAGAGCACAGGAATGCTACATATTATTGTAAATACGTTGCATTCCTGTGCTTTGAAAGTGCCGCAGCGTGGCGCAGCCAAAGGGCTTGCGGTTGTAAATCTGCCCCATAATCTTCCTCTGCCTGCCAAAAATGAATGTTTCCTTGTGTAATATAACTGGTGCTCATGTAAAGGCTCCAGTGCCTTCGGGTCGAGTTCTCGCTCTATAAAGAACTAAAAAAAAAGAGCAAGTTCTCCAACAGGCGAACCAGTGTGGAGCAACTGCCAGCTAAACTGAAGTGCCAGGAGGACACTGCGGCGAAGCACTACACACAGGCTTCCTTGCTGGGGAAGTAGTTTTCAAGTACACTATCAGTGCCCAGCCAATGTAGTTTACTCTAATGGAATTAACATTGAGGTTGTTACATTGCCCAGTGGCTCATCACTGTGCTTTTAAAAGTAGCAATCTTGGGCTTATTTATTTATTTTTGCCCACAGACCAACTATACTTCCGATCGGCAAGTATAAAAATACACAGCGAATTTCGCCTTTTTGGAAATTCGGCCGACATTCTCGAACATCCCTTCCGGCAGAGATTTTTGAAGCATACTGCTTCGCCACTGTCGTATTTCCATGCTGTGCCAGCAGAGGGCGCCATTTTTCTATAAATATGTGTTTCAATGACAATGCGAAGTTTTTTTTTTGTGTAGCAACAAAGTAGCAACCCTTATTTGGTACTTTGACAATTGCCGCACCCTGAGATTCGTTGCAGAGAGAGCTGGAGTAATGAATCGGCGCGGTCTGTGGTGAGACAGACATTAAATCACATTGCAAAAACCACAGGGCAGCCTCCAAACACACAAAAAAGAATCAATGCATATAGAGCATGTTCAGCACATGGAAGAGTTTACACAGCTGCAAAGAGGAACTAAATGAAGAAAGTCAATATATTTCTGATGCATTTGAAGAGAATTTGTGTGGAAACCTGAAACGTGCTTCTTGTACTTGGGAAAGTGATATTTAACTTAAATGTTTGAGAGTTCAAACCTGAGGATCCGAGGACAACCCATCCATTAGGCAGACTTACATACGAAAAGAGCGTTAAAGTCCGCCTCCCATTTTCTGCTTTGAAGGAGTCAAAGCACTACGACAGATAGCGTCAGTCAACGCACCCTTGCGAAGCTTGTGCATGCCTCAATTATCAGCGCCCTTGTATGTAAAGCTGGCAGGCGATGTTACTAACCCATGCTGAAACTCGGTCAAGCCAGCAGGCTTTTTCCCATGCGAGAGTGCCAACAGGGCAAGGAGTTCTTTGCATTCTCTGGGCAGCAAGGGAGTAGCCAGAACATTGAAATAAGTCCCACTTTGAACCAAAGTAAGAGAAGCAATTGAGCCCTAACCTCCCTAGAAGAGCTCCCCTGTCTCTTCCATCCAAGGTTCTCTCCTTTCATCCTATCACCATTTCATCTCCCCTCCAATAGCTACCATTCCACCTTCGCGTTCTGCCTTCCAGTCATTCTTTCATCCTTCAATCTTTCACCATTCCATCCCTCCATTGGCCATTCCATCCATCCATTCATTCACACATCCATCATCTGTGCATGCATCCATCCACCCACCAATCAATTCACCTGCCCATCCATTGATAAAACACTTCATCCATCAATTGCTCCTTTTGTCCATTCTTCCAGCCTCTCAGATTTCCATTTACTCTGCCATCCTCCCCTCAGATTTCAAAATTCTCCGCCGTCCATTTTCTCATCCATCAATCCATACATCCATGCATCCATCCACCCACCCATTCATCCATCCATCCCAGATTTCCATTTACTCTGCCATCCTTTAATCCTTTTACCCACCCCTCCATCCATCTTCTCAGATTTCCATTTACTCTGCCATCCTTTCACCCAGACATCCATCCTCTCAGATTCCCATTTACTCTTCCATCTAGCCATTCACCCTCTCAGATTTGCATTTACTCTGCCATACTTTCACCCACCACCCATCCTCTCAGATTTCCATTTACACTGCCACCATTACTCCCACTTATCTACCCTCTCAGATTTCTATTTACTCTACCATCCTTTCACCCACCTATCCGCCTGTCCTATAACCCACGCATCCATCCATTCTTTCAATAACCATCCACCCATTCTCATCCACTCATCCACCATCCTCTCACCCACTTATCTATTTATCCTTTCACCCACCCATAATTTCACCTTTCCATCCTTTTGCCCACTCATCTATCCATCCCTTTCACCCACCCATCCTTTTACCCACTCCCCATACATCATTTCAACCACCATCCTTTCACCCACTCATCCATCCATTCTTTTACCCACGCAATCCTTTCACCCACCCATACATCCTTTCATCCATTCATCCATCCTTTCACTCACCAATCCTTTCATTCACTTATACATCCATCCTTCTTTCCCTTTTCTATCAGCCCATCTTTTTTCCTTCCTTCGAGCGTTGATTGTGAGCCTTTTATCTGCCAAATTGCAGACAGAAGAGGCCTGGAAAGAACTCCACTCTGCTGAAGCTGCTAAAGTGGGAGATCACCAGGGGTGCAATGAGACCCGAACTTCGGGGGGGGCTAAGACTCCCAGCCAGGACCGGCTCGATCACTGGTGACATCCATTTCAACAGTCTTTGTTGGCCCTTTCCTCCCCCATTTTTATTTTTTTTTGCTGCATATTTATATAGCGCGAACTCGACCCGAAGGTATTGGAGCGCTTTACATGAGCACAGTATTTACATTACACATTCAGGCACGGGGAGATTAAGTGATTTGCCCAGAATCACAGAATGTGGACGCGACCCCGAGGCTCGAACCCTGGTTTCCAGCACCTTCTCCATGAATTCCATCACTACCACTCCCCAACAGTGCAGCTCATCTTTCCATAGCCCCTCTCTGATGTACATTTCATTTTTTATAGTGCTACTCATAGTTCACTCACACTCAGTTCTGTGATCTGCATGGTGCACGTTCTTTGCAGCAGAGACATTAACTGTACGCGCTACTTTATGATGAGCCAATACTGCCACTAGACAAAATTCGGAACTCTCACCAGTAGGAACATTAATCACCAGAGTTATCTTGACATTGTTATCGGTGCACCTGTCGCGCCGTCCTAAAGTCAATCCTGCTCTCAGCAATGGAGCAGAACAAGCATTTCCAGAAATGGGGTCACATTCTCTCACACACAATTCCTCACTATGGGGCATATTAGCTAGACCGGCGATAAAATTATCGCCGTTTTAGCGGCTAGGAAACTGCCGCTAAAACGGCGATAATGGGCTTGCTAATATGCGTTATGGAATTCAATAGAAGCCCAGGTTAGATGTGCAGGACATCTAACCTGGGCTTCTATTGGAATTCTATAACGCATATTAGCAAGCCCATTATCGCCGTTTTAGCGGCAGTTTCCTGCCGCTAAAACAGCGATAATTTTATCGCCGGTCTAGCTAATATGCCCCTATATCTCTTGCACTCTTACGTACATTTTTACTCTGTCAAACTCACACACAGATACACTGCCACTCGCACTTCCATTAGTCAATCTGCTTTTATTGTGTTAGAAAACCTCGCACTGCTACTTCTGCTATACCTGCTTGTGCTTTTAGTGAAGCTTAATAAAAACATATTCTCTATATGCCATTTGAATGAATGAAAAATTTGTATTGCACAATTACTTAAAACCATTCACAATATTTCTTACATTTGTGAATAGAAAACGTGAGTAAAATTTAGCCTAATGGCATGATAAAACTGTTTAAAACTACGTATACATCTTAAAAAAAGAAAAAGGAATTATTTTAGCAGCAACTATAAAGTAAATGTCTGATTCAATGTCTTCAAGTCATCGGGCGGCGGAAGTGTGAAACAGAAGTGACATCTGTGTCGACCACCGTGTGTCTAAGCACCGCTAAATTTAAGATGACTGAGTGCCTAATGTCATTTGAGAGTTTAATATTAAAATTGACAGCAAGTCTATTTCATGCTTATTTGCATTGCTACTGTACAAGCTCTTCAGACGTCGACCAAACCTTCTTTCTCGTAGAGCCGAACACGCAACTCAGCCATATATTTCCCAAGTTTGGCCAGATCTGTTGGTGCAGTGCAGGCGAACAGGACTGTTACTGCTTCTTTACATGTCCGCACCCCTTTAGATAGACACATCGGTTTTAGGAGCTTCTGACGTTGTTGTAGCAAGCCAGGGCAGCAGCAGACCAAGGGGGATATTTACAAAGAAGTGGCGGAGAGAGGCGTTAGCCGTCATGGCTTAACGCCTCACTCCGCCACTTCAGAAACGCAAGGCTGCACCATATTTACAACGATATGGTGCAGCCTTGCGTTTCTCCCTGCGCTGGTGCTACACTTAGCAGTGTAGCACCAACACAGGCACCTTTGCACCATTGTGCAAGGGTTTCTGCGTGCAGGGGAGGATTGTTTATGTGTAGGAAGGTGCCCCTTCCTGCACATAAACAATCCAGAAAGGCCATTTTGTCACTTCTATGTGTGCTGCTTAATACAGCACACATGGAAGTTACAGAATGTCATTTTTTTTAAAGCATTGTTTATGTGCAGGAAGGGTCACCTTCCTACACGTAAACAATTCAAGGCGTTTTGCTTTTTCCATGTGCAGCAAACATGGAAAAAGCAAAAACGAGGAGAAATAAAGCATTTCTTCTCGTTTCGCCAAGTTAAGACCAGGTTTTCCTTGGTGTTAATTTTGGCGCTGCCTCCTATTTACGTTGCCCTTGTAAATAGGGGGCAGCGTCAAAATCAATGTGTGTTGTGGTGGAACACCCACCGCAACACCCACTGCCCACCCCTTTCACGCTAAGCATAGCATGAAAGGGAGCCTTATTTACAAGGCAGCGTTAACCACGTTAAGTAGCTTAAAGCTGCCTTCTAAATAAGGCAAAGCCCCTATCACCACGGAAACGTCACAAAAAGTGACGTTTCCGTGGCGATAGGGGCTTGTACATATGCCCCTAAGTGTGGCAGAGACTCCTTATTGTAATGACATATTCTGCACT
This sequence comes from Calotriton arnoldi, assembly GCA_963921515.1. Taxonomy (NCBI): domain Eukaryota; kingdom Metazoa; phylum Chordata; class Amphibia; order Caudata; family Salamandridae; genus Calotriton; species Calotriton arnoldi. Next base: position 225,588 of record CAWUFW010005624.1, read on the forward strand.
TGATTATAGAAGCCAGGGATTTCCATCCAGGGTTTAATTCTTTGGTTGGAAGGGGCACTAGCCTGGCCCATTGGATGTTTTTTAAAGCCTTTCCCCCCCACTGCTTGCTTCAAGTAGGGCTGTAATTTATGTTCCTTATATGATGTTATCAGACCCGGGAACCCTTCCCGTGCTGTGTAGTTTGCTAGGTCTGCTTCCTGTGACAATTGGTAGATGTGTTTGTTAAGTGCGTTTTTGATTGCCACGTAGCTCAGGCCCTCTATTCCCCAGTTTTGTGTTGTCAGGCCCAGTGTTTCCACTGCTTCCTGCATATAAGTTTTCCATGGATATGTTGTCTCTTCATAAATGGGCTTTAACATGCTCTTTAGGCTTCCAATTGGTGCATTCGAAACCTGGTAATAATGTTTTGCTTGCGTGCCCAGGCATTCATAGTGTTGTTGCACCAGACTGAACTCCAGGTGGATCAGGCTATTCGGGGTGTGTTTTGGTAGCTTAAATATGCGTTTCTACACCATGTCTTGTGATCGCTCTAGTGTGATATCCATCTTGCCTGGGAATGCCTGCTCAGCATAGCCCGCTATTGCCTTTATTTTAGACTGTATGACTCTTCTTATTGGGACTATCGTTGGACTAAGCAATTTGTCGTGAAGTTTGCACAAAGCATAAATTGTCGACTGTGCTTTTGAGTAAATCCTTTGAAGGTGTAAGGCTGATTTCCTGGTATCACTGAGCCATGCCCCAAGACAGAGGTATGATTTTGTGGTAGCAATTGTCTCACTGCCCACTTTCCATTTAGGTAGTGCTTTTTCTGCTCAGCCCCCAAATACCATCACTTTAGTCTTGTGTGGATTTATGACCAATTTATTGGTCCCATTTTAGATGTTGAGAGCGTTTAGACCCTTTTGGAGGCTAATTCTGGTGTGGGCCATCACAACCAGGTCATCTACATATTGCAATATTTGGAACTTATTGGGGCCTATTTTGGGACTGGCGAGGTTGGCGTTTTGGAGTGTCTTTCCAAGATCTGCTGTGTATAAGTTAAAAAAGGGTCGGGGCAAGGACGTAGCCCTGTTTTAGATCCCGGTCTGTAAAGCACTTTTTTGTTATTGTGTTATCTTCTAATTTAACTTTTATCCAGGTTTTACTGTATAGGGAAATAATAGCATTCAAGAGGCTTGCTCGGATGTCCCAGTTTCTTAGCTTATTCCAAAGCTTGTGTCGAAAGACCCCATTGAATGCCGCAGAAAAGTAGACAAAACAGGCAAAAACTGTTTCTTTATTTTTGAGGTTAGCTTGCTAGCTCAGATAGGAAACAGCCATTATGTTGTCAATTGTCGACCCTCCTTTGCAGAACCCTGTTTGATATGGGGGGAGGATCTCTTTGTCTTCGATCCATCTGTTCAACTGTGCCAATAGAGTGCTAGCATAGGCTTTCCCTTCGATGACCAGTAGGGCAATCAATCTGTAGTTTTTGGGTTCTGTATTGTCTCCTTTCTTAAATATGGGTTGTAACAGTGAGCCGTGCCATGAATCTGGGACATTGGCTTGCAGGCAACATTCAGAGAATAGGTGGGATAGAACTCCTCCCCAGTATACTGGGTCTTCTCTGAACATTCCTCCCGGAAGCCCGTTGGGACCCCGGCGACCCCGTCTTTTCTTATCTTTTTTCTTATGTTCTGAACAGCGGGGTCATTTTGATCATTGCCTCCAGTTTCTGACCTAGGCTCGTCATTGCCATTTGCATCCTCCACTAGGCGTTCCTCTGTACGCATCTGGTAGATGCACCCTTTCCTTTCTGTGTAGATAGTAGCTACATGACTTAGCCATACCTCGGCGGGGACATAGTTGCGTCGATCCCCTTTATCATTTTCCAATCGCGCAATGTGTTGCCAGAACTGCCGGTGTTTGTGGTTCTTGGATAGCTCATGGATTTTGATCCATTCTTACTCAAGATTCTTTTGTTTTAAATTCCATATCAGCTGTTTGCGCTCCAAATTGAGTTCTCTCCATCTGTGCTTGATGGCCTGTATTCTGGAGTTCCGGTGGCTCTGTTTTGCCCATTTTAAATCTCAGGTTAGTTCACTTAGGGGCATATTATCAAGAAACGGCGTTAAAATTATCACCAGTTTAGCGGCAGAAAACTGCCGCTAAAGCGGCGATAATGGGCTTGATAATATGTCCTGGAGAATTCCAATAGAAGTCCATGTTCTGGTGTGAACATGGGCTTCTATTGGAATTCTCCAGGGCATATTATCAAGCCCATTATCGCCGCTTTAGCGGCAGTTTTCTGCCGCTAAACCGGCGATAATTTTAACGCCGTGCTTGATAATATGCCCCTTAGTTTTTTATTATCTTGCCAAGTTTGCGTAGCACGTCGCTTATTAGCTCGATAGGTGCTCTTTGCTCCACCTCAAAGAGCTGTTTTCAGGGGAGAGGTCCATGCACCCCAGTTTTCAATAGTGTATTCGACTCTCGGATGGTTGCTTATACATTTCTGTTCGTGTTTCCATGATGTTAGTAAGGCGGCCTTCTGCTCATTCCATCTTATCCTCCTGATTAATGAGTATTCCTCTATACCTCTGGAGTGTGCAGGAGTTGTGACCTGTTTCCATTGTTTGGTATGGATGCTTAGTTCCAATTGAAAAACTGCATGGTCACTTGTTTCGTGCGTCGCCATTGCGAAATGAGCTATTTTTTGACTGAGATAGTTGCACAGGAAGATGTAATCAATTGTTGTGAGGTTGTTCTAAGTGGGCATTTCTACTGCATTTGGATTTAGATTTTTGTTTAATGCCTCGGCAGACATGAAATTGTAGTTTTGTAGGAAGTCATTGAAAATGTTTTCAGAGCTTGTCAGATACGTTGTTTCACTTTCCTCCATTCCTAAATAATGGAGATTGAAGTCGCCCATAATCACCTTGGTGAGTATTGCCTTGTCAATGTTTGTTACAAGTATGATGTGAATAACAAGAGCACTTCCTTAAAATAGCTGCACGGGGCTTATATTTGGTTTCACATGTGGATCAAGCAGTTACAGTATTGGAAAAGAACTAATCCACGTTCTAACATGTAATACCACAGCATCCAGCTGATCATAGGAAATGTTGGACTTCTTCAGCAACCATGGATTTTATCTAGTAACACTTCATGTTTCTGGGTTTTTGAGACGCAACTTATAATGTAAAATAAATGACATGTCCCGGAATGAATTATTGTGGTGAATGGAAAGCCAGGAGTGGCTGAAGGTGTCACACGATCCTCAATCATACCCCAAAACCTCGGCCCTAGGGCTGAGGTTTTGGGGTATGGTGCTGGTTTGAGCATCGTGTGCAATCCCTTGTGCCATTCCACATTCTCAGTCCACTCTCCCCTCTTGCACCAGCCCCTTTGTTGCAAATGGAATTAAGTGGGCATCTAGTACTACGGAAAGAGCTGGGATTCTGTGTGTGCCTTTGTAGAAATATGTGTATATTCATGAGAGTTGTGCAATTTTTATGTGTGCAGAGTAAGATGTGTGCTGATGTAAGTGCTGGCTGATGGTGAATGGTGTGAGTGAGTGCAGCATGATTGGTGCGAGCGTAGGGTGAAAAATGTGCAGATGTGAGTATTGGGTGAGCTGCTTGAATGCAATGTGAGAGGAGGGCCCATGTGAGTGTGGGGTGAGAGGAGTGCGTGAAGAGTGAGCGGAATGAGTGCAGGGTGGTGTGAGCAGTGTAAATGCAGGGTGAGTGGTGTGCCTGTGTGTTGTGCAGGGTGAGCGGCGAGAGTGAAGGGTCATCTGTGAGAGTGACTGGTGAGTGCAGGGTGAGAGGAGTGAGTGCAGAGGGACTGGTGTGTCCTTATGAGTTCCGGCAGACTATTGTCCCTGTGTGCAGGCAGGATGAACAGAGTGCCTATACAGAATGATGGCTGAGAGGTTTGTCTGTGTGAGTGCAGGTTGAGAGGAGGAAGTAAAGGGTGAGTGGTGTGACCCCAGAGTGAGTGCAGTGCTTGTTTGCATGGTGTGAGTGCCTGGTGAGTGCTGTGCGAGTGACAGGAGTGCCTATGAGTGCACAGTGAGCGATGTGACTGTGTGAGAGTAGGGTGAGATGGGTGACTGCAGGGTTAATGATGTGACAGATGAGTTTAGGTGTGGGTGAAAGTGCAGAGTGGGAGGAACAAATGCATGGTGAGTGATGTGCTTGTTTGAGTGAGATTGCAGAGTGAGACGTGAGAATGACAGGTGAGTGAAGTATCACATGAGTGCAGGTTGATGAGTGTGCGCGTGTAAGTGGAGGGTGAAAAGTGTGAGTGCATGGTGAGTGGTGTGAGTACAGTGTGATCACTGTGAGTACAGGGTGAGTGGTGTGCTCATGTAACCTCAGGAAAGGAGGATGAGCGGTGTGAGTGCAGGTTAATAAAGTGAGTGCAGTGTGATCTCTATGAGTGTAGTATGAGTGGTGAAAGTTACAAGTGAGTGGAGTGTAATGTACATGCAGGGTGAGCGGTGTGCTTGTGTAAGTGCAGGTTAGGAGGAGGGTGAATGGCGTGAGTGCATGGTGAGCAGTGGAAGTACAGTGTGATCACTGTGAGTGCAGGGTGAGCATGAAAGTGAAGGGTGAGCGGTGCGAATAAGGAGTGAGTTGTCTGAATGGAGGGTGTATTCCCAGAAACCTGGGGTAACTCGTCATTGTATTGATGGCTGGAGTAGGGTTTCTAATATAAGTTAAACTATTGCTATTATGGCATCAATCAAGAATGGAGGGTCGAGGAAATAAATAATGTGTTGATCCTGCAACAAACGTTCAGTCTTTTGATTAGGGTTGCCAGCTGATTGGATTTATACCGGCACCACCAGTATTTTGATGTCCCAGCCAGTACAAAAATAAGCAGAATCATCTAAAGCCTGTATTTTTAGCCCTTATCTGTGCATACTTCAAGCAGCAAATATAAATAGAAAGCATTTTAAAGGTGTTCCTAGGGCTGCATTAATGATCAATGACTAATAATTAAAGGAAACAAAGATAGAAAAGTCATTTTACATATGAATACATACATTTTATTTACAACCCTATTTAGTGTCAATGCGAGGCCTTTGCAGACTCTTTAAACAAAAACACATGGCTGGTATTTTTCTTTTGGAAAGGTGGCATCCCTACTCCTGAGATGCCTTTTCACAAAATGCATTCTCCCACTGTGGCAGAAAAAAAATACAAATGTAAGTAATAGGCAGAGTGGGGATCCAGGTGGCACTGGAATGAATGAAAAATAAACAAAGCCTCGTTAACAAGTTCACAAAAGTTATGTAAATATGTAAATGGTCTTTTAAAGACCTATGAAAAACTCAGGTGTGGAGGAGTTAAGACCCCAGACACTGCCCAGCCGAGCCCACAGCAGCTCAAGCTGCAGCAGCCCAGGCTGAGACACATGAGGGGGATGCGGGGGGGTGGGGGGTGGAAGCCCTTTTGCCTGTATCTAATGAAGTATTGAACAGTTCATTAGTGCAGATTTCTAAAAATGTTAGCGTTAAAAAAAGATATATTAGCTCTATTTTGTACTAACACAAAACAATTTCCAAGTCACGCCCCTGGGGCACTTTGATATTACAGAAGGGGCCTCAGACACTTGTGCGGCCCATTCTGTAATACTGATAGTGCTGGCGCACATAAAGCGGGGCGTTCCCTCATTTGCACGGGGACATGCCCCATGCAAATGAGGGAATCCCTTTGCCTCAGTGTCCGCGCCCTATTACAGACGCGGGCGCAGAGGCAAAGAAGCCCTCAGGAGGTGCACTGACAGTGCACCACCTAAAAGGTGGCACGCTGTCAGCACGCCTCCTGATGGCAGCCCTCTGGAGGGGCGAAAGCGGGTCCCATGGACCCCCCAGACATCCACTTGCAGGGGGGTGCAGTTACTGAATCCACCCACCTGCAAGGGGATCTCTAATCCCCTTCAAAAGTGCAGGCTGGTCCGTTTTTCACCTGAATGCGCTGCCCACCAGGGCAGCACAAGTTCGTGGTTGCACTGGGGGCAGAGCATTCATGGTAATAGTGCGCAAACACTTTTTAAAGGCGCGTCCAGAGCAAACAATGAAAATGCGCTTTTACCATAATATGGCCCCATAACGGCCACAGGGCGAGCACCACACTTCAAACTGCACCACTTTCACGTTTCGGCAAGGAACAACTCCATCAAACGTCTCTAGTTGCTGCCACCTTGTATAAGCAAGATGCCCACATGTGCCGCGAACAGCTGTTTCATCCGTGAGCTGGCCCTCTGGGTAGGCCTTGTCGAAAGAACAACCCTAGCTCAAGCACCATACTAGCAGTTAATATGCTCTTCCCAACACAACGTCCAACCATTAAAGAAACACAGGGGGATATGTACAAGGAAGTGGTGGAGCGTGTCGTTAGCCTCCTTCACTTAACGACATGCTCCGCCACTTCTGAAACGCAATGCTGCACCATATTTACAAGAATGTGGTGACGCCTTGCGTTTCCCCCTGCGATGGCGTTAAGTTTAGCAATTTAGCGCCAACGCAGGTACCCTTGCACCAGAGTGCAAGGGTGTCTGCATGCAGGGGAGGATTTTTTATGTGTAGGAAGGTGTCCCTTTCTGCACATAAACAATGCTAAAATGCCATTCTGTCACTTTCATGTGTGCTGCTTCATGCAGCACACATGAAAGTGACAAAATGGAATTTTTTTTAAAGGTTTGCACAAGGCAGCACACATGGAAAAAGCAAAAAAAGAGGAGAAATAATGCATTTCTCCTTGTTTCGCCAACTTAAGACCAGGGTTTTCCAGGTCTTAATTTTGGTGCTGCCTCCTATGTACGCCACCCTTGTACATAGGGGGCAGCGTCAAATACAATGGGTGTTGCGGTGGAACGCCCACCACAACACCCACTCCACGCCCCTTTCACGCTAACTATAGCATGAAAGGGGGCCTTATGTACAAGGCAACGTTAAGCCACGTTAAGTGGCTTAACGCTGCCTTGTACATAAGGCACAGCCCCTATCACCACCACAACGTCGGTAAAAGTGACGTTGTGGTGGCGATAGGGGCTTGTACATATGCCCCACAATCTCTACTTCAGACTGACCTGATTAATCTCACCTGTCAATTTCCAAGCAACCTCACACACAGATGAACCTAGAACAAGTATGCAGGCACTAGAAGCAAAGTGCACATGCTAACTCATCCTTCACCATTCAGCCCAATCTTCAAAATGCTACCAAATCAAGGAAATTGTCTTAAAGAACGTAATATAAAACATATGCCAATCATGCCCTTTTCAGCCAAAGCAGCAGTTTCAAAAGAGAGAAGGAATCTTGGAGTGCACTGGGGGTAAGAAGGGAAGAGCAACATTCTAATTTCCGGGTTTGCTGAAATACAAGTTCTGTGTGTTTTTAAGTGCTGTTAAAGGCGTGGCAATAAAGAATCATGCATAATGATGGCATTCGGTCTTGACATAAAATTTAGGGGCATATTAGCAAGACCCACGTTAAAATTATCGCCGTTTTAGCGGCAGGAAACTGCCGCTAAAGCGGCGATAATGGGCTTGCTAATATGCGTTATAGAATTCAATAGAAGCCCAGGTTAGATGTGCAGGACATCTAACCTGGGCTTCTATTGGAATTCCATAACGCATATTAGCAAGCCCATTATCGCCGCTTTAGCGGCAGTTTCCTGCCGCTAAAACGGCGAAAATTTTAACGTGGGTCTTGCTAATATGCCCCTTAGAGTTGTACTGTGAGAACTGCGTTGACCCCTCACAAAATCTGCAACACCCTCACTGCTAAATATTTTCAAAAAGGGCTTGCCTGGCTTGGCTGTAATGTGGCTGTATGTCTCAGTATCGACTATTGAAATACCGTGCTACAAGGATACTGCAGCAAAAGCATTGAAAAACAAATATCTTGGAGGCAAGTTTATAAGTATAGTTCTTAACTGCAAATATATATATATCATCTATATATATGTATGAAAAAATAAATAAAGTAAACCCATATAATATACATATACTTACCTAGTTGATACCATACTCTGATATTTCCACATTAGCTTCCCAAAATAGTCCACACTCCTTCACTAGGTTTTTCAAGAATAGCGATTCTCCTAATAATTATGCCGAGAGAATCTGAATTTCATTAAAGACACGGAGGCTAGCATTATGCATTATTCCTTTAATGCAAACTCCGCACCGCCACTTTGAAGTATTACATCACAAATGAACTTGTTCTAGAACAGAATACAGCTAGACCATAATAGGCATGCACACAGTACAATCTGCCTCTTTGAAATGTGGACCAAATTTCTCCATCATGTATTGCGAAAAGTCCAAAATGGTACGGCACAACAGGAACCGAAATAACTCCTCAGATGAAAATGAAGCTGCGTTGCAGAACCAAAGAAAGAAGGCACTCTGTTTGTAGAGTCTTCCAGGTTAGGGAGACACGTAGACGTGAAGTACTGGGAATTATCTGAAATTAAAGAGGAATATTAGAACATCGTTTACAGACAGTGTAAGCTGCTCTAAAATAAATAGCACATAAACAAATGCAATGCATGTAATATAAATTGTTGACTTATTAAAACTTTACATTTCATTAACCTCCTTTAGTTTTGTATTGATTTTTTTTGTAATTAATTCATTCATTAATATATATATATATTTCTTTATGTCCTTATCCAAACCCTTCGTCCAACACCAGGGATGGGAGGGTGGGATAATGCTAGCCTCCGTGTCTTTAAAGAAATTCAGATTCTCTTGGCATAATAATTAGGAGAAACGCTATTTCATTACAAGACCGGAGGCTACCATTATGCATGTTGGTATATTTGCAAAACCACATCTGACATGTGCTCAATTGGTTTACAATAATGTTTTGTAAATGTAATAGAATTTGACAAATCAGAGGCCCTAAGGATGTCCTCTGGTCTGCCACATTTCCAGAAGGATTGGCTAGCCATAGCACCTCTCATGGAGTGGGCTTGAAATCTATTAAGGTCAACACCTGCTAAATGCATAGTTCCTTTAACCCATCTCGCTATCGCCACACAGGTGACTGCTTTAAAAGGTTTTGCAAAAGGAATGAGAAGTTGATTAACACCATCTGGACGATGTTCACTCATTCTAGAATCATATTCTTTCATACAATCCACCACACACAGGGGCATATTCTCAAGAATCTATCGCGGCACTTAATCGCAGCCAAAGTGGCGATAGATTTATCGCCCTATTCACAAGCTGGTGCTAACAGCCGATATCGCCAGTTTTCCTGTGATAGCAGCCGCAAAAAACATCGCCACGGATGACACCGGCAACTAACGCTATTGAGATGCAGAGTAGGCGTTCCTGTGCAAAAAGCCGCGAAAACACCACTTCGCAATATTCTCAATGACCAGCCAGATCAGCGATAAGATCCCAAAACAGGCAATAAGGCACGTTAGCAGCAGGGATTTAACACCTGCTCTTACCTGGTGTTAAGTCGGACGACAACCTGCACCAGAAAAGGGAGCCCAGACCAGAGCCACACCTGAAGAACAACAGATGCCATGGAGCTACTGATCATGCAGTTCGGAGCCCCCAGGGGGCCACAACACCCACCGCCACCACACCCAGGCCTGCCACCCCCCTCCCTGGGCCCCCCCCTGCCACCCCGGACTACCATAAAGGCAGCGCAGACAAAGACAGCGGACCTTCAGAAAACGCACCAGCCTCACAAACTTAACACCAGAGGATGTAATTGCCCACTACAGGCTCAAAAGGACAACCATCCTCCTCATCCTGACCATCATTGCCCACAGGCTGACGGTACCAACACAGCGGACAACCAACATCCCTCCGCAGACAAAGCTGCTGGCTGTGCTGCACCTGTTGGCCTCCGGTACCTTCCAACCAACAACTGCCAGAGTCGGAGGAGTCTCACAGCCAACCCTATCCAAGTTCCTCATCCTGTCTTGGATGCCATCATCAGCTTGGTACCCCAGTACCTTCACTTCCCCCACACAGAGCAGGAACAGCTGGAGACCAAGCAAGGCCTCTACGCCATAGCTGGCTTCCCGCACATGTTGGGGGCAATCGACTGCACACATGTACTCCTCGTGCCCCCTGCCGCCACTGCACACAATTACCGCAACAGGAAGCACACGCATTCCATCAATGTGCAGGCAATAGTGGACCACCTGGGACTCTTCACCAATGTCATCGCCAACTACCCAGGCAGTGTGCATAATTCCTTCATCTTCCGACAGTCCATCATCAACCAGCGCTTTGAGGCTGGCACCTATGGGAATGCATTGCTCGTTGGTAAGTACCAAATGAACACACCACACACCTCAACTCCACAGTCATGCAAATCACGACTCAGGGAAAGCCCATGTTACAAACTCACAAACAACATGCCAAACAACATGCCCACCTACCAGACACGACAGCACAACTTACTGTGGTAACTTGAGCTAGCCATGTACACAAGCCATCAACGGCATGGCACCTCAGCCACACAATAGCAGAATGTGGGGAGAGGTGGGAACCAGGCTTGTGCGAAGGAGGCAAGTGACCCATGAATGAGAATGTACACAATGCCAAGTGTGGCGTGGATGTGCTGGCCAGACTGCAGTATGCAGACCCCAGACATGTCCATGTCGACATATACTGCTGGTGTTTGGAGTGTAGTGGACAGTGGATGCAACCATGTCACCCCAGGCAGTGGGGTAGATCGCGGAAATGTAGCTTGTTACGTCCCCCCCTGTAAGCGTGAGCGGAGTGGGCTGACCCGGCGTATGCCAGGCCAGTGTAGGGGTGTGAATAAAAAGCCTGTTGCTCTGGGCGTGGTTCTCTTCCGGAATGGCCAACATGTCTGCCATCTGTGCGCCTGCTGCACCCCAAGCCGCTGGTCCCCAGACCCGTCTTGGCTGCCCCTGCACAACCAGGCCTCACTGCTCACCTGCCAACACCGGCGTGTGTCAAAGAGGGCCCACCACGTGCCGGTGCAAGCTCCAAGCCCGAGGCCCGCGACCTTGGCAGCCTCCTCAGACCATCACGGCCTCCGCGACACAGGCCCCCAGCACTCCTTTCTCGTTGACGTACTCCACCGCTGCCTCCGGCCTACACTGCGGTCCAGTAGGTCACACATTTGGAACTGAGTCTTGATTTCATGCTGGCCGAGTTCATATGTTAATGGCAGCATTTATATCACTGTACCTTCGATCTGGTGCCAACAACTCTGTGCACTGCAAGCCAACGACACGTGTCTGTGAGCCCTTTCTGACTACTGCCTTCGGCCTACACTGCGGTCAAGTAGGTCACACATTTGGAACTGAGTCTTGATTATTCAATGGCCGAGTTCATATCATTGTACGCAAGGAGAAGAGGAAGAGGAAGACGCGGTTCAGTCCGGAAGAAAAAAGGATCATCGTTATGGAGGTGATCGCACACTAACAACAACTGCTCTGGTGCCACTAACTCTGTGCATCGCAAGCCAACGACACATGGCTGTGGGCCCCTGCTGACCGCTGCCTCCGGCCTACACTGCGGTCAAGTAGGTCACACATTTGGAACTGAGTCTTGATTTTTTTATGGCAGAGTTCATACCATTGTACAGGCCTCATCGCAGACTGCATCCCCTTTCAGCTCTGGTGCCACTAACTCTGTGCCCCGAAATTCATGGACACTCTCTGGTTGAACTTTGGTGGCGTCTGAGTCTATGGCCTGGGGGTTGTCTTCATCATCATGTAGCTGATACTGACTTGGTGTTAAAAATGAGTCTGTAGCATTCATCTCCTCAATATTGCCTGTTTCTGCTTGGTTCTGCCCTCTGCATCATGCCCTGGAAGAACACCTTCCACTGTCCCCCGAAACACTCTGCGACATTCACCTTCGACATCAACGAGGACCTGCTCAGCTCTCGTGGCCCTACCTCAGTGCACCGCAAGTCACCGTCCCGTGGCGGTGTGCCTGTGCCAGCCGCAGTGCATCCGGGGCCACTAACTCTGTGCAGCTCAAGTCATGGACCCTTGCTGTTTGAACTTTGAACTTCTGATTGTCTGATCACTGTTGTAGTTGTTGCCAGCACCAACCACTCCCTGAGGGCTGGCTTACACTCACCCCACAACCATCCAGCACAGGCGTCACTGGACATGTGACCCTGGCAATAAAAGGGGCCGGTTCCACAAACTATCTAAGTGTGTCCGTGTGTTCATTATGTATGCATGACGGCCCTGGGCCCTACCACATGACATTGTGTTGTTTACAGCGGACGCAACCATGTCACCTCAGGCAGTGGGGAAGACCTGGGACATGTAGCTGTGTCGTACTCCCCTGTAAGCGTAAGCGGAGTGGGCTGGCGTACGACAGTCCAGCGTAGGGGTGTGGATAATCAGCCCGGGGCTCTGGGCGTTGCTAAGTGTTGGCCTTGCCAAGGAAGTAACTAATGCGTGTGTCTCTGTTGTAGTGTCGGCGCCACCCGCCCCGCAATGGACAATGTTGTGATGTAGCATGCCTCCGGAGTGCGGGCTCGGCCGAAGGGATAAATGAAGGAGTGCAAGCCTGCTCGGGGTCCGGGATCATACATGCCAACTGTTGTGTGTGTCGCTATTACCGCAGCATAGGCCAAAGGTCTACACTCAACCGCATCTCGAGTTCAGCCAGCCATGAACTCTACATCTGTGTCGCCATATCATTACCATAGGCCTACACACACGTGGCCGCCCACCTTCAACGCACAACATCACAGTGTCGTTGTCAGGCTTGTGGACATGTGCAGACAGGCATGACAATGGTGTGCCGTAGGAGTGCAAGTGATGCAACCGCGCTGCGCACACTAGTAAATTAGTAAATAGGCTCGGGGTAGGGAGGAGCAGCAGTGAGGCTACGTAATACACATTGATGCCGCTCATTTGCTACAAGCAGTACCTGTCAAACAGGAATCACTAAGTCACACATATCACACACCAATGAACTAGTGAGCCTGCCAACACATCATGCAGAACCAACTTTTGATTCATGTCTCTATGCACTGTCACAGGTGATCAAGGATATGCACTCTGCCCTTGGATGATGACACCGCTCCGAGCCCCGAACACACAAGCCCAGAGGCAGTACAATGCGGCCCACAAACGCACCAGGAGCATCATGGAATGCACATTTCGCGTGTTGAAGTCACGTTTCAGGTGCCTGGACATCACAGGTGGAAGGCTCCTGTACAGCCCAAGCATCGTGTTCAAGATGATCGTTGCATGTTGTGTGTTATGTTGTTATGTTGTTATGTTAAAAACTTTTATATAGCGTACGTACACCAAACGGTTTCATGGCGCTGATAGGGCAGAGAGGTGCTGGCGGGAAACTGAGGTTTGCTGTCGTATGATTGGGCAAACAATCGAGTGTTAAGCAATTTTCTGAACTGTACATAGGACGTAACCAATCTCATCTCCACAGGGAGAGAGTTCCAGAATTGAGGGGCCAAAACAGTAAATCTAGAGCCTCCGTGCTTCTTACGTTTAAAAGAAGGAATGACTAATTTGAGGAGGAGGAGCGCAAGTCCCGGGAGGGAATATAACGTTGAATCCTAGAAGAGATAAAAGCAGGGCTGTTGCCGTGAAGAGCTTTAAAGATGGTGCAACCCAGCTTAAACACACACCTCTTGGCCACAGGGAGCCAGTGTAGTTTTTTCATAATAGGTGTCACATGCTGCCACTTAGTTTGGTGAAAGATGAGTCTGGCAGCTTGGTTCTGAACGAACTGGAGACGTCTGTGTGTTGCACAACATATGTGTACGCACCAATGCCCCATGGCTACAAGTGCCAGATGCACCGGACGATGATGAGGAAGATGAGGCAGGTGGACCACACACCACTGCAGCAGCAGCAGGAATAGCCTTTAGGAACACCATCATTGACAATTTCTTCACATGAGCACATCACATTGTCACAGTCCTTAGCAATCATGGGACAGTACAAAATGACCACAGGCACAGCATGTGCAAATACATTCATTACAACACACATTCCCTGTGTGCATGTTACTCCTCTGTACAAGCACATAACTCTGACAAGTGTAAGTGCAACATGTAGTGCTAACAATCTCACGAATTGCAAATAGATGGTGGGTGTGCCACCTCTGTACAGAGAGGCTGTTTAGTGTGTCACATATTCGAAATGACATTTCTGTGTGTCAAAGATAGTATGGAATCCCACTCATCAGCGTTTCACATGTGTCCCAAATCATTACATATAGGCTGTCATTTGTGACCTACAATTGACAACAGGGCTTCTTTTGGGGTCAAATATGTACCATCATGATGCAGGGATGCACCCTGTGACTCAAGTCCCACAACATGGGCTACATGGACGTAAGGGGGAATCACTGCCCCTATATTCGTCCATGCTTTCATACTTGATTAATCATAGACATGACACATCTGTGTGTATTAGAATGTATTATTCACGTTCAGTGGAATGTTGAAGCTGACTTAGTACTGGGCCATGCAGACAACACTTTACAATGTTGCCCCGTGGAGGGCCAGCCAGAGTCCTTTAGGGATTGACAAGTTACTCGGAAGGGGAAGAGTCCAGCCCTCAGGCTGATTGCTGTGTCATTGTTGAGCATACAAAATATGGCAGTCAATGTCGAGGTCCAAGGTTAGTGTCGCAGAGTGTATCGGGGGACAGTGGAAGGTGTTATTCCAGGGCATGATGCAGAGGGCAGACCCAAGCAGAAACAAGCCATATGGCGGAGATGAATGCTACTGCTTCTTCCTTACCACTAAGGCAGATTCATCCTCATCTTCGTCCACTGACGTTTCATGTGCCTCACATGTGGGTGGTGGTGTTTGGTTTGCAGCACCGTGTGACACTGACACATTAGGGGCCGGAGATGTGGATGTAGAAGTAGCAACAGCATTCATCTGCGCAATGTCTTGTGGCATCACTCCCATGATGAGGATCTGCAGGGCATGGAAGATCCCATCTACAGCTTTCTCGTGTGCAGCCGTGGTAGCCATTCTTTGCGCCTGCATCCACTCCATGTTCTCCATGACCCTCCTTATGTTTCCCAAATCACGGATGACATCGCTGTAGCCACTCTGACTAGACAGTTGTTGTCTCCGAGTCATGACTCCAGCGACGCCAGCCATGGATTGTTGGAGGGCATGGGGCGGACTGTGGGTGTCCGTTAGGGAGTGTAAGTGGTCCCTGATGGGACTTAGACACCCACGTATGTCATCTAGTTTGGCTGCCATGAGGTCGAACCCCACCCGCACCTGTTCAACCAGCTCCTTATGGCAGTCTAACACATGGCGTTGGAACGCCATGTGTTCTTCGGTTAGGTGCTGGGAGCCAGACGTGGTGGTGGGTGCTTCCTGCTGTGTGGTCTGTGCAGGGGGTGGAATCATCTCGATGGTGCTGGGCTGCCCTGCTACTGGAGGTGGGGTGCGGAAGTTGTCCATGAACTGTTGGAGTTCGTCGTAGTCGATGTCCTGGGGGTCATCTCCATCATCACTGACGTAATGTAGGGTCTGCTCTGCAGGAAGTGTTGATTGTCCCTCTGCAACGTAAAGGGGAGATGCAGTTTCACAGTGTGTTCCATGTATGTTGACACATTGGCAGAGTCTACATACAGACTGCATGACAATGTACATTGTGACTGTTTGTGAGGAGATGCCTATTTGATGCGGGACAGTGGACATTTGTATTACATCACGGATGTGAGGTTGTACTCGTACATTGTCATCTCACAGTTTCCTGCTATGCCAGATATGATTGCCCATTTTGTACACACATGCGGCACCAGTTGTGTCCTGTGTTCTGTTGTGAAAGTGTTGCAGTTTGTACCACATTGTTATGAATGTTGAGGTGCTCTTATTCTTATGTGTGTGTGCTGCATTGTGGGTGAGTCGCCCCTGCAGCTCTGATTTGGCTGCCCCTTATCCCTTTCAGGCGGTGTGCCTTTGACTTCTGTGGTTCTACAGTGCTGAGATGTTGCGGACTTTGGTAAATTGGGCTCTTGGTCGAGTTGTGACTCTTGGGCATGGTTTGTCTGCAGATGTGTTGTTGACGTCAGGGGTTGTTTGTGCACATGGATGTGTCAGAGTGTGACCTGCTCCTTTCCGGATGTGGTCCACACTCAGTCACCTCAGTGTCGTGGCGTGCACCATGTCATGGTAATTGGACAGCAGCCATGCTGATCATCATGCAGTGCCACTTGCATTGTCAGTGTGGCTCACGGACCTGCAGCTTTGCTGGGTTCAGCACATGTGTATGGGTTTGTTGTGGGATTAGTGATGTGTGGGGAGGGCCCCCTCCGGGCACATTGTCGACGGGGGCCTACTTGCTGTTTCTATGTGTGCTGCAGTATGCCAAGGAGATCAGGAACATGATCCAGAGTCATTGTGGGTGTGCAGTGTGCTCTACTTAATTGTGCATGTGTGCCATTGTGCCCATCTCCCCCCGTCCCCCCATTCCCTGGTCGGTACTCACTCTGTTGATGTTGTGTCAGGTCATGTTGAGCAGTGTCCGGATCCACTACTCCTGGCACCGTATCCCGACTGATGACTGTGGCCACCATTTTCTCCATGTCATCCAGCTCCTGGCGTACTGCTGGACCCCCACCTCCAATCTGCGTTGCTGCTTTCATGTTGGCATTGAGTTTCTTCTTGGTTTTGCCCTTCACATCATTCCACCGCCTCTTGACCTCTTCCATTGTCCTCCTCAACTCTGCAACTGCATTCACATGGTCCAAGATAGTCTGCCATGTTTGCGTCTTTGTTGCCAATGACACGTTGGCGGTAACGAACAGTTGTTGGTAGTGTTCTATCACCTCCGTAACGATGATCCTGTTTTCCTGCGGACTGAACCGCGTCTTCGTCTTCCTCTTCTCCTTGGCCTTCCCCGACCCCGAGGTTCCTTGCTGGTCGTCTGTGGGGCTTGTGGGGTTCGCGTTGTCCTCTGCACTCGGTCCGGGTGCATCCATGGTGTCTATGCAGTTTAACTTTTTTTTTTCTTTTTTTTTCTTCTGCTTTTATGGTGCATTTTCCCGCATGACGCGTGGGAATTGCAGGCCTGTTGCTTGTTATCGCTGATTTTTGTATCGCGATTTGGGGCATCGCAACTTTTTTAGCATTCGTGTGTCGCATTTTTTCGGCGTCGCGTTAATTTTAACGCGGTCATTTGGCACGTTATCGTGAGACTATCGCATGGTGCCGCCGGGTTGAGAATACAATGTTAACACGGTGTTATTTTCCCGCGATAGACTGCGATGTGCAAAGTTATGTTAAGCTAATTTAGCGATAATTATCACACGTTCTTGAGAATATCCCCCACAATCTCTTACATGAGTCAAAACTGGGATAAAAAATTGTATCAGACATTGTTTTAGTTCGTCTAATGATCTCAAACTTTACTCCAAAGGCATCATAAACTCTGCTGCTTACCTCTAAAGCTTTTACATCTGACACACGTGGACATGAAATCAGGCACAATACAGAGGCTAGCTTCATAGAAAGCATTTTCTTACTCAGAAATCTATTACTTGGCCAACAAGTGAATACGTCCAGAACCAGATTCACATCTCAGAGAGTCTCGTATTTAGGCCTAAGAGGTCTTCTTAATCTAATTTTTTTAAGGATTCTACACACCATGATGTTTTTTCCAACACTTTTTTCCATTTACCAAAGTGTGACCAGCTGAGACTGCAGACCTATAGTAGTTAAGCTTTCTGTAGCTAAGTCCCTTATCAAATTGTTCCACTAAAAAATTTGCTACTTCAACTATAGGTGCCTCCAAGGGATGAAAATCCCTTTTCAAGCACCAATGTACCCACTTCTACCATATTCCGTTGTATCTACTGCGGTTACCTGGAGCCCAGGATTCTTCAAGGAGCTCTGCAGATCTTCCCAAAAGTCCAGACATCTCCTTAGATCTCTTGATACTTTCCAGGCAAAAGCTTCAAAGCCCCTTTCAAGATCAGAGGGTGCTCCCCTCCATCTACGTCTCTTAAGAGTCCTTCCTCTGCAGGTAGAAGAATGGGTATAGCGCAGGCAAGTTCCAAAATCATTGGAAACCATGCTTGAGACGGCCAAAAGGGAGTTATCAAAACCAGAGTGCATACCTCCTGCCTCACTTTCTGAAGAATGGTCTGGATCATCGTGAAAGGAGGGAAGGCATACGCCTGTGTTCCTTTCCAGGGTTGCAGGAAGGCAATCACAGCCAGAGCACATGGGTCTGGCATCCAGTTGAAATATCTCTTAAGCTGAAAGATGAGCCTGCTTGCAAACAAATCCAGTCTCAGAGGACCACATAGGTGGCACAGTTTTTTGAAAAGGGATACGTTCAGCTTCCAGTCGCTGTAATCCCTTGAAAAATTGGAATTCCAGTTGAACGATATATTGACCTTCCCGGGTAGGTATTCTGTTTTGAGATTGATCTTGTGTTCCAGGCACAACATCCAAGGTTTCCAAGGTTTCTTGGCCAATTCCGATAGGTTGGAGGATTTCGCGGCACCTAAACGGTTTATAGTAGCCACCACCGAGTCATTGTCCATCTTCAGTAGTACTGTCTTGCCCTGTAAGGAATGCTCAAAACTCCTCAGAGCATAAAGCCCTGCGGTTTACTCCAAAAAGTTTATATGATGGGACCTCTCCGTGTGGGAGCACAGCCCCCAAGGATCCTGGGTTCCCAGATGAGCCCCCCATCCAAAGAAGACTCACATTCATTCCGAGAATGTAATCTGGAGAGGATCCAAAGATTGCACGTCTGTTCTAGGCATCCAGGTTGTCCAGTCACCAACTCAACTCCAATCTGGCTTCCTGATCCAGGGAAACCTTTATTCTCTGTAGAGCACGATAGTGAAGTAGGCCCGGAAATATAGCCTGAGTGGAAGAGGACAGGCAGTCCAGGAGTCTGGCAAGTTCTCGCAAGGTTAGGGAGTGTTGTCTTAGTATGAATCAAATTTCCTTGCGAATTTTGGAGACCTTCTTTAATGGTAAGAGCAGCATAGGCCTTACTGTGCAGAAATTCTAGGGATCTTGAGGGGGTCAGAATAGATTTTTCCCTGTTTATAATGAAGCCCAAGCTCTCTAGGAGAAATATAACCATATTCAAGTCCTAGAGAATTTGAGACCAACATAAGGACATTATGAGGATGTAGTCCGGATAGATATTGAGATGAACTTCCCTCTCTCTGAGGAAGGACGTGACCACTCTCATCACCTTGGTAAAACACCAGGGTGCTGAAGCAAGTCCGAAGGGAAGTGCCTGGAATTGAAAGAGATGGTGCTCCCAGAAAAATTGGAGGTAACACTGGCACTCTTTGACCAATGGGTATGGTGAAATAGGCATCTTTTAGGTCCAGTTTCACCAGCCAGTCTCTTTCCAATAATAGATCCCTTAAAAGATGGATACCTTCCATTTTGAAGTGTCTGTATATTAGAAACCATTTCCGATCTCTGACATTTATTACCGGTCTCCAACCTTTGTCTTTCTTTTCCACCAGAAAAGAAGTACTTACAAAAAACATCTGATCCAATGGATTTCTACTGTAGCACCTTTTTTTAACCTGGAGGTCACCTGTTCCTCCACCACTTTCTGTTGGTCTAGAGATAGTTTTAATTCTCTCAGGGAATGAGCCTGATGTGGCAGTTGTAAGAAGTCTATTTTCAACCCCTGGACAGTTTCCAAGACCCAAGCATCCCGAGTAATTGATTCCCAGGCCTGGGAAAAGAATCAGAGGTGACCCCCCACTTTTCTCTGGGAAGAGGAGGAGGGATGAATGTTTGTACTCACTGTGAAAATTGCTTGTACTTTGTCCCGGAAGACTTTGTTCGAGCACCCCGTCCACGCTGAGGGTAGAAGGATGGTGATGCTCTGGTTGAAAGCCCCACCCAGACCCTCTTTGTCTGAAATAGGGCCTGAATGAAGCTGGGCCGGCAAAAAGGCCCCTTCTTCAGGCCCATCCAAAAACACCTTGGTTAAACACCTTCCTCATGTTAGCTTGTCTTTATCTAGGGCCATGAAGGTAGCAACAGATTTTCCCAAAGATTTAATCATACCTTCCCCAAAGAGAAGGCCTTTGGAGTTCTCAGAGGGTTCTTTAACAGCCAGGCTGCCCAACCTGGGATTTGTTTTAATCAAAATAACCCTATGTCATTCGGCGTTAATGCTAGCGTTAGCATCACCTAATAGGATTAGGGCCCTCTGGCTCCAACCCCTGAGAAGCGTGACATTCACTGAGGTCTCATTGACATGGCACTCTTCCGCCATGTCAATTAGTCTTACTAGGGGTCTTAGGACGTCTAGAAGACAATCCTGGCAAGCCTTAAGGGATCTCTCCATCCTTTTCCTAGGATCTCTTCCTAGTTTGAATAAAAAAGTTATTAAATCAGGGTCTAGATTGAGAGTTAGACAGACCTTCTCTTGAATCACAGGGCTTGAGCATTCAGCTCGCAGGACATTTCGTGCCTCTCTCTCAAGGGGATTCCTGATCCATTTCTTAATTCATTTTCCTAAATGTTCTTGGGGCCACCATTTGGCACTCCTGGGGTGCCTAATATTAATATTGGAGAACATCTCCTGACTCAAAGGGTTTAAAACTAGTCCCCTGGATGTGAAAGGGGCATCCTCTTCGGTAAAGAGCACATCAACATCCAGGTCACTATGATCCAAGTCAAATATATACTTGTTAAGGGTTTCCTCATTCTGTGACCTGCTTTCTTCCATGGGATTGTCCTGTGCCTTCTTTTGAGCACTAAGGACAGATGTGCCTTTTTGTGCACTCTTCAAAATTTGCCGTATAGGGCACCCAACTTATTTGAGGTGCTTAGACCTCCAGAATTTTTTGAGGTGCTTAGACCTCCGTTAGGGTTTGAGTTGCTTAGACATCCAATTTGCTTTGAGGTGCTTGAACCCCCCGTAATGCATATGGAAGAAAGACCCTCAGTACGTTTAATCGTTCTTGACCTCTTTCCCCCTTTGCTCACCACCATCGGAGTCCCCGCCTGATGCAGAGTCTAGGTCAATTTCCTCATCCGAAAGCAAAGGCCTCTTATTACCCATCACCTGATGTAAGGTTTCACACATCCAGGTGCGCATTTCTTGATGAATTATCTTTTTAATCATGTCCTCATTAACATTTGAAAGGGGGAGAATTGGGCTATGATTGTCTTGGTCAGACATTTTAGCAGGAGGAATTACACTGTGTGGTCCAAGACAGCCAAAACAGTAATCTAAGAATAGAATTCTCTTTTTCAAGTGCATTTCAATTGATAACTGATGGCCACTCCCTGAGAACATTCTCACAGGCCCCTTAAAGCGTAAACTTTAAATTTGCAAGATATGTCTAAAGCCCAGTGAATAACTTAAAGGTTAAAAGCCCAGTAGAAGGGTTTTAAAAAAGCTAGAATTAGCTTTTAAAATGGCTCTAAACGCTATATACACTTATAGCTGATCATCGGCGATGCAGCAACTGCCAAAGTTCCTCAAGGCGTCACTGCATCTCGAGCGATCAGCTGAGTCTAAGCATCTGAATGATGCATTGCATTGAGTGCCTTTCGGGCCGTTGCCCACTTGCCCATACTTTCCTCTAAAAGAGATTCTCCCGACGGTGACATCTTTTTAGCGCATCAGGAGAAATGGGGCCCAGGGGGGAGGCGAGTGCCAGTCCCTCCCGGTGCTCACAAGACAGCCTGAAAAGGGAGAAATCCCATGGGCGAGGGAGGCAGGGGTGTGCGCCTCGTCAGACTGGCATGGTGCAGTAAGAGCGCTGCTCCCAATGTCAACGGCGGTCTCCGCTTAATATTGCGGTCTCGGTAATTGCAGATTAGGGCATCTTGCCGCACTATCCGAAAAGGGAATAGAGTGGGGAGTGCTCAAGGGAAAGACGTCACCACATGAAGGGGGCAATGGTAACCATACATTGTAAACCAACTCAAAATTAAACGCGGTAAGAAGCTATTAATCAATATTAATCAAATCAATTGAACTTGATGAAATGAGCACAGCAAACACCTTTAGTATGGTTATGAATAAAACGCTTACCAAAATGTTAAACTGTTCTAAATAAAACGTAGGACAGTTACACGGTACCACAAGCATAGATAAGGAGATACTGATCTGTGTAGATCTGCATTTGAAAGACGCAGATGTACAGTGTGCATGCCTATTATGGTCTAGCTATAGTCTGTTCTAGAACAATTTAATTTGTGATGTAACACTTCAAAGTGGCTGTGTAGAGTTTGCATTAAAGTAATAATGCATAATGGTAGCCTCCGGTCTTGTAATGAAATTTAGAATTTCAGAATGTTTATCAATGTCCTTACCTTTGTACATGTTAATAAGAGTTTCACTTTAGAACTAATTGCTCTGTTGATGACTTGCTTTGGTTCAGCTCTGCCAACAAAGCCATTTCTGGCAGCCTTTCAAGGGTCATCAATCCAGCCTAGAACAGTCAATTTCTTAGACACTCTATGACATGCAGGAAACATTTCAGAGATCCTACAAGAGATAACTTTCAAGGCTCCTGCACAGTTTTGGTGTTGCTTTCGAGACTTAGGCATTACAACATTAGATATATTGATTGTTGTGCAATAGGTGAAGTTATTACAATGCTATGTCCCCACTTTAACCTTCTCTGGATGCAGTGGCGGCCGGCACGGCTCGGGGGTGGTGAGGCAGGCACACGGGGTGGGGGGGGGCAGGGGAGGGGGGGCACGGGTCGCAATGAAAAAAAATAAAATTAAAACTTACCTTGTCGCCAGTGTTGTGATTGGTCTGAGCGCCGTGACATGGCACTTAGCGAGGGGCTGGAGGGGTGGGCATGTTCTCCACGCAGGTTGTAATGCAGCCTGCATGGAGAACAGGGAATAAGCACATCATTGCGCACTTAGGACGGTTGTACCACTCCTCTACTCCTCTGCAGCCCCACTCCGCCCCCTCATGCAAGCTGCCGCAGCAGGAGGACAAAATAAAATGATAATAACTAACGTTATTATCATTTTATTTTTTCCTTTCTTTTGCTGCTGCAGCGTAGAAGGGCGACGCTCCTCCGCCTTAGTGGAGGAGCCGCCACTGTCTGGTTGTGTGAAACTTTCTCGTGGTTTAGTGCAAAAGTTTCCATGAAGTGTTGATTGTGATCACTCTTATCCCTAGAGTTTGGATCAGAATGCTGGATACTGCCTTCTTCCCAAGCCAGTTGATGCCAACACAATAAAGAGACGACAAGGCGGAAGAGAGCGAGGAAGATGTGGAAGTACCCGAGGATGTTTCAACAAGGGCACTTACTCCACTTGCAGACTCTCCCTGTGTTGAGATCTCCAGACTCAACTCAGTAGTTGACAGAAAGCCCAGATGGTTCAAACTTGTAGTTGTTGCTACTGAGACAGACTTTGTTGTAGGATTTCCCAGTCTCTTTAAGAAAGACTGAATCATTGTGATATTCAGTTAGATGGAAGGCAAGAAAATTACTAGGACACCAACCATCTGCCCACCCATGATCCCCTATCTGGACTAGAAGTATAAAACATAGGACATTTGTGCACATTCCTCATTTGACACACTAAGTCCTCTGTCAGAAAGGATAAGTGGCATTTTTCTACAACAAAGCATTTTATTAACAATGCAGTCCTCAATGCCTCATGTACTTGCCCCGTACATAGACTGTCCCTACAAATCGAGAAATTCCCATGCCAGCCAAATTGTCCTGTCAAAATTCAAAGGCCAATATGAAATAGGGTCATGATAATGCTGACATGTCCTCATCTAACCACTTATCACACAGCCCTACTGTGTTCTACCGCCCTGCCTGGCAGGGAACAAGACATGAAAGAAAGGGCCAGTTCATCCAAGGCATGGGAGCCGCAGGGAACCTCCCTCCACACCCATCTTGCAATGGAAGTGTAGCAATGCTTCCAGGCAACTTCAGTAGAAATAGGGAACTTCTTGGCATGAGGAAAGAACTACCGGCCTCTTTGATGCTAACCATTCCCAATTTTGATTTAGGAAGACAGCAGTGTGCAATTAAAAATGAAAAGGAACTTAATTCCACATAAATTCTTCGGATACGCTTTGAAGACAGCTGTGAACTGATAAACTGTGTCACCCGACAACAACAAATTTGCCATGTAGCCATTATTTTTTAGAGGCAGAATTAGGAAAAAGGACAATTGTAGTCATTCATATCGAGAGATTTGCAGGGCCTGGTTTGCTCAAAAAGGAGCTGGATGTGGGACTGTGTGGCCCAATGGCAGTCCTGAGGTGGCGGCATGTCAAGGTTGCTCATTACATATCAGTTAATTCCGATATGGACACCCCGGAGACTGGATGGATTCCAGTGTCACTCCAATAAAAGGAATACTGTTGGTCACTCATTACAAGATGGCCTATAATTCCAGTGGAGCCGGGTATAGGCGGTACCGGGCCAATCGGGATAATAAAATCCACAGTAATTCCACAGATCTGGAGTGTTTCACCTTGACATTTTGGATGCTTAATGTAGCAGAAATGTTTGAGTGTAAAGAAGTCTATGGGAAATCAGGAAATTACTGGGGAAATTGAGTGTGTTTATTTGCGATTCTCCTCATTTCTGATCATATCCTCAGGGTAGAACTTGTAATTCTTGGAAATTTTCCCCTTGGATTATCAATGCCCCTGGTTTCGGTAATTCCAGAGGAGGGATACTAAGCCTGATACCAAAACACTCATGGGGCACTATTGGGTGCCAAGATGGATATAAAGAAGTTCCCTGTGAACCCAAGATTGAATTGGGCTCTGCTGATCAGGAAAGACCAGACTTTGCCTCCTCCCTCAATGTTGTTACAAAACATCTACAGCCACATAATTATTGCCACTGCAGCTCCTACCTTGGTAAAAGCCTGAAGAGAGTCATATGGACTGGAGCGTAGTGTTCCAAACTGGTCGTGTTGTTTTTCTGCCATAAAGAAGGAGTTACAGTCTGTGTTCTTAAAGCATGGGCAGATGAAACTAAGCATCTTGCACATGCACTAAATGAACCCACTCATTTAGGTGGACAAGTGCCATGCCCTAAGACTACGTTTACATCTTGAACTTCTGCATTGAGAGGAACTAATTTAGATGGCAGAGATTCAGAATGGGGTAGATCCCTCCACTCTTTTTGTTTAAAGACAGAGTAGGAGCAGAATGACTGCCTGAATTCATGGGATCTCTCACATCAGAATTTCAGACTTAGGCTATAAATACATTTTAAGATTTTGGCACTCAATTTGTTCCATCATACACCAAAGGAGCTACAGAGGGACTGAAAAAGTACCAAAGGGCACCCTCCACTCAAAGAACCAATACCACAAAAAAGGCCCTTAGTACTAGTCACACCCCAAAAAACAAAACAAAAACAAATAATATATATATATATATGTTTGGCCACTTGATCTTTACAATAAGGAAGTGAGAGCACAGTTGAGGGACCACACTTGCTATTTGAAAGTCCCGCAAAGTAACATCACAGAAGTGAAAAACAAATACTTCAAAGATTTGTCAAGGTGGCGCGGCCTAGGTATGCTAACACAGGCATAATATTCATTTTTGAGAGTAGAGGACCCTGTTATACCAATCCTCTACCTCATTCCAAAGGTCCACAAGAACAAAGAAAACCCACCTGGCAGACCTATTATTTCTGCCATAGGCAGTCTCTTTGAGCCCACCTCTCGATTCCTGGACCATTTTTTACAGGATCTCGTTAGAGAGCTCCCTGCGTACATACAGGACATGAGAGATTTCCTAAATAAAATCACTAATGTAACATGGAAAGAGTCTTATCTCTTAATCACACTCGATGTAATGAGCCTCTACACGAGTATATCCCATGAGGATGGACTGCGTGCAATACGCCACTTCCTCAATACACGACCCATCTCACTTTACCAACATTCTGGGATGTTGATGGAAATGTGCAGTTTGTGTCTTACCAACAATTATTTCATGTTCGGAGGCGATACATTCAAGCAGCTCCAAGGTACAGCAATGGTCACCTGCTTCGCCCCCAGCTATGCTAATTTGCATATGGGCTGGTGGGAGGAGCAGGTGCTCAGAGTCGAACATGCAAAGGAATGTAAGGAGAATATAGTGGCTTGGTTTCGATTCATCGATGACCTGTTTTTGGTGTGGGATGGTACACTGGAATCAGCAAAGTAGTTTGTTCAGGAGATTAATGTCAACCGCTTGAACCTAAAATTTACAGACACCATTAGCAGATCAGAAGTGTCATTCCTGGACCTAGAAGTGTACATTAAAGATCAGTCAGTGCACACTCGGACATTCAGGAAACCAACAGCAGGAAACTCCATCCTGCATGCCAGGAGCTTTCATCCTCAGAGGCTAAAAATGAGCATACCTTACGCTGAGCATCTAAGGATGAAACGCAACTGTAGTGAGACCCAAGCACTAGCAGAAGCACAGAATGGCCTAACAAAGAGATTTATCCAAAGAGGCTATAGTCTAGAGGTCCTGGACCAAGCACTACACAAGGTGAACAAGATTGAAAGAGAAACTCTACTGCGACCAAAAGAGGTAAACACTATAAAAAAGAAAAGAGACATAGGTGATCAAACGGGGATGATTACCGGATACAGTGCTTACCACACGAGGGTGAGGGACAGTCTGTGTAAGCACTGGCATTTGGTAAAGAGGGACCCTGTGTTAAGTGAAATGCTGCCACGGAGACCATTGTTGACTTTTAAGAAAGCAAAATCAATGAGGAATGAATTGGTCAACAGTAGTCCTGAGGTTGGCTCTGTAGAGGGCTGGTTGAAAGCAAGCCCCGGTTTTCACAAGTGCTTTAAATGTAAAGCTTGTAAGATTGGAAGCAACGAGAAGCAAGTCACATCACCCCTTATGGCTAGTCCTTGGAAGATTAGATCTTCCTTGAACTGTAGAAGCGAATTTGTTGTATACATCTTAAAATGTACATGCCCAAAATTATACATTGACAGCACCATTCGTATGGTTCACGTTCGCATTTTACAGCACTTAAGGGCAATCAAAAGCAACGACAAAAATTACCCAGTCGCACGACACATCAATGAAGTCCTCAAGGGGAATATGGGTGACCTGGTGTATTATGCAGTCGATCAGGTACCGAAATTGAGGAGAGGTGGAAATCGGGAGTCAAGGCTGCGTCAGTTGGAGTCAAAATACATATTGCTGTTTAACACCAAGATCCCTTCTGGACTCAACGCAGAAGAGGATTTACATGTTCATTTGGGTTAGATAGGGCAATCTATATCAGCGCTTTTAAAGTTTTAATGGGTTGCAGGGTTATAAAATGAGAGGAAGTTATACACCAGAGGTGTATAACAGAAGGTGTAGGTGACCAATGGGACCAATTTCAATAATTGAAATGAATTTTTTGTACTATTCAAGTGTTTACATTTGGTCATTGACAACTATTTTATGGTTGTTTTGTGCTATCAATTAATATAATTCGATTAACGAGGCAGGCTAGATAGGGCTGCTCCCCCATTCATCTTTGGAGACATGAGGTTGTAGGAAAATATTTGCACCTTAAGGTTCATTGAGGTATTCCTAATCATAATTTGCACATTCAATGTAGTAGCTAGTCTACACATTTATCAAACTGTGAATGAGTTTTATAAAGCACTTGCACTTTAGAACTTTTTGCACTAATGCATTTGCACTTTATTTGGGAATGAATTTTGTGTACAACAATGAAGGCGTTTGTGCATTTGTATTATTTCTTAGACAATCTCCAAGTACAGTCAGATAATATAAGAACAGAGTTTAAAAGCACTTGCACTTTGAATGGTTTTTAGACTGCATTTGCACTTTAAATTTAGAGACAATAAGATTGTACCAGTGTATGTGACAGTAGATCTTGGGGAGCAGCTGACCCGACAGCAGGCCACGCAAACCACTATGCATTGAGACACTTGTCAATGGCACTGAGAAAGGTATGGGAGGCTGAGTGTAGGAGGCTGTCTAGAAATCGGAATATAATGATCCAATTCTTCTCATAGAAATATATGTGCAGTTAACAGAATGGGATGAAAATCAAGGAACAGTGAATAATGTTCCAGGTACTCATGATAAGACGCATTATCGTACGGGTACAGTGTGTCTTAGCAATAGTAGTTCAAACACTTGCAGCTCAATAGGATATGTATGAAGCTATGGTCTTTCATCTGCATTTAATGTGAAGTTAAACCTGAGTGTTTCACAGCTAAAAATAAAAATTTAATGTAAATTACTGCCCCTAGGAGCTGAAGTATATTGGAAGTGCAATAGTGATTGGCAATGAATTTTCAAATTGCCTCGTACACTTATTTATGAATTTAAATCAGATTTATATGCACAATGAATTCAATAGTTAAACAAATGAGTGTCAATGACTTGAAATTGCCTCAACAACAACTTTACTGGATTTTGTTTTTATTCTAATTTATTGTATTTTATTTATTTGGGTAAATACACATTGTATGCATTGGTCACAAACGCCAGGCACAAGTGTGAGTGCCAAGTCTGTCTATTATGTCAGTTGAAAATTCACCACATGTGACAGCTAACCCTGCATTTTAAATGGTGCAACTACGATGACGTTTTGTTGTGTGAGCAAGGCAGGAAGTGCCGAAACGCGTAGCAGCTGTAAATCTTAATAAACAAGAAACTTATCGTATATCCAGCACCTGTGTCGGTTGCTTAATCGAAGGAACTGGAGTTGGAGTTTGATATATATATATATATATAGATATATATATATATATATCTATATATATATATATATATATGAAAAACACCACGTCGCAGAACTCTGCGCAGCACGCACTCCTTCCCAACAAAATTTACAAGCTTCATAGAAGTTCCATAGTGAATTTTATGGCCAAACTAGCCCTACGCGTTTCGGCGTCTACACGCCTTGATCACGCCGTAAATTTTGTTGGGATGGAGTGTGTGCTGCGCAGAGTTCTGCAACGTGGTGTTTTTTGTATTTAAGGGTTTCCTCTACACTGGCACGCTGGTCGCCGGCGCTCTGAGGATGGTGATATATATATATATATATATATATATATATATATATATATATATCATGCTCCGATAACAACTCAGAGACAGAACATATGTCTAGGTGTGATACTTTCAAAACCGGTGCCTGGGGACCTATACAGACTATACATCAAAATTTATAGAAATGTATAGGAAGTGCCTCACGTAAGCAACCACCATGAGCTGGTTGGCTGTTGCTCACCAACTGGCTCACTGTATCATCATCGGCAACTATCCGATTTTAACCGGAGGACCATGCAACATACACAACTCTAAAGGTGCTCAATGTGTATAGCTACTAATTTTCAACAAACAAAAACCCATCCACCTCCTGTAGGTCCTCATCAAGGAAGAACATAGAATATTATCTTCCTCAAAGAAACAATAAAAATGAGTCACATATGGTATATCTCAATGCCTATGCTCGTGATTAAAAACAAAATTACATGTTTAGACCATTTTGTTGTGAACGACCAACATGTTTAGTTGCCAAACAAAAACTTACAGGCAAATTCATCAGGGCATGAGGAGCAATATTCACCCAATTGTGCACCGGACCATATGATCAACGGGTGAACACCTACCAGTAGGCCATATGAAACAGTTCTGGGGCATGAGTTGTGGTCGCCTCCGGTGCTGGCAGATCACATCAAGAACCGCACCTTTTGTTTGGCAATGAAACATGTCGGCCATTCACAACAAAATTCCAGCTGAAACCTTGCATGCCTGATCCTTTTCATCTAAGTTCTGCTCCTTCGCCTGTTATGGTGGATGTGGAACCAGAATACGAGATTAGTGAGAACTATGATTCCCAGATTTTTAGAATTCAATTTTAGTTCTTCGTTCACTGGAAAGGCGATTTATCCTGTTAGTGAATATTCATGGCTTCCTGTCTCTTTAGTCAATGCCCCTAGATTGGCTTGACAATATTTCTGGCCTTTCCCGACAAGCCAGTAGCCTCTGGATGGTGGGCATACTGTCTAGGCCTTCTGAATGTCCAAGATCCACGATGCCTAGCATGGTTCTGCAGTTCTCAGGTGTCATAAAACCCAGCAAGAGGACCATAGCTGAAGGCTATGAGTCTCATTCACCAGGGACTGCATTCACTCGAGTTCTGAGTCCCATGGTTATTGCTCCCTGTCCCTCCATCTCTAAAATGAGAGTTTACAGCTGCCTTTTAACGCTCCTCTGCCTGTTATTTAGTTTAGGTTTTCGTTCTCTTTTCTTTTCCTTTTCCATCATGGCTGTCTCATCATTTGTTTCTTCCTGATTTTCCCAAATCCAATATGGTTCCTCTCATGTGATGTTTGATGTCATTTCCTTTTCCAGTTCTTTTGCTATACAAAGGCTTCATTCGGGTGGGATGGTGGGTTGCAAAAACTGTGGGGCAGATTTACGTTCCTGGCGCATCCCTGCAAATCAGCAGGGATGCGCCAGGAAGATGCGTGACGCAAGTTTACCCTTGCGCCACCACAGATGCGCCGCATTTACAATGCGGCGCATCATGGCGCATGAGATAAACAGATGCGTGACGCATCTGTCGGCGGAAGGGTGGCGCAGTACTGGAGTCGTGTCGCAAGTGCGACGTAACTCCAGTACTGCTCAGGGTGCCCTATACCTAACATGCTGCGTCACTCCTTACGCCTGCTTGAAGCAGGCGTAAGGATTTGATGCAACAGGGACGTAAAGTGACTCCGTGAAATCTTGTAGATTTCACTGCGTCACTTTACGGGGCTTCCTTGCGCAGGAACGTCCCCCCCTGCGCCGGCACGCCCACATGAAACCTGACGCAGGTTTCATGTGGCGCAGGGCTTACAACGTGACGCATCTCCCTAGATGCGTCACGTTGTAAATCCCCCGCAGCATGGCGCATGATTTGCGCCGCCGCTGCGTCACAAAAGTGATGCAACGGCGGCGCAAAAGTGGCGTAAGGGGCTTGTAAATCTGCCCCTGTGTTCCTTCGGTTGTTTCTTTCTTCCTTCCACTTGCTGATCGTGACTATTTATCCCAGAAGAATTCCACTCCTGGTTTTCTTCAGTCCTTTGAAGTCTTCATCCAGCAAGGAGTTTTTTTAATGCCTTTGGCTATTTCTCATGAGACAGTGGCAGCTTCTGGGGGACACTTGCCTACCACATATTCTAGTGATTTGTGACATCTTGGCTTCAGGAAACAGTCACCCTTACCTTAGGCAGTAGAAGACCCGGATCTGGATTGCAGGTAAGATTCCAACAGGCACAAGCACTCGGCTCTTGCTCTGAGTGTACAGTTCCTTATGATGTCTTTTATCATTTTGTTTGGTTGTTGATGCATTATTCAAGTGTAGAAATGATGACCTCCTTACTGACATCAGATAAGGTTGAGATAAAGTGAGACCTCTGTTGGAGGCAGAATCCATCTGTATTGTAAACACATCCTGTTTCTGTTAGCAAACAAAAGAATAATATATGTAGGGCATGTACGTAAGCATGTCAGCTGACATTCTTTTTGTACATAACAGACAGTATAAAAAATCTCACGCAAAGGTGGCTGCATCACCACACCTGCAGGTGGATCCCATGTACAACTAAACTGGTGGATGGCTCTCATAGTTGTAATCAACAGTCTGCTCAATATCCCTGCTCTGAGACCTACTGAAGGGAGTTGCACTTCACTGGGTGGAGGACACCCTGCTCCTCGATAATCTTCTTGAAATATTTGGGCATGGTTGTTATTGCTCAATTCAATGTCAACATCAATTTGGCAATAACCACTTCAAGCTCTGCAGTACATATGCTTTTTTCGCCACTGCCACCGAAAACAATTGCTAGTTCAGCAAGTTTTGATCAGAACATTTAAAAGCGCTATCTGTGGTGTGAGGACAGCAAAAAGAGCTCAGAAAATGTGAATAATCCAGCAGCCGCTCCTCCACTATGGCAGAGGAGCGTCGCACCACCCTGCCAGCACTTTCAAAAATGTGAAAAATAAAACAATAATTATATGGATTTAAAACCTGTTTTATTATCATTTTATTTTTCCTTATGCCGAGGCTTGGGGGCGGGACCAGGGTGGTGCAGGCTGGGTGGGGAGTGCTGGGCACTGCCTTCACTGCGCATGAGGGTTTGGCCGGCCGTCTGAGGCCTGCCAAATCCACATGTGCAGTGAAGCTCTTTCCAACCCCAGCTGTATTGCTGGGGTTGGAGAGAGCAGGCACAGGCTCCCAGTCTGTCCTGGAGCACAAATCATTGGAGCTCAGGCCAATCCTGGAGCTGCTCTCATTCATGAGAGCAGCTTCAGTATTGGCCGCAGGTCAGGCTGGAAGCCTGCAGCGGAAAGGAGCAGAAGAGCGTAACGCGATGCTGGAGGGCAGCAGGTAAGTTATTTTTAATTTTCGATTTGTCTCCATCGTCTACCATCTGCCACCTCCCCGACCCCCTCTCCCGTCCGCCTCTTTTCCCCGACACGAGCCGCTCCTGGAATAAACACCTAAATTTAGTAGAAGCCTTCAAAAGTCTCTGCTGCTTATTGGTAGTCCACTAATCTCCTGTACTATCTGAAAGGGTTCACCAGGATGCAGCTCTTTTGGGGTCTAATCCCATATGGTGACAATACTGGGGAAGTATGAGGGACAGGACATGCTGGTTACACCCTTGCGTATTGTGAACATGGTGATTAAAACACAGTTTTGGAGGCTAAGTATGCATTAAAAAAGACAAGATCCTCTTCTCTGGAGGGAGTATCTAAGTGTGAATTACATTCTCTACCCCTGTCAGCAAGCCATGGATTAATGGTGAATGAATCATGAATGATATTCACACTGTGATCGCTGTATATGAATATACAGTGTGCCTTTTTTCCTAAAACCTCTGGACTGCATAGGGTCCTATTGTGTCAGCTTTGGTGATTTTCAACCATTTGTGAGCCGGCTACAAGAACTCATTCTAGATTAGCCCCGTTTTCATCATTGATCTGGCAGTGCATCATAAAATGTACACAACTAGCTTTAAAGGGAGGGGGGCAGAACAGTAATAAGAAAGACAGTCTTTCTGGGTTAATGGATATTGTTACAGTTTACAAACAGCCCCTTAAGTGTCTTGTACATTTTTCCTCTGCTGACATGCCCCCAAACAAGTCAGATACCACTTTACTCCTGGGTGTGCACCAGGGGAAAAAAGGTTTGGACTTTAATAGGTTTAGCATATTAACTGTATTATTATCATTATTGTTAACCTCACACAAAATTAAAACTCAAGCGTTTGTAACTCACATATCACTACATTTTGCAACATGTTTCAGCACTCATTAAGGCCAGAAAGGGTCAGGCACCTTCTTCAGGATTAAAATCCTGTGTAAACCTACACCGCCCTTATGTATGTGGAATGAGTGGAATGAGTTTGTATAAGAATGGAGCGAGCTTTTATTCACCCAATACTAGATGGTAAATCAAGCTCATTTGGTATGCTGATGAAAACCCTGCAGCCTGAAAAGCTTCTGTTTCTTCATTGCAAAACTCGCCACATGTAAAAAAAAAAACGTGTTTCTCCCTTCAAAGCTTTGCAAAGCTAGCTGGAGAATTTCCTTCACCTGCAAAGGGCCTTGTACGTCTCAGAAGTGACCACACCCTGGATGTGTTGTTACCTAGATCTGGTTATACTAGTAAGCGGTTATAGCTATTTGTGTATTGACTCTCCTGCTCTCGCTTCCAAGAACTATTTTCTACAACACCCTTTGTGTGTCCTTCTAGCCACCTGCTGCTCTTTGTTACTCTTCAACGTCTGTGGTTTTTTGTACAACAGTTGCTATATTCCCTTTTTAGTTCGAAGCCTACCAGACAGCACAGCCGTTTGGTTTGCTAACAACTTCTTGTGGGCATTCTGAAGGCTTCCCTGGGAATGCATTCCGCCCATTGCTTACTATTGGCTTTGTGGTTTGAAACTCACAGTTGATTGCTTTCTACTTGTTTGCTTTAGGCTGGCCCGCTTGAGTTAGTCCCTCCTGCGGCCCATAACCTATTTACTGTATTCTTCCACAAACTCGTTTTCTGTAAACAGGCCTTTAAATCTTGTTCTAGTGGAAGCAGCCACCACTGTGTATGACTGTTTGCTCGTTTGAATTTGGCAGCTTTGAATTTAGGAACGTCCTGTAGAAGTGATTTATTGCTCCCCCAGCAATGCTGAGGGGTTCAGACAGATAAGGGTGAGGGTTTTCAAGTATATCCTTGTGAGTGACGGTGCTGAGTTTAAAAGTGATCCTCTAAGCAGGCTTGCCTTAAATAGGACGAGCCTTATATATCGGTTGGTAAGTGCTTAATTTGTGCCATCATTAACCAGTGCCCCCCCAGGAACTTATTTCTAAACACTGGAGCATATTTATAAAACTCCACCACATGGTGGTGCTGTGAGCCTAATGTTTTAGCAGAGTTCATCAGTGGAGCATTTAACTATTAATACACTAAAAAAAGATAAACATCGCGCCTCCAGGCCATCCCTAAAGTTTAAGGTGATCTGCAATAGTCCAAAATGTCTCACTTGTTTGAGTGTGATCGCTAGTAGGCGAAGCTGGCACTAGCATTAGGCAGCAGTGGCAGGAGCTGTGGGTGGTGCCAGGTGACGTGGACGCCTTTGAAATACTGTGGGCCCTGGCACTTCATTTTTACAAATTAACCACTGCAGTGGATGGAAGCAGTGCTTCATTTGAGCCGGTGGTTTCCGGTGCTCCGCACCGGCTCTTGACAGTCTGCCACAGGGTGGCGTTGTCTGACTAATTTAGATATAACCACAACAACAGTTAGCATTGTTCAGTCTACATTAAAAATGACTATTACGTGCCACCTACACCATTCCTATAGCTTTGAAGGCCTGAAATTGTAACACTTGTAGGAGCGAGATGATTAGTAGTTGTGTTGTTACTATCACTGGCGGCGCTGGGAGGGGCAATGTGTGGTGCAAGCTGCAGTGGCCTCCTGACCAGAGCCCTGGCACTTATCTTTTTACAAATTAAGCACTGGATGGAAGGCTGTGAGGGTTTTTTTAGAGGACACGGGTAGTGGAAGCTCGCATCCAGTGAAACGAGGTACCCCTTGCTTTTCAAATATGTATGCCGGGCACGAGTCGGGGGTACATGCGGGTGGACGGCATCCACCTACTATTTTCAGAGGGTGAACGCCGTCCACCCTGCCAAGAAGTTGGGCCCCACTAAATAATGTGCTGAACTCGTCCTGGTGTAATTTCCAAACACCGGGACACTTTCAGCAGCGCCTGCACGTTGTCTGCTTTCCATCTGCAACAAGCAACAACGTGCAGGCGGGGACGGGGCTTTCTTATTTTAGACTCCTGCTGGGCCCATAACAAAGGCCGAATTTGAGGGGTCATCAGTTCGAGTCTCCTGGCTGGCAGCAGACAGGTGCCTCACACCTACAAGCAAATGCAGCAAAGGGGAAACAAAGGTTAGCACTTCACACATATTTAAGAGAGGCAGCTTTTCACTTTTTTCAGGCTCTGTTTACTAGATATGCATGCACTGTAAGAATGTCAGATGTGTTGGTCTCTCCCAGTATTTACATGATACTAAATGTAATTTATATAGTGCTTACTACCCCTGAGGAGGCGTTGAAATAATTTAAGTACCACCATTTTTTCTTGTATAGTCCTACTCATCCCAAAGCAGAGTGTCAGAGCGCTTTACATCACACGTACATATTAAAGTTGTGGCTTGTGATGCCACTTCCTATGATGTCAATTCCTGTGATGCCACATGTAATGTCATGCGCCGTGACGTCATGTGCCATGATGTCACTTGCATACTGACTAACTAGGTTAGTCCCCCCTCTTTTTTTAGGACTTGTGCCCTGTATGTATGGCTTGTGTTTCTAGATCTGGGTGTATAGGACTACTGCCATTCATTAGCAGCTATCCAATCAATGCTACCCTCTCTAAGTCAGGTCCTTAAGATTTGTAGCATTCGACTTTTATGTGCCTTCGTTAGTTATCTGCTGCAGAGTCCTTTAGCGAGCTTTGCCGCCTCCATTTTAGGATTCAAAGGAGCCCAGTGTTTAATTGTAGACAATATACGTGCACGGGCCTAAAGTTTTTCATCATAGCAAGTCGCCGGCACTGCAGAATGTCGAGTTTGACATGATATGCCATTTCTTCGACCACCGTACACTTACAGTATCCTTATCCCACACTTTCAAGTTCATTTTCATGTCTTCTTTCCTAATTAGTCCCTTTTTGTTATATTTCTCTTCCTCTTCCTTTCTCCCTTGAGTGCCTTTCTCTCTCTCTCTCTCTCTCTCTCTCTTGCTCTGGGTCAAAGTCTGATAACAAAATGTCCCATTCCCAAAAAATAGGTGTCATCCCTCTTTCTTCTTAATTCACAGTTTCATTCTGGTGTGTTCTATGCTTGCTTTCTGTCTTGCATTGTTTGATACCTTCTTTTACTTCATGTCTATATTCTGCCATATAACGTTTGCCAGGTTTACAGTGTCAGCTAGGTTTACTAGCCATATTTACCCCATCTGGCTGCACCTGGAAGCTAGTGTTGGACAACATTCCACCAGGGGTTTAAACACAAGTACAAAATCTTGCTCTTGAATTGGGTGGCAATGGCATCATATCTGGTGGCACGCAAGACCGAGATGCTTGATTGTAATAAGTTCAGGATGGTGCACCTACTGATGTATGAGAGTTAATGGAAAAACAAAAACTGAGAAACCACTTTGGAGAAAACCAAATCATAGAAAAACAATTTTGAGGAAAGATAGTTTTAAGGAAATACAAATAAATCAAAAATTAGTGGAAACGTTTTTAAGGAAAGGGATGTTTAAAGAAAAATCCAAAATGTCATTCAATTTGTTTGGAGTTTAGGGGTACTTGGTTGTTTTTGGGTTCAAGGATGGGCGTTATTTAGGTGTGGTCAAGGGTTTTTAGGGTTTACATATGAGGGAAGTTAAGGGTTGTGAGGTGTTTTTAGGGCATAGGGATGAGTGGAGTGTAGATGTGTTGAGGGGTTTTAAGCTACACGGATTTGCGGAGTATATGGCTGGTGAGGATTTTTTAAGGTTCAGTGATGGGTAGCGTTTAGGTATGGTGAAGTATTTTTAGGGTTCAGCAAAGAGTGCAGTTTATGGTGGTGATTGGTTTAAGGGTTCAGGTACGGGTGGACTTTAGATCTAGAGAGGGGATTTTAAGTGTAAGGGAGCGGTGAAGTTTAGGTGTGAGGAGTGTTTTTTAAGGATCGGGGATGGGTAGTGTTTAGGGGTGATGAGGGTTTTTAAGGGTTTAGGGATAGGTGAAGGGGATAAGCACAGAAAGGGCTATTTAGGGTTTAAGAATGAGTGGAGCTTAGGGGTAATAAGGGGGGTTTTAAGGTTCCCAGATGGGTGGAGTTTAGATGTAGAAAGGGCTTTTAGGGTTCAGGGATGGGTGGAGTTTAGATGTAGTTTGGGTTTTTAGGGTTAGGGATGGGTGGAATTTAGGTGTAGAAGGACTTTTAGGGTTCACGGATGGGAGGCGTTTAGACTTCAGGGAATAGTGTAATTTGGGCATGGTGAGGGGCTTCTAGGGGGTCAGGGATGGATGGTGTTTAGGGGTGATGAGGGGAAGCAACTTAAATGCATCCAAAGTAATT
Organism: Calotriton arnoldi; assembly: GCA_963921515.1. Taxonomy (NCBI): domain Eukaryota; kingdom Metazoa; phylum Chordata; class Amphibia; order Caudata; family Salamandridae; genus Calotriton; species Calotriton arnoldi. Next base: position 263,198 of record CAWUFW010005624.1, read on the forward strand.
GTTCATCAATGTAAAAAATATAAATCCAGAAAATGTCCCTTCAGGTAAAGCACTGAAATAAATATCCCCCACAAAAATGTTGCTTAAAGTAAGACTTGCAACCATAGCATTTACATATTTTAAAAAAGCATGCAAACCTAATTTGGAAAAAAAGACAATCTATGAATTTGTTTCTATGCAATAGTTACTGCCATTCATCCTGCAAATTTCCAGTGACAGTTTGGGTGAAATGGTCTCTCAGTAATGGTATGCCATGAAATTGTTTTTCTATTAAATCACATTCAACCACACCTGCACCATTATCAATTGAAATAAGGGTTTAGAAACCTGCCCCATTTCTGTGGGGAAATTGTGGCAGTGAAAGTTTCATGTTCCTGCTTACATTTAGATTTGGAGATCTGAGAAATAGAACATGCAAGGCAAGGATACAGACATTGAAAACAAAGGCTATTCACTCTTAACTGCTCTTTTTAGAACCGTGATGATTATTTTAAGAAGGCCAAAGGCTTATTACATTCCATGACCATTTAATCTTTCAGAAAACCATTCCTTAGGGATACTTGTCCCTTCTCATACACAAAACAAACTGAAGACATTAGGATTTTCAATCTCAGCCACTAATACACCCCAGGGACTATCTGAAGAATAAGGGACATGGTGAACAGCAAATCTGTTTGACCTTGAATGTTGCAGGTTGACATCCTGATACGGGGTGAGGACTGGCAGAATGCAAGTTATAGTTACCTTAGGGCATGAGTTATAGTTACTAGAGATAACTATAACTGGTGAATTTCAGTGTTATTTTTTTAGTTTAAAACGTTATATTGGCACTGATATTTTCATCTAGCTATAACATCACTTTAGACTTTGTTTTTTCAGAGATATACATATATATTCACTGAAAAAAACCAAAGGAGCCCACCCCCAGGGCCAAACCTCCAAAAAGGGAAGGGGGGCCACATGGTCCCCTCCCCGAGCCTTCAAGAGGCCCTGGGTATTCCACCCCCCAGGCCCGCTACTTTTACAAAAAGGGAGGGGGGAGCCTTTATTGGCCCAAGGGACCCCTTCCCCCAGGGCGGTCTACCTTGCTATGTCCCGGGGATCCCACCCCCAGGACAAAGCAGTTTCCCTGCCCACACCGGAGTGGGTAGGGAAACTTGTTTTTGCTCCCGCCTGGCGGGAGCATTTTCAAAACTCCAGCCAAACAGGAGTAAAAGCAAAGTCTGCTCCCAGCGGGCCCCACTCCTCGTGGCTCATTAGGCCCTCGGAACCTCATCTCTCAGGGCCTTATTAGTTTTAAAAGGGGAGGCAGGCTGAGTGGCTCCCCTCCCCGAGCCTCATTAGGCCCTAGGGACTGCATCCCCCAGGGCCATATCTAATTTGAAGGGGAGGGGGGCCACATGGCCCCCATCACTAGACCTATTATGGCCCGGGGACCCCAATCCCCGGGACCCAATCTGTTATTAAGAGGAGAGGGGCCGCACAGGCCCCCTCCCGCAGCCTTAAAAAGGCCCTGGGGACCCCATCCCACAGGAACATTTTTTTTTCCAAAGGGGAGGTTGCCATGTGGCCCTGGGGATCCCAGGGCGGCTATTATTTATGAAAAGGGGAGGGGAGTCATGCAGCCCCCCTCCCAATGCTGTATTCAGACCTGGGTACCCCATCCCTCGGGGCCCGCATCAATTAAAGATTGGTATCCTGGTGCCCACCCAGGACACCCACCAACCATGCGTTGAAGGCCCTGCGAGCGGGAGCAATACCTTGATCTGTATCCCTTCCTGCATCAGTGTGGGAAGGGAAACAGATACAAAGTCTGCTCCAAGCTGGCAGGAGCATTTTTAAAGCTCCTGCCCGCTAGGAGCAGACTTTGTGTTTGCTCCTGTTTGGTGCGAGTTTTAACAGCAAGTGAATCAGCCCCAGGGGATGTGGTTGCTGGGGCCAATAAAGGTTCAGAGGGGGAGCCTGCTTTGTCCCCCCTCCCTTTTCATAAAAGTAGCGGACCTTGGATATGGGGTCCCCAGGGCAATTTAAAGGCTCGGGGAGTGGGGCGGTGTGCACCCTCTCCGTTGTTGGAGGTTTCAGCCCAAAAGTGATTCCCTGGGGCCACAAAAAGCTCAGGGAGCACTTGCTGCATGGCCCCCTCCCCATGTTAATGAAACACATAACTAAACTAAATCCCAGAGTCCTGTAATGGCTGCCAGCAACATTTCTCTCATGTTGCTGGCAGCCAATCAGAGCGATTGCTCCGGCGGGAGTCTGACTCCTGTGGGAGCAAGATGGCACAAGGGAAAAAAAGGTCCTTGGGCTATTTAGAGCACTCTAATTTTAAATTGGCACTCCCTTTAAAACACTCTTGAACCTCTTGTGGACACAACTGTCCAGATATACAATTATATTTTAACCTTAATTTCTCAAAAAATACTGAGCGGATGTACACTAAGTCACAAAAAGCACAATCTGTGGTTTAAGATCTACTTTCGTGGCAAATTTGGTGCAATCCCATTCAGCAGTTTTTGCTTTAGCCCTTCCTAAAGAAGTCTATAGAAAATGCATGAGGGTTTTGCATTTTTGGACCCCCTTTTTCTCTGCACCCGCTTGACGGATCACCTCGAACCTTTCCATGCACAAACTAGTCAAAAAGTAGCACCTTTTTGGAAAGTTTTGTGGAGATTTGTCAAACGGGGCCAAAGTTATTATCAAAACAAAAAACAGCTAGCCTAACTATAACTACCCAGTGGCGACCGCCACTAGATAATTTATCGGTGTGTGTGTCTTTTTATATTAATCTTTTTTATTGATTTTAGCTAGTGCTATTATGAATCTGAACCACTTTTAGGTCGAGCCTAGACAGCGCTTGCGCTGTCAGGATGATCAGTTGTATGTACTTTGTGGGCTTGAACTCCTCCCATTGCTTTTCAGTTGTCTTTTAAATTCCCTTGCTTGCCAGTTGGTAATTTGTATTCCTGGTCCCTCCTTTTTGCAAGTCGTTCACTACCCGGGAGAATTGCCCCAGGATTTGTAGGCTTCTGCTTTTTTCTATTTAACTTTCTGTTAAGGAACTTAAAAAAAAAGAATTAGAACAAGCATTTGCCTGGCTCAGCTCATCGCTCGCTTCACGGACACCGAGCTTTATCTTTCACTGAAGCTTGCTCTCCTCCCCCTGTTCTCTGGGGCTCCCGTGGTACTACCACTCGCTCCCTCTCCCTGAGCTGCCTTCTCCTCCTCCTCTCCTCCTCCTTGCTTTTTGCTTGCATATTAGGGTCAAATGTGGGTCGCACGCTCTGTATTCCGCAAACAGAGATGGAAGTGGCCTCCTCCGCTCCCTTCCCTTGTTTTCTTTCTTTCCTGTTGTGGCAGCTAAAGGCATTGTAAGCCAAAGCGTGCACTGTTTATGGCAACCACAGAACACAAATTCACGTGGAATGGCCGTAACTTCAGCCAAGTAGATCGGGCGGTATTAAGCAAAGGGGGTGTTGGTTTTAAACACACATACCCCGACTGCCGCCTCTTTCCGTAAAGCTGCCATGTTGACCCCTCGGACACTCTCAGTTTACATTGATTATTGACTCATCTGGGACCCTCCAAACTGCCAATGGTTCATAACATTGAATTTTTTTTAACTCTGGTAGGCAGGACCCTCTGCCTGCTATGGTAAGTAAGTAATCTATTCATTAATATTTGATTAATTAAAACCATTACATGACTAAGAACTGTACAATACATTTTCGCTTGGAATAAAACAATCCCTACAATAACCAAAATTGAGTTTCGAGAATTTAAAAGCAATTCGCACTAAATTATTTCATTAAAAAAGAAAGAGTTAAAACCAACCCTACATGATTAAGATAAAAAACAGTGTCCATGATTTTACAAATAAAGAGGTAAAGTGCAATATGCCGTATGCATGCTATTAGGACCTCCAAGTGGTAGGGCTGGAGTTACTGAGGTCTCAATACCCCAGAGTATTTGTGTGCAGCAGATGATCATATTTTCTGGGTTAACAATCCCCATATCCCAGGGCCACCTGGCCATGGAGGATGCTGCAAGTGTCCCTTGAGTTTGTCAGTTCCCGTTGGTGGCTCTCCTAAGAGCTAGCTACTGAATGCTGTTCTGGGTTCTATGGCCATTGGCTTCTGTCCTTGCTTCAATAAGTGAAGAGCGAATAAAATTCTAAATTTCCCCAGTCTCTCTAAAGTGCTTTCTATAAAGCACATATCCGACGCCTCCTTACAGCACTTAACCCCTTTTAAACGACATAGTGAGAGGAGCAGGCGGTGTCGTTCCTCTGACAGTTTAGGACAGCAACTCAACAGATGCAGCCAGGATTCTTTTTGATAATTATAACCTACACGAGGTTACCTCATCTTGTCGAATCCAACCAGGACTGAAGTCTGAAATTTGCAGTGCAATTAGCCTCATAAACAGAATTTTCATACAGGCCTGGATTGAGAGTGCTTGTTTAAAGTATGACTGTGCCTTCCCAGCGGTATAAGATGCATTGAGCGCCTCGGTCAGTGTGCCAGGTCGAAGACTGCCAATGTCCCGTTCAGAGGACATTGATTGCACTTGGCTGTTCAAGACTTTTTTCCAAGCAGAGTAAGAGATTTCTTGGAGATGCAGGCTATCTGTCCTGATTTTCAGAGTTCTGGTTGCTGTTGCTAGCTGTAGCTGCCAGGGAGATCCTACTGCATCGAAGATGGATTTCAAATTATATTTGAGCAAAGATTCTGGGGCCTGTAAAATCCTGGGGTAGAACTTTATTATATCCCCCTGGCCCACGAGGTCAGGGCACCCGAGGCCCAGCTCCAGCCTAAACCTTGTTCTTCTTGCTTGTCGAGGGGCGTGTAGAGTTCTCTTGTATGCCTTAATCTGGGAATTTATTAGAAATGTGTCCAGGGCGCTGGGGAACGCCAAATGACCATAGTTGAGGGCCGGGATGAGTTTTGCTCTTAAAACAGTCAGCATGTGCTCTGCAGTTGAGCTTTGTAATCGGTTACTCAGGCGCTTCAGTAAGTAGATATCAGTGGTGGCCTTTGTTCTAAGGTGCTTTAAGTGGATGCCCGGTTTGGCACTTTCAGAAAGCCATACTCCAAGGTAGTTGTAGGCTGAAGTTGTCGTAATGTGGAGGTCTCTCATCAGCCATTGAAGTTGTTTTTTGTGCAGGAATTTCCCAAATATGACAACCTTAGTTTTGCCCTGGTTCACCTGAAGATTATTAGCTTGGTTGTAATAATGAAGTGCTTTGGGGGCTCTCTACAGGCCGACTCTGGTATGATCCAGGATGACAGTATCGTCAGCATACTGGAGGATGGGTAGATGCAGCCATCCCAGCCTTGGTGTTACTAGTTCCAGAGCTGTTCCAATATCTGCAGTATAAACGTTGAAAAGGAGGGGAGTCAGCATGCAGCCCTGCTTATGCCCGTTCTTGGTAGGGACACGGGCTGTGATAGCAGTGGCGGCTGGTGACATTTGAAAGTGGTGAGGCGTAAAAGAATTGTGGTACTTCACTGTGGCGAGCGAGCGTAGCGAGCGAGCCCTAACCACCTACGGGGGGCTCGGGGGGGTTGTCCCCCCCGAGAAATTTTTGAAAAAAGAGTGGGCAAATGGTGCATTTTCAAGCAAATTTGAGAAAGCAGGAAGGTGTCAACCACTCTGAGGTCTGATGACAAGGCACCAGAGCCAGACAACAGGCAAAGCACTGCAAACAGTATGTGTCCTTGACCAAACCAACTTAAACAGGCAGCTCGAACATGATGTCACCCACTCTGCGGCACAATACTGCATCACTGCTAGAGAGACTCAGCATTTTGGTTTTCAGCGGGGTCTATGGCACATCCCAGCTATTACATGTATCCCTACTTACACACATTTATTGATTCATACCACTCTCCTGTATCCCATTACCTCTGTGCCTAACTACACCTCACAACTGATCCTTTTTTCCATACCTGTGCCTGGTGCCATTTTCTTCTCTTTTTGCAATCACAAAAGCATTCAATTGCTCTACATTCCCACAATAATCAGTATTAAAACTAAATTATCAGTAACAAAAAGACACACTTTCATAATTATTACATAATCACAATTCATATAAGCAAAAACGTGTTACAGTTCATCACATTTTTGTATAAACCACTTTAACACTCTTATTACAAGGAAAGAAGGGTAATTATAAGGTTGCTTCTTGTCAAGCAGGTTATGTGCTCAGGTTCTATAGCAGCTAGATTCTGACTTTGCTGAGCCATAAACCGATTCTGCACCTGCACCTCACCCAAACACCACACCTCACATGTCTACCAATCCTCTGCGCTTTTTCTGTGCATGACGCTACTCTCTGGCACACACAGTTCACAAGTGATTCCAGACAGGCCCACCTTTCCAGGCTGCCCACCATTACAACAGAGTCTAATAAAACTGGCTCAGCAGTAAAACACTTCGGTCCAAACTAGGATCCCCTCGTCCACATTCAAGGCCCCTGAAGAAGGACTATGGTGAGATCCTCGGCTCAGAAACAGCCTATCTGTGGCAAAGAGCATCATGTCAAAACGATAAAAACGAAGGAATATGCAAGTGGTTCCAGACAGAAACAGCGTTAAAAAGACAAGGACACACATATTTTCATTTAAAAATAAAATGTTCCATCCATACAACTATCAAAAATACTTATCTTTTGGTCAAACATCTTGCATTGCTGCCAAGCCCGCCTGTGGAATGTAGATTCTGAGTTAATCAGTCAGTGAACTCGGTTACCGGCGGGGTTTGAACCCACTACACATGAGCCGTTACTCTGTTTTTCTGAGCCGCGCCCTCCCCCGCTCCTACTTTAGATATACAGCGCTTGAAAGCAGATAAAAATCACCACTTAATGTAGACTGACAACAGATTATTTATTCCAGGTACCCTCGGCGTAAATATGAAATAGACATGGCATAACAGGGGGGATGGGCAAGCCCCAATACTGAAGCCCTCAGACCTCGTTAGTGGTGGTGGAAGACCGCTCCAAGTTCTTGCCCCATCCGTAGCCCCTCAACAAGTCTTTTATTTGCTGCTTTGCTTTTAAGTAAAGAGCTTGGAACGGATATGACAGAAAGCAAACGGTGCTCAGTAAGCAGGCCCCTGAAAGCCCTGTTCACTTTCTTTTCGTGACACTGTCTTCATGAACCCCGAGAACAGCTAGCACGGGCTGTGCCAGGGTGGCCGAAGGGCAAGCTAGGAGTCACAGCTGCCACACCTGGTTCCCCATAAATTAATTGATGTCCATGTGTGACCCATCACATTGTTGTCTGTGGCGTTCAGCCTTGACCCAAAATAGCCCATGGTATTATGTTATAGTGAATACGCACAAATCTATTTTCCCCTCACTTTAGCCCCCCCCTGCTGCTTGAATTACAAAATACAGCAATTTTCAGGTACAGTAGGCTTTTCGAGCCCCCGGTGCGACTGCACCTGCTGCACCAATGGAAGCTACGGCCCTGGCCACAGTAAAGTGCAGGACTTCGACACTAGCGACCTCTCCCGTCCTCTGCTGTCCGTCTGGTAAGGAGTGACGTCTCGCGGTCCTGTTGTTTCCACCCACGCCAGACTGGAAACGACGGTTGTATGACGGCACCGGCTCTGCACAGCCAGGGGGCGCACATTTGCTTATTTTCTGTGGCGCGGTGGAGCCCGAGGCCAGGATATTCTCGCCCTCGCCCTGACAGCTGTAATGACTGACTGAAAACCAACAAGAAGCGCGTGTGCAGAGCTCCATCTTGCATGGCAGAATCTGGCAGTAGGACTCTCCTCTGGTGCACTGATGAGGCTTGACAGTGAAAAATGGGGCCGCCATCACCAGCCCAGTGACCTGTCTCAAAATAGATTTTTCTCTCTGAATGAGGCAGCACCACTGCGGCTCCTGTGTATCTCCTGTGCATTTGATGACCAAGCCCGGTGGGCCACCGATTCATTCCCCCAAAGGCGCTGTGGGGTTGCTGTTTATTTATGTATAAACTCTCTGATTTTTTTAGTACTATTGGGTAATGATAAAATAATGGCTTCTGGAACTACAAGTGCACCCCCAATGTTCCTGATTCACTACAGCTGCCCTCTACATTTCAAGATTCGACCCTACAGCGCAGATATGCTGACCCTGCCACCCCCTACTGTTTCAGTAATTTGGAACCCTTAGAACCTCACACACAGAACCTCTACTACGCCACACACCTCTGTGGATTCTAAGAGTGGAAGACCACATGGGGCGAGCAGTCACGGGCGGGTGGGTTCGCGCGGGGATCTATATAATTAAAAAAAAGTAAAACTTACCTTTCTCCGCGACCGCGCCGCCGCCTCAGCTTCTCCCGCTCTGGAGTCCTGGCGCGTTGTAGGCAGCCTCCCTCCTCCTGCTCCCCTAAGCCAATCACAACGCTGCAATGGCAGCGTTGTGATTGGTGAGGCGCAGCTGAGAGCGCCCCAGCCGGGCCATTTTCTCTATGTAGGCTGCATGCAGCAGCCTACATAGAGAAAAAGGGGGAGTGCGCATGACTGCTTTGTTCGGCCCTGGGGCCGACCAAACAGTCAGTACCCACAACAGTGGGCAAGCCACTCCCCCCCTGCCCTCGAGCGGGACCGCCCACCCGCCCTCCCACAACCAGGCACTTCTGCTTTCTCGCAATGCGAGAAGCAGAAACATAAAATGGTAGTTTTACCATTTTATGTTTCTGCCTTCTCGCACTGTGAGAAAGCAGTGGGGCGACGCCCCCATGGTGGAGCCGCCACTGTGTGATAGTGGTGGGGCCTGTTTTGATCCAAACCCATGTTCCCTGATACAGTGATGTCATTGCCCTGAGAAGCGGGAGCGAGATCCCCCAGGCAGTTAGCTTCCCCCATAACTTGTCCCGATCCATCCTTTCAAAGGCAGTGCTGTAGTCAATGAAGCAGCAGAACAAGGGTGGGTGATTTCTCCTGGGCGCTTGTGTTGATAGGTGAGCCAGAGCTAAGATGTTGTCCATTGTTGAGCTCTTGGCCCTAAACCCGGATTGGTAAAGCCGTAAAATACCCTTTTCCTCTGCCCATGTTTCCAGTTCTTTGAGAAGAATACGAGCATAGGCCTTTGCTTCCAAGTCAAGTAGAGCTATAAGCCTGTAATTGGCTGGGTTAGAGCGAATTCCCTTTTTATGAATGGGACACAGGATGGAACCCCTCCAGGAATCAGGGATTAATGCAGTAGCAAAAGCGTGATTGAAAAGTGGCGTTAAGATAGGCTGCCAAAAGTCTTGCACTGTTTTATCCACAGAGGCTTGAATCCCATTTGGCCCTGGGCCCCATCTTTCATAATTTCCTTGATTGTGACAGTTACTGTGCCTGCTATGATTTACGTCCCGTGTTGGGTCCCAAAATCTGAAGTTGTAACGGGCAGAGAAGAAACTGCTGCTATTGCTTGGCCAGATGAATATAACCGTTCCACGTGGCTAATCCAATCTTTTTCTGCCACTCCATTTTCCCTTGTGGGCCCTGGATTGCCCAGCCAGTTTATGTGCCTCCACAGTCTAGCATGGCTTTTATTTGTTAGTATTGTGAAAACTCTGAGCCACTCCGCATCATTGTGCTCCCTTTTGTGTTGCCATATTTTATGAATAGATTGCCCTAAGATGGGAAATAGTTTGGTCTTTGCCTGGTGTATTGCTTCTTCTTCTGGCAGCCAGAGCTCTCTGGAGGGACCGTTTGCAGGCAATAAGCTCCTTGAAATGGCGATGGGTCTCTGTTGGAATTAAAGACTGAAAGGTTTCTGTTGTCCATTCCCCAGTACCTGCAGAAGGTCCAATACGATGTCCTCCCAGTGATCGGAAGGTGTTTTTGATCTGTCTAGTATAGTGGGCAGTTTTCTCCCCTCTATTCATGCTTGGAGCTTCACCCTTAACTTGGTGGACCATTTAATTTAATATAAGACTTTGTGGTGCTCGTCCCCTGTTGGGTCTCCAATCAGAGTTAATGAGGGGGAATCGGCAGAGACTAGTTGGAGAGTTATGCACAGAGTTCTATGATCACTCTCCTCCCTATTGTCAATTTCAAAATCTTGAAACATGGAGTCCAGCCCTTCACTGATGAAGATGTAGTCTATTGTGGAGATATTCCTAAACGTGGGGGTGGGGCGCCAGTCGGGTGAGCGAGCTTCCTTTATAACTTGCGACGAGCTGAGATTGTAGTAAGAGAGAAATGCATGTAGGGGTGCCCAAGTCCCCAAGATTAAAGTCCCCGGCTATAATTGCCTGGTGTGACTCATATTTGGTCAGCAGGTCATCAACCATATTTACTAAGAGGACCATGGCCTGTTTCTTCAGGAGCGGTGCGAAGTTCAAGTAGCAATTTAGCAACATCAAACGTAGCGGCTGAGAGTTGAACTTTATACCTTTAATTAGGAGAACTTGAAGGGCTTGCGACTCGGTTGGTATTTCAGTGGCCACTATTTTACGGGCGTATTTATTGAAGATGGAATACCGCTTGATGGTCGCTCAAATATATTGCGTCTTGAGGCATCACAATGAAATAAGTAATAGCCTACCAGCGGTGTAGTTGTCGTAGCCCATGTCTCCTGGAGACACAAAATGTCACCATAAAAAAGAGCAGCTTTTTCTTCAAGAATTTTTTTGACCCCCATCTACGTTCCATGAAATTATTGTTAGTTTTTGTGAGCAGCCTTCTTCCTTTGGGCGTTTCGGTTCTGCCTGTCTGAGCTCATTGCTAGGAATAACACCTGTGATGGCTTCCATCCTCCACTGGGTCCCCTATTGGGGTCCAGGGGTGCGCAGCCGGTTGGTTGTTGCTGCAAATTATTCAGAGATCCTTTGGGGTCTTGAGAAAAGTATTGGAGTTTCTCCCACTGTGGTTGCTGCGGTTTGTGCTGCGCAAGACCGAATGGACCTCCATACCCTGTGTGGGAGGGTACAAGACATGCAGATATTTCTCCAGGAATGGGGGTTGTATGTCTATTTCCCAATCCGTAAGCTGTGGTGCTTCCTTGAGTGCTGCGAGTAGACGACTCTGTAGCCGAAATCTCAGCAGGGTAGATTCACCATGGGGTCGATTCCGATCTCGGCCGGAAGTGCACCTAACACTATTCGTCCGGAAAAAAACCAAGCTGAATGCGTGTTTCCCGACCGATTCGTACATTCGTTCGAACGAGCAAGTACGATGCGCATAACTGCCCAGATCCCGACCCAGCCGTACTTACCCATTCCAGCTCCTGTTCCCCGCCCGAGCCGGATCCGTAAACGCCGAATCGAGTCGCACGGAAGCAAATATACAGCACCTTCCGGCCGGACCAGTACGATGCGCACTCCGTACGCGCCGAACCCGTCGCTACGTCCGGCACGTCAGAGCATCCGGGAGAGCCGCACATAAGCTCCGATTCGCGCCACAAGACGATCCACGGCTACGAGACGAACAAGCCAGCGATGAGTACGAGTCGAAGCAACGAGAAACCCGAACGAGACGAACCAACCATGAATCCCATCGCGCAGGTCCTACCAATACTCTACATCTATTACCGGAACAGGTACGGACACGTACGGCGCAGACGGTAAGTCAAACACCCACTACACAAACAAACGACACTTACCCGACATATGTCACACACACATAGGGATGCAGAAATGACGTACACTAGCAACAGCAGAACCATAGGGGCGGGATGGCTATCACCAATGCCATACACACCCATAGGGGCCTGGATGCCTACCACTAACACCACCGCTACTCAGGGGGGGCTGGATGCCTACCACTACCACCACCCCTACTCAGGGGGTGCTGGATGCCTTTCACTACCAGCACCCCTACTCAGGGGGGGCTGGATGCCTACCACTACCACCACTCCTACTCAGGGGGGGCTGGATGCCTGTCACTACCACCACCCCTACTCAGGGGGGCTGGATGCCTATCACTACCAGCACCCCTACTCAGGGGGGCTGGATGCCTACCACTACCACCACCCCTACTCAGGGGGGCTGGATGCCTACCACTACCACCACCCCTACTCATGGGGTGCTGGATGCCTGTCACTACTACCATCCCCACACATAGGGGAATTGATGCCTACCACTACCACCACCCCTACTCAGGGGGCTGGATGCCTACCACTACCACCACCCCTACTCAGGGGGCTGGATGCCTACCACCAACACCACCCCTACTCATTGGGGGCTGGATGCCTACCACTACCACCACCCCTACTCATGGGGGGCTGGATGCCTACCACTACCACCACCCCTACTCAGGGGGGGCTGGATGCCTGTCACTACCAGCACCCCTAATCAGGGGGGGCTGGATGCCTACCACTACCACCACCCCTCCTCAGGGGGGTCTGGATGCCTACCACTACCACCACCCCTACTCATGGGGTGCTGGATGCCTGTCACTACTACCATCCCCACACATAGGGGAATTGATGCCTACCACTACCACCACCCCTACTCAGGGGGGGCTGGATGCCTACCACTACCACCACCCCTACTCATGGGTGCTGGATGCCTACCACCAACACCACCCCTACTCATGGGGGGCTGGATGCCTACCACTACCACCACCCCTACTCATGGGGGCTGGATGCCTACCACCACCCCTACTCAGGGGGGCTGGATGCCTACCACTACTACCATCCCCACCCATGGGGAATTGATGCCTACCACTACCACCACCCCTACTCAGGGGGCTGGATGCCTACCACTACCACCACCCCTACTCAGGGGGGCTGGATGCCTACCACTACCACCACCCCTACTCATGGGTGCTGGATGCCTACCACTACCACCACCCCTACTCAGGGGGCTGGATGCCTACCACTACCACCACCCCTACTCAGGGGGCTGGATGCCTACCACTACCACCACCCCTACTCATGGGTGCTGGATGCCTACCACTACTACCATCCCCACCCATAGGGGAATTGATGCCTACCACTACCACCACCCCTACTCAGGGGGGGCTGGATGCCTACCACTACCACCACCCCTACTCAGGGGGGGCTGGATGCCTACCACTACCACCACCCCTACTCAGGGGGGGCTGGATGCCTACCACTACCACCACCCCTACTCAGGGGGGGCTGGATGCCTACCACTACCACCGCCCCTACTCAGGGGGGCCTGGATGCCTGTCACTACTACCATCCCCACTCATAGGGGGATGGATGTCTACCACCAACACCACCCCTACTCATAGGACGGGTAATGCATGACACAACCAGCATACTCCAACATAAGGAATGTCAGAAAAGACATCCCCAACACCATGACAAGCGTGTGTAGTCTGTGTCAAATGCCTACAACACTGAACATGACATTGAACATACAATGTGACCCCCTATCACATGTGTCACACATAAATGTGTGTGGCCTCCACAATGCAAGCAGACCATGACCACTGTGGCAATGGGGTCTAACCCCCATCATCACAGTGACCAAAAGGTAAGTGTGGGGTCCATAGCTGAAGCACATTTTGAACATTGTGGCAATGGGGTCTAAACCCCATCATCACAGTGACCAAAATGTAAGTGTGGGGTCCATAGCTGAAGCACATTTTGAACATTGTGGCAATGGGGTCTAAACCCCCATCATCACAGTGGCCAAAAGGTAAGTGTGGGGTCCATAGCTGAAGCACATTTTGAACAATGTGGCAATGGGGTCTAAACCCCCATCATCACAGTGACCAAAATGTAAGTGTTGTCATGGAAAAAGCTGCAAATGCCAAACAGCATGGATGATTCCTGGTCACAGAACAACAAACACATCAGTGGCAAAGTAGTGCTTGTGTCCCATAGCAACATAGATTGTGTGAGGCAAACAGTACAGTGCAAATAAGACATACCTTTGGCCATGTGCAGACAAACATCACCCATGGGGGCTGACATTGTCAATATTCATCAATTACACAATGACAGAAGTGACCATCATAATGCAGACCCACATATCTGCACCAATGGGCACACAAATGTAGATATCGTGTGGAGACTGTAGATGTGAGGTGAACAAATACCATACCATGGCAGCAATGGGACATACAAACCATGATCATTGTGCTGACTGATGACCTAGAAGTCCCAGGGACAGCAGGGGAAACCCACCAAACAACATACAGCCAATGGCACACTAAAGATATGCCAATGCAGTGGTGCAGATGCACAAACACAAACAGGCAGCCTCACACTGCATATCAAACACAACAGGTGATGGGGGTGTGCCAGTGTCCCCAGGCAACCACACAACACATGAGGAGGCCTGAATCCCAATTACACAGATGTGTATACAGTGCCACACAAAAGTAACTCATGGATCTGATTCCCCTATGTGGGCAATCAGGCATTGTTAGATGAGAGGGAGCACAAATTACACATATCACACAAGCTTGTAGGAACAGCAACTAACACAGCAAGAGACAGACCCACCACAGCACTACCCCCGGGGACCCCACATTGTGGTGACACTGGCCTGCATGATAATCCCACTGTGATGACAAAGCTAGATGTCGTTCACACTGTGAACCACAGTCATGTGTCCTGAGCAACAAACTACCATCACACCTACACAAGCACAAATCAATCAGCACGGCCTGTCAGCCAAGGCCAATATGGAGGTAGGGGATTAGCCGTGCAACAACTCTCATTTGCACACTCAACACCACACACCTTGATCTCCACCAATGAGCAGCAGTGAAGCTCACATGGACTGGTGACATTGCACATGCACCCATGACAATCCCAGGGGTGGTGGTGGGAACTAAGGTGCAGAAACCCATCACACATGGCCAGTCAACAAGACTCGTGAATGTCTGACACACTGCACAGTACGCCGTACATGGGCATGACGTGAAATCCACCCCAATCAATGGGATCCCGGCCACAGTCACACACCAATGAAGAAGCCAAGGTCACCCACAAAGAACACACATAGACAACTTCCAACATTGCAGCTCTGACCCTGAGGAGTGGCAGCAGTCACACACACAACGTGTCACAATCACTGAAAGCTACCACAAACTATAAATTACATGACTTGTGTAACCAACAAGTGCCAAGGGGAATCCTGACTGTGTCTCATCTGCGTTTGCCCACAAACTCAGCCCTGACAGCAAACACACCTATGGATGACACCCTGATGACCAGTAATGTGCCATGCACCCACATCCCAGAGAACCCAGGGCGAAGATTTTGGGGGGACATAGGTCAACTCAGCAAGCATCACAAACAGGAACGTCACTAGGGATCCCAGCCTGTGTAGCAAAATGGAAGTGAACACACACAGACATGCTCACACAACACACACCTTGGGCTCAGGCAATGTCACGGAATTACACACTGCCATGAGGGGACTCCACTCCTGTGTAAGGATAGCTGTGCCATACGTTGTCTCTGCAGGGCTCCATCATGTCAGCAGAACACTTGGTCACTCAGTCAACAATTAGCACAAAATGAAGGCTCTCGTCACATCAGCCTGGTCATGGGAGTGTCACCGAAATCATTGCACAGATCCAGCACACATTGTTAGAAATGGGGGTCTCTAGTTGGCAATGGCTGGCCACTGTCCAAGTAGGGACCCTTCTTCCTAAGTCAGAGTGAGAGGGCTGCACCCTTTGATAACCCCTGCTCAACCCTGTGGTAACATAGCACGAGCAGCTAGGCCTATCTCAGAGGCAGTGTGTGAAGCATTTATGACCATACACAGTAACACAGTGAGGAACACTACAAAGGGACACCACACAAGTAGTTATCAAAAATAGGTATCTTTATATATAGACTTAACACAAGACCAATAACGATAAAAAGCCACAATACTGTAAAATAGGATTACTCTTGAAATGCTGTAAAAATAGTTCAAAGTGTGCAAAGAGGAGTTCAGTTCAAAGCAGTGGTCTCTGCGACCCTTTTACTTACAAAGTACCTGGATTTCGTAGCAAAACCAACAAATTGTCGCAAAGAAGCTGTAGCGATGATTTTCTGCACGCGAGGCCGGCGATGCGATAAATCCTTGCCGCGAGGGAGGATGATGCGCCGATCTGCTGATGCGTGCGGAGACGATGCGACAAACTTCTGCACGCCAGGCCGTTGATGCGATGACTCCTTGCCGCGAGGGAGGAGGCGATGCGACGATCCTGTTGCGTGTGCGATCAGGTTGCGATGCGAAGAAATGGCGGTCCGCGAGGGAGCGACGATCCTGATGCGATGCGATGAAAATGGCGGACGCCTGGCGTCCGCGCTGCAATGTCGTGAAGCGATGATCTCGGTGCGATGATCTCTTGGAGTTAGCAAGCACTTGGAAGCCCGCAAACGTGCAATGCGATGATCTTTGGAGTTAGCGAGCACTTGGCGGCCCGCAAACGTGCGATGAGTCGATCTTTGGTTGCGAGCACTCAGCGGCAGCAGCGCAATGATTTTCCGGGCGCTTTCGGCTGCGGCGGCTCGCAAGCGTGCGTTAGCGACGATTTCAGCACTCTCTTCTCTGTAGTAGAACTAGAGGCCCTGGAACTCACAGGAGCCTCACCTGCAGATAGAAATCCTCGCTGGGAGGAATCAGGAGGCTGGTAGTGAAGTCTGATGTGCCTGAGACTTCAACAGGAGGCTAGCTCTCTCCTAGCCCTTGGGTGATTGCTTTAGCAAGATTAATAAAAGTTCTCTCAAAGTCCTTTTCCTCTTCTTCCAAGTCCAATGGTAACCACTGCAGGCCAATCCAAGAAACAGCACACAAGCACAAGGATAGTCACCTCCTGCAGATTCCTTCAGTTACACGGACAGAGGTTCGTCTTGATGTCCAGGAGCAATACCAAATGTAGGGGTTTCAGCACAGATATTTATACCCCAAAAGTCTTTGTTCTCAAAGCTGCAAGTCACTGAGCCTAGCCAGAACCAGTTCTGCTCAGTCCTGGTGCACTTTGTTTACCAGGCTGCATCCTTCCTTTCAGAAAGAGGGGTCTGCTATCAGACGCACAGCAGGAGATGGAGCCATCATTCACCTTGCCAGGCACAGCCCTATTCAAGTCAAGGAGCCACCCCTCCCGATACTCCAAATCCAGATCTCTCTATTCAACCCAGGTCTGGCTCAGCCTGCCCTGTCCCTCCAAAACCAGACAGCCAATACACATAACAGCAGAGCACACTGGAAGGCCTGGGCAAGAAAATACCTACTTTCTAAAAGTGGTATTTTCAAACACAGGATATAAAAATAAACTTCACTAAAAGATGTATTTTAATATTCTGAGCTCAGGCATACGAAATTCGTTTTTCTACCATGTTCCTGGGGTCAGTTAGTACTATAGAATGTAATAGTCAAACTTGCCCATTCTGGCCTATGGGGAACAGGTAGCCTTACAGTAGTGAAAAACAAAATTGGGTGTAATTCACTACCAGGACATGCTACACACACCAAGGCATGTCCTACCTTACACATACAATGCACCCTACCATAGGGGTGACTTACATGATGCCAAGGGAAGGTTCAGGGGCTGGGAAGTGGGTGCACTTCACAGCCAAGATGGCAGTTCTGGACTGCACACAGACTCTGCAGTGGCAGGTCTGAGACACACTTTACAAGCTGCTTCTGTGTGTGGCGCAAACCAGCGCTGCAGGCCCACCAGCAGCATTCGGTTTACCAGCCCTGGGCACCCACAGGCCACGCTACTAGGGACTAACAGGTAAACCAAATAAGCCAATCAGGGATATACCAATTCACATGTCATATTTACACAGGGAGCATCCGCGCTGTGGCACTGAAGGGCAGTGGCACAGCGCCCAGAGCATCTAACACCAGCAAAACAGAGGAGACACAGCGAAAAATGGAAGGGAGACCCACGCCAATGGTGCCAGGTCTAACACGTGTCCCCTCCAGCTGAAATGTGGGGAGAACTACCCATCCCCTTGGAAGTTCTCATCACTAAGGCGGAAAAATCTGGACAGACCATCAGCATTGGCGTGTTCTGTACCAGGGCGGTGTTCCACCGTGAAGTCCATACCCTATAGGAAATGGACCACCTCAACAGCTTAGGATTCTCACCCCTCATCTGCATCAACCATCTGAGGGGCCTGTGGTCTGTCTGAACCCGGAAGTGAGTCCCAAACAGGTATGGTCTCAGCTTCTTCAGTGCCCAGACCACAGCAAATGCCTCACGCTCAATTGCACTCCACCTCTGTTCCCGGGAAGTAACCTCCTACTGATGAAGGCTACAGGTTGGTCTAGTCCCTCCTCATTTATCTGTGACAGGACGGCCCCTATCCCATGCTCTGAAGCGTCTGTCTGGACAACAAATTCCTTAGCAAAATTGGGCGCCTGGAGTACGGGTGCTGTACACATGGCAGTCTTGAGGGCATCAAAAGCTTTCTGACAGGTGTCAGTCCAGTTCACAATCTTTGGCTGCTTTTTGGAAGTCAGCTCAGTCAAGGGTGCAACAATGTTGCCATACCCCTTGACAAACCTCCTGTAGTAACCCGTGAGTCCTAAGAAGGCCCTCACCTGGGTCTGGGTCCTTGGGGGCTCCCAAGCCAGGATGGTTTCAATCTTGAGCTGCAGGGGCGCCACTTGGCCACTCCCCACTTGGTGTCCCAAATACACCACAGAGCCCTGCCCAATCTGGCACTTACTGGCCTTGATTGTGAGGCCTGCTCTGCGCAGTGCCATCAACACTTCCCAGAGGTGGCGCAAGTGGTCCTCCCAGGAGGAACTGAACACTGCAATGTCATCCAGGTAGGCGGCACTGAAATCCTCCAGCCCAACCAACACCTGGTTGACCAACCTCTGAAAGGTGGCAGGGGCATTCTTCATCCCAAAAGGCATCACACGGAACTGGTAGTGCCCATCTGGTGTGGAGAATGATGACCTCTCTTTTGCCCCATCAGTTAAGGCGATCTGCCAGTACCCAGACGTCAGATCAAACGTGCTGAGGTACCGGGCAGCCCCTAGCCGATCTATGAGCTCATCAGCTCTGGGGATGGGGTGCACGTCGGTCTTCGTGACCGAATTGAGACCTCGGTAGTCCACACAGAACCTAAGTTCAGGTGTGGCACCAGGCGTTGCAGCTTTTGGTACCAAAACCACGGGGCTGGACCAAGGGCTGCTAGAGGACTCAATCACTCCTAGGGCAAACATTTTGGAGACCTCCTCCTTAATGTAAGCCCTGACCCTGTCAGTCACTCTGTAAGCCTTGTGCTTGACAGGAGGACTGTCCCCGGTGTCCACCTCATGGACGCACCAATCAGTGACACCAGGCACCGGGGAGAACAAATCAGAAAATTGCCCCAACAGTTGGCGACAATCTCTCTGCTGCTCAGGGGTCAGTGTGGTGGAGAGGACCACACCCTCCACGGACCCATCCTTCTCTCCTGCACACAGGAGGTCAGGAAGAGGCTCACTCTCCTCCTCCATCCCAGCATCTGTGGCAAGAAGCATGCCCACTTCAGACCTCTCAAAGTGGGGCTTCAGGCGGTTCACATGCAGGACCCGCAAGGGGTTCCTGGGAGATTGAAAGTCCACCAAGTAGGTAACTGGACTTTTGCGCTCCACCACCTCAAATGGGGCGGTCCACTTATCTTGGAGCGCACAAGGCTCCACTGGGGCCAGTACCCAAACCTTCTGACCAGGTTGAAATTCGACCAGAGTGGCATTCTGGTCGTGCCAACGTTTCATTTCCTCCTGGCTGGCTTCCAGATTTGCCTCAGCAATTTTTCTGAAATGCCGAGTCTGGTTCCTGAAGGCCAACATGTAGCTAAATACATCTTGGGGAGGTTTCCTGGGAGATTGCTCCCAGCCTTCCTTGACCAGACTCAGAGGCCCTCTTACCGGATGGCCATAGAGGAGTTCAAAGGGACTGAACCCTAAGGACTTCTGTGGCACCTCACGGTAGGCAAACAACAGGCATGGCAAGAGGACGTCCCACTTACGCCTCAGGGGCTCTTCTAGGCCCATGATCATGCCCTTCAAGGTCTGGTTGAACCTTTCAACCAGACCATTACCTTGGGGGTGGTAAGGAGTGGTGAACTTATAAGTTACCCCACACTCCTTCCACAGAGACTTCATGTATTGGGAGATGAAGTTGGTCCCCCTGTCAGACACCACCTCTCTGGGGAACCCCACACAGGAGAAAATCCCCATCAGTGCACGTCCCACCACGGGGGCCGTCACTGTCCTGAGTGGGATGGCTTCAGGGTACCGGGTGGCATGGTCCACCAAGACCAGGATGAACCTGTTGCCCATGGCTGTCTTGGGGTCCAGAGGCCCCACAATGTCAATGCCCACTCGCTCGAATGGGGTACTAACAACTGGAAAGGGCGGGAGTGGGGCCTTGATCTTCCCCCACTCTTCCCACTTGCCTGGCAAGTCTCACATGTTCTGCAATAAGTGTCTGAGCTCTTGCGCATCTGGGGCCCAAAAATGGGTGGCCAGCCTCTCAAAGGTCTTGGTCTGCCCCAGATGTCCTGCCAATGGAATGTCATGAGCCAACCCCAGTAGGAAGGCTCTGAAGCACTCGGGTACCACCAGCACACGGGCTGACCCGGCTCAGCAGCCTTAGGCTCGCTATACAGGAGACTGTTCTCCCAATAAATCAGATGTGAACCAGACAGGTCACCTGCTGCCTGGGCTGCAGCCTGACGCCGCATACCCTCAAGAGAAGGGCAAACTCTTTGCTGCTCACAAAATTCCTCCCTGGTGGGTCCCCCTTCCTGCTGTCAATCAATGGGTCAGCTCAGGCAGGTCCCCCAGTTCGGTGATCTGCTCCCCGGTAGGCTCCAGGCAATCCCCCTCAGGGTCTGCTCCCTCCTGGGCCGTGGGAACCAAGGGGGCCGGTTTCCCACGCCCCCTGCCCCTTCTCTCTAAGGCAGGGATCTGGGCCATACTCTCAGGCTCCAGGTCCTTCTCAACACCCTCCTTGGCTGCCATGGACCGAGTGGTAGCACACGCCCACTCAGGCAGACCCAACATCTCCAAGTGAGATCTCCTCTCCATCGTAGCCCACAGGGAGTTCTCTAAATCATTGCCCAACAGACAGTCTACAGGCATGGCGGGCCTCACAGCCACCTGAAGGTTCCTGAGACCCCCCCCACTCAAAGGGAACCTGAGCCACCTCACATTGGCTCTCTGAGTTGTCTGCGGACACTACTGGGTAGAATGCATGGGGGACAACCTGCTCTTTGGACACCAACCGGGAGCTGACAGCAGTTACACTGGCTCCTGTGTCTCTTAGAGCCTCCACTCTATGGCCATTGATGGTCACCCACTGCCTGTACTTTTTAGTGTTATCAGGCATTGCAGGTTTAGGGACCATCTCAAAGTCTCCTAATGAGACGAGGGTTAAATCTACAGGATCCCACCCCTCTTGGGCACCCATCTCCTCCCCCCCAGGGCTACACTAGCAAGCTGGTGGGGTGGTGCACAGGGTGGTGCACTAGTATCTCTCTGAGGACACTGGGGATCATAGTATCTGTGGCCCACTTGACCACAATTATAAAAAGTAAGGGGCCCCCTCTGAACAGGCCTACCTGTCGGGGGCACTGGCTTCTTCTCTTGGGGAGGCTGGGACACCACTGCTTGGTTCCCTTGGGAATTACTTTGGGGCCCTCTTTGGAACTCCCTCGGTTTACCCCTGTCCCCTCCCACTTCTCTGCTGGGGACCCTGCCCACCTTTGGCGAAGTCTCCCACTGGACCCTTGCGAACCCGGGTGCTCACCCAGCGGTCCGCCTCCTCAGCAAGCTTCCTAGGGTTAGTCAGCTTGCAATCAATCAGGTGCTGGCGTAGCTCAGGAAAACAGTTACTAGATAAATGCTCCCATGCAATCAAATCAAAAAGCTGCTCAAAAGTTTCTACTTTGCTACCTTTTACCCAGCGTTCCATTGCTAAGCAAAAAAAAGACACATATTCAACCCACGTGGTACCCTCTAGCTTCTTGCAGGTCCTAAACCTCTGCGTATACATCTCAGGGGTCAAACCATAGCGGGTCATCAAAGCTTCCTTCATGTGGCCATAAACCATCCGACTTTCTGGGGGCAGGTCCAACAAGGTATCCCTCCCCTCACTTACAAAGCGTCCCCACAACCCCGCTCCCCAATCCTTCTCAGGGACCCGGTGGGACACCATGGCTAATTCATAAGCTGCAAACCATTGCCCAATATCTTCACTTTTGTGGAAATCCTTAATAACCTCCTTGGGTATATACACTCTATTCTCAGTATGCACTACAGGTATGCTGCCACCAGAGGGGAGATCTCTACACTCTTTGCTTTAATCTCCAACTCCCTCAATATTCTCTCATGCTCAAGTTTCATTTTCATAATCTCAAATTCTAACTTCCTGTTCTCTAGGTCCCTCTGACCATCCATTTTAAGCTTAGCCATCTCCATATTATGCCGCCTATCTCTCTCCCTGTCCTCCATCTCTTCTGGGGACAGACCCCTGGCGGACACACTAGTGCCCGGGCTGGAAATTGCTTTATCTCCCACCAGGTCTACTACTTCACCCTGCTGCTCTCCTGCATTCTCTTCCCCCTCCACAGGCTCTCCCATATTCTTAGAGGCATCCCTGGCTTCTAGCCAGGCCTTCAGCGCCTTGTAATACTCCTCCCTTCTAGTGAGACCTGTGATAGGGACTGTGAAGCGTTTGCAAAAATATTTGAGCTGCTTGGCATTGTAGGTTTCTAATTTCTCTTCTTCCCAGGAGAGATCCTCCGAGGCATTGGATCTGGGCTTGCCCATTGTAGCAATAACTGACAATATTAATCAAAAATAGAATCAAAAAAACCTCAAAAACGTATGTGGTTGCGTTATGGTCTGCACTCACTAGTGTGTACACTATAATTACTGTATGCGATCATAAATGCAAGTCCAGATCCTCACCGCTGACCACCAATGTTAGAAATGGGGGTCTCTAGTTGGCAATGGCTGGCCACTGTCCAAGTAGGGACCCTTCTTCCTAAGTCAGAGTGAGAGGGCTGCACCCTTTGATAACCCCTGCTCAACCCTGTGGTAACGTAGCACGAGCAGCTAGGCCTATCTCAGAGGCAGTGTGTGAAGCATTTATGACCATAAACAGTAACACAGTGAGGAACACTACAAAGGGACACCACACAAGTAGTTATCAAAAATAAGTATCTTTATATATAGACTTAACACAAGACCAATAACGATAAAAAGCCACAATACTGTAAAATAGGATTACTCTTGAAATGCTGTAAAAATAGTTCAAAGTGTTCAAAGAGGAGTTCAGTTCAAAGCAGTGGTCTCTGCGACCTATTTACTTACAAAGTACCTGGATTTCGTAGCAAAACCAACAAATTGTCGCAAAGAAGCTGTAGCGATGATTTTCTGCACGCGAGGCCGGCGATGCGATAAATCCTTGCCGCGACGGAGAATGATGCGCCGATCTGCTGATGCGTGCGGAGACGATGCGACAAACTTCTGCACGCCAGGCCGTTGATGCGATGACTCCTTGCCGCGAGGGAGGAGGCGATGCGACGATCCTGTTGCGTGTGCGATCAGGTTGCGATGCGAAGAAATGGCGCTCCGCGAGGGAGCGACGATCCTGATGCGATTCGATGAAAATGGCGGACGCCCGGCGTCCGCGCTGTGATGTCGTGAAGCGATGATCTCGGTGCGATGATCTTTGGAGTTAGCGAGCACTTGGCGGCCCGCAAACGTGCGATGAGTCGATCTTTGGTTGCGAGCACTCAGCGGCAGCAGCGCAATGATTTTCCGGGCGCTTTCGGCTGCGGCGGCTCGCAAACGTGCGTTAGCGACGATTTCAGCACTCTCTTCTCTGTAGTAGAACTAGAGGCCCTGGAACTCACAGGAGCCTCACCTGCAGATAGAAATCCTCGCTGGGAGGAATCAGGAGGCTGGTGGTGAAGTCTGATGTGCCTGAGACTTCAACAGGAGGCTAGCTCTCTCCTTGCCCTTGGGTGATTGCTTTAGCAAGATTAATAAAAGTTCTCTCAAAGTCCTTTTCCCTCTTCTTCCAAGTCCAATGGTAACCACTGCAGGCCAATCCAAGAAACAGCACACAAGCACAAGGATAGTCACCTCCTGCAGATTCCTTCAGTTACACGGACAGAGGTTCGTCTTGATGTCCAGGAGCAATACCAAATGTAGGGGTTTCAGCACAGATATTTATACCCCAAAAGTCTTTGTTCTCAAAGCTGCAAGTCACTGAGCCTAGCCAGAACCAGTTCTGCTCAGTCCTGGAGCACTTTGTTTACCAGGCTGCATCCTTCCTTTCAGAAAGAGGGGTCTGCTATCAGACGCACAGCAGGAGATGGAGCCATCATTCACCTTGCCAGGCACAGCCCTATTCAAGTCAAGGAGCCACCCCTCCCCATACTCCAAATCCAGATCTCTCTATTCAACCCAGGTCTGGCTCAGCCTGCCCTGTCCCTCCCAAAACCAGACAGCCAATACACATAACAGCAGAGCACACTGGAAGGCTTGGGCAAGAAAATACCTACTTTCTAAAAGTGGTATTTTCAAACACAGGATATAAAAATAAACTTCACTAAAAGATGTATTTTAATATTCTGAGCTCAGGCATACGAAATTCGTTTTTCTACCATGTTCCTGGGGTCAGTTAGTACTATAGAATGTAAGTCAAACTTGCCCATTCTGGCCTATGGGGAACAGGTAGCCTTACAGTAGTGAAAAACGAAATTGGGTGTAATTCACTACCAGGACATGCTACACACAACAAGGCATGTCCTACCTTACACATACAATGCACCCTACCATAGGGGTGACTTACATGATGCCAAGGGAAGGTTCAGGGGCTGGGAAGTGGGTGCAATTCACAGCCAAGATGGCAGTTTTGGACTGCACACAGACTCTGCAGTGGCAGGTCTGAGACACACTTTACAATCTGCTTCTGTGGGTGGCGCAAACCAGCGCTGCAGGCCCACCAGCAGCATTCGGTTTACCAGCCCTGGGCACCCACAGGGCAGGCTACTAGGGACTAAAAGGTAAACCAAATAAGCCAATCAGGGATATACCAATTCACATGTCATATTTACACAGGGAGCATCCGCGCTGTGGCACTGAAGGGCAGTGGCACAGCGCCCAGAGCATCTAACACCAGCAAAACAGAGGAGACACAGCGAAAAATGGAAGGGAGACCCACGCCAATGGTGCCAGGTCTAACACACATGTATAGCAAGTTGCACTGATAACACAGATGAGTCCTTCCCCATTGATGCCCAAACTTGCATGTCCATTGGAGATGGTCACACGGTCAGGGAAATAGACAAATTGAACAATGGCAAGCACAACAGATGTGCAGGGGTGTAAGCCACAGATGTGATATTGCAAATAAAAGTAGGAAATCCCATTGCCAAATATTGAAAACATGACACCCTCATATTGCTGCAAAGGATGACATGGATACACACCAGGATAGGACACATTCCCCTGGACCACATGGGGTCCTGCACAGTAACACTTCATTTTCCTGATATCAAAAATCACCATCACTGCAGCAAGGGCATGGTTAGCATCATCAACATCATGTACATCTGAAGCAAAACCACTAGAGAACAGAAAGTAGCTTTATTCAGCATATGTGGGTGTAAAATTGAAAGTCCTGAAAAAACACAAAGGCCAATGGCCAGTTGTAGTGATCACTCCAGGCTAGTTGAGATGTTTCAGGAGTATTTATTGTAGATCAATAGTACAGAAGTAATACAGCCGTAATCAGCCCCACCAGGAGCAGCCAGCAAGGCGCTCAGCCCTTCTCCAACTGTGGTTTCCAGAGACCAACATTCTACATTACATCATTCTTACAGTGTTCCACTGGTGGAGCAATGGATGACATAAACTACAATATAGCTAGGATATAACACCAGTCCATTAGTAAAGTCCGAACAGGGTGACAGTGGCAGATGTCACCCTTTGCTTGCCTGCACTGCTACGGACCAGGGACATTCCCTCGGAGGGGCATACGGGGGGCAGGCCAGGCACCGCAGGGACAGGATCAGGGCTCACCAGAAGGAGGCAGGGAAGGGGTGGTGGGTGCTGGAGAGTCACTGACAACTGCAGTGGAGGTGTCTGACATGGTATGTGCCGGCACAACTGGGGGCATGAGTCAGATGGTGTGGGTGCCGGCACGACTGCAGTGGGCTGGGCAGATGGAGTGGACAGGTTCCCCACTGCAGTGCCCAAGTCAGATGGGGTGGTAGTGGACTCCACTGCAGTGCCTATCTCCAGGGGAGTAGAATGGGGTTCAGGTAAGGTGGGCAGGACAGAGGGGTAGGACACGGTCTCCACACCAGTGGCACAAACATGCGCAGCGGGGGGTGTGGGGCTGGAAGAGCAAGTGGTAGGGGGAGAAGGCCGGATCATTTTGGGGATGGTGTATCTGTGGGTGGGGGAACCTGGGGCAGGGTGTGATGGGGGAACCTGTGTAGTGGGGGCCTGAGGGATGGAGGAAGGAGACTGTGTGGTTGAGCTGCAGGGCGGTGGCGGGGTCTTGCTCTTCCGGGTCCGGGGGACTTGCGGGTGGGGGCCTCAGTTTGTCTGTGCCTGGGGAGGGTGTCCGGGGTGAGGGGCACACCCCTCTGTGTGGGTGGACTTCCTCTTCCCCTGTATGCTGGATCAGCTGGATCGGAGGGGAAGAGGCCGAGGTCACAGAGGAAGAGCTGCTTTGTAGGTGGGGTTGCAGGTGAGGCAAGGGAAGGGGTCTTGGAGGGAGAGGTATCGGAGGACTGCGGAGTGACTGGGGATGCCTGTGTGTGTGTCTGTTCCCCATCCCCTGTGGGTGTGGTATCAGTCCCCTGAGGATGCTTGCGTGCACGTTTTGACTTTGTTTTGGGTGTTTCTGTGCTGCTCGTGTCTGTGTGTTGCGTGATTGTGCAGGTGTGCATGTGCTTGGGACAGGTAGGGTGCTAGGAAGTGTGGATGGGGCAGAGGTAGGAGGCGTGAGGGACTGTTGGAGGAGGGACACTGCTGCCGTCAGGGAGGAGGCCATGGACTGATTGCTCCTCTGTAGGACAGACATGCCCGATGAGATGCCCTCCATGAACGACACCAGCTGTGTCAACAGAGTGGTGTGTGCATGGAGGACACTCAGCATTGATGTCTGCCCTACATGGAGCTGGCGGAGTAAGTACACAGACTCCTCACTCAGGGCAGCAGGGGACACAGGGGCAGGGGGTGCGGTGCCTGGCATGAAGGAGACACGCTCCCGAACACAGGAGCCTCCACGGACCTCTGGAATGGGAGATGATGGGAGGGCGGTGGTGGTGGTGGTGGTTGTGGCGGGGCCAGCCATACTAGCTGGGTTGTGGTGGCTGCTGACACCCGCCTCCACAAGGGAGTCATCCTCCGAGCTGCTGTGGTCCTCAGCTGAGGTGGATGGTGCTGAGGACTCCTCGGTGTGGCTCCCCTCGCCCTCCGTGCCACTGGGTCCCTCCGACCACTCATCGGCTGCTGACCAAGTCTGGCTCTGCAGCTCCTCCTGGTCCATGGAGCTGTCCCCTCCTGTGGCCGTGGATGTATCTGCAAACAATTAGGGAAACAGACAAACATCAGTCACCTGCACTGACCGCACACACCACAGTAAGTACAGCACATTACAGAGCAAGCCCTGGCATCCTTAGTTGAACATTGCCAAAAGTGCTCACACAGATTAGGAGAAGCCAATTGTCAGTCTGTTGGTCAACCATGGCACTCACATCCCTCCTGGCCTTGCACCCATCTGTCTGGTGCCTGTCGGATGGTAATACCCCAGTGTGGACACATGCACCACCCACACAGTTGTTGGACATTGCAGAGAACACGGTGAAGTATGTGAACATGCACACATCACATCTCTTGCCACTGAGTCAGTACAGGTGTCCGGATAAAGGGATGGCCAGAGTCTAATTTGAAATGCATGTGATGCATACCAGCACCAGACACCATGATGCACCCATGTCCTGATAGTCAATGCCACAATGGGGTGCATGTAGCACATGTCACTCCCCTGCAGGATCACTCTTAGGAAGTTTAATGCCATGGCACAGGCATGCCTGCAAAGTCATACATCACTGTACCCAGTCACTTGGGCAGGGCAGCCAGCCAACAACAGTCTGCACTGTGTCACAATCCTAGGTCACGGGGAATGCAAGTTCTGTAGCTGACAAGTGCACATGTCCATCCCCCACAAACCACATCATCTGAACTCTTATTTGTCCACGTCATACCAATTGGACATATGGGAGACATGAAACACAACTCTCTGAACCTGAGCACCTCACAGTCTGCTGTGAATGAAAAACAGCTGCGTGAACATCTCAGATGGCATGCTGAGCCCTAACCGATAAACACCCCAGTAGTCCTGACAACGAAGCCACAGCACAATGACACAGAGGCAGACACCTGAGGGAACATTTCACTGAGCACAACGTGTCAGCTGATACATGGGAGTGGGAGTACAGAGTGTATTGTATGCCTGGAGTAGGCATGACTGTCCTGCTCCACGTGAAAGAGGGATGAGCCCTGGACAGTAGGCAGGTGGCTAAGCATGTGTGACACACTTGATATACATACTCCTGAGGCCCAAACATTGTTCCCACCCGCAGCATGGGTGTGTGCCAAATACCCCAGGCACATGTGGTGAGTCAGATCAGCAATTGGACCACATATCAAAGTTACACGCAGATTACATGTCAGAACTCAGGCATTGTGTAAGCAATTGACCCACCCATGAAGCCCACCGCAAAGTTACGGGAACAAATGCTGTCCCCCACCTTGAGCTAAGCAAAATGCACGGACACAGTACCCAAGTGACACAATTTCCTGACTGTAAGGGCCACACCTGGGTATCAGATGAGGAGTGGGCATGTCACAATTGAGGGACATGGGTCCTGGACCACAAGACTGATGTACTGTGGAAGTTTAACCAGGCCAGAGGAGGGCACATAGCATGTCAGACAAAGTTCACAGTGCAGTCATGGACTCACCCCCTCCTTGCTGCTGTCTGGCCTTCAGCTGCCCATCCAGGTCCGGGAAGACCACCGCCAGAATCTGAGCATGTGGGGGGTCAGGGTCCGGTGTCCGCCCCTCCTGCGAGGAGGCAACAGCTTCAGCTGGACTCGTGCGATCCTCCGGGTCCAGCCCCGAAGGTCCTGCCACCTCTTCTGGCAGTTGCGGATCCGGCGCTTGTAGACCCCCACGGATCTTACTGCCCGAGAGATGGTCAGCCAGATTTCCTGCTTCTGGTGGGCATCAACCTGTGAGGATGACAAAGTGAAAAGGCCATTACTACACATGCAACATTTCCGTGCATCACACAGTTGGATATACATGTCTCAATCACAGGGGCATATGATGTACTCAGGCAGTGCAACTATGGCTATGAACAGTTTGCCAGCAGTTACCAAATGGTATCATTGCATGGGAAGTAAAACCTTGTTGGAATGCACTGTTACTGCACTATACCTGTTCAGTGCATGTAACTACACACTTTGGGGGGTGACAACTACTCAGTGAGCATGCTAGCCAGTGGTGTGCACACTGTAAGTCTTGCTAGTCAGACAACATGCACATTTAGTAAGGCAGTGGACAGCACACTCACCTGCTTCCCTGGTTTCCCATACAGCTTGCTGTACTGTGGAAGGAGGCTGTCCAGCAGGGCCTGGTTCTCCTCAGTGCTGAAGGCTGGGGCTCTCTCCACAGTACGTGCCATTGCAGTAGCCAGAGGATGCAGATACAGCAGCAGTGGTGCTGGCAGATGTCGTCCTGGAGCATGTAGTGCAGGCAAGTGAGCTCTCAGGGGAACAGCCAGCATTATATGTGTGCTGCAGAGGCAGGTACTGTCCCATGTATCCAAAGTGATAGGTCCAAGTCGTTTGCATCTTCTGAATCTGGCCAATCCATGGAATTGCACCACTTATACACGCCCACAGCATCCTTCAAAAGTTCAACATCATGACACCCATGAATTTGCAACATTGTTGTGGATGGCCAACTGAATTCACTGCATCAGACTCGTTAAAGCTTCGAAAACGCGTCCGTTGCCATGTCAGGCCATAGCCAATACGTGCGCACCGATCGGACCATTGCTGTACGACGCGTATTTCGAAAAACAACACGCATCCGTCCACATCAAATGCAATGGCCAATGCGTGCGCACCGATCGGTCCATTGCTGTACAACGCGTATTTCGAAAAACAACACGCATCCGTCCACATCAAATGCAATGGCCAATGCGTGCGCACCGATCGGTCCATTGCTGTACAACGCGTATTTCGGAAGACAACACGCATCCTTCCACATCATATGCAATGGCCAATGCGTGCGCACCGATCGGTCCATTGCTGTACAACGCGTATTTTGGATGACAACACGCATCCGTCCACATCATATGCAATGGCCAATGCGTGCGCACCGATCGGTCCATTGCTGTACAACGCGTATTTCGGATGACAACACGCATCCGTCCACATCATATGCAATGGCCAATGCGTGCGCACCGATCAGTCCATTGCTGTACAACGCGTATTTCGGATGACAACACGCATCCGTCCACATCATATGCAATGGCCAATGCGTGCGCACCGATCGGTCCATTGCTGTACAACGCGTATTTCGGATGACAACACGCATCCGTCCACATCATATGCAATGGCCAATGCGTGCGCACCGATCGGTCCATTGCTGTACAACGCGTCCCTGTACAAGTCACTCGCATATGTCACCATGGTAGTCACTGGTGAACGTATGCCAGCCACAATTACTTGCCAGGGACTCAGGGGCACACCTACAACACCACAGCTTGTCCACACTGTATCCTAAGGCATGTAAGGCTGCATTACCTGTGTGTGTATGGGGGTCAACATGTGGTTTTTCGGTAGCACTTGGGGGCAGCCACTCCCAGGCTGTGCACGTGTTCATGGGGACAGAATCCTTTGTGTGTTGTGCACATGACCACTGTGATGTGCAACTGTTCAGTTCAGGGCATGTGGCATGGTCACTTTTCCAGGTTGTGTATGTGTATGTCATGTCACATACACCCTGAGTCCCATGTGGGAAGGTATGTATGTCACATGGTGACCCATTGCCACATTAGTGATGGCCCTCCACAGTCTGTGTGCATGTTGTGTATCAGATGTCTCGGATTCCATGTGCACAATGGGAGACAGTCTCCACATCCACGTTGTTTGTGCATCGACTTTGATGTTGTGCGTGTGTGTGTCACAGACGTCCATGTCTGTCCTGCAGAGGCAACAGGGGCCACTACCTGTGGGAGTCATGGTTGTTTTGCTGGCGTGTACATGATACGCCATGTCATGCCAGTGTCCATGTGGCAATACAGGGTCCCTGGGAATCTTCCTGTCAAAGAGCTGTGATGGCTGGGGCACATCTGTCCTCACTTGTCACTGTGGTGTGTGTTTGGAACGTGACAGCAGTACATGGGTACTGTGACACATCCGAATGATTTCCCATAGCACCACCTGGAACTTGTTGTCAACACATGTTGAACTGAGATGTTAGATGTTGGCCATGTAGGTGCCATATATGTCCATACAGAACGGCACACACATCAAGTACTTGTGTCTCGTAATGATGTATCATGTGATATTAAGTATGGTCAATGCCACATATGTGGGGTGACTGACAATCTTTCTTTGTTCACCTATGCACTGCAGGGCACCAGCTGTCCATAGACCATTCCCTGACCTTGCAACCATGGTTGAACGTGACTGTATCCGACTGCACCGCTTCAACAGGCCGCTTTTTGAGGAATTGGCGGTGCATTTGGCCCCACATTTGCAACCTGGCTGGCCATACCCTGCAGCGCTGACCCCCAAGGTGAAGGTGATGGCAGCCCTACATTTCTTTGCCACCGGTACCTTTCAACACACTGTGGCGTCTGCTGGTGGGATGTCACAGACCATGTTCAGCCGTGTGCTACGCGATGTTTTGGAGGCGATGTTAAGATACTTGAACCAGTACATCTATTTCCTAAACGTCAACAACTCACTGACGTCAAGAGTGACTTCTATGCCCTGGGGAGGATGCCACATGTCATCGGCTCCATTGATGGGACACATGTGGCTTTGGTACCACCACAGGCACATGAGCAGGCATACAGGAACAGGAAACATTACCATTCTATCAATGCCCTGGTGGTATGTCTTGCAGATATGAGCATCTCACATGTGTGTGCACATTTCCCCGGTTCTACACACGATGCCTACGTGATGAGGACTAGTCGCATCCCGAGGATGATGTCACAGATGCAGAACCAGCGTGCCTGGCTTGTTGGTGTGTACTGACTTTGTACCATTGTGTGTGTTCTGCAATGTAGTATTCCACCCTCTTTTCCAAGTCAGCTAATGTGCAATTGTCTGTATGTAGGTGACTCCGGATACCCCAACATGCCGTGGTTGCTGACACCCCTCAGGAACCCTGTGACACCAGCCCAGATGCGCTACAATGAGGCACATGGTCGGACCAGGAGAGTGATCGAGCGGACATTTGGTCTCCTGAAGAGCCGCTTTCGCTGCCTGGACAAGACAGGAGGGGCCCTCCCATATGCCCCTGCAAAGGTGTGCAAGATTGTCATCGTCTGCTGCATGCTACACAACCTGGCAGTGCGGAAGGAGTTACCTCTCATCCTGGATGACGATGACCAACATCCGCCACCTGTGGAGGATCCTGGCCTGGGCCACGATGCCAGTGATGATGATGATGATGAGGGGGATGTCCGCACACAGCTCATCACCAACTTCTTCAGCTGAATGTGAGTATACAGAGTTGGTATGTCAATGATTTGAGTTTG
Source organism: Calotriton arnoldi (assembly GCA_963921515.1). Classification (NCBI taxonomy): domain Eukaryota; kingdom Metazoa; phylum Chordata; class Amphibia; order Caudata; family Salamandridae; genus Calotriton; species Calotriton arnoldi. The sequence goes on from CAWUFW010005624.1 coordinate 295,943, forward strand.
CATGATATGTGTTGGTGGTGCTCTGTTGCTGTTTGAGTGTGGCCATGTGCTACTTGACTGTATGCGTGCAGCGATGTGTCCTTACAGGTAGTCTGTACTCCCCAACAGTGTTGACATGCTAACTTGGTTTTGTGTAGGTATCTTGTGACATGTATTGGGCATAAGTAATGCAGTTCTGTCCTGTTCTTCAGTGCTTTTGACTGTGTGTCATGTCTGTCCTTCACAGGGTACTTTCAGAGTTGTTTGGTCAACTGTGATCCCCGACACCATGATTCAACTTCCAGGGTGGGAGCAGCCGTTTCCCTGCAGGTGATGTGCCACACACCCTGGACTTTGTTTCCTCTACACTTGGTGACTGTGTGGCCACTGCCACGTGGGATTACCTTGCATCTGTAGTGGAAACAACATGTTGCAAATGTGTAATAAACCTGTGCTTCACTTTGGGATGTGCGTTGTCTGTGGTCACACATCTGACTGACATTAGCTTACTTCACCTGTGGGCTAGTTAACACAGACTCTGAATAGGTGTGGTGTCTGTGCATTCCACTGTATTTCCTGGCAACATCAGTGTAGGCGATGAGTCAGATGGCCCTGGTGTGTATGTGTTGTGTAGCCCTAGTGGTGTGTCTCCCTCATATGTGTCACGTCGCCATGACTCACATGACGGTGTTGAACTTGCTGTAGCAGTTAGCATGCACAGTGTCATTTAGCAGATCATCATCTCCATGACAAAAACAACGTTGTAATCACAACAGAGGCAAGTATGGTGTATTAGTGAGTTTATTTACATACATGTGTGAGGATAGTGCACAGGATGGTGGGTGTTGTACATTGGGATTGGAATCCAAAGTTCCCAGATGAGTTGGAAGTGTTGGTAGCAGAAATGTCCTGAGTAAAGTCCACAGTCATCTGATACATTGGTCCAACTTAAACTCCCCATGTCATGTGAGAGAGTTGGGTTGCATTCGACAGGGTGAACAGTTTGCACACAAAGGTGGTTTTCCAGAACAGGTGTTGGGTTCCTGGGGATGTACATGGCCATCGGCCTCTCAGTTCTCCTTCCTCGGACGACCCCTCTTCTTTGGGGGACCCTCACGTGCAGGCTTCTGCGGTGCAAAGGACTCTCCGCCAGAGTCATCCTCCCTCCCTGTGGCAGTTGCAGTTGTTGCGGCACCAGATGTTGTGGGCACACAGGGAGGTGTGGCCATGTTGGTGCTAATCTGGCGGAGGCATGTCAATATGTCCCTATGCACCGCTGTCAGTTCTTGCAATGTGTCCCACTTGGACTCCATGCCAGCCATGTGTGTCTCCACACGGGACATGTGGGAGTCCAAGCGGGCATGATGGGCAGCCTGCTGCTGTTGAATGTCCTTGAGGATCCCCACTACCTGGCTGACCTCTCCGGTGCTATTCTGGTACGCATCAGCAATGCGTACCAGTTGTGAGTCATCATGCAGTCCAGACCCCTCTGCAAACAGCGACCTCTGCCTACCACCCCTCCCACCACCCCTGGCCACACGTGCGGGACCTGCGGTGGCACGCACAGGTGAGCCTAGGCCCCCTTGGGGGTTGGTACTGGGGTTGTTGTCCGTTGCTTCACGGTGGGCCGGGGTCCCTGTGCTGTTGTCATTGGTGGTCCTTGGTCTGTCCGTGTCGGCGGGGGTGTTCTGTGTGTTGGCAGATGTTGGAGGAGTGGGTGCAGGGGGTGCAGATGGTGGTCCTGCTGGTGCTGCATGATGGCTCACACCGGAGGGGCCAGGTAGGTCTTCGCCATCCGAGGAGGGCAGAGGCTGTTCCACACCAGAGAGCTCAGGGGCCCCCGGAGCCTGGGACAGGCACTCCTCATCGTCTGCTGCTGTGTCCCCATCATCACCTGTTTTTGGAAGAGACACACAATGTATGTTATGTTTCTACAGGCATCAATGGTTCAAACACCTGACAGTTGTGACTGTACCTCTGGATGCGGGCCTGTACATTGCATTGTCCTAAGTTGTCACAGTCAGAGGTTGATATTGGTGTAGCACATTGTCCTGCCAACCTGAAGCATTTCAATGTGAATGTTGAGGTGTGTGCATGGCCAGCATTGGTGGTATTTGGTTGACATCCGGCCCTCCTTCTCCCCCAGCCCAGTTATCCCACCATGAAGCATGCCACCCTTGCAGTGGGTGCAGGTTGACTCTCAGGATGTCAGTCAGTGGTGTCCTGCTGTTGGTTGGTGCCCAGTTCCCAGCAGGGCCTTGTGCTCCCCACAACAGAGCACCATTGTCAGACAGCTTTGAAGTGGCTTTTCACTCCCTGTGAGGTATGCATGCTTCAGTGTGAGCTTGCTGGGCCATGTGGGTGTGGGATGTTGAGCTGTGACTACCACTCCCATCATGCTATTGCCTACACCCCCTTCCCAGCATGCCCATACTTCCTTCCTTTTGACTCTGCTTCCCTGTGGGGTAGTGTGCCTGTGCTGACAGGATGGCTGACAGTGTTGTCCTGGCGTTTGTTTGGCTACAAGTCCCAAAAGTGTCCCTGTGCTTCACACAGCATAACCCAGTGTGGTAGTTCTTTGTGGGATATTTAATTGGAGTGTGAGGCAATGCATTCTCCCAGGTGAGTTGTGTGGAGTTTGTGTTAAGGGGGTGTGTGAGAAAAGCTGCCGGTAACTATGGTCAGAGCTGTTAGTCCTCCTTCCCACCCAGCCAGACATCCCACCATGGAACGTGCTTCCATTGCAGGGAGTGCAAGTTGGCTTTCAGGATGTCAGTCAGTGGTGTTCTGCTGTTGGTTGGTGCACAGTTCCCAGCAGGGCCTTGTGCTCCCCACAACAGAGCACCATTGTCAGACATCTTTGAAGTGGCTTTTCACTCCCTGTGAGGTGTGCATGCTTCAGTGTGAGCTTGCTGGGCCATGTGGGTGGGGGATGTTGAGGTGTGACTACCACTCCCATCATGCTATTGCCTACATCCCCCCTCCCCGCATGCCCATACTTCCTTCCTTTTGAGTGGACTTCACTGGGTGTGAGTGTGACAGCAATGGCAATATGGCTGACAGTGTGGTCCTGTTGTTTGTTGGTGCCCAGTTCCCAGCAGGGCCTTGTGCTCCACACAACAGAGCACCATTGTCAGACATCTTTGAAGTGGCTTTTCACTCCCTGTGAGGTATGCATGCTTCAGTGTGAGCTTGCTGGGCCATGCGGGTGGGGGATGTTAAGCTGTGACTACCACTCCCATCATGCTATTGCCTACACCCCCCTTCCCAGCATGCCCATACTTCCTTCCTTTTGACTCTGCTTCCCTGTGGGGTAGTGTGCCTGTGCTAACAGGATGGCTGACAGTGTTGTCCTGGCGTTAGTTTGGCTACAAGTCCCAAAAGTGTCCCTGTGCTTCACACAGCATAATCCAGGGTGGTGGTTCTTTGTGGGATATTTAAGTAGAGTGTGAGGCAATGCATTCTCCCAGGTGAGTTGTGTGGAGTTTGTGTTAAATGTGTGTGTGAGAACAGCTGCTGGTAACTATGGTCAGTGCTGTCAGTCCTCCTTCCCACCCAGCCAGATATCCCACCATGGAACGTGCTTCCATTGCAGGGAGTGCAAGTTTGCTTTCAGGATGTCAGTCAGTGGTGTCCTGCTGTTGGTTGGTGCACAGTTCCCAGCAGGGCCTTGTGCTCCCCACAGCAGTACCCAGTGTCAGCCATCTTGTCAGTTCTTTTCCTCTACCTGTGATGTGAGCATGTTTCAGAGTGGTGTTGATGGGCCAATTGTGAGGGTGACCAATATCTGTGACTACAACTCCCATCATGCTATTGGCTACACTGACTTCACCAGCATACACAGAATTCCTTCCTTTCAGTGAGCTTCCCTGTGAGGTGGTGTTCTAGTGGTGGCAAAATGTCTGACAGTGTTTGTTGGTTAGATTTGTGCGGCTGCCTTGCTCTATTTGTTGTTGGGTTTGTACATGTCATGACACAGTTACATTTCACTATGGGATGGCAGGTATTGTGTTTGTCTAACTAACATACACATCTTGGGATGATTATGTTTTGTTTACTGTGGCTTTGCTGACGGTGCATGGTTTCACTATCCCCTTGACAGTGATGTGTGTGTATTGTCACACGATATTGGGTATATTGGTTGTGTACTCACCAGGCTCTGGGATGTTTGATAGTCCATGTACGCTCTCTGGTGGTAGGATGGCCCGTACCTTCTCCTCCCAGGGCCTGAGGTATACTGGTTTGGCAGGAGGGCCACTGCCGGTGCGATGGCTCAAGGTGTAATCCTTCTTGAGTAGGGCCTTGACCCTCCTGCGCACATCATACCACCTGTTCTGGATGTCTTCCTTTGTGCGCAAACATGGTGATTGTGCGTTCACCCTGTCGACGATCCTCTCCCACATCTTGGTTTTCTGCGACATGGGGGTCTGTTGGACCAGTGTACCAAACAAGTGTGGCTCTACCCTGAGGATTTCATCTACCAACACTTCCAATTCACTGTCTAGGAACTTTGGATTCTTCTTTGGGGGCATGGTGATGGGTGGTGGTGGGGATTGATGTGTGTGTGAGTGTGCAAGTGAGGGTAGGTGAGTGTCAGTTTTGCTGGGTGTATGTGAGGGTGCTATTAGGGAGGTGCTAATGGTGTGTGGCTTGTGTGATGGATGAGTTGTGGGTGTGTCTGTGGTTGCTGTCTGATGGTGTTCTGTGCTGGCAGGTCAGTTGAATTTGCAAAGGATCATGGTAGGGATTTGTGGCCTTTATATGGGTGGAGTTGTGGGTGTGTCTTTGTTCCATTTCCCCCAGTATTTATTGACTTTATCATTGCTTGTTTGGCCCTTTTTTTGTATTTTTTCCTTTGTAGTTTCTGGGCATGTAGGAGACGTTCTTCTGACGGAGTCGGACGCTGCAGTTGGCTCGTGCGAGCTTCTCCGAGTCTTTCATGCTGTGTTTCTGATGGATTTCATGTGTGGCGTACGCGTCGGTCGCGGAGTATTAGGTTGCTTCGGCTCCGTTTTGTATGCGTGTCGGTCGTACGGTTTGAGCGCGTGCGACTTGGTCTGGTTTTCCACGCATTGCATCGTACTGCGCGGGTCGGAGTTCGCGGGTACGTTTCTGTCGAGTTCTTTCCTGGTGCGTGTCGGTCGGTTCGATTCACGTGGTTTCGCGGCCGGATAGCTGGTTTCCGTGCGGTTCGGTCTTTCGGCTTGTGTTCCGTACGAGTCGGTCGTAATTCACATGCATTGCATCGTACTACGCGGATCGGGCATCCCGGTACGTGTCGGTCGGACTAAATTCCCGTACTGAGTCGGTCGGTACGTTTTTCGGCCCGAATCGGAATCGGCCCCCATGTGTGTCTCCTTGCAGATTCTGGAATCTTACCCACTCAACGTTGTCTGACTGGATTGTGGCCAGAGATGGAATATGGCTAAATAGATGCAAAATATTACTCCTGTTCAGAGTGTTAAATGGCCCTTTTGCATAATACCTCGGGTGAGCACTGCCTCGTATGCACGGGGGGCCACATTTGGAACTGAGCACATAGCTGGTGCCAGTCAATTTATCTGAGGTGGAATTGAGGGGCCAAGGCCTTGGGTACCTGTTATGAGGTTTCCTTTGTGGCTATTATCCATACTTGATGCCGCAAGAGGCTGACTGTTGGACAGGATTGGCCAAGTGTACAGATGGGAAAGAGGCCCTGCTGCTTGCTTGTAAATTGTAGCACATGTGGCTTTGACTATGGAGAACTGGGTACAGGCATCCGACTTCTTCTTTGTGAGCACCTGATCGATTGTGCTCACCTGGACGGGGTTTGCTTCCTCAGCAGCAAGACTAACCCTGGGCAAAGCACTACGCTACGCTCGCGTAGTTTGCAAAGTTTGCGCTACTTCGCACAACATGAATTGCACGTAGCACAGTGCAAACACGCGTAGCGTAGTGCAGCGGTCATTTTTTGCTTGCTCGCGGTCCTCAACGTCAAGTTGGCGACCGCGAGCAAGCAAAATGACATCCCGGCGAGACTTTTTCCTCGTTCGCGATCAGCAACATCAAGTTGCCGATCGCGAGCGTGGAAAATAAACCTCCCGGCGAGATTCTCAACGCGGGGAGGTCAGGTTTCTCATTGCGAGTGGTCGCGTATGCTCACGACCGCTCGCAATGAGAAACTACCAGCCTGCGTTGAGAAAGCTGCCGCTCGAGTAAAAATCTACTCGAGCGGCAGTAAAAGACAGCTCGCACTGTGCAAGATGCCGTTTTCAATGATTGCACAGTGCGGACAAGCATCCGGCACTGTGCAATCATCGCGAACAGCGCACTCGCGCAGTTCGCGTGGCGCTACGCGTAGCTCGCGTAGTGCGAACTGCACTTTGCGTAGCTTCGCGTAGCGCTACTTCGCGAACTACGCCCAATTCCCGTGTGTTCTTGGGCACAATGGAATTGATTGCCTCCTGACCCTTCCCCTCCCTTAATGGGTGGTTGTGGGAGTTCGCTTTGAAATTGAAGATTGGATACAGTGGGCCCGGAACGTTGGCTCCTGAAATGTGAGGGTTCAAGGTGGATGACTGCAGCACCGCTTTTTTGGCTTTTGATTTTTTGTTTTGTTTCTTCAATTTTTTCTTAGCCCTCCTAGATAAAGGGCCCACTGGGTCACTGATACTGGTTAGGGCCTTGTTGTTTGTTGCTTCTTTGAGTTTCACCACAGAATTGAGGCTTTATTCCAGTAGGGAGGGTAGAGGTTCAAGCTGATTGACTGTGACTGGGGAGACCAAAATGTGTACAGGACTGTCACTGATATTTGTTGATAAACTGGAGGGTAGCCCCTTTGTACTTGCAGGGGCATGGATGACATCAGAACGGGCTTTCGGGCTAGATGATGTTATATTATCCTTTGTTCCCCTAACTGTGGCTAATATCTCACTGAGTATCTCTGGCAGTATTGCCCACCTGTCAATGTTAGCTGCGCATGAGCAGTAACACTTCATGGAGCTCATGGTATCTTGTATTCTCTCTTCGATGGTGTCCATCTTGTTGCTTAAAGTGACTAGACGATGCACGATCGATTGTAGGAGATCTATTTGTAGCTCCATTTTTGTAGACTGCCACAGCAATACTCTTGCTATGGAGTTTTGTGCTGCATTATTGACTGGGGAATGTAAAACATCGCTATGAGTTCGTTCTAGTTTTCTGTTGGTGATTCCCTGGGGACAGCCGAGGTCCTAAACAGCTTTGGAGTGCGCTCCAGAGTTCTTACTATTTTTGACTCAAGGTTTTGTAGAAAAGAAGCAGTTAGTTCGCCCATAGCCGTTTTTTCATTGGTTGTGCTGTTCTTCTCCACTGTTGGGCCAAAGTTATTTGGCGAAGTGTGCTACTTTGGTTCTGCTTGCCCTGTTGCGCTGTTGAAATGAATTTGCGCACTTGTTGCCTGCGCTTTTTCTGCTTTTCCCTCAAATACCCCTGTATGCTCTATATTTTGCGTGTGAGCTAGATCTGATGTTGATTGCTTGAATGCTTGATAGATGAGGGAAACAGCTGAAGGATACCGTTGATTTGCTGTGTCTTGCCCCTGAACACCCCTAGCCCCAAGACACGACTGTGATCTTTGCCTTCCATTAGGCGTGGTGGTCCTTGTACAATCAGACCTGATGAACATGCTCGGACTGGTCCTGGGTGAAGTTGTAATGGGAGTAATTGGCAAAACACCTGGGCTGGTAACGATTTGAAAGTGATATGTGATTAAGTCCTTTTCAGAGTTCTTAATTGTTTTCTTCTGGAGTGCTTGCATCTGAGCGGAGCTCCGCGTGGTCCTTGTGGGCACAGGGAGCATGGTTGATGTTCCAACCGTGGCAGCTAGCGGGTTTCTTTTTGAGCCCCATAGGAGGCAGACGACAAAGTCTTGTGTTATTTTTATTTTTTTTATTTGTCTGTCCCTTGATTTTTTTTTTGTCCCTTGATTTTTTGTTTGTTTGTCCCTTGATTTTTTTTATTTGTTTGTGCCTTGATTCAGAGGTGGTGCAGTCAGGGGGCAGCTGCGAAGCCCAATGGCTCAGTTCACGAATGAGTAGCTGTGCTGATGGCGGGCTGCCACTGACCCCAACAGGCCGCACTGGCCTAATGCTGTCTGCTTCCGCTAGGGAGGGGGAGCTCACCAGTACCTAGCACTCATGGGAACCACTGCCCTCACAGCAACTCTCTTGCCCTGGGCTACTTTTAGCCTGCTCGCTGCACCCTCCGAATCCTGGTGGTGAGGTGGTCACAGAGGGGAGCGGATGTGCGCTGCCGAACAGTGGAGTGTGCGAGCAGCAAGATGGATGGGCCAGGCAAAAGTGGGTCACAAACAGGAGGCAAGTGGTAGGTAGTAGGTAGCGGGCAACAGGTGACCATGAAAAGGCAACCGCGGTCCTGCAGCCCAGCTCACCTCTTAAACAGCACCCAACGCAGAGCAGCCAAGCTGGGAATTCAGGCAGATATTACAGGGCTGGACTCCAGTTCCTCACCACCGAAGGTCTGTTATCAGCACCCTGCTCCTAGTCCTGGTGGCCTGCTTCCACTGTCGGCTGTCTACACACTCCAGCCAATCCCTGGGTAAAAGCACACCCACATGGTATCCTGGTGCCGCGATGCTGCTAGCGATGTGGTTCGGCTCCTCAGCGGTTCACCCTGCCCTTGCCCCGCCTCCTCACTTCCTCCAGCAAGCGGAGCCACTCTGTCACAATCTCCAGCGTTCCAGGCTGCTGACTGCCAGTCTGCTATTGTACTGTGGTGGTCAAACTGGCACACCACAGTGCATCAGAACCGGTACCATGATGTTTGCCAACCCAAGTAATTAAGTATGTAACAAACTTAATAACTATTGCACCTCGCCAAGGCTGAGCCTGGTTTTCTGCGAGCTAAACAAGACGGCCTTAAACTCGCTCTGATTTGACATATTGAGTGTGATACAGCAAACCTCTTGCATGTACTTGTGCTGTAACAAAAGGTCTAGAACTTCGAGGTCTGGGTTGATGCAGCCGCTGACGTCAGGAATGTGAGCACACACCCTAGGTTCTCCAAAGCTCCAACCGAGTGTGGCGTGCACGTGAGAGGTGAGGCAGAAAGAAAAGGTGTAAGCTGCTGCACCTCTGGCTACAAATCCAGGTCTTTAAGGCTTCGGCCTGAAAAGGATTGAAGGTGACCTCACCAAACTTAACAGAAGGAGTTGATGGACGGAGTGCTGAAACTTTTCAGACACTCACCCCTAGTCACAGACCTGGGTTGAATCTATCATCTTTCTTTAGCTCACTTCGCCACCCCAGTTCAGACCCAGCTATATGCAAATCAGTCTTGACCCTGTACCTCATGGGAACAGTCCAGCCCGAACTGCCAAGCCAGGCCTTTCCTGGACCGTAAACAAGCATCCTGGGACCGGTTTCGGAGTAACACTCCTCATCAGCCAGGCTAGCTTGAATCCAGTGGCAAAGTGAGCATGGGATCCACGTCTGGGCATACCCTGTCAATTTAGGGCATACAAAGCAAACACGAGGAGATGATGGACTGAGCGCTGAAACTTTTCAGACACTCACCCCCAGTCACAGATCTGGTTTGGATCCATCATCGTTCTTTAGTTCACTTTGCCACCCCAGTTCAAATCCACCTATATGCAAATCAGTCTTGGCCCTGTGCCTCATGGGAACAGTCCAGCCCGACTGCCAAGCCAGGTCTTTTCTAGACCGGAAACAAACATCCTGGGATGTGTTTCAGGGTAACACCCCTCATCAGCCAAGCTAGCTTGAATCCAGTGGCAAAGTGAGCAAGGGATCCATGTCTAGGCATACCCTGCCAACTTAGGGCAAACAAAGTAAACACAAGATGATGGACGGAGCGCTGAAACTTTTCAGACACTCACCCCCAGTCACAGATCTGGGTTGAATGAATCATCATTCTTTAGCTCACTTCGCCACCCCAGTTCAGACCCAGCTATATGCAAATCAGTCTTGACCCTTTGCCTCATGGGAGCAGTCCAGCCCAAACTGCCAAGCCAGGTCTTCCCTGGACTGGAAACAAGCATTCTGGGACCGGTTTAGGGGTAACACCCCTCATCAGCCAGGCTAGCTTGAATCCAGTGGCAAAGTAAGCACTGTCTTCATACTGTCAACTAGTTCCTTGATGGCAACAGCTATATTTCTTGCAACCATGAGTTGTGATTGGTATTTGCTTCTTCTTCGGATACTGCATTTTGTTGATAATACTTCATCGTTGCCACGAGATCACCTTGATTGTGACCGTCTTTTTAAGATTTGGCCTTTCCTTGTCCTTGAGGGAGAAAAATGGGGACATAAATAGCTGTGGACGAGTCTTTGGTCCTGTTCAAGGGCCGTTTGGCTTTTAGGCAGTACATTCCTAGCACAAGGGCACATTACGGAATTAAGATGTGTATGCTGTCTTAGAGTAGTACTGGATGTTCTATGATTTCAGGGTGTACACCGTAAGGGATTCTAGAATTGACCCTCCTGGTTGTCCATCCACTTTCGGAGTTAGTGAGAAAATTGTGTGGGTACTTGGTAGAGGACTTTTTAAAAAAGGTCACCATGTAGATAACTTCTACACTGGTGTGCAATTGTTCAGGGAATTTTTCAAAGTGGACACTGTTGCTTGTGGCACAATCCGCTCTAACCATAAATGTTCAATCTAAGGCTGCTTTTAGGTCAGAGCTATTTCCACGCTCTGCTACTAGTGAAAGTGGTCTGTTGCACTTACTTCTTGGGCTTATGTGGGAATTGCTGGCAATCTGCAAGTGCGTGTGTGAGTCAAGCGTCTCACCACTTTTCACTCGTTTTTTGACACTTTCTCACTAAAATTGCTTTTAACTGTTTATCCGTTTTTAAAAATGTATGATATGTTTTTACCTATTTTCGTTTAACTGGCGTCCCTCGGTCCACCGCAGCTGTTGTGCTGATTGAGTGGAGGGGGCTTGGTCGGTCTTGTGGGCATTCTCTTACGCTCCACTTCCTCACTTCCTGCCGCCATCTCGGGTCGGGTGATGTTCTAGTCGCCCGGGGCTCCTCAACTTGCCTGCCTATTTTTAGGAACCGATGGCCGACGACGCGCAGCGGACATTCAATCTAAGGCTGCTTTTAGGTCAGAGCTATTTTCACGCTCTGCTACTAGTGAAACTGGTCTGTTGCACTTACTTCTTGGGCTTATGTTGGAATTGCTGGCAATCTGCAAGTGCGTGTGTGAGTCAACCGTCTCACCACTTTTCACTCGTTTTTTGACACTTTCTCACTAAAATTGCTTTTAACTGTTTACCCGTTTTTAAAAATGTATGATATGTTTTTACCTATTTTCGTTTAACTGGCATCCCTCGGTCCACCGCAGCTGTTGTGCTGATTGAGTGGAGGGGGCTTGGTCGGTCTTGTGGGCATTCTCTTACGCTCCACTTCCTCACTTCCTGCCGCCATCTTGGGTCGGGTGACGCTCTAGTCGCCCTGGGCTCCTCAACTTGCCTGCCTATTTTTAGGCACCGATGGCGACGACGCGCAGCGGACGCGCGCAGCGGGCGCACCGCCGGCGCGCCAAAGGCAAGCCCGTTTGCGCCCGTCCGCACCCGATCGGGCCCAAGGGCTATGACCCCTGGTCAAAATGAGACGCATAGTATTATCTACTCATCTAGCCAACTACTGAATTACAGACCCCTTACCCACAAAAACTGCACCCTGTTATCAATGAATAATAGGGAGGAAATGTGCTTGGGCTGCGGTTTCTCTGGGACTACCATGACTCCTTCTACAACCCCCAAGGGCGACGGTACCGCATTTAACAAACCCTCCCCACTCACCACAATCAAATTTCTTTTCCTTAGTATAAACTGCTGCTCCCTTGCTAAGCACAACGCCGACATCTTTGATCTGTTGATGAATGATCAACCGGACGCCCTGTTTCTCACTGAAACATGGCTCCACGAAAGCTCCGGCCCTGACGTTGCTGCAGCCTTGCCTACCAACTATGTGATAGTTAGGAAAGACAGGGGCCATAAAATTGAGGGAGGCATCGCCATTGTATTCAAAAAGCTTTATCAGTGCAAATTTGAACCTTTAACCTCTATGGACTGTGAGGCGGCCATATTCAAACTAGCCCTTACTTCAAAATTTACCCTCTCTGGTATACTTGTGTATCGCCCCCCGGGCCTGCCGCCTCTTGGGCCACTTCCTTTCCGAGTCTAATAAATCCAATAATTATGAGTACTGCCAACTTTTCCATTCTCGGTGACCTAAATCTTCATCTGGATGATCCTACGTGCAAAAGCAGCACTAACTTCATCTCCGACTTGGCAGCTATGAACATTCTTTTGCACAATTCAGGCCCCACACATAAAGCTGGCCATCTTCTGGACCCCATTTTCTCCAACTTACCTTGCATCCACTGCCCCTCAGCGCTCCCTATCTGCTGGTCGGACCATTTCATCATCAGGTTTAGTCTGACACCCGCGGACAACGCTGCCATCACCCTTCCTGTTTTAAAGTCATGAACAAGAGACTGGAAAAAATTGGACAAAACTGCCCTGAATAACATCCTAAGCACTACCACACCCATTTCTCAACAAACGGTAACTATGCTCTCTGACTCTGTTCAAAAATGGCTTCTTGATGCCATAGATACTTGTCTCCCTCTCTCCCAAAAAAAGGCCAATAACCACCGCCCGCCTGCGCCGTGGTATACTGACACTCTGAAAGCCGAAAAATCTAAATGCAAAGCACTGGAACGCAGATGGCGTAGAAATTATGCCCTTGAATCAAAAGCAACCTACAATTTGGCAAAAAAAGCTTACCATAATCTCTGCAAACTAGCCCGTGCCGAATTTTCGTCAACCACCATTACTGCTGCGTTGAATTGCTCCAAAACACTATTTAATACAGTGAAGGAGTAGGCTGGCTCTGCCACTCTAGCCAGCCCCCCTCCACTAAATAAACGCAAATGCGAGGAACTGGCTTCTTTCTTCGTCCAGAAAGTCGAGAAAATTCACTCTGCCATAGCGTGCTCTGGGCGCGACATTTCCCCTTCCTCGCAATCTGCGAATGCCTTCCAATCTGCTTCCACACCACTCACAATGGACTCTGCCTGTTCTGACCAGGTTACGTTACAACATACCCCCCCTTACAACCTGGGCATTTGGTCCCCTCTTACTTCAACCTCTTTTAAAATGATCCTTGAAAGTATTAAATCAGGATCACCTAAGGACCCTTTGCCTATCTCAGTTCTCAAGCAGCTAGAGTCACCACCTCTACTTGCCATCATGGACCTTCTAAATGCCTCCTTAGAAGAAGCCACGGTCCCACATGACTGGAAGCATGCCATGGTGGTTCCTCTCCTTAAAAAGGCCAACGCTGACCCAGACTTATCCTCCAATTATCGACCTATCTCTCTGCTGCCGGCCTTTTCCAAAATTCTGGAAAAACACATACATTCACAACTCACTAAATTTGTTGAAGACCAAAAGCTTCTCCACCATTCCCCATCCGGTTTTAGAGCCGGTTTCTCTACCGAGACCACCTTACTAGGAATAACGGAGAAGTTACGCCACCATCTGGATGCTGGCGACACGGTCGCCCTCATCCTGCTTGACCTCAGCGCGGCATTTGATACGGTATGCCATACCACACTAATAAAAACGCTTTGCTCTATGGGCATTAGAGGCTCTGCCCTCAGCTGGCTCATCTCTTTTCTCTCTAACCGCACTTTCCAAATCTTTTCCTCCTCGACCAGCTCTGACACTGATCCTCTACCCCACGGGGTGCCTCAGGGTTCTATCCTCAGCCCCCTACTCTTTAACTTATATGTTAGACCCCTAGCCAATGTCGCAGACGAAGCAGGACTGTCCCTGTTCTCCTATGCTGACGATTCACAAATCATTTTTTCTCTCTCCACGAACAAAGCAGCAGGGCCATCCCATCTTCAGCTTGGCCTGGGAAAAATTGCATCCTGGATGCAGACCAATTATCTTAAATTAAACGGAGAGAAAACAGAGGTACTGGTCCTGGGCAAAAACAAAGATCACTGGGGCCCACAACACTGGCCTAGTGCGATGGGTGCTCTTCCCGACCCTCCAGCAAAGTCTGCAACCTTGGTGTTATCATTGACGACCAACTTTCAATGCACCATCAGACAGTCAAGGTAGCAGCCACCTGCTTTACCATCTTGAAGTGGTTAAGAAAGATCATCTGGATGCTGCCAGAGCCCACGCAGAAAACAGTAGTCCAGGCCCTCATCACCTCGTGACTGGACTACTGCAATGTCCTCTACCTTGGATCCAACAAGGCAGTGACGCGCAGGCTTCAGCTGGTCCAAAATTCTGCCGCAAGACTACTTTGTAAGGTACCTATGATGACCTCAGTCTCAGGCCATTTGAGAGATCTGCACTGGCTCAGGGTGGAGAACCGCATTAAGTTCAAAGCCCTGAGCTATATGTTCAAAATCAAAACAGGTGTTGCCCCCAAATATCTCCAAGCCTTGGTCAACCCCTATGTGCCCTCCCGATGCCTCCGTTCATCCACTCAAGGGAATTTTTTGATGCCTAGAATAAAGCTATCCCGGATGGGAGGAAGGTCTTTCTCCTACCTCGGTCCCTTGCTATGGAACTCACTTCCAAAAGCTATCCGAAACGAAACAGTATACACCCAATTTCGGAAATCTTTGAAGACTTGGCTCTTCAACAAGTAATCAACTTTGCCGCCTTGTGTTCTTTTGTTCCGTCTCGGCGCCGGGAAACCCTTTTTGGGTAGCTGCTGCGCCTTATAAGTTTAATAAATAAATAAAATAAATAAATAAATAAAATTACCCAAAACAGGTTGTTTGTGAAAAAAACTTAAGAAGGGACAGTGTAGCGTCTTGCGTAGTGATGAACTAGCTGTGAAATGTTCTAACAAGAGAGATGTCTGCATGCTGACTACCATCCATGATGAAAGTACTTCACCTGTGACTGTTTGGGGTCAGGTTGCTGAAGTGCGCAAACCTGTGTGCACGTTAGACTACAATAAGCACATGGGTGGTGTACATAGAGTAGATCAGAGGTTGGAACCTTACACTGCTGTCCGTGAGGCGTACGTTTGGTAAAAGAAGTTGGCTGCCCTTTTATTCCATTTAGCAACCTTCAATGATTTTGTTGTATTCAAGGATTGTTTTCCAGAGTCAAAGATGACATTTGTTCAGTTTCAGCAGTCTGTGATAGGCAGCCTCGTTGTAGTGGAACAGGCAAGAGTTCCTAGAATTGCAGCGGTGGAGGATGTGGCTAGATTGAAAGATCCGAAAAATTAGAAAATGGTGCACACCTTATTTTGTCTAAATATATCAAAACTCAAAACAGTAGTTCACGATTTGTGCGTGCTGCACCAGGCCAGTGAGCTGCCTGTCTCCTGTCAGTGTTATTGCAATGTGTTGCAAGTAAGTGTGTACCTGAATCCTAGTGCGGACTGCAAAATGTATTTAACTTACAGTTTTGACTTGTATTAACATTAAATTTATTAAATAACATTGATTGAATATTTTGAAGCAGCAATTATCATTTGCTATACCATTCTTCAGGTTTTCATGCATGTCCCAAAACAATATACATTTCAACAAAAAGATAATCATAACATAAAAAGATTTCCCAAAAATTCTTCATCTGCAGATTCCATTACATTCTTGTGTTGCCCTATGCATTTCGGGACAAATAGCCCCTTCCTCAGGGGCCTGTATGTGAAAAAATAAATAAATGTTTCTGCAAACCAAACTTCATATCCAAGTATGGACAGTAGCCTTCATTAGTTTAAAACATCAGTATTTCCCCTATCCATCAACCCCCTGTTAGTCTCACCATAGTGAACAACCCAGTGGATGATCTATCAGTTTATGCAAACACGCACATGCTGTGTGAATAGCTGGCTTGCAGCCATCAACTTTCAGCGCTGCTCAACTAACAGCTCGGGCCAACGAGATGCAGCTACTACATGGAGACTCAACCAAAACACTACCCCCTGGTGTTACCCTAGAAGCATGCCCTCATGCTCTCTTACTCCCTTTAGAATGAAATCTTCAATACTTTTCAACAAGAAAATGGTCATCCAATCCTTCTGTGGGTAAAGGTGGTCGTTAGTCAACACATGAACTCTCGACTAATAAAGACAATAAATGATGTCAGTTGCGTATGCCGCCTCAACATACCTTACTTAGTGGACAAGAGGTTGTAAGCCTCAGTTTGTGTACGCCTCCGTCCGACTGTGTGATCCTTGAAAAACAGACACAACTGCCTTTACTGACCCGTCTGAGTGTAAAAAACGCCATTCCATCTACCAGTTAAGCAGTGCTCTCTTACCTTCGTGAACAGAATGGGTGCTGACCTGAATCCACTTCTACCATTTTCGATGACAACAGCGTCAGTCTTCGAGTAGTTCACGAATGAACTCATCTTAAGTTCACGGCGTCTCCCGCATACCGGCAAGAGCCCCGCGTCTTCCTCGTATCGACATCAACGATGGACTGAACACAACCACCCGCTTATCCAACTATGGTTGCAGTCATATCTGAACTATAAACAAAGTTGGTGTGTACCATCCTCACAAAATGATATCCAACTCTAATAGGTACCACAATGCTTTTCAACCTGGTCTCGCACTCGTTCCAAATAAGAGACGACATAATCTACTGCACTGAAACCCTCGATGATTGAAGATTGTTACCTTGAACACCCCAAGTCTCATGCTTTATTATAGTGAAATGTTAGTACGACTTACAACAAAGTGACCCTTGCTTAATCTTTTAAGATCATGACAATCAATTATGGACCTTATTATTTAACTGGTTTGAATTGGACAACATGCTCATTTGACTGCTTGAAACTCATGTTTACTGCATATCAAGATGTCTCAACATGCATATTCAATACATAATTGTGTTCCATACCTCAGTGACATTACCTCGCAGGAACATAACTACTTACATTTTGGAACAAACACATGTATTCAACTCCATGAGGTATTTATCAACGTACACATTTCTAACATCATCCTATGCTTTTATGTCAAATCCCCATATATGTTGAGATGTAAATAGTGTGAGTAAAATGTGACGAATTGGTGCATGTGTGTGTATTGCTGTAAAGTATACGTTAGATGAAGCAGCTCATGTCCAATTTATCATTGAGTCCAAAAGGACTCATAGTTAACCCCGGGCGGAGCTGGCGTAGTGCCTCTATGCGGAGTTCCATGGAGTTGGAAAAAAACTCTGTGGAACTCCGCTCCACTCCCTCCCCCCTCCCTAATTAATAAAAAAAAAATTAAAAAGGCACTTACCTGCTGTGGCTGCCTCCTCCTCGCCATGGCCGCTCTCCTTCATCGTTCTCGCTGTCCTTGTCCATTGGAAACCCCTATGTTGTATGTCTTGCGCGTGCGCAAGTGCCTTGTTTAAAAAATTATAATTAAAGAGGGAGGGTGGAGGGGCCGGCTAACTCCGCTCCGCCACGGAGTCGGAGTTTTGCCTAAACTCCGCGTTCGCAACAGAGCGCGGAGTAGGCAAAACTCTGTAAACTCCACTGGCGGAGCGGAGTTACCCGCCCAGGCTTACTCATAGTGTTACCTTTTCTTATCCAATGTACTTCCCTCTGTAGTTTCATTTTCCCAGGGTCAACTCCCTTTCTGGCAGCCCCTGTTTCTAGTATTAGAAACCGTAACTGTGGGATGTTGTGTCGTTGTTCGAGCCAATTTTCTGCTAAATTTGAGTTGGGGCTTCTGTTGCGGATCATGCTCTTGTGTTCTGTAATCCGGATTTTCACTCTCCTTTCAGTTTTACCTATGTATAGTAAACCACATGGACATTTTATATAGTAAATTGCATTTGATGTATTGCAATTTTCCGAATGTGTAAGGGCCACCGGTTCTCCAGTTCTAGGATGCATGATAGTATTCCCTGGAATTAAAATATTGCAGTGGAGGCAATTGTAACATTTTTTCATGCCTTCTGCAGTTTTGGGTTCTGGTTTGCTTTTATGTGACAACAATTCTTTGATGTTTCTAGTTCTGCTGTATGCAAACAACGGTCTGTTTTTGAATATTTCTTTAAAATATGGGTCTTTTTAAGTAATTCCCAGCAATTCAGAATTATTTTTTGATACATATGGATTTCGTGGAAAATTTATATATGAACACCATTTGCTCCTTGTAGGGTTTCATTTGTTTCTTTAGCAATTCTTGACGTTCTCATAATTTGATACATTCTTCAGATTGCTCAACTGTGGTGATAAGATATCCTCGATTCAAGTATCTTTGCCGTATTTTTGCTATAGCTGAGTCACAAGTATCTGTATTAGATGCAATTCTTTTCACCCTCATCATTTGGGAATATGGTAAATTCTCGAGTAGTTTAGGTGGATGAAAACTTTGAAAATTTAAGGCATTGTTCCGATCTGTAGGTTTCGTGTATACACTAGTTTTCAAATTTATGTCACTTTTTTTGATCCATATGTCAAAAAATGCTAAACTTGTCTTGCTGATGGTGTGAGTGAATTTGATTCTGTCATTCCTGGTGTTTAATAGCATGATGTTCTTGATCAAATCTTCTTCGGTGTTGCACCAAATTAGAAAAATATCATCAATATATCTACAGTATAAAATGCCAGATGATCACACCATGCAGGGATAGAGAAGATATAATCTTGCTCAAATTTAGCCATGAAAATGTTAGCATACACAGGTACCCCCCACAAATTGATTGAAAGATCGCCACTTTCCTGATCGTATTCCTCACACACCCAAAAAAGACTCTTCCAGTGAGAGATGTAGAGTCTGTGCCCAAAGAGGTGTGCGTAAGGAGAGTCGTATGCCCTGCCCCGATTGTCCTTCTAATCATGGGCTATGTGTGCCCACATGTTTTAAATTGTACCACACTCAACAGAGTTTTGGGGTGCAATCGTGAGTGTAAAAGTAAACTGATTGGTCTGTATTGTTTAATATTTTTTGCTCAGATTTCACGGTTGACCTTAGTGTGATGTATTTAGTTAGAGCTGTTTTGTTTGTAGTTATAGTTTTGTATCTACTTACAATTGGTTTGTGTTTTTTTCTTTGTTAAAAAAATGTGATGGCGGTGTGCGTGGACTGGTGTTTGGCTGGTTGTGTGCGCGGACTGGTGCTTGGCTGGCATTGTACGTGGACTGGCATTTGGCTGGTGGTGTGCATGGACTGGCATTTGCCTGGCGATGTGCGTGGACTGGCACTTGGCAGGCAGTGTGCATGGACTGATGCTTGGATGGCAGTGTGTGTGAGCTGGAGCTTGGCTGGTGGTGTGTGTGAGCTGGCATTTGCCTGGCAGTGTGTGAGTAGTGACTTACTGCTGGTCACTACACACACTGCTAGCCAAACACCAGTGCACACGCTCCGTCAGCCTCCAGCAGGTGTGATTGCTGTGTCAGTCATGTGGGCGTTTAAAAGTGATGGGCCCTTGAATGGCGCTGTCTGTTGATGTGAGTGTTGTAATGTGCTGGTCCCGCGGCTGGCAGTGTGAATGGTCTTGTGTGCGTCACGTATGAAAGGTGTGTGAATGGCCTGTAAAGCGGTTGGTGCCTTGTCTTGGCTTTACAACTCAACAGCTGTGAGTCATTGGATCAGTTTTTTGACCTTTCAATTATTAACAGTGTATTTCACTTTTGTGAAATCTCTTGTTAACAAAATATTCATTTTGAAACTTTCACTTACCCTTGTGCCAAATCCAACCAATATGTGTATGTAATTGAGGAATAGATGGTTGTGCAGTAATTTTTGTGGTTTTCTCTGCCAAGGTGTACATTGTCTCTAGGGAAAATCTACCAGCTCTAGATATGTTCGTAAACTAGACACCCAGGGGAGTACAGGGTGGTGTGCCTCTCGTGGATCCCAACAAGTTTTCTGATCCACAATGTCCTGCAAACCTCATAATGTAACTAAAATCACACATTTTCTTGCATTATTGTGCCATATTCTTCCAGAATCAGAAAGAAACCATCAATTTCCTACCACCCAGTATTCCCCAAGGTATCCCGATTGAAATGCTACCTCACTTGTGTGGGTGTACCAAGTGCCCGCAAAAGGGAAGGGCCCAAAATGTATTGTGGAGATATCAAAATTATCTATCACAAAATGACCTGGTTTTGCAAGGGGATCACCTGTGTTTTTGGTCCAAGGCTTGGCGGCCATCTAGGGAAACCTACCAAACCTAGACATTTCTGAAAATTAGACACCCGGGGAGTCTAGGGAGGTGTGGCTTGCATGGAATCCCCAACGTTTTCTTACACAGAATCTCCTGCAAACCTCAAATTTAGCTGAAACAAAATCACATTTTCCTCACATATCTGTGTGAGAAAGTTCTGGGATCACGTGGCCAACACAAATTTCCTACCACCCAGCATTCCCCCAGGTCTCCCAATAAAAATGTTACCTCACTTGTGTGGGTGGGCCAAGTGCCCGCGGCAGGGAAGGGCCCAAATCTTATTGTGGAGACATCCAAATTATCTATCACAAAGCAACCTAGTTTTGCAAGGGGTCACCTGCGTTTTTGGTCCCGGGCTCGGCACCCATCTATGGAAACCTACCAAACCCAGACATTTCTGGAAACTAGACACCCAGGGGAGTCCAGGGATGTTTGGCTTGCATGGATCCCCTAAAGTTTTCTTACCCAGAATCCTTCTGCAAACCTCAAATTTAGCTAAAAATCACATTTTCCTTTCATGTCTGACTGGGATCACCGTGCATGCAAAAAGTTCCTACCACTCAGCATTCCCCTTGGTCCCACCATGAAAATGAGACCTCACTCATGTGAGTGCCCAAAGTAGAGTCAGCCTAAAAACATATTTAAAAAATTGTGCTTATGAACACGGTGTGTTACCCCATCAAAGACTACACATTTTTTACACTTCACTGTCGCAAACATTTCGCCCACACACACAAGTGAGGTATCATTTTTCTTGGGAGACTGAGAGAAATGCTGGATGGTAGGAAATCTGTGCTGGCACGGTGATCCCACACAGAAATGGGAGGAAGATGTGATTTTTTTAGCCAAATTTGAGGTTTGCAGGGGATTCTGGGTAAGAAACCATTAGGGGATCCACACAGCCCACTCCTCTGTGGACTCTCCCAGCTGTCTAGCTTTCAAAAATGTCTGTGTTTGGTAGGTTTCCACAGATGGCCGCCGAGCACGGGACCAAAAACACAGGTGACCCACATGCAAGACCAGGTCGTTTTTGTAGTGGATAATTATGATATCTCCACGATATGTTTCAGACACTTCCCTGTCGCGGGCACTTGGCCCACCCACATAAATAAGTTAGCATTTTTATCGGGAGACTGGGGGAACACTGGGTGGTAGGCAATTTGTGCTGGCCCGGTGAACCCAAAACTTTCCCCACACAGAAATGTGAGGAAAATGTAACGTTTTTTGATAAATTTGACTGTCATACTTGTAGGTGTTGACATTTAGGTGCACGTGCCAAGCCCTGGAAACTACTGGCTCAAATTAAGCACTGTTTCCATCACAGAAATGTGAGGAAAATGTGTTTATTTAGACAAATTTTGAGGTTTGCAAGGGATTCTGGGTAACAGAACCTGCTGAGAGCCACACAAGTCACCCCATCCTGGATTTCCCTGGGTGTCTATTTTTAAAAAATGTACAGGTCAGCTAGGTTTCCCTAGGTGCTGGCTGAGCTAGGGCCCAAAATTCACAGCTAGGCAAATTGCAAAAATAGAGCCAATTTTCAGTGGAAAAATGTAGTGTCCACGTTGCGTTTTGGGCTGCTTGCTGTCACGGGCACTGGGTCTGCTCACAGAACTGAGGTACTATTTTTATCAAGAGACTTGGAAGAATGCTGGGTGGGTGGAAGTTCGTGGCTCCCCATAGATTCCAGAACTTTCCATCACAGGAATGTGAAGAAAATGTGATTTTTTTGGACAAATGTTAAGGTTTGCAATGGATTCTGGGTAAAAAAACATGGAGAAAGCCACGCAATTCAGCCCACTTTGGATTCCCCTAGGTGTGTAGTTTTGAAAAATTTACAGGTATGCCAGGTTTCCCAACATGCCGGCTGAGAAAGGGCACAAAATCCACAGCTAGGCACATTGCAAAAAAGGGTCAGTTTTCAGTGGAAAAATGTGATGTGTCCACATTGCGTTTTGGACCATTTCCTGTTGTGGGCATAAGGTCTACTTACACAAGTGAGGTACCATTTTTATCGGGAGACTTAGGGAAACACAGAATAGTAGAACAAGTGTTAATACTAATAGTCTTTCTCTGCATTTGTGCCTGCAAATGTAAGACAGTGTGTAAAAAAGAAGTCACTTTGAAAAATGCCCTCTAATTTACATGCTAGTATGGGTACCCACAAGTTCAGAGATGTGGAAATAACCACTGCTTCTAAACTCCATCTCTTGCTCCCATTTTGGAAATACATAGGTTTCCTTAATAGCTATTTTTCACTCTTTATATTTTACCAAATAAATTTCTGTACACCTGATACACAATAAAAAACCATTGCAAGGTGCAGCTCAGTTATTGGCTCTGGGTTCTTCAGGTTCATGGTAAACCTACAAGTCCTATATATTCCTGCAGCTAGAAGGGTCCATGGGACGTAATTGGATATTGTTTTAAAAAATCTGCCATAGTTAGAAGAGTTACAGGTGAAAATGTAGGCACAAATGTCTGGTTTTAAAACTCAATTTCAATATTTTTTCATTTCAACTTTTTATAGGAAATTCTTGAAGGATCTACACAAATGACCCCTTGATTAATTCAAACCTTTGTCTACTTTTCAGAAATGTATAGTTATCTGGGATCTACCATTGGTTAGACATCCATTTCTACCACTAACTGGAAGGAGGTTGCAAGCACAAACAATAAGGAAAATGGGCTATGTCCCAGTAAAGTGCCAAAACTGTGTTGAACAATTTAGTTTTCTGACAAAAGTCTGCCTGTTCCTGAAAGTGCGAAGATGGTGATTTTGGCACTACAAACCCTTCAATGATACTATTTGCAGGGAAAAACAGACGCTTTCTTCTGCAGCAATTTTTTCCCATTTGGCCTGAAAACCCTAAAATTTAGCTGTATATTGGCTAATTTCTCAATCCCCTCCTGGGGAATCCACAAACCCTGGAAACCTTTAGAATCCCCAGGATATTGGGGAAAAAGGATGCAAATTTGGCATGGACACCTTATGTGGACAAAAGGTTATGGGGGTCTAAGCGCGAACTACCCCAAAGAGCCACAAAAAGGCTTAGCACGGGGAGGCCTAGCTGCAAAGAAGTTAAATTATTCCACCTATCATTGTTTTAATGTTTTTGTAAGTCAAATGTCCTAAGTGTAACAGATAAGTGCAAATGTGGGTCACATTGTCACTGTGGTATAGGGTTAAAGCTACTACTCACTGATGGTGCCCAACAAGGCTGAAATGAGTCTGAGTTGCATGTATTCATATCTACACCTCGATTACAAGGTGGGTGGATTTAGGTATGTGGGTATCATATGGTCAGAAATAATATTTCCATTTGGTATCCCTGCGCATATATGTGTCTATTATGAATATTGGTCCACAGAATGGGGAAGAACATGTAGACCTGGATATACCAGATTCAAATCTGAAACATGCTCCTCATTTGGTATCAAATACAATGCAATAAATGGAGGGGGCAGTGCAGGGTGAGTGACAGGGTTCAGGAGAGCTTTTGGGCACAATAGAGACTATGGGCTGGCAGATGGCATGCCGTGCTCCCCTCTCGCCATGGAATGAGTTGGGCAGGGTCCACCAGCCAAGGCCAAGATGCACTTGCAGCTCAAGCCCCATGAGATTTGATCAGCAAAGTTTTCCAGCTGGTAAAATCAAGTCTGGTGTTCCCACACCTAGGAAGTCCTGGTGTGGAAATACCAGGCCAGTAATAATTGGGTAGAACAATATCCCACCCGACTATACCTGCCCATCTACCTGCACAACTTATATATAAAGCCTGAGAGAGGACCTGACCTGGCACCTCAGGCTAGGAACACTGTTCCTGTTGAAGCAAGACTGTTCCATGTCTGGAGTGCCAAAGTCGGAAAAAAGTGTGAAATGAAGTTTGGCTCTTATTAATCACAAGTGGTTCGAATATTTCAAGCATTCCATCCATCACTGTTTTTGTTTCTCTAGGGATAACAGAAGTAATGTCATAGAAAAGTCACACTGCCCCATCCTTAGATTCTCAAGAATTTCATAGTTGCTACTCTTGGTCAGGAGGAAAATCAGAAACTGCAGATAGTTAACATGACTTTTTCATTTATACTTATTTCTGTGCCTGTTGATGTCCTACTGACCCCTGAGCCAGGGGTAGCAATGTGAGTGACAAGGGTACGCAATGGCCAGCTAGTCCTGGCTATCCCAAATAGGCATCCATCATTCTGTGCCTGTCAGGGCACGTGCTGTTCAGCAAATGGAAGCTGCAGGCAAGAAGCACATTACAGGAAGGGGTGTGGTCCAGTTCCTTTGGAGTATGGAAGACTAGCCCTCAAGGAGGTCCTTCGAGTCTTCGAAGCCAAAGCGAGAACAGTTTCTCTATAAGGGGCTAAAGTAATGGAAAGGAGTTGGGCCAAAGGACTGACACCTGCGGGGTACTACTTTCTAAGGCGCCCAGTAAGGGTAGATAGAGGGACCCTACTAAAGGCTCTAACAGAGAGGAACCTCAATTAAGGATTTGGTCACCCTTAAAACTTTGGTTTTCAAACTTACACTATGGACAAGCCCTGAACCCTACTTCTAAAGAAAGGCTTTGGAAAATATTGTTATTTGTGGCTTGCTGGGACAAACCAAAGTTTGCCTGGTGGAACCTGACCCATCAATGTGATGTGATTTACCAAAGCTATTGGTAAAGCAACATGTCGCAGTGAAATTGGAGAGGATAGAAGGTCTCTAATCTGGAAAAAGATGTCAACTAGGAAGTGGAAGCTGTAGCATGCCCAGAGACCAAGCCTGGAGATCAATTTAGGGAATATACAGAAAGTGGTATGTGAAATTTAGACTGGGCCAGTCAGTTGACATTTGCAACAGGGATGCAAACGTGATTCCATCCCTAAGAGGAGACGTACTTTTTTGTGCAAGAGCTCAGACCTTGGCTCCTTTATGCAAGTCGATATGTGTTGTCTTCTGTTTAGCAAGATGAGGGCTGTTGGTTCAGAGCCTTCCTTGCATGTAATGAAATTGGGATGGTAAGGAAGGCGTTGAGCTTTAGTGAGAGCACCAAAAATGTGAACATTGTTTAGGCAGTGATTTAGTATGTAAGAATGCAAGAAAATAAAAAAGACAGAGCATAGGGTGGCCCGCTAGGCAAAGGGGACAGTCCAGGGACGGACTGGCCGTAGCGAGCACTGGGCGTTTCCCCGGTGGGCCGCCAGACGGGGGGGCCGATTTTGGACCCCTGGGTGGGCGTTTTTGTGACCGGGGGCTCATTTTGCAGCATATGCCCCCTGTAACAAAAGCAGCTGCAGTATTTACCATGCGCAGTCACCCCCCCACCCCTGCGGCAGGTCCGACTCAATTGCCAGGGCCAGTTTGCGTTCCCAGTCTGGCCCTGGGACGGTCGCACAATTGCCTTTAGAGCATGAGATGATGGTAGGGGTTGGGTAAAAAGGGTAAAAAGGGTAGGTACAACGGGTTTGTTTACTTTGCATTCTGGGACTTGCAATCCTGTTTATCCCATTAATAGTACCAGAAATCCCAGAATTTAAAGACAAATCCAATTGGAATAGCTGCTTAAGCACGGACCTTGGAAACTTAACAGCTGTATATTAGAGAAAAATGCAGGACTTTATTTTTTATATTTGTTGTAAAATATTAGGATTGTGTGCAATTCTCAATATCTAAATGTAGGTCATACATAGGTTTTCTAACAGTGGTATTATAAGTATGCTTTTTGTCGAATTTTAACTGAGTTCTTCATTGATTGGCGGCTTTAAGTTCCTAAAGCACTAAAGGCCTGATGTATGAACTGCACTTTGTAGTACGTTTATGTAGTACTATTTAGTACTCCAAAAAGTGCTATTCAAAAACTGCACTTTAGTAGTAACTTACACTTTTGAGGACTTTTACTACTTTACTGTATTCACAAACTGCACTTTTGTAACAATTTACACTTTTATAGTAACTTACACTCTTGTAGCAAGTCCCAACCTCCAATCTTTCCTATGGCAGGGTGTTGCAGTACCAGTGCTTGTCCACGCGTAGCGCTGGACTTTCTACAAATGTGTAAGTTACTACAAAATTGCAGTTTATGAAAACCGAAAAGTAGTAAACTTACTCAAAAGTGTAAACTTACTCAAAGGTGTAAGTTACCTTTGTGAATCAGGCTCTATGTGTTTATGTTTTTATGATCTTCTGAAGAGCGTAAAGAAAAGTGAAACATATGTCGGGAATTATAATGAAGTAAAAGTATGGTTGGAGAATTGAAATCCTACAAGTACCATAATGCCAAGCATCAAACAAATCAAAAAGGGGCTCCACCTGTGTGACCTCATTGGGGCAGAGAATGAAAGGCAGACTGATCTGCTGTGGGTGTCCACTGTATCCAATTTACTCAGTGGAGGGCATGGCTCTGTGGCTCTGTAGATGAAAGAGAGAAGTTAAAATCAGGTATTAGCTAAGACTTTTAAACTCGAGCACTTCTGGAATTTCCAGTGTTACAGACTGTCTGCTGGATCCTGCCAAAGAGGCTACACCCAGCGCCCTGGGAACAGGACGCACCCTTCAGAGACACGCCCGACTCAAAGCTGTGTGTGAGTCAACCTCGTGTGGAACAATGGTTAGCTGAGCACCCCAGCTCACAGTGCACAACAAAACTGCACTGAAGAAGCATTCCAGTGCTGCAGTTTCTATACTAAGAAATGCTACAAAATAAAAAAAAATTGGGCTTGGCGCGCTGTCACTCAGCAGTAAAAATCCTGAGCGCTACTCCCCTCCTAGCATTGTGTGATGAAGCTGAAGAGCTATTTTAGAGTTGGGCAGTAATGGAAAATCCTCCGAATTCAGGAGCAAGTTCTGAAAATGGAGGAGAATCCACCAGGGGAAAATCCTGCACCTTAGGATAGCTAGGTGAAGAAAATTCCACTCTGTGGATGCAGATTCCCAAGATCAAAGAGATAAATTATTTCTCAGTAGTTCAAAAGGTCTTTTTACATATTTTTATTGCTGCCTGCCCCAGTATGACTAACAGAAGCATGCAGAATTTGGGTCTGGCTTGATACACTACAGTGCTTAATTTGAGCCGATGGTTTCCAGTGCTCAGCACCTGCACTTAATTGACAGCACCGGCACTTATGACAGTCTGTCACAGGGTGGGCTATTTGTCTGATTTAGAGTGAACACAACAACAGTTATTTACTAATTCAATATACGTTAAAAATGACTATGCCCATGCTATTCTTATAGCTTTGGGGGGCCTAGAATAGTCTGAATTGTCACATTTGTAGGAGTGTGATGGTTAGTAGCTGGTTTTGTACTGTCATTGGCAGCGCTGGCAGGGGCAATGGGTGGTGTAGGCTGCAGTAACCTCCTGAGGAGGACCCTGGAACTTATTATTATTTTTTTTTTACAAATTAAGCACTTAAGGAGTGATTGTGGCATTTATCTGGGAATTCCAGGACCCAATGAAAAAACAAAACAGAAACAATGGTTAGCTAATGAACTTGAACTCCAACTCAAGGGTGAAAAAAGTGTTGGCATGGGCCGTCAAGTGTGTGTTTTACTTTAACTGATATCGGAAGCCCAGGAACTCCATGCTATGACCCGACAACCAGGTACAGCTCTGCAGCATACTAAAAACCTGCCGCTTCCCACCTTCATGATGCCAAAAATTAAAAAAGATGTTGGCCCTGGTGCAAGTGCCGCTACTAACACCCTTTTCCACAATACCTAGTGCTTATGAGCAGTTACCAGTTCGCTGCATGCTGTCCAGTATCTAAGACAATGTCACATGGGCCCCGGGTACAAGGAAGGAAATGCGCCCCCTGGCCGCTGTTTGAACTCTGAAATAAAGCAATAATCAGTGTTCAACTGGCCGCTCAGGCCTCTTGGCCCTGGTACCACCGCACCTGTTGCGCCAATGAAAACTACGTTCCTGGGCTCTGTCTAGATCTGGCAAACCCCGCCCCACTCCAGCAGGAGTAAACACCGAGATAGGCCCAGCCGGTTGGAAAAAACATATCAAGACGATCTTACGAATAGGTAAAAGAAGCTGATGCAGGGTGGGCTAAAGTCCATCCTCTCCCCCTCCCCCACACCTCCCTCGGCTGCATTCGGCTGCATTCATTGTTGATGATGGTAAGGCATAACTTTAAACATGCGCCCCATGCAGCATCTCAGTTGTGGCCATTCTGTAGCCACACTCCCCGAGCCGCGCACTCCTGAAGGGCGCAGAGAACCAGGTTTGAAGTCAAGTGTTTTTTGTTCTCATCTGGGTTATGACGCACTATGGGGCAGATTTACAAACCCCTTGCGCCACCGATGCGTCACTTTTAATATGGGAAAAAATGACATACCGGCGGCGCAAGCGGCTTTATGATTAAGCCCCTATATACCTTTTATCTTGCACAAGTGGTGGATGAGGTACACTAGAATATACTAAAATACAGAATGAGTGTATTGGTTTTGCATGCTGTAGGGCTAGTTCTCGGGTGTAATGCTGTGAAATTAGTACAGTAACAAAGTATTCTGTGCAGGCTTTCTGAATACTATTGAGATGCTTTGAATTGTCCATTTTGTTACTATTAACTGAAAGATAATAGAAATAGGGGCATATGTACAAGCCCCTACCGCCACCACAACGTCACTTTTACCGACATTGTGGTGGCGATAGGGGCTGCGCCTTATGTACAAGGCAGTGTTAAGCCACTTAACTTGCCTTAACGCTGCCTTGTACATAAGGCTCCATTTCACGCTATGGTTAGCGTGAAAGGGGCGTGCAGTGGGTGTTGTGGTGGGCGTTCCACCGCAACACCCATTGTATTTGACACTGCCCCCTATGTACAAGGGTGGCGTACATAGGAGGCAGCGCCTAAATTAAGACCAGGAAAACCCTGGTCTTAAGTTGGCGAAACAAGGAGAAATGCATTATTTCTCCTCGTTTTTGCTTTTTCCATGTGTGCTGCCTTGTGCAGCACACATGGAAAAAGCAAAATGCCATGGTTTGTTTATGTACAGGAAGGTGTCCCTTCCTGTACATAAACAAACCTTTGAAAAAAATGCCATTTTGTCACTTTCATGTGTGCTGCATGAAGCAGCACACATGAAAGTGACAGAATTGCATTTTAGGTTCATTTATGTGCAGGAAGGGACACCTTCCTACACATAACCAATCTTCCCCTGCACGCAGACACCCTTGCACTCTGGTGCAAGGGTGCCTGCGTTGGCGCTAAGTTGCTAAACTTAGCGCCATCGCAGGGGGAAACGCAAGGCTGCACCACATTCTTGCAAATATGGTGCAGCCTTGCGTTTCAATAGTGGCGGAGCATGTCGTTAAGCCAAGGAGGCTAACGACACGCTCTGCCACTTCCTTCTACATATCTCCCATAGGGTCATATTCCCAAGAACGTGTGATAACCATCGCAAAAGTTACTTAACGCAACCTTCAACATCGCAGTCCATCGCGGGAAATTTACGCCGTGTTAACCAAGTATTCACAACACGGCGGTACCATGTGATAGTCTCCAGATAACGCGTCAACTGACCGCGTTAAAATCAACGCCACGCCGCAAAAATGCGAAACACGAACGCAAAAAAAGCTGCGATGAGGCCAATCGCGATACGAAAATCAGCGAAACCCAGCTACAGGCCTGCAATTCCCACACGTCAGGCGGGAACAATCACCATAAAAATAGAAAAAAACAGACAAACAAATGCCAAACAACAGCGAAGCACAATGGACATTGCCGGAGCAAGTACGGAGGAGAACCAGAACCCCACAAGCCCCCCGGAGGACCATCCTGGGACTTCGGGGTCAGGGAAGGGCAAGGACAAGAAGAGTAGGAAAAAGCGGTTCAGTCCGCAGGAAAACAGGATCCTGATAACGGAGGTGACAGAACACCATCAACAACTGTTCGCCACCTCCACTGTGTCATTGGCAACAAAAAATGGACTATGGCAGTCCATCTTGGACAAGGTGAATGCAGTCGGAGTGCTGAAGAGGACAATGGACGAGGTCAAGAGGCGCTGGAATGATGTCAAGCGCAAAACCAAGCTGAAACTCGCCAACAATCTGAAGGCAGCAATGCAGACTGTAGGTGGGAGCCCAGCGCCACAGGAGGAGCTGGACGACATGGAGGAAATGGTGTCCACAGTCCTCAGTGGGGAGACAGTGGCAGGAGTTGGGGGCCCGGACACTGCTCAACAGGACCCGACACAACAGCAACAGGGTGAGTAACGACCAGGGCCTGGGGGACGGGGGAGATGGGCACAATGGCACACATGCACAATTAAGTTGAGCACATCTGCGGACAAACCATGCCCCAGACCACCAACTCCCACCAAGAGACCAATGTACCCAAGTATGCAACATGTCAGCACTGTACAAGCACAGAAGTCAAAGGCACACCTCATGAAAGGGATAAGGGGCAGCAAATTCTGAGCTGCAGGGGCGACTCCCCCAAAATGCAGCACACACATCACATGCAGAGCACATCTACATTGACAACGATGTGACACAATCCGCAAAACACCTACAACAGAACACAGGACACAACTGGCGCTGCTTGGGTGCAGACACTAGCCAATCACATTTGGCATTGCAGGGAAATGTGCGTTGATAATGTACAAGTACAAACACACACACGTCTGTTGTCGAAATGTCCACTGTTCCCCATCAAATAGGCAGCTCCTCCCAAACAGCCACAATGTACCCAGTCATGCTGTCTGTATGAAAACATGTACAATGCGACAACATACATGTGGACACATTGTTAAACTGCATCTCCCCTTCACATTGCAGAGGGAGAATCAGCACCTCCTGCAGAGCAGCCCGACCCTCTCTTCTCTGGTGACGAAGAGGACCACCACAGCTTCAACTCTGACGCCCTCCAACTGCTCGTGGACAGCCTACGCAGCCCACTTCCAGGAGCTGGGAAGCCCAGCTGCTATGAGGAGACCCCACCCCCTGCACAGACCACACAGCAGGCAGCACCCACCACCACTGCTGCCTCCCCGGACCCCCACGAAGAACAAATGGCCTTCCAACGCCGTGTTTTGGGTGCCAGGAGAATCTGGCTGAACAGGTGCGGGTGGGCTTCGACCGCATGGTAGACAAACTAGATGCCAAACGTGGGTGTCTAAGTCCAATCAGGGACCACTCACGGTCCCTAACGGACACCCACAGTCCGCTCCATGCTCTCCAACGGACCATGGCTGACATCCCTGGAGCCCTGACTCAGAGATTAGTACAACTGTCCAGTCCGAGTGGCTCTAGCGATGTCACACGGGAGTTGAGAAACATGTGGAGGTTAATGGAGACTATGGAGCGGGCGAATGCGGAACGAGCGGCTGCTACGGCTGCACACCAGCGAGAGGTAGGTGGGTTCCTCAATGACCTCAGGACCATCCTCATGGCATTGCTGCCACAAGGCCTGGTGCGGATGCATGCTGCTGCCACCACTCCATCCACATCTCCGCCCCCTGATGTGTCACTGCCACACAGTGCTGGAGACAGAACACCACCACTCACACATGAGGCACATGAAACAGCAGAGGACGAAGATGCGGATGATTCTGCCCTCGTGGTAAGAAGGACGCAGCAGCATGCATCTCAGCCATAGGTCCGGCTTCAGCTTGGTACTGCCCTCTGCATCATCACCTTCCACTGTCCCCCGATGCACTCTGCGACACTCACCTTGGACCTCGACATGGACTGCCATATGCTGTTTGATCGCCATTGACACAGCAATCAGACTGCGAACTGAACTCGTCCTCTTCCTTTGGACTTGTCATTCCCTGAAGGACCCTGGCTGGCCCTCCACAGGACAACATCGTCATGTGGGGTTTGCATGGCCCTGTACTGCTCCAGATGCAACACTCCACTGAATGTGCATTAAACATTCATATTCACACAGATGTGTCATGTCTATGGTCTTTCAAGTGTGGAAGTATGGATGAATGTAGGCTCACTGGACTCCACTTATGTCCATGTGGCTCATGTCGTAGCACAGGGGGCACAGGGTGACACTTTGCCGAAAGCGGTCCGGGTGGCGCTGACACAACAACAGGGACACACGCATGAGTTACTTCCTTGTCCAGCCCAGTAAGGAACCACGCCCAGGGCCCCGGGGTCATTTACACACCTTTATGCTGGACTGGCATACGCCAGGTCAGCCCACTCTGCTTACGCTCACAGGGGGGGACGGCAACGTTACATGTCCAATGTCTTTCCTGTAGTGATCTGCTGCTCACAGGTCTAGTTGTCAGCATGCCACAGCCACTCCCTCACGGCTGGTGTACACCCACACCACACCCATCCAGCACACACGTCACAGGACATGTGACCCTGCCAATAAAAAGGGCCGGGCGCACGTGCTCGAAGCCATTTCCACTCTCTATCTGGGTGCATCCGTGTGGTGTCAATGTAGGCATGAGGGCCTCGGGCCCTGCAACATCACATTCCCCAGGACCGGAGGTGACATGATGGCGTCCGCAACACAATACCCAATCATACAGGGTCCATGACTTTGGGACACAGACTTGGTGGCACCGGATACATTGCGGCCGGCACAGGCACACCGCCACGGGACGGTGACTTTGGGTGCACTGAGGTAGGGGCACCTTAAGTGCTGAGCGGGTGTGCAGCCTGCGATGATGCCCCGTCCCGGCGGTCCGGATTGCTCAGGATTTGTGTGCCCTGCTGGACCGCAGTGTATGCCAGAGCCAGCGGGCAGCGCGGGCCTACCGCCACGTGGCGTCGCATCCCGGATCACAGAGTTAGTGGCACCTCAAGGGCTGAGCGGGTGTGCAGCCTGCGATGATGCCGGGTGCACTGGTATGTCCTCTGCCATGGCGAAATCAAGACCCAGAATCATATGTGTGACCTGGTGGCCTGCGGAGCGGGGCTGCATGATGTGGAGGGTGCCATGTCCGTGGGCCCCAGGCATGTGGCTTGCAGCGGCACGTGGTGGACCCTCATTGCTACACGCCAAGGGCGGAAGGTGAGCAGTGAGGCCTGGGTGCGCAGGGGCGGGCATGCACCACTGGGCGGCGGGAGGGGCTGTGGGCATCTGCCTGGGTGCGCAGGGGCGGGCATGCACCGCTGGGTGGCAGGAGGGGCTGGGGTGCATCTGCCTGGGTGCGCAGGGGCGGGCATGCACCGCTGGGTGGTGGGAGGGGCTGGGGTGCATCTGCCTGGGTGCACAGGGGAGGGCATGCACCGCTGGGTGGCGAGAGGGGCTGGGGTGCATCTGCCTGGGTGCACAGGGGCGGACAGGCGATGATGTCTTGTGCAATTGTATGTACTTTGCCATTCATGTATCTGGACTCTGTTTCAGATGACGGATCTGTTTCAGATGTGTGACCTGGTGAACTGCACTACGTACCGGCACATGGTTGGAGACACACCGGTGGCAGCAGGTGGGCAGTGTGGCCTGGGTGCGCATTGTCGGCACTCTCTCTCCCTGTCCATCTCTTCTGTTATCTGTGTCTCGCTCCCCCTCTCTGTCCATCTTTCTCTCGCTCCCCCTCTCTGTCCGTCTTTCTCTCGCTCCCCCTCTCTGTCCGTCTTTCTCTCGCTCCCCCTCTCTGTCCGTCTTTCTCTCGCTCCCCCTTTCTGTCCGTCTTTCTCTCACTCCCCCTCTCTGTCCGTCTTTCTCTGGCTCCCCCTCTCTGTCCGTCTTTCTCTCGCTCCCCCTCTCTGTCCGTCTTTCTCTTGCTCCCCCTCTCTGTCCGTCTTTCTCTCACTCCCTCTCTTTCTCTCTCTCTCTCCTTCGCTCTCTCTCAGTCCTTTGATGTGTGCAATTCACACCTTCTCATCATGGTTTTTGTCTTGCAGGCTGTGACCTACGGATTGTCCCGAGGGGAGCCGCCATGTGTCTTCATTTCTGTTCTGTGTTTCTTTGAATACATTTTCATTTGTTACATCGAAGGTGGATGTGTGATGCTCATTATTGTGATGACACATGCATGTTACCAAATGTGGTTGTGCGACATCAGGCGGATTATTTGGTACATGATTCCGTGTGGTTGATGTGGCATGTCTTTGGCCTGGGGGGGGGGGTGCCCGGGGAGGGGGGGTCCTGGGGGTGGTGGCGGTGGGTGTTGTGGCCCTGTTGGGGCTCCGAGCTGCATGATCAGTGGCTCCATGGCATCTGTTGCCCTTCAGGTGTGGCTCTGGGCTGGGCTCCATTTTGTGGTGCAGGCTGTGGTCCGACTTTGCACCAGGTCAGAGCAGGTGTTAGTTTCCTGCTGCTAACGCGCCTTATCGCCTGTTTTGTGGTCTTTTCGCCGATCTGGCTGGTCGTTGAGAATGTTGCGGAGTGGTGTTTTCGCGCCTTTTTGCACGGGAACGCCTACTCTGCATCTTATTAGCGATAGTTGCGGGGGTCATTTGTGGTGATGTTTTTTGCGGCTGCTATCGCGGGTAAACTGGTGTTATGGGCTGTTAACACCAGCTTGTGAATGGGGTGATAAATTTATCGCAACTTTGGCTGCGATAAAGTGCTGTTAACTCGGCGATGGCTCCTTGAGAATATGCCCCATAGAGTCTTATACCACCACTGGGTATTTCCCAGCATGGTTTAAAAATGTGTTCTCGGACTCTCGTAAGGCTACGGTAATGTCATATTGGGCATAAATGGACGTTTGCGCCTCAGTCAGTTTTTTACAAATTGTAATATTGAATTGAGCAAACCAATAGCTGCACATATTTCACCAGGGAAAACCAGCCGAGATTTTTCAGTGAACTACAAAGTTCTGAGTTATGCAGCTCAGAATAAGGAAAAAAATGCACTCTGCATGAGTCATATTCTATTCTGATCAGCACAATTCAACTTGGTGCAGCAGGGAAAAACTGACCTCCGGGGTATCTCTTATTTTCTACTCAGTAATAATGAATGATTTAACTGAAGCACTATGAATGACCCCCACAGAGTGATTATGGCCATGCAGTTCAGTCAAGGCTGCCTTTATGGAGTAGAGCCAGCCAAGGCTGATGTGCAGATGGTAGGTCTCTGTCATTAGTGGCACAGTGAACAAAACCAGATGCACTGAATGTATCCCAGAATAATTACCAGCGTCTGAGATCATTTCAAGCGCTTCCCCCCAACTTCTATTTTGGGGATCTATCAAATCTACACCTTCTTTGGCAATTCTGTGGGGCATATTCACAAGGAGCTATCGCCGAATCAACGGCACTTTATCGCAGCCAAAGTCGTGATAAATTTACCTCCCCATTCACAAGCCGGTGTTAACACCCCACACCACCAGTTTACCCGCGACAGCAGCCGCAAAAAACATCACCACAGAGGACCCCCGCAAATATCGCTAATGAGATGCAGAGTGGGCGTTCCCGTGACAAAAGCCGAGACAACAGCACACCTCAACATTCACAACGACCAGCCACAACCGCGATAAAAACACAAAACAGGCGATAAGGCGCGTTAGCACCAGGAAATCTACACCTGCTCTGACCTGGTGTAAACTCGGACGGCAGCCTGCAAACCAAAAGGGAGCACAGCCCCAGGGCTACATCGGAAGGGCAACAGATGCCATGGAGCCACCCATCATGCGGCCCGGACACCCAAGAGGGCCACAACACCCACCGCCACCCCCCCCCCCCAGGACCACCCCTCCCTGGCACCCCCCGACCAAAGACATGCCACATCAGCCACACCTAAGCATGTACAGAATATTCCGCTTGATGCCGCACAACCACAACTGGTGACATGGATGTGTCGTCACAGAAATGAGCAGCACACATTCACTTTCGAAGCAACAAATGAAACTTTATTAAAATAGAACAACAAAATGAAATGAAGACACATGGCCGCTCCCCTCCGGACAATATGTAGGTCACAGCGTGTAAGACAAAAAACATGATGAGAAGGTGTGTCCTGCGCACATCAGAGGACAGAGAGAGAATGAAGGAGAGAGAAAGGAAGGGTGGGAGGGAGAGAGAGAGGAAGAGAGGGAGAGAGAGAGAGAGAGGGAGAAGAGGAGAGAGAGAGGAAGAGAGAGAGAGAAGAGGAGAGAGAGAGGAAGAGAGGGAGAGAGAGAGACAGTGCCGCCCCTGCGCACCCAGGCCACACTGCTCACCTGCTGCCACCGGTGTGTCTCCAACCACGTGCCGGTATGTATAGCAGGACACCAGGTCACACATCTGAGTCAGAGCCGTCAGCTGAAACAGAGCCCAGATACATGACTGGCATAGTACACACACTTGCACAAGACAACATCGCCTGCCCGCCCGCCCGCCCATGCACACCCAGGCAGAGGCACCCCAACCTCCCCCGCCGCCCATCAGAGCATGGCCACCCATGCACAGCCAGGCCCCAATGCTCACCTTCTGCCACCTGCGCGTAGACAGGAGGTCCCACCACGTGCCGCTGCAAGCCACAAGCCCGGGGCCCGCAGACATGGCACCCTCCACATCATGCAGCCCCACTCCGCAGGCCACCAGGTCTCACGTTTGGTGCTGGGTCTTGATTACTCCATGGCAGAGGACATACCAGTGCACCAGGCACCATCGCAGGCTGCACACCCGCTCAGCCCACTGGGTGCCACCAACTCTGGGATCCCGGAAGTGTCGCCAAGTGGCGGTAGGCCCGCGCTGCCCGCTGGCTCTGGCCTACACTGCGGTCCAGCAGGGCACACAAAACCTGAGCTGTCTGGACCTCCGGGACGGGGCATCATCGCAGGCTGCACACCCGCTCAGCAGCTCAAGGTGCCACTGACTCAGTGCACCCAAAGTCACCCTCCCGTGGTGGGGTGCCTGTGCCGTCCGCAAGGCCCCGGGTGCCACTAACCCTGTGCAACACCAGTCTGTGCCACGTGGTGGTAGGCCCGTGCCGTCCGCAAGGCCCCAGGTGCCACTCACCCTGTGCGCAACAACTCATGGGCCCTACATGTGTGAGAACCGTGGAGCGGCCGTCATCCAGACACCACCGGAAGAGGGGAATGTGACGTCGTCGGCCCCTTATGTTGACGCAGTCACATGGCCTGTGACGCCTGTGCAGGATGGGTGTGGTGTGTGTGAAACCTGCCCTCAGGGAGTGGCTGTGACATTCTGACAACTAGACCAGTGACCTGCACACCACCAGCGAGTACGGCTGTGACGGGTAGCAATGAGGGCCCCCCCCTCAGGGCGTTAGCGGAGTGGTCTGGCCTGCCGTACGCCCGACCAGCGCAGGGCTTGCAACAATGACTCGTGTGATCTGGGCGTGGTCCAGTCCATGTCCGGACAAGGAAGTGACTGATGCGTGTGTCCCTGTTGTAGTGTTCACGGGACCCGGTACACAAAATGCAATGTTGCACCCTCTGACTGGCATCCCACAGGATGAACATCATTGACGCAAGGGAAGGCACTGTCCCCACATTCATCCACACATCCATACATGAATGACGTAAGAAATTACACAGCAGTGCATCACTGGATGTTTATTTGCACATCCAGTTCAGTCATGCAGCTGGAGCGGTACAAGGCAATGCCGAGCACACTACACAATATGGGCCCGTGGAGGGCCAGCCAGTGTCCATCCGGGGATGACCTGTACTGCGGAAGAGGAAGGGTACAGTCCGCAGTCTGTCTGCCGTGTCATTGGTCGTCAAACAGGATGTGGCAGTCCATGTCGCTGTCCAGGGTGAGTGCATCGGAGTGTATCGGGGGTCAGTGGTAGGTCCTGAGGCCATGTGTGGCACCAAGCAGAAACAGGCAAGGTGGCGGAAATGGATGCTAGTGCCTGGCCCTCCTGACCACAGTCCCATCCACGTCCTCATCCCCGGGTGTGTGCCCTGCCCCACC
Source organism: Calotriton arnoldi (assembly GCA_963921515.1). Classification (NCBI taxonomy): domain Eukaryota; kingdom Metazoa; phylum Chordata; class Amphibia; order Caudata; family Salamandridae; genus Calotriton; species Calotriton arnoldi. The sequence continues at coordinate 333,883 of CAWUFW010005624.1, forward strand.
TGTGGGTGTTGCAGTGCCGGCTGCGGCACTCTGTGCCACTGACACATCAGGGGCTGGAGGAGGATTGTCGGCCGCCCTGTGTGGCAGAGACACATCAGGTGCCGGAGTGGATACGCCTGCCGCACTGGGAGGCACTGACACACCAGGGGGCGGAGATGTGGATGGTGTGGGGGCAGCAGCATTCATCATCGCCACGCCTTGTGGCAGCAATGCCATGATGAGGACATGCAGGGCACGGTAGATCCCAGCTACATTTCGCTGATGTGCAGCAGAGGCTGCCATCCTATCCACCTCCATCCGCACCATGTCCTCCATGAGCCTCCGCATGTGTTCCAGCTCACGGCTGGCATCGCTGGGGCCACTCTGAGCGGACAGGTATTCTTCCCTCCGCGTCATGACTCCAGAGATGTCAGTCAGGGCTCGCTGGAGTCCATGGGGCGGACATAGACACCCAAGGATGGCGTCCAGTTTGGATGCCATGAGCTCGAACCCCACCCGCACATGCTCGGCCGTCTCCCTCTGGCCTTCCAGCACACGGCGTTGGAAGGCCATTTGTTGTTCCTGGGGGACCTGGGAGGGTGCAGGGGCTGTGGGTGCCTCCTGCTGGGTGGTTTGGGTGGTGGGTGGGGTCTTATGGATGTAGCTGGGCTGCCCTGATCCTGGAGGTGAGTTGCGGATGAGGTCAATGAGGTCTTGGATGGTTTGGGTGTCGATGCTGGTATTGTCCTCCTCCTCGTCATCAGTGAAGAGTGGCTGTGACTGCTCTGCAGGAGGTGTTGACGATGCCCCTGCGATGTGAAGGGGAGATGGTGTATTACAATGTGTCCACATGTATGTAGCCGCATGGTACAGGTTGACATTCAGACAGCATGGCGTTGTACATTGTGACAGTCTGTGGGTCTGGGCGAGGACCCAGAGTGATTGTGGGTGTGCACTGTGCCCTGCTTGCTTGTGCATGTGTGCCATTGTGGCCATCTCCCCCCGTCCCCCCAGTACCTGGTGGTCACTCACACTGTTGCGGTTGTGTTGTGTCCTGTTGAGCAGTGTCCGGTCCCCTGACTCCGGCCACAGTCTCCACACTGATGACTGTCGACACCAGCTCCTCCATGTCATCCAGCTCCAGCTGTGGCGCTGGGCCCCCACCTCCGGTCTGCGTTGCTGCCTTCAGGTTGACGGAGAGTTTCTCCTTGGTCTTCCGCTTGATGTCAGTCCATCGCCTCTTGACCTCGTCCATTGTCCGCTTGTGCTCTCCGACGGCATTCACCTTGTCGACGATGTCCCGCCATATTCCATTTTTGGTGCCCAATGACACGGAGGTGACGAAGAGTTGTTGATGGTGTTCCATCACCTCCGTGACTATGATCCTGTTCGCCTGCGGACTGAACTTGGTCTTCCTGGTCTTCTTGTCCTTGCCCTTCCCTGTCCCCGAGGTCCCAGGCTGGTCGTCCGGGGTGCTTGTGGGGTTGCGCTCGTCCTCTGCGCCTGCTCCGGTTGCCTCCATGGTGCTTGGGTGTTGGTCAGTTTGTGTGTGGGTGTTTTTTCTACTTTTATGGTGATTTTTGACGCCTGCCAGGTGTGTGTTGCAGGCCTGGCGCTGCTTGTCGATGGTTTCCTCATCGCGCTTTGGCCCATCGCGTGTTTTTTGGTGTTGTGGTTTGTGTTTTTATCTCCATCGTGGTGGTTGTATCGCAGACTTTGTCCGCGGTTTCGGCAGACTATCGCATGCTACCGCCTTGTTGTGAATTCCACGTTGATACGGGGTTATTTTCCCACGATAGGCTGCGATATTGAAAGTTACGTTAATCTACTCTTGCGGTAGTTATCACATGTTCTTGTGAATATACCCCTCTGTCTTTAGCTAGAGAGATAGCTCAGAAACGTGAGTTCCCTCTGTGGAGATCTGTGAGCTACCTCAAATTATGCCACGCCCAACTCCACCTTTTTCAAAGGCTCATCAAATTAGTACCATTGAATTGGCTACTAATAGCACCAATTATTACATGCCAAGTGACGCATCAATTTATGGTGTGCAGTTTATGAGTGGTAATTATTATGAAAGCACAATGTAGCATTCATAAAACACAAGAGGGAGACTTTCACTGACAGTACTCTTGAGTTGCCACACTGTAATCAATAATCGTGTGGAGAGATAGTAGAGCTGAATCCTCAATGCAATTCTGAGCATGTTATATTCAAACGTTACAGTAATGTTTTTAAGAAAGTACATGATGCTATAATCTTTACTTGGTGTCAGGCCCTGTTCGGTGGCCACAGTGCAAACAGGGGCTATTGGGTCACAGCTGTGGGAGCTCGGGCCATTTACCTCTAATATTCGGGGTCCATCCTACTGTGGCTTTGCAAACTGGGGCATGTACAACCTCTTCAGCCCTTGACTCTCAGCGGTAGCGATGGCGAGCAGTCACAGGCTTCTCAGAGAAGTGAGTGTGGGATGCAACAGGCATAGAACTCAACGTACGCCAAACAGCCTAACACTGTGATTGTTCAGCCCAGACTTTGTAAAATGAGAAGTGCTTTAATACACAGTAAAACGCAATATACTTCTCAGTGCCCAAAACGTATTAGGTGATCAGAACCTCTGTTGTAGGACCACTACCTCCAGGCAAGGATGACCCCACTGCCCCCTTTCACTTTCCTTGGTCTGCGGTTCCCTGGTATAGGTTTCAGCACAGGTGCAGCACTCCCGCCTTTGGTCTAGCAGCCACTAGCAGGCACTCAGTCCCTCATTGTTTATGTCAACCACAGTTCAGGTCCGTGGTAGGCTTCTCTATGGCCTCCCACCCCTCAGTCTTGGTCCTCCTGCGGTGGGGGAAAAAGCACCGGCTGCAAGTGCATCAAGTAGCTGCTCTGCTCCTTCTGAGCAGACACAGGCAGACTTAACAGTGTCTAAAGGCAATAGCAGGCATGTGACTGTATTCAGACGGTGGCCCTCTTCGAGTACATGGTATTGGCTGTGGACGGGCCATCAGGTCGCAGCAGGGCCTCTTTCTTCCTGATCTGGGTGAGTCAATTCAGCAGCTTGGTCCTCCTTGGGTTGAAGCAGTGATGCAGCCAGCTTCTGGTCACATGGTTGGGGATGGCATCTGAGTTGCTTCAAGGCAATTTAGTACAGCAGAGGTGGTTTGGTCAGATCGGGTGTACTTCCAGTCAGCACCTCGGCAGCTGCCCAGTTACTGCAGCACACAGTGGCACATGCCCAAAGGCAGCAGCTTGACTCCTAGTGGCTTAGTCTGCACAGGAACACATTGGGCAAGTGCCATGGGCTAGCCATGGTACAAGTCCATTCAGGCACCTGGGTACACAGCTCTCTTCTTCAGCAGTGCAGACCGTTCATGTACGCTTAGGGTAAGTGCCAAAGCTGTGACAGCAAAGTGAATTCAGCAGGTGAGGCCCGAGCAGGTAAGAGCGGTGGGGTGGGGGGCAGTCAACAGACGACGACAAGGGAAACTTAAATAAAAAAACAAAAACCACTTACCTTGCGCTCGCCGCATCGCTGAGTCGACGATGCGGGAGCGCAAGGTAAGTGTTTTTCTTTTTTTAAATTTAAGTTTCCCTCATCATCGTCTGTCAATTCCCTCCCCACACCCACCCCCGCTTCACCGCTCTTACCTGCACGGGCCACGCCTGGAATTCAGGCAGACCTGGCAACTGCCACGATTTAGCGATAATCTCTTCTTCTGTGGTGCAGACGGCTCAGGCACACCTGGAGCAAGTGCCTTGTCCAACAACAGGATAGATCCAGTCAGGCACACTTCGATAGTGCTGCAAACCCTCTGCATAGATGTTAGTGAGTGGCTCCGGACTTGGAGAATACCAGTCTTGCGTCCACAAGTCTCTGTCAGAAGGACCTGCAGCACCGGGGTCTCGGCTCCTCTTGCCCACGCGAATAGTCCCCTTCCCCAACAGAGTTGGTTTGCTACTTTCCTCCACCCCCGGACAAGGAACAGCTCTTCTTTCAGGCAGACTCCAGGTGATGTTCCCTCAGGGAAGCTGGCTGGTAGGTATGCAGACATACCCACTCATGCAACAATCTTCTAGGTACTCTATGGAGTACTCTATGGAACACCCCATCTTTGCAAGAAGAGAACTTGGAACTAGCACAACAAGTAGGTCAACACTTCCCACTCTTATAAATGTACAGCAGACAAGGGAAGCATAATCTCTATCTGCACTTCCAGACGCAGTTTGGGCAGTTTTTCTTTAATTTGACCATCTCAGGCTAGCTCCTAGACTCAGCCTTTGTATGGAGTGATGCTCCTTACCGCAGGGTCCTCTCCAGGCTGGAGTACCCACCACAGAGTCACAAAGAGGTGTGAGCGTCTTGCACCTGAGAATGATTAGCAAGAAAGACAAAAGGTTGACCTTTCACACTCTGGCAACAGGAACAGCAGTCCACCCTACCACCCCACCAAATGACAGTATTTAGGGAGAATAATCAACAGCTCTCTGCAGCAAAATACCTCATTGAATATCTAAGGGAAGCTTGTCTCTGCATTCCCCACTTCAGTGTCTAGGCCCCACTCCTTCTAGGCTCAGGAATGTCAACAATACACTTTCACTGTCTAGGAAAGTGACCTCTCACCTCTATCTTGTGAAAATGAACTGGCTATGGGTTACCAAAATGAAACCCACAGGCTGCCCTCACTTTGGTTCACTCAGACATGCACAATGTTTGTAAAACAAATTCAATTCACATACATACATACATATATGCACTAGGGATATTGACACAGGCATCCAGGTTCAGCTATAGCACTGGAACTTTACACGAGTGGGCCATTAGGCCACCACTCCAGTGACACAGATAAAAAAAAGGTCTGGACACACAAGGATCACTAAAAATAAGGAGTTCTTCCACCACTGTGCTACACACTTGAACCTGTGACAGGGACAGTAGTCCTCTGTCACTATGAGAGTGCACTTGGTGCTCCCCTCAAGTCCTAGAACAGGTCCAGACTCACATTTATTTATTTATTTGCAGAGTTTTATATAGCGCTGGCTAGACCCGGAGGTATCAGAGCGCTTTACATGAGGATTAGCGAGTTACAAAGATTACATCATGAGTTTCAAAAGCATAGCATAAAATAGGCACAACATCCTATGGGGAATAGAAGGTAGAGGGGGGAAAGTAAAAAGGGGTTGAAATGCCGATCGGATCAGGCAGACTGAAGGAAGTGGCCCTTAGGGGCCACCCGGGTTACTTACAACCACCTGCTATGCCTTCCCAAGTAATGAAGAGTCGGTCAGACAGTAGAGAATACAAACAAGCATTTATTAGCAATACTCTGCAGTGGAGTCCAATCTGACCTACACCCTAAGATGTCTGCCGAGGGACTGACTCCCCAACGGCCTGCGATGCATGATCATTCCTCCAAGAACCCCCCAACCACGCCCACAGTGGAAAGTTACCGGCCTGAGCCGAACATGAACAAAGAAGGCACAGAAGGATGGGCTACCACCTGCCAGATGGGTACATGCTATCAGCAACTCAAGGTTGCCTCGCTGAGTCTCAGCGTCTCCTAACATTGGAGCAGAGCTACACACTTGGATAGGCATGCGAGGGCAGAATGGCCTATTTATTAGTAAGTCGGGAGACAGCCTTGAACAGAGAGAAAATAATAACGAAATACAGTGTTCTGCTGAGGCAAGCAATACAAATGATGAGGCCTAGTTCAGACACGGCCTAAGCGGCCCAATAGGTATTACGAAATACAAAATGAAGTCACACTGGCTAACTACAGGAAAGCTTGCACGTTGCAGGGATAACTCAGTGGGTTGCATGACGTGAATAAAATGGCGTATATTTAGCCACACACTGCTAACCTAATATAGCATGATAAGAGTGGATAGCAGGAATGGGATTTTCAAACCTAACAGACCCTCCTTTTAGCGTGGGTGGCTAAATGCTTTATTGATGCTATCCGGTAGGGTCTTTACAATTCTAAGTGGGAAGGAAGAAAATGCATAGTCACTCAAGTTACAAGCGAGAATAAAACAGCACATGAGGATCAAAATCTACTTAGTATTCAAAAATGCCCTTGTCGATAAGCATGATGTCCTGGATATCCTGCATCATCATAGGAGAGACCTTAGTATCACGTCCTGGCAATTTAGGGGTAGGGGTGAGCTTGCTCACACAATAGGTGCAACATGCTGGAAGGCAATTAATACATAGGCAACATGTGAAGATGACACCTGCAGTAACTATGAGGGTGAGTAGTATCTTCCAACCCCATGATGTCAGCAGACCCCAGAACCACCCTGTGAGGGACCATGATCCATTATCCTGATGGATATCGGAAGCAAGCCTGTGTAATTTCTGTATGGCGGAGTACACAGTAGGGGCGTTATCAGGAATGTAAACACAACAACTGCTGCTGATGACGCGGCAAGCTCCACCCCTATCAGCAAGGATGACGTCTAAAACCATCAGGTTTTGACGAGCAACGAGTCTCGTAGCCTGAAGCTCAACTGTAATATTAGTCAGTATACCTGCAGTAGTGTTAATAACTCCCTCATCTACTCTGGCAAGGCAACGAATATTACGACTATTGTACATGGGGCCCCAGAATGGCAGAATGCCCTTCATGATGTCAGTAAACTGTTGTAGGGAAGTATCTGTTTGATCTATATCTTCTGGATTGACAACTCTCTTGGCCCGATGCAAATGTAGATCCCTACGCTGTAGCCTATGATCCTTGTGATAATTAGATGGTGCAATGTAAACGGGAGGTAAAAGAAAAGAGACATAACACCGGCTAGACCATCCCCTGGGAAGCCATGTATAAGCCTGTTCCCCACAAACAAAGTATACATTTGGAGGTGTGAGCAAAGGTGGGCTACTAGTAGTGTTCAATCAGTATGTATAGCTACAACTGCTCTGACCTACTGGAATGTTCCCTGTACCTTCAACACAGAAACTAGCTGCTGTATTGATCACAGGGACGGGCAGGGCTTTGTCTTCTGTTATATTTCATTCCTGGAAACATTTAAAATATTCAGTAACATTAGATCCTTGAAAATCCAGCATTTCGTTTTGTAACCAAGTGACATTCTTATTATCCTCTAAAATATTCATACAAGCTTCTGGGTGTAGGGTACTCTCCTTTCCATCTGCCCCGGGTGTATATCCTTGGTGTACCACTATATACTCCAACACTGCTTCGTAATCAGACTGTACCATATTCATCGCATCAGCATGATAGTGCATGTACACCATAGAAAGCAATTGGAACCATGCCTCACAGCTACCCAAGTATGACAGGGGCAAGGACACCAGTAGATCGTTCTTATGCATAACTGAGGGGAGTAACCCAAACACCAAGCAATTTGTGGCATTAGTGGTACTGTGTTCCTGATGAAGCATCTGCAAAAACACGTTCTCGACATAGGTCTGTCTATGTCTCTCTTTATGTGGGGCCAGTGTAACAAATGAATGCTCAGATGGAGCCGGTGTAGTCCCTATCAATGTGTGCACAGGATGCTGTTCTTCTAAATACCACACCACCCCGAATAGTGTTATCATTACGATGAGAAGGACCACTACCACCCTACTCCCAGTAGACCAACTAGACCACACAGGACTTTTCTGCTGTAATGGTGGGGCCACCAGAGGCTGTTCCTCCCTCATGACTGCACAGCCAAATGGGTACATAGAAAGAAACCTTAGGAGTTGGAGCCACAAAAATACAACCGACCAGAGGGGTACAATTCACCCAGTGTCCTTCAGAGCCTCACTGGTAGGCTCCTATTGTTCATCAACGACGGTGCTATGAAGCACTCCCACGGGGGAGCTGCGCGATCGCAGCCCTTGCTGGAAAACAAATCCTCTTCTTTCAGGATAGGGCACCCTCCCTCCTGGGCAAATACCCTCAACGATCCTGTCCAGTGTCCAGGGCAGTGCACCAGTGTAGTTCACTCTAATCTAAAGCAGGCACCATAGACATAGCACCTCCGCCCTAAGCTCAAGTCCTTCCCTAACTCCTGGACTGTCCTACTGGCACACTGTCCTTCCATTGGGGCCGCAGGTTGTACCTGGCAACCCCAGGCACTTCTTCATCAGCGAAAAGGGGAAGAAATTCGGGCTCAGCAGGGCATTGAGACTCAGGTGTCTGTGCACTAGAAGTGGGAACATCCGGGGCGGCCCTTATCTCTGAGAGGACCGCCTCAAGTAAGGCCACGTCGCTTTCTTCGTATGTCTGTGCCCACCTCAATCGGGCATCAGAGAAAGGAACGAAATGGGGCACGCGCTCCCCTTCCTGGTCAGCAATGCCGTCAAGGACCCACTGATCATACGGAAGTGGTAGAGGTATCCTTTTGATATGCGATGCATGCACCCAGTGCTTCCGGCCTTCAAGCTTCACTGCGGTGCGGGTGGCGAGCAGGACAAGCAGGGGCCCCTCCCACCTCGGCTCCAGGCAGTTCTTCCGTTGAAAATTCTTGACCATCACAAAGTTCCCGGGTTGTATCTGATGCCCGGGCCCTCTGGTACTGGTTGCAGCGTGGCGTGAATCTGTTGGTGGACAGAACGGAGATCTTTAGACAATTGATACAGATAATCTATCAGCAGGGGTTACTCTACCTCGGAGAAGCGCTTGGGTCTTGGGACGCCCCAGACGTGGGCGGGGCGCCCAAAGACCACCTCGTATGGGGACAACCCTGTTCTAGAATGCGCTGTCGCTCTGGTAGATAACAAAGCCAAAGGTAGAGCATCGGGCCATCGCAATCCTGTGCTTTCTTGAATCTTCGCTAACTTCAATTTGAGAGTGCCATTGTACTTCTCAGCCAAGCCTGTTGACTGGGGGTGATTCGCTGCATGAAACTTCTGTCTAATATGCAAGCCTTTACACACCAATTCAATGACTTTTGAATTGAAGTGACTTACGTTGTCACTCCAGATCACACGTGGCAATCCATAACGCGGGAAGAACTCTTTTAAGAGTGCCTTCGCCGTTGCCATAGCCGTATTCTCCTTAGTGGGATAAGCCTCAATCCATTTACTGAATGCACAAATCACTACCAGCACATACTTCAAATTGTTAACTCGTTCCATTTCGATGAAATCCATCTGGAGAACCTCGAAAGGGAAGGAAGGCGGTGCAAAATTACCTGCGGGTGTAGGGGTACCTTTCTCCAGATTATGTTTCAGACAAATGATGCAGTGTTTCACTAGGTGTGTGGCTACCATAGGGATATTATTGTTTCGCCATACTGGGCCAGTAGCTTACATATTCCTTTGGCACTAATGTGTGCTGGGCCGTGGGCCATGGTAACAACAGGGAGCACATAGGCGTTCGGCAGCAACCATCTCTGTTTCCCAGACAAGTCAGTCCAACACCCATCCTCATCCAAACGTCCTGTCCTCTCCTCCCATACTGCCAATTCATCTACTGTCGCCTCGCTATTTCCCTGGCATTTTCTAATGTGTCCTCGAACATTCCATTGTCTGGAACCCACCTAGCGGGACCTGCCACAAACATCTTTTTCATCTTCGATCTAGCTGTTTCCTTAGCTGTCTGAACCGCAAACGTATTGCCCCTTCCAACATCGTCCGTTACTGCTTTGTGAGCGCTACATTTTATTATTGCCAGCTTATCAGGAAGTGACAGTGCTGACAACAGTCTATGTATCAATGGACCATGCTGTATTCGCAACCCATGCGAAGTCAAGAACCCTCTCTCCACCCAGAGGCGCCCAAAATTATGGGCCACCCCAAAGGCGTACTGGCTGTCGGTGTAGACATTGACAGTCAGTCCCTCACTTAACTGGCAAGCCCTAAGGAGAGCAACTAACTCTGCAGCCTGGGCCAATTGGTATGGGATACGGGATGTCTCAACTAAAGTGTGTAACGTTGTGATTGCATAAGCTGCAGTGGTAGTGCCAACTGGTAGTTTGAAACAAGAGCCATCGACATATAGTTCCCCTTGGGGGTCAGATAAGGGAACATCAGTCAGGTCTACCCGTCCCTTCGTTTCTTCCTCAGTCCGAAATAAACAATCATGGACATCATTGTCCTTTTCTTCCGAAGGGAGGGGTAGAAACGTGGCTGGGTTCAGAGTAGCACATCGTTTGATGGTAATGTGCGGAGCAAACAAAGTTAACTCATATCCAGTGAGACGCACACTAGTAAGGTGCTGTGTCTTTGTCTTATTCAACAGTGTGTCCACAGCATGAGGTACCATGACTGTGAGATCCGTATCAAGGACGAGCCCTGCCGATTGTCTGATAGAAACTGCCATCGCCGCGGCAGCCCTCAGGCAGCTCGGGAGAGCTCTGGTGACGTTATCAAGAATAGCAGAGAAATATGTGCAGGGTCTCTGCTTACCACCGAAACCCTGTGTTAGAACAGAAAGCGCGCAACCGTCTGCCTCATGTACATAAAGCACAAAAGGCTTCTGGTAATCAGGAGTACCAAGCACAGGAGCAGAGCAAAGCGCAACTTTTAATTGCTCAAAAACTTGCTGGCATGCAGATGTCCAAGGCAAGGGTTCATGCACGTCTTTAGTGGTCAGATAAAGGAGGGGTTTTGTTAGTAGGGAACAGTTAGGGATCCAATGATGACAATACGAAGATATACCAATGAACGCGCGTACTTCGCGTTGGGTCTTAGGAACAGGCATATTAGTAATAGCAGCTATGCGTTCAGGTGTTAGTCTGCGACCCTCCTTTGACAGTAGGTGACCTAAATAGGTGACCTCCTGTCAACAATATTGAAATTTTGAGAGTGACACCTTGTGTCCATGGTGTGCCAAATGTAACAGTAATTTAACCGTGGCCTCTTAACAACCATCCTCAGTGTCCGAAGCCACAAGGAGGTCGTCAACGTACTGCAACAGCACATTACCAAGGGGAAGCTCCAAGGAATCCAATTGAGCTTTCAAAGCTTGGCTATAGATACTCAGACTTTCTGTATAGGATTGTGGAGCACGGCAGAATCTAAAGCTCCTTCCGGCTATTGCAAATCCAAACAGATATCTGCTATCTGTATGGATCAGAATGCTGAAGAAAGCATTCTTCAAATCGATCACTGAAAAGAAGTTTGCTGACGGGGGAATCATTGTCAAGATCGTGGTAATGTCTGGAACCACAGGATACTGGGGAACCACTATTTTATTAACCTCTCTAAGGTCAATGACAAAGCTGTAAACATCAGGGTGGGCATCAGAAGAATCCAAAGGTGTCTTTTTAAGTATAGGAAGGATAGGGCAATTACACACATTCGCTACTGTCTCTTCAACCACACCAGACTTAATCAAATCCTGCATTATTTGCAATAAGGCCTTTTCTCCTGCCTGGGATATCTTGTACTGGGGAATACGCAGCAATTTAGCATTGTCTTTGATCTGTATAGAGACTGGTGGGATCTGGAGCAACCCCACATCCGTGTCTCCTGTAGCCCATAATGAGCGTGGCACATCTTTAAACTCGGCAGGAAGGGGGGAATCCTTTGCAAGGCACTGCTTGGCACGGGCCACTTGTGGTCCAACAGTCATGTAAACACCGTCTGGAGAACAAAAAATTGTCGCATCCAACCTTTTTAACAAATCCAACCCTAACAAATTCTCCCCACAATTTGACCTTAATAGAAATGGTGAGTCAACTGTAAAGGGGCCAATAGTCAAAGCAAGAGGTTTGGAAATGGGGCTAACGACCGGCACGCCTGAGAAACCCACTGAAACATTGTTTGGGCCAGACAGAGCCGCCCCCGGGACCAGTGAACGGGAAACAGAACTATTCATAGCTCCTGTATCAACTAAGAATTTCTCGGTCGTATCGTGTAAATCTTCAGTGACATAGGGTCCACACTGATCTACAGGCACCGGAACTGGTCCCTTACCCTGTCCCTGGCTGTCCGAGCTGTGAGACATCCCTGTTACTTCGTCCATGTCATGGTCGTCATGATAGTACTGTCTCCCTCGGGGGTCGTCAAAATAGTTCCCGCTCTGTCTATTGGATGATGCGTTCTCTGATTGCATGTCCCCACGGCCTCCTCCTCCCCTTCCACGTCCTCCAAACCCCCCACCTCTCGGGGCCTCACCTCTCTGCGACAACTCTGGGCACTCATTCCGCCAATGTCCCTCCCGCTTGCAATATGCACATTGATTGAGCCCAAGGGGTCCATTCGAAGTACCACCCCTGTTAGTCCGGGGCAGCTGCTGGGCCGAACCCGAACCTCTTCCTCTTCCCCTCGCAACTTGCTGCATCAACACCCTCGTCTTCAAATCCTTTGACTTTTTCTCCACCTTTTCTTTGTCCTCATTCTCTCTATGCTCGTAGTACTGTGCCATACTCAAAATTACTGACGGGGAAGAGGTGCTCCAAGTGCTTTCTGAAGCCTGCAACCTAGTCGTAATCTCAGGATGCAAGTTGTTAACAAACCTGCTGACAAACAACCGGACACCACCTTCCAATGACAGGTCCTGGCCACTAAAGTCGAGAAACACCCCTTCAAACCTAGTAAAGAAATCAGACACACTCTCGTCCTTCTTCTGACGACATGCAGTCAACTTGTCCCAATCCACCCGTCTCTGAGGGATAAGGGAATGCATATAGGTGATAATGCGACCAGGTAAAGCCAATATCTCCGCCTTCGGCTTGTCACCGGGCTTGCGGTCCTTATCCCACGCCCTGATCTGATCCCATGTTCCTCCCAATTCCACCACATGATCCTGTGTATACACTTGCCTCCATATATCCACCGGTACCAGCAAGCCAAAGAACAACTCAATATCTGCTAACGTCATCACCGTGGAGGAGGCCGCCTCTGTCAACTCTTTATAGTACGCAGTCGAGTTTTCCGAGGGTCGGGCAACTGACTTTTAAGGGATATTACCTCACTCCTCTTCCAAGGAGTATAGATCCACCGTTCCTGAAACCGAGCATCAACTCGTGGCCTAATTACAGTATTCGTGGAGTCGCGCAGTTCTGGTATTTCAGGATGATAAATGGGATGGACCTCCCTCATGGGGCACTGGGTCACTATCGTCGGAACCTTTTGGAGCAATCTGCCCCGATATCCCACCAATGTCGTTACATTGCTAAAAACTTCATTAGGAGCCATACCTTCAGCATATACCCTGTCCCGTATGTCATAGATGATCTGCGGTGCAACACCCTGGAAACACTGCTCCCACAGTCCTATCAGCGTGGCCGACATGTGCTTAAGGGCATGCTGCTGTATGAAGGGCTCATAATCTTTCATCACACTCCACACATCTTCCACACTATAGATCGGGCTCCGAGCCCACTGAGCCGCTTGATTCGCCACCATTTGCTTTTCCTCATCACCCACAGCAGAACGCATCAACACTTTGTCCACACGGTCTCGTGCTGCTGCCCAATTCCCTTCATGTATCCTTCGTACAGGGGTCTCACCATACTGCAGTGCTTGGGGCGTCGTACTTAAGGGAGAAAGAGCAGACGAGGAGACAGGTATCATCATGTAAGGAGACAGTGTTGTAGGGGTGAAAGGGGGTGTAGCAGTAGATACAGAGTCAGTAGACGGAACAGGAGAGCTAAGGCTCCCGCCCCGTTACTGGCGTGAGCAGAGAGGAAGCAGGCGGGGTGGGGGCCGAAGTAGTTTGACTAGGGGCAGAGATACTAGAAAGAGCGGCACCGGGGGCCGAAGACTGAGATGTTGGAACCCTTGGGTATATCCGCTCAGGAGCATAAGGTGGAGGAGGGCGAGAATCCAATAGCTCTTCAATGAAAACATCACCTTCCTCCCTAGTAACATAGCATTTATCAGTCTGCAACCGAAACTTTCTATCTGCACATTCTATGCCTTTCTCTATCTTTTCCCTTTCATAGGCCACTGCTTTCTGCGTTATAGTTTGCGTCTGCCTCTTCCTGGCCTCTTTCTCTGCCCTCATACGCCGTTGCTTTGCTTCCTTCTGCCATACTCTTAGAGAATCAAACATTGACTGCCTGCTCTTTTTGCCAAACAATTTGTCCTGCAAGAAATTCAATTTTTGCTCCTCAAACGAGCCAGTAAGTGGCCATTGTAACTCAGCATTTCCCTCAAATATTGATTCCACAATGTGCTAAACATAATAGGGCCAATGCCGTGCTTGACGTATACATCAAAATTTGGGGTACCCTCCGGAGGCGCAGGCTGGCTCTCTTCCAATCGAGCCTCAGTAGAACAACACCGACATCCAAAACACCCCAATTTACTTAGACAAGGCATCTTAATATAAGACACATGCGCTGTCCCCAACGGGCAAATATAATACCAACAAACAAAATAACAAAAGAAAAAAATAAAGAATACAAATATTGTTCAAAAACCAAACCAAAACTGTCCGAAGACCACTCCCTACAGTCCGGAGACTGCACCAAGTTCAAGAAGACAGGCTCTAGCCCCAGACCTTTTCAAGCATTCACCAAATTTCCAGTTGGCCTGGCAGATTGTTCACAAACAGTCCCAGACCTTTTCAAGCATGGGCCAAATTACCAGTTGGCCTGGTAGGCTGTTCACAAACACTCTGTGTCATTGAAAGGGTCCACAAACCCACCAAGTTCAAACCAAGACAGCCTGAAGACCGTACCAAGACACAGCCCGTCGACTCGTGCCGTTCAAGCAAGGCAGTCCGAAAACTGCACCAAGACAGTCCGGAGACTGTACCAATACACAGCCCATAGGCTCGGGCCGTTCAAGAATGGCGCCATTTTTCCAAGAATCAAATCACTCACCTGGTGCACACAGGTCGAGTCAAGTTATTCTCCACTGCCAACTCTTCGGACCAAATGGTCAACTCCAAGGTTTCGCCTTCTCAGGACCCCAGCTGGTGACCACTAGACGAGGAGTCGCCTGACTAGACGGGCGGGGCAGCTGCGAGAACCAAGCTCGATCTTGTGGGGTACCCCGATCCGCCCGACCGACCAGACGCAACCCCGACCCTGCAACCCGATTACGGGCGAGCTGGATCACCTTGCGGGGTCCCCGTTCAGGCACCAACTGAAGGAAGTGGCCCTTAGGGGCCACCCGGGTCACTTACAACCACCTGCTATGCCTTCCCAAGTAATGAAGAGTCGGTCAGACAGTAGAGAATACAAACAAGCATTTATTAGCAATACTCTGCAGAGGAGTCCAATCTGACCTGCACCCTAAGATGTCTGCCGAGGGACTGACTCCCCAACGGCCTGCGATGCATGATCATTCCTCCAAGAACCCCCCAACCACGCCCACAGTGGAAAGTTACCGGCCTGAGCCGAACATGAAAAAGAAGGCACAGAAGGATGGGCTACCACCTGCCAGATGGGTACATGCTATCGGCAACTCAAGGTTGCCGCACTGAGTCTCAGCGTCTCCTAACGTGGGAGCAGAGCTACACACTCGGATAGGCATGCGAGGGCAGAATGGCCTATTCATTAGTAAGTCGGGAAACAGCCTTGAACAGAGAGAAAATAATAACGAAATACAGTGTTCTGCTGAGGCAAGCAATACGAATGATGAGGCCTAGTTCAGACACGGCCTAAGCGGCTCAATAGAGATTACGAAATACAAAATGGAGTCACACTGGCTAACTACAGGAAAGCTTGCACGTTGCAGGGATAACTCAGTGGGTTGCATTACGTGAATAAAAATGGCGTATATTTAGCCACACACTGCTAACCTAATATAGCATGATACAAGTGCATAGCAGGAATGCGATTTTCAAACCTAACAAGACCAGCAAGGGGGAAAGAAACTTCAGAGGAACCAAAAAGTCAAAGAGAGTCAAACAAACCAGCTGGGGACCAGCAATCACCACATCCAGGGTCGCGGTGATTGTACAAGATGGGAGGAGTGGAAGGGACAAAGGGGGGGTCGACTAGAGGTAAGGACAGTCAGGCGACGCAGGGAGCAGTCCAGTGGCAAGAGAATTGGTCGAAGCCGCTAAGATGGTGGACCCGGGTCATGATCTTGCTCCGCCATCGGCAGATCATCGGAGAATTCATCGGAAAAGGTGGGGGAGGAAGGAGACACAGCGAAGAGACGAGGAAACTATGCCCAATGTCCGGCTGGGTAGGTGATGGCCGAGGAGGTGATCCACAGCCAATCTCCTCTATAGCTGACTAGGCAGCTCCACCGGGCATCGGCCATGTTACTAGGGCTCCGTGGTCTGTAAACAAAAAAATTCACGGTTCTTCAGAGGTTTCGAGATCAAACGCGGGAGTAGGCAAAGGGAATCTCGCTGTCCCACGCCCGTACCTCCCTTTGGCTATGCGGAGATCCGTGGACGTCCCCCGGCTGTCAGCTTTCCGATTCCGGGGTCTAAGAAGGACCAGACCCCCGGGATCTGCCAAAGAGCGATGCGGAGCGGCAGAGCTCCGAGATTCCGCTCCTACACGGGCGCCATCTTGGAAGTGTAGGAGGGGAGCGTGTAGCATCACATCTGAGGAAGGTGATTAAAATATTTTTATGTCAATGTGCAAAATATCCTTAGGCTTCTCCCTGAGGTGAGTTTTATGTCAGTTATGCCCAAGCCTGAGAAATATCACTGTCTATCCTTCTAATTATGTAGGCTCTAACCCTCGTGAGCGGCGGCCATCTTAGGGTCAGGCAGAGCGAGATAGAGGTGGTTTAGGGATGTTTCCCAGGATCCAAAAGAATCATTCCTGGTGAGTGGCCCGCATCCAAGAAGGGTAGCTGCATGCAGGTATGTATCAGAAGGCGGATGGTCTTACTGGTCAGCCACGTACGTTGCGAGTTTCCTGGAGCATTGCTGAGACGTCAGCCACTTTTTGGAGCCAGGCGCAGTGTGCTCCGATGATCGCACTGGACACTTGCAAGCTTGGAGAAAACAGGACAATGACCCCACTATTTGGGTCGGCGCCCCACTTAAAAGGCACCCTCCAACAGCTGCCGCCCGAACCTGCCGTTCATTCTCTCAGCCAGCATCTCAAAACGGGAAAGAATTACAGTTTGTCGGCCGCGTCGGCGGGAGCAGCGTGACTATGCTGCTATTCAAGCCACGAACCCCGCTGAGCCCGATGGGGGGACAATCAGCACTTTGCAGCCCCTCTGGTGCTCAGGAGCCATTCCGCTCCTGTCCGATTCCTCCGACCGCCATTTTGTCCCGGCGGCTCCTCGGCAAATGGAATCTCGTTGTCCCACGCCCGTACCTCCCTTCGGCTATGGGGAGATCCGTGGACGTCCCCCGGCTGTCAGCTTTCCGATTCCGGGGTCTAAGAAGGACCAGACCCCCGGGATCTGCCAAAGAGCAATGCGGAGCGGCAGAGCTCTGAGATTCCGCTCCTACACGGGCGCCATCTTGCTTCTGATCCATCCAGATCAAGGGCCTAGGCATTTGTGCACACAACATTAGGTTGAGGCTGGGGTGGAAAATCCATAAAACAGGATACCAAATATTCACATTTGGGCACTCAGGGCAGTGAAAATAACTATTCACCATGCAGGAGACATTCCTATCTCAACTCATGGCAATCCTAGGAGTGTGGTACACCACATCATGACAGATACATATTAGTAGCCACTAAATTTGAATCAGCTCTACGCAGTGATAGCACTTGTAAATAGTATCCAACTCAATGTGCCCAGTGTATCAAATTTGAATATCTAAGGGGAACTTCTCTCCATATTTCCCACATGAGAATACATGTTGAGTAGATTGTCTGGCATTCAAATCTGTGGTCTTCAATGAGGAGCCATTTTTCACCATCTCAAAAGATACTCACTGTACGTGGTGCTACCACAGGAGACACACCTGTTGCGCACTAGGGTTCCCTTTCTAGCCTGCAGTAGATACACTAAGATATATCACTCTGGATACACAAATAACTACAGAGGCATGACGGTACCATTGTAGAAGCAATTTTCACAACAAGCTGCAAAGATAACTACAACCACAGTACATTCACTGCAATCAAGTATGTTGAAGGAAATAAGATTGAAGCCAAAAAGATATTCTCCTGGGTAATAAATTCCCATACTTACCCCTTCAATCACACAACCACTTATATATTATAGTCATATCATCAAAAGATATTTTCTAAGAACACTGTGAAAGCAATCACACAAATGTCTAAACTTTCTTGTTCAATATGTATTATTTTTATTAAAAAATCTATTAATGAATTTGTTTTATATATTGTTACAACATAAAAACCACATAAATCAAATATCACATACAATATGAAAAAATATTAAAATCAACATCATACATTAGCTTTTAGACTAATACATTATGCGTCAATTAATATCACTGTACAATCATGAATTGATTTTTCATATACAGTCATTCAGTGCTCATGGATTATGTCACTATTCTTCGTCAATACGTTTCGTTGAACTAAATGCTTGATAGCATCTTCTTCAGGACTTTTGAATTAATAATTTTCCCCCAAAAAGGTTTTAAAGATCATATACCGTGCATATAGATAGGAAATCTTGCAATATATAAGGACCAAATGACGCTTGATAGTGTCTAAATACTCCTAATACAATCTAGTGCATTGAAATGCTTCATGTCTATTCTCCAATGGGCTTAAAAACACTTCTCAGCCAATACCCCATGGATAAAAATGCAGAGACCACTCAATGGGTTATGCTTGTTGTGTAAGATAACTCTTTCCAAATTGAATTTCCAGTTTATTTAGTACAATCTTCCACTGATCAAACATAACAAGGAGAAAACATCCGTCCAGAGCCACTGTTTTAGTCTTATTCCGTTGTCTAAATAATTGTGCTCATGTCCTGAGCTAAAACTCCAATGCCGGCTGCTCTGTTTACATCTTGACACAAATACAAAACCTTTTTGTCCACCGAAATGCATCGCTGAAGAATAGTGATATAATTTAATGGCATTGAACGATTGCATATGAACAATCAATTCATGATTGTACAGTGACATTAATTGATGGATATGTATTAGTATAAAAGCTAAATGATGGGTTTGATTTTAATGTTTCTTCCTATTGTTTTTTATATCAGTTTTTATGTGATTTTTATGGTGTAACAATATATATCAAAAGTGAATAATAGATGATTGTATAAAAATAATAAATATTGAACCATACATTTTAAAAATTTGGGTGGTTGCTTTTACAGTGTTCTAAGAATGTATATTTTTGATGGTATGAATATAATATATGAGTAGTTGCGTGATTGAAGGAGGTGAGTACGGAAACTTCTTACCTAGGGGAATAGCTTTTTGGCTTCTGGTTAGTAATACCCCATCCCCTTGTCTTTGAAGGGTTGCTCTCATTTATTGCTCGAGGGAAACAAGGTGGACATTTGCTTCTGTGTACTCACCACCCAGTCTTATTAGCGGCACTCTAGGGGTCATATTACAGTAAGTGCCCTGGGGGCGCAACAGCACTTTGGTGGCAGGTGCCGCCTGCACTGTGAAAACACCGAGCAGCTACAAGCAGCTGCTCGGTGTTTTCACATCAATGCACTGCGCCAGTTCGCTACTGCCCTGCGGGCAGCGCATTCATCATAATAGGGTGCATTGTCATTGTTTGCGCCCGGCGCGCATTTTAAAAGGTGCCCTGTGCGCAAACAATCACAATTCGTAATACGGCCCCAGAAGTGCTCACAACACTGCCACTCCAATTGCCATTGGGTCTATCAGTTATAGGAGAGGATTTTAATGCCGTCATGGACCCCATGTTAAATAGTAGGGGTACAACACGTACATTTAGAACTGCTGCCTTGAGCACATGCTCCCGATCATTAGCCCTCTCGGCGCCTGGCAGGTGATGCACCCTACTGCTAGAGAAATCTCACATCACTCATGCCCCCATAAGTACTCATCTAGACTGGACTACATGTTTCTGCCGTTCAACATATACTTGAGGCCCAAATACTTTCCTGTGCCCTGACTGATCATGCCCTGCTGCACATCAAACTCAGAAGATCCGGGGGAGGATCGGAAGAAATGTGGAGACTTAGAGCCTGGTGGCTCCTTGACACTGAGTTTGACAAGCAGCTTTGACAGCAAATTGCAGATCATTTCACATTGAATACACATTTGTTGAATCTCCATCAAGGCTTTGGGAAGCATTCAAGACTGTATTGAGGGGACAGCCCTATTTCTACCAGGTTAAAGCAAAGAGGCAAGGGACAAGATGTATTCAAGACCCAGAAACCAATATAGAGGAAATGGAAAGGAGATTAACACCCACCTCCCCGAGTCTCAAACTACTAAGACTTGCACTTTGGCAGAAATTATTAGATTCAATGACTCTTGCAGATTCAGCAATGTAATACCGAATATACAAACTAGAAAATAAGGCCAGTAAGTTCCTGTACTGGTTGGCCAATAGAGATCTAGAGCTTAGATTTATATCCAGTCTAATTACCCCACCAAACAGCTTCTTACAGACTCCCAACAAATCAGCTAAGTGTTTACTCAATATTATAGCTTCCTGTACACAGCCAGGGAACCTTCCTTAGCTGAGGAGGATAAACTGATTATGAAAGATCTGGTGGTTTCCAGACTTTCTGATCTTGGTCGTCACAAACTAGATGAACCTTTAAGAGTAGAGGAGATTTCTGAGGCGATCTGTGATCTTCCCGCCACAAAAAGCCTTTCCCCTAACAGCTTACTCCTTGAGATATTTAAGATATATGCTTTTCACGTAATACCCCCAGGTTTAGCTATGTATGAAGAGGCCTGTGAACTCGGAACAATGCCTCATGATTTAAGCGTAGTGATCATTTCAGTGATATTGAATCCTGGAACACCCCTGGATGATTGTGGCGCACAACAGCCCATTTCCCTGATCAATCTAGAGGCGAAGATACTGACCAAGATCCGGGCCAATAGGCATGTGAAGGTGATCCATGGCTTAATACACTATGATCAGGATGGCTTTATGCCAGGACAGTGTACACACCATTGCCCCAGATGCCTTAAGAGCACCTTGGCGAGGTTGATGGAACCGGGGAATGGAGAGCCCTGGTTTCTGTTTACTTCAAGAAGGCCTTTGACTCAGTACAGTGGCCTTTTATGTTTTGTCTACTCAAACGGATGAAACTTGGTCCACTTTTCTATAGATCTGCTAAAATTCTGTACACAGAACTTTGGGCAGGAGTCAGTGTGAACAGGGCATTGTCGCTCCCTTTCAATATTGAGGGGGGCATGTGGCAGGGATGCCGGCTCACTCCCCTCATTTTCATCCTATTTATTGCACCATTGGCTGAGTGGGTCAGGGGAGATGTATTACTGCAAGGTTTCTGATGGGCAATGATTCAAGAGGATAGACTATCGCGATACACTGATGATAACCTAATATTCATCTATGAGCGAGAAAATATGATCCCAAGACTAACGCAGAATCAGCAAATTCATGGTAAAGCCTCCGGCCTAACCCTCTGATTTTCTTGAGGCAGCCACAGTTTGATGCAGAGAGGTTCATGCTCTCCTGAAGCTTCCTATACTGTGTGTGTACAGGTGCAGGTTCCAGCTCTCCAAAAGCATGTATGTTGGTTTGTCTTCTCCAGAAGTATGGTCTGTTTGAAGCATACAAGTTCATGATCTCACCAAGTATGTGCCATATCATGCACATGTTTCTGATTTAGGTTCTATTGGATTTGCACAGGTGCAGATTCAGTTCCTCAAGTGTATGCTTTGGGAAATGTGTATTGATCCATATTCTCCAGAAGCATACAAAAATGGAATGTAAACAGCTGCAAAGTCTACTCAGTTTGTTCCAAAGTATTGTATTTACAATCAGTACAATATACTATTATTCACAAAACATTTGTACAAGAAAACTCCAGAAGCTAAAAGGCATAGACAATTGCCCACCCTTTTGCAGGGCACAACATATCTTTGTACCACATTTTACAAGCTTTATACCACACATGGTGGACAGGCCTGAGAAGCAAAATCTAACTGCATCCTTTAATGTCCAGATCTTTTCACCATCACAACAAGACCCTCACTGTGGTTGGTGCTACTACTGGAGACACACCTGTTGTGCACCAGAGTTCCCTTTCTGACCCGCAATGGCTACACTAGTATATACCACTCTCGAGGCACTGTGGTATTATTGCACAAGCAGTTTTCACTACAAGTTGCAATGACAACAACAGTAGATTTACTGCAATCAAGGGTATGTTGAGGGAAAAGAGGTAGACATTTCCTTCTGTGCACTCACCGTCCTATCTTATTAGTGGCACTCTTGAAGCATTCATAACACTGCTAGGAAGGGATCCCTTTTTCAGATATAGAGCAACTGCTGCACTAACACACTGCACTCATGCATTGCAACCTACAACAATAGTGGAGAGTGAGAGGAACTGACCAAGAAGCATTTGCGAGGCATTTTCCCAAAAGCATGAACATTTGGTGCCTGTATAGATGTTTGAACTGCTACATTTTGGCAGCATGTTGCTTTTGTTAACACAAACAATTGACACTAGGGTAACAACTTCTCCATCGTGCCTATTGGATTGCTTCCTGAACTGTAGATCCATATCAGACTGTTTGTTACAGTAAAAGACCACAGTAAAGAGAAAAGATAACTACTGCCTGCTTTCCCACACCCTCGCCACACACATTTAAACACATTGCACTGTATTTCGATAAAAACGACACCAAAGCATATATAGATGGTGAGACCTATTGTCTTTGCCAATGCATTGTTAAACATGGCCCTGCTGCTCTTCCCGGGAATCATGGTGTGCCGGTTCCAAGGTCCAGTGCTGGGTTCCTGCTTTGCTAATGCCATGGAGGCCTCGAGTTGCTAGAAAATGAAGCAAGGTGAGCAAAACAATGTTGTTTCTCTGTGCTTCTGTCAGAATGTTTGTGAGTGACTGAGAGTGACTGAGAGTGAATGAGATTGGGTGAGATGTGTGTGTGTCTGATTGTCAATGAGAGTGAAACTGAGTGAGAATCAGTGAGAGTGGAGAATCTGCACGACTATGAATAAGTAAAAATGAGGGAAAACGAGTGAGTGAAGCAGTGTGAGTCAGAAGAAGCGAGTGAGAGGAGATTGTCAGAGGGAGTGAAAGTGAGTCAGGGGTGTAGCTATCAAAGATGTAGCACATGTAGTTGCACCAGGGACTAGGGGCCTGAGGGTCCTATCGAATCCTACTGATTATAGTAGTGTGCCTGTACATCAGTGTGAGAGAGTCAGTGAGGGTGAAAGGATGAATGTGTGTGTAAATGTATTTGTAAGTGAGTGAGCACCAGTGAGTGTAAGTGCGTTTGTGCGTGAATGACAGTGAGTGTGAGTGAGTATGAGTGAGAATGAGTATGTGTGAGTGAGTTAGATTCAGTTGTGGAAAGAGAATGAACGAGAGAGTGTGTATGTGTGCGTGTGCGAGTGACTGTGTTTGTTTATGTGTTTTATGATTGTGAATCTTCCCCAGGCCATGGCATACTTGATATAATTCTGAACTTATGGGGTAACCCAAGGTTACATGCTGCCAAAGCAGGAGCAAAGTTGGCAATTGCCTAGGGTCTTCACTTTGCAAGGGGGGCCCTGGTAAAGTGATCTTTCTGTCACTCTCACACCTTTGTCAATTTCTCTATCAGAACCTCTCTCTACCTATCTCTACCTCTGACTTTCACAACCCAGTGTCATTTTGAGGAATTTTCGGGTCCCAGGAAAGGCTTACAGCTGTTTTTGTGTGAAGGTTAAAGTATAATTTTATATTGTTTTGCATCATACATGCTTAAATTAGTAGAAAATAAGTAACACATTCAAATTTGTTCAGAACAGAGTCCCCAAAATAGTTCTTGCCCAGGGGCCCCAAAAACCCTTAAGATAACACTGCATAATGGGGTAATCCATGGCATAAGGGAGGGCACCTGCGGCAAAATGCAGCTGTGGAAAATTACGGGAGCTGACATACTGGAGGAACTTCTTGGCATAGGAACACTTGTGGCAAAATGCTGGAGCTGGGACTTTGAAGGAAATTCTTGGCATGAGAGCAGGGGCGGCTCCTCAGCTATGGCGGAGGAGCGTCACCCCACTGCTTTTAAGCAGTGAGAAACATAAAATGATAATAACTTAGAGTTATTCTCATTTTATGCTTCATGTCCTCCTGCTTTGTGGCGGGCGGGTGGGCGGGGCTGCTCTGCTCTCGGAGCAGGGGAGGAGTGGTTTGCCCACTCCAAAGTGCGCAATAACTGTTTGGTTGGCCCATTTGGGCCGCCCAAACCAGTCATGTGCACTTTCCGTGTTCTCTATGCAGGCTGCATTACAGCCTGCATGGAGAACATTCCTACCCCTCCAGCCCCTGGCTGAGCACCGTGACACAGTGCTCAGACCAATCACAACGCTCCATTGCAGCATTGTGATTGGGTCAGGGGAGAAAGCCTGGCTGCCTGCTTCCCCTTCCTGTCAGAGTCGGAAGCAGGAGAACAGGAGCAGAGACGTGGGACCTGGCCTCAAGGTAAGTTTTTTTTTAATACAATCCCAACCCCCCCGCGCGACCCCCTGTGACGCCGCACCACCCGCGAGCCATGTCGGCCGCCACTGCATAAGAGAGGGCACCCATGGGAAAATGCAGACCGAAAAATACTGAATTGTCCAAGTTGGAATAAAGGTAAATTTAACGCTGAATGTAAATGTTGCCCTCTTGGTTGCTTTTTGGACACCAGTTTTTTTAAACATATGTTTATTGGCATTTCAATATAAAAATATCAATACAAAGTTATGTCATTGTTCACATAATGAAAAGGAGAAGAAATGTTCAGCCGGTTTGTGGCAATGCCAAAATGTTCAGTGGGAGACAATATTGTTACTTGATCTTCCTCATATAGACTTAATTACTATGCTTTCAAAGTTTTGAGGGTATAAACTAAAAAGCATATGCGTAGATGCAGAAAGGTCAATTCCAGAATAGAGACAACTGACCTGCTGGTGTCACCGGCAAGGACTAAAAAGCGTTGTGCTGTACATAATATCCTCCAACTGTGTATACATGGTTCAGCCAGCCCCACCAGTTGTTTTTCACTAAGGATAATTGGGCCATTGTTGTCAAACCGGGCAATTTCACAGAGTGAAATGTCCATGATACACCTAAGGGTGTTTGTAGAGGTCTATAAACTAAATCGCAAAATAAACACAAACAAATAATCTAACTATGCTGGGGGACCATCCACTCTTTCCATCTGGGTGTCTCATGGGAAGGAGCTATCAGGCCATGTGACGGCCAGTATGTGAAGGGGGGGACCACAAGGCAGATGGGGAAAGGGACCTGCCAATGTGATAGAGGCAGAAGTAAGGCTGAAAGTAGTGGGAGGTAGGGAGAAGGAGAGGTGGCAAGGAGGACTGTGTAGGGGAATGGAAGGGGAGGCAAAAGTAAAAGTAGGAGGAAGGTATCACCACCGTGTCCCGCAGTTCTGCATCTGCGTGTTAGAGCATGTGTCCCCACAGGCACATTGCCCCACCCTATCATTAGGGTCCATCACCTTCTTTGTCAGTAGCGCCAGGGGGGTCAGCGCCAGGATAATTGGCTGGCACACCCCAACCTTCTGTTTCATTCCCTGATGCCTCCTCCGGGTGTTCCCAGGCCTCCAGTACCTCTGCCCTCAAGCCCGCTATTGGGGGTCTACCTATGCCCCGGGCTCTCTCCTCAGTCCGCTCCCAAAGTTGATCTCCTTCACCCAGGACCCAAATGCCAGACCTGTCCTCGATTTCCACATCATGGCTATGCGTCTTATAGCCAAAGCCAGAGCTAAATCTAGGAATGTAGTGCCCACTTTCTGAGTTTGTGGTCTGGGGAACAACTCCAGCAAGCAAGCTTCTAAGGTGCAGGCTACAGTGTGCCCCAGTGTGGTATTGAGTGTATGTATCACTTCCTCCCAAAATGGCCACAGTATGGGCAGCTCCAGGTCATATGGCCAAAGTCTGTGTCCAGTAAAGTGCACCTGGAGCAGGGACATGGCTCCCCTCCATATATGATTTGTATTCTGTGAGGAGTCAAATATGCCATGTGTACATAATTAAATTGGGTGTTTTGAATCTCATATTCCTAGAGATACTTTTAGGTTATGCCAAGACACCGTCCCACTGTGCGTCCCTCACCTCCCTTCCCAGCAGTGTCCCCCATGATTCCCGGATCACCACCAAAGGTATCCGAGCCATTCCTGCCAATGATCTATAGAACCACTTCACGAGATGTCACACGGAACCCATGGTCACCAGTAGTTGTAGTACTGCATGCGCCTTAGGTTCGTCCATGCCGCCCGACCACTGGTCCCCAAAGGATCTCACTAGTGCTTCAAATGTAAAATAGACCCTAGGGATAAGTCATACTGGTTTAGTAAATCCTCCAGTGGTATCAGTGCTCCCATCTGTTAGAAGTGTGGACAGGCCGCCAGTTGGGCATCGGTGAAAAAATCAAGGAGGTCACCGTCACCAGGAGCAACGCCGGGGCATAAAGTGGAATTCCCCCCATCATATGTAAGCATCTTTTGTAGCATTTTAGTGCAACTGCCAACAATACTCCCGGTTGGGGTATCTCAAAAGCTGGGCAGGGTAGTTTTGCAAGCAACCCCCTTATAGTTAGTCAGTCCCACTTCCTGATGGGCTCTGTCAAGCCACTGTGTAACCCAGTGTATCTGTGCCGCCAGATAATATAATTCCAAATCTGGAGCCCCCAAGCCTCCCTTCTCGGGGGGGGGGCACCGGAGAAACTCCATCGACATTCTGTGATGGCCGCCATCCCATACCAGTTGTTTCAGTAATGTATCTAACTGCCTGAACCAGGAACCCATCATCTTGACAGGGAGATTGGTGAAGAAATATAATAGTCTTGGCAACATGACCATTTCGGACAATGAGACCCAAGACATAATGGGTAATTTCAGAGATCCTGCTCCACTGTAATCAGGTGTTGAAGCACACCCGGATGGCATTCGGCCATTCGGGTGGGACCCCGATGATGAAGCATGTCACCAACTAGGTTGGTGAGTGAGGGGTCTTCTTAAGAAAGGACATCTCCTTTCTTGTGCACTTCTCCCAATACTTTGGAGACATTGAGTTGTCTCCTGGTTGTACTCCTTCTATTGTTTGTTTACTAAATCTAAAGGGGACCAGGAGTATTCCTCTCCACATCGTGGAAATCCCTTTCTCTCTCTTGTGTTTTTGTATAATTTCAGAGATCACCAAAAGGAGACACAGGTTTTGAGGGATCTAAGAGCATTCCCCAGATTTCCCTCCCAAAGGTCTACCATGGAGTGGAAAACGTGAATACCAGATACCAGATGGTCGATGGAGACCAGGTCAGGTCCCCTGGCATATTTCCCAGCTTGGGGGCACCTGCTATTAAGGTTAATAAATATGTCTTGGAATTATTGACCCGAGGTCAGAGACCACTGCAAAGTCGCCAAATATATTCATTGCGGATGCAGCTCCTGTTGGGCCATCATCCAGATAAAGCAAATTACGCACAAGAAGATGATATGTTCTCTACCCTCAACTGTCACCCCAGTGCGTTTTGCCTCCCACCAAAAAATCTCTGACAGCGGCTCAATGGCCTGGGTGAACAGGGGGGGAGACAGTGGACACCCCTGTCTAGTGCCCCGATATACATCGTATACTGTGGAAATAATGGGGCACATGCATCAAAGGTTTTTGCGATCGCAAACGGTGCGAATCGCAAAAATCGGCCGTTTGCGATCGCAAATTGGCCTTTGGAGATGCATGAAAGTGTTTCCTATGCGCAATTTAAGAATTCGCAATTAATTGCGAATTCTAAATTGCGATTGCATTTAAGGAATCGCAATTTGCGATTCCTTAAATGCAATGCTAAAGCACTTTCAAATAGAGATTTCAGCTATTTGGGACACGCAAATTACAGACAAATCAAACTTGTCTGTAATTTGCAATACCTTCGAAAAATGCTCTAAAATGCATTTTTTAAGTTTTAGGTTACACACACACATGCCCTTGGGGCATGTGTGTGCGCAACATGGGTGCACATCACAATTTCAGGGGTGCAACAGGGTGTCATTTGACACCCTGGCACCCTTGAATTGCATTCTCAATTTGCGATTCTCTAATTGCGAATCGCTAATTGAGAATGTCTTCCCATTCATTCCTATGGGCCTCTAGGCCCATAGGAATTAATGAGGAGGTATTCCTTAATTGCGACTACGCAATTAGCGAGTCGCAATTAAGGAATGTTTAGGAATCGCTATTTTTATAGCGATTCCTACATGCATAGGCTTTTGCGATTCCTTAATTGCGATTCCTTAATAATCGCAATTAAGGAATCGCAAAAGCCTACCTTGATGCATGTGCCCCAATGTGTCCTATTTTGACCCGTGCGGTGGGAGTCGAATACAGTAACTCAACCCATATAATCCAGGCCTCGCCTAGACCCATCCTGCGCATTACCTTGAAGGGGAAGTCCCAACTCACCGAGTCAAAGGCATTTTCAAGGTCCACTGACATAATAGTAGTGTGGGGTGTGGTGCAGTTCATTTATGTCATAGAAGATGTGATTTAATTTTCAGAGGTTGATTGAGATGCTCTGTGCCGGGATAAACCTGTTTTGGTCACTGTGTATTGGCGTCGGCATACGGGGGAGCAGTCGTAGGGCCAAGATCTAACTTAGGAGTTCAAAATCCATGTTTAACATAGATAAGGGGCAGAATGCAGATGCACGGACGCCCGGGTCCTTGGATTTAGGAAGTGGAATCACCGTGGTGTCCCTAGTAGATGCAGGCAGGGGTCCCAGTCGCAATGAGTCAGGGTACAAGGCATCCAGCCGGGGAGCCAAAGTCGCAGCAAACGTGGTGTAGAACTCTGCCGGCAGGCCTTCAGGACCCAGGGTTTTCCCCAAGGCCATTTCTTTAATTGAAGTTTTGATCTCGTGAACTGAGACCGGGTCCCCCAGGGCTTCCCGGGCTCGAGGGTTCAACACCTGCAACAGGGTGCAGTCCAGAAAGGCATTCAGGGCACCAGGGGCAAGGGGCACCGGCCGTTTATAGAGATATTCGTAATAGTCCCTAAATGATGTATTAATTGCCTTGGGTGATTAGAGCAGTGTTTCGTCGCTTGACAAGATCTGCATGATAGGACCTCCCCTTTGTTTCTGGCCTGATGAGCCAAGCCAATAATCTGCCTGGTCCGTCCTCCTCCTCATGTGCCCTAGCAATGTAGTCTTTATAATTGTGGCAGCGTAGACGTTCAAGTATGACATTATATTGTTACCTGGCCTCCCGTAGGCATGCCCTGGCTCTCTTATCCAACCCCAGCATATCACGTTTGTGTAGCCTATCTTCCAGTCCGCGGAGTTCCTCATTGAGCCCTCTCCTGACTCCCACGGAGTCTCCCATGCAATGGCCCCGAACCACTAATTTGAATGATGCCCATTGAATAAGACCAGATGAGGCTATGTCTTGATTGTGTGCAAAATAGTCGATGATAGCAGTGCCCAGGGAATCCCTAAAGCACGTGTCTTCAAGGTTCAGGGGGTTAAGCCACCACCTGGGAACCTCTGAGTAATGTTCTATGGGACAAAATTTCAGAAGTAAAGGGCTATGTCGGATAGTGTATGACCTAGGTACTCCGTATGGGTCACATAGTGGCTGCGTCTGTTGGAGCATAAAAACATATCCAGCCAACTGGTATATGTGGGAAAAGTACAAGTAGTCTTTAGTCTGCCCATGCTGGATCTGCCAGATATTTGACGCCTCCTATTCCCCCATCCAGTCCCTAAACCCCTCAGATGCCTAGTGCGCCAAAGCCCCGGGCAGGGGAGGAGTGGAGTGGTCAAGGGTAACGTCTGCCATGCAGTTAAAGTCTCAGATACCAAAGGACCCAAAGAGGTTCACAGCACTTGGAGGAAGACCAGCTGGTCCTGATTTGGTGCATACACACTCCCCAACGTGATATCCTTGCTTAGTAATTTACCCTTAATCAGAACATATCGTCCCTCTTTGTCGACCTATGAGTAAGGGAGCACAAAGGAAGTCCCTGCCCTAATCCATATAAGAGCCCCTTGGCATATGCCGAGTAAGAGGTTTCAAATAGTTGCCCCCTCCATTGATGTCATAATCGGTCGACCTCTGCCCCCGTAAGAGGAGTTTCTTCCAACATAGCCACTTGTACGTCCCGCCTCTTCAGGTATCGATGTATGTTGTGGCGGTTAGAGGCAGACCCCATCCCTCAATCTTCCAGGATAGAAAAGTAAACGTCACTCAGAGTAGTTTCCAATCCTTCCCGCATCTCTCTACCCCTACCAAACAAGCGTGTGTGTCTCCGAGACAGATAAACAAAATCCCAATTATAAACACCCTATCCCGTGAGCAGCCAAAAAATTGCGAGCCACCCAAACCTGAAGAAAAAAGACCATCATTACTAGAACACCACGTGCACCCTGGTAGGGGCTAGTCCGGATGGGGTGGGCTAAGCTAGGCGAGGATTACCCATACCGTACCAGCCCAATCCTTAATACGCTCCTAGGTGCATAAGCCGGTTGGCATCTCAATGCCCGAGAGCCACCCAGTCAGGGACCATGGCCTGGTGTACTATCACAAGCAGGGGTCATTGTCTGAAATTACCCCTGCAATGGTATAACATTGACAATAGCCCCCTCCCAGTTCGCCTCCAACTGCGTAGGCGGTCGGAACCAGGACACAAGAATCAATGCAGAAACGATGAAAGGCCCTTCCACCCTCTCTCATGCCTTCCCCCCTAGATCAAGTCGTCAGTAGATTGTGGAGTCCCTTCAGGCAGGTTCTCAACATTGCTCAAGGAAGTGTCAGAGTCTGAGGCCAGTGGCCTGTGCTCTGGAGGAGTGCCAGTATCAGCGTCCGACTTCTGTGTCAAGGCTGTCTCAGTCACTGTGAGCAAGGCTGCTGCCCTTTCCTGTTCAGTTTGAGAGGGGGACGGTTTCCTCAGTGATCTGCCCCGAAGCATCCCCCGTGCACGTTTTCTGGATCTTGGCCTGGTTAGTTCTGGTCCGGGCTGGGCCTTGGTGAGTATCAATCCAGTTTTGTAGGCTTCTAACTAGTTCCAAGCTGCCTTTGGATTGTCGCAGAAGTGGGTTGTGCCATCTAAGATGATCCTAAGTTTGTCGGGAAACATCAGGTAGTATTGCAATCCCTCATCTCGAAGGGCTTTTTTGGCTGCTAGGAATTAAGCTTGCTGTGCCTGGACCGATGCTGTGAACTCAGGGAACACCGAGACTTTGCCGTTGTCTACGGTGAAGGAGCCATCGGTCTGTGCTCTCTGCAGGATAGTGTCTCTATCTCTATAGTGGAGCAGTCTAGCCACCATGGGTGGGGTGGATGACTCAGTGCCAGCAGGGGAGCTGGGACCCTGTCGGCTCTCCAGGGCAGAGAAGGGGGTGAGGTGATTCGACGCCACCTCTGTCTGGATCCAATGTTCCAAGTAAGTCACCATGTCAGACCCCTCGACGCCCTCAGGGAGCTCTACCGCTCTACCGCTCAACCGCTCTACCGCTCTAATGTTATTGCAGCGGTTACATCCCTCTGTGTCTTCTGCTCACCTTTCCAAGATGCACACTCTTTCTGATAGATTCACCACTCAATGCTTTTTGTTCTGATTTCAATTCCCCCACCTAAGTTTCAACCCCCTTTACTCTGTCAGCTAGTTTACAGTGTTCAGCTCGCAGGAGGCCAGCGCCACAGAATGCATTAATATCTTGCTGGAGGGTGTTCACTATAGCTGCAAGGACCTTATCAAGGTGTAAGTACAGGAAGGCCTCTGAATGTTCTGGGTCCTCAGTACCTCCAGTCAGCGGTGCTGAGTGCTCCCGATAACCAGGCTGTGCCCCCAGCGGCTTGGTCCTTGATTAACCAATTGAGGTGGTATCTTTTGCCCTAACAGTAAGATATGGCTTCACCAATACCAGAAGAAGCATGGGCTAGCTAAGGAACAGTGAGGGCTAGCTGGGGTGAGGGGGAGGAGGCAGTCTGTGGGTTCGATGAGCTCCACCAGAGGACGACAAAGCAAACAGAGGAATAAGCGCCCCCAGACACTCCTCTGCCGTGGGTCGCTGTTCAAGGGTGCCGCAATCGCTGCAGTGTGATTGCAGTGGTGTTGCAGTCGTTCTCGCAGCTAGCCACCAAAGAGACTGGCTCCTCCTACCGGCTTCCTGCATTGTAAAATGAAGGACAGTGAAGCGCAGTGAATGGCAGAGCTGAGTTCTCACATGGGTGGGGGCTATTATGCCCAACTGGGCCATCCAATGCAGTATTACTCATGTGCCCGCCCCGGAGGTAATCTCCACTGTATCGGCAAGGCCTCTGCTTCCAGCCCGGGTGTGTGCTCTTGGCTCACTGATCTACCACAAGAGGAAAGTGGCGCCAGGGGCTCCAGTCTCCACTTCCAGCAGCAACAGCCCCCCAGAGTCCTCCAAACAGGGCTTATGAAAGATCCTGCCCCCACAGATGTAGTTAGCGGCTTCTGCAAAACCTCAGCCATCACCTCCGTCGTCATGAGGAATTACATGGTCAGGGCCACCCGCGTATGGTCACCCGCATGCCCTCCAGAGTGCCTCAGTCTTTTAGGTGTGAAGAGGAGGAGGAGAAGCCAGACACCCCAGCCACCACTATGGCCCCAAAGCGCCGCCTGTCCCAAACCCTAATCTGTGTCCTGAAGTTCCACTCTGAGCGAATTACCACAGCGGGCCGCTTACTGCGTCACTCTCACCAGGTGGTCATTGTGCACAGCTCCATGTGTTGCGCCGCTGTTCCTCAGGGGAGTCTGCTCTCCCATTGCAGTGGCACCACTGTTCCGGTATCACCTCTCCCAGGGTATAACAATGGAGTCTGCGGCTCCCACGCAGACCCCAAGGGCTCAATGTCTCAGGGAGATCTACAGCCCAGCCGCCTCCAGCGTGGCTCTACCCACGCTGTACACGGTCTGCTGGTCGCTCTGCTGTCACGGGTATTCCCAAAAGGGATCTTGTTCTGGGCCACTCAGGGGATGCTCCCACTGCTCACCACCAACTCTGAGCCCTGATTCGGGCTCCGAAGGCTGCCAGCACTATGTGCCATCGTGCCTGTGTCCGACAGGTCCCCATTACCAGCTGCAAGAGGGATCTCTGGGGTGTACTGCTCCCTTGAGTCCCACAAGGAGGGTGCCAGGTACTCAACCGGCGCAGGGATGCACAGGGGCCAGTATGACTGTACCGCGGCTACAGGGCCTCTCCTTAAAGTCCCTCTCAGCAGACATGCACCGCCATTTTGAGGGGCCAGTTCTGGCAGGCTGCCGCAGCCCTGGGAGCCACTATTGAGCTGTCAACACACTTTGCCGCCACCAGACCTCCACTCCAGGAGCACTGGCTTCACCACCATGCCTGTGCCCGGCAGTTGCCTCCCTTTTCCACCATCTTTGACACTCAACCATGCCGCCCTGCTTTTTTGGACACCCATAGGCTAAAATAAGTGAAGGGTAAAATTTTTCCGTGTACCTTGCACACATTCTGTGTTTTGCCAGTCACAACTATTGTTTAAAGCAGTCTAACATAAAAATTGAAAGGCAGCATTGTTCGAGGTGGATTAAAGGCAAATTTAAAGCTGAACGTATGTTGCCCTCTTGGTTTCTTTTTGGACACCCATAAGCTAAAATAAGTGAAGGGTGACATTTCCTGAAGTACCTTGCATACATCTTGTGTTTCTGCAGTCCCAATTATTGTTTAAAGCTGTCTAGCAAAAGAATTTAAAGACAGCATTGTTCAAGGAGAATAAAACTTAGGCTGTGGTTGAGGTACAGTTGCAAATATTGTTTAAAGCTGTCTACCATAACAAATGAAAAGTAGCATTGTCTGAGGTGGAATAAAGGCAAATTTAAAGCTGAATGTACATGTTGCCCTCTTGGTCACGTTTTGGGCACCCATAAGCTAAAATAAGTGAAGAGTAGAATTTTCCTGTGTACCTTGCACACATTCAGGGGCATATTCTCAAGGACTCATCGCCGATTTATCGGCACTTTAGCATCGCAAAAGTGGCGATAGATTTATCGCCCTATTCTCAAGCTGGTGCAAACTGCCGATATCGCCAGTTTGCCAGCGATAGCTGCCGCAAAAAACATTGCCACGGATGAGTGCGACAACTAACGCTAATGATATGCAGAGTAGGCGTTCCCGTGCAAAAACACACGAAAACACCACTTCGTGAGATTCTCAATGACCAGTCAGATCTGCGATGCGAACCAAGAACAGGCGATAAGGCGCGTTAGCAGCAGGGATTTAACACCTGCATTTTACTGGTGTTAAGCAGGACGACCAACTGCAGTAGAAAGGGAGCCCAGCCCAGAGCCACATCTGAAGACCAACAGATGCCATGGAGACACTGATCAAGCAGCTCGGAGAACCAAGAGGGCCACAACACCCACCGCCACAACCCCCAGGCACCCCCCGGACCACCCTACCCCCCAGACTACTACCTAGGCAGTGCAGGACAGCGGATGACCCTAAAACGCACCAGCCACAGAGACTCAACGCCAGAGGAAGCCATTGGCCAACACAGGCTCAAAAGGACAACCATCCTCCGCATCCTGACCCACATTGCCCACAGGCTGACGGTACCAACACAGCGGACAACCTACATCCCCCCGCAAACAAAGCTGCTGGCTGTGCTGCACCTGTTGGCCCCTGGTACCTTCCAACCAACAACTGCCCGAGTCGGAGGAGTCACACAGCCAGCCCCATCAAACTCCCTCACACATGTCATGGATGCATGTCCACAAAAGCAACAGCGGGCCCCTGTATTCGCACTACATGATAGTTCCAATTCGTAGTGTACCTGCGCAACCAACCCCAATGCCAGCCGTGCTAGACGCCTCCGTGCCCCAGACCCAAGATCGTAGTAACCGAAATGTGGGTGCACCAGGTCATGAAGTCCAGTAGTCAACAGTAGTGTAAAAACAGAACTTTATTACAAATACATAAATCAACAAAACGAAAAGCTCAGCCAACGCGTTCCATTCCCAATGGGGAACTCCAACAGGGCAACGTGTCTTCAGAAACCTGTGGGAGAAATGATGACAATGGTCAAACTTCCGTATAGTCACATGCCTAATCTGGTACAGTGTACTGCACTTGGACTAACCGGAATGCTCACATGCCTGATAAACCATGCATGAGAAGACCGTAACAGAACTACGTGTGGCCGTAACCGTCGTAGGAATGAAGAGGAAGGTAACGACCACACGAACTGCTGTTACGGTCACATCATGCAGGACTCATCACACCTGAAAGCATCACAGTGTGTGTCAGTTCGATACCCCTGCCCCTCACTCCCCCCACACTGCGCAGGAACATCTTGAGACCACGCAAGGGAACTACGCCATAGCTGGCGTCACGCACGTGTTGGGGGCAATTCACAGCACATGTGTATGACTTGTGCCCCCTGCCGACACTGCACACAATCACCGCAACAGCAACCACACGCATGCCATCACTGTGCATACAAAAGTGGACCACCGTGGCCTGTCCACCAATGTCGTCGCAAATTCCCCAGGCAATGTGCATGATCCCCACATGCCCGCAAGTCCGCCACTAACTAGCGCTTTGAGGATGGCCCCCATGGAAATGCACTGCCCATCGGCAAGTACCAACTGAACACACCACACACCTCAACTCCACAATCCCCCAACTCACAACTGTGGGAATGCACACGTCACCAATCCACCACCAAAGTGACTACTGCGTGTGTCTCAGTCTCCGTCACAACCTGCCCATAGGCCTACACACACATGGCCGACCACCTTCAACGGGCACATTCACACTGGAGACGAGGTGGCTACGTGCCAAACCAACCTGCACACATCACGATCATTGCATGAAGGGTCGTGTCAGCAAGGGCGGCGCCCCCCACTCAGTCACGAGTCCGACCGCCGTGACCGGTGGTGCCTGCGCGATCCTGTGCGCCTGATGCACCCCAGCCCTGGTCCCCAGACCGGTCCTCCGCCCAGCGATGACTGGCCGCCCCTGCACACCCAGGCCTCAATGCTCACCTGCCGCCACCGGCGTGTCTCCAAGAGGGCCCACCACGTGCCGGTGCATCCTCCTCAGCCGATCGCTGGATTCCGCACCACAGGCCCCCAGCGCACCCTGCGGCACCACACCGCGGAGTCATGTGTGTGCTGACTGCTGCCTGCGCGTACACTGCGGTCCAGCAGGGCACACTGTTCAATTTGAGTCTTGATTCGCTGGACGCCGTATCGAGGCCAACGCATCATCGCAGGCTGCACACCCGGTCAGCTCTTCAGGTGCCACTGACCCTGTGCAACGCAAATCATCGTCACGTGGCGGTAGGCCCCTGCCAGCCGCAGTGCAGCGGGTGCCACTAACTCTGTGCAACGCAAGTCATCGTCACGTGGCGGTAGGCCCGTGCAGGCCGCAGTGCAGCAGGTGCCACCAACTCAGTGCACCGCAAGTCATCGTCCCGTGGCGGTAGGCCCGTGCGGGCCACAGTGCAGCGGGTGCCACCAACTCAGTGCACCGCAAGTCATCGTCCCGTGGCGGTAGGCCTGTGCGGGCCACAGTGCAGCGGGTGCCACCAACTCAGTGCGCCACAAGTCATGGACCCTTCATGATTGGGTCACGTGGTGCGGACGCCATCATGTCATCTCCGGCAGTGGGGTATGTGACGTGCTAGGCCCCTTTTATTGGCAGGGTCACATGTCCTGTGACGCCTGTGCTGGATGGGTGTGGTGTGGGTGTGAATCAGCCCTCAGGGAGTGGCTGTGGCATGCTGACGACTAGACCAGTGATCAGCAGATCACTACAGGGAAGACCTGGGACATGTAGCTTTGTCGTCCCCCTCTGAGCGTAAGCGGAGTGGACTGGCCTGGCGTATGGCAAGCCAGCGTAGGGAGTGGGAACAATGAGCCTGGGGCTCTGGGCGTGCTTCAGTTCTGGGCTGGACATGGAAGTAACTGATGCTTGTGTCTCTGTTGTAGTGTCTACGCCACCCGGCCCGCAATCGGCACTGTTGCACCCTGTGACTCAAGTCCCACGACATGAGCAACATGGACGTAAGGGGGAATCACTGACCCTACATTCATCCATACTCTCATACTTGAATGATCATAGGCATGACACATCTGTGCGATTCTGAATGTTTAATTCACATCCAGTGGAGTGTTGCAGCTGGAGCAGTACAGGGCCATGCAAACCCCATTTCACATTATTGGCCCGTGGAGGGCCAGCCAGAGTCCTTCAGGGAATGAGAAGTAAATCGGAAGAGGAAGAGTTCAGTCTGCAGTCTGATCGCTGTGTCATTGGTAACCAAACAGAAAATGGCAGTCCATGTCGAGGTCCAAGGTGAGTGTCGTAGAGTGTATCGGGGGACAGTGGAAGGTGATGATGCAAAGGGCAGAACCAAGCAGAAACAGGCCATATGGCGGAGATGAATGCTACTGCCTCCTCCTTACCAGTAAGGTTGATTCATCCGCATCTTCGTCCTCTGATGTCACATGTGCCTCACACGTGGGTGGTGGTGGATTGCCTGCCGCACTGTGAGGCACTGACACATCAGGGGGCGGAGATGTGGATGTAGAAGCAGCAGCAGCATTCAGCTGCGCAAGGCCTTGACGATGTGCTGCAGGGCATGGAAGGTCCCAGCCACATCTCGCTGGTGTGCAGCCGTGGCAGCCATTCTTTCCGCCGTCATCCGCTCCATGTTCTCCATGAGCCCCTGCATTTGTCCCAACTCCCGGCTGACATCGCTGGAGCCACTCTGACTGGATAGTTGTTCTTGTCTCAGTATCATGACTCCAGCGATGTCAGCCATGGATCGTTGGAGAGCATGGAGCGGACTGTGGGTGTCCGTTAGGGACTGTAAGTGGTCCCTGATGGTACTCAGACACCCATGTATGGCATCAAGTTTGGCTGCCATGAGGTCGAA
Source organism: Calotriton arnoldi (assembly GCA_963921515.1). NCBI lineage: Eukaryota > Metazoa > Chordata > Amphibia > Caudata > Salamandridae > Calotriton > Calotriton arnoldi. The sequence continues at coordinate 371,703 of CAWUFW010005624.1, forward strand.
CCCCACCCGCACATGATCAGCCATCTTCTCCTGGACCTCTAACACACAGCGTTGGAAGGCCATGTGTTGATGGGCGCAATGGCACACATGCACAATCATGTGCAGCACACTGCACACCCGCAATGAGTGTGGAACATGTCCCTGATACCCTTGGCACACTGCAGCACACCTAGAAACACCAAGTAGGCCCCCGTCCACTATGTGCACAAATGGGCCCCCCTCCATATCACCAATGCCACAACCTACCCATGCACATGTGCTGAATCCAGAAAAGCAGCGGCTCTGTGAGCCACACTGACAATGCAAGTTACACTGCATGACAGATAGCATGGCTGAAGTCACAATACATGACATGGTGCACGAGACGACACTGAGGTGGCTGAGTGTGGACCACATCCGTAAAGGAGCAGGTCACACTCTGACACATCCACGTGCACCTACGAGCCATGACGTCAAGAACACATCTGCAGACAAACAATGCACAAGAGTACCAAATATCTCCAGTAGCACAAATGACCCAAGTCGCAAACATCCCAGCCCCCGAAAAGCACACAAGTCAAATGCACACCGACTCAAAGGGATAAGGGTCCGCCAATGCAGAGCTGCAGGGGCGAATCGCCAACAATGCAGCACACACACATAGCAATCACAGTACATCAACATTGACGACAATGTGGGACAGAGTGCAACCCCTACACCACAGGACAGGGGACACAACTGGTGCCTCTCGTGCGTAGAAACTGGCCAATCACATCTGGCAATGCATGACACTGTGAGATGATAATGTACGAGTACAACCACACATCCGTCATGTAGTCGAAATGTCCACTGACTCCCATCAAATAGCCAGCTACACCAAAACAGTCACAATGTACACCGTCATGCAGTCTGAATGTAAACATTCACAATGCGTCAACATACATGGAACACACTGTTAACCTGCATCTCCCCTTACATTGCAGAGGGACAACCAACACCTCCTGCAGAGCAGACCACACATCTCTTCAGTGATGATGAAGAGGACACCCTGCCCATTTGCCCAGACACACTCCAACGGCTCGTGGACAGCCTCCTCACCCACCTCCAGGAGCAGGGCAGCCCAGCTGCATCGCGGTGAGCCCACACCCTGCACAGACCACACAGCAGGAAGCACACACCACCACGGCTGCCTCCCAGGACCCCCACGACCAACACATGGATTTCAAACGCCATGTGTTAGGGTGCCAGGAGAAGATGTCAGATCAGCTGCGGCTGGGTTTCGACCTCATGGCAGCCAAACTCGATCCCATACGTGGGTGCCTGAGTCCCATCAGGGAGCACCTACAGTCTCTAACGGATACCCACTGTCCGTACCATGCCCACCAACAATCCTTGGCTGACATCGCTGGTTCCATTACTCGGAGACAAGAACTGTCTAGGCAGACAGGCTCCAGCGATGACAGCACAGAGTTGGCACAGATGCGGAGGACAATGGAGACCATGGATCCGATGCAGGCTGGAAGTATGGCTGCCACTGCTGAACACCAGCGAGATGTAGCTGCGATCTTCCATGCCTTGCAGATCCTCATCTTGCCACTGCTGCCACTGAGCCTGTACCAGATGACTGCTGCAGGAACCTCGACACACACATCTCCGACCCCTGATGTGTCAGTGGCACACAGTGATGCAGCCCCATCGCCTTCGCACCCTGATGTGTCAGTGGCACACAGTGATGCAGCCATTACACCGCCACACACACCGGACACACCCGACACAGAAGAAGTATCAGAGGAGTAAGATGTGGATGGTAACTACTGTGTGAGGAAGGAGGCAGTAGCATCCATCACCTCCATATGGCTTGCCCTGCCTGGCTCTGCCCCATGCATCATGCCCTGGGACAACCCCTTCCACTGACCCCCGGAACACTCTGCGACATTCACCCGGACCCCGACACGGACTGCCATATCTCCACTGCTTGACAATTACACAGCAATCCTGCTGCGGACTGCACTCCCCCTCTTCCAAATCAATTTTCAATGCCCAAAGGACTCTGGTTGGCCCACCACTGGGCTTCCATGTTATGTGGGCTTGGATGGCCATGTACAGCTCCCTCTCCGTCATTCGCCAGAATGTGAATAAAACATTCGAAATCATGCAGATGTGTCATGACTATGTTCACTCACGTATGGAAGTATGGCTGGATGTAGGGACAATGATTGCACAAGAAGGTACACCCTGGTAAATGACATCAATGCGCATGTTCATCCCCGAGACACATGGCCAATTGGATGACTGTGAAGGTGGGTACTGGCTGTGTCCCCATTGCACATTAGCAACAAACTCACAACCCCCAACGTAGGCACAGGTCCATGTCTTGAATAGGGCTGTGTGTAGGAATGACCAAATCGGTAGCAGGCCAGAAGTGGTGTCCTACATCACATGTGACGACAGAACTTCACGTCGCATACCTACTCACACACATCTGTGTGGACACATTCTGTAATGATTCATAACATTGCTCAACATGGTCAGAGGTTGGACACCATACTCACATTGCTGAAGACACGTAAGAGCACAGGTCTACCAGCAACTCTCCCAAAACAATGTCGGGCTCACAGAGGTGGAGCTGTCAGAAGGGACCCACCCCCATTGTACATGCGTCAGTCAGTTCCTCCATGTGTAGGGACGATGCTCATTGTGGCACACGAGTGGTCAATCTAATCAACACTCATCACAGTTAGACACCAGTGGTGTTGCGTAGACTTTATTGGCATGTGCGTGTCAGTACGGACAAGGCAACGGCCACAACAGGCAGGAACATGCTTAAGACACTTACACGCAGCATGGGTACATGTCGAGGTGCAGGAAATGGGGTTGGAAAAATGAACCCCAATCATCACGGATGGCAACGGTCTCAGCCCACCTTGCCTTGCTGGACGAGTCATGTGTTGTTTGGCGTATGCCCATTGCCCCGTGTGAGGGGGCACGACTTACAGCCCATGGGGTCTGCATAGTGCTCTGCCACCCGACTGCGCCGACTGTCTGCTCTGCTGACAGTGATCAGGTGAAAGGGTCCGACAAGTTCACATGTCGTGCTACATTGCCATGTGTGTACTCTCCCCCCAGCAGTGTGTCCGACTTGGTAACGTTGCCAGACGACGCTGTGCTGCTCCGACCATGGAACTGCATCACCTTGCACAGGTGTGTGTACACACGCGTAGTTCCACGCACATGCATACAGAGTCCAGACGAAGGCAGACATGTCCTCTGTTGTGGTGGGATGTGGGTACATTCCCCACGATGCTACAAGGTGTTGGGAGCAGTGCTGTGGGTGACAATCCGATGTGGCTGCAGGGACGTAGTTACTCGTCCATGAATGCCAGCGCAGCTTCATGGGCAATGTGTTCCAATAGTATGTCGTTGTCGGGTTCAAGGAACACCAGGGTGAGCCAATCCATTAACTGGTCCGGGCAGATGTGCTCAGTCCACGCCGTTTCCCCAATCCGCAACACAGCCCAATAGGGGAGCGCCTGGATGTGGTCACTGCACACGAGGAGTTGTGCATTCTCCCATGCGCAACTGCCAGCACATACGCCAAGGATCAGTGCATCCCATGCACGGCTATCCAGGTGACACTCCTGTTGGTGGGCCAACAGGGGGCGCACTGTCAGGTCATAATCCAATTCAGCTACGGTTGCGTTGGATAGGCAGACCTCCATGGGCCACTCGAATGTGCATGATCGACAGTGGAACCAGGGCTGGACGCAGGTGACGTAGGCAAGACGGAAACTCAGACGGAAACTGATTCGCAACACTGCCATTGGCAGGGATCCCAACAGATGCAGCATTCGGGCACGGTACAGTTCCACGTGACAGGGGTTGTGCATGTGCCCGGGAATGCAGGCCATTGCGTTTGTTGGTCTCGTGGCACTGGCACTCGTCTGACCGGCGGGTGTTCGGTGGACGATATGCCACAGCTCTGGGCAATGAGTCGTATGTGTGTGCGACGTTTGTACGTATGGGTAGTTCTTGACAATGTGTCAAGGGCATCCCTTGCAGGTGTCGGTCGTGCAGGGACAAGTGTGTGTGGGGTGTAGGCACGTTGGTGTTTCATTAGCGCAGTTCGTGGTGTGGGAGTCGTCGGAGGCTGGTATGGTATCTCACGCAGGGTGTGCCAGCCACATTCAGGACCAAGGTCGGGGGTTTGGTTGGCCTTGGGCCTTGTGTGTTGAGACAAAGGTGCTTTCATTCCTGATTTTCGTCTGACTACTGCTTGCATGTCTTAATTGTGATGTGGAGTTCGCGCTGACTTTGATGCCAGGCCTGTGATTTGTGGTGCACAGAGTTGGAGACACACGCAGCTGTTGGCATGTTTGCATGAGCCAAGGGCCCGATTGGCCTTGCGCTCCTTGTTCAGTCTCTCTCTTTCTGTCTGTTTCTTTCTCTCTCTCTCTCTTTGATGGGTGCCTGACACACCTTCTTATCTTGGGTATTGTCTTGCAGGTTGTGAGTCACAGTTTGTCCAGGGATGCCCCGCCATGACTCCTCAGGATAGTTGTTTGGTGACGTATTTGAATGTGACATTTTGTTTGGTCTTTCAATGGTGTATGTATGAATCAGGATCTCAGTGCGCACATGTATGTTGATTGTTGCAATTGTGGGACATCAGGCGGGTGCTTGTGGTCATGTTTCCGTGCAGTTGATGTGCTGTGTCTTGGTCCGGGGGAGGTGGGGGTGCCCATGGTGGGGCTGGGGGGGGTGGTCCTGGGGGTGGTGGCGGTGGGTGTTGTGGCCCTCTTGGGTGTCCGGCACGCATGTTCAGTGGCTCCATGGCATCTGTTGCCCTTCAGGTGTGGCTCTGGGCTGGGCTCCATTTTGTGGTGCAGGCTGTGCTCCGACTTTGCACCAGGTCAGGGCAGGTGTTAGTTTCCTGCTGCTAACGCGCCTTATCGCCTGTTTTGTGGTTTTATCGCTGATCGGGCTGGTCGTTGAGAATGTTGAGGTGTGGTGTTGTCGCGGGTTTTTGCTCGGGAACGCCTACTCTGCATCTCATTAGCGATAGTTGCAGATGTCATCTGTGGCGATGTTTTTTGAGGATGCTTTCGCAGGTAAACTGGTGTTATGGGCTGTTAACACCAGCTTGTGAATGTTGCGATACATTTATCTCGACTTTGGCTGCGATAAAGTGCAGTTAACTCGGCGATAGCTCCTTGATAATATGCCCCTAAATGTCTTGAAGAGACAGCGCATGCGCTGGCTATGCGAGACCTAAAAACAATGCTGCAAAGCAGGAGTTTGTTGCTGAGAACTAAACAGACAGTTCCAAACAGAAAAACCTTTGATAGAATGGATTCCCCAAACAGGGCACGCATTCTGACATACATTGACTGATGGGCCATTGGGAGATGGTCAAAGGTTTCCAGTCGAGGAGTCTGTGAAGTCTCCGACAGAGGAAACCTTGCGATACTGTGAATTTGTTGGAAGGGATGCTTGCTGCCTTTCGGTGAAATTCCTGCATCTGTTCTGTTATATCTAAATAAGGGCCTTAACATGCTCTCTTACAAAGAAGGAAGTCATAGAGAAGCAAGATAATATTTTTACAATTTAAGTTGAAGACGTGAGATTGTATAGTCAAGTCAATTTCTTATTGTACAGTTAGTTAAAACCTTAACAATAAAAGTTAATAAAAAGCTAATTAGTGCATTTTCTTTCAGAAACATACAACACAAGTTAAAATAAAATTTCATAAGAATCTTATAAAATATTATTGTATGAGATGTAATATAAGGGACGAGTTATCATCTTAGGTAAACCCTTCCTAATTAGTTTAGCTAACACGGAAGGAGGGGGGGGGGTGACACATCGGGTTGGTATAAGAAAGCCTGAAAGAAAATCCCTGTTGCCAGCTGGCTAAAGTGGCAGGTGTGTCATAATTTTGGATAGTCCGTATTTTAAAACCATTGGAATGAACCAAAATGTATCCAGAAAAGTACATGATGTGATGTCCTTATATTAAATCAATTGGCATGGAGCCAAGTGCAATTACAAGAAAGTGCAAAGGTAGTAATGAGTGGGGATGAGATTGTGTTTAACACTGCAAGACATTGGTGGCGATCAACTTTTTTCCAGCAAGCCTTAGGAATTTCGTATATCGAAGGTTCAAGATAATTTCCATAGCTTTTAGACTTTTCAGCAGTACCCTCCTTTCTTGAAGTAAGGCTGGGCATAGAAATGTAATATGTATAAGGTTTTCTTCCCGAGAATTGCACAATCTGCAGCAGTCCTTTGCAGCTGTCCTGTTCCATGACTTCCCATCGATTTCCCCGGGAAAAAGGCCAGAACGATATAGCATAAAGTCAATTCTTAAATGTCTTGATCACCCGGCCTCCAAGTAAGGTTGAGGCTTAAGTGTCTTGTACTCATTTAGGTTAGTCCAGGCATGCAATCTGGAGGATAAAATCTCTTTATCTGTTAGCACTGAAGTGTTTTTCATAATGCAGTTAACCAGCATTTTGAAGGCGACTGAAGATGTAGAGTTTTCCTATATTGCACGAAGGCCTAGGTCTTTAATGGCCAAATTGAGGTAAAGGCGAGCAGGGGCAGTTTCATTTGTTCGTGATGCCTGCCAGAGCGTTTGGCACAGTTGGCTTCCTGTAGAGTACCTGATTCTTTTCCATGTTTTTACGAAGTCCCCCTTCATTGTTATTGGCGGGTTGTAGTCCGAACTCCAGCCTTATCTGGGCAGGTAAAGCATTTGAGGTAGGTGAAACAGTGATCTAAATGTTTTAGATGAAATTAAGTTTAAAACTGCTCCATCTCTGCCACGAAGGCTTCACTTCTGTAAGAAATACACAGTATACGTTTTGCTCCTATTACTTTTCAGCAGAGGTAAAAAAACTTGGAACAGCCAAAACTCGTTGTAAGGTGTGAAAAGCAAGGATCAAGGTGCTACCTCTCTTCATCAGGTCTTTCCTATGCTGTTGAAAGGAGCTTCTTTTGTCAAAGAGTACCCTTAAGGATCTATAGGTTCTTGCCAACTCCAGTTGTTCGCCATGTAGGAACCATTTATGGCTTTTCCTGATCCTGCTGCTGACTTCCATGATATTAATATTTTTCAGATTTATTGCCATGCCATTGGTTGAAAAATATAGGAACAGGTCATAAATAAATAGTTGTAGCCCAATTTTTGTCGGGCTGAGCAGGATCACATCATCCACATATAGCAAGTTTGAAATGTGCATGGAACCTAATTTGGGGACATGCAAGTTTACTGTGTCCAGGCAGAAGATAAGTTGGCTAACAAAAGTTTAAACAAATATGACGCCAAAACACAGCCTTGCTTTAAGCCCCTGGAAGTTTGTATTTTTCTGGACAGGATGGAACCATCTCCCTTTCTCACCCTTGCCCAGGCGTCCGTAAACAGGAGCTGTATGGATTTTAGTAGGTGAGCCGGCATACCCCTTGATGATAGCTTTTGCCAAAGGTTACGGTTCATGCAATCGAATGTGGCCTTGTTGTCTACGTAACATAGATAGAGCGGTTGCTCTTTGTGCTTGAGCTTGTATATCATTAGAGATAATGCCAGAATATTAGTTGATGTGCCGGCCCCTTGGGTGAACCCAGTTTGATTCGGGGGGACAATGTGATTGTCATCGGCCCACCGCAGCAAATCTGTAAGTAGCAGACTAGCAAAATGTTTTGGTTCTGTTTCTACAGGGTGATTAAATAATAATTTGCTGGTTGGTGACGGTCCCCATTCTTGAAAATTGGGTTAAATATGGAGCCCCTCCAAAAGTCTGGAATGATTCGTTGTTGCAAAGCACTGTTAAATATTGTTGTTAGGGTAGCCGCCCGGTAAGTTGGATTTGATTTAAACAGTGCTTGCAGCAGACCGTTTGGTCCCGGGGCACCATCCTGGCTGTACCTTTGAACAACTGTACGTGTTTGTTCTTCCAGGAAGATATACGGGGTAGCTTCCGGACTTTAAGGTGGAGTTACAGTAGAATGACCCTGAATATCAGGTTAGAAAGGAGTCACTACAGGAGAGTCTTCAAAATGATCCTACAGGAACTTGACCCAGCTAGCCTCCGTTAGATTAGAGCTGGTGGCTGAGATAGGTTCTTGGTATAGAGTATTACCATTTTCAAGAAGTCCCTTGATTTTTTTCTTTTTTGAAAGATACTGAGCATTTACCCCAAAATTTTGTTTCAGATTGATATTCCCATATCATTTTCCGATAGATTTTATTTTAAGCGTTTCAAGGATCTGTGTATTTCAAGGTTGGCAGGATATTTCTTGGCATGTCTCCGGGTCTGATTACGCTCCTTCCTGACTGCACGGCAAAAATCAGATACTTTGATCCTTCTTTGATCTTCTGTGTTTCCAGTGTTTTGAGAAGGCAACATGCCGCTTGGAATGCGTTGGTGACCCATTAGTTTGTCAATGAAAAGTGACCATTTGGTGACTGGGTTAAGAGGATCCTTACTAAAGCAATGATTTGCTAGAGTTAGAGCTGTGTCCCCAATACCTTCTATGGTCTTTTCTGACCATCGGAGCTTCTGATAATTAATTGTACACTGCTCCCCTGGTACAGAAGGCGGTTTGTGATGGAGTTGGTTTTGTGTATTGATTTCTATTTTCTGTTGCCCATGGCCACTGTTGGTTGTTTTGACAATCTTAAATAAACTAACTAAGTAGAGGAAGGGGAGGTTAGCAGCTGTGTAGTCTAATGTGGAGTTTGAGACTGAGGAATAATAGAACCATTCTGATGGGGTGTCTTGCTGGTATCTTCCATTCAGTACACTTAGGCCTAGAGATTCTAGGCCTTTCACTAATGCAACCGCCTTGGCGTCTTGAGCTCTCCTGCTTCTGCCCCCCATAGACTGAGTAGGGACCGCCTATAGTTGGTCCTGCTGTATTATTAGGTCGTCTTGAGGAGATTCACTCAGTAGATTCATATTAAAGTCCCCTGTACCTAAAATATATGACGATAGTTGATCTTGCAGGCTGGCTAATAAGGTGCTTGAAAGTTTAGATATGCTTGAAGTCCTAGTTCCTAGATCTGAATGTATATAAAGATTTATCAGTAGGAGCAGTTTCTTGATTTCCTGGTGCCAGTTCAAGAGTTTAATTATTGGAATGTTTTCGTTCTCTGATTCCACCAATTCACTACAGGTCCTCAGTGCCAGAGTAATAAAGGTGACCAAGCTTTCCTTTGGGCGTCCTGACTTTTTTTGTTTTAATCACAGGGCTAAAATAGCCAGCGAAGCCGCCTATAGAAAATAGTTGAAGAGCCCATGTCTCTAGCAAGCAAATTATGTGATTACCTTTCAGAAGATGTAGAAGATTATTTTCCTGAGTTTCAGTTTGCACACCATTGATATTCCATGAGCACAGATTTAGACTTTACAATTGTTTCAATGCTTGGGGTTTATTAAATGTATTCTTTTTGCGGGCTCTCCAGTGTCATGAGCGGGTATTGCCATGTAGGGCTGCTGTAAGCCAGCCTCTGCTTAGCTTTATTTTGCTATTTTTGTCTGTTGCAGACGAGATATTGTGGGTTGGAGATGCTATTGTAGAAGATTTCACAGCAGGATTCCTAATAATTGAATATGTTTGTTTGTTCTGAGTTGTTTACATTTAGGTTCACCTTTAAAGGTGCAAGCGGAGCTGGATAAGCTACAGGAGGAGGGATGATTATTGTAATTCCCCATGCCAAGGAGTATTCTTTTTCCTGACGAACCATCTTTGCAGGGAGCTTCCTGGTCAGAAGAGTAGATTATTGTTTTTTGCCATCCAAGAAAAACAGAAATTCAATTGATTCTACATCTGCTGTGGTTATCTTATCAAGGGATGGTACTGATTGTAGTAACTTTAGGATGTTGCCCCGGTTAAGGATGTCATGCCTCCCTCTTGACTGATATAGCGGAGAAAATTTGTTTTAAATGAGAAATCGGGTGCTAAGAAGTGGTGGTAAGGCAGTCACCTGGCTATTGTGGTGTCTCCCGTTTCAGTAAGGCTTACTGACCAGTTGCTAGGGGAATCCGTTGTGTGCTGAGTTACCCTGGAGTTGGTGTTCACCAGCCTGGATAACAGGCTATATTGGTCTTCACAATTGTTGAGATTTGAGGGCTCAGGTCTGACTGCATTATTGGATGGATTTGCTTGATGTAGTTGAGCCGTCTCCCTCTACCCCATGGCTCCCCGAGCTTGTTCCGTAGGGGTACTGGGACCTTTATGAGATGGTGGGCTAGATGGCACGTTTTCTGAGATAGGAGGTTATGCATTCCCCCAGTTGGTACTTCTAGTGGAGTTTGATCTTTTTATTGTTCTTTGTTGACTCTGCCTCGAGTAAGATCAATCAATCAATCACGGCATTTATAGAGCGCGCTACTCACCCGGGAGGGTCTCAAGGCGCTGGGGGAGGGGGTAAGTTACTGCTCGAACAGCCAGGTCTTGAGCTGCTTCCTGAAGGCGAGATGGTCCTGGGTTCGCCGAAGGTGAGTGGGGAGGGAGTTCCAGGTCTTGGCCGCCAGGTAGGAGAAGGATCTTCCTCCGGCGGTGGTTCTGCGGATGCGTGGTACGGTGGCGAGGGCGTGGCTGGTTGATCGTAGCTGGCGTGTGGGCGTGTAGAAGGACATGCGGTCGTTGAGGTACTTTGGGCCCAGGTCGTGGAGGGCCTTGTGTGCGTGGGTGAGGAGTCTGAACGTGATTCTCTTGCTGACGGGGAGCCAGTGCAGGTCTTTCAGGTGTACGGTGATGTGGCTGTGTCGGGGGATGTCCAGGATGAGTCGTGCGGAGGCGTTCTGGATGCGCTGGAGTCTCTTTTGAAGTTTGGCTGTGGTTCCGGCGTAGAGGGTGTTCCCATAGTCCAGTCGGCTGGTGACGAGTGCCTGGGTGACGGTCTTCCTGGTTTCAGTGGGGATCCATCTGAAGATCTTGCGGAGCATGCGCAGGGTGTTGAAGCATGAAGATGAGACGGCGTTGACTTGTCTGGTCATCGATAGGGAGGAGTCCAGGATGAAGCCCAGGTTGCGTGCGTGGTCCGTTGGCTTGGGTGCGGTGCCCAGGGCCGGGGGCCACCAGGAGTCGTCCCAGGCGGAGGGTGATGAGCCCAGGATGAGGACTTCCGTCTTGTCTGAGTTCAGTTTAAGGCGGCTGTTCCTCATCCAGTCGGCGACGTCTCTCATCCCGTCGTGCAGGTTGGCTCTGGCGGTGGTGGGGTCGTTGGTGAGGGAGAGGATCAGCTGGGTGTCGTCGGCGTAGGAGATGATGTTGAGGTTGTGTCGGCGTGCGATGGCTGCGAGGGGGCTCATGTAGACGTTGAAGAGGGTCGGGCTGAGTGAGGATCCTTGTGGAACGCCGCAGATGACTTCGGTGGCTTCGGATCTGAACGGGGAGAGGCGGACTCTCTGGGTTCTTCCGGCGAGGAACGAGATGATCCATTCCAGTGCTTTCTCTCGGATTCCGATGTTGCTGAGGCGCTTCACTAGGGTGCGGTGGCAGACGGTGTCGAACGCCGCGGAGAGGTCCAGTAGGATGAGGGCAGCTGTTTCCCCGTTGTCGGTTAGGGTTCTGATGTCGTCGGTGGCTGCGATAAGGGCGGTCTCGGTGCTGTGGTTGGCCCGAAACCCGGACTGCGAGGGGTCGAGGGATCCATTCGTCTCGAGGAAGGCGGCAAGCTGTCTGTTGACGGTCTTCTCGATGACTTTGGCCGGAAACGGAAGGAGCGAGATGGGGCGGTAGTTCTTGAGGTCGGTGGGGTCCGCCGTTGGTTTCTTCAGGAGGGCGGTAAGCTCGGCGTGCTTCCAGCTCTCCGGGAAGGTGGCGGTGTGGAAGGAGGAGTTGATGATGTCCCGGAGATGGGGTGCGATGGTGGCGTCGGCTTTGTTGAAGACGTGGTGTGGGCAGGGGTCGGTTGGTGATCCGGAGTGGATGGAGTTCATCGTGCGGGTGGTGTCTTCGGTGTTGATCGGGGTCCAGTTGCAGAGGGTGGTGGTGGCGGGCATTGGTTCGGCGGTAGGGTGCGTTGTTTGTGCGTCGAAGCTGTTGTGTATGTCGGTGATCTTGCGGTGGAAGAACGCGGAGAGTGAGTTGCAGAGGTCTTGCGAGGGGTGATGTCGTTGTTTCCGGCGCTGGGGTTGGAGAACTCTTTGACGATGCTGAAAAGTTCCTTGCTGTCATGGGCGTTGTTGTCCAGTCGTTCTTTGAGTGCCGACTTCTTGGTGGCACGGATCAGCTGGTGGTGTTTGCGGGTGGCGTGCTTGAGGGCGGTCCTGTTGTCTGTGGTCTGGACGAGTCGCCAGGTTTTCTCGAGAGTGCGGCAGTTCTTCTTGGATTCCTTGAGTTCGTTGGTGAACCAAGGGGTTTTCTTGCTTCCGGGTCTGCTGGGAGGGTTTTTTAGTGGTGCGAGGTCGTCGGCGCAGGCGGTCAGCCACTTGGCGAGGTTGCTGGCTGCTTCGTTTGGGTCCGTTGTGTCGGTGGGTGTGTTCTGGCTGAGGGAGGCGGTGAGCTGCTCGGCGGTGATCTTGCTCCAGCTCCGGCGGGGAGCCTGTTGCGGGTGGTGGTGGGTCGCAGTCTTTCTGAAGCTGAAGTGGACGCAGCTGTGGTCGGTCCAGTGGAGTCCGGTGGCGTGGCTGAAGGAGATGTGCTTGCTGGACGAGAAGACGGGGTCAAGCGTGTGGCCGGCGTAGTGGGTGGGCGTGTTCACCAGTTGCTTGAGTCCGAGGTTGGCGAGGTTGTCCAGCAGGGCGGTGGTGTTTCTGTCGTTGTTGTTCTCCAGGTGGAAGTTGAGGTCCCCTAGGAGGATGTAGTCGGCGGAGGGCATGGCGTGCGGGCTGATGAAGTCTGCGATGTCTTCGCTGAATAGTGTGCGTGGTCCCGGGGTCTGTAGATGAGGGTGCCTCGGAGGGTGGTCTTGGGGTCCGTGTGTATCTGGAAGTGTAGGTGTTCGGCGGCGGTGAAGGTCTCGTCGGAGTTAGTCGAGATGCGGATGGTGTTCTTGTGTACGATGGTTTCATTGTTCCCCAAGTTTGTTGTTCTTGTGCCAGGAGCAATTTCTAGGCTTATTCTTTTTTTTTCTTGCTTTGCGTAACTTCTTTCTCCGTTTTTTTGACATTACAGGCTCTAGAAGCAATTGATGCTCAAATTGGGATTCACTAGCATCCTTCGCACAATGTGTGTCAGTGACTGAGTCTGGGAGGTCTCTGTCCTCCATTAAGGCTGTAATGTGAGAAAGTGAGTCGTCTTTCGGGGGCCCTTCGTACTCTTTTGTTCTTTTGCATCCGATCACTGGAGGAAGCTGTTGAGCAATGATTGCGGGTCATTGCTGTGCCAAGGAGATTTGAGACTTATTTTTAGATCTTCTACGAGAATGGTTAGAGCCTCAGCAGGGATTGTTACAAGTTTGTTGACCACTGGGGCACAGGTACAGGCTATACTGGTTGTAGCCGCGTACGCTTGTGTGCGGGTGATCAGATTATTTAGTTTGGCCAGCTTCTGATCAATTTCATAGACTGAGATGGTCATAAGATTCAATAAATCTACTTGCACATCCATTTTATTAGACTGATACGTTAAGGCATTGAGAGTTTGTTGAGATGTTCTAAGCAAAATTTTCCAAACCCTACCTGGGTCTGTTGTTGTGGGAGGACCATGCATTAGACTGATGTCCGCATGTTGCTCCTCCAGCACTTTTTGATTTTTTTGAGAAGTAGGTGAGATGCACTTTGAGAGGCCCAGACTCACATGTTGGGGTTCCAAGAGGCCAGATCCTTGTTGGTATGTTGAATTAGTGCCTAAACTGCTTTGCTCTTTATTCATTTCCACTATTGCTTCAATTTGGAGTGGAGCCCCATTTGTTGATAGCAATCTAGAGGATGTCTGGGGTAACTTTTGTTCTTGGGAGAGTCGTGGTGTCAAAGATCCCAGTGAAAGAAGCTCCAGGTCGCTAACCGGGCCCCAGGCAAACTCTTTGCTCGCCTCGAGCTCTATCTTGGGGAAAGAGACCAGGCGCCCTCCTGAGGTTCTGAATTTAGAATTGAAGTTTGTGGAAAACTACTATTGCTTTTTGTTGATGAGATTGGCTCTGGGAGAGAGTTCGAGTCACATGGAGTGGCAAAAATGACTCCGACTGGGTCTTTTAGAAAGTCACATTTTTCTGGAATTTTTATTGGTCTCTCAAACATGCGTGCTACAAGTGAAATTAAGAGCTGATTTTCCCTTGCTGGTTTAGCCTGGACGCTATTTGCTGATAGTAGAGGTTGAGGTATTTTCCTCCTTTTTGTCAGCATATGTGGTACCCTTTCACGACCTGACCGCATGATGGAATCTACACTACTTCTGATCCTTCTAGGCGCTTTGTTAGAGACTTGCTCCTTTTCTGCACAGCCAGAAAGCATGTTTGTGGTAGGAGGTTCAAGAAAGACCCCTGACAGCTATTGGCTGGATTTTATCATCTTGTAACTTTCAAAACAGTTCAGGTAGTTGCTGAGGTTCAACATTCCAGAGGTAAGCTGCCCACTCCTTTAGCTGGAGTCAGGGACCCTTAAAAGATCTTCTGGCAGAAAGCAGATAAAGCTACTGGGCGATATCTGAAAACAGAGAAAATATGTGAAGAGTTTCTGCGAAGCGCTTATTTGCTGGCCAAGGCGGAGGGCGGAGGCAATTGCAATCCAAGCAGGGAGGGTAGTTGCCTTTAAAGTAGAATAGCTGGACTTGGGCCTGTTTGGGGCTGAGGCAGGGTACAGCAGTTATTACTGTCCCCTTTCCAGAGAGTTTGCAGCTGGTTGTAGGTGCGGGGTAACACACCCGGACGCACGCCGCACCCAGCCTAGCTGGGCTACTTCAGCAAACTCGGGGCTCTACCTTTAGCTGTGAGATTCGAAATCACTGATCCGTCATCTTAGTTGCCGCTCCCTCTGCTTAGGCAGGTCACACTGATCGGTCAGGGGTCACTAGACAGGCGCTAGGCAGTCACTCACCAGTACATTGAAGCGCCATCTCCCCCTTCTCCTAACTGGGCTGGTGTTATGTCGTAATGTGATGTACCTTTGTTCTGTGAGCGAGGCATGGAATGCTTGTTGCATTCTTTCACGTCGTTCCAGTCCGGAGTCAGTTACTGTTTGCTCCGCGGACTGGAAGCCGTGCTGCCTGGCCCTCACCTGTTCTTCTCCATTAAAGTACAACCTTACAATAACCTGTGTTGTGCCATCATTACAATTGGCGACGATTGTTACCTACGCGTGGAAGCCAGCTTTCAACTTTAAAGGGAGCGAAGAAGGTTGAGTTTTCTTCGATTCTGCAAAGGGAAGGAAAAAGGAATAATCTTCCATAGGAACTTACCAACCCTCCGGATCAGAACCTTCACCTTCGTCCATCTTCAATTTCTGGGAGCCTATAAGTGAGTTGTAGCGATTGGCACTCCGCATTTACCGTTGGTGCTTGCCTGCTGCGTCTTTCAAGCAGCGGCAACGTTCCAACGTCAAGCTCCGTGACGCGCATCCTCAGACTCATCATCCTGATGTCATTGCGCTAGGTCACGCAACCTGACCTTTACGTGGCGGACATTTTAGCTACACAACTCCATGGCAACAAGACATTTCATCGTTTTTGCCGGTAAGCTCATTTTGATGGGAGCAAGGCAGAAAACGGACTGATTTTCTTCGGAGACATTGCGGAACAGGTGAGGAAGTCGGGGAGGCGGATACTTAGGAATTTAATATTTTTCTTTATTGTGTACTTTTGCTGCATTTGCGAACGCTGGACCAGCATATTAACACACTTACAATATAACTTTCCACTACATACCAATTGATACCTATATTTGAAGGAGTATAATCTAGACGTATATAGCTGTCACTTTTATATTTAACTACTTTATGGAAAAAGGTGATCATCAAGTTCAAGAAGAAATGGCTCAACAAAATTTTACTATAAGCCCTCCTCATTCCTTTTGGTCATCAGGATCGCGTCCAACTATGGAGTGGTTAGAATGGAAAAATTATTTTGTAAATTACATTAATGCTGTAGATGAAGCAGGTAAAATGAAAGCAGATCAAAAGAAAAGAATTCTTTTACATTCTTTGGGTCCTGTAGGGATAAAAACGTATAATCGTATGCCCAAGATGATAGCAAATGCAGAAATAGATGATTTTGAGGCAGCTTTGAAGGACTTGGATAAATATTTTGCACCTAAAGTCTGCATGGGAGTGGTGCGTTACAAATTTTTTCAGAGGAAACAGAACAAAGGTGAACCGGTAGATGACTATATTGATGAGTTGAAGAGACTTGCCATTGACTGCAGGTTTGGCAACCTACACGATGAATTACTAAGAGATCAATTAGTCATGCATTGCGAGAATTCTACAATACAGGAACGCTTATGGGTAAATGGTGACTCGCCTTTGGAGGATATACTTTCTATTGTAAGGAAGGCTGAAATGTCTGGAAGGTGTGCCACACAACTCAAGGATTATGACAAAGACACAGGAGCGGTCCTTAAAGTTCAGAGCACTAACCGTGGACAACAGCAACACAGCATGGGCAAAACTTCCAATCAAACACAAAGAAATCTATGGAGGGACAAAGAACCGGAAGACAAGCGATGTTATCGTTGTGGAAGTAAAGAACATTTAGCGTTCAGCAGGAACTGCCCCGCTGCAAAGAAAAGATGTAGTATTTGTGGATTGATAGGCCATTTTAGTAAAATGTGTAGGAGAAGGAGAAGCAATGTTAAATATGTATATGAGGATGAAGATGTTAATGAGCCTGACGCTGACAAAGAAAGTAATGATTGGGAGTGTGTTAAAAGTGTCCAGGGTAACTTTGTGATTAACATCACGGATAATACAGTGAAGGATAAGCCCATATGTGATATATCCATTGGGGGAGTAATAATTAAGGTGTTCGCTGATTCAGGATCACCTTATACTATAATTGATAAGGAAATCTGGAAGGAAAAATTTATCAAAAAAATTGGCGAACAATTAATTAGTACAGATGTTAATCCAATGAGCTTCACGGGGAGAGAATCAATATGTTGGGGTTCAGATGGATGACATTTCTATTTAAGGGGAGATCTGCTAGAGGGAAATTATATGTAGCAGAATTTGGTCCTTCCGTTTTAGGTTGGATGGACCAAAAGAATTTGCAAATTATTTTGGACCCCAACAGTGAAGAGAAGGTACTCATCGTGGATGATTCTAGTAGACTACAAGATGATATAAGTAGATTATTCCCAAAAGTGTTTAGTAAGGATTTAGGATCACTTAAGGGTTTCGAACACTCCATTGTGCTTAAAAAAAAATGCTGTACCTAAGATACATAAGGTGAGGCCCATTCCTATACTCATAAGGGATGAAGTTGCAAAAGAGTTGGAAGGGTTGTTGGAAAGGAATGTAATTGAAGAGGTGGAAAGTTCAGAATGGATTTCTCCGGTGGTGGTGGCGCGCAAGGGGAATGGTAAAATCCGTCTATGCATTGATTTGTACCACCTTAATAATAACATCGTTATCGATAGGTTTCCTCTGCCCAAGATCAATGAAATGGTGTCTTCCCTCAAAGGCACTAGTTGGTTTTCCACCATTGACTTGTCAGCAGCTTACCATCAGGTGGCGTTGTCGCCTGAGTCAAGGAAGCTCACTGCGTTTATAACACCTTACGGTTGTTATCAATTTAAACGCATGCCTTTCGGCCTCGCATCTGCGGCTGCTATTTTTCAGCGTTTAATGCACAAGTTGCTGGGGAAGATGAATGGTGTTAAATTTTTCCAAGATGACATTTTAGTAGCTGCCAAGTGCAAGGAGGAACACAATTGTAAACTCAAAGAGGTTTTGAGTGTGTTACAAAATGTTGGTTTAACTGTCGAAATCAGCAAATGCAAATTTGCTCAGAGGTGCGTTTCCTATCTAGGACATGTTATTTGTCAGGATGGTGTAAGACCCAAACCATCTCTAGTTAATACTATTGTTGACTCACCTGCTCCTACTAGTAAGGAGGAGGTGAAATCGTTCTTAGGAATGGCTGAGTATTGCGCTAAGTTCATCCAAAATTTTGCAAGTAAAGTGTTCAACACGAATGTAGGTTTGGCAACCTACACGATGAATTACTAAGAGATCAATTAGTCATGCATTGCGAGAATTCTACAATACAGGAACGCTTATGGGTAAATGGTGACTCGCCTTTGGAGGATATACTTTCTATTGTAAGGAAGGCTGAAATGTCTGGAAGGTGTGCCACACAACTCAAGGATTCTGACAAAGACACAGGAGCGGTCCTTAAAGTTCAGAGTACTAACCGTGGACAACAGCAACACAGCATGGGCAAAACTTCCAATCAAACACAAAGAAATCTATGGAGGGACAAAGAACCGGAAGACAAGCAATGTTATCGTTGTGGAAGTAAAGAACATTTAGCGTTCAGCAGGAACTGCCCCGCTGCAAAGAAAAGATGTAGTATTTGTGGATTGATAGGCCATTTTAGTAAAATGTGTAGGAGAAGGAGAAGCAATGTTAAATATGTATATGAGGATGAAGATGTTAATGAGCCTGACGCTGACAAAGAAAGTAATGATTGGGAGTGTGTTAAAAGTGTCCAGGGTAACTTTGTGATTAACATCACGGATAATACAGTGAAGGATAAGCCCATATGTGATATATCCATTGGGAGAGTAATAATTAAGGTGTTCGCTGATTCAGGATCACCTTATACTATAATTGATAAGGAAATCTGGAAGGAAAAATTTATCAAAAAAATTGGCGAACAATTAATTAGTACAGATGTTAATCCAATGAGCTTCACGGGGGAGAGAATCAATATGTTGGGGTTCAGATGGATGACATTTCTATTTAAGGGGAGATCTGCTAGAGGGAAATTATATGTAGCAGAATTTGGTCCTTCCGTTTTAGGTTGGATGGACCAAAAGAATTTGCACATTATTTTGGACCCCAACAGTGAAGAGAAGGTACTCATTGTGGATGATTCTAGTAGACTACAAGATGATATAAGTAGATTATTCCCAAAAGTGTTTAGTAAGGATTTAGGATCACTTAAGGGTTTCGAACACTCCATTGTGCTAAAAAAAAATGCTGTACCTAAGATACATAAGGTGAGGCCCATTCCTATACTCATAAGGGATGAAGTTGCAAAAGAGTTGGAAGGGTTGTTGGAAAGGAATGTAATTGAAGAGGTGGAAAGTTCAGAATGGATTTCTCCGGTGGTGGTGGCGCGCAAGGGGAATGGTAAAATCCGTCTATGCATTGATTTGCGCCACCTTAATAATAACATCGTTATCGATAGGTTTCCTCTGCCCAAGATCAATGAAATGGTGTCTTCCCTCAAAGGTACTAGTTGGTTTTCCACCATTGACTTGTCAGCAGCTTACCATCAGGTGGCGTTGTTGCCTGAGTCAAGGAAGCTCACTGCGTTTATAACACCTTACGGTTGTTATCAATTTAAACGCATGCCTTTCGGCCTCGCATCTGCGGCTGCTGTTTTTCAGCGTTTAATGCACAAGTTGCTGGGGAAGATGAATGGTGTTAAATTTTTCCAAGATGACATTTTAGTAGCTGCCAAGTGCAAGGAGGAACACGATTGTAAACTCAAAGAGGTTTTGAGTGTGTTACAAAATGTTGGTTTAACTGTCGAAATCAGCAAATGCAAATTTGCTCAGAGGTGCGTTTTACTTTTATGTCATGAGGGGCATTTTGGTATTGTTAGAACAAAAATCGTTGTTAAAGGGGCATTTTGGTGGCCTGGTATTGACAAGGCTGTGGAGAGATTTGTAAGAGACTGTGAGACTTGTTCATCTGCAGACAAATGCTTAAAAACTTTGAAACCTCCAATGAGTCAAGGTCTCATTCCTAACTTACCATGGGAGGTGATTGCTGTGGATATCTTTGGTCCTGTGGGAGAGTCAAAGGAGTATGGTTTGGTTGCCATCGATTTATTTTCTAAGTGGCCAACAGTAAAAATTGTTGAAAGAGTTGATACCGATGTTGTTTTAAAGTTCCTGGACAAATTGTTCATTAAGGAAGGGTTACCGGCAAGCATTTTAAGTGACAATGGGGTGCAGTTTACGTCTAAGAGAGCAAATGAGTATTTTGATAGAGTAGGCATCAAGCATAGAACTACTGCCCTTTATAATCCTAGTGGTAATGGCACTGTCGAGCGCTTTAATCGGGTAATTAAGGGTGTCATTCAAGCGGCCATGAACAAAAGGAATGATTGGAAACTTGAAGTGCATAAGGCAGTTTGGGCTTATAGGATCACCACCCATGATGCCACTGGATTGTCCCCCTTTGTTATCATGAGAGGTAGGAGACCCAGATGTAAATTTTCTCCTGCTTGGCTTTGTGACGGCACGCTGCAACAATGGTCTGTTACGGATGTCAGAGATAGACTTATTCAGGTACATGATAAGAGTAAGTCCTATTATGATAAAACCCATGGTGTGAAAGAAGTACAAATCAAAATTGGTGATTTTGTTACAGTGAAGAGACCTGGTAAAATTCCAAAGGGTGAAAATCAGTTTGGTCCGCCACAAAAGGTTGTGGAGCTTTTGTGTAATGCAGTGCGTTTGGATGATGGTAGAGTGTGGAATTTAAAGAGCATTGCTTTATGTTCAGGGAGGAATTTCAGTGTTTTACTTGAGGGTTTGAAGTGTTCTGATGGTGTTAAGGACACTGAATGGATGGAAGATTTTCTTGACCCAGGAGCTATGCCCACTGCCGCTTTTCCGGTCGTCAGCTTGGAAAAGGAGGTGGTGGAGAGTGCGGGCAGAAAGAGCGATCCGGCTGTGGAAGTGTCGTCGGAAACCACGGATGTTTTACAAGGGATGACATCTGGAACGAGTGACATGATTACTGACTCCACTGACGCCACTGAGTCGGCTGTGGTAGCAGATGGTGTCAGTGTTAGTGGTACCAGAAAGAGAGTGCTCCCCGGATGGCTCAAGGAGTTCGTTATGTGGTTATAGAGTAATTTAGTTATTCAATTTTGTATCTTTATGTTTTGCATTTTCTCTTTGTGTAAAAGGGGGGGGGATGTGTTATGTCGTAATGTGATGTACCTTTGTTCTGTGAGCGAGGCATGGAATGCTTGTTGCATTCTTTCACGTCGTTCCAGTCCGGAGTCAGTTACTGTTTGCTCCGCGGACTGGAAGCCGTGCTGCCTGGCCCTCACCTGTTCTTCTCCATTAAAGTACAACCTTACAATAACCTGTGTTGTGCCATCATTACAGCTGGGATGTGCTGTGCTGCCAGTTGTTCGCGGATGTACACCTACCTCCAAGGCACCTCTGAGGCACCTCAGCAGGGGGGAAGGCTGGAACTAGTCACATACTGATCACATAGCGCAAATTCAGGAGTAATTTGCAGAAAGCAAAGCAGCGAGCAGGCAGCGCGAACCCTGTTTAACTCCTGTCTCCAGACTCCGGCTGCTGCACACACCAAAAGCCCCCAGGAGCCGCAATGTTCCCCCGGCCTCCCCGGACGGTTTCTGGCCGGCGGTTGCTATGGCGAAGTTGTGGCATTATGAGGAGACGGGAATGCAGCAATGTGAGGACGGCGATATGGGCAATATGGGCGGTTAGCAGTGTAGCGGTACGCTCAGACTTGGGGCCTGGGCTTGGAGTTCACGGGTGCTCCGTGTGGCTCTCACACAGCGACAAGCATATATATTCTAAGAGCCAAATGTACAAAAATGAGAACTGCAATTTCCAAATTGTGATTGTGATTCGCAACTAGGAAATTGCATTTTCTAATGTAGGAAACCTTTGTACTTTTAAATAGCGATTCCCAGCGGATGGCAAAATGACCTACCTCATGAATATTAATGAAGTAGGTTGCAGTTTGAGACCTATAACGAATGCTAGCCATGACAGGGATGGAAGCCTGCTGTGGTCAGAAGACACCATGTTTGTGATTGCTTTTACATAAAGCAACCTTTTTTTTTTTAAATAAATGCAGCCCGTTTTACTTACAGGAATACGGGATGCATTTAAAAAAAAAAAGAATGAAACTTTTAAAAAAATTAAAAAAATGTATTAGTACATTTTCTATTATCAATGCATATCAAACTCCCTTTTGGCACATAAAGGAGCACAAAGCCATACATTTCTCTCATCTGGTTACAGAAATCTTGCGTTTCCGGCAACATCAACATACATCTGTCCAGGTTCATAGCAATTGACTCTCATTGGACACCCACCTCCCGCCTCCCCACAGGTGTATGTGTACCTGTGTCAGCCTCTTCCCGGGTTGTGATTAGAGTCTGCGACCCCACCGTGTACCGTTAAGTTCCAGCCCATAGTACCTGAGCCAGGGACGCCAAATCTTGAAAGAAAATTGGGGGCAACCTCTCATTTTATATGTCACTTGCTCCGCCCCCATATACATGTCCATCCCAGCTTCCCACTCCCTCAGAGTTGGGGCCTGCGGCGCTCCCCAGTGTTTGGCTATGTCTCTCTTGGACACTGCCATCCCCAGATTGCAAAAGATGAGGTTTCGCCTGGGTAGGTCTATGTCTGAAGGTATGCCCAACAATGCATACTTGGCGTCTCTCAGCAACTGTAGCCCCAATATCTCGCTTAGCTCTCTTGTTATTTTGGCCCAGTACCTTTGTATGTGCGTGCATTCCCATAGGATGTGTATGAATGTGCCACTATCTGTCGTGCATCGAAGGCAGCCAGAGGATTCCGCCCATCCCATTTTATGGAGTCGGGACCTTGTAACGTACGCCCTGTGGAGGATTTCGAACTGAATTAAACGTAGCCTTGATTTGATTGCCATCTCCCTTGGGTACATGAGGGCAGCCTCCCAGTCTATGTCCTCTAGGTTGCCCAGGGTGATCTCCCAGCATCTTCTCAGGGCCCTAAGTTGTCTGGGACATTATTTATTAGGGTCTTATAGTTCCAGGAAATAGCCTTCTCTGTTATCTCCCCTTGCAGGAGTCTGTCCCCCAGTGGTGCGAACTCGGGGGTGTTTGCAATATCTATTCCATCTGTGGTCCATGTGTGTTGTAGTTGCATGTATTTATATCTCTGCCTGTCCCCCAGCTGGAACTCTCGTTGCAGAGCTTCTAGCGTGATCAGAGTGCCTACCTTCATCAAGTCTCCTACTTTAGAGATTCCGATCACATCCCAGTCTTTGAACCCCTTCAATTTCCCTATGTTTGGGAGGCGCGTGCCTTCCCATAGTGGGGTCTCCCTCGTTACCTTCTTATTCCAGCCCATTTGTTTCTCTGCACCCTTCCATGCCTCCACTGTCCTCTGAGTGGCCGGTAGTAGGTGTTTAGCGCCCCTCCCCGTATATGTAGTGTAAGTGTGAGTTCGTCTCAAATTGGCGTCGCTCCAGTGCATATGCCGGGTGTCTTCCCGGCAGGTGTCCTCACTCGTTAATTGCTATCAGGTGTGCTGCCCGGTAGTAGGATCTTATATCCGGGAGGGCAATCCCCCCGTTGTATTGATTGCTGTGTAATGTGTGGAGCGCGATCCCAGGTTGCCCTCCACCCCAAAGGAGCGTGCGCACTTGTCTATCTATTGTCCTGAAAATGTCCTCCGGGATCTTGTAGTTTGTATTTTGCAAGATGTATAGAAGTTTGGGGAGCGTAATCATCTTATACATTGGCACTCTACCCAGTAATGTTAGGGGCAGCCGTCTCCATCTTTCCACGTCCACATGAAAATCTGCCACTACCGTTTGGAAGTTACGGGTGAGGCTGCGGGGAGTGTCTGTAGATATGTACATCCCCAAGTATTTAAACCGCTCAGTGGTTACTTGTAGGTCTCTGGGAAGTTCTCGTATCTCTAGGGGCCCCCCCCACCGGGTAAAGAATTGATTTGTCCCAGTCAATCCTGTAACCTGCATATTCTCCGTATGTCCCGAGCACTTGGAAAAGGGCCGGAATCGTGGATGAGGGATTAGTGGCATACAAAAGGACATCATCCGCATAAAGCGAAATGCGTTCTACCCCCCCCCCGCTTGCTGTGAATCCCATCACCCTCTGGTGCGATCTGATGAGGCATGCCTGTCTAGTGCCTCTTCCTATTGGAACTCCTCTGACATTGCCCCATTAACACGCACCCTCGCACGTGGCGAACTATAAAGCATCTCAATCCACGCCATGAATTTGGGTCCAAACCTGAACCTCCTTAGTATCTGCCACATGACCGGCCAGTGAACAGCGTCAAAGGCCTTTTCGGCATCAAGGGAGAGCAGCATGTGTGGGTCCGTTCTGTCTTGAACCGTGCTTAGCCAGTTCGCTAGATGCTGTAGGTTAAACCTTGTCGCCCTCTCTGGCATATACCCCGACTGGTCGGCGTGAATAAGGGAGGTGACAACTGAGGCCAGTCTGTGCGCTAGGATGGAGGCTAATATCTTCACCTCCATGTTTAGGAGAGAGATTGGCCAGTATGCCCCGCACTCCGTTGCCAGCCTCCCAAGCTTATGAATTACCACCACTGTTGCGTTCCGCAGGCCGGAAGGTAGGGTGCCCTCTTCCCGAGCCGCCTAAAACATCTCGAGGGGGTGCGGTCCTAATAATCTGGAGTTCGCCTTGAAGAGTTCCGCCGGCAGACCGTTAAGTCCTGGGGTTTTCCCTGTTTTTTGTTTGTGTATGGCCCCCGTCACCTCCTCAAGTGTGAACTCTTCCTCAAGAGCCTCCTGATCATCTGGAGACAAGACAGGGAGATCTATTTCGCTGAGATATTCCTGGATCTGAGTTTTACCCACCCGCGTCCTAGCCTTGAAGAGATCAGCATAATATTGTCTGCAAAGGCGTTGGCAATGTCCAGTGCTGTAGAAAATGTCTGCCTGGCCCTGTGGATGGTATTCACCCATCTGGATTCCGTCTCTTTCTTTCCCAGCCATGCCAGGAGCCTTCCAGCCCAATCCCCTGTCTCATAGAGGCGATGCCTCGAGGCAAGATACAGCATTTTTGCCTCTTGGCGTGCCTTCGCTTGATATTCAGCGTGAGTGACTTCTATCTGGCGGAGGGTGGAATGACTGGGGTCTACACCCATGACTTGTTCCAAGTGCAGGAGTTTGCTTTCAAGAGCCACAATGTCTTGCGCCTCTTTCCTGTGCTCATGTACGATCGGGTTTTGGGCTCTATCTCTTAACACTGCCTTGTATGCCTCCCACAGGACCACTGCCAATGTTATTGTTCCTTTATTTTCTAGGAAGTACAGCTCCGACTCTACTCTCATCTCCTTCGCTATCACTGGGTCTCTGAGTTCCCAGGCATTAATTCTCCACCCCCCGTCCCTCCACGGGTCCCCCCACCCACCGTGAGCCACAAGGGGGAGTGATCAGACAACCCTCACACCAAGTACTCCACCCCTGTCACCTTTTCTAGTTCCCCCGCTGGAGCAAAAAAATAATCTAGTCTGGAGAACACCCTGTGTGCGCCCGAGAAGTAAGAGTATGCCCGCTCAGCAGGGTGATGCCGGCGCCAGATATCTTGTAGTCCCAAGGTGAGGGCAAATTCGGCCAGCTGTGTGTTCCCTCCCCCCCCCGTCGCTCCAGAGCGGTCTATGCTAGGATCGGCCACATTGTTAAAATCTCCACCCACCAGGTGCATGGGGGGGGGGTCCGAAGCCAATAGAACCTCTGTCACTTTCTCTAGTGTCTGTCGTTGTAGTCGAGGGGCACGTAAACACTAACTAATGTGATGTCCCTGTGTCCCCATGTTCCCGGTACCGCCACATATGTGCTGTTTGGGTCAGACCAGGTGTTGGAGATACAAAAGTGTACAGTTTTTCTAATGAGTATTGCCACCCCTCTAGATCCCAAGGAAAATCCAGTGTGGGCCAGGGTGGTGTATGTGCCTCTCCCCAGAAAATTACAGCGCGTCCCTCTAAGGCAGAGGTCTTCAATCTGTGGGTCGCGACCCCCAGGGGAGCCGTGGAGTCATGGGAAGGGGGTCGCCCTCTTCATTTACAGAAGTAAACTGTCCCAGACTGTTTCTTCCAGCAGGTAAAATGCTTTCCCTGGAGTGTTATTCAGGGCTGTACTGGGAAATCGAAGCCAGGCAGACAGCTAAACACGCCTTTCTAGCAGCGTGCTGCTGGCCTGAATTAAATGCAAATGCACACAAGTTAATCAGCAAATGTAAGGGATTTGCAGATTAACTTGTTGTGCACATTTGCATTTCTTTCAGGCCAGTCGCACACTGGCAGAAAGGTGTGTTTAGCTGTCTGCCTGGCTTTGATTTCTCAGGACAGGAGAGTGAATCACTTGAAGCTTTTTGAGTGGTAGTGCACAGAGTTAACTGTGCTGTGACGTGCTTGCTTTTAATTGTCATTGTATTTACATAGTGCTTACTATCCCTGAGAAGGTGTTGAAGGGACAGTTATGTAAAACAAAATGCATTTCATAGGGTTTGGGTATTCCTAAAATCTATGGGCCTCATTTACAATGAAATAGTGTAGGGCAGCTCCGCAAGTATTTATGCTGCGCTGCCGTACACCAATTCAAAAGGGCAAGAATGGACCGTATTTATAAGATACGGTGCATTCCTGTCTTTTCTGCCGGCACACAATTTGTTGCCTAGCACCAACGCAGGCACCCTTGCACCATGGTGCAAGAGTGTCTGCATTGTTGGCAGGATTGTTTTTGTGCAGGGAGGCACACCTTCCTGCGCAAAAACAATCCATGGAGGCTTTTTCCTCTTTCTATGTGTGCTACACATAGATAGTGGAAACAATTGTGGAGAAATAAAAATATTTCTGCTTGTTACCCATCCCCTGGGGCAGCGTACAGTTTTGACGCATCCTCAGGTTTACAGATCCTTGTAAATCTGGAAATGTGTCAAAGCCCATGGGAAAACCCCCATCAACGTCCATGGAACACCCCCCTAACGCAGTGTAAGGCAACGCATCGACTTGCGCTGCTGCCTTACACCATATCTAGGAGGCCATGAAAAGCCACGCAAAGTGACTTTGCGTGGACTCGTAGATATAGGTCAAGACTCTGCGCAACCAGAGCGCCATAAAAAGTGGCACACTGGCAGCGCACGGGGCTTGTAAATAAGCCCCTATATTTTGGAAGCAGCCCATATATTTTGGAAGCACCATTTTATCGTAAAAACTTTTGCGCATTTTGTAGCAGTCTATCTTATACTGTGTGTAATGCAAGTATAAAATAAAGACTTACATATTCACAGGGCTTTCTGTCACAGGCTATGACCTCGTAACACTAAAAATACACAAGTCACTATTCTCCACTGCACGAAACACGATTTAATTCTGTGGCTCTCTGGTTTCACACAGACCTTTGCAGTGCATTAACTAATAGAGGTTTCATAATGTACTATAGTGCATTTCCCACTGAGTAACAACTTTTTAAAATGTATTTATTATTCATTGAAGCTGCCCGTTATTTATTATGTAGCTACCCGACGGTGAAAGACCTAAAAAACGTACCTATTTTTTAATTATGATGAATGATGTTCAGCTACCTCCAGTTACATGCAGCTGTAAATGCCAAGCCGTCAGCATCCCATGAAATATAGTATGGTTTTCCTCTAATGCCCTGCAATAAAGTTGCAGCCCATGCATTACAGCTATTATACCAAGGGCCACTGGAATTATGTGATTGTGCGGCCGCAGCGATTTTAGCATAATTATAGATTTGCCACATTTGCCACACAATCCACCATCTGCCGCATAATCTGTCGATTTCAACAAAAACAAAATATTTAATCAAAAGGTGAAAAAGTTACTAAAAAGCCGCAACAGATGTTGCCGCTCAGTAGAAGGCCCTTTGTAAAGCTGTACTGGTCACCTTTTTGTTGCTTATTGCTATATTTGGGTGTTACACTGGTACTAATGAGGTGCAACCACAGATTGACCGTTTCTCTGGAGAACATTTATGGTTGTCAATGATAAGGAGTACTAGGTTCTAGAAATTTTTGTCGGGAAGGGGTCCTTATACCTGAAACATTTTGATGGGGGGTCTCGGCATCAAAAAGTTTGAAGACCACTGCTCTAAGGTGTGTCTCCTGGAGGAGCACTATGTCCGGCTTCAGTCTTTTTTGGTATTTAGCCACCAGGCCTCTTTTAATTTGATGTCCGAGGCCATTAACGTTCCACGTCATTACTGTGTAGCTCTTCTCAGCCACACCCTGTGGGGTTGTCTCTTCCATGTCCAAACTGAATGTTGTGTCCCAGTGTGCTACCTGCGTCTCAATGTGCCTTTACTTTGCCTCTCTGTGCCATTGTTGGAATCGGATTTCGTCCTTTTATGTCCTCCTCCTGAACCTGAACCCCCCAACTCCCCCCACCCCACTCTCTCCCACTTCCCACGCACTTTAACCCTAAATGTCAACATGACAACTGTGTCGTAGGATTAGCCTGAGAGGTCTATTACACCCCTCCCCCCCTCAACAATAAAGTTAGTTAACTAATGGGAACAAGGGTCCCGTGGGGCTCTATCGCCCAGACTCAAGTCCTCCCTAACTTGGGCTGGTTAAGTCTCTATGGGCACCTAGTGCTCTCTTACTGTCCCTTCAGCATCCAACATGCCCTGGATCTCAGCCTTCTTTGCGCACGTCCGGCGTTGTAGGTCGAGGCATCTCCCCAGTCCCGTCTACAACGTCTGGCTCTTCTAGCCAAGTTATGTTCTGTAGGAGTGGGTGGTCGCTGTCCGATTCCTCTGATTGCTCCTGTTCCGACATGTCTGGGGTGGCTTGTCTCCTGGGGCGGCCTCCAGTACGTGGCAGTTCCCTTGTCCCTCGATGCAGATCTTCTTCCGAGTCTAGGTCATGGGTCCTCCGTTCCGCGGTCACTTTGAACCATCTGTGTGTGTTGCAATGGGATTTGGGCCCCCGACCCAGGCAGCGTTTGATCTTAGCCCTCAGAGTTTTGGGCCTTATTACTCTCTCTGGTGTCCGGCACTGAGACTCCAGCGGACCTGTCCTTCGAACTTTAGGAGGCCGTTCCTCGATCCGCGACCATGCCTCCTCTGGGGTCTGAAAGAAGAACGTCTTGTTTTGGAATATTACTTTAAGCTTGGCCGGGAAGAGCAACATGTATTGAATTCGGAGGTTTCTTAGCTTTTCCTTGACGGAGTCAAAGGTTCTTCTCTGTTTCTGGACTTCTCTGGAGTAGTCCGGGAATACCATTATTTTAGCATTATCCATCCGGACCTCTCCCAGGTGTCTCATCTCACGTAATATTAAGTCTCTATCCTGATAATTTAAAAAGCGGTCAATGACTGGCCTGGAGGGGGACCCTGCTGGAGGCCTGGAGGCGGGCATCCTGTGTGCTTGTTCAATCACGAAGCAAGTGGAAAACTGGGGGTTTGCGAGAGTGTCTTTGAGCCATTTGAGGAGAAAAGATCCCACATCAGCCCCCCGTTTCCCTTCCGGAAACCTATAAAGCGCAGGTTGTTCCATCTCGCTCGATTTTCGGCGTCATCCACTTTCCACATCGTATCCTTCAAGGAGGCCATCAGCCGGGCAACTTCCCCCCTCAAGTTGTGTGTTACATCCTTTGTCTCTGAAATACACTGCTCCGCATGCGCCACTCTTTCCACCACGTTGCAGAGGTCTTGTCTCAGCAGTGTCACATCTGTCCGTACTTCTGCAATCCTGCCTTCCAGCGCCTCCCTGGATGATAGTTTTGCCAGCAGGAGAGCTGCATGAAAATGAAACTTTTAAGGTTCATTTTGTAAGAGTAAGAAATGGTCCGTGGTACCACTACCCACTCTTAAAAATATAATTTTTTATATTCTCAAAGGGGAAGGGTTTCCCTGGGGACCACTTCCTATTTGTGAATCAGCTACCACCTCCTGTCGCGAGGTGTTAAATTATTAATGTTTTGCGACTGGAATTTGATCGCAAAACATTAATTCATACCACTGCGATTCAGTAAATGGAAGGGATTCCCTAAACACGCCCCTTCCAAATACCGAATCGCAAAACCAAATTGCGATTCGGTAACAAGTTACTGAATCACAATTTGACTTCTGTGCATTACAAAATGCTTTTTTGCAATTGTAAATGGCCAGATTCTATGAATCGAGCTCTTTGTGTCCTCAAAAAATGATTTGTACAAATGGTCCTAAATTCTCTGCATTTGCATCGCATTCTGGTTGGAGAGCCCCAAGTAAACACTGTTAAGGTAGTGATGTTCAGCAGGTACAACAAATTATTGTGGCTTTTCCTACTTGTGAATGTAATGCCGAGATCTCAATCCATTTTTTTAACGATATATGGTTCATTCACCCTGAAAGGGTGCGGGTTCAGTTTCCTAGTGGCATACTCCATGAAATGCATGTTGATTCATGTTCTCAGAAGTGAGTTCTATTGGATGTGCAGTAGATTTAAGGTCTCCAGGAACTTGCTCACTGAATGCAGTTTGTCTTGTGTTCTCCTTAAGCATACTAAAATTTACAGCCCATTTGTCATGTTCTTTAAAACTGGGATCCATTTGATGTGCACAAGTGCAGATACAAGATCTCGAAAAGAGTGGTGTCCTGAACATTCTCTGGTTCATTTTCTCCAAAAGAGTACTCATGTTTCTGTTCTCGTGGCCTCTGGTTATCCCTGACCATTGAAGGCCAGGGGCATATTTAATTAAACATAGCTTGGTTTCTGTTCTCCAGAAAGAGACTTGATCAGATGAACATAGATGCAGATTCAAGATCCCCACAAACAAGCTGCACTGAAATCAGATTTGTTTATGTTCTCCATAAGAATGCTCTGTTTAAATGTGCTTTGGTTCATGCTCTCCAGACACAAACTCCATATCATGGGTACTGGTGCAGAGTCAATACTGGATGTGTTCAGGGGCATACTCGGGTTCTCCAAAACCGTTTTGCATTTAATGGTCTTTGGTTTGTGTTCTCCAGAACATGTTTTAGTGGAGGTTCGTTGGGTTCAAGTTATCCATTAGCATGCTCCATTGATTCTGTTCCTTCCAAAGCACACTACACTGGAGGTACTTGTCCACGTGAGTATGTGATAATTTGAAACTGTACTGTATGTCAGCTCATGTTCTCCAGACGAAGGCAGTTTTGGAGAAACACAATGGTTTGGGTCCTCCATGAGCACTAGCGCCTGCTACGGGATTCGGGTGGTGTGGTGGGGGGCATGGGGGACAAGGGACGATGACAAAGGGAAAAAAAACTTACTTGAAATGGCAGGCCGCTACCTCTCCTCCGTTCTCTGTCCTCTTCCATCTCCCTGCAGTCCCGGCCAGTAGCAGGAAGCACCCGCCTCCCAGGTTCCACTGAGCCAATCACAACGCTACAATGCAGCGTTGGGATTGGCCTGAACGCCATGGATCGGCGCTCAGATGGCGAATGGAAGGCTTTGCATGTTCCTCACCAGGGTGCGTAATGCAGAGGACCAGTCAAGCAGTCATGCCCACTTAAGGAGTGCAAAGAACGCCTCTCCCCTGCTGTGCCCAGCCCCGCCCTGAGAGCCACTGACTGCAAAGGAAAACTAAAATGATAATAACTATAGTTATTATCATTTTTGTTTTCCTTTTGTTCAGTGGGGCGAAGCTCCTCTGCCATAGCCACTGTCCAGGAGCATACTGCTTTTAATGTACAATGGTTCACGCTCCTCAGAATAAACTCCATTGATTGTTCAAAGGTGCAAATTCTGGCTCTCTACAGGCATGGTGCTTTAAATGGTCCCTGGTTTAAGTTGTCATAAAGCATGTTCCAGTGGAGCTTCATGTGGGCTGGGTTCTCAATAAGCATGCTTCACTGAATCTACATTGGCTTGCGCTGTCTAAATGTGAACCCAACTGGATGTGCACAGGTGTTGGTCCAAGTCCCTATTTCATGTTCTCCTGAAACATGCAGTGTTAGCGGTACAATTGTGTTTGGGTTCTCCGTTGCGTGCTTCTTTGGGGACATCCACCATTGGACAGTTGCCAGCTAAAATAATTTTGCAGAATAACTGAAATCATCTACCTTCAGAGGAATAAATTCCCTAAATACCAACAACAATCATGTGGGGGGGAAATGATCCAATGAAAGGAGCATTCATAGAGTTCACTGGTAGAACCACCCTTTGTAACATCAATGCAATTATACCTGCACTTTTTTCGTTTAGCGACAAAAACATATGTCCACCCAAGGCTCAACGAGAGTGCTACAGAGTTTAGGATGTCCATTAAGCAGGAGCTGAGATAGTTTGCAGTGAGCAACATTTTGATCAGCAATTTCTAATTGGCAGAACATTGGATTGTAGTGCTATTTATATAGAACTTTCCTCCCCCTTGTGAGGCCCATATGTAGTTTCTCCATTTGTCTCCTTTACAGAGCACTTCACAGCCTAGATGAGGACATGGAGAGTCCCGACTTGCATTGGGTTCCTGGGTGCCCTTCCGGTGCGTGGTTGGAATGGAATTGAATATAGTTTGGTTTTTATGGGAGTAGCTGGGTGCGGTGCACAGTGTTTGAAAGTGTGGTAGGGTGTGGTGCACTAAACTTTCCTGTGCATAAGCAAGGTATATTGCAGAGAGCATAAAAATAGATCCAGCTTCCTATCCATGCAACTTATCATCTTTGCGCGGACATTGTTATCAACAGAAGTGGCCATTAAGGACATTGGCTTCATCTACAGGGTAGATACTGTATGGGCAGCTCCCAGTAGTGAACCAAGAATCGTCCATTGTCTTTCGATCCACCCAGCGGGACTCAGAGGCCAAACTCATTAAGAAACTAAGAAGCCATCAGGTAATAATTGAATGGGTTTTTAACATGAGTGGCAGTCCCAAGATCCACAGAAGGTATTGCAAAGCCTCTGGCACGAGCCATTTAAAGTCTAAGAGTGAGAGGTGAGCCTCAGCCTCATTCTAGGAGTTAACATGCAAGACTTCATCTATCTACCTAGCTTCTCTTCACTGGCTTCCTAGGGTCAAGAGAGCCTTGTTCTAATGCCTCTGTCTGTGTGAGAAAGAAGTCCACAGAAGAGTACTCGCCTTCTTTAAAGACAGGTGCATGAGGTTCCTGCCCAATAAACCTTTCTTCTCCTTGTTGTTGCAGGTCCTTGCTGTTTCCAGTCGCAGCCGGCATGGCTTGTGGGTGGGGGAGCGGGCACGGGGGTCATGCAGGGAGGGGGGGTCGTGGGGGAGGTTGCGCAGGGGAGGGAGTTTAATTTAAAAAAAATTAAATAAACTTACCTTGAGGCCAGGTCCCGTGTCTTCTCTGCTCCTGCTCTCCTGCCTCCGACAGGAAGCAGGCAGCCAGGCTCACTCCTCTAAGCCAATCACAACGCTGCATGCAGCGTTGTGATTGGTTGGGACGGCGCCCAGCCAGGGGCTTATGGGGTGGGCATGTTCCCTCATGCAGGCTGCATTGCAGCCTGCACGGGGAAGGGCAAAGTGCGCATGACTGGTTTGGGTGGCCCGAGAGGGCCGACCAAACAGTCTTTGCGCACTCAGGAGTGGGCACACCACTCCTCCCCTCCCCTACCGGATTATTATTCTTGGAGAGCAGAGCAGCATCGTCCGCCCGCCTGCAACACAAACATAAAATGGTAATAACTAAAAGTTATTACCATTTTAGGTTTCTGCTTCTCGCACTGTGAGAAAGCTGTGGGGCGACGCTCCCTGGCTGTTTGTAAAATTAAGAAAGCTCATCTGAGAAGGAGATCTTTTTTCTGTCTATTAGTTAAAGCATGAAACCCATCTGACCTTTTGGAAAAAATTGACAGCGGCCTTTCTGACTAAGGGTCTGATTACTAGGTGGAGGTGCGGTAGTGGTTGGGGACTGCCGCACCAGTGGTCCAAGCGCAGTATTACAAGTAAGGCGATCAGACCATTTTGGGTCCCCCCCAACCACCAGGGAACCACCAAGCATATTCTGAGTTTCCCCACCGCCAGCCTTTTCATGGCGGGGAGCAAGCCATAAAAAGGCTGGCGTGGGGAAACAAAGGGGGCCCTACCGGGCCCCTGTAAACTGGGATGCATGCAGGGGGGCACATGGTGTGCCACCCCTGTGTGCATGCATGCCCAGTTCCTGCACGGCATGGACTAAACAGTCCATGCCATGCAGGAACTTGCTTTGGCGTTCCCCTCACGGTTCCTTTTTCAAAGGTCTGCCCGCCAGACCAGGAGAAAACTCCTAATATGGCATGCGGCCGTCGGTCAACTTTGGCAGGGCGGGAGCGGAGCAGTGACGTGCCTCCCCACTCTCGTACTGCCAAAGTTGTAATCAAACCCTTAGTGAGTATTAGCGCCAGGACAACCTGGTCATCCGCTAACTTTATGCAATGCACCGACCTTAAGACTTAGACAAATTAGGGTGAATTGGTCATGTTTGGAGAAAAGCAAGTTTTCATCTCTATATCTCACACTTGCATTCTGTGTCTTGGTCTGTCATCATTCGATCACTGTGCTATGTATTCCTAATTTTGTGTACATGCTCCTGCTTCCTGGGCTGTGAAGTCATGGTTATTCCTAAAGGAGGATTCTACGAACGCCAGCTAGTGAGCCTGGGGGCTATAGACAAGAGGATTGAGAAGATACATAAGCTTATAGAAGGCCTGTGCGAATATATGCATATGTTCTGCCTTACCTGTAACTGATATAAATATTACCCTTAAGCGCTAATGATGAATGGCCGGGAATCCGACCTGTTATTCGCCTCCAGAATTACCAATACCGAATGTGTTGGTAATTCCTAAAGGTAGGGGGCGGGGACATGGGAGGTTAACAGGTATCCCAGGTTTTGGTAGAATAACCAACAGAAATCGGACAGGTTGTGGTGATTCCTGCATGTTTTCCATATTTCACCCACATACTCCGTTTGCTTCCAGTCGGTGCTTCCATGTGAAACACCACAGACATGCCGTATTCCTGCAACTTGGAATTATGGGCCAGCAGCCTGTAGCTCCTAGGAACAGCTCCATCAGAATACCCCCCACTCATAATGAGGAACTAAAAGGTAACTGCATGGCTTCAGATAGCATTCGAAGGATGCTGTCACGTTCCACCCATATAAATGCCTCCAGTTTTTAGCAAAATGCTCTTAAAGGGCTGATCTCGTCTGTCGAGTCATTCAGTCGCACAGCTGCGGCAGAAATATGCAGGAAGGCGTGACCCCACGCAGACTCAGCAGCCTTTCCGGCACGCGGTGACTCACTGCATGTGGTTTTAGGGAACAGCTTTTATAGATTGTGCAGACAAGATTGGCCTGTTTTATTTCGTTGCTCTTGGAGACCTGATAACATGTCACACAAAACACTCTAGTCACTAGGAGTCCATTTTGTGAACTGAAGGAGGGAGTCAACGTATGTGTCCTGAGCCTTGTCCTCCAAACCTGGAGGGAAAGTCCTCCTCCTCCTCTCCAGAGTAAAGAAACTCCATGCTGCAGTTTTTTGACGTTGGAGGAATAAATCTGCAAATGTCTCAAACAGACAAATTATCACTTGGTATTAATTAGCCGGAGGTCTTCGTTTTCACAGCTCCACAAAAGGGGTCTTGGGGGGCAGCCGACCAAGGAGGAGGTTTGCCCCCCAGTGGTAGAAGTGGGCGGGATCGGCAGGGCACGGCGTGCCCCTACTTCTCTAATTTCATAGATTCCGTTCCCCTACTTTCTTATTTTAAACATGCCTCTCAGACGGCAGAAATAGCCAAGGCCGATAGTTAAGCCTCAAGAAATTGCGATAATTATCGCAAAGCGCGCTTAGCGCTGTTTTTTTTATCGCCGGCTATCGCTGGATTTCATCGCGGAGATAACGAGTTATTATCAACGCTTCTCTCCAAGGCGATAAAAAATCCAGCAATAGCGCGAGAAATCCAGCAATAAATTCTACGCGCTAATGAAAAGTTTGCTAATAGGCAGATGAGGACTTAACCTTACAATCCACCTCCCATTGACTATAATGGTTAAGTCAGGTTTTTAGCAGGTGTTAGATTCCAGCGATAATCGCGGTTAGCGCAAATTATTTTATCGCTTCGCGGGCATTGCTAATAGGGGAAGTTGTGTTTGCGACTGTTTTCAGTCGCTTTTAGTTGGAAACGCCTACTTTGCATGTCATTAGCGATATATATCGCTGACATGCAAAGCGGCACCAAAACGGTAGCTTTCGCCATAAAGCTGTCGCTAACAGCTGTTAGCGACAGCTTGCTGATAGGGCGATAGAAATATCGCCGCTTTAGCGGCAAAAAGTGCTGCTAAAGCGGCGATAAGGCCCTTGCTAATATGCCCCTCTGTCTTTTCCTTTGTGCCCTGAGAAAACAAGGACAGTGTCCAGTTCTCCTGCCGCTGGCTGCTGCCCGCCCCCCCTCTTTGTTCCCCCTCTTCCCTCTCTTTCTGTCTCGCTCCTCCTCATTTAGTGAAAACCGAGACTTCAAGAAACAGGTATTACCTTCTCTTTACTCCTTTCGTTTATTTGCTCCCCTGTGAAATGGATCCAAAAAAGAAAAACACTTTTGCTGGAAACGTTGTTTTTTTCTGACATTTTTCAATTTCGAAGTGCACCCTCGGGGTGGAGAGAAATAAAACATTCCAAATATGAAAGATAAATAACTAACTAACTAAAGCAAGACAGAGTGGTTGCAAGGTGGCCAGATTGATTTATTCACACCTAAACACATTAGCGCCACTTTACAGTGTTTGCCAGAGAAGCGCTACTTTTGTTTTCTCCTCTCTCTTTGAACAACATTGTTTTCCCTGGGTGGGAAAGTGCACCTTTCCTGGAGGTACTGAAATACTTGCTTGATGGGTGAATTGGAAAAAAAATGTGTACAGCGGCTGTGTGTGCACGAATGTGGTCTTTTTAAACCATACTGCCTATGTTTTGTAAGGATATAAGCGATGGACACTGAAACGGGTCCCTTCCGGGCCCTGTAGTCATGACCTTAACTTTTCAGGCAAAAGCACTCACTAATTTCTGAATAATGAGTGTAAAAGGAAGAAGGTAACCATGTTGATCCTGCTTACATTTCACATGCTTTACTTAATCTATGAGTGTTTGCTTTTTCTAGGATGTTGTTAATTTTTTTTAGGCAGCATATTGCTCTTGTCTAGTGCGTAATTTTAATTGAGTCACATCCAGGTGTTTATAGTGGGTCAGTGCAGTGCAAGTTTCTTTCAGTGGGGGCAGTATGGTGTTCAGTGGGGGAGAGGATGTGGCGCTATGGTCAGAGCTGCTGAATTTGGAACTGGGGAACCAGGTTCAGCCTTCATGACCAGTCTCCCAGACCACTCTCCTGAGGGAGCACATTCCCATGCTAGACCTTAGAAGGCGCCACAAGATCTTAAAAGCCCTGGTGTCTTAGCACAAGCAGGTGGACCTTAGCGGTGGCAAGTGTGGGTTAACCTTGAAGGCCTGTCCACCACAATCCATGAAGTTCACCTCCAGTCTTGAGGACAGGCCCATGAAGCAGCACACCATAGAGTGACAGTGACTGTCACTGAGGTCACAGGACCCTTGAGCAGGGTGGCTCTAGGGCAGTGCGACCGCACCGGAAGCTGACTTCGGGTGGGGGCGTCGTGTTTGTAAGTATAATATGGTTTTAAAAGCACTTGCTGCCTCCTTCCTGGCCTCCAACAATTTTCGGCAACAATAAAAATTTCATGATAACTCCAGTGATTAATGTTCTTAGTAGAGAGAGATGGTGTTTTGTCTAGTGGAAGTTTTGACTCATGAAAAGGAAGTGCAGAGGGTTAATGTGCCTGCTGCTAAGAACATGTACCATGCAGATCACGAAGTGCACATAATGTAAATAGGTCAGTCGGTTACTGCTTTGTCAGAGAGACCCTATTGTTACTTGCAGTTAATAAGTTAAAATCCTAACATAGAACAGTGAGCTATTAACTGTCATGTAAGAGCTGCATGCAAACTGCAAGGTATAAATTAGAGAGTTATGGTTTTTTCCCCAGTCTTTGATTATCCTAATGTTTCAAAAAAGGGTTCATTTGGGTAGAAATCAATTCTGATTATTAAAGAGAACCCCCAACCATGGTATTACGTTTTAAATTCTGAGTTTGTGTTTCTCCAGACCAATCACTATTAAACTATGCTGTCTAATAATATGGTTGTCATGTGACTCCTACACCTTGTAGTCCTTTGTCTTATGTAACATTTCCTATACTGTGATTTACACACGTATGAATGATTGTCTCTGTGTAATATGTGTGATGAAAGTGCTCTGACACCCTACACTGGTATTAGTGGTGCTGTAAATTTTCTGATACTTTATTATTTTGAAATTTTTACACATGCTAACAGTCTCTGCAAAGATTTTTCCTTATTAGTACCAGTGGAACATACAACTGCAGCAGTGAGAAAGGTGACCAGTCAACCTTTGCAAAGGGCCCTCCACTTCACAGCAGCACAAGTCACATTTTTTAGTAATTTTTGATCCGTTTGAGCTATAAACAATTTATTAGCTAAAATCGTCAGATTATGCAGCAGATGATGTATTATGTGGCAAATATGGCAGAGCCATAATTATGTGGAAAACATTTGCAAACTAGAATATTTTGCCATTTATGTTTGAACTGCTCTTGTGGAAAAAGGGAGGAGAAGTGCTGATGACAGAAACTCCATGGCTGGGAGACAAATGGCTTGCGATTTCACTTTTAAGGATATTTGGGACATTCTGTGATTGGAAACGTATCCCACTTTGTGAATGTATTTTAATGTCAATAACTCATATTAAACCTTAAATAAACATGTGTATCTATTGGTTAAATTAAATAACATAATAAGCTGTAACCGTTTAGTGAAATGGGAAGCAAATACAAAAAATTGGGATATTTTGCTCTTTCTTCCACACCTCTGACTCCGCCCACTCACCCAATCCACGCGTTATTCCCGCCCTCTGATTCTCTGCCCACAGTTCCCCTACTTTTTTCCCCCCACTTCGACCACTGGCCTCCCCCCCCCCCCGGGAGAAATTGGGGAATGGAGAAGTCCAGAGACTGCTGCAGTTTAGGTTCTTTTGTGCAAGGGTATAGCCCAATCGTATAAAACCTGACATTTTACGCTACCAGCCACCATTTTATATTGGTGACACATTGGCTGGTATTAGGTCCCAATTGCGTTTTGGTGTAGGGCTTTACTTGATTAGGGCGAGCATGTCGCCTGAGGACAAAGTCGCCGAAGCGACGCAGCTCTTGGCAGAGGCGGGGAATCTCGATCTCCTGGTATCGAGTGTTGCTAGTGGATGCCGCCCGATATGTAGGGCATCGGCAGGGGTCGCAGCTGCGGTAATTGCTTGCTCACCACTGTGCCAGAGCCCTGCATGTGCAGCACAGGAGGCAAGGGAGCAGGCCAGGGTTGGATTGGGATTAAAAATCCGCCCGGGCACGCTAAAAAAAGTGGCCCACATTTGTATATTGTCTTTCCGCAAAACACTGCTTCGGCGAAATTTTATTTAAAAAAAAGGGGGGGGGGGAATGCACGGATTAGTTTACACTGGTGAAACACACCTGAAAACAAGTGAGGCCACTTCTGCTCAGGCCCCCTGGCCCCTGCCCCAGCTCAATATGCATACAATAATGGGCCGGCCCAGCGACAGAAAGGGAGTGACACCTCTGCCCCTTGATAAAAGGGTGGTAATGGACGCCCATCTGCCCCCATAAAGGCCACTCAGGCACCCACTGGGCCGCTGGCGGTATTCGAACAATGCAGAAACCGCCCAAATCGGCCCCCCAGACTGCTCAAAAAAGCAGCCCACAGCTGGAACTGGACACCGGTCCCTTGGGCATTGCCCGAGTGCCCGCGTTACCAATCCGACCCTGGAGCAGGCCACTCTAGAAACAGGAGAGTGAGGGATGATGAGGGCCAAGAGGGGGAGTCTGGCGACGAGCAGATGATGTGGGGTAGAAGTAGATCACTGTGGGACGATGGGACGAAGCCTCTGAAGGTATATGTCAAGGCGGAACGGAGGGTAGGTGGAATGGCTCAGGAGGCGTGGCCGCATAGCATATCACGGGTACGGGGTGTGCTGAGGGCACAGGCAGGGCCAAGCATGAGTTTAGACAGTATTGGTTGGTTGTCGGACGCAAGGGCGAACTCTGGTTTGCGAGATGTAGTTACCAGCACACCATGCCTATCCTCTTTTTCACACGACAAACAGTACAGCATCTTGGCAGACTCCGCTGCTCTGAGGGGTAGAGAAGGCATGGCCTGGTATGGCCTGGAATGCCCAGCTGGAAGGCAGCATTGGATGGCAAGATCACTGCCCCAAGACGATCCAGAACAGCTTGTGATGCATTGGGCTACCCCCGGCGGCAGACAGCATGGGACATGGCGTCCTGCATCAGTGGAGAGGTTGGGGCATGGTACAGCCCCTCATCGTAGCTTGAATTAGAGTGCTGGTGTAAGACATGAAGGAATGCCGTGGTGGCAGGTGGCTAAAGCTGCCACAGTTGCAGAGGTTATAGACGTAGGAGACAGGACAGTTTTGGATTATGAGAAATAGAGTATCGAGGAGGGAGGATTGGTGGAGGATAATGTGCCTCAAGAGGAGGGAACGAGACAGTGGCAACAGGGGGTGGGTGGACACGGGGGACACACTCATCAGTCTGTGGCTAGTGTTTTTCAAAGTTCAAGCGATGGTTGGCAGCAGCGAGGAGGCTGTGGAATGCTGGAAATGTGAGACCAGGTGGCGACGCGACAGGCTCTGGAGCAGGCACCGACCTTGGTGCCAGGTAAGGATTTGCACGGTGGACAAATTGTAGCCAGAATAGTTTAAATTGGTGTGGATGCGATGGAATCACACAAGTGTGGGACAACCTGCTTGCGTATACGTGACAGATACGGGAGTAGCCACAGAGGAACAGGGCCCAGCTTGGAAAGTAGACATAATGCCTGGTCACGCAGATAGGAAGTCGGGGGTCACCTAGACAGTTGAAGTTACCAAAGGGAAAGCAAGGGGGCTGCAAGAGACACCATCCAAAGTGGCAGAGAAGGGTGTATAGGGGGCCACAGGAGAGAAAGAGGCAGAAGAGAAAGCTGAGGGCATAGAGAGCAGATTTGTTTTTTAGTTTTATATAGCGTGAA
The DNA here is from genome assembly GCA_963921515.1 of Calotriton arnoldi. Lineage (NCBI taxonomy): Eukaryota > Metazoa > Chordata > Amphibia > Caudata > Salamandridae > Calotriton > Calotriton arnoldi. The sequence continues at coordinate 412,659 of CAWUFW010005624.1, forward strand.
CTCGACCCGAAGGTATCAGAGGGATTTACATGAGCACCAATTGCGTTACAGACGGACACATTCATTTTGTTAGGCATGGGGAGATTAAGTGATTTGCCCAGAGTCACAGGATGTTGGGTGTCCCTGCCTAGACTTGAACCCGGTTCCCCAGTTTCGGGGTCGACCACTCTAGCCGTTAGTTGAAGATTAAAGAGCTGCCCTATATGAGGGTCTCCAATCCTTTGGGTGCGCACCTCATGCTAGCGACTAAAGAAAAAGTATGGAAAGGGGAATATGTAGAAATGCTGAAATTGCTGCCTAGGGAGTTGAGGGCTGAAGAGGGCGCTAAGGAGGAGGAATATGAGCTAGCCAAGCACCTTAAGGTCCTTTTGACCATAGAGAATTGGACGGCGGATTTTCTAATTTATGCGAGCATCTATTGTGAAAAATATCCAGTGAGGTGCGTGGCACTTTTTAAATATATGGGCGTGATAAGAAAGGAGCAGATTTATGAGGGCTATGCTTGGGCACAATATGATGATATTCGTGCTTGCATGGTGCTGGATCAAGATGCACAATGGGGGGGAGGTGGACTCAGACCTCTGGCACCATACGATGGGCCCCTCCAAGTTTTAGAAAATAATCTTTACGGCGAGTGGATTACATATGGCGTACCACCCCTTTCAAGGATGGTGGGGATGATAGATAAAGGACAGAGTAATTAGACAGGTGCAAGCTGGTACTTTAATAAAGGCTTATACACCAGGGAATGCTGCAAGTTCTGGCACAAATGTTCAAAATGTGCCGGCAGACATGCACTTATCCAATACTATGGGGCAAGCAGGCACACCAATACTTCGTAAGGGCAGTGCAACAGCAACAGGGAAACACCGACAATCAGCTGGCCGGTCAGACATCAGGTTTCATTGCTGGACGGGCCTCACAAGGAACTGGGCGGTAAGCGCTCGTACACCAATTAAGATGAACCGACTTGAGTTCTGTCTAGCACATTACGATCGGAAGGAAGTTACCAGGCTGTTGCGGGAGGTTCTCAGATGGGGGTTTCAAATGGGATATGAAGGCCCGAGGGTGTGCAGGTGGGCTAACAGTCTTGAATCGGTCAGGGCATTTAAGCATGTGTGGAAAGATAAATTGTGGAAAGAAATACAGGAGGGAATGACGGCCGGCCTATATGATGAGTGGCCCATGGCGGATCTGATTGTTTCCCCTATCTGAGTGGTTTCCAAAAACAAAAGAGGCTAATTCAGGTTAATACAGCATCTCTCATGGCCAGAAGGTACCTCGGTTAATGATTTCATCCCAGATGACCAGGTCTCTGTAAAGGTTTCATCGGTGGACATGGCTCTATCACTGGTAGAGAGGGTAGGGCATGGGCACAAATGGTGAAGTGCGACATCAAGTTGGCTTTTCGCTTGCTACCAGTACACCCAGATGACTTCCAGCTGTTGGGCTTTCAGTTTGAAGGCCAATGGTACGTTGAAAAAGCGCTCCAGATGGGGTGTTCAATATCATGTGGTCTATTTAATTGTTTTAGTACCTATCTGCAATGGGCTTTTTCATGGGGCACAGGATATGAACACATCATACACTATCTCAAAGACTTTTTTTGGTGGGGAACCCCAGTTTCACGGACTGCCAGTGGCTGTGTAAGTTTCCAGGAGCTCATGGGGGACCTCGGGGCGATTGTTACTGAATGCTATGCTGGCAAAAACAAAAGCCACAGTGCACGGCAAGAAGTGCAGGTGCTTTTGGGGCATTTGAATTTTGCATGTGGGGTGGTGAGAGCAGGGAGAATATTTTGTAGGCGGCTGAGGATGTCACTGTCTGGCTTACCATTGCCACATAACCATGTACAATTGTCTGCAGGAGTTAAGGAGGATTTGAGAATGTGAAGCTTCTTCTTTGAATCTTTCAATGGGGTGCTGCTGGTGGCACTGACAGGGGTCGAATGGGAGTCACAGATCGACTCTGATACTGCGGGGGTGGCAGCTTTGGGTTATACTGGCAAGGCAAGTAGAGTGCTGAGGAATGAAAAATGTACAAAGTAAACCTCTACCTATATAAATTTAAAAATACGCTGTGCGTCATATATTTCCATCGACCAATCTTACTTGACCATCAGAAAAACGAACATCATTCAAAGAAAAGTGATCATTACTCAATTGATTATTTATTTGTATATACCAACTTTTCTATACAAATATATTAATACATTTAGAAAAATATATCAAAACTAAAAAGACATTTTCTTATATAAGAAGTTATCAGGTCCCATTGCACAACTCACATTCAAACCCATACAATCATCTTCTTATTCAAACATACTCACGCGAAACCACAGTTACTTACGTCACAAACATACCAAAAACACATAATAAGCACCAAGTCCCCTCACCATGAGAGTCAGTAAACAAAGGCGAAGAAAATTTCTACTCAAAAATAGAATACAATAAGTCAAACAATTAATTAGACAATAAATCTAATATCAACATAACATCATTTTTTCTTAACAAACAAAAGGGGGACTAATTTAAAGCGCTGAGGAATGGCCACACGAATGAAAGAACGGCGGGAGGAAAATTGCAGTTTTAGAACTTTTTCCCCTAGTTGTGGCAGTGACATTGTGGGTGGATCAGTTGGTGCACAGGAAGGTCCTGTTTCATGGCAGTGGTACAAGTAGTGAACCGGTAGTCAGCAAGGGACGTTCAAGTGTTGAAACTGCTGTGGGTTTTTGTGCTGAGATGTCTGAAGTTTGACATTGTGCTTAGAGTGCAACATGTACCTAGAGTGGACAATGACATTGCGGATGCTTTATCTCGTTCACAGTGGAAGACATTCCATGGACTGGCCACGGAGGCGGACAGCGTCAGGTGCAGGATGCCATGAGAGCTTTGGATAGTAGGCGACAGAGGATGCTCCAGTTGGTGGTAGAGTCACTGACGGGGTTGACGAGATGGGTATATAGTCAAGCGTGGGTGGAGTTCTTTGATAGCAGTGCACAGAGGAGGCAGGAAGCTTGGGCTGGGGCAGAAGATGCATTTCAATTCATGTTGACGCTGATTGAAAAAGGACAGTCAAGAGTGACGATCTCAGGCATGCTGACAGGCATTGCCTTTATAGGAAAATTGTGTTGGGGTTACACCCCTTAGCCGGGGAACTGGGGAGAAAGATGTTGGAGGGGTGGGCCAGGGAGGCAGGCACTAAGGTACAAGGAGGCGGCCTCTGACTTGCAGTTTGTTTTGTGAGGTGATTAAGAGTTTGCCCGGGGTTTTCCTAGGTGAGGATGAACTGTTGTTCATGAAACTTATGACATGGATGTTCTTTGGTGCGTTTCGGGTGTCTGAGCTCTTGGGGGGTAGGGGAGGTCAGGGGGTAGTTTTGCAGGAGGTATGCAGGTGTGAGGTAGGTCTAACAGGTGTGGCTATACAAGCCAAAGACGTATCAGAGAGGTCAGGGCAGGTCCGCTTTGCTGCGGATGTACCCAATGCACAGGTTTTGCCCGGTAAAATGAGCCACCTCCCTACGGTCACGGTCCCACATTGGAGCAGAAAGCGTTTTCCAGCATCCAGATCGCAGGCCAGTGATGGTTTTTCAGCTGTTGGCTGTATTGTGAAAAGGGCTGACACGCATAGGAGTTGAGACAATGGGACGCATTCGTTCCGCATAGGAATGGCAACAGAAGCGGGTAGAAGAGGATGAAGTAGGGAGAACATCATGGGTTTGGTAGATGGTCTTCTGAATGTTTCCAGAATTATGTTCGGGGGGGGGAAGCGGGGGATTTGTGAACCATTACCATTTTTCAGTTGTTGTTGTTTTCCAGGTTTAGTTCCCGGCCCAGAGGCCACTGGTTTATCAATATGGATCATAGGACACTCGTTCATTAAGTGGGTCAAAAGGCAGGCAAAGAAGAGCAGCCACTGCACCAATGTGTGTCTCGATCCCAACACGGTCCAAGTCCGCTGGCATGAGGTGGAGGGAACTGCTACCTTGTTTGAGTAGGCTGTTGGTAGGAAGGAAGTGCCCAGATGTGTTTATATTGCATTTAGGTGAGAATGACCTGGTAGTAGAGAAAGGGGTGGCACTTATGAGAGCCATGAAGGAAGATTTGATGGAGCTGCAACATCAGTGGGCAGGGTGCCACATTATGCGGACAAAGTTCATTACCAGGAGAGTATGGTGTGGGGCCAATAGAGAAGGCGAGAAGGAAAATCAATAAGAAGATGAGGGTGAATGCTGACTTAAGGTGTAATGAGTTAGAGTTATTCCCAGGGGACGGAGTCCACTTGTTATACTATGGCATGGAGTTATATTTGTTGCAGGTAAGAAAAGTGATGGCCAAGGTTTTGAACATTTGTTAGTGAGCGGCGGGAGTGGGGGGCAGAAAGAGGGAAGTTAGGGCCTTTTTCTGGGTGGCGGTTGGTTGAGAAGCTGACATGCTTTAGGGAAGTTTATTGAGGTTGACAGCGGCAATCCAGGAAGAAAGGGAAAAGGGAACGGGTAGACAAGCTCATGCCTGGACGAGGCAGGCAGCTTAAAGTTCATTAGGATATTAAGTTAGTTAGAGGTTAATAGTTGAAGTAAAACTGAATGGGAGGTTAAAGGTCTCAAATGCTGAAGATCAGCCCAGGAGGAGGTAGAGACTCGCAGGTTCAAGTTTTGTGAAGAGGGAGGGACACATAGGGGTGGGGGGTAGCTTAACGTAGGTCATATATTTGTATAGTGAGGCTTTCGTTTGTAAGTCGAAAAGCCCAGGGATTTATGTGATGTGCACCTGTTTCAATAAAAGCAGCCTTTTTCAAACAACTCCAGTGTCAGTGGTCTGTTCTGCTTCCCCTCTTCCCCAGTGTATGCACTCACAGGCGCTTTCAAGCATGTACTAATTGGCACATATTGTCAAAAGATCGTTTGCCATTGGATACGCCTTTGACTACATTACCTTAAGGCCTAAGCATGTCTCAGATCAGAGGCCATTTAATACAGCACAATACTTACAGGGTATAAGGCAAGAACAGAAGAAAGATGAGCCTGCTTTCATACCTTTGACTACAAGTGCATCAAAAGCAAAAAACTGTGCATTGATTTATGAAAGTACCAGTCAACTCAAACATAGAGCATCACGAGAGCCATGCCCAAGTGATTCTATGCTCTACAGCCATCTGTTCAACCATATATCATTCGCTTTCTTCCACCCACCTGTTTCAAATGGCAAATATTGCATGTTAAAAGTCTTGATGTACTTCTGAATGTATGGAGACGTCAACAGAATGTTTCTATAGGTACTGACGTTGTAGAGATAATCTTCATCAATATTATCTTAAGGAAGTTGGGTAGAATCACACGGCAGTGCAGGTTTCTTCTCGGAGTAGGGAATCTCCTTGCTTCAACCATTTTCTGACCAACCCATAGCTCAGCTGATACCAATTCCATCGAGTGCTCTTACCAGATCTCACAAAGATGTTCTTTGTTTTCTCTAGCAGCCCACAGGCGCAAGAGAAAGAAACATTGCCTTCCCTCTCCCAGCCTCTACAGTTGCAACCTTACCTTCTCCTACCTCGTCACATCCTCAGATATCAATTAGCATGCAGTCTCTCTACTCATCCAACTGTGAACTTCTCACAGCTGTTCCTACTTATCATTTCCACCACCCCTTTGCTTTAAGTAGAAAAATCCAGTTTTTCCAAACAGATGCTTCTACATCCTCACCTGCTTCTGCTGATTTGATGGCTTTGACCCACAACATGGCTGGATCCAAGGCATTCCCTTTCCCTGGACCATTGGAGCCAAGCGGGAGAATCAAATACTAACACTGACCAGCAAGTTATCCTTCCTTTTCCTCATGTAGAAGGACTGCTAATGGGCCATCTGACTACACTAATCGATAAATGCAGTAAGAGGTGGCCACATAAACAAGGTAAGGTATGTTTTGCGTGGCTGCCTCTCTGTTTCCACAACAGGGTGAAGACTGCCAGCAGAACACCACACATAATAACCCTACTCCAGCCATAATTGACTTAATCTGTTTTGAAATTAATAAATACTCCTTAACGGTAACAAACCACTGAAGCACCCCACTAAATACTCTTAACATTGTGTATGAGAAAACAATGGAAGCAATTTTTATCTTTATATCACTGGGAGGAACATCAACACAGTGTGCATTACTTGTCAGAGTGAGAGAGGTTTTGTCACAGGTGTTAATCAAGGTAGATGAACATAAGCTGAGGTACATTTATGGTTTCTTACATTTACTAATTCAGACCATTCATATCTTGAATATTGTTTTCACAAAATGTAGAATGCAGATTTAAGTAAACGTTCTATACTTATATAATAGAAGCTGAAATGGGTAGTGTTTTTCCCAAACCAAGATGTTATGAGAGTCACATTCCAAACGAGAACAAAGGTGAACTAGAATGTGGCAGCCATCTTTGAACTGTAATATATCAAGACGCTTATATTGGAGAACCTTGCTTTCCAATGGCATTTTTTACCTGCTTGTGTCTCACTGGGTCTGAAGACTAAATTGTTTGACAGTCTTCAATGGAACATACTCTGCCTCGTATCAGTTGAATTTCTTCAGTGGAATTGATTGTTTTTGGAGTGCTGGATATTTATTTAATAGCAGTAATGTTTCATGATGGATTCTATTTAACTAAATTTATGCTTTCATCTGTTTAGTTACAATCTCTCATTTCTTCCATAGACTTTGACTCACATACTTGATGTGATTTTATGAAGGTATTATAAACTGTATTCAACATTACTCAATGTAGTTAAGAGATTAGGTACTACATGCATTTATCATCACACCACAGAAGGGATAGACGTTAGACTGATATTTTATGTTATATGTTGCAGGCAAACAATTTATATTCACAAGCACACTTAGCTGCGAAATGCTACCCTTCTCTAAAGGGCTTATTATATACAGTATTTTACACAATATTGGCTAATTCAGTTCAGGAAACTACATAGCAAATGTTTTTTGCTTCTCTTCAGGACTCGAATGCATGAGACAAATGAGTACCAGGTCCAAGAGAGGGTGCTATGTAGTGACGTGTCTTTCCCAGTATCCCTTCCCCCTGTGTTCTTGAGAGTGGCTTTTTAGCCTCCTCAGACTACAAGGTGGGCGAAACGAAGTAGCACCGAAGGTCAACCATTGCTGCAGTCGAATCGCAAATCTGACTTATAAAGCATATAACTGTCACCCCTTAAAGGCATATCCTGGCAACAAAAAATACAAGCAATGCATTGACTTTAGTAGGGACACAGCAGCCTTCCGTCTTAACTTAAGATATTTGAGAAAACAGGTTTATGCAATTTAAGGGAAGCCACGGTCGGCAGTTCCTACCCTGTGCTTACTCTTTTGTACCACATGCTCAGGCCTGGATACACAAGGGCCGTAAAAGTGGCTGATGGATCAGAAAGTAAACAGGGTTATAAGATCCCTGTTACCTTTTTATATTTTCCTTTCTTTCCCTACATATAGTTCCTCAGCAGAAAATGGAAGACTGTGGAGAGGCTAAAGATGAGAAAATTGCTCAACCCTAAAATGTCAACAGAGTGGGGGGGTGTAAAGGGGGCATGATGCCACTTCAGTGACAACTTAAATACCAGTATATTGACATCAATTACCAGATACATCCAATACCACACTGATGAGCCTATACTCAAAATCATGTTGCACCCAACAGAACTAACCACTAAAAGAAACAACAACCAACTGAACTGAACATAGTAGACTGGTCATTTTGTATGCATCCAACACTGCCTAGGTAAGACTTTGCATATGACAGTTTCCAACAGCACACATTTGCAATATACATCACATACCTAACACCCATAGGTACAATTTAGACAGAACATGTTTTACTCACTAAATAGAGCATAAACATGCCATATATTTGGGTATCAACAAAAGACTTCCCACACACACTGACTTAAACCAGACCACATTAGGTACAATTCCTTACATACATCCGAAAGAGCCCAAGAATGACATAAAAGCGATCCCCACCATGATATGTCACACTCAACCTATAGCAGATCCCATAAGATAAATCATACTTTAAACACAGCACACATAGCCCACAATTTCCACTGCACTTGCTATCACTAAATACTTAACAAAACATCAATATTCTAAACAATGGGAGAGCCAATAACACTAGTTCTTATGAATTTCCTAAATGTGGTGTGAAGATGGTAATTCCTATGAGCTACAGGCAGTTTGTTCCATGCCTTGGCCAGGTAAAAGCAAAATTCCACAACACCTGCTCTCTCCCAGTCAATCCTGTGAACCCTTATAAGTTGCACAAGAGATCATAAGGTTCATGCGTGGGCATATCTACAGAATCTAAGTTAAAAAAAGATGGCGCCTTGTTTCCAAATAGCTATATGACTCATTCACATGACGTCTATGACATAATATTGCAATACTAAATATCCAAAAATATTGAGGACACAAATATCGACTTTAAGTACTTAAAATGCGAATTACAAAAATATCAACTACAAAAATATTGTGAACCAAAATATTGTCATAACATAGGTATGTACTAAACATTATATTAACTTAAAATACATTTGAAAAATATATGGAAAATAAATACATTTTATAACTATAAAAAAAAGTAAAATAAATATATAACTAAATAAATTGAAAATGGTTTAACATAATAGCTAAACAAATACACGTATTAAATAAACATATATAAAAATAATAAAATACTATTAAGAATTTAAAACGGTGATGTCGGTTAATCTCTAATGTTCAGCAGGAGGTCTGATTCTCACTTCACCCCTGCAAGGAAACTAAAGCATATACATTTACAACCTGCTTCAAGGTATACCATCTCCGATGCAACGGAGTTCTGCTGCTGCCCATAAGGACCATCTTGGCCCATGGCGGCGTTAGCAAAGTGTCAATGTCTGATTTCTATCGGTGTTCTGTCATTTACATGTAATTGAATGTGATATTTTATACATTTGAGCCAAACCTGAAAGCAATATACAGAAGTTCAGTGACTCATATTCCCTTTATCATTAAAGTAAAACCACACCCCCATTTAAGGAAGCATGTATATATTTCAGAAACTAAGAAACTTGCATAAATTATTAAATATGCCCATTTATCATTTCTGCAGAGTACACTAAGGAGGGAACGCGAGAAGGCTTATGAACTATGGAATGCTTTTTCTATACATAAAAGTACCACCCAGAGTCACTTAATCTTCAGAAGCATGCTTCAAATGTAACACTTCCTTAAAGCACAATTTTAGCTCCAGCAAAGAAACGCCTATTACACAGGTTGGACATCAGATCTCAACTGAAATAAAAATATATTAAATAAATAATACATTAATACTAATAATATTAATCAAACATTAGGACAATTAAAACATTAAGAATAAAAAAACACATCAACCCTAAAATAACTTACATTTCATTTGCAAAAAGCATATGTTAGAAAAATGAAAACAAAAAACATAATTCATATTAAAAAAATGATTACACAATAAAAAATAACATAAATATTCAACAGACATTGATCATAAATAAATACAACATTAATACAAAGAAAAATTACAATTCTAAATCTAAAGTAATAAAATATTTTAAAATACATATACAAAAGCAGACAATTATACTTCTACTCAGACAAAAATACAAAAAAACATAAATACAAAAAAATAGCATATCCTAAAGAACTTTAGAAAATAAGTTAGACTTTCAAGGGGTCAGATTTTGTATTCCCACTCCAACGTAAGCATCATTAGGGAAACAGCATGGATGTTAAGTTATGTTACATGTATGTGTAAGTGAGTGAGTGAGTGTGGCACTTGATGCAGCTGTTTTGATAAGTGGGGCTTAGTTTGGGTAGGGCTTTGTATGTGTGCATGAGCTTGTGAGCTGAGTGCCAGTAGAGGTCTTTTAGGTGAGTGCAGAGTGGGAGTTTGAGCGCAAGTGTGGCTGCAGCGTATTAAATGACCTGGAGTCTTTGCGTTGATGTCGTTGATGACGACGTAGAATGTGTTTCTATAGTCCAGCTTGCTGGTGAATACAGTCTTTGTAATAGTTCTACAGTTGTTGAGCGGGAGCCATCTGAAGATTTTTCTGAGGAGCTTGAGGGTGAGAAAGCAGAGTGAGTTGACCGGATTGATCATGCTGGTCATTGAGAGTTGGTTGTCCTCTATTATCCCAATGTTCCTGGCTTAGTTAGAAGTGCTTGGGTGTAGGTAGTTCTGAGATAGTGGATTATTAGTTGAAGTGGATAGTAGTCTTCGTCAAGTAACAATGGCACTATTTCTTACTAGGTCCAGTTAGGTCTCAATAATTTAAACCTGAGCTCAACCCTTGGTAGCTGTAGCACAGAGTAGACAGTCCTAACTTAGGATAAATGTGTAAAGCAGTTATCAGTACCAAAACAGTTAAAAAATACCAAACTGGATGCAATAAAAATCCCACTCTAATTTACAAAAATATAAACAATTTTAATGAACAAATAGACACCATAACAAAACACATCCAATAAGGAGAACCAGAGATATTAATTTTTAAAATTTGAAATACATTTTAGCACCAAAAAGCACAAAGTGCCAACCACAGGCAACTGGTCACTCTAGGCCTGGTCAGAGTCAAAAGTTAAAGGCTACCACGATGTAACATGGGTCAGACATAGAAACCAAGTTCATCCCGGTCGGGAGTTTTAACTATGACTTAGGGGTCGATTCCGATTCGGGCCGGAAAACGTACCGACCGACTCGGAGCAGGAATAAATTCCAACCGACACGTACCGGTGCAGCCCGACCCGCAAAGTACGATGAGAAGCGTGCAAAACCCGACCGACTCGTACGGAACACAAGCCGAACGACCGAGCCGCGCGGAAAACAGCAATCCGGCCGGAAAAACACGCGAATCGAACCGACCGACACGCACCCGGAACAATCCCGAACGAAACATACCCGCGAACTCCTACCTGCCAAGTACGATGCAACGCGTGGAAAACACGACCGAGTCGCACGGAGGACAAGCCGTACGACCGACACGCATACAAAACTGCGAGCCGAAGCAACCCAAAACACCGCGACCGACGCGTATGCAGCATAGAAAACAGCACAAACACAGCGTGAACGAATCGGAGAAGCCCGTACGAGACAACTGCAGGGTCCGACTCGGTCACAAGAACGTCTCCTACATGCACAAAAAGTACAAAGGGAAAATACACAAAAAAAGGCCAAACAAGCAATTGCAAGGCAAATAAATACTGGGGGGGGGGGCAGGGAACAAAGACACACCCACAACTCCACCCATATAAAGGACACAAATCCCTACCATGATCCTTTGCAAATTCAAATTACCTGCCAGCACTCAACAGACAGCAACCACACACCCACAGCTCATCCATCACACAAGCCACACACCATCAGCACCCCAACAAATACCAACCTCACATACACCCAGCAAAACACACACCTTCACCTGCACACCAACACACACATCACTCACCATCACCACCCATCACCATGCCCCCAAAGAAGAATCATAAGTTCCTAGATAGTGAATTGGAAGTCCTGGTAGATGAGATCCTCAGGGTAGAGCCACAGCTGTTTGGTACACTGGTCCAACAGACACCCATGTCGCAGAAAACCAAGATGTGGGAGAGGATCGTCGATAGGGTGAACGCACAATCACCATGTTTGCGCACAAAGATAGACATCCAGAACAGGTGGTATGACGTGCGCAGGAGGGTCAGGGAGCTGTTGAAGAAGGACTACCTCTTGAGCCAACACACCGGCAGTGGCCCTCCTGCCAAGCCAGTATACCTCAGGCCCTGGGAGGAGAAGGTGCGGGCCATCCTACCACCAGTGAGCGTATATGGACTAGAAAACATCCCAGAGCCTGGTGAGTACACAACAAATGTACACAATATTGTGCCACAATACACACACATCACTGTCAAGGGGAGAGTCAAACCATGCACCCTTAGCAAATACACACCAACCAGAACAGAACCATCCCAAAATGTGTATGTCAGTCAGATAAACACAACACATGCCATCTCATAGTGACATGTAACTGTGTCATCACATGTACAAACACAACTACAACTACAGCTGGGCAGTGGCACAAATATAACTAACAAACACATCCAGACATGTAGCCACCACTACAACACCACCACACAGTGAAGCCCACTGAAAGGAAGGAATTCTGTGTATGCTGGGCAAGTCAGTGTAGCCAATAGCATCATGGGAGTCGTAGTCACAGATATTGGTCACCCCCACAACTGTCCCATCAACACCACCCTGAACCATGCGCACATCACAGGGAGTGGAAAACAACTGACAAGATGGCTGACACTGGCTACTGCTGTGGGAAGCACAAGGCCCTGCTGGCAACTGTGCACCAACCAACAGCAGGACACCACTGACTGACATCCTGAAAGACAACTTGCACTCCCTGCAATGGAAGCACATTCCATGGTGGGATATCTGGCTGGGTGGGAAGGAGGACTCACAGCCCTGACCATAGTTACCAGCAGCGTTTCTCACACACACCCCTAACACAAACTCTACAAAACTCACCTGGGAGAATGCATTGCCTCACACTCCAATCAAATATCCCACAAAGAACCACAACCCTGGGTCATGCTGAGTGAAGCACAGGGACACACATGGGACTTGTAGCAAAACTAACCCCAGGATAACACTGTCAGCCATCTTGTCAGCACAGGCACACAACCCCACAGGGAAGCAGAGTCAAAGGGAAGGAAGCATGGGCATGCTGGGAAGGGGGTGGAGGCAATAGCATGATGGGAGTGGTAGTCACAGCTCAACATCCCCCACCCACATGGCCCAGCAAGCTCACACTCAAGCATGCACACCCCACAGAGAGTGGAAAGCCCCATCAAAGATGTCTGACACTGGTGCTCTGTTGTGGGGAGCACAAGGCCATGCTGGGAACTGGCCACCAACTAACAGCAGGACACCACTGTCAGCCATCTTGCCATTGCTCTCACACTCACACACAGTGAAGTCCACCCAAAAGCAAGTAAGTATGGGCATGCTGGGAAGTGGGGTGGAGGCAATAGCATGATGGGAGTGGTAGTCACAGCTCAACATCCCCCACCCACATGTCCCAGCAAGCTCACACTCAAGCATGCACACCCCACAGAGAGTGGAAAGCCCCATCAAAGATGTCTGACACTGGTGCTCTGTTGTGGGGAGCACAAGGCCATGCTGGGAACTGGCCACCAACTAACAGTAGGACACCACTGTCAGCCATCTTGCCATTGCTCTCACACTCACACACAGTGAAGTCCACCCAAAAGCAAGTAAGTATGGGCATGCTGGGAAGTGGGGTGGAGGCAATAGCATGATGGGAGTGGTAGTCACAGCTCAACATCCCCCACCCACATGGCCCAGCAAGCTCACACTCAAGCATGCACACCCCACAGAGAGTGGAAAGCCCCATCAAAGATGTCTGACACTGGTGCTCTGTTGTGGGGAGCACAAGGCCATGCTGGGAACTGGCCACCAACTAACAGTAGGACACCACTGTCAGCCATCTTGCCATTGCTCTCACACTCACAGACAGTGAAGTCCACCCAAAAGCAAGTAAGTATGGGCATGCTGGGAAGTGGGGTGGAGGCTATAGCATGATGGCAGTGGTAGTCACAGCTCAACATCCCCCACCCACATGGCCCAGCAAGCTCACACTCAAGCATGCACACCCCACAGAGAGTGGAAAGCCCCATCAAAGATGTCTGACACTGGTGCTCTGTTGTGGGGAGCACAAGGCCATGCTTGGAACTGGCCACCAACTAACAGTAGGACACCACTGTCAGCCATCTTGCCATTGCTCTCACACTCACACACAGTGAAGTCCACCCAAAAGCAAGTAAGTATGGGCATGCTGGGAAGTGGGGTGGAGGCAATAGCATGATGGGAGTGATAGTCACAGATATTGGTCACCCCCACAACTGTCCCATCAACACCACCCTGAACCATGCGCACATCACAGGGAGTGGAAAACAACTGACAAGATGGCTGACACTGGCTACTGCTGTGGGGAGCACAAGGCCCTGCTGGCAACTGTGCACCAACCTACAGCAGGACACCACTGACTGACATCCTGAAAGACAACTTGCACTCCCTGCAATGGAAGCACGTTCCATGGTGGGATATCTGGCTGGGTGGGAAGGAGGACTCACATCCCTGACCATAGTTACCAGCAGCGTTTCTCACACACACCCCTAACACAAACTCCACAAAACTCACCTGGGAGAATGCATTGCCTCACACTCCAATCAAATATCCCACAAAGAACCACAACCCTGGGTCATGCTGAGTGAAGCACAGGGACACACATGGGACTTGTAGCAAAACTAACCCCAGGATAACACTGTCAACCATCTTGTCAGCACAGGCACACAACCCCACAGGGAAGCAGAGTCAAAGGGAAGGAAGCATGGGCATGCTGGGAAGGGGGGTGGAGGCAATAGCATGATGGGAGTGGTAGTCACAGATATTGGTCACCCCCACAACTGTCCCATCAACACCACCCTGAACCATGCGCACATCACAGGGAGTGGAAAACAACTGACAAGATGGCTGACACTGGCTACTGCTGTGGGGAGCACAAGGCCCTGCTGGCAACTGTGCACCAACCAACAGCAGGACACCACTGACTGACATCCTGAAAGACAACTTGCACTCCCTGCAATGGAAGCACGTTCCATGGTGGGATATCTGGCTGGGTGGGAAGGAGGACTCACAGCCCTGACCATAGTTACCAGCAGCGTTTCTCACACACACCCCTAACACAAACTCTACAAAACTCACCTGGGAGAATGCATTGCCTCACACTCCAATCAAATATCCCACAAAGAACCACAACCCTGGGTCATGCTGAGTGAAGCACAGGGACACACATGGGACTTGTAGCAAAACTAACCCCAGGATAACACTGTCAGCCATCTTGTCAGCACAGGCACACAACCCCACAGGGAAGCAGAGTCAAAGGGAAGGAAGCATGGGCATGCTGGGAAGGGGGGTGGAGGCAATAGCATGATGGGAGTGGTAGTCACAGCTCAACATCCCCCACCCACATGGCCCAGCAAGCTCACACTCAAGCATGCACACCCCACAGAGAGTGGAAAGCCCCATCAAAGATGTCTGACACTGGTGCTCTGTTGTGGGGAGCACAAGGCCATGCTGGGAACTGGCCACCAACTAACAGCAGGACACCACTGTCAGCCATCTTGCCATTGCTCTCACACTCACACACAGTGAAGTCCACCCAAAAGCAAGTAAGTATGGGCATGCTGGGAAGTGGGGTGGAGGCAATAGCATGATGGGAGTGGTAGTCACAGCTCAACATCCCCCACCCACATGTCCCAGCAAGCTCACACTCAAGCATGCACACCCCACAGAGAGAGGAAAGCCCCATCAAAGATGTCTGACACTGGTGCTCTGTTGTGGGGAGCACAAGGCCATGCTGGGAACTGGCCACCAACTAACAGTAGGACACCACTGTCAGCCATCTTGCCATTGCTCTCACACTCACACACAGTGAAGTCCACCCAAAAGCAAGTAAGTATGGGCATGCTGGGAAGTGGGGTGGAGGCAATAGCATGATGGGAGTGGTAGTCACAGCTCAACATCCCCCACCCACATGGCCCAGCAAGCTCACACTCAAGCATGCACACCCCACAGAGAGTGGAAAGCCCCATCAAAGATGTCTGACACTGGTGCTCTGTTGTGGGGAGCACAAGGCCATGCTGGGAACTGGCCACCAACTAACAGTAGGACACCACTGTCAGCCATCTTGCCATTGCTCTCACACTCACAGACAGTGAAGTCCACCCAAAAGCAAGTAAGTATGGGCATGCTGGGAAGTGGGGTGGAGGCTATAGCATGATGGCAGTGGTAGTCACAGCTCAACATCCCCCACCCACATGGCCCAGCAAGCTCACACTCAAGCATGCACACCCCACAGAGAGTGGAAAGCCCCATCAAAGATGTCTGACACTGGTGCTCTGTTGTGGGGAGCACAAGGCCATGCTTGGAACTGGCCACCAACTAACAGTACGACACCACTGTCAGCCATCTTGCCATTGCTCTCACACTCACACACAGTGAAGTCCACCCAAAAGCAAGTAAGTATGGGCATGCTGGGAAGTGGGGTGGAGGCAATAGCATGATGGGAGTGGTAGTCACAGATATTGGTCACCCCCACAACTGTCCCATCAACACCACCCTGAACCATGCGCACATCACAGGGAGTGGAAAACAACTGACAAGATGGCTGACACTGGCTACTGCTGTGGGGAGCACAAGGCCCTGCTGGCAACTGTGCACCAACCTACAGCAGGACACCACTGACTGACATCCTGAAAGACAACTTGCACTCCCTGCAATGGAAGCACGTTCCATGGTGGGATATCTGGCTGGGTGGGAAGGAGGACTCACATCCCTGACCATAGTTACCAGCAGCGTTTCTCACACACACCCCTAACACAAACTCCACAAAACTCACCTGGGAGAATGCATTGCCTCACACTCCAATCAAATATCCCACAAAGAACCACAACCCTGGGTCATGCTGAGTGAAGCACAGGGACACACATGGGACTTGTAGCAAAACTAACCCCAGGATAACACTGTCAACCATCTTGTCAGCACAGGCACACAACCCCACAGGGAAGCAGAGTCAAAGGGAAGGAAGCATGGGCATGCTGGGAAGGGGGTGGAGGCAATAGCATGATGGGAGTGGTAGTCACAGATATTGGTCACCCCCACAACTGTCCCATCAACACCACCCTGAACCATGCGCACATCACAGGGAGTGGAAAACAACTGACAAGATGGCTGACACTGGCTACTGCTGTGGGGAGCACAAGGCCCTGCTGGCAACTGTGCACCAACCAACAGCAGGACACCACTGACTGACATCCTGAAAGACAACTTGCACTCCCTGCAATGGAAGCACGTTCCATGGTGGGATATCTGGCTGGGTGGGAAGGAGGACTCACAGCCCTGACCATAGTTACCAGCAGCGTTTCTCACACACACCCCTAACACAAACTCTACAAAACTCACCTGGGAGAATGCATTGCCTCACACTCCAATCAAATATCCCACAAAGAACCACAACCCTGGGTCATGCTGAGTGAAGCACAGGGACACACATGGGACTTGTAGCAAAACTAACCCCAGGATAACACTGTCAGCCATCTTGTCAGCACAGGCACACAACCCCACAGGGAAGCAGAGTCAAAGGGAAGGAAGCATGGGCATGCTGGGAAGGGGGGTGGAGGCAATAGCATGATGGGAGTGGTAGTCACAGCTCAACATCCCCCACCCACATGGCCCAGCAAGCTCACACTCAAGCATGCACACCCCACAGAGAGTGGAAAGCCCCATCAAAGATGTCTGACACTGGTGCTCTGTTGTGGGGAGCACAAGGCCATGCTGGGAACTGGCCACCAACTAACAGCAGGACACCACTGTCAGCCATCTTGCCATTGCTCTCACACTCACACACAGTGAAGTCCACCCAAAAGCAAGTAAGTATGGGCATGCTGGGAAGTGGGGTGGAGGCAATAGCATGATGGGAGTGGTAGTCACAGCTCAACATCCCCCACCCACATGTCCCAGCAAGCTCACACTCAAGCATGCACACCCCACAGAGAGTGGAAAGCCCCATCAAAGATGTCTGACACTGGTGCTCTGTTGTGGGGAGCACAAGGCCATGCTGGGAACTGGCCACCAACTAACAGTAGGACACCACTGTCAGCCATCTTGCCATTGCTCTCACACTCACACACAGTGAAGTCCACCCAAAAGCAAGTAAGTATGGGCATGCTGGGAAGTGGGGTGGAGGCAATAGCATGATGGGAGTGGTAGTCACAGCTCAACATCCCCCACCCACATGGCCCAGCAAGCTCACACTCAAGCATGCACACCCCACAGAGAGTGGAAAGCCCCATCAAAGATGTCTGACACTGGTGCTCTGTTGTGGGGAGCACAAGGCCATGCTGGGAACTGGCCACCAACTAACAGTAGGACACCACTGTCAGCCATCTTGCCATTGCTCTCACACTCACAGACAGTGAAGTCCACCCAAAAGCAAGTAAGTATGGGCATGCTGGGAAGTGGGGTGGAGGCTATAGCATGATGGCAGTGGTAGTCACAGCTCAACATCCCCCACCCACATGGCCCAGCAAGCTCACACTCAAGCATGCACACCCCACAGAGAGTGGAAAGCCCCATCAAAGATGTCTGACACTGGTGCTCTGTTGTGGGGAGCACAAGGCCATGCTTGGAACTGGCCACCAACTAACAGTACGACACCACTGTCAGCCATCTTGCCATTGCTCTCACACTCACACACAGTGAAGTCCACCCAAAAGCAAGTAAGTATGGGCATGCTGGGAAGTGGGGTGGAGGCAATAGCATGATGGGAGTGGTAGTCACAGATATTGGTCACCCCCACAACTGTCCCATCAACACCACCCTGAACCATGCGCACATCACAGGGAGTGGAAAACAACTGACAAGATGGCTGACACTGGCTACTGCTGTGGGGAGCACAAGGCCCTGCTGGCAACTGTGCACCAACCTACAGCAGGACACCACTGACTGACATCCTGAAAGACAACTTGCACTCCCTGCAATGGAAGCACGTTCCATGGTGGGATATCTGGCTGGGTGGGAAGGAGGACTCACAGCCCTGACCATAGTTACCAGCAGCGTTTCTCACACACACCCCTAACACAAACTCCACAAAACTCACCTGGGAGAATGCATTGCCTCACACTCCAATCAAATATCCCACAAAGAACCACAACCCTGGGTCATGCTGAGTGAAGCACAGGGACACACATGGGACTTGTAGCAAAACTAACCCCAGGATAACACTGTCAACCATCTTGTCAGCACAGGCACACAACCCCACAGGGAAGCAGAGTCAAAGGGAAGGAAGCATGGGCATGCTGGGAAGGGGGTGGAGGCAATAGCAGGATGGGAGTGGTAGTCACAGATATTGGTCACCCCCACAACTGTCCCATCAACACCACCCTGAACCATGCACACATCACAGGGAGTGGAAAACAACTCACAAGATGGCTGACACTGGCTACTGCTGTGGGGAGCACAAGGCCCTGCTGGCAACTGTGCACCAACCAACAGCAGGACACCACTGACTGACATCCTGAAAGACAACTTGCACTCCCTGCAATGGAAGCACGTTCCATGGTGGGATATCTGGCTGGGTGGGAAGGAGGACTCACAGCCCTGACCATAGTTACCTGCAGCGTTTCTCACACACACCCCTAACACAAACTCCACAAAACTCACCTGGGAGAATGCATTGCCTCACATTCCAATCAAATATCCCACAAAGAACCACAACCCTGGGTCATGCTGAGTGAAGCACAGGGACACACATGGGACTTGTAGCAAAACTAACCCCAGGATAACACTGTCAGCCATCTTGTCAGCACAGGCACACAACCCCACAGGGAAGCAGAGTCAAAGGGAAGGAAGCATGGGCATGCTGGGAAGGGGGGTGGAGGCAATAGCATGATGGGAGTGATAGTCACAGATATTGGTCACCCCACAACTGTCCCATCAACACCACCCTGAACCATGCACACATCACAGGGAGTGGAAAACAACTCACAAGATGGCTGACACTGGCTACTGCTGTGGGGAGCACAAGGCCCTGCTGGCAACTGTGCACCAACCAACAGCAGGACACCACTGACTGACATCCTGAAAGACAACTTGCACTCCCTGCAATGGAAGCACGTTCCATGGTGGAATATCTGGCTGGGTGGGAAGGAGGACCGGATGTCAACCAAATACAACCAATGCAGACCATGTACACACCCCAACATTCACATAGAAATGCCCAAATAATGCAGGACAATGTGCTACATCAATATCAACCCCTGACTGTGACAACTTAGGACAATGCAATGTACAGGCCCGCATCCAGAGGCACAGTCACAACTGTCAGGTATGTCAACCATTGATGCCTGCAGAAACATAACATACATTGTGTGTGTCTCCCAAAAACAGGTGATGATGGGGACACAGCAGCAGATGCTGAGGAGTCCCCGTCCCAGGCTCAAGAGGATACGGAGCTCACTGGTGTGGAACAGCCTCTGCCCTCCTCGGATGAAAAAGACCCACCTGGCACCTCCGGAGCAAGTCATCATGCAGCACCAGCAGGACCACCAGCTGCACCCCCTGCACCCACCCCTCCAATGACTGTCAACACACATACCACCCCTGCCGACATGGACAGACCAAGGAGCACCACCACCACCAGCACAGGGACCCTGGACCAACGTGGGGCCATGGACACCAACACCACCAACAACCCCCAAGGGGGCCCAGGGTCACCTGTGCGTGCCACCTCAGGTACTGCACGTGTCGCCAGGGGTGGTGGGAGGGGTGGGAGACATAGGTCGCTGATCGCAGAGGGGTCTGGACTGCATGATGACCCACAACTGGCACGCATAGCCGATGCGTACCAGTCCAGCACCGGAGAGCTCAGCCAGGTAGTGGGGCTCCTCAGGGACATCAAACAGCAGCAGGCTGCCCATCATGCCCGCTTGAACTCACACATGTCCCGCGTGGAGTCCAAGTGGGACACACTGCAAGAGATGACGGCGGTGCATAGGGACATATTACAATGCCTCCGCCAGATGAGCAGCAACCAGTCAACACCTCCCTGTGTGCCCACAACATCTGCTGCTGAAACAACTGCAGCTGCCACAGGGAGGCAGGATGACTCTGGCAGAGAGTCCCCTGCACCGCAGCAGCCTGCACTTGAGGGTCCCCCCCAAAGAAGAGGGGTCGTCCGAGGAAGGACAACTGAGAGGCTGATGGCCATGCACAACCCCCAGGAAGCCAACACCTGTTCTGAATAATCACCTTTGTGCGCAAACTGTTCACCCTGTTGACTGCAACACAACTCCCCCACATGACATGGGGAGTACAAGTTGGACCAATGTCTCAGATGACTGTGGACTTGATACAGGACATTTCTGCTACCAGGACTTCCAATTCATCTAGGAACTTTGGATTGCAATCAAAATGTACAGCACTCACCATCCTGTGCACTATTCACACACATGTATGACAATAAACACACTAATACACCATACCTGCCTCTGTCGTGATTCCAACGTGGTTTCTGTCATGGAGATGATGACCAGCGAAATTACACTGTGCATGCTAACTGCTACAGCAAGTACAACACAGGCATGTGAGTCATGGCAACGTGACACATATGAGGGAGACACACCACCAGGGCTACACAACAAATACACACCTAGGCCATCTGACTCATTGCCTACACTGATGTTGCCAGGAAATACGGTGCAATGCACAGACACAACACCTATTCACAGTCTTTGTCAACTAGCCCACTGGTGCAATAAGCAAATGTCAGTCAAATGTGTGACCACAGACAACGCACATCACAAAGTGAAGCACAGGTTTATTACACATTTGCAACATGTTGTAAGCACTACAGATGCAAGGTAATCCCACCTGGCAGCGGGCACACAGTCAACAAGTGTAGAAGGAAGGAAGTCCATGGGTGTGGCGCACATCACCTGTAGGGACACGACAGCTACCACCCTGGAAGTCGAATCACGGTGTCGGGGATCACAGTTGACCAAACGACTCTGAAAGTACCCTGTGAAGGACAGAAATGACACACAGTCAAAAGCACTGAAGAACAGGACAGAACTGCAATACTCATGCCCAATACATGTCACAAGATACCCACCCAGAACCAAGTTAGCATGTCAACACTGTTGGGGAGTACAGACTACCTGTAAGGACACATCGCTACACGCATACATTCATGTAGCCCATGGACACACTCAAACAGCACCAGAGCACCACCAACACATATCATGCAAACTCACATCATTGACATGACATCTCTGGATACTCACATTCAGCTGAAGAAGTTGGTGATGAGCTGTGTGCGGACATCACCATCATCATCATCATCATCATCACTGGCATCGTGGTCCAGGCCAGGATCCTCCACAGGTGGCGGACGTTGGTCATCGTCATCCAGGATGAGAGGCAACTCCTTCCGCACTGCCAGGTTGTGTAGCATGCAGCAGACAATGACAATCTTGCACACCTTTGCTGGGGCATATGGGAGGGACCCTCCTGTCTTGTCCAGGCAGCGGAAGCGGCTCTTCAGGAGACCAAATGTCCGCTCAATCACTCTCCTGGTCCGACCATGTGCCTCATTGTAGTGCATCTGAGCTGGTGTCACAGGGTTCCTGAGGGGCGTCAGCAACCACGGCATGTTGGGGTATCCGGAGTCACCTACATACAGACAATTGCACATTAGCTGAGTTGGAAAAGAGGGTGGAACACTACATTGCAGAACACACACAATGGTACAAAGTCAGTACACACCAACAAGCCAGGCACGCTGGTTCGGCATCTGTGACATCATCCTCGGGATGCGACTACTCCTCATCACGTAGGCATCGTGTGCAGAACCGGGGAAACGGGCACACACGTGTGAGATGCTCATATCTGCAAGACAGACCACCAGTGCATTGACCGAGTGGTAGTGTTTGCGGTTCCTGTATGCCTGCTCTTGGGCCTGTGGTGGTACCAAAGCCACATGTGTCCCATCAATGGAGCCAATGACATGCGGCATCCTCCCCAGGGCATAGAAGTCACTCTTCACGTCAGTGAGTTGTTGGAGTCTAGGGAAATAGATGTACTGGTTCAGGTATATCAACATAGCCTCCAAAACATCGCGGAGCACACGGCTGAACATGGTCTGTGACATCCCACCAGCAGTCGCCAGAGTGTGTTGAAAGGTACCGGTGGCAAAGAAGTGTAGGGCTGCCATCACCTTCACCTTGGGGGTCAGCGCTGTAGGGTACGGCCGGCCAGGTTGCAAATGTGGTGCCAAGCGCACTGCCAAATCCTCAATCAGCTGCCTGGTGAAGCGGTACCGTCGGATGCTGTCACGTTCCACCATCGTTGCCAGGTCAGGGAATGGTCTATGGACAGCTGGTGCCCTGCAGTGCATAGGTGAAGAAAGAAAGATTGTCAGTCACCCCACATATGTGGCATTGAACACACTCAATATCACATGATACATCATTATGAGGCACAAGTACATGATGTGTGCAGTTCCGTAAGGACATGTATGGCACATACATGGCCAATATCTAACATCACAGTTCAACAAGTGGCATCAATAAGTCCCAGGTTGTGCCATTGGATATCATGAGGCCGTGTCACAGTTCCCATCTCCTGCTGCCACGTTACAAACACACCCCACAGTGACATGTGAGGACAGATGTGCCCCAGGCATCACAGCTCAATGACAGGTAGATTCCCAGGGACCCTGTATTGCCACATGGACACTGGCATGACATGGTGTATCATGTATACACCACAGCAAAACAACCATGACCCCCACAGGTAGTGGTCCCTGTTGCCTCGGCAGGACAGACATGGACGTCTGTGACACACACACGCACAACATCAAAGTCCATGCACAAACAACGTGGATGTGGAGACTGTCTCCCATTGTGCACATGAAATCAGAGACATTGTAAACACAACATGCACACAGACTGTGGAGGACCACCACTATTGTGCCAATGGGTCACCCTGAGTTAAACATACTGTCCCACATGGGACTCAGGGGGTATGTGACATGACATCCACATACACCACCGTGAAATGTGACCATGCCACATGCTCAGATATGAACAGTTGCACATCACAGTGGTCATGTACACGAAACACCAAGGATCCTGTCCCCATGAACACGTGCACAGCCTGGGGGTGGCTGCCCCCAAGTGACACCCACAGAACAACATGTTCACCCCCATACACGGACTAGGTAATGCAGCCTTACATGCCTTAGGATACAGTTTGGACAGGCTGTGGTGTTGTAGGTGTGCCCCTTACTCCCTGGGAAGTATATGTGGCTGGCATATGTTCACTTGTGACAGGCATGGTGACATATGCCAGTGACTTGTACAGGGACGCGTTGGACAGCAATGGACCGATCGGTGCGCACACATTGGCCATTGCATTCAATGTGTGCTGGTACGCGTTGTATTCGCAATACGCGTTGGACAGCAATGGACTGATCTGTGCCCACACATTGGCCATTGCATTCAATGTGTGCTGGTACGCGTTGTTTTCGCAATATGCGTTGGACAGCAATGGACTGATCTGTGCGCACACATTGGCCATTGCATTCAATGTGTGCTGGTACGCGTTGTATTCACAATACGCGTTGGACAGCAATGGACTGATCTGTGCGCACACATTGGCCATTGCATTCAATGTGTGCTGGTACGCGTTGTATTCGCAATACGCGTTGAACAGCAATGGACCGATCTGTGTGCCCGGCCGGCCCATTGCATGCAATGTGTGTGGGTACGCGTTGTATCCTGGGTACGCGTTGAACAGCAATGGACCGATCGGTGTGCCCGGCCGGCCCATTGCATTCAATGTGTGCAGGTACGTGTTGTAACCTGGGTACGCGTTGAACAGCAATGGACCGATCGGTGTGCCCGGCCGGCCCATTGCATTCAATGTGTGCGGGTACGCGTTGTAACCTGGATACGCGTTGAACAGCAATGGACCGATCGGTGTGCCCGGCCGGCCCATTGCATTCAATGTGTGCGGGTACGCGTTGTATCCTGGGTACGCATTGAACAGCAATGGACCGATCGGTGTGCCCGGCCGGCCCATTGCATTCAATGTGTGCGGGTACGTGTTGTAACCTGGGTACGCGTTGAACAGCAATGGACCGATCGGTGTGCCCGGCCGGCCCATTGCATTCAATGTGCGCGGGTACGCGTTGTATCCTGGGTACGCGTTGAACAGCAATGGACCGATCGGTGTGCCCGGCCGGCCCATTGCATTCAATGTGTGCGGGTACGCGTTGTATCCTGGGTACGCATTGAACAGCAATGGACCGATCGGTGTGCCCGGCCAGCCCATTGCATTCAATGTGTGCGGGTACGCGTTGTATCCTGGCTACGCGTTGAACAGCAATGGACCGATCGGTGTGCCCGGCCGGCCCATTGCATTCAATGTGTGCGGGTACGCATTGTATCCTTGGTACGCGTTGAACAGCAATGGACCGATCGGTGTGCCCGGCCGGCCCATTGCATTCAATGTGTGCGGGTACGCGTTGTATCCTGGGTACGCTTTGAACAGCAATGGACCGATCGGTGCGCATCCATTGGCTATGGCCTGGCCTGGCAACGGACGCGTGTTCAAATTTTGAACGAGTCTGATGCTGTAAATTCAGTTGGTCACCCACAACAATGTTGCAAATTCATGGGTGTCATGAAGTTGAACTTTTGAAGGATGCTGTGGGCATGTGTAAGTGGTGCAATTCCATGGATTGGCCAGATTCAGAAGATGCAAACGACTTGGACCTATCACTTTGGACACATGGGACAGTATCTGCCTCTGCAGCACACATATAATGCTGGCTGTTCCCCTGAGAGCTCACTTGCCTGCACTACATGCTCCAGGACGACATCTGCCACCACCACTGCTGCTGTATATGCACCCTCTGGACCCTGCAATGGCACGTACTGTGGAGAGAGCCCCAGCCTTCAGCACTGAGGAGAACCAGGCCCTGCTGGACAGCCTCCTTCCACAGTACAGCAAGCTGTATGGGAAAGCAGGGGAGCAGGTGAGTGTTCTGTCCACTGCCTTCCTAAATGTGCATGTCGTCTGACTAGAAAGACTTACAGTCTGCACGCCACTGGCTAGCAGGCTCACTGAGTAGTTGTCACCCCCCATAGTGTGTAGTTACATGCACTGGACAGGTATAGTGCAGTGACAGTGCATTTAAACAAGGTTTTACTTCCCAGGCAATGATACCATGTAGTAACTGCTGGCATACTGTCCATGGCCATCGTTGCACTGCCTGTGTACATCATGTGCCCCTGTGATTGAGACATGTATATACAACTGTGTAATGCACGGATATGTTGCATGTGTAGTAATGGCATTCTCACTTTGTCATCCTCACAGGTTGATGCCCACCAGAAGCAGCAGATATGGCTGACCATCGTCCGGGCAGTGAGAACCATGGGGGTCTACAAGCGCCGCATCCGCAACTGCCAGAAGAGGTGGCAGGACCTTCGGGGCTGGACCCGGAGGATCGCACGGGTCCAGCTGAAGCTGTCGCCTCCTCGCAGGAGGGGCGGACACCGGACCCTGACCCCCCACATGCTCAGGATCCTGGCGTGGTCTTCCCTGATCTGGATGGGCAGCTGAAGGCCAGAGAGCAGCAAGGAGGGGGTGAGTCCATGACTGCATTGTGAACTATGTCTGCCATGCTATGTGCCCTCCTCTGGCCTGGTTAAACTTCCACAGTACATCAGTCATGTGGTCCAGGACCCATGTCCCTCTATTGTGCACTGCCCACTCCTCATCTGATACCCAGGTGTGGCCCTTACACTCAGGGAATTGTGTCACTTGGGTACTGTGTCCTTGCAGTTTGCTTGACTCAAGGTGGGGGACAGCATCTGTTTCCCTAACTCTGTGGTGGGCATCATGGGTGGGTCCATTGCTTACACAATGCCTGTGTTCTGACATGTAATCTGCGTGTTACTTTGATATGTGGTCCAATTGCTGAGCTGATCCACCACATGTGCCTGGGGTTTCTGGCACACACCCATGCTGCGGGTGGGAACAATGTTTGGGCCCCAGGAGTGTGTATATTATGTGTGTCACACATACTTAGCCAGCTGCCTACTGTCCAGGGCTCATCCCTCATTCATGTGGGGCAGGACAGTCATGCCTACTCCAGGCCATACAATACACTCTGTACTCCCACTCCCGTGTATCAGCTGACACGTTGTGCTCAGTGATTTGTCCCCTCAGGTGTCTGCCTCTGTGTCAGTGTGCTGTGGCTTCGTTGTCAGGACTGCTGGGGTGTTTCTCGGTTGGGGCTCAGCATGCCACCGGAGATGTGACCATAGGAGACGATACTTGTGTGACACATAGGTGTTTGATCACCTGACCGTGCAGACTGGGGTATGCGAATGTGAAGTTCAGGCAGCTGTCTCCCATTCACAGCAGATTGTGAGGTGCTCAGGTTCAGAGGGTCGTGTTACAGGTCTCCCATATGTCCAATCGGTATGACCTGGACAGATAAGGGTTCAGATGATGTGGTGTGTGGGGGATGTACATGTGCACTTGTTCAGCTCCAGGACTTGCATTCCCCATGACCTTGGATTGTGACACAGTGCAGACTGTTGTTGTCTGGCTGCCCTGCCCATGTGACTGGAGACAGTGATGTATGACTTAGCAGGCATGCCTGTGCCATGGCATGAAACTTCCAATGAGTGATCCTGCAGGGGAGTGACATGTGCTACATGCACACCATTGTGGCAATGGCTATCAGGACATGGGTGCATCATGGTGTCTGTCGCTGGTATGCATCACATGCATGTCCTATTTGACTCTGGGCATCCCTTTCATCCGGACACCTGTACTGACTCAGTGGCAAGAGTTGTGATGTGTGCATGTTCACATGCTTAACCAGGTTCTCTGCACTGTCCAACTACTGTGTAGGTGGTGCATGTGTCCACACTGGGGTATTGCCATCCAACAGACACCAGACAGATGGGTGCAAGGCCAGGTGGGATGTGAGTGCCATGGTTGACCATCAGACTGACAATTGGCTTCTCCTGTTCTGTTTGGGCACTTTTAGCAAAGTTCAACTAAGGATGCCAGGGCTTGCTCTGTAATGTGCTGTACTAACTGTGGTGTGTGCGTTCGGTGCAGGTGACTGATGTCTGTCTGTTTCCCTATTGATTGCAGATACATCCACGGCCACAGGAGGGGACAGCTCCACGGACCAGGAGGAGCCGCAGAGACAGACTGGGTCAGCAGCCGAGGAGTGGTCGGAGGGACCCAGTGGCATGGAGGGCGAGGGGAGCCACACCGAGGAGTCCTCAGCACCATCCACCTCAGCTGAGGACCACAGCAGCTCGGAGGATGACTCCCTTATGGAGGCGGGTGTCAGCAGCCACCACACCCCATGTCCCCGCCACCACCACCACCACCACCACCACCGCCCTCCCATCGGCTCCCATTCCCGAGGTCTGTGGAGGCTCCCATGTTCGGGAGTGTGTCTCCTTCGGGCCAGGCACCGCACCTCCTGCCCCTGTGTCCCCTGCTGCCCTGAGTGAGGAGTCTGTGTACCTCCTTCGGCAGCTCCATGTAGGGAAGACAGCGATGCTGAGTGTCCTCCATGCCCACACCACTCTGTTGACTCAGCTGGTGTCGTTCATGGAGGGCATCTCATCGGGCATGTCTGCCCTACAGAGGGGCAATAGGTCCATGGACTCCTCCCTGACGGCAGCAGTGTCCCTCCTCCGACAGTCCCTCACTCCTCCTGTCTCTGCCCCATCCACACTCCCCAGCACCTTACCTGTCCCAAGCACACACACACCGGCACAGGCACACACCAGCACAGACCCGAGCAGCACACAGACACACACGCCACTAACAAGACGCACACGCACGCACAGTCAGGGGACTGAAACCACACTCACAGGGGATGGGGCCCAGGCACACACACACGCATCCACGAGCACTGCGCAGTCCTCAGTTGCCTCTCCCTCCAAAGCCCCCTCCCTTGCCTCACCTGCAACCCCAAAGACACAGCGGCTCTTCCTCAGTGACCTCGGCCTCTTGCCCTCCGATCCAGCTGATACAGCATTCAGGGCGAAGAGGAAGCCCACCCACATGGAGCGGAGTGCCCCTCGCCCCTGGACACCCTCCCCCAGGCGCAGACCGACTGACGCCCCCACCCGCAAGTCCCCCCGGACCCGGAAGAGCAAGACCCCGCCGCCGCCCTGCAGCTCAGGCACCAAGTCTCCTTCCTCCATCCCTCAGGCCCCCACTCCACAGGTGCCCCCACCACACCCTGCCCCAGGTTCCCCCACCCACAGATACACCATCCCCAAAAGGATAAGGCCTTCTCCCCCTGCCACTTGCTCTTCCGGCCCCACACCCCCCGCTGCGCTTGTCTGTGCCACTGGTATGGTGAGGGTGTCCTCCCCCTCTGTCCTGCCCACCTACCTGATCCCCATTCTCCTCCCCTGGAGGTAGGCACTGCAGTGGAGGCCACTAACACCCTGTCTGACTTGGGCACTGCAGTGGCGAACCTGTCCAATCCATCTGCACGGTCCACTGCAGTCGTGCCGGCGCCCACACCATCTGAGTCATGCCCCCCAGTTGTGCCGGCACACACCATGTCAGACACCTCCACTGCAGTTGTCAGTGGCTCTCCAGCACCCACCACCCCTTCCCTGCCTCCTTCTGGTGAGCCCTGATCCTGTCCCTGCGGTGCCTGGTCTGCCCCCCGGTATGCCCCTCCGAGGGGATTGTCCCTTGTGTGTAGCAGTGCAGGCATGCGTATGGTGACATCTGCCACTGTCACCCTGTTTTGACTTTCAGAATGGACTGGCCATTGGCCTTTGTTTCTTTTTTTCTGGACTTTAACTTTTGAACCCACATATGCTGAATAAAGCTACTTTCTGTTCTCTAGTGGTTTTGCTTCTGATGTACATGATGTTAATGATGCTAACCGTGCCCTTGCTGCAGTGATGGTGATATTTGGTCTCATGAATATGTAGTGTTACTGTGCAGGAACCCATGTGGTCCAGGGGGACTGTGTCCTATCCTGTGGTGTATCCATGTCATCCTTAGCAGCATCTGAGGGTGTCATGTTTTCAATATTTGGCAATGGGATTTCCTACTTACATTAGCAATGTCACATCTGTGGCTTCAACCCCAGCACATCTGTTGTGCTTGCCATTGTTCAATTAGTCTACTTCCCTGACCGTGTGGCCATCTCCACTGGACATGCAGGTTTGGGCATCAATGGGGAAGGACTCATCTGTGTTGTCAGTGCAACTTGCTATACATGTGTGTTGGATCTGTGCTGATGATTTCGTTGACACTTCCATGACCAGGCTGATGTGACAGGAGCCTTCATTTGGTGCTAATTGTTGATTGTGTGACCAAGTGTTCTGCTGACATGATGGAGCCCTACTGAGGCGACATATGGCACAGCTTTCCTCACACAGGAGTGGAGTCCCCTCATGGCAGTGTGCTCCTGTGACATCGCCTGCGCCCAAGGTGTGTGTTGTATGAGCATGTCTGTGTGTTCACTTCCATTTTGCTGTGCATGCTGGGATCCCTAGTGATGTTCCTGTTTGTGATGCTTGCTGAGTTGACCTATGTTCCCCAAAAGTCTTCTCCCTGGGTTCTCTGTGATGTGGGTGCATGGCACATTACTGGTCATCAGGGTGTCACCCATAGGTGTGTTTGCTGTCAGGGCTGAGTTTGTGGGCAGACGCTGATGGGTCACAGTCAGGATTCCCCTTGGCACTTGTTGTTTACACCTGTCATGTGATTTCCGGTTTGTGTTAGCTTTCATTGGTTGTGACACGTTGTGTGTGTGACTGCTGGCACTCCTCAGGGTCAGGGCTGCAATGTTGGTAGTTGTCTATGTGTGTTCTTTGTGGGTGACCTTGGCTTCTTCATTGGTGTGTGACTGTGGCTGGGATCCCATTGGTTGGTGTGGTATTGCCGTCATGTCCATGTACAGCGTAGTGTGCAGTGTGTCAGACATTCAGGAGTCTTGTTGAGTGGCCATGTGTGATGTGTTTCTGCACCTTGGTTCCCGCCACCCCCTGGGATTGTCATGGGTGCATGTGCAATGTCACCAGTGCATGTGAGCTTCACTGCTGCACATTGTTGGAGGTCGAGGTGTGTGGTGTTGAGTGTGTGCAGATGAGAGTTGTTGCCCGGCTAGACCCCTGCCTCCATGTTGGCCTTGGCTTACTGGCCGTGCTGATTGATTTGTGCTTGTGTAGGTGTGATGGTAGTTTGTTGCTCAGGACACATGACTGTGGTTCACGGTGTGAACGACATCTAGCTTTGTCATCACAGTGGGATTGTAATGCAGCCCAGGGTCACCACATTGTGGGGGCCCTGGGGGTAGTGCTGTGGTGTCTCTGTGTCTTTCTGTGTCAGTTGCTGTTCCTACATGCTTGTGTGACATGTGTGATTTGTGCTCCCTCTCATCTGACAATGCCTGATTGCCCACATAGGGGATTTGGATCCAGGAGTTACCTTTGTGTGGCACTGTATGCACATCTGTGTAATTGGTATTCAGGCCTCCTCATGTGTTGTGTGGTTGCCTGGGGACACTGGTACCCCCCCCCTCACCTGTTGTGTTTGATGTGCAGTGTGGGTCTGCCTGTTTGTGTTTGTGCATCTGCACCACTGCATTGGCATATCTTTAGTGTGCCATTGGCTGTATGTTGTTTGGTGTGTTTCCCCTGCTGTCCCTGGGACTCCTAGGTCATCAGTCAGCACAATGATCATTGTTTGTGTGTCCCATTGCTGCCATGGTATGGTATCTGTTCATCTCACATCTACAGTCTCCACAGGGTATCTGCATTTGTGTGCCCATTGGTGCAAATATGTGGGTCTGCATTCTGATGGTCACTTCTGTCATTGTGTCATTGATGAATGTTGACAGTGTCAGCCCCCATGGGTGATGTTTGTCTGCACATGGCCAAAGGTATGTCTTATTTGCACTGCACTGTTTGCCTCCCCCAATCTATGTTGCTATGGGACACAAGCACTACTTTGCCACTGATGTGTTTGTTGTTCTGTGACCAGGAATCATCCATGCAGTTTGGCAGTTGCAGCTTTTTCTTTGTCAACACTTACATATTGGTCACTGTGATGATGGGGGTATGGACCCCATTGCCACAATGTTCAATATGTGCTTCAGCTATGGACCCCACACTTACATTTTGGTCAGTGTGATGATGGGGGTATGGACCCCATTGCCACAATGTTCAATATGTGCTTCAGCTATGGACCCCACACTTACATTTTGGTCACTGTGATGATGGGGGTATGGACCCCATTGCCCCAATGTTCAAAATGTGCTTCAGCTATGGACCCCACACTTACATTTTGGTCACTGTGATGATGGGGGTTTGGACCCCATTGCCACAATGGTCATTGCCTGCTTGCATTGTGGGGGCCACACACATTTATGTGTGGCACATGTGATAGGGGGTCACATTGTATGTTCAAAGTCATGTTCAGTGTTGTAGGCATTTGACACAGTCTACACACGCTTGTCATGGTGTTGGGGGGGATGTCTTTATGTTGCATTGTTTATGTTGGTGTGTGCTTGTTGTGTCATGTATTAGCCATCCTGTGAGTGGGGGTGTTGTTGGTGGTAGGCATCCAGCCCCCCATGGGTAGAGGTGGTAGTAGTGGTAGGCTTCTGGCACCCCCTGGGTAGAGGTGGTAGTAGTGGTAGGCATATGGCACCCCCTGGGTAAGGGTGGTAGTAAGGGGGGCTAGGGTGAAAGGGGGTGGGAGACTTCTGACTACTTCCTAACCAATGGGATAAAAGTTCCCAGGAGTTTCCCTCCCCACTTTTGCAGCACTTCGTGTGTGTTTTACTGTACACCACCACAGAGTACCCCTCTAAATCAACCTAAAACCAATGGCAGGGCATTTCTTCCCTTACGCAGAGCTCCCTGGGGCCACCCAGAGGTGAGGCTAGTATAATGGATAAACCCTCAACTGTGGTCACTCTGATCCCATTCTAGGAGTAGCCCTTCTCCTACTGGGACTGGTGCCCAATTGGCTATCTGGACAATGAAGTGACAGACTTAGGTGCGAGTTACACCTGCTTGTGACAGGGTAGGCACCTTTTGAAGTTTAATTAAGCTCCTGGGCACAGCCCAGATGGTTGTCCTGTCAGGGTGAAAACCTCTCTCCATGCCCAAGCCTTTTGTCCACTGTCTGTGAGCAATACACACCTCACCACAGGAGAGCCATTAACAGTCAGATAACACTGAACACTGGCGGAAAGGGAAATTTGGCTCAGGCAGAAAATGCCAACTTTCTAAAAGTACCATTTCCCAAAAAAGTAATTTAAAATCCGGCGCGACAGATAGATGACATTTTAAATTACTATCAATTTGAGTACTTAAATCATGGTCATAGCTATTCCCAAACTGATGTTATGCATTATAAGGTGTTATAATGTAACCCAATGCTTTTATATGGGACAGCTAGCCTTGCCATAGTGAAAAACGTCTTTTAAGAGCTTTAACTGCCAGGACTTGTAAACTTAAGTACATATGTCCTACTTTTTAAAAACCATGCGCTCTGCCCTATGCCCTATGGGCATTTAGAGCCTAGCTAAGGTGTGACTTATAAGTATTAAAAAAGAAGGCTTAGGCCTGGCAAAAGGTTTATTTTGCAAGGTTGAATTTGCAGTTTTAAAATTGCATACTAAGGGTGCAGAGGGATGCATTGCCATTTTAGTGATGGCGCAGTAAGTGCTGTAGTCGACTACTGCCATTTAATGTACAGGACCAAGATACACTGGGTACCATATCAGCCGCCGTCCGTGCAGGTAACAGCGGTGGGGCGGTGGGGCCGTGTAAGGGGGGATTTCGAGGTACGATGCCGAGGGAAAATCAATTATTTATTTAATTTTCTCTCTGCATCATCCCTCGAAATCCCCCCTTACACGGCCCCACCGCCCCACCGCTGTTACCTGCACGGACCGCGGCTGTACCATATACTAGGGACTTATAGGTACGTTAAATGTGCCAAGTAGGATTTTTAACCAGTTCAACAAGATTTTAGGGGTCAGAGCACATGCACTAGGGTCTGAATAGTAGTGTCCCAGAGTACAGAGTCCAGACAACCAACAGCATCACAGCATTAGTCCATAAAATGGGAGTGGTTATGCAAAAAGAGACATTTTCTTACAGTCTTAGTTTGGTGGGCCACCAGGGGTGGGTCCACAGCTAAGTGTCCTTTCCAAAGAGTAATACCTTTCTCTTGTCAGATTTGAGTTTTAGGCAATTCCTCATCTAGTTGGTGAGCTTAGACATGCAGGTGGCATACTTCATCCAGGTGTTGGGGGTGGAGAGGGGGCGGATGTGCTCTGTGTCATCGGTGAATGAGAAGATGCTGCTGCCGTGTGCGCTGATGAAGTTGGTGAGCAGAACCATGTTGACAGTGAACAGTTTGGGGCTTAAACTAATTGAAAGTAATTAAATAATTGAAAACACCACATATTAAAATAATATAAAACATATAAATATATAATAAAATTAGTAAACTAATAAAATTTAAAAAATACATTAAATAAATAATACATTAATACAAATAATATTAATCAAACATTGGGACAGTTAAATCATAAAAGAATTTAAAAAACACATCAACACTAAAATAACTTACATTTAAATTGCAAAAAGCATATGTTAGAAAAATTCAAACAAAAAACATAATTCATATTAAAAAAATGATTACACGATAAAAAATGACATAAATATTAATAGATATTGATCATAAATAAATACAACATTAATACAAAGAAAAAATTACAATTCTAAATCTAAAGTAATAAAATATTTTTAAATACATATACAAAAGCAGACAAGTATACTTCTACTCAAACAAAAATAAAAACATAAATACAAAAAAATAGCACAGCTACATCCTAAAGAACTTTAGAAAATAAGTTAGACTTTCAAGGGGTCAGATTTAGTATTCCCACTCCAACGTAAGCATCATTAGGGCAACAGCATGGATGTTAAGTTATGTTACATGTGTGTGTAAGTGAGTGAGTGTGGCACTTGATGCAGCTGTTTTGATAAGTGGGGCTTAGTTTGTGTAGGGCTTTGTATGTGTGCATGTGTTGCGAACTGAGTGCCAGTAGAGGTCTTTTAGGTGAGAGGAGATGTGAGTGCAGAGTGGGAGTTTGAGCGCAAGTGTGACTGCAGCGTATTAAATGACCTGGAGTCTTGCTCTGATGTCGTTGATGCCCCCATAGTCCAGCTTGCTGGTGACTACAGCCTTTGTAATAGTTCTACAGTTGTTGAGTGGGAGCCATCTGCAGATTTTGTTCTGTTTACATTTTAGAAATTTTAGAAATTCGACCACATCTCTCCCCACCTCAAAGTTCTGAACTGGCTTCCCCTAGAGGCCAGAATCCAATTCAAACTTGCCTGCATTACTCACAAAGCTCTTTACTCCAATTCCCCTACATTTCTCGCCCAAAAGCTCGTGATATCCGGAGAAGCCAGAAACTCCCGATCTGCCAAAGACCGGTTGCTACAACCAGCACGTTTCCGGAAGAAAAAAACCTACAATCGAGCCTTCTCTGGGGCCGCTCCAAGAATTTGGAACTCTCTCCCACCCGCCATCAGAAGACTTCCCTCCTTGGCACACTTTAAGAAGGAGACCAAAACCTTCTTAATGAAGAAATACCTCGCCTAATGAATACATCACAATCACCTCAATGACATGTTCCTCCCTCCACCTCTGCATTATCCACGGCCTCTACCGACGATACCTATTCCTGCACTCCTTGGGTATCCCCCCAAGAGTTGAGACTGCGTGCCCTCGTGCATAATATATCTTCTTGTTTTAATTTTTATCCCACTTGTAGCTGGGACTTTGGACTGTGTGCTTCCCTGTATAATGTATCCCCTATTGTACCCAATTGATCCCTCACCTCCTAATGCTTTGTATACCACCCTTAATCCTGTAAAGCGCTCTGATACCCTCACAGGTCTGGTTCGCGCTCTATAAAACTATAAAATAATAAATAATAAATAAATTTAGTGCCCTGCAAACAGAAGGCATGTGTCTGGCAAAAATGTGCCCAGCAGGACAAACAAAATTGCAAAGATTTATTTTCCATAGTTTGCTATCTTTTATTTTGCCAGGTCTTCTTTTCTCACTTTGCACTCTTTTGGTTTTGCTTGCGAGTGCTGTTCTCAAAAGATAAGGATTATCTTATTGCAAAGTGACATTTTTTCTTCCTTATGTGTAATTTCTGAAATGATGCTTTAACGCATAACTGTGCAGTACATCCCAATCAACCACACTCCAATCTGCCCCACTCCAATTCACACCAATTCACCCCACCTCACCCCACACCAATCTGCTCCACTCAATCCAATCCACCCCAGACCAATCATATCCACCCCAATCCAATCCAAACCATTCAGCCCAATCCACTCCAATCCACATCACACTTCAATCCTCCCAACCCAACCCTCCCCACTCCAATCTGCCTCAATTCAATTCACCTCACTCCAATCTAAAACAATCTGCCCCACTCCAATCCAAAACAATCTGCCCCACTCCAATCTTCCGCACACCAATCTGCCCCTCTGCAATACAAAACTATCTGCCCCACCCCAAAACAATCTGCCACACTCCAAGACAAAACAATCTGCCCCACTCCATTCCAAAACAATATGCCCCACTCTAATTTAAAACAGTCTGCCCCACTCCAATTTGCCCCACTCCAATCCAAAACAATCTGCCAAACTCCATTCCAAAACAATCTGCCCCACTCCAATCCAAAACAATCTGCCCCACTCCAAACTAAAACAATCTGCCCCACTCTAATTCAAAACAGTCTGCCCAAATCCAAACTGTCGCATTGCAATCTGCCCCAATTCAATCCGAAACAATCTGCCCTACTCCATTCCAAAACAATCTGCCCTACTCCAATCCAAATCAATCTGCCCCACTCCAATCCAAAACAATCTGCCACACTTCATTCTGACGCACTCTAATCCACCCATTCCAATCTGCCCCTCTCCAATCCAAAACAATCTGCCCACTCCAATCCGCCCCACTCCATCCACCCCAGTCCAATCCAAAACAATTTGCCCCACTCCAGTCTGCCCCACTCTAATCCAAAACAGTCTGCCCACTCCAATCTTCCCCACTCCAATCCAAAACAATCTGCCAAAATCCATTCCAAAACAATCTGCCCTTCTCCAAATTAAAACAATCTGCCCCACTCTAATCCAAAACAGTCTGCCCCACTCCAAACCGTCCCACTCCAATTAAAAAAAATCTGCCCCACTCCAATCCAAAGCAATCTGCCACACTTCATCCTGCCGCACTCTAACCCACCCCACCCCAATCTGCCCCTCTCCAATCCAAAACAATCTGCCCACTCCAATCCACCCCTCTCCATCTTCCCCACTCCAGTCCAAAACAATCTGCCCCACTCCAATCCAACCCACTCCAATCTGCCCCACTCCAATCAAAAACTATCTGCCCCACTCAAATCTGCCCCACTCCAGTCTGCCCCACTCCAATCTGCCACACTCCAATCCAAAACGACCTGTCCCACTCCAATCTGCCCCAATTCAATCCAAAACAATCTGCTCCACTCCAATCCATCCCACTCCCATTCAAAACAATCTGCCCCATTCCAATCTGTCCCACTCCAGTCTGCCACATTCCAATCCAAAACAGTCTGCCCCACTCTAATCCAAAACAATCCGCCCACTCCAAAACGTCCCACTCCAATCTTCCCCACTCCAATTCACTTCAATCCGCCCCACTCCAATCTG
The DNA here is from genome assembly GCA_963921515.1 of Calotriton arnoldi. Lineage (NCBI taxonomy): Eukaryota > Metazoa > Chordata > Amphibia > Caudata > Salamandridae > Calotriton > Calotriton arnoldi. Next base: position 450,178 of record CAWUFW010005624.1, read on the forward strand.
CCCCACTCCTATCCAAAACAATTTGCCCTACTCCAATCTTCCCCACTCCAAACCGCCCTACTCCAATTCACCCCACTCCAATCCGCCCAACTCCAATCCACCTCACCCCATCCACCCACTCCGTCCCAATTCACCCCACCCCAATCCATCCCAATCCACCCACCCCACTCTAATCCAATCCACCCCACACCAATCCAATCCACCCCAATCCAATCTACCCTACTCCAATAAAATTCACCTCACTCCAATCCAATCCAATCCACCCCACTCCAATCCAAAACAATATGCTGCACTCCAATCTGCCCCACATCAATCTGCCCCTGTCCAATCCAAAACAATCTGCCCCACTCCAATCCAAAACAACCCACCCCACTCCAATCAAAAAGAATCTGCCCTGCTACACTCTCCCCACTTCAATCCAAAACAATCTGCCCCACTCCAATCTGCCCCACTCCAATCCAAAACAATCTGCCACACTCCACTGAGCCCCACTCCAAACCAAAACAATCTGTTCCACTCCAATCTACCCCAATTCAATCCAAAACAATCTGCCCCACTCCAGTCTGCCCCACTCCAATCTGCCACACTCCAATCCAAAACAGTCTGTCCCACTCTAATCCACCCCACTCTAATCTGCCAAACTTCAATCCAAAACAATCTGCCCCACTCCAATCCAAAACAATCTTACCCCCTCCAATCTGTCCCACTCCAGTCTACCACATTCCAGTCCAAAACAGTCTGCCCCACTCTAATCTGCCCCACTCCAATCTGCCCCTCTCTAATCCAAAACAATCTGCCCACTCCAATCCAAAACCATCCGCCCCACTCCAAACAGTCCCACTCCAATCTTTCCCACTCCAATTCACTCTAATCTGCCCCACTCCAACCCAAAACCATTTCCCCCACTCCAATCTGCCCCACTCCAATCCGCCTGACTCCAATCAACCCCAATCTAATCCTCCCCACTCTAATTTGCCCAACTCCAATCCGCCTCAATGCAGTCCAATCCACCTCACCCCCATCCACCCACTCCATCGCAATTCACCCCACCCCAATCCACCACAATCCACCCCACTCTAATCCAATCCACCTCACACCAATCCAATCCACCCCATTCCAATCTACCATACTCCAATCCAATTCACCTAACTCCAATCCAATCCACCCCACTCCAATCCAAAACAATATGTCACACTCCAATCTACGCCACACCAATCTGCCCCAGTCCAATCCAAAACAATATGCCCCACTCCAATCCAAGACAATCTGCCCCACTCCAATCCAAAACAATCCACCCCACTCCAATCAAAAACAATCTGCCCGCTACAATCTGCCCCACTCCAATCCAAAGCAATCTGCCCCACTCCAATCCAAAACAATCTGCCCCACTCTAATCAGCCCCACTCCAATCCAACAATCTGCCACACTCCAATCAGTCCCACTCCAAACTAAAACAAACTGCTCCACTCCAATCTGCCCCAATTCAATTCAAAACAATCCACCCCACCCCACTCCAATCCAATCCACCTCACCCCAATCCAATCCACCTCACCCCAGTCCAATCCACCTCACTCAAATCCAATCTACCCATCCCAATCCAATCCACCCTAATCCAGTCAAATCCAATCTACCAACTCCAATTCACCTCACCCCAATCCAATCCACCTCAATCCAATATACCCCACCCCAATCCAGCTCACCCCACCCTAATCCAATCCACCTCACCCCAATCCAATCCAATCCAACCCACCTCACCCAATCCAATCCACCCCACTGCAATCCAATCAACCCTATGCCAATACAGCCCAATACAGCCAAATCCAATCTACCCCACTCTCCAATCCACCCCACCCCACCCAATCCAATCCACCTCAATCCAATCCACCCCACCCCAATCCAGTTCACCCCACCCAATCCAATCCACCTCAATCCGATCCACCCAACCCCAATCCTGCTCACCCCACCCCAATCCAATCCACCTCACCCCAATCCAATCTAAACCACTTCACCCCAATCCAATCGACCCCACTCCGATCCAATCCACCCCATCCCAATCCAGCCAAATCCAATCTACCCCATTTCAATCCACCCCACCCCAATCCAATCCACCTCAATCAAATCCACCCCACCCTAATCCAGTCCACTTCAGTCCAATCCACCCCAATCCAATCCACTCCACTCAATTGAATTCACTTTACACCATTCCAATATACTCCACTCCAATGCACCCTACCCCACATCAATCCAATTCACCCCACTCCATTCCACCCCACTCCATTCCCTTCCACCCCACTCCAATCCACCCAACTCCAGTCTACCGCACCCCAATCCAATCTACCCCATTTCAATCCACTCCAATCTAATCCACCCCTTCCAGTCCACCACACTCCAATTCACCCCACTCCACTGCAGTCCAACCCACCCCACTCTACTCCAATCCACCCCAATCTACCCCAATCTTATCCACCCCAGTCCACCCCACTCAACCCCATCCATCCATCCCACCACACTCCAATGCACCCCATTCCAATCCAATCCACCCCACTCCAGTCCAATCTACCACCCTCCACTCCATTCTAATTCACCCCACTCCAGACCACCCTACTCTAATCCAATCGACCCCACCCCAATCCAATCCACCCCACCACAAAACAATCTAATACACCCCACGTCAATCCACCCCAATCCGATCCACCTCACCCCATTTCAATCCACCCCACTCCACTCCAATCCAATCCACTTCATCCAACTCACCCACTCCACTGCACCCCACTCCACTCAATCCAACCCATTCTACTCCAATCCAATCCACCCTAATCTACTCCAAACCAATCCACCCCACTACCACAAACCACTCCAACCCACTCCACCCTATTCCACCCCACTCCACTGCACTCTACGCCACTCCACTCTACGACACTCTCTGCCACTGAACTCTGCTCCCCTCTACTCAACTCTACGACACTCTACTCCCCCTCTTTCACTCTATGACACTCATCTTTATCAGCTTTATTTCGATTTAAGATGGTAAACCATAAAAGCACAATTCCATAATACAGATATTAAGAAATCACATCAAATAAAAACACAGTGGCATTCAGGATGACTGCTGCCACTATTGTGCCCCAATGATACAGCAAAACACAAGAACAATTAAGCGGCCATAAATATAAAGTGCATACTGGATTTTAAAAACACATTATCATAAATAAGATAAATACAGAACGGAAGGCCGGTGGCACACAGTACAAAACATGAGTCAGTTAAAACATTAAAGATCGCCTAAGCTGTAAAGCATGTTTGAGGAAGGTGATCACACAAAGGCAGACCTTAAGGTTCAGGAGGGACTGTAAATGAAAAAAGGCCGGGGTGTATTGGGAAATTAAGGTGCCTCTCAACAGGGGGAACAAAAACATCCTGGCATAACTAGTATAGAACCTGCAAAAAAAGGGGAAATGGGCAAGGGTTTGCAGAGAACGCTCGTCACAGTGGCAGGTCAGGATTTCCTTTGGGTTGAACTGGCCCTGAAGAAAAGAAAGTTGACACCTGATCAGTCCCAACCTGAACCTGGTGAGGAGGGCCCTATCCCTTCAACTCGGTACCATGGCCACGTAAGGTTCCATGCCAATGGTGGTTTGTACAATTTCTTCAATTCACAGGCCTCCCTTTCCTTGGCAAGTTGTTCCCTAAAAGCATCTTGAGCCATTTTTATCCTTCACCGTAAGTTTCCCAGGTGAAGAAAATACATTGTTTCTGCCCAGCTTGTTGCACGTATCTTTGACATATCTGAGCCACGGAATACGAAGCCCCATTCGCAGCCATGGCAATCAAAATTGATGTTCCTATTCAATGAGACCTCCTGGTTGAGCCAGATGGAGCACCATAGAATTAGGGGAGCCAATTTAATGGCGTCCTCCACAAACGGCAAACCCAGTTCCTCATGGATGGCATAGCTAGGTGCCCCTAGTGGCATGCCAATTAATCATCTACAAATCCTGTTCTCCTCAGCTTGGAGTCACTGAACGACTTTATACCCCTACAAACCAGCACCATAATTGAGGGTCAGGACACATTTCTTGGCATAAATCTCTGCAAGGGCAGTCACTGACTTGCTGCCTATTTTGGACATCAAGCGAAAGAGGAGTTCCGCAGAGTTGCAATACTTCAGGCGTCTCTGTTTTAAGCAGGGTCCCCAAGACCCATGTGAGTGAAGGTAACACCCAAGTAGGGGATTTCATGAATTCGGCCCAAGTGGGTACCCTTGAGTGCAAAGCAGCAAGATTTAGCTTGCTTCTGCCCACACTCTATGACACTTAACTTCAACAAATCCAGTATAGAACACTCTACTCCCCCCACTCCACTCTACAACACTCCACTCCACTAACTTTTAGCCATGCTGAACAGCAGCCACACTGGTGTACACCATGGCAACAACACATTGCCAAAGCCAACAGCTCTTGTAAAGGCGAGACCTAATGGCTTTACCAGTGCTTGTTTCTATGAAGCAGTCCTTCATAGAAGAGATAATCCTTCTCTACTTTCCGGTTTATGGTTGCAGTAAAGACAGAAAACAGACTATTACAAGATAGGTTTATTTCACGCATAACTTTACTGAACTTATCTTTTTGGCGCAAACGTTTTTGCATAACCTCTTTTTCCTTGATTAGAGAAAATTGGGGTGGATTGAGCATTTTATTCAGGGTTTTCCCAATTTTGTAATCATTTAGTTGCATACAAAAAGCTGCTTTTTATGGGTCTGCCCATTACACGCTGAATTGTGCAACACATTTGATAACTAACGCTTCCAAGCATCCAGATCTCTCCGTTCCTTCCCAACCTCCTCAGGATCAGACTAAGAATCAAAAGCAGCCTTGGCAAAAATGTTCAAACCAGCTTTGCTCTTGCCACCCTGCCCCCCGCCCCCCCACACACACACATTCGCTCTCTCTATCATTCTATCATCTGTCTCCCTCATTCCCTCTCTCGTCTTCCTCTAATCTTTCTCTCTCTCTCCTTCTTTCTCTCTCATGAGGCCCCCACTGTGCCTGCTGTAATTTACCTCAGAGAGCTGGAAAGGGTGACGGGGCGCTGGTAGCGGTCCTTGGACTGAAAAAACGGCCTCCAATGGCTCAAGTCCCCTCTGGTAAATGCCCTTTGGAATACATTTCCAGTCCGGCCCTGAATCCACTAGTACATCAATGTATGACATTTTAAGCTTTAGGTGTGCTTTATGATTGGAGTGTAGGGCTCATATGGGGCCTCCAGTCCATCAGGTTAGCACATTCTTGAATTCTTGAATTCTAGAAGACATCTGTGATCTGCTTACAACTTGGTTTAAGGTATGAGCACATGGGAGAGCCCACAGGCTTTTAAGCACAGGCAACGAAGGGCCTGATTACGAGTTTGGCGGTCTTCCAGCCGGACCACCACCGTGGCGGTCCAATCAATCAATCAATCAATCAGGGAATTGTAAGCGCGCTACTCACCCGTGAGGGTCTCAAGGCGCTGAGGGGGGGGTCCGCAGATCTGATTAACCGAAGAGCCAGGTCTTGAGGGTCTTCCTGAAGGTGTTCAGGGAGGGGGCGCGTCTGATGTCTGCCGGTAGCTCGTTCCAGGTCTTGGCTGCAATGTGAGAGAAGGATCTTCCGCCTGCTCTGGCTCTGTGGATGCGCGGGGTTTCGGCCAGTGCGAGGTTGGAAGATCGGAGGTTTCTTTTGGGTACGTGGAAGTTGATTCTGTCGTTGAGGTATTTGGGTCCGTTGTTGTGTAGGCATTTGTAGGCGTGAGTGAGGATTTTGAAAGTGACTCTTTTCTCCACGGGGAGCCAGTGGAGACTTCGTAGGTGTTGGCTGATGTGTTCGTGTCGGGGATGCCGAGGACGAGTCTGGCGGTGGTGTTCTGTACTGTCTGGAGTTTGCGGAGTAGGGACTTGTTGATTCTGGCGTAGAGTGCGTTTCCATAGTCCAGTCTGCTGGTGATGAGTGCGTGGGTGACTGTCTTCCTTGACTCAGGGGGGATCCACTTGAAGGTCTTGCGGAGGATGCAGAGGGTGTTGAAGCAGCTGGAGGTGACGGCGTTGACCTGTCGGTTCATGGAGAGTGATGAGTCGAGTACGATGCCGAGGTTCTTGGCGTGGTCTGAGGGGGTAGGTGGGCTTCCGAGGGCGGTCGGCCACCAGGTGCTGTCCCATGCAGAAGGGGTGGTACCGAGGACGAGGACTTCTGTCTTCGCGGCGTTGAGCTTCAGGCAGCTGTTGGTCATCCAGACTGTGACGTCTTGCATTCCTTTCTGGAAGTTGAGTTTGGCAGTGGTGGGGTCTTTGGTGAGGGAGAGGATGAGCTGGGTGTCGTCGGCATAGGATACGATGTTGAGGCCGTGTTGTCGGACGATGGCTGCGAGGGGGCCATGTAAATGTTGAAGAGGGTGGGGCTCAGTGATGAACCCTGTGGGACTCCGCAGGTGATTTTCGTGGGGTCGGAGAGGAAGGGTGGGAGTCTGATCCTTTGGCTTCTTCCGGTGAGGAATGATCGGATCCAGTCCAGGGCTGTTCCTTGTATGCCTGCGTCGTGTAGTCTGACGACTAGTGTGCGATGGGAGACGGTGTCGAAGGCCACTGATAGGTCGAGTAGGATGAGGGCTGCGGAGTGGCCTTGGTCCAGGAGGGTGCGGATGTCGTCTGTGGCGGCGAGTAGGGCGGTCTCTGTGCTGTGGTTGCTTCGGAATCCGGATTGGGACGGGTCGAGGACGGCGTTTTCTTCAATGAATCGTGTCAGTTTCCTGTTGACTGTTTTCTCTGCAACTTTGGCTGCGAAGGGGAGGAGCGAGATGGGCCGATAGTTCTTGAGGTCGGTGGGGTCAGCTGTGGGCTTCTTGAGCAGGGGTCTGACTTCTGCGCGCTTCCAGTCGTCTGGGAAGGTGCCTGTTTTGAAGGTGGTGTTGATGGTGCGTTGTAGTTCGGGTGCGATGGCGGCCACGGCTCTGTGGTAGATGTGAGGGGGGCAGGGGTCGGTGGGGGCCCCCGAGTGGATGCTTTTCATGGTCGAGCCGGTGTCTTCGGCCGTGATCGGTGTCCAGTTGGAGATGGTGTGCTGGCTGGTGTTTCTGGGGGGTGGGGGGCCGTCTGGGGCGCCTGGTGGATGGTCGATGAAGTTGTCGTAGAGGTTTTTGATCTTGAGGTGGAAATAGGTTCCAAGCTTGTCGCAGAGGTCTTGGGATGGGGTGATGTCTGTGGCTTCGCTGCGTGGGTTGGTGAATTCTTGAATGACACTGAAAAGTTCCTTGGAGTTGGTGGAGTTGGCCAGGATTTTGTTGTGGATGAAGTTCCTTTTGGTGGCTCTGATCTGGTTGTGGTAGTCAGTCATGGCGTCCTTGTAGGTGGTGTGGTTTTCGGTTGTCTTGGTGTTTCTCCAGTTCTTCTCCAGGCGTCTGCAGGTGCGTCTGGCTTTTTGGAGAGCGGTTGTGAACCAGGCGGCTTTCCTGGGGCGTTGTCTGTCGGGGTTGCATAGCGGGGTGAGCTCATCTGCGCAGTTGGAGATCCAGGTGTGGAGTTCTCTGGCTGCGTCGTTTGCGCTGTTTGCGTCGGGTGCCCAAGTGTGGTTGTCTCGGTTGAGGGTGGAGTTAAGTTGCTCGTCGGTAACCTTGCTCCAGTTCCTTCGTGGTGGGCGTGGGGCTGGTTTGGGTGCCTTGGGTTTGTTGATGGCGAAGTGAACGCAGTGGTGGTTGGTCCATGGCGGCTGCGTTGTGTGGCTGAAATGGACGCTGCTTCCTGCCACGAAGATGGGGTCGAGGGTGTGTCCTGCTCTGTGGGTCAGTGTGTTGACGAGTTGTTTAAGTCCAATGCTGGCGAGGTTGTCACGAAGAATAGTGGAGTTGGGGTCGCTGGGGTTGTCGAGGTGGAAGTTCAGGTCTCCAATGAGTATGTAGTTTGTTGAGGCGATCGCGTGGGGTGCGATGAAGTCGGTGATGGTGGCGGTGAAGGGTGTTCGGGGGCCGGGGGGTCTGTAGACGAGGGTTCCTCGGAGTGTGGCTTTGGGGGTGGTCTGGATCTTGAAGTGCAGGTGTTCAGCGGAGGGGAAGGTTTCGCTGGAGGTGGTGAGGCGGAGGGTGCTCTTGTGGGCGATGGCGAGGCCCCCTCCTAGGTGGTTGGGGCGGTCTTTCCTCTGGATCTTGTATCCGTCTGGGATGGCGGTACTGATGTCGGGGGCGGAGGATGCGTTGGTCCAGGTCTCTGTGAAGAAGGCGATGTCGGGCGAAAGAGAGTCGAGTAGGTTCCAGATTTCCATGGCGTGTTTGTGTACGGAGCGTACATTGAGGAGGATGCATTTTAGGGTGTCGCCGGTGCTGGCGTTGGCGGTGTTGGAGGCCGGGGTGGCGTTGAGGGTCTGGCGGCAGTGGAGGCAGGAGAACTGACCATGGGTCGTGTTCGGCGAGGCCTGTTGGCATTCTCTAAGTCTTCCAGGGTTGAGTGCGAGGAGGGTAGTGGTGTCGTAGCGATGAGTAGTGGGAGGGCCAGGGTTCCTGGCGCTGGCCGCGGTCGGGTCGCGGACGGGCGCAGACGGGCTTGCCTTTGGCGCAACGGCGGCGCGCCTGCTGCGCGCGGCCGCCATTAAGTAGGGGAGGTGGGAGGGATGAGAGGCTGGGAGGAGGGAGCAGGGAATTCCGGGGGAATTCCGGGGGAAATTCGGAGGGGAAATTCCGGGGGAATTCCGGGGGGAGGGGCCGCAGGGGCAGCAGCGGCGAAAGGCAAAAGGAACAGGCAGGCACGAGAAAATAAAAACAGTGGTGGAATTAGAGCAAGACACAGATGGGCACAATAACAGTGGCACAACCGGGAAAAAAAATAAGAAAAAAAGCGTCTGAGAAAGGTTACGGTGGTTGGAGGCAGTCTGGTCCCAGTTGGAGCAGGCAGCAGGCGCAGGAGCGGGCAGCAGCCTCGAACATCCCAAGGAGGAGGTCGGGGTCTGGAGGCAAGAGACGGCACAGCGGAGCAGTGGGGAGAGAGTGGACCTAGACCGAGGGTCGGAGGTCTTACTCGCGCTCCCCGCAGCGGCCGCCATTAAGTAGGGGAGGTGGGAGGGAGGAGAGGCTGGGAGGCGGGAGCAGGGGAATTCCGGGGGAAATTCCGGAGGAGAAATTCCGGGGGAATTCCGGGGGAGGGGCCGCAGGGGCAGCAGCGGCGAAAGGCAAAAGGAACAGGCAGGCACGAGAAAATAAAAACAGTGGTGGAATTAGAGCAAGACACAGATGGGCACAATAACAGTGGCACAACAGGGAAAAAAATTAAGAAAAAAGCGTCTGAGAAAGGTTACAGTGGTTGGAGGCAGTCTGGTCCCAGTTGGAGCGGGCAGCAGGCGCAGGAGCGGGCAGCAGCCTCGAACCTCCCAAGGAGGAGGTCGGGGTCTGGAGGCAAGAGACGGCACAGCGGAGCAGTGGGGAGAGAGTGGACCTAGACCGAGGGTCGGAGGTCTTACTCCCAAGGAAGACTGCCAAGCCCGCGGCATCTGCCCGCCCAATAACAATTTTGTATCTGGGCTGGCTGTGCCGCGGCGGTCGGTCCCATGGCGGCGGCATGCCTTGGTTGAGGATTACAGCCGGCAGTCATTCACCCGCCGTGGGACCGCTGCCACATCGGGTGCACTGTGTGGCATGCACCATGTCATGCATGCCACACACTGCACGCACGGCAGTGCAATTCTAAAGGGGGCACAGCTTGTGCCCCCCCCCCAACACGCACCCCATGGGCATATTCACCCAGGGGCCCTGTTTGGGTCCCCTTCCCGGCCTTTCGGCCTCCCTTTTCATGGTGGGATATCTGGGCGGTGGAAATGCAGGTCGAAAACTGCTCGGTAGTGCCGGCATCGACACCACCACCATTTTCAGCCCTCTCACTGCCGCCGCGAGATCCTAGATCCCGATGGAGGCGGCAGTCTTTTGGCAGTCCCACTGCTACCATCGTAATCGGGCGGGAGGCCTGACGCCATGGCGGCGGCCAGATTGCCATCCATGGGTACAGTGGTCCCAGGACCGTTGTACTCATAATTAAGTTCTGGAATTCACTCTCTTTGGACTTGCATTGGGAGAACAATCATCTGGCGTTCTGTAAACAACAAAGGACATGGCTGTTTTTGGCTAACACTTGTGGTGAATAGTAATTGGCAAGACGTGATCAAACAGCACAACTAAGCCCAAAAGTATAAGGGCATTTATAAAATAAATAAGCAACTAATTAATTGTGTAAGTGTCCAAAATGCCTTTATTTTGGGCCCTAATAAATCTATGAAAAAGAAAATAATTTTAGATCTATAAACATGGATGTGGCTATCAGTGAAGCCAATTTAGGAAGAGTGATATGATAAACCTCATTTTTGGGCATTCGTGCATTCTGTTCATTCTTTTCATTCCCCTCTCTTTGTTCTTGATCTCTCATCAGTCTCAAAGTCTTTTCTCAGAAACATTTCAATACCTTTTACACATCTCTGTCCATTTATTTGATGTATCTTGATTGATTTCCTTCTTCATTTCATCAAGATGATTGATATTTCAGCAATCTGGTAGAATCAATCCTACACCAAAGATGGTTTTAGGTGACTGAATTGCTGACCCAGGAATTGGAGCTCTTCTTTTCAAAATGAATTTACAAATGGGGTTAAAAAATGTACCTTTAAAAAAAAAATGAATGCCTTGTTTAGGTTCTCAACAAGATGGGGGCGCATGGCTGTCACAGCTCTCTTCCCCCTCCGAGAAGCGTAGAAGAATGCTTACTTTTGCCCACCTGCAAGTTAAGAAATTCCTTCAGGCTCGAAGGTCGGCTCACTATGTGAAAGTGCACGAGTTGGAGCAGGGGTTGGCACCGGTAATCGCACCAGAGACTGACAAACGGCTACTATGCACGTCAAATGGACCACTTACCTGCCTGGCTGACTTGTTGGCTATCGCGCAGGTGCTCACAGGGCAACAGAGGTGAAGGCAGCGCCTGGGGAGAAGCGATCACCATTTTCCTCCTGGTGAGCCTTGTGCCAGTGTATGTGGTTTTTAAAGGGGGTGTGTTGGTCCAGCTCCAGGCAGGAGCTCAAACACGGGGAAGTGATACGCGAGGACGAGGCTCGGGATGCCAGGCCCTCGAGATGGTCCGTTTGCCAACATAGGCGCCCGACGCAAAGTCTTCAAGTGTCTCGAGCAGCTAGGACAGCTGACAAGGGGTAAACAATGTTTACAACGCATGTCGTTACAACGACGCGTTGTTACATCGAATGCCATTACAACGTAAGTCGTTACAACGACTTGCTGTAGGGCGCAGAAGGTGTTGGATTTGTTGGATTTTCAATCCAACACCTTCCCTACTGTTGCACACACTGGAGTTGGAATAGTAAATTATACTATTCCAAACTCCAGCGCCCCCCTACAGCAAGTCGTAACGACTTGCGTTGTAATGGCATGCGATGTAACAACGCGTCGTTGTAACGACTTGCGTTGTAAACGCATGCGTTTTAAAGAGTGCTGTTCCTGACAAGGGGACTGGTACGATGGCTGCCAGATCATCATCAGCAAAGGCGCCAAAAAGGATACCCAACAAGAAGCCCAAGGAGCATATTAAGGAGTCCAAGGAGCCATGGGCTCCTAAAGGAGCCATTGAGCTCTCTGGGAAGTCTAAACTACCATAAGTGATCAATGTAGGGAGAGAACCCCCAAGCTGTGGTCACTGTGGGTAGTGAAGCAGATGCCATACCCGATGAAGGCCTTGGTGTTGGGATTTCGGGGCCTGCGCTGCGACCCACAATACACGCACTTCATGCACTGCAGGTAGGTTCCCTATCAGGCATCCACAAGTGATATACTTCATAATGCTCCTTTATAGATTCCTGCAAAGAAAACTATGGTGGTTTTTTTTTTGGTCTTAAGGGCTCAGGCTTGCATGCATCCATTACCTCCCTGTCCTTTCCAACGGTGCCCGCACCAGGGGTTAGTGATGTGATTTGAGGTCAGGCAACCGTTGTAACTAACATGAATAACACTGGTTCACATCCCCTGGCGCCTGTGGTGGAGGATGATTTTATCAGGGCAAATGTGTCTCATGCCATTGCCTGGGCTGAGAGTGAATCTCACAAGAATAAAGAGGCTCTGGAAGCTTTTTTTTATTATCATATTTCTCAGAGACTGGCAGCCACCCACGTCTGGTTTAGACCTTGAGTCCGACCTGCAGGGAGGAGCAGATGCATCGAGGCCCAAGGCAGCATGTGAGGGCAAAGAGTCTACCCTGGGGGTTCCTTTAAAACCAATGGAAAACCCTGAAAGTTATTATAATACATGAGCTATTGCTGAGACTGGTGACAATGAGTTATCATGGCGCCAAAGGAGTGGAAATAACCCCCACAAATGAGACCATATTAGAGACACGACTTGTGGGACCACTAACAGGCTGAGTGGGAACCCAGAATGCCCTCCTGGAGACACAGTCATTTGATTCCCCTCCAGATGTTACACCTGGACAGTCTGTCTCACAGTCTGGTACTAAAGAGGCTCCCTCTCTCACCTCAATCTATAATTTTCTCCAGCTTCACAGGGAGGAATATAAAAAGGATTACATGTTCCTAAAAACCTCCGACCTAAAGACACAGGTGGTATTGCGGAAAATGTCAAAAAATATGGATGTGTTGCATGGTTGCCTGAATGATATTGAGCCTTAATCTGCCAGTCTGATAGAATCAACACAAGTTATCAAAAATCAAATGAGTCAACTTGAAGGTAGTCTGCAGAAAATGTCTCAAAACTGAAAGATGTAGAAAATCTGATGTGACAAAATAACTTATGCATGCTGGGGTTCCTGAAGGGAATGAGGGGGATGACCCTAGAAGGTACATTGTCCATTTATTCCAGTAGTCTTTCCCTCAACTTAGTGACTGGGACATTGATTGTCAAATACAGCGGGCACATAGATTCCCCTTTCGTAAGTATGTTAAGGGCCAGAGTGCTCAATATTCTCGCGCTATCTTGATTTATGTGGGGAACTCTATGTTCAGGCACCATGTATTCCAGCTGGCTCGCCCAAGTAAACCAGTCAAGGCCTGTGGTGTTGAGTTCTTTGTTAGATCTGCCATCTGCCGGGAGACAGTAGAACGCAGATGGTGTCTACGTGAGACAATGTCTTCTTTTCAGCAGCTTGGTGCTACTGTCACCCTGGTGGAGACTGCTAATCTGAAGATATGCTTCAAAGGCCAAACAACTTACTGTCAAGATCCTGAGAAAGCCAAAGACCTGTTAAAACAATGGGGGAAATCAAATACTGAGTGAGTTGACATATGTGCAGTTTACACTCTATGTTTGATCTTTCAGGACTGTGCCTGGGGAAATTCAGGGTGGTCTCTAATAATTTATATCTGTCCTCTTTCTGGCCAGGACCGGTCTGATAATGTACTAGTAAGGGGTATACCACCAGTTTTACGGGTCCCTTCCCGCTGTTTTTTTGCTCTTTAACTGTACTTTGGGCAACTGGTTGGGCATAGCTGGGTTATTTTGATTTTTTTGTATACTCTTGGAGGGGGTTCTGTTGTTAGTCATGCTGCCCTCTAATACAATAGGGGCTTTCGGTGTGTGCTTACACCGTAGATTTCAAAATCCTACTTGGGAAAGTAGGACAGGGATGGGAATGGGTGTTGGTGGGTCGGGATCTTCTGGGAGGAGAGACTGGCATGGGGTGCTGCATGAGGTGCTGGGTAAGTACACTACAATTCAGGGAAGGCTGTTGGGGTTGTATGGTGCAAAAGGAAAAGATATAGCATTTATTGAATCATATGAGCTATTTATTATTTCATGCGTAGGAAAAATATGCTTGCCTATCAATAGATAGTTTGTATCACAGTTGTAACCAGGATGTGCACATACTCAGTTGGAACATCAATGGCATGCGCTCTACTGCTAGGATCAGATATATTAGGGAGGAACTATGTACTCTGTATCCCTTTCTTCTGTGTATTCAAGAGACTCATCTCACTATTAGTCAACTACATAAATTGAGCTGTTTAGGTTACTATACCCTAGGGGAAAGGAATGGGTAGCTCATCAGGTTAAATTGGATTGGTTGTGGAGATGGTTGATCACTTGTTTAGGGAATGGTCGTTTACAGTTAATGGTATGTGTGATTTATGCCACACACATAGATGATCCAGGTATGTTTAATCTCCTTCAAAGCGAGCTCAGTATGTGGCAGGATCCCATCCTCATGTGTGGGGATTTGAACTTGACCATTCACCGTGGGACTAAATGACCTTGTGTGTGCCAAGTCAGTGGTGCATGACAAAGTCAAGAGCAGCCCTGAAAAAATTCTTTCAACAGATGCTCTGTCTGACATATGGCTAGTGTGTCGGGCAAATAAACCTGGTTTTACATTCCATTCCATATGGTACATTTTCTTGCATAGACATGTTCTTTACAAGTTACAGTATTTTACCTTCTGTCTTGATCAACCTAAATCCTAGGATTGTTTCGGATTAGAATTCTTTGTCAATATTTCTCAAGTCTAGCGAATTGGCAAACACTACTTCCCCACCCACCTAGACCTTTGATCACACACCTGGTGGACCCAGCATACATTAGTTTTATGAGTTCTGGTCTAAGTGAGTTCATTCAATTCAATTCAATTCAATTTCTTTATTTGGATAAGTACATATCCATAAAAGCACAAATCCTATTTCAGCACATAAAAAAAGAGTACATCATAATAAAAAGTGTGTAAAATCAGGTAGATTAAAAACAGTGTTCATAAAGTGCACATAGTTTTGCGAGCTCGCACAGCAGTTTTCAAAAAGGCGCCTACTCGGAAGGCCAGTTCGTCATCTTCCAGGAGGAGAATGGATCTGTATGCCAATTCGAGATGAATAAGTGAGTTGTTTTTAAAATAGGGTATTAAAAACCATTTAGCATATTTGTTATAAAACTTGCAGAAGAATAAAAAGTGTAATATGGGTTGCCCGCTCTCGCCATCGCACGGGCATGGCAAGAAGTCAAGGTTAGTATGGAATCCGAGAGGAAAACAAAGTAAAGATTTCACGGTCCCTGCTCTTAGGCGAAAAAGGAGTCCCCTCTCCCACCGGCCAATAGGATTTGTAAGATGACTAGCCAGCTGGTAAGAGGTATTCTCAATTGACAAAAAAGCAGCTACAGTTGTTTTCTTTTCCTCCCTGTCTTATCTTGCCCTGCTATAATGTGTGTAAAGTGCGGTGCGTACATCTCTTTTGCTCAGGGTATGTGCCTCATTTTGGTTTGTTTAAATGTGCTCATAGTTAGCCTTACTTAGGCTTAGGCGCACCTCTGCTAGCCATGGAATATCCATTCCCTTTTCACATTTGAGACAATCTTCTATGAGCTCCTGTGTGAGGGTTGCCGCTTGATTTTTCCAGTTAGCTAGCCAAAACAAGGCAGGGCGAGCCTGTATATAATCTTCGATATAATGGAGATTCAATTCACTATGGCAAACATATTGTGATGTAGAAATAGGGGCGCCCAGAAGTTTCAGTCAAAACCTGTTTTCTTCGCGCTGGATACTGCAGCCCCTAGAGGTTCCCCAGACTTCCGCGCCATAAGTGGCTGTGGCAATACACTGAAGTTTAAAAAAAATTTAAATGGCTAGGACGGCCCCTGTCATCCTTGGTTGTAGGAGGCTGAGGACCGAGTTAATGGCTTTTGTGAACTTGCTCCTGCAGAAGGCCATGTGGTCAGTCCAGGAACCATTAGCAGCGAAGACAAGCCCCAAGTAGGGGAAAGTGCTAGTGCGTTGTAAACACTGGCTGCCCACAGAGATGGATTTTAAAAGGCACTTCCTTGGTCCACAGGCCATTATAAAAGATTTTTTTAAATTGGTGCATAAATCTAGGGTAGCCATAAAATCGACAAAACCCCATACTAAAACGCGTAGGGTATTAGGTGTGCGGCCCATTAAAACCGCATCGTCGGCATATAATAGTGCAGGGAGTATGTTAGCATTGACTCTGGGGACATCACTAGTTAACTCAATCAATGTTTTATGTAAATTATTGATGTACTTGCTTGCTTTCCAACATAAAACAACACTAAGCGACTCACCTAAAACTACCTTGCATCCATCCACCTATCGGCCGTGGAACAAACTCAATTTGGAACACTTAGAAACACAACTAACATCAAGAAACAATAAATTCTGTTCAAAAACTATATGAGTGGCTACAAGAAGCTTTTGACATCCTGATACCACTCAAAACCACACAACAGAACAAAAGAAAAAAAGCACCTTGGAGAAACATAGAAATAAAAGACATAAAACAACAAATTAGAAAGCTGCAACGTACCTGGCTCAAAACAAACGCCAAACAAGACAAACTTCACCTATAAAAAATTAACAGATTATACAAGTCGGCTATCAAAAAAGCTAAGAAAAGGTACTACTCGACAGAATTCAAAACGCTAAATGTGCAAATAAAGAATTCTATAAAATACTCAATGAATTTCGCAAACCAAATTGCCTAGAAGGAACTCATCCTGTTACTCAAGATTTCACAGACAAACTGGCAAATCATTACACGGACAAAGCAGACACGTTGGACTCATACTTAAAACAGAAACAAAGCACCAGCACTAACCCTTGTACAAAACAACAATCCAAGAATACTCTAACCAAGCCTCTCCGTTCCTTCCAACACATCTCACACGATTAATTTATGGACCTGGTCAAAGCAAGCAGGCCTGCCGGCAGCCCTTCTGACCCCTGTCCACCACAAATTTTCAAAACAATTCTTTTAACAACCTCTGCTGCCACTCCAGTAAGAAGAATCATCAACAATTCCTTCACTACCGGAATATTTCCAGAAGAACTCAAAAATCACACATACGCCCTTTACTGAAGAAAACAAACTTGGACCCGCTGAACCCTGACAACTACAGACCCATTACAAATGGACCTTTCCTGAGCAAACTGATAGAAAGAGCAGCGTTCGCCCAGATGTCACAATTCATTGAAGAGAATGACATACTTTCAGACTTCCAAACAGGATTCCGTCCGGGGAGAGGCACTGAATCTGCCCTCCTTGCCATCTGGGATGACCTGAAAAATACAGTTGACCGCAACGGAGTTGCTGCGCTACTCCTCTTGGACCTCTCGGCTGCCTTTGACACGGTTGACCATGACACTCTGAAACAAAGACTCTATGAAGCCGGCATAGAGGGAACTGCTCTAGACTGGATCGCGTCCTACCTTCGAAACAGAACTAATGTCATCCATACCCCACCTTTCTCGTCCAAACTGTACTCCACAAAAGCAGGGGTCCCTCAAGGTTCTATCATCTTGCCCATGCTTTTCAACATCTACATGAAGTCATTACCAGTACTGATCAATAAATTTCACCTCACGTGCTATAACTATGCAGATGACAACCAAATACTCCTTCAACTGGAATGCCCCAAAGACATTGGAAAATCACCAATTTTCAGCTGTCTCAGAGCCGTGGATCAGTGGATGACTTGGAGCCATCTCAAATTGAATACTTCAAAAACGGAAATACTCACGTGTGGCGATTGGAAACATTACAACCCGCTTGCCGCATGGCCTAATGAAATGGGATCACCACCTAAAGTATCGAAGGAAGTAAGAAACCTCGGAATGACCATGGACTCCAAGCTGTCGATGAATGCCCAAGTGGACAAACTAGCAAGATCAAGCTTTGTTACTATAAAAACGCTGCGACAAATTTTCCCTCATTTGGGATTTCCGCACAAGGTCCAAGCTACCATCTCCCTTGTTCTGTCCAAACTCGATTACGCCAATAGCCTCTACCACGGATCACCTTTAACAACCATGAAAAGACTACAACGAATTCAGAACGTGGCTGCCAGACTACTCGTGCATATCAAACCGCGAGACCACATCTCCCCTGCCTTGAAAGCCCTGCATTGGTTACCGGTTGCCAGAAGATCCACGTTCAAGCTGCTTTGTATCACCCACAAAGCAATACATGGAATGGGACCGCTCTTCATCAGGAATAAAATCACCAAACACATTCAACAGAGGAACCTCCGCTCTAAAGGAGCATCTCGCCTCAAAATCCCAAGATACAAGAAAAAAACCATGGGTGGCACATCCTTCTCTGTTCAAGCAGCCAAACTATGGAACTCTTTACCCCCCAACATAAGATCCACCGACAACCACCTTATCTTCAGAAAACTACTCAAGAATTGGCTCTTCCCCACATAAGCACCATACGCAAACAGAAATTTACAGCATATCCCTCTGTATATAAGCATTTGTTTTCACTATAGACATGTACCTATCTTTGTGTATTGCTTTGTATAAACATGTAGAATAATTATGTTGTTGAGAGAAAAATAATAATAATAATAATAATAAATAAATAAATATCATCTTTGGTCTACATGTACTTACTTCCATTGTGCATCTATGTACCTTCCATGTACTTGGATCTGTGTCTCTGTTACTTTTCTCCTGAAAAAGCATATCCAATGCACTACCCTATTTCTCATCCTGTGCCTCTATCAATATCTTTAATCTACATATACTTACCTCCTTTATGTATCTATATACTTTCAATGTACTTATGGATCTATATATTTATCACTTTCTTCTAATTTAGCATTTCCAAAGCACTACCCTAATTCTCAGCCTATACTTATCTCAATATATCTTCTAGCCCAACCTTCTGACTCATCTCAAACTTCTTTCTACTACTCTTTCCAATGCACTAGCCTATCTCTCATCCTATACATTTATCAATATATCCTCTACATCCACACTCTCATTTATCCCAAACCCCATACCACTACTATGATCCCCAAAATAACCCTTCTAGACTCTCTCCTACTCTACCCTCCTTGCATCATCTGACACCTCTTTTACTATACCGATCCCCTAAAACAAACCTTTCTAAACTCTTCCCTGACTCCTCCCTCCAAAACCCCCTTTACTCATCCAAAAGCCTCCTCCTACTGCTAAGACCTAAAAAAAAAAAAAAAAAAAAATCCTTTACTCTTTTATCCCTCCACTATCCTTTTCAATCAAAATTAACAGACTAACATGTTCAATTCTCAAATTCCATTTTCAACTATACTAATTCACCACTAATCCTTTATGGGTACCAGAGTAGCGTGCTACTCGCCAATAAAGCGTCTCAACACCCCATCAGGGTTACAAGCGCTATATAAATGCAAACCTTTTCCCTTTCTACCCTCCCCAACCCTTCTCAATCCAAATAACTGACTAACATATCCACCACTAAAATTACTTTTCATGTTTCACCATACTAATTCAACACTAATACTTAGGGGTTCCAGAGTAGCGTGCTACTTGCGCTTCAAAACCCCATCAGGGGTAGCAAGCGCTATATAAATACAAACTTCTTTCCCTCTTCTATCCCGCCACCTACCCTTCTCTACACAAATAACTGAATAACATATCCACTACTCAAATTACTTCATTTTTTACTATACTAATTTTCAACACTAATCCTTAATGGGTTCCGGAGTGGCGTGCTACTCGCCAGAAAAGCGCTTCAACACCCATCAGGGGTAACAAGTGCTATATGAATGCAAACCTTTCTTCCCTTTTTATCCCTCCGCTATCCTTCTCACTCCAAATAACTGACTAATATCCACCACTGAAACTACTTTCATATTTCACCATATTAATTCACCACTAATCCTTTATGGGCTTCCGGAGTAGCGTGCTTCAACACCCCATCAGGGGTAACAAGCGCTATATAAATACAAACCTTTTTTCCTCCTCTATCCTTCTGCTATCATTCCAAATCCAAATAACTGACTAACCTATCCACCACTTAAAATGTACTTGCATGTTTCACTATACTAATTCAACACTAATCCTCTATGGGTCCCGGAGTAGCGTGCTACTCGCCGAAAAAGCGCTTTGACGCCTCGTCAGGGGTAGTAAGCGCTATATAAATGCAATTACAATACAATTACAATACAATGTATATGATGAAAAGCAAGGGAGCCAGGATGCACCCCTCTCTGACTCCTCTGCCTACCTTGATGTCATTAGAAACCTCGCCCCCGATGTTCATCCTAACTCGTGCTCTCAGGTCCTTATGAAGATGTGCTAATAAATGGACCAGGGCCTCGGCTAACCCGTAGTCTAACAGAGTTGACCACAGCCGTGACCGATTTACATAGTCAAAGGCTGAGGTCAAGTCCATAAAAGCCAGGTAGATGGGTGACTTCTGTGCGATGGTGTATTTCCCTATTATTAAATTTAAGTTGAGGCATTGCTCAATCGTGCCCACGCTGCTCCTGAAGCCCATTTGACAGGGTTGTAAGATGAAATTGTCTTCGGACCAGGTTTTGATCTTATTATGTAAGACTCTCCCTAAGATTTTTTTTTTTTAACAACAAATTTTATTTGGTTATTCCAATGAATTTTGGGCGGCAGCCCTACAAAGACCTGTAGGAAATAAAACACAGCAGGAGTACCAACATTTTTAGATATTTGCAAGACCTGCGAAACAAGCAGGTTACATAACTTTAACAAAAAGCAGACTGTACCAGACCTCGGTATTTGTGTATGAGATACATTAGTAGAGTGGTGGGTTATACAACATGGAATGGACAAATCGATAAAATATGGATAAATGATGTCTCCTATCAGGGGTCCGTGGATGGAAGACGAGGAAGATCTATCCCACGATACGTCGCCCATCGGATCCATATTTTTCTGTGTTTTCTGGGGCAGCCACGAACTAGAAACACAGCAATTTCCGCCCCCATACATCTGTCGAGTTCAGTTTTCCATTTGCCTATAGTCAGGGGGGAAGTCCCTTTCCACATCTGGGCGATATCGTGCTTGGCAATGGTAAGGGCCAAGAACAAGAGATGTTGCTTGTATTTGTTTCCCCCTATGTCTTCCATGCTGTGTAGGAGGAAAAGTCGTGGGTCAGGTGGGAGTTCCCATGATAGCACCTCGCTTAAGCACGACGATACTTTGCGCAAAAAGGGCTGCAACGCAGTGCAGCTCCAAACTGTATGTATAAATGTCCCATCCTCCCTCCCACATCGTAAACATATAAGGGACTGGTTAACAACCATCTTCCAGAGTCGGACCCGTGTATAGTATGCGCGGTGTAGATACTTGAACTGTATAAGGCGGTATCGCGTGGACACTGCAGCACCTCGAGGGCTAGCAATGGCTTCGGCCCAGTGATCGTCCGTCAAGTCAGGAATGTCGGCTTGCCATGCCCGCCGCGTCACGTCTAACGTCGTCCGTGTGTGGGTCGTCAGCGTCTGGTATATTTGCCTAATTTTGTGTAGACCCAAATCTCCCATCAGCAGTCGGCCCTCCAAAGGGTGAAACTCCGGGAGGGTCTCAAGAGCATGGATCAGGGGGGGTCAAAGCATGGCAGAGTTGGAGGTATTTGTAAAATTGTGACTTGTGCAGTTGGTAATCCGCCTGTAATTGCTGAAAGGATTTCAGTGTAGTACCCCGCATCACATCCCCCAGGGTCGATATTCCCACCAGGTCCCACCCGCAGAAACCCGCCAGGGCCGCCACTGGGCAGAGGTATGTGCCCTGCCATAATGGAGTTGTTTGGGTTAGTGTCCCGCACCACCCCATCTGTCGGATCGAGTTACGCCATAACTGTATCACTTCTCTACTCGCCGGGGGCAGAAAATCTAGACGTGTGGCGCTATAAAGGAGTTGGTGGAGGGGGGTCTCCTCCAGCTGCATGCTCAATCACAAAGGCCGGGTCGGTTGGGGAGCTATACCACCATTCCTTTATTATTAGTATGTGAGAAGCTACATAATAGGAATATATGTCTGCTGCAGCGATACCCCCACAATATGTAGACTGCACGCAGGTGTGGAGTGCAACCCTAATTGCCCCTCCATTCCAAAGGAATTTATTTTGTATGGCATTCACTTGCGCGAACCAGGATCGTGGGATTTTATAGGGGAAATTTTGTAATCTGTATAAAATTCGAGGTAGGGACACCATCTTGAAGATGGCCGATCGTCCATAGAGTGATAGTGGAAGGGAGGACCAGATAGTCGTTTCACCATGCAAACTCGTAAGCAACGGATTGATATTATGTGCCCATGAGACCTTGGGGCATGGCGACTCGAAGATGCCCAGATACTTAAAGCCATCCGTCGCGTGCAACAGCTGTGACGCCCAGGTACCTCGTCCCTAATGACCGCAAACTGGAAAGAGGCCGGATTTCGCGGGGTTGGTGTGCAAGCCCTTGTTTCCCCAAACACTCTAAGGATTTTCAGTATGCGAGGCCCCGAGAACCACGGGTCCGTCATAAAGATCAGGACGTCATCCGCGTAGAGCGCAAGGCGGTCCGATCTCGACTGGGACCAGTCGAATCCACGGAGCACCGGGTCACTCCTGACCCAGGCTGCCAAGGGCTCCACCGCTAAGGCAAATAACAGTGGGTACAAGGGGCATCCCTGTCTGGTGCCCCTGCGGATGGGGAAGGGGTCCGAGCGATGGCCGGCTATATGGACCAACGCCGTCAGGTTAGTGTAGAGCAAGCAGACATAGGCAATGAAGCGGGGGCCAAAATTTACCGCCTCGAGTAATTGAAAGAGGTAGACCCAACTGAGTGAATCGAAGGCTTTATCTATGTCAGCCAATAATAGAGCTGCCGGGCGTCCTAACGCCGGGGCCACCGCTATGGCATTATGTACTCTCCGAATGTTATGGCGTGTTGCTCGTTGGGGCATAAAGCCCGATTGGTCTGGGTGGATTAGGTCTGAGATGCACTTACATAGGTGATCTGCCAGGACCTTCCCTAGTAGTTTGGGCTCAAAATTGATGAGAGAGATAGGACGGTAGGATGAAGGGTCCTCCGGTGGGCGTCCTGGTTTGAGGAATAGGACAATTTCTGCATGCCGCCAATCCTGGGGCAATACGTTACGGTCTTGGGCATCCTGTATAGCCGCCAGCAAGTGGGGCCCCAGCAGGTGTATGTTCGGCCGTAAAAACTCCATAGGAAATCCATTGGGTCCAGGGGCCCACCCCGGGTGTAGGGCATGTAGGGCCTCAGTCAACTCATCTAGCGTAATAGGGGCCTCTAGTTGATCGCGCATGTGGTCTGGGAGTTTCCGAGGTGGGATATCAACCAGGAATTCTGCTTAGGGCCTCTGAGATTTGTTCTCGACTCTCATAGAGGGAGCAGAAATGCTGCGCAAATTCCCCTGCCACAGCCTCCGGCGAGGAGCACAAGGCCCCCTCAGCATCGCGGATGGTGGGGACTACAGCCAGGGATCTGTCCGCCTGGCAGAGCCTGTGGAGCATTTTGCTCGATTTATCCCCCCATTGGTAAACTCGATGTTGCGATGCTTCCCAAATCTCCTTCGCCTCCCCATTAGATATTGTTGTATTGTTTGTTGCACTTGTAGCAAGTTACGCCGTAGAGTGGGACTAGGGTCAAGGGTTAACTGCGTAGCAAGGGCCATTTGGCGCCACTCAAGGTCCGCCAATTGCTCCTGTCATGCACGCTTTTCTTTGGTGCGAAAGCTGATCTCAGCACCGCATACAGTGGGTTTTAGGACCTCCCATAGGATGCCCGGGGACGGGGCAGAGGGGACATTGGCGTCCAAATAATCGGAGATCGCGGTTTGCAACATGTCTTGATAGTCTGGACTCCGGGGGACATACGCCACCGAAAGGGGGGTTTCTGAGAGCAGGTATGAAATTTAAGAATAATTGGGGAATGGTCAGAGAGTCCCCGGGGGAGGTGGGCAATCTGTGAGAACCTGTGGAGATATATGCGAGGCACAAAGAAATAATCCAGTCGGGATTGCGACCCGTGGACGGCGGACAGATATGTGTAACTAAGAGCCGTGGGGTGAAACTCTCGCCAGATGTCCGCCCAACCCAAGGTGGACACTAGTATGTGCAATTTAGAGGGACCCAATGGTGGTGGACGGTCAGTACTATATTGTCTGTCAGTTGGCCCCATTGTGTCGTTCCATGAGGGTCAGACCCTCCGGCAGTGCCCCCCAAACCCTAGAGATCCTGTCGACCTATGTCACTCCTAGCGGAGGGGGAGCATATATACTACCTATGGTAACATGCTCACTGTACAGTTTGCCCGTGACGAATAGAAATCTGCCCCCGGGATCCACCCTATGGGCTATGTGTTGGAACGGAACCCTACGATGTATAAGTATGGCTACTCCCTGGGAGCCCCTGGTGAATCCCGCGTGGTAGATAGAATGGTAACCAAAGCGAGCCAAACAATGGGCTTTCGTACCTAATAAGTGAGTTTCCTGGAGGAGTAAAATGTCGGCCCCATACCTTTTGGCCTGACGTAGGACAGCGCTGCGTTTGACTTTATTAAGAAGACCCCGGACATTCCAAGAAACCACAGTAAGGTCCCCAAGGGGGGCTGTATCATCCTGCACCATCATTCTGCATCTCTAAAGACACTATAGTGATGAAATTGGACTCTAGAAGAAAAGTCTGCATAAAGAACAATAACAACAAAACTAAATTTCCCACATATCCCCCCACCCCCCACCCGACACTGCCATGAACAAGGAGCATCTGTCGCGGCATAGGGTGCGCCAGGCCCCCAACGTGGGGGACCCAGCCCCCACGCCAACCGAGCGCAACCCACTCACAACACATTTAACAAGGGGGGGGAACGAAGTGTCTCGGGCCTGGTAGCCCCATGGCCGGGCGTCCACGCCCATTCAGAGGAAGCGAGTATTAGGAGAGTCTCAGTGAATAACAGTCCATGGCGACATACAGCTGGCTGCTAGCGGCGTGACTGGATCGCTCAAGAGACGCGTTCTGGACTGGTGGATTGCCTGTCTGAGCCGGATCTATGACGTCTCTTAGATTTGGTTCTGCGAGACCTATTTCATTGCGATCCGCGGGATGAGTCTGACTCCAGCGGCGATGGTGAGTGTGGCTTGAGGTGTGAATGTTCGTCTGTCCACTCAAAGACGGCTTCCGGCGTATCAAAGAAGAAAGATTTGGAATTGAATATCACTCGCATCCTGGCTGGATATAACAGCATATATTGCAAATTTAAGTCTCGCAGTCTGCGCTTCGCCGCTGTGAACGACTGGCGTTGCTGCTGGACCAGGCGCGTATAATCAGGGAACACCATTATGGGCCTTGAAAGAATCATGCTGAAAGCGTTCTTTATGTGTCCTAGCAAATTGCAAGATTGCATCCCGGTCGGCGTAGTTCAACAGCTTTGCAATTACTCGCCTGGGATTTGCACCTGGGGGTGGCTTCTGGGTCAATGCCCGAAGAGCGCGCTCTACGACAAAGCATGTGGAGAGTAGTTCCTGTGGCATGAGATCTGTGAGCCACCGGGCAATGAAATGGGTCATGGCGGATCCTTCACATCCCTCCGGCAGGCTCACGAAGCGCAAGTTATTGCGCTTCGCCCGACCTTCGGCATCTTCCACTCTAGAGGCGAGTTCCTGCGACACTACGGTTAGTTTGTTGACTTTTTTCTGAAGGGTGATCACAGAGTCCTCCACCGCTGAAACCCGCACCTCTGCCTCCGTGATGCAGTCGACTGCCTTCCTGAGATCCTGGCGCAGGAACGAGACCTCCGACCCCACTGCGCTGATCTTGGCATCTAGCTTGTCTCTGGCATCGTTTAACGCTGCAAGGAGGGCCGCATTATCGGGCGTCGAGCCTGCCCCCTCGCTCCCAGTGGAACCACCAGCGGGTGCGGTGAAGTGATCCAAGGTGCCCTGTTTTGGGCCAGCCCCGCTAGGTTTGTCTCTGCCCATCGCGGTTAATGTCGGGGAGGTGGCGGAAGCGTCGAAGAGAAGAGGTGCTGATTCTGGGATTGCGCTGGCACATGGGAAGGCACAACCTCAACTCAAAAGGCACTGCGAGGACTGCGCCCTGCTCCACCACGGGGACACACCGTCAGCGGGCCCTCACGGATCCAGGTGTGTCCTGGGCCGCAAGCCTCACCGAGCCTAGCTCAGCCGCTTCCACAACCCACGACTGCCTGCCAAGGAGGCCCTATAAGAGGACCAGACTCACCGGACCGCCCGTCAACAGTGCCCCCAAGGATATGACGCAGCCCGGACCCATATATCCCGGCTGGGGCTCCTGTGGTCTCCCTGGTTTAAGAATGGGGGTCGTCAATATGAGCTGCGGAGTAGATGCAGGAGAGGAGGGGGGGCTTGCTCACCAGACCCCAGTTGGCTGAGAGGCGTAGGTCTCTATCGTGTCCGCCACCAATCCACTGCACGAACCTGCCAGTGCCGTGAAACTATAATGCCCAGGATGATCTCTCACCTATTCTGCTGCCACAGCAGGTGCCTCAGTCATCCCCGGTGCAGCGGCTCCTCTCGGGACAGGGCGAGGGCCCGGGCGGGAACGTGGGTCTCCTAGCTGGCAGGGCTTGCGGGAAGGCTGCATCAGCGACCTACGGGAGCCCCCAGTTGGGTGAAGATGTACAACAGCTGCCCAGGCTGTCCCGCCATCGACAGGGCCACCGCAGTTCACTCCCAAACTGTCACCGTCGGAGCACTGCTTAGGGAGGGGGGGGAGAGAGAGAGAAGATAGCGGCCCAAGCAGCGCACTATGCCCCAGTGCCCATAGGGTTTGCAGGCAGGCCGCAGCAGCAAACGGTCCGATTCCTCCACCCCCGGCAGTGGTGGGGGCTAGGGCCCAGCAGCGGCCAGCGTCTCAGGGAGCGCCAGGTCCTCCCAGCGGCCCAATGCAGCAAGAGAGCCCCAGCCGAGGCCTCTCCACGTGAGTAAAGGCACTCCGGGGGGAAGGGGGGCGGGCTCCCCTCGTCCGCCGGGCCTGCGCCGTCACAGATTGCCATGCAGGGGGGCCGGATGACACAGGGCACCCCCGCTGTCGCCGAGTCGTTCACCTCTGGGGTCCGGCCCCACTGTCGCGCTGTTATCGGCTGGTCCGTGCACCGTGCACGCTGGGCCAGCACTGTCGCAGAGTGCCGAGCGGAGGGCCAGATAACTCGGGGCACCCTCCAGCTGTCGCCAAGATGCTCACCTCCGGGGCTCCGGCCCCACTATTGCGCCGTTATCAGCTGGTCCGTGCCCCATGCGGGAACCGTCCGCCCGGGTCTCGGCCTGCGCCCCTCCGGCAGTCTCAGGTGCGACGGAGCACTCGTCGCGGTTTGCCAGCAGCCAAACGTCAGGAAAAGAGGCACTTCGTGCTGTCTGGATCAATGCCTTCGCCGATTAAGCTCCTCTGAACAGGGTTAATGCCGGATGATGAGCGGATTATGGCGTGGACGCGCGGAGCCCAATTAGGCTGCTTCCGCCATGATGGCCTTCCAAGCCACGCCCCCCTCCCTAAGAATTTTTTAAGAGTATTGTCAATCAGGGAGATTTGTCTGTAACAGCAGGGCTGCGAGCGGTCACCTTTTTTTTTGGGACAATGGTACTAATTGACCAAGTAGTAGGCAATGAGGCACAAGATAAGTTGTTAAAAACATTCAAAAGCAGGGGAGCCCAGAATTCAGGTTTATATTTGATGAGGTCAATTGGTAGCCCGTCAGGACCAGGGGCCTTATTACTCGGACTCTGGTGTATGGCTTCCTCGACTTCAGAAAAGGATATTGAGATCCCAATAGGGATTTGGGGCCTGGGGAGGACTTCCTCTTATGAAGGGGCAGCATAGATCTTCGAGAAATGAGCTTCCCAAGCCTCACTCATTATATTGCAACAAATTGGTGTTAGTGATAGCCCCATTGATCTCATGTCCTTAACAGCAGCCCAAAAGGTTTTCCCATTCCTTAATGTGGCGGCATTGGCGAGAGCGGCCCATCGATCTAATAACACTTCCTTCTTCCTGCGTGATAAGGCCAGCTTATACTTTTGTCTAAGTGTCTTGATTAAAAGAGGGCACTTCGGCTTAGTTAATAGGGCCTTTCGTAGTTGTCTATTGGCCGCTGAACACTCGCCGTTGAACCATTTGGGGCCTTTCTGCGAGGCACCGAGGGGTTTTAAAAGTGCAGACTTAACAAACTCACAGAGTTTACTGAATGCGCTAATCACCTCGGGGTTGGATTCTTGTTTGGACAAGCAGGAGTTTATGAGTTCTGGGTTATCCCTGACTATTGTGTGGAACAGGTCTGTGTTGTTAACCCCTCGCCATACTAGTCTTTGGTTATCATTTGAAACTACCAAATCCCTTGCACCACATTCTAATTTGGGTGTCGGCCTCGGAGACAGTTTAAACACGACTTGAATTGGGTTGTGATCACCATGATGTGAAGGGATAACAACTGCTTTCACTAAAAAATCTTCAAGGGCGGGAGAGATAAAAATATAATCTATGGTACTTGAACAACCCCTCCCTCTAAATGTTGTTTCTGGTGGGTTGTTATCGTTGGTTACGGGAGCTATATCCATGACATTACTTAAAGCGTGGTTCTGTAGATGTTCTTTTAATTCCATACCCCTATGGCATGTTTGTCCTCTACTCCCTAACCTTGAAGTGAGTTCATTCACTTCAATAAAGGGTCTGCTAACCTTATAATGATCTGGAATGCTTTAAAAACCTGTTCGCGGCCAGACCACAAGTTATATTATCTGTAAGGGTATGGCCAAACGGGCTGCAGAGGCAATGTTACAGGAGAAGCTTCTCCACTGGAGATGGAATACTCACTCCTACTTAGATCTTGAAACCGCCCCAATAATGTCTATGATGTATTTAGACAATTACTTTACGGATGCAATTGAAGAAAATGATCTGGGACAGGGCCTGTTCTAAGTATTGGTCGAAGTGTCTTTCGTGTTTTGAGAATAGTGAAGAGATGGGTAATCTACTGGCATTTCAAATAAAAGATAATAATAATCAAAACCTGGTAACTAGGATACAAGATGCCAAAGGTAAAATCATTATAGTCTGCTCTGAAATCTTAACAGTTTTTTAACAATTTTATTCCAATCTCTACGAAGATGACTGCCGGGCATCTCAGGGTATGATTGATAGCTATCATCAGGCTGTGAGGCTCAATCAATTAACAGCAGCGCAGAAGGTAGGGTTGGATAATCCAATTACAAGGGATAAGATTCAAAAGGCCATCATACAACTAGCAGTGGGAGAAAGGGCAGGTCCTGACTCTTTTCCAACAGAATTCTATAAGCAGTTCCAAAATATAATTATACCGCTACTCTTCAAACTTGTTAATTCCCTCGTTTTTCAGAGTCGATCTGCCATCCTGGGTGGGGACCACTGAATTGCAGCTCATATCTCTCAATATCATGAATAAACTGTGATTTTAAAATGAATATGCAGGTATTGTTTGATCAACTGGCTGAGGTCATAGGTTCATTAATCGACCCTATGCAGCACAGATTTGTTCCTTCACGGGATTCCACCTCCCATATCAATGTAGCTATATTAGCACTCAAAGCGCCTGGCAAGCTGAAAAACCCCACCGCGATCCTGTTGGATGCTGAAAAAGAATTCTACAGGGTCTCCTGATGATACTTGTGAGTAGTTATGTCCATGGTGTGGTTTAGTTAGGTATTCATCACACGCAGCCAGTCGCTGTGCTTCTCTTTAGTTGCCAGGATCATCTGTATGTGGTCACTGTCATTAGCTGTTCAAATCAGTCATGGCACTGCTATTATTCTCCCTTTATCTGGATCCATACATTTGGGTAATTAAACTCTTTGTATTTATTCCATCCCTGAGGTTGCATAATTGGGAGGTCAAGCTCTTGACATATGCAGATGACATTGCAATCTTAACGTCTTCTCCCAAGAAGGCGCTGCTAGCCATCAAGGTGGTTGCCTAGGTATTTGGGCAAGTTTGAGGACACAAACTGAATATGGACAAGATGGAAATCGTTGCAAATGTTCACCCAGAGATGTAAGATTCTAGATATGTTACATCTGCTAGATACCTGGGTGTCCATATCTCCTTCCTTATGGAAAATATCATCATTTTCAATTATGAAGCATTATATACGAATTCTCTTTCCATATTTAGAGAATGGAACAAACTACATTTAGGTGTAGTAGGTAGATGTAACATTACTAAATTTATTATTTTGCCATAATATCTCTATCCAGGTCCATCCCCCTGTCCCTTTATATGAGTTTTTTCAAAAAGCTTGAAAGCAGCTGGCAAAAATGTATATGGCAATTTAAAAATCTTCGATGTGCTTTAAGATATTTACAACTTCCTCGCAGTGATGGCAGGTTTGCACTTCCATTTCTCTGGAACTATTATATCTCCTTGTCCATTTTAAGACTTTTGCCTGAGGAGGGGCCTAGCCAATTGGCCCTTGCCAGCTTATTTCTGGAATATTAGGTATTCCCCCAGATGATTAAACGCTGCAAAGATTTGATTGATACGGCCTATTTCAAACACATGTGGATTAAGACTGTCTCAGTATATCATATGGTCTGGCAGGGTATTCGCTCTAGTTGTCATATACTGCTGGTTCCTCACTTGACATTTCTCAGGAATAATCCTAGTTTACCATCTTTCTTCCAGGATAGCTACTTAAGGTGTTGGCGTGGGTCAAAACTTGTGACCCTTGGCCAGTTTTGTAGAAACGGGGTTCTCCTGTCATTTCAGGAGATAAACGAAGAACATCGTCTCCCCAAAATTAGCCCCTTCTGTTATCTACAATTAAGAGAATTTTTAATACGTCTTTTTACTTCTGATGAAATTAGTATGGATAATAACGAATTTCAACAGAGATTTATTAAAGTATTAAGGAGCGGCTACATTCACACTTTCTATTTAGTATTGGTGAGCCAGAAGCATATGGCAAATACATTTGATGTCTTGTCTGTTAGCTGGTCACTCAACCTGCACTGTAATGTAAGTAATGTCTCTGCCACTGACATAAGGCGTACCAATCTGCTTGCTCAGAATATCCTAAACATTTCCAGGCTCAAGATCCATTCCTTTAATATCTTGTACGATCTATTTTACACACCAAACAAGTAACAAAAATGGTGTCCAAGGGATAGATCAGGTTGCTTTCGGTGTAGCATGCTGAGCGCTAATACCATTCATATCTTCGCAACTTGTGATCCCATCATCCAGCATTGGCATAAAGTTTTTGTATTGATTAATCATTTCCTAAAGACAGATGCAAGATTTGACCCCAAGACCATTTTATTGCGTCCTGTGTCTAATGTTCCACCCGATGTTGAGGGGGTCTTTTTCTTTGCTATCACAACTGAAAGATTTGGCGATTGCTCGGGCGTGGCTTCAGAAGGAGGCCCCAGATCCCTTGTCTTGGTGGCAGGAGTTTGTTTTTCTTTGTGGGTTGGAATTGACGGTTATTCAAAATCACCCCAGGCGCCGCAAGTTAAGAAACGTCTGGGAGCCGGTCAGACAAGGTTTCTTGAATCTCACACCTGGTTACGCATTGGTATCCTGAAGAAATATGATTGATTTGTACCGCCATTGATTTTGTAATTCTTTATGGCTAATCAATTCAATTTTAAGACCTAACCTACATATGCATGCTGGTGTAAAAATGTTGTAACTGCCTTTCTCGATACGTTATATCTTTTCAATAAAATAAAAATGAATGCCTTGCTTAAAGAGAGAATCTCTGCCCACTTGCACCCAAATCTTTCTCTCCAGTTCACCAGGAAGAACAGTGACTGGGTTGTAATTTTTTAGAATACATCATACTAAAAATCTGTGTTTATCAATTGGTCAATGTAAAGGCTTAATTGATACACTTCTTGGTGGACTTACTCCAGCTCTTCATTCTATGCTTCAGTCAATGGGATTTCTGAGTTTGTAGGATTTCGAAAACACATACCTACATATCCCCATGCTCAGGGTTCAACTTCAGAGTGTTTCCCTTGGGCATGATGCCAGCTTGAGCAGTGTGGCTACAGCTGCAAGCCCTGGCAAGGTAGGAGCTGAATTTTGAGTCTTTGAGGCCATAAGCAAGATCTAAAAACATCATCTGAAATAAGGAAGCTGTGCCAGAGAACCTGGTGTACTTGTGTTGCTTTTCTTCATTTCTCTGCTAATTCTGATGACTAACATCTCCAGGTGACCACCAAGGAGGCCATTTCCACCAATGGCTGAGTGATGTGTTTCGTTCATCAATCTGGACGGAATTGTCCACTGATCTTCTCACATTCAAGGCTTCTTTCTGATGATCCAAAAACAGGCGGAGGTAATTGAATATGACAGTGTTTTGATAAATGCAGATATCAGCAGGAACTGAGCACACATTCCCTTCCTCTGGCAAAAGTGGTATTTCAGATCCACTCTTTGGAAGAAGAACACCTGTTATCCTTGGAGCCATCCATATTGTCAGAGTCGGATCTTGGGTCTTATGTTCTGTTCGTACAATGCATTCGGTAAAAGTGGTGGCAAATTGAATACCAACTTTTACCGAATGTATTGGTTGGTGGCAAATTGAATACCAACTTTTACCGAATGTATTGGTTTTTTGTGAACCAAAATATGGTCATATATGTTGGTTAGCAAAATTACGATTTGTAGGGGGTCGCAATTTGACCTACCTCATTAATATGCATGAGGTAGGTCATAAATTGTGACCCACTTCAAATCACTGCCATCTCCAGGATGGTGGCCTGCTGGGCTCGACAGATCACAATGTCTGTGATTGCTTCTAAATCAATTTTTTTTTTAAACGCAGCCTGTTTTCATGAAAGGAAAATGGGATGTGTTTAAACAAATAAAACTTTCTAAAACTGTTTTTTACAAGTACGCAGAGGTCCCAGGGACCACTGCCTACTCCTAAAAAATGTTTTTTACAACACTGACAAAGGGGACGAGTTCCCGAAGGAACCTTTCCACGTTTGCGAGTCATTTGAGGTGTCAGTAACCTATCAATGATTTGTGACCACAATTGCGGTCATAAACCATTGGTACATCCATAAAGAACCGCAAATTGGAATGTATGTTCTAAACACGCCTCTTTCAATTAGAGATTCAGTATGTAGTTGCAAACCTGTTTTGCGAATCGATAATGAGTTACCGAATCGCAGTTTGGGTTTTGAACACACCCAAAAGCTATTTTGCGGCCGTAAAAGCTCAGATACTTTGATTCAAAGTCTCTGTGACTGCAAAATAGCTTTGAACATAAGGCCCCTTGTCTTCATACACCTACTGCTTTTTCAGGTTGATTCTCTAAGCACATAGTTTGCGACACCTGAATAAATATGGGGCTTATTTACAAGCCCCGTGCGCCACCGGTGCGTCACTTTTAATATGCGAAAAAGTGATGTACCGGCGCTTCAAGGGGCTTGTATATAAGCCCCTATGTCTATAAACAAAAAAATGCTCTTGAACTTATCTTGCACTCCACATTGTGCCTGAGAAGTGAATGTGCTCATTTATCATTTTTTATGCAGCCCCCTTCATCTTCTCCTCAGTAAAGACATCAAGATTAG
This sequence comes from Calotriton arnoldi, assembly GCA_963921515.1. Lineage (NCBI taxonomy): Eukaryota > Metazoa > Chordata > Amphibia > Caudata > Salamandridae > Calotriton > Calotriton arnoldi. The sequence continues at coordinate 483,548 of CAWUFW010005624.1, forward strand.
GAGAGGAAAGAATAATGGTGATCTTAGTGGGTCACCACAAGAGGAGAGTCTCCTGGCACCCCTGCACCTGTCAGAGGGCACATTGATAGAAGTGGATTTTCTCACTCATCCAGGTCCCTCTTAGGTTTCTATACAATGCTAAGCTCCATTGACCACCAGTAGAAACAAGTGTCCTATTCAAGTCACTTTGCATTGTGCATAGAGCTGTGTGCTGCTCTGATAGAGCTGTGTCCTGCTCTGACCCTACTTACCTGCAAACAAATGCAGACTCTACGCTCCTGCTTGAGCACTTTGTTCATCCTCTCAGACTCTTCATATTGTCCTGTACTTTCACAGGACCCATTGAGGCAGCTATACCTTCTCAGGCAGGCTGGCTGCCCCCATACCCAAGCTTGCTCTGGCTCTCCACTCAAATCCCAACTAACTCTGCTTCCCGGAGGTTTTACAAGCTTATTGTTTCTCTGAGGGATGAAATCCAGCAGAAGGAACTTTCAGGGAACTGGAGGATTTATAAAATGTGCAATCGGTCAGTCAATCAATTAATCAATCAATCAATCAATTAAATATAGCTTGATGGAACTACATCTGTCGGCCTGGGAGTTAAAAAGCCACGGGTACAGCATCAAGCTGTGCCTAGGGGTTGTCAGTGGCGGTCAACGCGAATAGGCGACCACCCACATTCAAAGACATCCCTTGTTATGAAATGGGCCTCGTTGTTGTTATATTTAGAACTAATAGACCAGTTACTTCTCCAGTCATCGAGGATGATTTGACTTGAATCGCCATCTCCTCACACCGTGTTTCAATCCAGCCATCAGACAATCCATTAATCCTTGAGGTGAGTTGGCCACTGTAGAGTTATTTGAGGAACCACTTCCTAAGAGCTTTTCAGTGGCTTAAGTCGTGATTAGGGGTTCACCTATCTGAAATGATCCTTGTGGAGCCGGCTGTTTTGCAGCCAGGTCCTTTTGACAATATATTGCAGGTTATGTTTAAGCTCCTATCTCTTAAGACATTCTTCCTAGTGACTATCACATCTAGTAACCATATTGCAGAGTTGCAATCCTTGATTTCTAGGGTAATTTATTTACAAAACATATAAACTGTTGCTGAAACACCTGGATCCATACCAATGGACCCAGTCATTAGGACAGCATATTATTTCCACTCTCCTTGATCTAGACCTTTGAGTTTGCGTTATATACTTTATATGTTAAATGGGCAGGTGCAACATATCTATTCACCAAGATCAGGGTCGCTGATGAGGCAGCCCATGTGCATGTTTTGGGATAGCAAGGTAGGTGTTCTAGCTCTTCATAGATGGATTAGCTCTGTAAGCTCAAGTGCTTAATTATTGGGTGTGGATTCATGGGTGTAGATTATCACTAGGTAGTATTATCCACTGGTGTCATAGCTACTTCTGTGCATAGGCTAAATGGGACCTCTCTGGGGCATATCCAATGGTTGCTATTTTGGTTGCCCCATCCCAGTTCACCTTTATCCCCACAAAAGACTGAAACATGTTGACCCTACAGCTTTCAGGTTTGGATTCCTGGTATTTCTATCTCTATTGCAGGTTTATTTAGAAGTGTAGTTGTTGCATTTATGTGCATAGCTGGTTCAGAAAGTTTCAATTCCTTTATATGGGGGTACAACCTATTTGTCATAAGTGTATTGTTAATGCTAATCTGAACTATGGAAGAGGAAGCTTTCTAAGGTGATAGAAATCACAGTAGTCCAATGGAATCTTCAATCCAGCTGTAGAAGGGTCTGCCCTCCCACCAAATGTAGACTAATGACTTTGCTGGTGAGTGCCTTGGATAGTGCAAAGGATGGATCATTGCGTTGATGGCTGTTACGTTCAACCCCTTGAATTAGCTTGGGATTAGAATGAGTCTAAACCTTACTTCGACTTTATTGGGTATCATGGAACTTGTCTCAAGATACAGGCACATCTTAATTCTAAGAAAGGACTGATATGAGAAAGAGTTGGAGTAATTACGCGGTAGGAGGTACTTAGCGAGGCATTCTGCACTAGTTGCAGCTTCCTAGCCTGGCACTTGAAGGCTTTGCACCAGTGCTGTGTTAGAAAAAAGATAGGCAAACTGGTGCAAAGTCCAGAATTTGAAATTACCTCCAAGTGCAAATCCTGATTTGCACTGGAAAGTAGCTCTAAAGTGATACAAAGCAGCACTTTGCACTACTTTGTGCTGTTTGGGTCAAAAGTGCATCCCACAGATGGTAAATGGGCCTTCCCATGCAACCACTCAGATTTTTTAAGCAAAGCCATACTACTAAACAAGCATTTGCAATGCAATTGGTCTCGCATTTTTTAAAGTTAGAGCTATTGGCGTTGTAAATTATATTGTTTTTTACTAGAAGAGTCTAGAGGACAAAGAATGAGGAATTACCACTGGGAAGAGAGACACAGCTGCAGCACTGCCTAGAGGACTAAGAATGGGAAATTACCACTGTGACCAGAGACACAGCTGCAGCACTGCCTAGAGGACTAAGAATGAGGAATTACCACTGGGAAGAGAGACACAGCTGCAGCACTGCCTAGAGGACTAAGAATGGGAAGTTACCACTGTGACCAGAGACACAGCTGCAGCACTGCCTAGAGTACTTTGAATGAGGAATTTCCAACGGGACCAGAGAAACAGCTAGAAGCACTGTCTAGAGGACGCAGAATGAGGAATTACCGACGGGACCAGAGAAGCAGCTAGCAGCACTGCCTAGAGGACTAAGAATGAGGAATTACCATTGGGACCAGAGAAGCAGCTAAAAGGACTAGCTAAAGGACTAAGAATGAGGAATTACCATTGGAAACAGAGACACAGCTGCAGCATTTCCTAGAGGACTAAGAATGAGGAATTACCACTGGGATCCGAGACGCCACTGCAGCACTGCCTAGAAGACCAAGAATGAGGAATTACCTTTGGGATCAGAAAAGCAGCTGCAGCACTTTCTAGAGGACTAAGAATGAGGAATATCCTTGGGACCAGAGAAGCAGGTAGCAGCACTAGCTAAAAGACTAAGAATGAGGAATTATCACTGAGAACAGAGACGCAGCTGCAGCACTGCCTAGAGGACTCAGAATGAGGAATTACTACTGGGACCAGAGAAGCCGCTGCAGCACTGCCTAGAGGACTTAGAATGAGGAATTACCACTGGGATCAAAGAAGCTGCTTCCGCACTGTGTAGAAGACTAAGAATGAAGAATTACCACTGGGACCAGATAAGCAGCTATCAGCACTGGCTAGGAGACTAAGAATGAGGAATTAGCATTGGGACCAGAGAAGCAGCTAAAAGCACTAGCTAAAGGACTAAGAATGAGGAATTACCATTGGAAACAGAGACACAGCTGCAGCATTGCCTAGAGGACTAAGAATGAGGAATTACCACTGGGACCAGAGACACCATTGCAGCACTGCCTAGAGGACTAAGAATGAGGAATTACCACTGGGAAGAGAGACACAGCTGCAGCACTGCCTAGAGGACTTAGAATGAGGAATTACCACTGGGAAGAGAGACACAGCTGCAGCACTGCCTAGAGGACTAAGAATGGGAAGTTACCACTGTGACCAGAGACACAGCTGCAGCACTGCCTAGAGGACTTTGAATGAGGAATTTCCAACGGGACCAGAGAAACAGCTAGAAGCACTGTCTAGAGGACGTAGAATGAGGAATTACCGACAGGACCAGAGAAGCAGCTAGCAGCACTGCCTAGAGGACTAAGAATGAGGAATTACCATTGGGACCAGAGAAGCAGCTAAAAGCACTAGCTAAAGGACTAAGAATGAGGAATTACCATTGGAAACAGAGACACAGCTGCAGCATTGCCTAGAGGACTAAGAATGAGGAATTACCACTGGGACCAGAGACGCCACTGCAGCACTGCCTAGAGGACTAAGAATGAGGAATTACCACTGGGACCAGAGAAGCAGCTGCAGCACTGTCTAGAGGACTAAGAATGGAGGAATTACCCTTGGGACCAGAGAAGGAGCTAGCAGCACTAGCTAAAGGATTAAGAATGAGGAATTACCACTGAGAACAGAGATGCCACTGCAGCACTGCCTAGAGGACTAAGAATGAGGAATTACCACTGGGAGTAGAGAAGCTGCTGCAGCACTGTGTAGAGGACTAAGAATTAAGAATTACCACTGTGACCAGAGAAGCAGCGGCAGCACTGTCTAGAGGACTAAGATTGAGGAATTACCCTTGGGTCCAGAGAAGGAGCTAGCAGCACTAGCTAAAGGATTAAGAATGAGGAATTACCACTGAGAACAGAGACGCAGCTGCAGCACTGCCTAGAGGACTAAGAATTATGAATTACCACTGGGACCAGAGAAGCCGCTGCAGCACTGCCTAGAGGACTAAGAATGAGGAATTACCACTGGGACCAGAGAAGCTGCTGCAGCACTGTGTAGAAGACTAAGAATGAAGAATTACCACTGGGATCAGAGAAGCAGCTATCAGCACTGGCTAGAGGACTAAGAATGAGAAATGACCACTGAGAACAGAGACGCAGCTGCAGCACTGCCTTGAGGACTAAGGAAGGGGAATTACCACTGGGAACAGAGACAGAGCTGTCACATTTGTGACCAGATAAAGAACAAGATTTACAGCCCTGTTTACAGAAACAGAGCAATGGAGCTCCGAGCAAGTGAAACAGAATTCATGCTAAAAACGAAAGATTGTGTGAAAGGGAGCTAGCAAGTAAAGTCACATTTCTAACATTCTAACTTCGTGACTGCTCAACTTGATCTTCAGTGACCCAGACTCTGTAGATTATAAGTGAAAGCTAAGGTGCGAAGTTCAGAGTGCACAGTGGGAGGGTGGGAAAAGCAGTAACACTGGTTAGGTGCTCATGTTTGCAATATTTCCAGAACATGAGGTAGGCAATCGCAAAAAACAGTGAACGAAGCAAACTGAAATGGACAGAAGAAAAATAAGCCCTGTAACAGGGCCAATCGCTATGGGAATGACAGACCAAAAGAAGGGACAAATGGGCTTGATTTACTATTGAAAATTAAGGAATTTAGAAAGGCACCCGGAACAACCAAAGACAAACGATGGGCCGGCTTGAAACCCATGTACTGAATAATCAATCAATCAATCACAGAATTTGTAGAGCGCACTACTTACCCACGAGGGTCTCAAGGCGCTGGGGAGAGAAAAAAAAGGGGGGGGTGCTGCTACTGGTCGAACAACCAGGTCTTGAGTAGCCTCCTGAAGGTCAGCAGGTCTTGGGTCTGTCGTAGGCTTAGTGGAAGGGTGTTCCAGGTCTTGGCGGCGAGGTGGGAGAAGGATCTGCCGCCGGTGGTTGTTCTTCGAATGCGAGGGACCGGTGGCGAGGGAGAGGTCGGCGGAGCGGAGCTGGCGGTTGGGGACGTAGAAGAAGAGTCGTCTGTTGAGGTAGGCTGGGCCAGTCTTGTGGAGTGCCTTGTGTGCGTGGATGAGGAGTTTGAAGGAGATTCTCCTGTCGACGGGGAGCCAGTGCAGGTTCCTCAGGTGGGGGGTGAGGTGGCTGTGGCGTGGTACGTCGAGGATCAGGCGTGCGGAGGCGTTTTGTATGCGTTGCAGTCGCTTGATGAGCTTGGCCGCGGCTCCCGCGTAGAGGGCGTTCCCATAGTCAAGTCTGCTACTGATTAGGGCCTGGGTGACTGTTCTTCTTGTATCTGTCGGGATCCACCTGTAGATCTTGTGAAGCATGCGGAGGGTGTTGAAGCAGGAGGAGGAGACTGCGTTGACTTGCTTGGCCATGGAGAGCGTTGAGTCGAGGATGACTCCCAGGTTGCGTGCGTGGTCGGTGGGTGTCGGGGCTGCTCCCAGTGTCGTTGGCCACCAGGAGTCGTCCCAGGCTGAGGGGTTGGAGCCGAGGATGAGGACCTCTGTCTTGTCCGTGTTCAGCTTTAGTCGGCTGATCTTCATCCAATCGGCGACGGCCTTCATTCCTTCATGGAGGTTGGATTTGGCGGCGAGGGGGTACTTGGTGAGGGAGAGGATCAGTTGAGTGTCGTCGGCGTAGGAGATTATGTTGAGGTCGTGCTGTCTGGCGATGCGTGCAAGCAGGGCCATGTAGATGTTGAACAGTGTTGGGCTGAGGGATGATCCCTGGGGTACGCCGCAGATGATCTCGGAGGCTTCGGATCGGAATGGTGGGAGGCGGTCTCTCTGGGTTCTGCCGGCGAGGAAGGAGGTGGCCCATTCCAGGGCCTTGTCTCGGATCCCTGCGTCGTGGATACACCATGCCTCGCAGAGCAGCGCATGTGCACTGCTAGGCTCGACCTAAACAACTGGAATTTTCTCCAAAGTAGTTTTTTGTGGCTCCAGCACCCCACATGTCATCATGTGGACGCAGGAAGAATCATTTGTAACTGGTCAAATGGGTTTCCTCTATTGGCATTTTAGTGAGTTTCTGGTCATCAATTATCTAAAAATCCCATTGAATTGTGCTTTAGGCAATGTAGAATGCGGGCTTGATGGATAACATTGTAGAAATGGTGCATTTTTAGTGGCATTTCTGAAATTTTGCAGACCTAAAATAGTGTAAAATTTGCGTTTTTTGTCAGTGTGCAATAGTTAGATAGTGAAGGAATGTCAGTCCATAATCTATTTTGTGGAAAGCATGCATTGAAGCGTGATAGATTTTTACAAAAATTGTTGTCTTTTTTGAAAATAGGGGTTTCTACTTCCTCACAAACACCAGAAAAGTTTTTTTTTTATTTATGACCAGGAAGCATATAGAATTTGTGAATAAACATTTCATATTAGGCTATGTAGCAGGTGTAATATATAGATGTAAATCGAGACGATGGAACTTCTGTTTCCAGCCTCTGGCCTAATCCTTGCAATTTTTGGGTGTAGCCAAGACACTGGATGCATGCTGCAATCGAGGACCAAATTATGCGGCAGGTTAAACTAAATTGTGTGGCACAAAAAGGCAAATTATGCAGCAGGATGCAGCACATTCAATGGCAGCATTATTTGGTTATTTTGTCATTTTAACACACATTAATGCTGTGTGGGTAATGGATTCACGCTACTGATGCCAGTTTAACACCGGACCACAGAAATTAGCAACTGAAAGCTGACCAGTTAACCTTTGCAAGGGGTCTGCCACTGCGCAGCACCACCTTTCACTGTTTCTTTAGTAACTTTTGATCCATTTAAGCAAGAATTATTTTTGTTGAACTCTGCAAATTATGCAGCGGATAGTGGATTATGTGGCAACTGTGGCAAATTCATGATTATAAGGAAAACACAGCAAAGCAGAATCACATAATTTTGATGACTCAGGGTATCGTTCTGGGATATAAATGGGAATGCATTTGATACTTTTAAACATCCATGAAGGAAAGAGATAGATCAGCCCTTGCTAGAAAATGGTCTCCTATAAACACTGAACAGAAGCCAAAATATATGTTATTGCAGCAATGGCATATACACACGTGGTGGCTAGCAAAGAAACAGAATTACAAAAGACCTAGAAGTCACAGGAGTTGGGCTTAACCTGGGTACAATCAGAGGCTAAATGGAGTTTCCAGCTGCCACTGTTAAGAGGATGGCTTTTATTTCTGACAACCATTGTTAGCAGCCAGAATAGTGAGACTTGACCTAATTTTAAAGTCTTTGAATTCCTTTTGACTGAAGCATAGTGCTTTATGCAAATCAGTGCTTGAAATGTAAAAACAGAAGTGCAGGCACTCATTACCCCAGAGTGCATGTTTCTACTGGGAAGTGCTGGTACTCTTCCAATAAATGTATTCCAACGTACAGCCTTTGTTCTATCATGATGAGTTAGTGCAGACTCATAAAGAGCATATTTATAAAAGTGCCTTTTCACTTACATTCAAATTCTGAATCCAACCAAACAGGCTTTGAGACTCAACCCCTGTTATGAGTACAGCTGTATAACCCAAATACCTCTGGACAACCACCAGTCAGTGCAGGTGCTGAAGTCACATGTGAGTTAGCTGCAAAAACTAAGATCCCCAATTGTTTCCCCTGAGGGAAATCGAGCAGAGAGGCAGGCTTTGTGTTTTGTTTGCAGCTATTCGTCTCTGTGTGGGAGAGTGCAGAGTGTGCTGCTGTGACACGCGCACAATCGAGAAAAGTTCTCTGAAAAGCACCGCTGCCCTCCTGTAACATTTAGACTGAAATATTACACGGAAGTACATCCTGTCCCTGGGTTCCACGTCGAAAGTAAATGAATTGGGTGGGGCCCGTTCACCTCCGCAAAACCAATTGAAAACAAAGTATATTTCACACATTTTATGAGTGGAAGGAGTACTCGTGACAACGTCTTCGTAGGTGCAGCCAGTGCAAGGGGGCACACGCAACATGTATTCAAAGACTTAAGAAAGGCCACCTAGGGTAGAAGGGCACGATGTGTAAACTGGCGGGCCCACTGTGCTTCAAGTTATGTTGCATTACTGATATTTATTTTCATGATGAATCAGTAAAACCTGGAGGTCACAGTTCAGAAAAACAAGAGGAGGAAAAACAGTCACTTACAGAGTAGAAGCGAATGTTGTTGCCACTGGTGCAGTAATGTTCGTTCGCCTCTGGCTGCGCGCTCAGGTTTCACACAAACACCTTAAGAATGCAACCTACAGAGTCAGGGCCGGTTCTAGGATTTTTGGGGCCCTGGGCAGAAAGGGAATGTGCGAGGCCCCTCTAAATTACAATAGACGTGACACATTCAGGCCCTGCACTTTGAAATAACCTTATAGGGCATACTCTCAGTGCAGGTCCTGGGAATAGGTTTCACATACTCATTTAAGTATGTTTGCATCTTAGTAGCTGAAGGCTCTACTCAAGCTGCTTTGTACAGGACCCCTGGTTTGCTGCAACGCCTCCCTGTCTGCCTTCCACAAGCATCTCTTTCACAACTCATCAAGGGCTAAAAGAGAGTTGCTCGTCATTTGAAGGGTTAAACCTGCGGGATATGGGGTGTCCTGCAGTGCCTTTGTGTGGGCAGCACGAGACTGGATCCCCAATTACAGGCCGTGATTAGCCTGGGAGGGGCCCTATGTTCCCTGAGCATCGCACTTATGGTGTAGAGCTGCGATGCCCAGGGGATGAGGCGCCCTTTCCCTGTACCTCGCAGTCATGGCACAGTGTGGCGAGGCCCAATGAAGTGCGTGCCTTCACTTATTATTTCCATCATTGCGTGGTCTTCGGCCTCGCAGGGCTACATCACAGTCTTAGAGGTGTGGGGCCCCATGTTGGTCGGCTGGGCAGGGGGCCCTGGGCAGCTGCCCACACTGCCCATGCCTAGCGCCAGCCCTCCACAGAGTAGATGCAAATGTTGTTGCCACTGAGTGCAGTAATGTTCGTTCTCCTCTGGCTGCGCGCTCAGGTTTCACACAAACACTTTAAGAATGCAAGCATTTGCAATATGGGAGCCATGCTCAAACATAAAGTGCGGAGCCCGAGTTGCAAATATAAAAGTGGGCGCCGTGCTAAATCATAAAGCCCGGCGCCCATGCTTATTTACGTAATGTGCATGACAGCCCGTGAAGCATGTGCCATGCTGATAAAAAAAAAAACATGAAACAGGGCGCCATGCTAGAATATCACTAGCACAAAACAAAAGAAGTAGTCCCTAAACAAAACACGTAAACACTTGAAGCGTAACAAAACTGTAGTTGGCCGATGCTCCTTGCGATACAACGGAAGTGATGTATCAGGAGCCCCAACCAATAAGGAGCCAGAGAAGCAAAGCAACGGAGGAGTTAACCAATGAAAAGCAGCAGGCGGGATTACACCCTGTATACTGCTTAAACCAGGTCTTGCAGACAACGCATGAGCTGCCTAGACTCGACCTAAAAGGTAGACTGCATGTTGTGCCAAGAATGAACACCGCCTCAAGGTAGGCGTAACATTTGAGAAAACATTTTCTTTTCTCAAATCTTTTCTAACTTGCATGTGCACTGTACTGTACCGCACACATACAAAGTTAGAAAAGTTTTAAACTATGTCTAACCATCACATTTTGAACTGAAAGGGTATCCTTGCAATAGAAAACCTATGCTGGACATCACGCATACACTCTTCCACTATGGTGCAAGGCTGCATGCGTCGTTTTAGGCAGCCTGAAGAACTAAAGCGCAGGGGCAGAACGCAACAGAGCCAAATCTCAATAGGTATGGCACTGTCCTGCTTTTGTTGCTGCACTCCGTTACTTTTTAGTAAACTTGCATCTTTATATTGATCCAGCGCGAAGGTCAATACCTGATCAGGGATCAATACCCAATACTATCACATAACAATGGCCCATACACATTCACCCAAATCCCTGATGCTCTGGTGTCAATTTTTACAATGTTCAATTCTCTTTTCAATAAGATTCATATATGTCATTTTCCAAAAATACTTATCTAATCTATATATCAACTTTTCCTCTACTTTGTCGATGAACCAATTAGTTGAATAGTTGATGATAATGATATGACATTTCTAACTTACTTTCAATCAATAAAATAATCACAAACTCTCGGTAAAGTTAATCCATTTTATCTCAAATTAAATGAAAATAAATGCTCAAGGCAACGGTTACAAGTGCAAAAAATGAACTCACAAAGGGAGAGAAAAACATCAGCAATTCAGAGAGAGACATACTCATCAATCAAATAATGACATTTTGCATGAAGGAGTGGATAGATTAAGAGACAAAAGTTTCAGCAAATTCAAATGCGAAACAGAATTTTCCTAACGGAGGGGATAGATGAAGAGACAAAGTTTCATCTAAATAATACATACAAATGTATTGATGACGGAGTGGATAGACGAAGAGACATAAGTTTCAGAGACAAATACATTTGCAAGAAATATGCCAGCATGAGTCAGAAACATACAAACCTAACGGTCTGTAGAAAACCACTACCCTGGCCAAGGAGAATGGTGGGGGTTCCCTGAATAGAGTCAGGAAACAAAGATTTACAGGGACAGGAACGGAACAGGACAGGAATCAGCTAGGCCTCTCTGCAAACCGACGGACAGCGACGCATCTCCCCTCTCTCTCTCTCAGTCTCTCCTGCCAGCCTAAGCATAAAAACACACCCCTAAAGGCACCCCAATTATACCCTAAAACTGACATGTCCATCCCACATTTGTTGCAAACTTTCATGTAACTCGCCAGTGGATTGGTGGGCTTGGGAGGTGGTGTTGTCACACCATGGTGACTTCACATACAATTTAGTTGATTTATTGTTCTACATTTCATTCCCAGAGTTTGGTTAATAGCTCGTTCTCACGATTTCTAGACATGTTACATTTAAACAAATCTTCATTCATCAATTAACATTATCCGCAGAACAATTCTCCGGTCCCACGACCAGTCATGGCACTTGGCAGTCAGTTGTCATCTCGTCCTTCAACTCGTACATTTTTTCTCAGCAGTGCACAGTGCGTCTGTCTTGCTTTTGACAGTTCGGATTCACTCCTCAGCTCACCCCTCCCATTTCAGCCAACTTAATAAAGATGGCCCTTTTCCAGTACACTGAAGCAATGAAATATGAACATTTATTAATTATATGATAATGAAACCTTCACTGTTTATCCCCTTCCATGCACTATTCCTCATTTAGGGTTACCTAGCATAAGCCTTAAGAAGAAAGCAGCATTACTTATTATTTTAAAGCAAAGTGCAACATGCAAACTACGAAATGCACATGCGGCCTAGTCATGCATTGTTTTTCATTTCATTCAAAGCATAATGTAAATACGGTTTTAGTTCTTCTACATGTTATTTCTCGTTAGTGTATACATGCGCAAAGCAGTTTTCCCACGTGTTAGTGTAAGGTGAACATTAGTTTCATTTACTACTTACTGTTAGTACATATTATGGGGGTATTAATTCGAGCAGGTTTCGTTTCTCGAACCCCTGCTCCATCAATCCCCCCTTTGATGGCTTTCTGGAGCCATCATAAAATACCTACCATTCCGAGTGCCATCCTTATTTTATTTAAAACTCAGTACTCTTCTCTCTTTTAATGGCACTTTCGTCTAAATCTTTCATCAAATCATAATATTCTCCTTTCATTTCTTCTAGTTCTATTTCTTCTCTTTTTCTCTTTCTTGCTCTACGTTCATTCCTTAATTCTGTCACTTCTCTTTTCTACCTTTACCCTTACATCATTTATATGTCGTTATCATCACTAATACTACTATGGCTATTGAAATAAGTGGCATTATTATTTTCCCTAATAAACTAATTCCAAAGGTAGAAAACCATTTACTCACAGAAGAGAAACTCTTACCAAGTTTCTCCCAAACACCATCAACCTCCAGTTGGGTCAAGTCTTCATGTAATTTCGTAATATTCTTTATATATCCCTCAATTCCTTTACTTTTATCAGGGATATAGGTACAGCAGTGTTGGATTTTCAACATGCCACAGACTCCACCCTCTTTTGCTAATAAGATATCAAGGGCAAGTCTATTTTGCAAAACCATTGACCTGATTACAACCATTTCAGTGTCAATCATCAAGAACCCACCAGCAGTATCTGTTGATAAACGATCAACCACTGTGGACAACTTTCGAATTTTGTGCGAATTCAAGACGACTCCAACTGAGGGTATTAGTGCGCCAAAAATATCACATACTATTTCTGAGAAACTTGCTCTCTTGTTACGTGTTAGTCCATGTTTTATTTCATTTAGTTGGCTACTATTTCGGTCTACATGGTAGACTTTAGGAAAAACAATTGCAAAATAACAACTACCATACCAATGTGCAAGCAACCTATAGTAAGCCTTCTTGCCACACACATAATAAACTCCTGGAAAGACAGGATCAGTTCCACCCTTTAATCCCCAACCTCTAGTAATTTGGAAAGTATGTTCACATTCACTACTACCAATGAAATAATTGTTATAGTTAGTTTTCGGTCTAAGCAAACATATATTCCCTTTCTGGGACCAGTCCAGGGACATTGCAGGGTATGTCTCGCCTTTCTCATAAACTCCTTCTCTAAAAGCCCACGGTGGTAGCTGTGACTTCTGTTCAGCAGCCTTTCTTTGGAAACTTTCTCTTCTATCTTCTACCATTTCTAAAAAATCTTTTCTTCCACCCGCAAACTACAAGTCAGGTTATTTCTATAAGCATATTCTATATCTAAAGTTTTGGTGATATGGAAGAACTCTCCCATATAACGTGCATTTTTGCTATTTAAAACCTTATTTAGCTCTTTAATAACCAGTATTTCTGAAAATACTAAATCCATATTAGAGTAGTGGTATTCGAGTTTCCCCGTCACATAGAATAGGCTGGTTAAAATACTGCATGACACACCATATGTTAAAGGTAGGTGATGGTAAGTCACCCCCTCTGAGACAGACGAAAGTAATCGCATGCACACATACTCACATTCATGGTTTCAGTATATTCGTACAACAATTTAGTAAACACATTTAACGAGAAATCACTAATTGATTTATCATGATGGAGAATACTTCCATCCAATGGTTCTATTTTAGTATTAGGAGTTTCATTAGTAACATCATTCACTCCTTTACTTGTCACATCATTTGTATTATTCCCATTATTAGTTACCATTAGAATAGGTACAAGGACAGTTACTAAAACCCACATGAATGTTAATAGTAAAACACTACATAAGCAAGCTTTAAAACATCTACGTTTTCAACTAGATTTTGGATGTTCAGTCACTTCTGCTTTAGCCATTCTGTATTCTATAAAAATATTTTTTTTTATCTAAATCTATAGACACTAAACTTTACTAAAAAATAGTGTAATCCCACACTTCAGACTTTCTTCTTCACCCCTTTCTTTTCTTTTTCTTTTCTTTTTGGTCTTCAGAATTCTTTACTTTTTCTCCCAACTGACAATGTTGCACCTTAGTTCCCTTGTCACAGTTCTTTTAAGGTGGTCTCAATTTGCTTTCATCAACATGCTCAGTGTCAGAACTGTCTTTTTCTTCACTTGGATCAGAACTTTCAATTTCTTCCAATATGACGAAGGTCCATTCTGGTGCTTTGTATTTTCTGCTTGGAATTCTTATTCTCCTGGTTTTTCGTACTAATTCTCCTCCTGACTCTTCTTGTTCTGTCTGACTTGAGACCTCATTACTTTGTTCCGGTCTTTTCTTTGACTTTCTTCTCACAAGAGTGTATTTCAGTCTTTTCACTCCACCTGGCCAATTATCACCCTTTCTTGGTTTGAATTACTTTTTTACCTTCTGTATCTGGTTCATAGGTTCTTTTATTTGGCCTTTCTTTTATCTGCTCCTCTTCCTCTTCTGGATTTTCAGCAACTTCTGTCTCAGTTGTTCCGACAGTAATTTCACTGACTTCTGGCTCAACAGTGAATTCACTCCCTTCTGGTTCAGCAGTGAACTCACTTTCTCCTGGTTCAACAGCAGTCTCACCTTCTTCTGATTCAACAGCAGTCTCCCGAGAACCAGTAGCTGGTGCCCACTTTACTTGACTTGTGCTCGGCTGTTCGTCATCAGCTTGTTCTTCCGAATCTGTTATTCTAGATTCTTCAGCTTCACACACTTCAACTTCTGGTCTTTGACTTTTGTTTACCAGTTGCTGCTCTTCTTGTCTTTCAAGTGGACTTGGGACTCGTCTAGTGTGGCTTGCGTGAATTCAATTTGGCAGACCACCACATTTTATGGCTGTTGTCGTCACCAAAATAACTTGGTAAGGACCGCTCCACCTGGGTTCTAAACACAATTTCCTCACGTGTTTCTTGATGCGAACCCACTCACCAGGACTCAGATCATGAGCTTGATTCGGCTGTGTTGTTGTGGCATCTTCTCCAACCTGGCGAGACACAGAACGCACCAGATCAGCCAATCCTCTGCAATAATCAAGCACTAGATAATCAGATATATTCATCAGTTTGTTCGCTGGTATGTATGCTTGTCTCATTGCTCTTCCCATTAGGATTTCATGTGGACTCAAACCCGTCTTTTTGTCAGGAATGCTTCTAAGACTCATTAATACAAGGGGTAAAGCGCCAGGCCATTTCAGTGTTGTGGATGCACACACCTTTCCTAACCTAGATTTTATTGTGCCGTTTATCTGCTCAACTACTCCAGATGCTTCGGGTTGATAGGCACAATGCAGCTTCTGTTCAATCTGTAATGCTGCAGAAATCGTCCGAATTATCTCATTATTGAAGTGTGTTCCTCTATCTGTCTCTAAAGTGACTAGAAATCCGTATCTAGGAATTAGTTCTCTTAGAAGTAATTTTGCGACAGTTAAGCTGTCATTCCTTCTTGTCGGATAAGCTTCCACCCAGCGAGAGAACATACAGACAACAACCAGCACATATTTCAACCCACCATATGGGGGTAACTCAATAAAGTCCAATTGGAGACGGGTAAACGGACCTCCTGCTCTTCCAATTCGTCCCCAACTGACAACTGTTTTTCTGCCTGGATTTTGCTTCTGACAAGTGATACACCTCTGGCAAAGGCGCTCTGCAATGACCCTGAACTTACGGTTATACCATGACTGCTTGAAGAGTCTGATCATTGCATCTCTTCCAATATGTGCAATTCCATGATATACCCTGGCCATATGGGAGAGTAAAGAATCTGGCAAGACTGGTCTTTCGTCAAAGTATACCCACACTTTGTCTTCTGCTCGCTTTCTACAACCTGTAATTCTCCAAATTTCCTTTTCCTCATCACTTGCCTATTCCTGCATCTGCCTCACTTCATCCCAAGTTTCATATATGTTTGTAAACATAAGATGGCATTCAGTATTTTCTCTTTCAATTGCTCTGTTTAAAGCCATTGAATTTCGTGCACAGAAACGCGCTATTTGGTCAGCGTATCTGTTGCCCTTCGTCACATAATCATCTCCTGATTTATGTGCGGCACATTTGACCACTGCAATTCTTTTGGGCATTTGCAAAGCATCCAATATTTCTTTTACAGTTTTGCTGTTCCTAATAGGGGAACCTGAAGAAGTCAGAAATCCCCTTTGCATCCATAGCTGTCCAAAGTCATGGACAACCCCGAATCCATATTGGCTATCAGTGAATATGGTTACCCTCAGGCTTTTGGAAATTTTGCACGCTCTGATTAGAGCTATCAATTCAGCAATTTGAGCAGAGTTTACCCCTTTTAGACAGGATGCTTCTAGAACTCCCGCTATGGTGCAAACAGCATAGGCAGTGCATAATTCGCCTTTTTCATTTCTTAGGCATGATCCATCCACAAATAGCTCACAGTCTGTTTCTTCCAATGGAACATCCTCTATATCAAACCTGGGTTTTGTGCACAGTTCTGTCACATCCAAACAATCATGATCCGCTTCCTCTCTCACTTCCTCACAACGAGAATTAGGCAGTAGAGTTGCCGGATTTACAGTTGTGCACCTCACCACAGTCACATTCTCAGCACCCAGAATCACTCTCTCGTACTTAGTCAGCCGACTAGAGGTCAAGTACTGTGTACGGCAGTGGTTCCCAAACTGTGCACCGTGGCACCCTGGGGAGCCATCAAGCCCAGCCAGGGGAGCCGTGTACCAAGCACTTTAATGCAATTAATGTTGAAGTGTCTGTTGGATTCAGCTACGGGTACGAGTCAAAAGAATCTCAACAGAATGCGGCACATACACCTTTACTGGATATCCCATCACAATCGCTTCACTTTGTTCCAGACTCATACAAGTGGCAGCTACTGCTTTTAAACATCCTAGTAATGCTAAAGCCACTGAATCCAAAGTAGCAGAAAAATATGCTACTGGACATCGTGCCATTCCATGTTTCTGAGTCAAGACTGAAAGTGCACATCCATCTCTTTCACAGCAGTACAATACAAAATCCTTTGTATAATCTGGCATTCCTAATGCAGGTGCATGATAAAGACTGTTTTTCAATTTTACAAAAGCTTCCATACTTTCATCATCCAGTTCAATCGGATCTTTCACATCTTTCCGTGTCAACCTTTGTAGAGGTTTTACAATCATTGAGAAACCACTGATCCACTGCCTGCAATATCCAACCATTCCCAGAAACATTCGTACTTCTTTCTGAGTTTTGGGTGGGTTCATTTGTTTGATCACTTTAATTCTTTCAGGTGTCACCTTTCTAACTCCTTTTTCTATTTTGTATCCTAGGTACTGGACTTCTTGTTTGCAAAATTGTAATTTTGCTGGGGACACCTTGTGTCCTCCTTCTGCCAAATGGTTCAATAAAGCAACTGTGTCTGTCACACATGCTTCTCGTGTCTTTGATGCCACCAGTAGGTCATCAATATATTGAACCAAAACCGAATTTACTGGCATAACCAGAGTCTCCAAACATTTTTTCAAGATTTGGTTAAAGATTGAGGGACTCTCTGTGTACCCTTGAGGAACTCGGCACCATGCCAAAACACGGTTTCCGAACCGGAATGCAAACAAATACTGGTTTTCCGGATGTAAGGGAATCGAGAAAAAGGCTTGGCATAAGTCAATCACTGTGTACCATTCAGCATCACAGGGAATCTGGTACAGTATCACTGCTGGATTTGGCACTATTGGACAACAGGGCACTACAATTTTATTAATCTTTCTTAAATCCTGCACTATTCTATATTTCCCACTGGGTTTCTTAATACCTATGATAGGTGAATTACATGGACTGCTCAGTATTTCTTTCAGAATTCCCTGTTCAATTATTTGATCGATTACAGGAGTGACTCCTGCAATTACTTCTGGACTCATTTTGTACTGAGGGGTGTTTAGATATACAGCACCATCTTTTACTGTAATCTGAATGGGATCTACGTTTGTCATTAAGCCAATTTCTTTTCCTGAAAAATCCCACACATCTGATCTCACTGCACTTTTTAATTCTTCAGGCGAATTTTCTTCTGTAAGAAGTGAATATAACTCATCCACCTCTGTTTCTTGCTTCGCTAACATCATTTTAAATTCAACATCCTCATCAGGTGTCTGAAATGCAATACCATCTGGCGTACAATAGATGGTGCAATTCATCTTGCATAGTAAATCTCTACCTAAGAGATTTACTGGACTCGAGTCACATACCACAAACCGATGCATATCTTTGAAGTTACCAATGTGAACTTCTATTGGATTGTAACTGGCATTCTAATATGCTTATTTGAGACTCCTACAACTTGGATAGTTTCTCATGAGAGGGGTAGGTTTGGAATTTCTGCTGCTCTCACAGTAGAACGGGTAGCACCAGTGTCCACTAAGAATGTAATGTCATTCCCTTCCACCTTTCCATCAACAAATGGACCTGACTGATCTACCGCCAAGGATGCTCCAAGCACGCACTCCTCCTCCCCCCTCAGGCACCGTCATTGAGATGAGTCTGAATCATTCTCATTGCACTGCAACCAATATTGTGGAACCATTTGCACAGTTTGATTCTTACCACTTTAGTCACCTCCGTGAAATCCAGTATTCGCACTGTACCTCTGCACCTGAGCATTCACATTATTTGGCATGGGAGCTTGTGGCACCTGTAACTGTGGAATAACTATCTGCTGCTGCTGCTATTGATTTACACCCACCTCATTCTGCATCTGTGGAATAAAATGTTGATTTGCCTCATTATTCTTTTTATCAGATCTACACTTGTTCTTCCAATGTCCAATCTTTCCGCACGCATGACAAGGACATTTCTTCATAGCTTCCTCTCTATTCATTTTTCCTCTTCCTTTACCTCCACTGGAATTCTGCCCATTTTGATTCTGACCATTGATCTGAATACCAGTTTGAGGATTATTATTCGCCTCCTGCTGCTCTGCCACTTTCACTTGTGCCCACATCATTTTCTCTTTTAACTTTTTATGTCGCGATTCAATATCATCACTACAATACTTTGCATACCCCAGAATTTCATCAATTGTCTTGCTCTGCCAGCAAATTAAATGCTGTTGAATCATATTGCTAATTTCTGGTTTCAAACCAAACACAAAACGATACACAAAATGTTCCATATCCTTGTCTCCAATATTCTCAAATCCACTATACTGTTTAAATACCTGTAACAACCTTTCATAATAGGCATGTACTGACTCCTTTGGTTCTTGGGTTGTTCTGTCAATTTTAACCCAATCAGTTTCCTTAGGGAAAATGTTCCCTTTTAGAAACGTGATTACTTGATTATACTTTTTCATTACCTCGTCAGACAGTGCACCTGTTTTAGGGTCTCTAGGCTATTCTTCCTTTGGCCAATCAACCGTGATCTTACACTCTGTCCATAAATCTGCTGGAACAACAATCTGGAACAATCCATCTAAATCTTTTAGCAACACCTTTGAGACTTTCACAAACCTCTCTACCTGTTTGTACCATTCAACTGGTTTCTCTCTTAACCTGGGAAAATCATTTGTGAAAGACAATATATCCTGTTTTGACCATGGAACATGAACATATCCACCACCGTGTACTTCTCTCATCGGACACACCCTTTCAAACTGTTCTGTCTCTTTTAATGGAAACATGGATGTTCCTTTACTAACTGCTTCTTCCTTCTTTCTCGTCCATCTATCTACATCTCCCCATTTTTTCAATATGTTCATCAATTCTTTTATCTGCAATCTCTTTCCAGACGCATTCAAACTCTCTAGGTCTTTGTCAGTGAAAGCCAGTCTGTATGATTTCTGCAACACTTTCGACTTTTCTATGTCTATTCCATACTCACTAGCAGCTTCGGATATCTTCTCATGTAAATTCTTTGCTCTCCAGGTAATGCTCTTACATAAAAACAACAATTCATCATTTCGGTAAGTCCCTAATCTATCTGGACTTATTGTCCAATAATCATTTCTTCCAAATCTACTTTTAATTGACTCACATTAATACTCTGTGGCTGAGGCTTCGGTTTTGTTATTTCCCTTATCCAATTATTTAAATCTTCTGGTGATGGACCTGCTGAACTCCCTGCTATTGGAGTAACATTTGGCCCTATTCTCCTTGGATCTAATTGTATACCTCTTTGAGGGGTCTCCGTTATCAACTTACAAACCGGAAGATCTATTAATCATCTTGATCCTTCTCATTCATCACCGTGACCACCCCATTTCTGTTACCACTTCTCGGAACTGTCAATGAATGCACTTTTGACAGATTCTGTCTTTCCCCTTACAAGGGAACTACAGGACCAATTGTTACTGGTACTGTCAGTGCTTCTGCATTCAGGCTCAGCTGATTAATTTTTTGAACCTCCTCTAGTCTTGCCTTATTCAACAAATTTGTTTCATTTTCTCGCACTACTCTAGCTATTTCAGTAACCTGGGGGTTCAAGGGAGTTCTCATTTGTGGAGCACTCAGTGTTATTTCTCCTGAATTTTCTTCATAAGGCGGAGGTCTTTTCGTCATCATATCCTCCAACAGCTCATCATCCTCAGAATTATTCAGGTCATCTCTAAAACTGGAAGTCTCTATATTCTTCTAATTCTCCTTACAATTTCCTCCAGTCTGATCATCAGCAACTAAAACTGGATACAAACCTTCGGTTACTACAGCTCTCCTCCATCTTTTCAACTCTTTTTCCCTACTTTCAAAAGGATATCCATGCATCAAACTCCTGCATCTTCTGTTACCTCCTCTATATCTCTCTCTTTCAAATGCCTCAACTTCCCATTCTTCCAATGCTTCGTATTGCGTCAATCTAGGATTTGGTTCTAGGGCATTCATTCGATTTCTCAGATTCTGCAATATCCTTACATTAAACGTACCATGCTGTGGAAAAGCTATGACGCCATCATCCTTTGTATAGTCCACCCAATTCTCTAACCACATACACGTATGATATCCTCGCTCCAACATCATATAAGAAGCAGGCGTCTTTGGGGGTGGAATAGGAATTCCCTCCCTAGTCACAATCGGCTTGTCTTTATTGAAAAAATTCTTTATTTTCTTTAACAGCTTCATTTTCTCTAAACCTTTACGCTAATGTACCTCACCTAAATAAACAAAGACAATCTTCCGTAATTCTACGTATTCTATTTGTCAGCTCTCGTCCTATACCAGCGCGACTCACACTAACCGTCCAATCAGAGCACCACTACGTAAGCAAGGTCTCGAGCAATACTAGCGCGGCTCACACCAACCAACCAATCACAGCTCAGTACACGCCTGCTGCCTGACCAATGCCAGCGTGGCTTTTTTCTGACGTCAGTATTACTCCTTCTACTGACCCTCCCTTCACAAAAATTTACGGCAATTTTTCTAAGTTTTTCTTAATCAAAATTTCTGTTAGTAACAACACAAAAACAATGCTACCTTGTCTGTTCCACTAAATAAAGAGATAGTTTTCACCCTTCAATAGATTTTTCTCACTACGAGTCCTAATAACGACCAGCGTTATTTTACTCTTCAAACAAGCTTCCGGGAAGACCTATTACACCTCTAGGGATAAGGCCAAGATTTTGCAAGAGGACTTTTTGGCGTGAAAAGAGGTCTTGTTACTCTCCTGGGGATAAGGCTAGAGTTTCAGAAGCGGACCCTTCGCTATTTCAGTTACCCTACTTATATAGGAAATTTCCCTAATATAACACCTACAGCCCTCTGTAGCTTTTAGGTATTATTACAACAGACAAAGTACTTCTGCAGTGTGGCTTCTTTACCACACTCTTCTTCTGCCTACTTCAGGCTAATTCCATTCCCGGGATTCCTCAGGTATCTCCGTACCTGAACTTCCAGACAACTTAAAACAGGACACTAACTTTTCATGTTAAGAACATATAATCAATAATCAATAATCATTACCAAACTAATCAATAATTAAACCATCCTCTGCTACCAAGAAACTGATCCAGCGCGAAGGTCAATACCTGATCAGGGATCAATACCCAATACTATCACATAACAATGGCCCATACACATTCAACCAAATCCCTGATGCGCTGGTGTAAATTTTTACAATGTTCAATTCTCTTTTCAATAAGATTTATATATGTCATTTTCCAAAAATACTTATCTAATCTATATATCAACTTTTCCTCTACTTGGTCGATGAATCAATTAGTTGAATAGTTGATGATAATGATATGACATTTCTAACTTACTTTCAGTCAATAAAATAATCACAAACTCTCGGTAAAGTTAATGAATTTTATCTCAAATTAAATGAAAAAAAATGCTCAAGGCAACGGTTACAAGTGCAAACAATGAACTCACAAAGGGAGAGAAAAATATCAGCAATTCAGAGAGAGACAAACTCATCAATCAAATAACGACATTATGCATGAAGGAGTGGATAGATTAAGAGACAAAAGTTTCAGCAAATTCAAATGCGAAACAGAATTTTCCTAACGGAGGGGATAGATGATGAGACAAAGTTTCATCTAAAAAATACATAGAAATGTATTGATGACGGAGTGGATAGACGAAGAGACATAAGTTTCAGAGACAAAAATACATTTGCAAGAAATATGCCCGCATGAGTCAGAAACATACAAACCTAACGGTCTGTAGAAAACCACTACCCTGGCCTAGGCGAATGGTGGGGGTTCCCTGAATAGAGTCAGGAAACAAAGATATACAGGGACAGGAACGGAACAGGACAGGAATCAGCTAGGCCTCTCTGCAAACCGACGGACAGCGACGCATCTCCCCTCTCTCTCTCAGTCTCTCCTGCCAGCCTAAGCGTAAAAACACACCCCTAAAGGCACCCCAATTATACCCTAAAACTGACATGTCCACCCCACATTTGTTGCAAACTTTCATGTAACTCGCCAGTGGATTGGTGGGCTTGGGAGGTGGTGTTGTCACACCATGGTGACTTCACGTACAATTTAGTTGATTTATTGTTCTACATTTCATTCCCAGGGTTTGGTTAATAGCTCGTTCTCACGATTTCTAGACATGTTACATTTAAACAAATCTTCATTCATAAATTAACATTATCCGCAGAACAATTCTCCGGTCCCACGACTAGTCATGGCACTTGGCAGTCAGTCGTCATCTCGTCCTTCAACTCGTACATTTTTTCTCAGCAGTGCACAGTGCGTCTGTCTTGCTTCTGATAGTTTGGATTCACTCCTCAGCTCACCCCTCCCATTTCGGCCAACTTAATAAAGAGTTCCCCTTTTCCAGTACACTAAAGCAATGAAATATGAACATTTATTAATTATATGATAATGAAACCTTCCCTGTTTATCCCCTTCCCTGCACTATTCCTCATTTAGGGTTACCTAGCATAAGCCTTAAGCAGAAAGCAGCATTACTTATTATTTTAAAGCAAAGTGCAACATGCAAACTACGAAATGCACATGCGGCCTAGTCAAGCATTGTTTTTCGTTTCATTCAAAGCATAATGTAAATACGGTTTTAGTTCTTCTACATGTTATTTCTCGTTAGTGTATACATGCGCAAAGCAGTTTTCCCACGTGTGGGTGTAAGGTGCACGTTAGTTTCATTTACTACTTACTGTTAGTACGTATTATGGGGGTATTAATTCGAGCAGGTTTCTTTTCTCGAACCCCTGCTCCATCAATGTCATTCTCACAACCATCCCTAACGCCCCTCTACAGCTTCCAGCCATTACTCTCAAACTATCTTATCCATTCATCACACTTTATGTCCACTGGTTTTCATGAAACTTTGCTTTAGAATAATAGGAGCTACTTCTGACCCTTTACTCCGTGTGCACATCTGTGCCTTCAACCAAAACGTAAAGCTTTCTCATCTTTTTTTTTCTTTTAATCGTTTCACTTTCCCTCTCCCATTTATATCCAGATGTCACTGATATCCGTGGCATTTGCCCCATTCTTTTCTTTCCCATACATTTCAATCTTTAGTCAGCCCAACCTAACCTCTCGCTCATTTTCATTTGTCTTACATGCACCTTAATCTCTCGTAGTCCTCAATTTGCTTTCCTTGGACACAATTGCACATCATTCGCCATGGTGAAATTGGTATAGAAATATGTTATTCACCTTGCAGATGTTTGGGGACATATCTTCCATATATAAATTTGTTTCATTACATTTGTTGTTTTTAAAAAGCATTAGTAGCATGTTTCAAAAAGCCTATTATGTCAAAGCAATAAAAAGAAAACAAAAATATTTACATCTTCAATAGTAAATGTAAATTTTTTTTGCAGTGTTTTATAGCAAGAACTTGACCTGAAGGTATTAGGGCACTGAATAAGGACGCATTCACTTTAGGTCGAATCTTGGCAGTACATGCTCTGCTCTGGGAGGCATGCTGTTCCTGGATAGGGGCTTTAAGCACCGCCCATCTTTTCAATTGGCTTCCACTCACTGTTGTTCATAAATGGCCGCTTGTGATTGGTCAATAGGCTTAGTAGTCCCTCCTTTTAGACTTTGGCATCCTCCCATGAGGACTGCCCCTGTTACATGTGCTTTTACGCTTCACATTAATTCCCAAACTTCAAGCGCACTCTTTTTTAGGTTGTCCTGCCTCTGCTCATGTTCATTGCCATGAAACCTTCATGGCCGCTTCATTTTTCGATGCCCTCTGTGCCGTTCTTAATCTCCCCATGCCTTTCCCCACACCACCTCACCCCTCCCACAACAGTGCATGCCCGCTCTTCACTCCCGGGGGTTTCTAGGAGAATCCCATGCTTGTTTTGTATTATAATCTGTGTTAGAAATGGGGGTCTCTAGTTGGCAATGGCTGGCCACTGTCCAAGTAGGGACCCTTCTTCCTAAGTCAGAGTAAGAGGGCTACCCTCCTTGATACCCCTGCTCAACCCTGTGGTAACGTAGCACGAGCAGGTAGGCTTATCTCAGAGGCAGTGTGTGAAGCATTTATGACCATACACAGTAACACAGTGAGGAACACTACAAAGGGACACCACACAAGTAGGTATAAAAAAACAAGTATCTTTATATATATATAGACTTATCACAAGACCAATAACTGTAAAAGCCACAATACTGTCACAAAATAGGATTGCTGTTGAAGGGCTGTCAAAAATAGTTCAAAGGTTGCAAAAATAAGGTTCAAATTCAAAGCAGTGGTCTCTGCGACCCTTTCTCTCACAAAGTACCTGGATTTAGTAGCAAAACCAACAAAATGTCGCAAAGAAGTGGTAGCGATGATTTACCTCACGCGAGGCCGGCGATGCGTTAAAATCCTTGCCGCAAGGGAGGATGATGCGCCGATCTGCTGATGCGTGCGGAGACGATGCGACCAACTTCTGCACGCTAGGCCGCCGATGCGCTGAGGCCTTGCCGCGAAGGCGATGCGACGATCCTGTTGCGTGTGCGGAGACGATGCGACAAATTTCTGCATGCTAGGCCGCCGATGCGCTGAGGCCTTGCCGCGAGGGCGAAGACGATGCGACGATCCTGTTGCGTGTGCAGGTTGCGATACGAAGAAATGACGCTCCGCGAGGGAGCGACGAAAACCGGTGCGATGCGATCAAAATGGCGGACGCACGGCGTCCGCATTGCGATGTCTTGAAACAGCGATGATTTCTTTTGGGTTGCGAGCGCGCGACGGCAGTAGCGCGATGATTTTCCCAGCGCGTCTCGGCTGCAGCGGCTCGCAAAGGGGCGTTAGCGATGGTTTCGTGTTGCGAGCACTCAGCGGCAGCAGCGCGATGATTTTCCCAGCGCTCTCGACTGCAGCGGCTCGCAAATGTGCGTTAGCGTCGATTTCCAGCACTCTTTTCTCTGAAGCAAACTAGAGGCCCTGGAACTCACAGGAGCCTCATCAGCAGATAGCAGTCCTCACAGGGAGGAAGCAGGAGGTTGGTGGTGGAGTCTGATGTGCCTGAGACTCCAGCAGGAGGCTAGCTCTTTTCCTAGCCCTTGGGTAATTGCTGTAACAAAAATAAAGGTTCTCTCAAAAGTCCTTTTCTCTCTTCTTCAAGGTCCAGTGGTCACTGCTGCAGGCCAGTGCAAGAAACAACACACAAGCACAAGGACAGTCACTTCCTGCAGATTCCTCCAGTGGCACGGACAGAGTTTCCTCTCCAGATCCAGGGGCAATACAATTTGTAGGGGTTTCAGCACAGATATTTATACCCCAAAAGTCTTTGTTCTCAGAAGCTACAAGTCACTGAGCCTAGCCAGAACCAGTTCTGGTCAGTCCTGGAGCACTTTGTTTACCAGGCTGCATCCTTCCTTTCAGAAAGAGGGGGTCTGCTATCAGACACACAGTAGAAGGTGGAGCCAGCATTCACCTTGCCAGGCACAGCCCTATTCAGGTCAAGGAGCCACCCCTCCCCATACTCTAAATGCAGATCCCTCTATTCAACCCAGGTCTGACACAGCCTGCCCTGTCCCTCCAAAACCAGACAGCCAATACACATAACAGCAGAGCACACTGGAAGGCTTAGGCAAGAAAATCCCTACTTTCTAAAAGTGGTATTTTCAAACACAGAATATAAAAATAAACTTCACTAAAAGATGTATTTTAATATTCTGAGCTCAGGCATACTAAATTCGTTTTTCTACCATGTTCCTGGGGTCAGTTAGGACTATAGCATGTAATAGTCAAACTGCCCATTCTGGCCTATGAGGAACAGGTAGCCTTACAGTAGTGAAAAACGAAATTGGGTGTAATTCACTACCAGGACATGCTACACACACCAAGGCATGTCCTACCTTACACATACAATGCACCCTACCATAGGGGTGACTTACATGATGCCAAGGGAAGGTTCAGGGGCTGGGAAGTGGGTGCACTTCACAGCCAAGATGGCAGTTCTGGACTGCACACAGACACTGCAGTGGCAGGTCTGAGACACACTTTACAAGCTGCTTCTGTGGGTGGCACAAATCAGTGCTGCAGGCCCACCAGCAGCATTTGGTTTACCAGCCCTGGGCACACACAGGCCACACTACTAGGGACTAACAGGTAAACCAAATAAGCCAATCAGGGATATACCAATTCACATAGACATATTTACAAAGGAGAGCATATGCACTTTAGCACTGAACAGCAGTGGTAAAGTGCCCAGAGTCATAAAACCAACAAAAACAGGTCAGCAAAAATCCAGGAGGAAGGCAAAGTTTAGGGGTGACCCTGCAAAAGGGCCATTTCCAACACAACCCCTTCCAGCCAAAACGCAGGGTAGACCAATCACTACCTTGATGGGCTTCCCTGCTTCGGGCGATAGAACACGGAACTGGCCCGCAACTGCAGGGGCATATGCCAGCTCTACTCCAATCTGAACCCTGGTGGATCCCTCTGTCCACACTCCCAGGGCCCACTAAGATAACCAATGGGGAACTCTTCCCCTCACCTGTGGACACCACCTGTGCAGCACCTAACCTTAACTGGCCCCCAGGTGTGTCCCAACAGATAAACAACAAGCCCCAGTAGCCACTGACAGTAGTCAGTGATGAAATCCAAGCCCTATACCTCTCAGGGCTCTCAAACTTTTGTGGCATCAGAGAGTGAGGGGCAGTAACCCCAGGTGTCTGGCACCTTTTCTCCACTCTCCCTCCTGACAGGTCAGGCAACGCGCCCTGACACTGACCCACCAGCCCTGGGCCTGTACCCAACGGCGGGGCCAGCGACTGGGGTGGGCTCCCCCACACCCGGTCCTCCTCCTTGGGGCTCGGTACCCTCCCACCTGGAGCAGTACCCCCTTCCAGAATTATCAGGGCACCTGTGGCAGGTGTCCTGCATAATTCGCCCACCAGTTCAGGGGTTCTATCCTGCAACTGGTATCCCAGCATAGGGTCTGTACCCTTAGACTGGGCGGAGGTCAGGGGTGAGGCTGCCCTCTCCCCGCCCCCTTTACTGGGGCTCGGCACCCTCCCACCTGGAGAGGTGCCCCCATAACACAAACCGGGAGGGGCACTGTTAGCAGTTGCCCCTTCCTCCAGGTCAGGGGGGACACCCTGAACCTGGCCCTTCAACCCAGGGTCTGTACCCTTAGGCTGGACCTGTGCCTGGCAACCCAGGACTTCTGGGGGCGTACACCACTTCCCCCAAGGAAAGCACACTCCTCCACCAGTGCAGGGCCTTGTCCCTGCAACTGATCTACCAACCTGGAAAACCCTCAGGTGGCCCCGGGGTCAGAGGCGAGACTCCCTCCCTCTGCACCCCCTTCCAGCATACTGCACGCCTCCCACATGGAGGGGTGCTTTTAGAAAAAAAAATGGTCGGGACACTGTGTATAGTGGTTCCTCCCTCCAGGTCAGACAATACCTGGACCTGACTTACCAACCCAGGGACCAACCCCTGTGGCTGAACAACTGCCTGGCGCAGATCTCCCGATCCCTGTCCACCTGACAGTGCGCAAAGATCTCCCAGGACAGAAGTGGTGTCACCATGGTCACTCCTAGGGGGCTCAGCCCTTCTGACTGGCCCCTGACCCACTGGCTCTCCCACTGGGGACTCCTTCCCCCTTTCATCCCTCAGGCTGGACTTCTGTACCCTCCCCCTAGGAGTGGCACTGCCAGACACAAGAACTGATGGAGGCCTGACTACAGGCACTCCCAGCTCACCTAACACGGGGGGACCCCCCCCAACGGACGGTCCATCCGGACAGACTTGGCTCCCCACCTGGTGTTCCCTCATGGAACCATCCAGTCCTGGAGACTGAGGTTGGGGCACTTCGGGACCTATCCCAGTCTCACTCCTGCTCCCACGAGACAGGATGTGAGGCCCTACAGCCTCCTCACAACAAGGGAACCCAGCTGTATCACTCCTAACCCTCCCCAGCACTCTGGGTTGGAAAACTTCTGAACCACTCCTCTTAGGGTCATTCCCTAATGCCTCTACAGGGCCTCTGGTACTCACCCAGAGGTCTGCCTCCTGTGCAAGTTCCCTAGGATCAGAGAACTCGCAATCTAACAGGTGTTGGTTTAGCTCTGGAAAACAGGAACTCACAATATGCTCTCCCACAATTGGATTACACAGCTCCACACAGGTGCTAACCTTCACCTCACAATCCAGTGCCTCACACACGTACCCCACACCACTCTCCTAAAATGGGTGAGACATTAACTGACTGTCTCTATCACTCAACCCACACTCTTCTGGGCGGTCCTCACACTCATACACCAGGACTTCAACCACGGGGAACCCCTCTCCCTGCACCTCTCATCCAGAGTCGGTAGAGTGTCCCTCCCTTTACTAGGACTATGGGCCCCTGCGCTAGTTCCCCAATCCACCTCAGGGACACTGCACATCAATGGAGCTACCTCATATCCTTGAATCCCCTGGTGTAGATCAACCCCTCCTTCAAGTCAGGTACCACATCTCTGGGCGGGTGTACTACACTGTCATCACTATATACCTCAATTTTGCTGCCACCACTGGACCCCACCCTCACTGGTGAATCCAGACAATTAAAACTGCGCTTAGGGGATAATCTACCCTCCTGAGCTAACTTCTCCTTTCTTGCTATCTGCGCTAGGTGTGCCTCCAGCCGGGCAACCTCTATTTGGAGCCTCTCTAATTCCAGCTGGTGCTCCCTCTCCCTTTGTCTGTCCAACTCCTCTGTGGACCATGAAGGGAATTGGGCACTACCCTCTGCACTGGACCCAGCAAGGGACTCCCTACCTATGGGACCCTCCAGCCTGTCCACTAACTCCTCTGGGTACCATGAGGGGAATCGGGCACTACCATAGGCACTAGACTCAGCAAGGAATTCTCTATCTATGAGATATTCCATAACACTTTCTTCCTCCTCTTCAGACTCTCCAGAGCCACCCTCAGACCAACTACCCTCTTGGTAGGTGTACTGGGACTCCAAGAATCTCTATCTGTCTAGTTGCCAAAGTCTCAGGGATGTCTGCAGGGATAGCTGAGTCTCCTTCCTACTCACTGCTAAGCCCCTCTCCTCACAGAACATCCTTAGCTCCTCTAGACTGTAGGTCAACAGATCTTCTATATAAAAGGTAGGTCTCATTTCAGCAAGACCCATTGTAGCAATAACTGGCAATATCAATCAAAAATAGAAGAAAACTTCTCAATAAAATGTATGCGGGTAACAATCACCGGCAATATCAATACAAAATAGGCTTGTCCATTGTAACAATCACGGGTAATATCAATAAAAAAAATAGGCTTGCCCGTTGTAACAATCACGGGTAATATCAATAAAAAAAATAGGCTTGCCCGTTGTAACAATCACGGGTAATATCAATAAAAAATAGGCTTGTCCGTTGTAACAATCACGGGTAATATCAATAAAAAATAGGCTTGCCCGTTGTAACAATCACGGGTAATATCAATAAAAATAGGCTTGCCCATTGTAACAATCACGGGCAATATCAATAAAAGATAGAATCAAAAAAAAACTTCAAAATGTATGTGGTTGCGTTATGGTCTGCACTCACTAGTAGTGTACACTATAATTACTGTATGCGATCATAAATGCAAGTCCAGATCCTCACCGCTGACCACCAATGTTAGAAATGGGGGTCTCTAGTTGGCAATGGCTGGCCACTGTCCAAGTAGGGACCCTTCTTCCTAAGTCAGAGTAAGAGGGCTACCCTCCTTGATACCCCTGCTCAACCCTGTGGTAACGTAGCACGAGCAGGTAGGCTTATCTCAGAGGCAGTGTGTGAAGCATTTATGACCATACACAGTAACACAGTGAGGAACACTACAAAGGGACACCACACAAGTAGGTATAAAAAAACAAGTATCTTTATATATATATAGACTTATCACAAGACCAATAACTGTAAAAGCCACAATACTGTCACAAAATAGGATTGCTGTTGAAGGGCTGTCAAAAATAGTTCAAAGGTTGCAAAAATAAGGTTCAAATTCAAAGCAGTGGTCTCTGCGACCCTTTCTCTCACAAAGTACCTGGATTTAGTAGCAAAACCAACAAAATGTCGCAAAGAAGTGGTAGCGATGATTTACCTCACGCGAGGCCGGCGATGCGTTAAAATCCTTGCCGCAAGGGAGGATGATGCGCCGATCTGCTGATGCGTGCGGAGACGACGCGACCAACTTCTGCACGCTAGGCCGCCGATGCGCTGAGGCCTTGCCGCGAGGGCGAAGGCGATGCGACGATCCTGTTGCGTGTGCGGAGACGATGCGACAAATTTCTGCACGCTAGGCCGCCGATGCGCTGAGGCCTTGCCGCGAGGGCGAAGACGATGCGACGATCCTGTTGCGTGTGCAGGTTGCGATACGAAGAAATGACGCTCCGCGAGGGAGCGACGAAATCCGGTGCGATGCGATCAAAATGGCGGACGCACGGCGTCCGCAATGCAATGTCTTGAAACAGCGATGATTTCTTTTGGGTTGCGAGCGCGCGGCGGCAGTAGCGCGATGATTTTCCCAGCGCGTCTCGGCTGCAGCGGCTCGCAAAGGGGCGTTAGCGATGGTTTTGTGTTGCGAGCACTCAGCGGCAGCAGCGCGATGATTTTCCCAGCGCTCTCGACTGCAGCGGCTCGCAAATGTGCGTTAGCGTCGATTTCCAGCACTCTTTTCTCTGAAGCAAACTAGAGGCCCTGGAACTCACAGGAGCCTCATCAGCAGATAGCAGTCCTCGCAGGGAGGAAGCAGGAGGTTGGTGGTGGAGTCTGATGTGCCTGAGACTCCAGCAGGAGGCTAGCTCTTTTCCTAGCCCTTGGGTAATTGCTGTAACAAAAATAAAGGTTCTCTCAAAAGTCCTTTTCTCTCTTCTTCAAGGTCCAGTGGTCACTGCTGCAGGCCAGTGCAAGAAACAACACACAAGCACAAGGACAGTCACTTCCTGCAGATTCCTCCAGTGGCACGGACAGAGTTTCCTCTCCAGATCCAGGGGCAATACAATTTGTAGGGGTTTGAGCACAGATATTTATACCCCAAAAGTCTTTGTTCTCAGAAGCTACAAGTCACTGAACCCAGTCAGAACCAGTTCTGCTCAGTCCTGGAGCACTTTGTTTACCAGGCTGCATCCTTCCTTTCAGAAAGAGGGGGCCTGCTATCAGACACACAGTAGAAGGTGGAGCCAGCATTCACCTTGCCAGGCACAGCCCTATTCAGGTCAAGGAGCCACCCCTCCCCATACTCTAAATGCAGATCCCTCTATTCAACCCAGGTCTGACACAGCCTGCCCTGTCCCTCCAAAACCAGACAGCCAATACACATAACAGCAGAGCACACTGGAAGGCTTAGGCAAGAAAATCCCTACTTTCTAAAAGTGGTATTTTCAAACACAGAATATAAAAATAAACTTCACTAAAAGATGTATTTTAATATTCTGAGCTCAGGCATACTAAATTCGTTTTTCTACCATGTTCCTGGGGTCAGTTAGGACTATAGCATGTAATAGTCAAACTGCCCATTCTGGCCTATGAGGAACAGGTAGCCTTACAGTAGTGAAAACGAAATTGGGTGTAATTCACTACCAGGACATGCTACACACACCAAGGCATGTCCTACCTTACACATACAATGCACCCTACCATAGGGGTGACTTACATGATGCCAAGGGAAGGTTCAGGGGCTGGGAAGTGGGTGCACTTCACAGCCAAGATGGCAGTTCTGGACTGCACACAGACACTGCAGTGGCAGGTCTGAGACACACTTTACAAGCTGCTTCTGTGGGTGGCACAAATCAGTGCTCCAGGCCCACCAGCAGCATTTGGTTTACCAGCCCTGGGCACACACAGGCCACACTACTAGGGACTAACAGGTAAACCAAATAAGCCAATCAGGGATATACCAATTCACATAGACATATTTACAAAGGGAGAGCATATGCACTTTAGCACTGAACAGCAGTGGTAAAGTGCCCTGAGTCATAAAACCAACAAAAACAGGTCAGCAAAAATCCAGGAGGAAGGCAAAAGTTTAGGGGTGACCCTGCAAAAAGGGCCATTTCCAACAATCTGCCTCCCATGCATGCATCAACAAGCATGACCCTGGACACGGGCCTCAGCAGACCACGTTCATCAACGGAATCTGATTTCCATGAATATAAGAACATTGCGCCTATTATTGAGCCAGGATCTTATGACCTCGGTTATAGTTCTGTTGATACCAGGTAGAATGTCAAGCACTTTGCCAGGAGGAATCAATTAAACATGCCATTGCATGTGCCTGCCAATAATCACATCCAGAGCAGTGCAGGCTTGGCTGGACACAGCAGTACACTCCACAACCTCCCTTGGAAATAAACCGCTTCGGTTTGCGTTACCTCACCCCTGAGCCATAAGTTGGCTGGGACAGCTCCAACACCTCTCCGAGGTTGCTGCTTCTTCGGACTCACTGGCGATGCTTCTTCAGCTTCAGCGTCCTCTGTGCCATCCTGCCTGTTGCTGCTTATAAGGCAGCAAAATCCCTAGCATGTGTTTGTTCCCTAGCACCACAGACCTCCCCTACCCACTTCTGGAGACAGGAGACGGCTACAAATCTCAGCGACGCCATCGCTGCTCCAGCTGACAGACGCTGAGAGGAGGGCTTCACCGCTGTCTCCTAAAAGTATTTAAAAAACAAGTGCTTGTTAAGCCGGGGTTTTACATTATAAGTAGAAAACATTTCCATTACAGCGCCAATAGCTCTAACAAAATGCGAGAGCTATTGCACTGCAAATGCTTGTTTTGTTTAGGCACAAGGAGATTGAGTGATTTATCGAGAACCACAGTCGGCAGCTCCAGCAGTTCGGCAATATCCTCTCTGCAATGTTTCCTTCCAAAAATTTCTAACATCTTAAAAAAGTGCATTTGTAAAATAGAATATAGCACATCACATGCATCAAACATAATATGTCAAACATGATAAAACCGTATGCTGATCTCCGTTGAAAAAGGAATTTAAATTGAATAACAAAAATTATTACATAATGCTCAACATTTTAAGGAAGAAAGTAGTTATGAATAAATGAAGCATTTGTATAGGGCAAATCTAGCTGAAATGCAGTAGAACACATCTCTACTTGCAGATCCCCTCTTCTTCCGATTTCTAACACTTCAAACACTGCCTGCATCTTATATCTAGACCGTATAGACCACACCTAGGTCATTGACAAGAAACTTGATGGCTTCAAAACCCAGCTTTCGCCCAATAGCAAGTCACTTGGATTCATCTTCTGCGTCAACCTCACCCTCAAGAAACACACTGCCAAGAAAGTAAAGGCAGCCAGGTACTGGCTCTCTTGACTTAAGATAGTGAACTGTTCCTCTGAGAATGTGACTTCAGAATTAATTTTCAAGCCCTTGTATACTCTTACCTATGGTTGGTGAAAATGCCCTATGCTATGGCCTCTCACAATGCACACTGGGCCCCTTCAGAGCATCCATAATACCGTGGCACATCTCATCAAGTTTATAAAGAAATATTAGCACATTACCTCCATCCTGATGGAACTCCAATGCCCCCCCTCATTCTAGCCCACACCATCTTCAAAATCAAATGTATCATCTACAAAGCCATCACGACCAGCACAACCATGTAGCTGGTTGATACACTACCTCTCAAAAGGCACACCATTTGATTGTACACAAAGAAGTGTAAAAAAGAGATAAAACAAGGCAGAAGGCGTTTTCCGTTGATTCACCCAGGATCTGGATCTCTGCATCCTCCAGGGCCGCCACAACCCTGCTCCAATTAAGGAAAGAGTTGAATAACTATCTCTTTAAAAACACTACATCATGAAGCAGTAACAGGATACTGTTGCTCCCGGATACCAGCTACTGTTCTAATCACTCACTGGCTGTATCTTTGCTTTTGACCCGCTCTTCTGCCTTTTTGCTGGGTTCGTACTATACAAATAGCTCATCTGTCCATACATACTTACCTAGATACCTAAAGTGAGCACTGTACAGGGTCAAGGGCAAAGATGCAGGGGCATATTAGCAAGAACCTCGTTAAAATTATCGCCGTTTTAGCGGCAGGAAACTGCCGCTAACACGGCGATAATGGGCTTGCTAATATGCGCTATAGAATTCCAATAGAAGCCCAGGTTAGATGTGCAGGACATCTAACCTGGGCTTCTATTGGAATTCTATAGCGCATATTAGCAAGCCCATTATCGCCGCTTTAGCGGCAGTTTCCTGCCGCTAAAACGGCGATAATTTTAACGAGGTTCTTGCTAATATGCCCCATAGTCAACTAGTGATTGGAGTGTAGGTTCTGAGAGTGGTAGTTGACTGTTACTTCATTGTGATGCAAGGCTCTTTAACCAGGTGTATCATTAGTTCTTTCTTAATTTAAAGCAGGGTTGGGATGGTCCTGATGGATATGGAATGTCATTCCAAATCCTCAGAGCTTAGATGGAAAAGGCATGTTGCTTTATCTGTTCTTTTGTGCATTTCGACGTCTCCAGTCTGATGGTGTATCGAGAGCCACCAGAAGTGGTGATGGTGTTACCCAGATGGGTGACGGATTCTGGTCATTGTGGCTTTGTAGATGATGCTGCTAGTACTGAATAGGGTGCATGTCGGCTAGGAGAGCAAACGGAGTTCTATCAGGGGCGTGGGTGGATGTAGTCATATTTCTTCAGACTCTTGATGAGGGAAATTGCGATGTCTGGGTGGTCAAGGAGCATGGAGTCGCCACCATCTAAATGCAAGAGTAGTAGGGCTAGAATAGCATTTCGGGTGCTGCATTCTTGGAGGAACGGTTTCACTTTCTTTAGTCGAGGCAGATGGTACCGGCCCATCATGGTTTTCTTGGTCAAAAGTTCCTGCAGGGTGAGGTCAGTGTTTAGGGTGAACCTGAGTCACATGGCACTGGGTAAACGTTTAGGTACTAATTCATTAAGGTTCATGTCATTCAACTAGATTTGGATATGAATGCTCAGTAAAACTGTCTTTCAGGGATTCAGAGAAACTTTTCACTCAATTGTGAAACGTGTTGTTGTAGGACGCCATAAACCGATGAGTGCAAACTGGTCTTTACTTGAGGGTCAATATTAATCCACTAAGACTCTGATGAGCAACCTTGATACATTTCTTGGGCTTTGGATAAATATTTATGAGATCTTCGACGGTCTCTGCAATTTATTTCCTTTCCCAGATTCAAAGGGGCATATTTACTATGAAGTGGAGGAGCGCGGCGTTAGCCTCCTTGGCTTAACGCCGCGCTCCGCCACTTCTAAAATGCAGCGCTGCACCATATTTACAACAATATGGTGCAGCCCTGCGTTTCCCCCTATGCTGATGCTAAATTTAGCAGCCTAGCGCAAACGCAGGCACCCTTGCACCATAGTGCAAGGGTGTCTGCGTTAAGGGGAAGATTGTTTATGTGCAGGAAGGTCTCCCTACATAGAAGTTGCAAAACGTCTTTTTTTTTATTGATTTTTGATGTGCAGGAAGGTGGATGATTTGCATTTATATGTGTGCTGCATTAAGTTACACAACGCCATTTAAAGATTGTTTATGTGCAGGAAGGGACACCTTCCTGCACATAAACAATCTTCCCCTGCAACGCAAACACCCTAGCACCATAGTGCAAGGGTGCCTGCTTTGGCGATAAGCAGCTAAATTTAGCACCAGCGCAGGGGGGGGAACGCAGGGCTGCACCATATTGTTGTAAATATGGTGCAGCCCTGCATTTCAGAAGTGGCGGAGCGCGGCGTTAAGCCAAGGAGAGTTACGCCGAGCTCCGCCACTTCTATTGTAAATATGCCCCTCTACGACATACATTTAGTCATACACAGGGACTCCAAAGATTCAAAACCAGTCAGGTTCTCTCTACATCCTTTTCAGCATAAGCCAGTTCTATACGACCAGCATTTAGCACCACACTATCCCCGAGACCCTTCAGGAAATAACTTAAGACTCTTTCATTTTAACATTACATAAATCAAGCCATTTGAAAAGCTGATATTTCAGGCTTATGTTATGGGTGTTTGGAAACAGATGGGTGACTTTGTGTTTGTTGCCCCAGCTGCCCTAAAAAACTTTTTTACAGTGAAGCACATTTTAAACTACAACACTTTAGACAGTAGAAGAAGTGGCCATTTGGTGAACAGACTAAGGGCCCGATTCCAATCTCTCTAGGAAAGCCCTCCGTACGGCTCGGATCCGGAGAGCTTTCCTAGCGAATCGCGCTGTGCGAGTCCAAACTGAACGAGTACGATGCAGCCGTATGCTGACGGACTCGGTTCGCTCGGACTCCCATTGAACTCTATGGGAGCCTGTATAGCGACGCGTACACAGGCTCCCATAGCAAAAAGGGGGTGGGTAGGGAAAAGCGTACACCTTGTGGCGGGCACCCCATGTTGCCCACCACACTGTGCTTGCTTGGATGGGGGGACCCATGCGCAATGCCCCGCGACCGATTCCGAGGGCTCCGGGTGAAGGGGGGCCTGCTCTGGCCCCCCGAAGTCCGATTCCGACATCCATTTCATCTCGCTGAGACCGAGTCGATATGGCTGTCCGAATTGTGCATCTTTCTCGCTCGTTCGGAAGCCGGGTCCATTGCACGGCACGATTCGAGTCCAGACGAGTCGGACAGACAGATTTGGGTTCGGAAACAATTCGGTCGGCGCGGACGCGATCTTCGCATCATACTTGGTTGTTTGGAATGGAGGACGATTCGGATGGAAACAAAAGCTCCAGAATGGATTTGCTCGTTCCAGATCCCGTCAGGAGCCCTTCCGACCGAGATCGGAATCGGGCCCTTAGTAAGCAGAATTAAAATCTGTCTGCAAAGAAACGTTTTATGAAAAAAAGTCAGAAAATTAGTTTTGCATTTCAAGTGGTGGACTTAAAATTCTTGCACAGCAGTATATTAAATAGTAGTTAGTTTTGACAAAGGCTTAGTTTTTCATTGCATCTTTAAGAAATACAAGTGCATATATCCTTACTTTGTGAACAAAAAAGTGGTAAATCCAATAACAGGACAGCAAATAAAACATATGCATGCACAAAGGCAACTAGTCAAACACACTTGATTTAAAATGGGATGAGCAGTCAGCTGTCTGCCCGTGGGGCAGAGGTAATGACCTCCGTTGCCCAGGCCGACTACCGCCTGCCATATTTACAGCCCTACCCCACGGCAGCTCCTTTAAAGGCATTCAAAGTTTGCGAATTCTGCCACCATGTTTCATGTGGCATCTCAGCAAAAAAATGTAGGCTTCTTTAGAGGCATTCAGAGTTTGCGAATCGGCCACCATGTTTCATGTGGCAGCTCAGCAAAAAATATTATTTTACAAAAGTAAACTCCCAAAGCAGGAGTTTGTTTTTGTAAAACAACAAAGAAAATAACCCTGACACCATGAGAGTTTTCTTACAGCGTGTCAGGTAATTTTTCTTTTTCCTTCTTTGTGACCACCAGGTTTTTCCTGGTGGCCCCAAAGAAGAAACAAGCATTGGTAAATGCATTCAGTTTCGCCTATATGATTAATAATAAACTATTTTCTGTTGTAAGTTGTAGCTTGCTGAGTATTTGTACAATATAAGTTGCAGAAAGTACGTTAAAGTGTTAAGACTTTTTTACATAAAAAAGGCAATTTATTGTGCTGTTACTAGTGGTATAGTGCGGGTAAGTAATAGCAACATTTTTAAAAATGAAATGATGGAGGGTAATAATGTAATTACTTGAGGTAATAGCAATATTATGTGTTTAGAGGAGCTCTGACAACTTTTGGGCCCGGTGCCACTGCACCTGTTGCACCATCCAAATCATGCCCCTAGTGCTTGCAAGATAACTGCCTTTGTGACTGCCTGTTAGTAGTAGAATATAGCAATATTGGGTGTTTAGAGGAGTCTTGAAAACTTTTGGACCCCGTGCCACTGCACCGGCAGCACCATTGCAATCATGGCCCTAGTGCCTACAAGGTAACTGCACTTGTGAATGCTTGGTACTCGTAATGTTTAGCAATATTCTCCATTTAGTGGGGTCCTTAGAGCTTTTGGCCCCTGCAAACTGCAACTGCAGCACTATTCAAATCAAAGTCCTTTTAACTGCAAGATAACTGCACTTGTGACTGCCTGTATAGTAGTAAAATGTAGCAATATTAGGTGTTTCAAGGATGCCATGACAAATTTTTGGGCCCGGTTCCACTGCACCTGCTGCACCATTCAAATAATGAGCCTATTGCCTGCAAGATAACTGCACTTGTGACTGCCTGTTTAGTAGTAAAATATAGTAATTTTTGGTGTTTAGTGGAGTTATGACAACTTTTGGCCCCAGTGCCGCTGCACCTGCTGCACCATTTAAACCAAGCCCCTTTCAACTGCAATGTAACTGCAATTGTGACTGCCTGCATAGTAGAAAACAATATTAATATTAGGTGTTTAGAGGAGTTCTGACAACTTTTGGGCCTGGTGCCAACGAACCTGCTTCACCAGTCAAATCATGACCCTGTTGTCTGCAAGATAACAGCAATTGTGACTCCCTGTTTAGTAGTAAAATTTAGCAATTTTAGGTGTTTAGTGGGGTGCCAAGAGCTTTTCGACCCGGTGCCACTGCACCTGCTGCATCATTCAAAGCATGTCCCTTTTAATTGCAAGGTAACTGCAATTGTGACTGCCTGTTTAGTAGTCAAGTATAGCAATGTGTGTTTAGAGGAGTTCTGACAACTTTTTGGCCCAGTGCCATTGCACCTGCTGCACCATTCAAATCATGACCTAGTGCCTGAAAAGTAACTGCACTTGTGACGGCCTGTTTAGTTGTAAAATATCGAAATAATCGGTGTTAAGTGGGGTGCCTGGAGCTTTTGGTCCTGGTGCCACTGCACCTGCTGCACTGTTGAAATCATGACCCTGGCACTTGCTAGATAACTGCACTTATGACTGCTTTTTTACATTCAAATCATGACCCTGTTACCTGCAAGGTAACTGCACTTGTGACTGCCTGTTTAGTAGTAAAATATAGCAATATTTGTTATTTAGTGGAGTTATGACAACTGTTGGCCCTGGTGCCACTGCACCTGCTGCACCATTTAAATCAAGCCCCTTTCAACTGCAATGGAACTGCAATTGTGACTGCCTGTTTAGTTTTAAATTTTAGCAATAACATTGGCTTAGTGGGGTGCCTAGAGTTTTTGGACCCGGTGCCACTGCACCTGCAGCACCATTCAAATCATGACCCTGTTGTCTGCAAGATAACAACACTTGTGTCTGCCTGTTTAGTAGTAAAATATAGCAATATTAGGTGTTTAGAGATGTGCCTAGAGCTTTTGGTCCTGGTGCTCCTGCACCTGCTGCACCATACAAATCATGACCCTACTGCCTGCTAGATGAATGCACTTGTGCCTGCTTGGTTAGTAGCAAAATGTAGCAATAATGCGGGTTTTGTGGGGTCCCTAGAGCTTTTGTCCCCGGTACCGCTGCACAATTCAAATCTAGTCCCTTTTAACTGCAAGGTAACTGCAATTGTGACTCTCTGTTTAGTAGTCAAATATAGCAATATTATGTATTTAGAGGAGTTCTGACAACTTTTGGGACCGGTACTACTGCACCTGCTGCACGATTCAAATCGTGGCCCTGTTGTCTGCAAGGTAACTGCACTTGTGCTTGCCTGTTTAGGAATAAAATATTGCAATATTAGGCGCTTAGTAGGTGTCTGGAGCTTTTGGTCCCGGTGCCACTGTTGCTGCTGCATTATGACTCTAGTGCTTGCTAGTTAACTGCACTTATGACTGACTGTTTAGTAGTCAAACATAGCAATATTGGGTGTTTAGAGGAGTTCTGACAACTTTTTGGCCCGGTGCCACTGCACCTGTAGCACCATTCAAATCATGACCCTAGTGCCTGAAAGTTAACTGCACTTGTGATGGCTTGTTTAGTAGTAAATTATAGCATAGCTCTTGTATATTAACTTTATTTTTAACCTGCAATGTTTATTATAACATTTAGAATTTGATCATAATAACAAAATAGAATATGTTGAAAAAATCAATCCGATAATGCCTACAAAGTGCAAAGAAAGGTACTGAGGCATGAATGGGATATGCCACAAATGTTCTAAGGCTAAAGCATTTGCTTTACACAACTGTGTAATAACAAGCATTTACAATGCAATAGGTCTCGCATTTGCAAAAGTTAGAGCTATTGGCATTGTAAATGACAAACCTTTTATTTATGTGTTGGTTTTGAAAATAGATAAATAAAAGCCATTGTCATTTACAATGCCAATAGCTTAATCTCTCGCAAATGCGAGACCTATTGCATTTGCAATGCAATAGGGCCGTTGTTGTGAGTAAGTCAGGCTGTGTTTAAGAACAGGAAGCTCCACGCTCACCTGGTATTTGGAAGCCACATATGGTACTGTGTTTTTAACATGCATGGCAAAGTGTAAACGGCGCGATGTCACCTTGTCGCCCTCTGAACGGGAAGCTAGCCAGCAGCAGTCATTTATAAAATGCAGTCAACAAGACAATAACATTTCTATCTATCAGAATGAAGAAAAAAAAAGCTTAGACCTAAAATTGGTGTTGTGCTGCTTGCCGTACACGAGTGCTGGAGGGAGGGGGGGCTGTTGCGAGGGGGGGGCAGCGGGAGGGGGTGGGGGGCTTAAGGGAAGAGAAGCACCCGAGTGGTCAACTAATAAAGATGAGCCTTAGTTGTCAGTGGCCTCGCATGCTGACACTGTCCGATTTCACAGCGCTCTCGCTCTCTTCTTCGACCTGTGAATGGTTTGTGCAAAGCAGCCTTGAGAAACTGCTGGTAACCCCCGCCGCTTTCTTCTGGCCACATATGTTAAGAGAGGTTGGAGAAATGGAGACGGTGTTGCGCAGCTAACACTAAACCAAAGTTCACTTTTACCCAGTGCGTGGCGTGAAAATCACAATAGCAGTTAGATCCTGGAAGGTCCCAGCTTGTGCAATGGCAGGGGCGGGAGGGGGGCAGAAACAAACAGATAGGGAAGGGAGGTCTGGCGGGGAATGTATCTGAAGAATGGGTGAGGGGGAGGGACAGTCGGCGCACCGTGAGACTGCTGGGATCCAGAGAGGCGCGGTTAGAAGGCAGTACTGAAAGAGCCGCAGCCGGAAACTGCACCACCAATCAAATGAGCACCCTTAAATGTTGCAACTGCACCCCCAATGAGACGTTCATGCCCCCTCATGGGTTTGTTATTCTGAGACAGATATATATTGAGTTTCTCTAAATTTGAACACCACTCAACCCTCGCCCACACCCGAAGTCCCCAGACAGATTTTCTGTCTCCTGGGGTCGATAAAATGAGTACCACCGTCTTCCGAGGTTGGTAAAATGCACACCTCGAACCCCAAGTACTATGACTGTGGCTCCCCACACCTCATGAGTGTCGCTACTCCTCACCCTACTCCTTGCACTGACATATCAACGCCATGACCTGTACCTCCAGGGTCTACATGTGCGCTTCCGCCACCCCACACTCTCCGTTGACAGGTAGTTGGTTCAAACCCAAGGTTTGCGGAGCTCGGAGTAGTGTTACTCTGCAAAGTGGTACCTGGAAGCCCCCAGTACCCAGGGGCGGCA
Source organism: Calotriton arnoldi (assembly GCA_963921515.1). Taxonomy (NCBI): domain Eukaryota; kingdom Metazoa; phylum Chordata; class Amphibia; order Caudata; family Salamandridae; genus Calotriton; species Calotriton arnoldi. Next base: position 525,799 of record CAWUFW010005624.1, read on the forward strand.
GTGAAGATGGGGGCATGGGGGGGGGCAATAGGGATAGGAAAATGTTTTCGAGGGTTCCTCTATTGTCCCTGTCATGTTTATCCCAGGACACCTCTTCCATGTACTTATGAAGTATCAGGACCCAGCAAGACTCCTACCCGCCTGTGCACACATGTTGCTGCTATTCTAGGAAAACGATTCAGTGTTTGATTTGAAGAAAAACAACTTAGAAGGAAGCAGCCCTTCCGTAAAGGGCTGCAGCAGCCTGGGCTGTAAGAGACAGCCTTTTCATTTTTGCCACCAAGGAAGAACACAAGATATTTATATATTTTTTAAATTAAAAAATAAATAACGTAAGTTCAAAAATCACAGTCAAGGACCCGTGTTAGTGGTGGACTTCTTGCAGACCCCACACTCCCAAGCCCCAACATCAGGGTCCCAGAATGCCCTGCGATGCAGAGTAAGCAAACAGCGTGCTTTACAAAGGGGCTGTGTTCTATCACACCACACCGCATGCTTCTGGGGGTGCGGGTGGCGCCCGCTTGTAAGAGGAGAGGTACTTTCACTCCCCCACGAAGGTTAAGGTGCCCCACGTCTGTTGTGAGTAAGGCGCAGTCTGGGGCATGGAGGCTTGCTTTTCCCTTAAATGCCGGTGTGCAGGTGACAACAAGAATAAACAAGAAGAGCCGGGAGGCATTTCTTCTCTCCAGGGTGGAGTAGCTAGGAGACCGGGGCACCGGCCATGCAGGCCTCTTGCAGCAGGCTTCCCGTTGGCAAATGCCACAGGGCGCCGGAAAGGTCAGAGAAAAAGTGCGAAGAGCGTGGAATCCGGAGCATGGGGTGGCGGCTTCCTTTCATCTCCAGCCCTCCTCCTTCTCCTCGCCCCCTCCTCCCGGCAGACGCTGCATTAAGTGACAGGATAGCTGTAGTGTTGCGCATTCAATTTAATGGAAAACAAACTAGGGGCACGCCGTGCCCTGCCGATTTGACCACTTAGGACAACTGGCTGCTTTCCCTAACTAAGGCTCTTCATGACCACGGGTAACACTGCCACGGGGAGGTTCAAAATAAACAAATATCATAGTGCGCAGTACCTGTAACAGCCTCTCGCGTCCTCTGGCTGTGCTTCTCAAGGGGCCTGGTCAGTGTAGCGTGATAACTCTCCACAATCACTGGTAGTGGTGAGGTAACGCTGCCACGGGAGCTTCAAATTAAATGACAAATTACGCAGTGCGCATGCGCACAATGACACGCATGCACACTAAAACGGCAGAAGACCGGGGAGCTTAAAAATACATGCATTGACGAGAACGAGCATAGTGCGGTTGCGTAGGATGATGCGCATACCGATGGGGAGCTGTGAACGACAGAACACCAGCCTCACATGCATTGAAACACACTGCTTAGACAAGCAAGACACGCCCTTGGGACAACGAGTCTACAGCGTGTCTTGCTCACGCTGCCTGCACGCGCCAGTTGGCTCTCTAATTGGTTGACAAGGTACACCAATCACAAAGCTTATTTGGTAGTTGCCAACCAATCAGAGAGCCGACTGGCCCGTGCAGACAGCATGAGCAAGACACTCCGTAGACTCGCTGTCTCATGGGCGTGTCAAAAAAAGCCACAGGGCGGTAACCAAAAACACTGCAAACAAATCAGAACACAACGTTTTAAATAAATATCCACGTTGCCCAATTGAAAGCATGGGCGGTAACAGAAGTCCCTCTACAGAAAATACCTTTACCGCAATAAATCTCTCGCTGCGCGAGCAGTGCTATGCACTGCAACGCTAGGCGCGAGACCTAAAAACCAAGCATTTACAATGCAATAGGTCTCGCATTTGCAAAAGTTAGAGCTATTGGCATTGTAAATGACAAACCTTTTAATTATGTGTTGGTTTTGAAAATAGATAAATAAAAGCCATTGTCATTTACAATGCCAATAGCTTAATCTCTCGCAAATGCGAGACCTAGTGAATGTGCAATGCAATAGGGCCGTTGTTGTGAGTAAGTCAGGCTGTGTTTAAGAACAGGAAGCTCCACGCTCACCTGGTATTTGGAAGCCACATATGGTACTGTGTTTTTAACATGCATGGCAAAGTGTAAACGGCGCAATGTCACCTTGTCGCCCTCTGAATGGGAAGCTAGGCAGCAGCAGTCATTTATAAAATGCAGTCAACAAGACAATAACATTTCTATCTATCAGAATGAAGAAAAAAAAAGCTTAGACCTACAATTGGTGTTGTGCTGCTTGCCGTACACGAGTGCTGGAGGGAGGGGGGGGGCGGCGGGAGGGGGTGGGGGGCTTAAGGGAAGAGAGGCACCCCGAGTGGTCAACTAATAAAGATGAGCCTTAGTTGTCAGTGGCCTCGCAGGCTGACAGTGTCCGATTTCACAGCGCTCTCGCTCTCTTCTTCGACCTGTGAATGGTTTATGCAAAGCAGCCTTGAGAAACTGCTGGTAACCCCCGCCGCTTTCTTCTGGCCACATATGTTAAGAGAGGTTGGAGAAATGGAGACGGTGTTGCGCAGCTAACACTAAACCAAAGTTCACTTTTACCCAGTGCGTGGCGTGAAAAGCACAATAGCAGTTAGAGCCTGGAAGGTCCCAGCTTGTGCAATGGCAGGGGCGGGAGGGGGGCAGAAACAAACAGATAGGGAAGGGAGGTCTGGCGGGGAATGTATCTGAAGAATGGGTGAGGGGGAGGGATAGTCGGCACACCGTGAGACAGCTGGGATCCAGAGAGAGGCACGGTTAGAAGGCAGTACTGAAAGAGCCGCAGCCGGAAACTGCACCACCAATCAAATGAGTACCCTTAAATGTTGCAACTGCATCCCCAATGAGACATTCATGCCCCCTCACGGGTTTGTTATTCTGAGACAGATATATATTGAGTTTCCCTAAATTTGAACACCACTCAACCCTCGCCCACACCCGAAGTCCCCAGACAGATTTTCTGTCTCCTGGGGTCGATAAAATGAGTACCACCGTCTTCCGAGGTTGGTAAAATGCACACCTCAAACCCCAAGTACTATGACTGTGGCTCCCCACATCTCATGAGTGTCGCTACTCCTCACCCTACTCCTTGCACCGACATATCAATGCCATGACCTGTACCTCCAGGGTCTACATGTGCACTTCCGCCACCCCACACTCTCCGTTGACAGGTAGTTGGTTTGAACCCAAGGTTTGTGGAGCTCGGAGTAGTGTTACTCTGCAAAGTGGTACCTGGAAGCCCCCAGTACCCAGGGGCGGCAGTGAAGATGGGGGTGTGGGGGGGGGGGGCAATAGGGATAGGAAAATGTTTTCAAGGGTTCCTCTGTTGTCCCTGTCATGTTTATCCCAGGACACCTCTTCCATGTACTTATGAAGTATCGGGTCCCAGCCAGACTCCTACCCGCCTGTGCACACATGTTGCTGCTATTCTAGGAAAACGATTCAGTGTTTGATTTGAAGAAAAACAACTTAGAAGGAAGCAGCCCTTCCGTAAAGGGCTGCAGCAGCCTGGGCTGTAAGAGGCAGCCTTATCATTTTTGCCACCAAGGAAGAACACAAGATATTTATATTTTTTTTAAATTAAAAAATAAATAACGTAAGTTCAAAAATCACAGTCAAGGACCCGTGTTAGTGGTGGACTTCTTGCAGACCCCACACTCCCAAGCCCCAACATCAGGCGTCCCAGAATGCCCTGCGATGCAGAGTAAGCAAACAGCGTGCTTTACAAAGGGGCTGTGTTCTATCACACCACACCGCATGCTTCTGGGGGTGCGGGTGGCGCCCGCTTGTAAGAGGAGAGGTACTTTCACTCCCCCACGAAGGTTGAGGTGCCCCACGTCTGTTGTGAGTAAGGCGCAGTCTGGGGCATGGAGGCTTGCTTTTCCCTTAAATGCTGGTGTGCAGGTGACAACAAGAATAAACAAGAAGAGCCGGGAGGCATTTCTTCTCTCCAGGGTGGAGTAGCTAGGAGACCGGGGCACCGGCCATGCAGGCCTCTTGCAGCAGGCTTCCCGTTGGCAAATGCCACAGGGCGCCAGAAAGGTCTGAGAAAAAGTGCGAAGAGCGTGGAATCCGGAGCATGGGGCGGCGGCTTCCTTTCATCTCCAGCCCTCCTCCTTCTCCTCGCCCCCTCCTCCCGGCAGACGCTGCATTAAGTGACAGGATAGCTGTAGTGTTGCGCATTCAATTTAATGGAAAACAAACTAGGGGCACGCCGTGCCCTGCCGATCCGACCACTTAGGACAACTGGCTGCTTTCCCTAACTAAGGCTCTTCATGACCACGGGTAACACTGCCACGGGGAGGTTCAAAATAAACAAATATCATAGTGCGCAGTACCTGTAACAGCCTCTCGCGTCCTCTGGCTGTGCTTCTCAAGGGGCCTGTTCAGTGTAGCATGATAACTCTCTACAATCACTGGTAGTGGTGATGTAACGCTGCCACGGGAGCTTCAAATTAAATGACAAATTACGCAGTGCGCATGCGCAACATCGACACGCATGCGCACTAAAACGGCAGAAGACCGGGGAGCTTAAAAATACATGCATTGACGAGAACGAGCATAGTGCGGTTGCGTAGGATGATGCGCATACCGATGGGGAGCTGGGAACGACGGAACACCAGCCTCACATGCATTGAAACACACGGCTTAGACAAGCAAGACACGCCCTTGGGACAGCGAGTCTACAGCGTGTCTTGCTCACGCTGCCTGCACGCGCCAGTTGGCTCTCTAATTGGTTGACAAGGTACACCAATCACAAAACTTATTTGGTAGTTGCCAACCAATCAGAGAGCCGACTGGCCCGTGCAGACAGTGTGGGCAAGACACTCCGTAGACTCGCTGTCTCATGGGCGTGTCAAAAAAAGCCACAGGGCGGTAACCAAAAACGCTGCAAACAAATCAGAACACAACGTTTTAAATAAATATCCACGTTGCCCAATTGAAAGCATTGGCGGTAACAGAAGTCCCTCTACAGAAAATACCTTTACCCCAATAAATCTCTTGCTGCGCACGAGACCTAACAAGCATTCCAGCATACTGTTAGAAGCTGTCTGCCTTTTCCGTGGGAAGAGAGCTTATCTTGACAGTGAGTGAGGCTTAAACAGTGTGAATGCGTGCAGCCAAGGAAAGTTTTAAAAAAGTGCCACACAAAAGCGAATGAACACGGTAATTCGGCTTTGGGAACTAATAAGAGCCCCCTTTTAAGACATATTGAATACAAGAGATTGCACAGCGCTAGCGCTGTGCAGGCGAAACCTAGAAAGTGCATCAATGCATCTGCTTGTCTGCAAGTTTGTCTGGTCATCGGTGTGAGGTGTCCGCCAGCAGAACCATCCATGAAACACTCTCCTAGCAATAGCAAACCTAGAGAGATAGGGCCAGATGGGAGCTGGCCCAAATGCCAGTCTTTCTCTCCACTTATTGTAGTTTTTTTGACGTGAGGTCCTCCAGATAACTTAAGTGAACTGTAGCCATGCCTAAAAAAACAGCTATGCATCAACACATAACTCTATGGCCTCTACATTGTTATCCTTCATAATTGGCCTCCCAATGTCCACTAATCCTCCCTGTCTAAATCACTAAATTGTTAAACTTGTTCACTGACATCTTTTCTCTCAGATTCTACATGTAGGGTGACCTACGTAAGAAACAGAAGAGTTTCCTTTTTCTGTAATACTCTCTTTAAACTACTCTTATGCCCTCAGGAACTAAATGGATATAGACAACATGAAATAAATGAAATCCTACCAGCGGCCTGTATCATCCCCATTATGATGTGAAGGAAAGAGAACAGCACATAAAGGTCAGTGGAGTGCTTCTACCTGGTGAGAATGGTAAACCCCAAGAGTTCTAAGAAAGAAAGGTGAGAATGGTACCCAATCTTGGTGTTCTCTGACTTAGACAAATCTCTATTTTTGAGCAGCTTTCTTGTTCTGTTCCAGGTTTTTCTTTCTTAGAACTCTTGGGGTTTACATTTCTTAGTGCACAATTAGATATCATATGTATATCATTACTGTAACTGTTTACTACACTTTTGCTGATATTTTTTGTCTGTTTCTGGTTCATCTATTTATAAAACTCAATAAAATATTTTAATTTAAAAAAAAGAAAAAGGCCTCTTGGGGTTTGCCGCCTCTCCTGTGGCTCATGCCTTGTTGCCGACATATTTGAGAATACATACACACCAAACTTCCCTTATGTTTGATGAGAAGCCTTTGGTCGTTGCAGACTGTTTCTGTCGCTTGAAAGCTGAAGGGTGATGCTGGTGCGAACCCATATCTCCCTCCTTCCACAAACTGCAGGTGTCATCTATTATCTTTTCACTGAATTCAGGTTATCTTCGTGATATTTAAATCTTTGAAAAGATTCACTGTTTTGTTTAGTGCCTCATTTGACACACCCAAGGGCTGTCACTTCAACCCATGGTTTATGAGAAGGTGCGTCCTAACCAGAGCGATGTGTAATCAGTTTATGAAGTCATGTAAACAGCAAAGTGCTGTAACATAGGCAGCCACACATGCCAAGCCAAAAGTCCTGGATTTAAAGTGCTAACACATGCAGTGTAAGCACATTAAAGTCAAGTGTAGTGGACAGGGAGAGCTATGGTTGTAAAGCAGTCCCCTGTGCTGTTCATTGCAAGCTATCAAGTGAAAGCAGTAGGATACATAAACAACCGCTAGCGTTAGGAGAGAGATAATGAATCCACTAGGCTGAGCCAAGACGTGATTGACAAAGTCTCCAGCCAATGGTTGAAAGAGGCTGGTTGAACAAAGACAATGATAGAAAGGGCCGGACCCAAAGCCCGCTCTATGTACATTGTAATAAATGAATCTGTTTACTGCACTGTAAAAGCCCAGACCTAAAACGCCCCATTCAACTATCCTTTCGGGATGGATCACCTTAAATCCACACATCATCACTTCCATACCACTAAACCATTAAGAATCACCAGTAAACACTTTTCAAACAGACTAATCCTCGCTGATTGCACACAATGACACCAAAACACCATGTGCACAATCAATCATTCAGAAATCCTAGGTGAAAGTTCTAAAAGGACATACAACAGGCAGACGTGCTCTCCATTGCATAATACCAGCTCCATGCTCTTAAGTGCAGTACTGGGGTAGGGGCTAACAGCCAACCAGAGTTGGTTCACGTCCCTATGGGAGCGTCTATATATATGCACATAAACATATTGCACCCACTACATCGCCTACTTTAGTGGCTGGCATTTTTAAATAAATGTAGTGATGAGGAATTGTGTCCTCGCTGTATCTGCAGCTGCTGCCCCTACAGCCTCCCAAGCCTGCCAATTACACCAGCAGCTGATTAGAGGGTGGATCGGTCACCATACATTCCATGGTGGTCTTAGCGAATTTAGGATGAAATTGAAAAGTCGGCAATACCAAGTGTCGCAGGTTTGCAAAACTAGCTCTCGCTTCTCCTCACTTTGCAAAATCTCTGTGCATCTGGGTCACCAGCTGTAGGCAGTAACAATTTTTTTTTTTTTTTTTTTGCTCTTGGAAACCTTTTTGTTTCTATCACCTGGAGGGTGTGGCTAGCAGGTTTAAGAGCTTTGCAAATAGGAGCCAAGTCAGCTAGGGAGGTACCCTGTGCAGCGAGGATAAGAAAACCAAGCAGGGTGGTGTCCAGGCGGCGCTGGGACTGCTCTGGGTTGCAATCTGCCTGGATCCGCAGAGGGAGGCGCCCACCATAGAGCCAGAGCATAGGGCGATATAAAGGTTCTTGCACCCTCCGCCCTTCATTCCGGTCTCTGTGCCGCTGGCTGAACAAGGTGAGTGCGAAGCAAGGCGTATGCAAGGGTGGCAGTATGTGTAGGGGTTTGGTCGCACCCCATTAATAAGGCGGAAGAGTATGAGAGCATGTTAAGCATCGTCAGTACTGTTTTTGCACAGGTGAAGCAGCATTCACCATATGTCACATTCATGCATCGTCCTTAAGAGGATTTTTTTTGCAGTTTTATATAGCGCCAAATCGACCCCAGGGTATTGGAGCGCTTTACATGGGCACCAGTCACATTACGCAGGGACACACTCATTTCTTTTTAGGCACGGGGAGATTAAGTGACTTGCCCAGAATCACAGGATGCTTGTGCCGCCGCCGAGACTCGAACCGGTTCCACAGCTCCAAAGTCGGCAGCTCTGGCCGTTAGGGTTGCCTGAGAACGACTGCTTTTAACATTTGACTGATTAGACTGTGTGCGTTTGCAGCTCGCAATTTGCAATCTCAGATTAAATTCTCGGAGCAGGATTGTACTGCGGTGGTACAGTTTTGCACCAACGTATCTGAAAAGCATTATTTTCAGGCTGCAAATTTGGACCAAGATTGCTGGATTACTTAAATGGCACCACTGTCGTTGCAATTCTGCAAAAATATTTATGGATGGCACATTGTACGGCGCCGTTGCAACAATGCACCACATTTTCCGGATTGTGTAGATTGCTCCTGTGCATTGTATTTGTGCTCTAAATTATACAGATTACAGAGATTGCACCTGCACCAGTGCAAGTTTACACTGACACTTCTGGATTAAATAGTTGTACCAGAGCTATTGCAACTGCACATTTTCCGATCGAATCGATTGGACTGGTGCCAAGGTTTATTGTCATTTGCACAGCATGGAAACAAAACTGACAGTTCCACTGAATGACAAGTGCAAAAATGAGATTGTAAACTCACTTGTTGATACGATGACAGGAGACATGTGCGTGAAAATTGCACGAGTACAATCTGCATAACCCAGAAATATTGGTGTAAACTAATCAAAGTCTTGGATCTGTGCTTTTCCACATTTGTTCCCCAAAAGGCAGATCTGATGGAGCATCGACAGGTGAATTTATTGCACGTGCGTACAAATTTAGAATCTGTTTGGAGGTCCGAGATATTGGAATTCATTTGGCACAAGTCCAGACGTGTGTTCAAAACCAAAAATAACAATTTTCTGCCCTAGACCATAAGAACTCTTCTCTCCTAACATGTTATGACTCGTCAACTACACTCAGGATTACTGCTAATCTGGTCTATGCTACCTGTTTCTACATTGTGGTGACGCCGACCTTATCTGGGGTGTAGCCTGATCCCGTACTGTTCTATATTGTGACATCACGATTATTGTTCGCTTGTTACGTTATTGCCTTTTCTCATCTATTTGTATTAACATTATGTTGTCACCACCTTTATGTGGGGTGTTGCCTTAACCTGTACTGTGCTAGTTTGTGTAATTATTATTATTACTCGCTTGTCATGATATTGTCTTTTTGACCTCCCTGTCTTAACTTTGAAGGGTCAACACCCTCTTCTGGGGTGTTGCCTTATCATCTTCCTGTTTATGAAACTATGGTTTCTATACGTCTCTGCTCCCTATAATTTGTAAAGTGCTCTGATACCCCCCAGGGTCTTGTTCGCGCTATATAAAACTTTTCAATTAAATAAATATAATTTGTGGGCACCTCTGAGCGAAACGTATCCCAGTGGCCTCAGTGGCACACTCAGGTGGTGATCTCAGGCAGGGTCGGACTGGTTATAGCGGGCCCCGGGCGTTTCCCCGGTGGGCCGGAGGGGTAGGGGCCGGTTTTGCGGCCGTGGGGGCCAGTTTTGTCTCTCGGGGGACGGTTTTGCAGCAGTGCTGCAATATCGGCCCCCTGTAACAAAATAAAAGCAGCAGTGATGTTCGCAACTAGACCTTTTCAATGCCACAACCCCCCTCCCCCTCCCCCGAAGGCTGGTCGAGTGGAATTGCCAGGGCAGGTTTCTCTTCCCAGTCCGGAGGTGATCTCAGGTCAGATCTACATCTCATAGCATCATGCCCACACATACTAGTATCAGTGGTGCAAACTGTCACTCTAGGGTCTTGGGTTGGCAACAGAGACGGGTTAAAAGCACCCAAGATTTAACTCTTCTTTCGACTCTACAGATAAATCTCAATGAGAGAATGGGTAACGGGGGCCCGGTCATCACGAAAGAAGCCAATGATGCAGACGAGAAGGAGACGCCTCCCTCCTTGTACAGTGTTGAACCATTTAGACTAGGGTGTTGGAACAAGGGTGTAGCTGTGTGAGCAATCTGTGCCCTGCCCCGCCTGTCTTGGGAAATGTTGGTTGGTGTTGTGTTATACTGTTGTGTTGTTAATTGTATAGCAAGTAATGCAACCCTAGGGTGGCTTCAAAGTTCTGATCTGCTGACAGGAGGCATCGAAAAGAAGGACCAGGAGAAAGGAGGGGGATAATACGGAGTGATCCGTGTGGGTGGAGAGTGTCTTCCACAATACATTAGAGTCAGGCTGGGTAGAGAAAAAATGTGCTGTGGGTAGCAAGCCTTAGGCATTTGGCCTTTGGTTGGTGAGGTTGACAGCCGGGGATGTTGAGAGCAGGGGATGTAATGAAAAAGGGGAGGAGGAAATGATGGGAGGTGGTGAGTGGAAATCTCACCGTGGCCCAGTTACCTTGGTAGGCCCACCGTATTACCAGCAAAGCACCCTAATTCCGATTTCTGGGTGTATGGACACTCATGAGCACTCTTTTCTTTATTTACACTCTTGTCCATGCCTGGTGTCGGGATATAGCGATGCGTAGTGGCACACCATGTGGGTGCTGTGTGAAGCACTAAAGGAGGGACCAGAGGATGGAAGGAGGTAGAAGCGAGGATGTGAGGGGGGACAGTCAGTGAAATATGGGCAAGAAAAAACGATATTAAGGTATACTGTTCCAGCAGGCAAGAGAGAACCCCTATGAGGCAAGAGATGCCCCCTAGCTACTGTATTTACGGTAATACCTATTACTATTCAGAATTTTTCAAAGCCATAGCTTACAAATGGTGCAACAGATAAAAAGGGAGTTGTGGGAAGAGGTATGGAGGCTACTGATTTCTAAACTAACTTGCGCTTTCGGGATGACGGCCGGCTCATGGTTAAGGTGCTGAAATCTTGACCCTAGAACTGGCCTGGCCTAGCATTGCTCAGATAGGGCTGTCAGTGCTCAACACCCCACACTTGGTTGCAGGGCTGGACTGGCCGTAGCGGGCATCGGGCGTTTCCCCAGTGGGCCGCTAGGGTGGGGGCTGGTTTTGGGCCCCAGGGGGACCGTTTTTGTTACCGGGGGCCGGCAATATCGACCCCCTGTAACAAAATCAGCCGAAACTGGCCCTTGCAAACAGCTCGCACGGACCCCCTCAGCCCCCGCAGGAGGGCCGGCTGAGCAGTTTGCCAGGTCCGGTTTCGGGTTCCCAGTCCGGCCCTGCTTGGTTGCCCACTTGGGTGTCCCTAGGAGAACTGCCCATGTGCTCTTTGTTTGGAGGGCTGGAGCACAAATTCAGGATGCTCCCAACTAGGAGTATCTTGTGTGTTAAGCATGGCTGCAAAGGCTGGAAGACAGGAAGCAGCCAAATGATGATTTCCTGTTCCTCCCATATGAACGTGTCAGCCAATCAAAGCTGACCTAAAAGGCAGACAAGGTGGGGCTTCAGCTAGGTTTTCTTGGGAGGGGGGCTGGCAGTGCTTAATTTGTAAAAAATGAAGTGCTAGGGCCCTTCTCAGAAGGCCACTGCAGCCTACCCCACCCATACCCTGCCAATGGCAGTACCAACATAACACCTAACCATCGCACTCCTACAAGTGTGACAATTCAGACTATTTCAGGCCACACAAAGATATAACAATGGAAAGAGAGACTGGTATTATTCATTTTCAATGTATAGTTACTTAATAAACACGGTTGTTGTGCTCATCTCAAAATTAATAAAAGACAGCACCACCATGTGGTGGACTGTCACTAGAGCCGGTGCTCACAATTAAGTGCCTGTGTCGAGCACCGGAAACCACCAGCACAAATTAAGCACTGGAGGCTGGTCGGTAGCAGGAGCTGGCAGGTGGGTGGGGGGCAGTGACAGAGATCAAGACCAGCATCATGACAGTTTCCTGCTCCAATTTACTTCACATGCATGAAACATGCAAAGTGGGGAAACTCAATTTTTGATAAAGTCTGACTTAGCATTTCTGCAAAACAGAAGTAAAAATGTTGCCCACCCCCAGCATTTTGCCAGCCTGGAAGAGCTAGTGATCAGAACCCTGCCTGTTTCACTCTAGAGCTTCAGGAGAATTTCTGAAGCAATGGCAAAAGGACAGATCCACAGATGTGCAGGTCCTGCCCCTATGACTATCTCGCGGCTATGACTAGAGGTAGCAGTGTCTAGGCTATAAACTACAATGCTATGGTAAATACGCAGTATCGTAGCAAATAAGGGGCCGACAACGTGGGTCATGGGGTACCTGAAATGATACAAGCATGATGGTTTTGTGCCTTTGATTTCCTGACTATTTTATGCAAAATCTATTTTTTTCAAATCGTGATAGGTTGAGTTGGCGTGCGCAAACTGGCTATGCTGCCGAGTTCTAAAACATATATGGTGCACATGTCCAACATAGCCGCCTTCCCCCAGCCCTGCACAGATAGCGTCACACACCCACATTTTCTATTGCTCACGGCTCAAATCACCTGGCTCTTGAGAGCCTTCACCTCACTTTCACCTGCATTGCCATCTTTGGCCACCAAGCACCTGTGCCCATCCTCCAGTGATGTGTGTCTTAATCTGTCGGCCTTGGAGGGGTAGAAGCGCAGATCCCGAGAACACAACAAGACGGCCGACAGGGGAAGTGGGGTGGTTTACAGTGTATGTTAATGGACAGCTTTGGATAGTGGTTTGGGCTATTTATTCCCTGTGTTTTCTGTTAGATGAGTGGTCCATAGTAATGGTGTAAAACTATAAGATGGCAGGGGTTGAGTTGGGGAGGGCTCACTTGGTCAGTGGAGTTGTCATCATGAGACGAAAAGGAGGCCCAAGGAATATGACAGCGCTAAAGGCAGATCAATATAGGGAAGGCTCACAACACTAACTGGCCAGTCTACAGATACACCCAAGCACCTACACATAAGTGGCATACATCTAAATGTCCCTTCTTCAGGACATGATGGACCTAGTGAAAGGGCAGAGTCAGACACAAGAAGGTTTTAAGTTCTGCTAGAAAAAATATATATACTTGAGGACAGGAAGACAGTTCTGAGAGGTCAGAAGGACAGACACATGGTCAACGAATGCGTGGTTAGAAGGAAATGAAGACATTTCGGGACAAGATTGGACTTCTGAAAGGCAGAGAAGTCTGGGTCAGCATCAAGCACAATAGGAATAGTAGTGATTTTAGAACATGGCGTGTCTACTGTACATTGGTAGGTCTGGGGCAGAGTCAGACACAGTAGGGCCTATTCACAAACTGCACTTTGTAGTAAGTTTAGTAGTACTGCAGTGGTAGTATTCATGTACTACAAAATGCTATTCACAAACCAACATAAGGAGATCTCTGTCGCCGCCTCTCCTATCTTTTTTATGTGCAGGTCTCTTCACATCTGGGTATATGTTTTAGTAGTAAATGTAGGAGGACCTGGGGGAAGCCTACAAATAGAGAATACTCACTACTAGATGGTGGGGGGTAATAGTGAGGTGTAAGGAGGGGCTAAGAATTGTGTAACGAGGGTCTTACGGAGGAGCAGGTAAATACATACATCCACCCACAAAAGAGTAAGCCCATTGATATTTACAAACTGCACTTCCAAAATGACTACAGCCAACAAAGGAACCAGAAACAGTTGTAAATGTACTCCTGCCGAGCCTTGAAGTTAGTCCAGCACCACACATGGCTACTCACAGGTACTGCAAATGATTTTTCTATAGAAAACAAGGAAGGCAGGCACTAAAAGAATGCCCATTGAAAATAATGTTAATAAAAATTATTTATTTCAAGTTTTATTTTACATGTAGATAGATAGATAGATAGATAGATAGATAGATAGATAGATAGATAGATAGATAGATAGATAGATAGATTTTAAATGCCAAAAGGTATATTCAAATTAAAATTATTTTATTTAAAATTAAATACATTAATATGCAATTAAAATATGAAATGCAATTTTTAAACTACAAGTAAAATGATTAAAATACAATAACATTAAACAAATATGTTTTAAAAATAATTAAATATAAAATGGTAGAGTAGGATTATTTTAAATCATTTAATGAATTATTATAAATCGAATTAATATATTTTATTAATTTAATTATTGTAAACAATAAATGTAATGAGTTAATAAGTTGTAACAATTTTATATAGTTCTAAAATAATAATTAGTTTAAGTTATTTTAAATGTTTATTTTGCATTAATAATTTAATATTAATTTAATTAAAGTTTCAAATCTAATGTATTTTAAATTTCACCTAGTGCTTGATTGGCAGCCACTGCAGAGACTTCAGATGCTGGCAAACTGCTCAGATTCATGCACAGCTGCCAACAGATGGACAGCCACATTCAAGACTAGAATGGTGCTGTAAAGTGCTTGTGCGCCCAGATAAATGGCAGATGACTTTATTGAAAGTTGAAATATAACATCAACCCCTCCCAGAGCAGCCAGGGAGAAATCCTTTGATGATCTTAACTTCAAATGAAGGGACGATACTAATTTCCTCTTCCTCTTTACAGAAAGGTGTATGCTCGCTTTGACATCTTAATTCCTTTTTTATCTGCTGTGTTTCAAATTTGAGAAGGCAGAGATCCAGGTGTTCTTTGCAAATCACTCTTAGTTCAATCTTATCGGCGATTGATTGACATGTCTGCCCATTCTCTGCCTGGAATGCATTCAACTCTGTCTGAGTTTCCCAGTCGAAACGCCAAATCCGCTTCCAAATCTGAGGTAGACCTGACCATGATTGGTGAATATATTGGAAAGAGGACCATGGGAACAGGGAACATGTCAAAGGCTAAACATAAACACCGAAGAAGATGGGTGACACCAAGGAGCCGTGTGGTACCCAACAAGTGATAGAATAGGCAGGTAAGAAACATCTATTCCACAGGAAAGCTATAGAAAACTTGTGTAGTTTCACGGCTATGATCTCCTTGGCCAATGCTGGTCCATGAAGGATGGGTCGTTAGTTGGTTTTAAGCATATCCAAATTGGATGCATTTCCCAACATCTCAAATGGGAACTTTTGCCAGCCATCTGTTATTGGGGATGCGTTGCGTGAATATGAACATATTTTGGGCACTCCTGCTTCAATCTGTAGAGAGTTTACCGGTCATTCTAGAGAAACTCAGTCAGCTGTGGCAGGATCAGGGTTTGTGAATGAGAATGAACTTGTCCAATGTCATCAAGGAGGTGGAATGAGTGACGTTGAAATGTAGCTGTGGAATGAGTGACGTTGAAACGTAGCTGTCATCAGTGGGTGGCGCTGCAGGATCAGGAGTCTTGCTAATCGGTGATTACTGTGCGTTTGATGCGAACACATCGTCTATTTCGGAAACACAGAATAGTGATGTGGCACTGCATTGGTATTCAGTCAGGACTGCATTTGAGCCGGTGGTTTCTGGTGCTCGGCACTTAATTGTCAACAACGGACTTCTGGCAGTCTGCCACATGGTGGCACTGTTTGTCTAATTTAGAGATGAGCACACTCACTGTTGTTTATTTATTTTTCATTCATTCAAACTGACTATAACCTGCCTCCCAAACCATTGTTATAGCTTTGGGGACCAGGAATAGTCTCAGTTGTCACTCTTGTAGGAGTGTGATGTTTAATGGTTGTTTTGGTACAGCCGTTGGCAGCGCCGGCGGGGGCAGTGTGTGGTGCAAGCTGCAGTGGCCTCCAGGCGAGGGCCCTAGCACTTATTATTTTGATAAATTAAGCACTGGTTCTCTAGCAGATGGTTCTGAAATCAAATCTTAAAAGTGCTTGGAATGTTGCTTTGATTGTGGTAGAGCTGGTCTCATCTCCATATCCCAGTATCATCACTGAATACGCAGAGAACCCTGCAGCAAATACTGCAGGGAGGCCACAGAATATGTTCCTGACCGAATGCATGGAGCACAAAATACCCGTATATAACATCACTTCTACGAGCTCTCATTAGTTGAAGTATAAGGAAACTCTGGGAGTGTGAGATACAGTGACTGGGAGGGAAAGTAATTTGACCAGAGTACTGAATATCTCCACAAACACTAAATAATATAGTTCTGTAGCTGAGATTTATGACTGAAAGTGACCAAAGTCTTACAAGGGTATCAAGCGCAAAAAGTGAGTTTTGCAGGAACGGTGCCGTTTTCTAGATGCAAAAACCCCTTTGCGCTGCTTACTGGCGCGTTACCGAGACAGATCAGCTCAAATACCCAAAGCTTTTGAGGCAATGCCCAATCTATGAAGTTAACCAGCCTGGGGTCGCATAAGAGGCTAACAACTCCTTGAGGCAGGCTTTAACAAGAGGAAAAGGGTTTTCTTTCTTTCTCAGAAGCGCCCACACTACAACACTCAACCAATGTATGGGAGTCTTCTGAATTTACCTGGGCCTAATCATTTGCACTGCATGGGTATGCTTCCAGTATAAATCTGTCCTATACAGCGTACACTCACCTTGGCACCATGATGCGAGGCTGTGGATCCCACAAGGCAGTCTGTGTTGGTGCACCAGCAGAGGGGATGACACCTGCAGCAGCCCAAGCCTAGTACATATGTGTTTCCACTGTTTTTGTCATCTTGCATATCGCAGCCCATCGAAATTGTCTGCTGCGCCGCATGCTTCACCCTATACTTCTCCCAATATATCATCTACCTCCACTCTGACTCATCCCAAACCTCATTCGACCACTATAATCTCCAAAATAACCCTTTCTAGACTTTTCCCTCTTCTATCCCTCAATTATCCTTTTCAATCCAACAAACAGACTCACATATCCACCTCTCAAATTAAATCCTATTTCCCAATGCTGATTCACCACTAATCCTTTTTGGGTTCCGAAGTAGCGTGCTACTCCCCGAAAAGCGTTTTGGCGCCTCGTCAACAGCAGTAAGCGCTATATAAATACAGTAACCAGGCGCACAACGCCCATTGGGCTGAAAGGGCTTCACCCCCCCCCCCCCTCCCCCCCTTTGCCGTGTGTGTCATTCGGGCTGAGACAGCTTCCCGGGCACACACACAGCCGCACCCGGTAACAGTAACATTACACAAAGGTTAGTAAATCTGAGCCGTGAGTTGTACTCTGTGGAGATTCGCTTTCTGATGGGGAGACGCCATCTTGTGGCTAACTTGATGATTGAAAGACCTAAACAATAATCAATAATTTGCCAAAATTGGTTTACGCATGTCGAATGTCGTTCTCTCCCTGCAGCTCAGGGACCTGGGCTCTTAAAGCATGACCTTTTTGTGCCAAATGATGGCTCATAATTATTTTGGTAGACAATTCAAAACATATGTGATGATGTTTTAATAGTAAAAAAGGACGGCGACTTTCAGGAAATATCAGTGGTGCACATTGACGTTTCCAGGAATTTTGGTAGCTTTTGGAAATAATGAGGAGCCCATAGGCAGCCCAGAAAACATGGCAAATATACAGGCCAGATCATGTACTTTCATTTGAGTTGAGTCCAAGTGTGTTTCTTGCCGATTCAGTTTCAAAAACATTATGAGGCACAAGGCCATAAAAGAATAAATATCATACATACATGTTGTTAAAATGAATAGAACATTACAGTGGAATCTCAAGCCATTCACAATACCGTTATCTAATTCCATCAACAATGCAAAGTGTGTGCCATGCCTCCCTCCTAAATATTAAACCCTAGCTACAGATATCTTAATTCTTTGGCACAAGACAAATTGGGACAATTGTTTGCATGCATAATCAGAGGCGTTTTTCCTAATCCCAGTAAACACTGTGTGGGTGTCTTTGGTGCCAAGAGCAGATGAAGGGCTGAAAGTGTTGATACCTGCCTTTCTCGGTATGACCTCCCTGCCCTCAGGCATCTGACTTTGTCACACGTCATTGCTAAGGTTGCCAAATTGATTTTACAAAAACTTTAAGCACAGAACCGAAAAGTGTAAAAAGTCAGAAAGGCGTTGAACAGATGAAAAGTTCAGAATTTGACTGGCCATCGTTCATGAGTCTGAAGGACGACTGTGAAGGCTGACTTTGAAGCTGCGGAACCGGGTTCGAGTCTCGGCAGGGGCGCTCAAACATCCTGTGATTCCGGGCAAATCACTTAATCTCCCAGTGCCTGAAAAATGAATGTGTCCGTCTGTAAGGCAACTGGTTTTTCCTGTAAAGCGCTCTGATACATTTGGGTCGAGTTCGCGCTATATAAAACCGCAAAAAAAAAGAAAATGTTGAATATTTGACATGGATCTGTCCTGCAATTAACTTATGCTTTAGAGACGTACTCAGAGAACTTATTTGGAACCAGAATATTCCCATCAAGACCTCAGTACTGGATATCCATTACTTGTAACATTCAGTGGCGGCTCCTCGAGGGAGTGCTGCGGGGCGGGGGAGGGGCAGGATGTGGGGTAGTAAACTCCGGCAGACGGCCGAACGGAGTTGAGTAAATAAATAAATAAATAAAACGAATTACATTGCACGCGCTGCAACGCCAAATCGGCGATGCAGCGCGCAATGTAATTCGTTTTATTTATTTATTTATTTACTCAACTCCGTTCGGCCGTCTGCCAGAGTTTACTATCCCCAACCTGCCCCTCCCCCGCCCCACCCCACCGCCCTACAGCACTCCCTCGAGGAGCCGCCACTGGAACATTATTGCAAGCGCGTCTGTCGCAAAATTGGGCCATTATTTTTGCGGAAAGCCTTTTAAAACAATGGCCTCATATCCTGAGGCGAATGGCTTCATGGTGATTTCGTGACAATTCTGCAGGCTTCAGACAATGCCAAGGTAGCTGATTTTATACGGTGCTTACTTTGTGGCAGTGGTTGAAGGTGGTGGGCACCGGCACTCATTTTTGAAGACTCAAACGTTTTTGTCATCATCAGATTTTGACCCGGAGCAAGAGGGGGAAAGGGAGAAAAGAGGAGGAGAAAAAAATTACGAAAAGAGCAACAAAGGGAGAAAGCAGGGACAAAAAAGGAATCTGCAAAGGTGACATAAAGAGAACTGAAGCTGAGGCTGGTGGAAGGCAGAGGCAAGTTGTGCTTAATCTGAACCAGTGGGTAGAATTGGGGCCCACAATCATTTTTGGGGACTGCCACTTATTTCTCCTTATTCCACTTTGTCCCAGAGCAAGACAGAGAAAAACACAAAAGGGTGAAAGAATTAAGAAAAGCAGGACGGTAAAACAATGACAAAGGGAGAGAGCATGGATGAAAAAGAACCTGCAAAAGTGAAATAAAGGGGCAGGGAGGGCCTGGTGATGGATAAAAGAGGCATGAGGGGGAATCCAGACTAGCCAGCTAAGGTATTTGGCTCCCGACATTCCTTAGTCCCAGCAGCGATCATCCGAGAAAAACTTTGGGTCACTGCACTTATTTTTTTACAAATTGAGCACTGGAGGCATGAGATGGAATCAAATCAAAGTAGCCATGGATTCTGGCAGCCCAGCATGCGGCAGTGCAGACTGTGGGCTTGTAAGCAAAACTTTGGGCCCCGCAGTTATTTGTTTCCAAGTTAAACACTGGTTTAATGAAAAGAGAGTTGTGTCTCTACTCAAACAAGCACATCGCTCACCGTGCACTCACACAGCCGCAGCTCTCACCCTGTACTAACACAGGCACAGAGTTGGACTGGACTATAGCACAATCAGGCAGTGACAGATGGGCTGACCTGACAGATCAGTGTGTGGGCTGTTTTTTTGGCAGTTGTAGACCAGTTTTACGGCCAGGTGGACTGGCTTTTACTGTTGGCTCCCCTAATATCACTACATTTTTTTTAACTATATGCTTTGCTAATGGGGGCCACTTTTATTTTGGTGCCCAGGCCTTTTTTGCATCCCAGTTTGACACTGAATAGGCACAACTCCCACCTGACACTCACACAAGCCCAACTTTCATCTTGCACTCATACAGGCATAACACTTTGTCACTTAGGCACACTGCTCACCCTTCAATCACATGGATGCACAGCTCCCCAACGCTTCCATAGAGCTACCTCTGCAGACATGCACACTGCTCAGCCTGCACTGACAAAGGAATCGCACTATTCACCCTGCAGTCACAGTGGAACACCACTCACCCTGAACTCCCACTTTCACATCCCCAAGGCAGCACTCATACTGACGCACCATTGATTCCTACAGGCATGTTGTTCACCCTACACTCACACTACTCACTCTGCACTCATCCGCAAACAATCCTCAAACTGCATTCATGCAAACACATCACTCCCCCGTCATCAGACAGGTGCACTGCTTACCTGCTTACAGGAGTACAGCTCTCATCCTGCACTCATAAAGTCACATATTTCATCCTGCACTCAGATACCACTCTCCCTGCACTCATACATGCACAACTCTCACCCTGTTCTTAACAGTTCTCACCTTTTAACTAGCATCGGTGTGTAGAGCCTTCTCTGTGATTCATCTTTTCACTGGTATCCCTACTGCCCTCCCACTCGTGACACCTTCTGCCACTCTCTTTTACAGGCTGGAGGTGCCCGCTGCCCATCTCTGCCTTAATACCATCTCCCCTTTTGCTTTTTTCTGCCATACTTCTGGCCTTTCATTTTTAGGTCGTGCCTACAGCGCTTGCGCTGCAGGATGATCTGTTGTATGTACTTTGTGGGCTCTGGACTATAGCCGCAGGACTTGTCTGCTTTCGCTTTTTTACTTTCTGGTTAGGGACTTTTTTTTTCTTTTTAACAGCTGCTCTTCAAATGAGCGAACACTCGTTGTTTTTTCTCTCTCCTTGCTGGTCTCTCTGTGTTACTGCTTTCCACTCCCACCATGTGCTATCCCTCCTCCCCCCTTTCCTGTCCTTGCTTGTTTTATGTGCCGCCAAGCACTTCCGGCGCGGGAAATCACGATTTGGAGTCTCCATTTTGCTAGTCGCTTTCATATTTACAAGGCGGGCGCCGCACTTTATTTTTGAGCATAGTGCCCGGTTTCTTGTTTTTTTTAATACCATGGTGGCCGCCATGCGCATAAATTTTATGTGCACGGGCGCTGTGCTTTGTTTGAGCACCGCGCCTGCTTTTATATTTATAAAAGTGTGGTGTTCTGATTGCATTTCCACATGAAGCGATTGCTCTAAGTTTCGTTGTTCCTTGTCAGCAGGTTGGGGAGTGCCTGAGTAGCATGCAGGCAGGGGGTTCCAGCTCACGGCTATGGGTAGGTGGCGGCTCTCAGCCCACCTTAATCACACAGTTATGGCTTCCTCCCATCGGCGCACAGCTCTCTCCATGGACACCTCACGTACTCAGCACTATTACAGGAGACGTCAGGTATAGAGAACACCTCCCCAACCCCCTCCAAAGTACTACAGTCCGCGAATGGGGGGTGTCTCCCCTCGTTTTTAGGTCTCGCCTACGCAGCGCGCATGCGCTGCATAGGAGGAGACCTTTAGAAATCGATTCCGTTTTTCAGGCAAAAACGTGCACGCATTGCATTGCTTTGAATGGCAACGCGTGCACGTTTGGCGATTCCCTTGCGGGAGCGAGCTTTGAAACCATCTGTTTGTAATTAACAGATGGTTCCTGCTCGCTCCCGCAAGGGAAACAGGCACAGGCCCCCTCCTCTCTCCCCTCCCCCCTCCCCCCTGCTGCCTCCTCCTCTCCTCCTCTCCTCGTCAAACTTGTTTTTTTTACTTTCAGCGCGAGGCGCGCGCGCTTATTTAACTTCATTCCGATCCTTACTTTATGATTTTTCACACTGCTCACCTCCACTTAAATGTTTTTATCACTTGACCACTCGCTGTGCTGGTTTCTTAAAAGAGACAACAACCGCAGTAATAGCGCCAGCATGGTTGTGCTTGTTTTTAGATGCCCCGCCTTGTTATGCAGGAGTTGGTAATTTAACAGGAGCCGCCCAAAGCTTCCTGTTCTTCGGAGATTGCGGACCTCACTCAAGTGATAAGGGCGTGTGTCTGTATCTCTGTGGCTTCAGAAGCCCGTTTTCAGGCAGGGCGTGCCTATTTATACGCCCGCTATACTGTATATTTTATTTTAAATAATAGTGTGCCATATAGAAGCCACGACTATTATCCGCTTTTTTTTTTAATAACTTGAGCTTTTTTCTAAAGGGTAATATTTTTATCAATGAACACGTCTTTTCAACAAAGTGCACGTACTTTCTAAACAGTACCTCCGATAAACAGTCGAGTGCGTTTTTTCATTTGTGTGGAATTTCGTTAGCGTAGAAACTATACAGTGTTATGTAGTCCCTCCTTAGATCGCGAAAGAGGACAATACTAAATTACAAAGGTGGATACGGGCACAGTTTTATGTCCTATTTTTGGTATTTTTGTTTTTTATAATCTGTACTCGCACGAAATGGACACTTTTTTTCGTGCAAACACGCATTTCAGTACTCCGTGCACAGTGAGCATGCTGGGCATTGACGTCTACTTGGACTTGAGTACGACTATAGAAAAACGGAAATAGAATGTTAAAAAACACCAAAACCTTAATTATAAGAGCCCAGTGAAATCTCAATTAAGTAGCACCGATTAGAAGGTTTTCCCTTAAATTACGGCGTAACATGCAGCTTTTGATGTTTACCCCTAACAAAATCCGAAATTTCACTACAAACCGGGCTTTTTCCAGTAGTTAAACTCCAGCAGGTTTGACGTGCTTAAATTTAACTTGGGGGGGGGAGAGAGGGGGACGTGGACATTTTGGTTTGATAATTACCACATAGCTGCCAAGTTTTCAGTACGCACTCGAGTGACATTTCTATGCTTTCAAGGCAGGGCTTTAAGTGGGATGACAAAACTGGTGAGTCTCTCAAAGGGGCGTGGCCTATGTAATTAAGGGTGTGGTGGCTTAAAAACACCTAAACTAAAAACCTGTGCTTAGCATAGTGTGCAACCCCACTTCTACTTTGTTGTCTGTCATTGCAGCCAGATATATATAATACAGCAAGTAACATTATACCTACAAACTAGGACGATTGGATTTGTCAATGGTTGTTAGTTGCATGAGATAAATAAGCAACAACTACGGCTTCGTTGTATATATCATATTGAAAATGCTTCAGTTCTCAAATGATGAGACTATGAAAGACCTACAATGAGTCTCTTCGAAGTTACATCAAAAGCAGTGAAGGGTGGTACTGCTGCAGAGTTAAGGTTTTTTTTTCTCACTGTGAGGGTCAGGGCATAAATGGAGAGCCCGATGGGGACCCGTCTCAGCACCTGCTTTTAGAACTGCACCGGCAGGACCCGGCCCACATAAAGCCCTGTTTCAAGGCACCTATGAGTGACATTCACGTCTCTCATGTGTGACACCTTCAGTGACACTTTATCACAAGCAGTGGATTAAGAAAATTATGATACAAAACAAAAATCTTGTATCAATAAATGCAGCGCAGTACCTTGATTAAATAAACCACTCACACCTGAAATGGGATACTTTGTGATTTCTGAAGCTGCCCTGCGTCCTGTCCTAGCATACCACACCTTCCTCTAATATTTTTTAGTAGCATTAACTAAAATGCAGTTAGTAATCTGGCCACCAATGAGGTGGTGCCTTTGCAGTAGACCTACAGGCAAGGCGCCGCCCTAGGGATCACCCATGTACTGACTGGTACACCCAGAGTAGACTTGGATGGAGACAGGCCGGGCGGGGCACGGCGGTTTGATTTGTAAAGCCCTGGCCTCCTTATGATTCAATTAACAGTCAGCATGGTTAGTGATTACACGTGACTACACGTGACTACACTAAGCACAACTTGCACACAAACTTTACAGTACTAAGCACAGCAGCTACATTGCTCAACAACATACCTTAAAAACATTGCCAATATCTCTGGCTAAACACTTATAAGGTCCCAAAGGCGAGACCTATTGGCTATGCCAATGCTTGTTTTTTTTGAGGCAGCGGCCACAACACTACAAAATAGTTGTAAACCCATCCAAACTGCATGAAATGGTTTGAATTTGTGCCACAATATTGTGGCTTGCTTTCTGGGCACACCTGAGTTGCAACAATAAAACCACCTCTCGTCGTCCTCCCTGGAAGAGCAGTGCTCCTTGTCACGCTCCAGTGTCATGTTGATATTTCATCCCTGGAGGAGGCTTGCTCTTGACAGGAGCTCTTCTGCACCACCCTCGCGCGCATACATCTTAAAGGCCGTCGAGAACCCGGTGCTGAGAAACTTAACGCTTGACGTCTTTCTCACTCCACCATGGTTGGCTGATTAAGCTTAACCTTTGAACATTTTTCAAGCTCATTTGGCAGCTCCTATGCAACTCTGTTACAGAAAGGGTCATATCGTCTCACATAGAACAGGTTAAAAAACTCATTCATTTGTACTTCATCCATTCATTTCATTAAAATGATTTATTTCTGTGTTTACAAACGATATCGATGGGAACAGAGGTCAGATTTTAAAGTCTTACAAAGAGGTCCTAAAAATCACCTATTTACACGGACCTGTTTTATTGTTTCAAAATAATTTACAGCTTTAAGGAAAACTGTTTGCTGGCACTTCATTGGGAGCGGCCATGCATTGACCTCGTAATAGGCTGTACATAATCCATCCAGATTAACCGCAAAGAACGTCCACACCCGTCCTACAACAAGAATTAAATGCAACGAATCTTCAAGTGCAAAGTGACGGAAGAGCAAACCGTACAGGCCATTCAGGGCCCTGGGCACCCCTCGGTAGGTTGGAGCGGACTGGGCCGCTGTAGGACAGGGGTTTTAATGCCTCTCATAAAGCAACCATGAGGGTCTTACATTTCCACACGTGCTGCACGGAGACAGTGCTATGAAATGCCATGTCTGAGGAACAGGAGCACTTGTTTACCTTCAGAATTGATGAATAATTACATTTTTTTAATGTATTTATTTTCTGGTGTGGGCACCTATATTTATTTCCTCCAACCCAAAAGACATTGTCATTTACAACGCCATTAGCTCTAACAAATGCTAAACCCATTGCATTGCAAATGCTTATTTGAAATGTTGCGTCCGTCCTGTTCTATGGAAAGAGGGGGCAGGATGCGACCCATCCCTCCTTTTCCACTTCATTCCACCTCTTAACCTTCGCACCGACAGACCTAGGCCAAAGCAGGGTCTTCCATGCCTAAGTTGCAGTCTCCTCCATAGCCCACAAGGCCTCTTCCAAGACTCACAAGCAGGGTCCCCAAGCTGCTGCGGTTTCCACATTCCTTCATGTGTGATCCTCTCCGTTGAGGCCCACAGGAGGGGTCCCCAGGATCCAACACTCCAGGAGATCCTGCAACACTCTCCGTGGCCCCAAGGCAGCGTAAGCGCTATGAATTTGGGTTGCGGTGCATGAGGGGGACAACTCTAGGATGGGCCTGTCTACGTGGAGCCTACCAACCCAGGCATAGTGTTGACTCTGTCAAAAGCCCCAACAACTGGCAAAACAAGCCCAACTGAAATCACGCCCTCACATTGACGTCAGCAGGAATCACTGACAAAATATCGACTACAACAATATCGAGGTTCAAAAATATCGTGACAAAAATATCGAAGTCAAGAATATCGACATCCTATCTACATCATGGTAAGTACAAAAATATTGAGAAAAAAATATCGATGTCAAAAATATCGTTGTAAAAATATCGTTTTATTTAAATGTTAAAAAAATAATGTAAAATAAAGTAAATAATACATATAATTAAAAGAAACAGTTAAAAATATTTAAAAATGTTTAAAAATAACTAATACATATAGGGGCCGATTCCGATCTCGGCCGGTAGGGCTCCGAATCGGATTCGGCTTTACCGGATCCGATTCGGAGCCCTGTTTCCCGACCGAACCGTACGCGGGTCCGGCCGAGCGAGTACGATGCGAAATCGCCGACCGACTCGTCCGGGCGTCCCGACCGCTCCGACCGACTCGCTCCCGGCTCGAACCGCTCCGACCGACTCGCTCGGACTCGACTCGCACCGCGCAATGGAGACGTTTCCCGGCCGGGTAAGTACGATGCGCGCCGCGAGCAGTCCGACCGAGCCGCGCACTCCGGCTCGTAAGAGCAGTCGGAGCAGTACTCGGGGGTCCGTGTCGGACCCCCTGCATGCGTAGCCGCGCGAGTCGCACACAGGGGGACCCATGGGTCCCCCTACCTGTGCGTGTACGGCGCGAATCGCTTCGCCGCGTACCCGCTGTAGGGGGCGCCCTTGTCCGACTCGCACCCATTGAGTCAATGGGAGCCCGCGTACGCGTTGTACGACCGGCTCCCATTGACATCAATGGGAGTCCGACCGACTCGAGTCCGATAACATACGGACGCATCGTACTCGTTCGGTCGGACTGCACGGGTCCGATTCGGTCGGAAATCTCTCCGGGTCCGGCTCGGTCGGAGAAATTTCCGGCCCGAATCGGAATCGACCCCATAATGTTAAAATAAATTAAACATATACATATAAAATATATCTTACTTAATAATATTCATAAATAATTATTTTAATAACATAAATTGTTAAAAACATTTTAGAAATCATAAATACATATATACACATACAAAAATAATATAAATAAAATTATAAAAAATATATATAACAAATTAAAAAACTACAATATTTTTAATGTTTTAAAAATAAATTATGCACAACATTAACTAAAACAATACAGAAAAATATTGGATAGCGGAGGGAAAAAAATTACTATTCCCACTCCAAAGAGTGCAACAGTAGGGAAAGTGTTGGATAGCGTAGGGGTAAAAATTACTATTCCCACTCCAGAGAGTGCAACAGTAGGCAAAGTGTTGGATAGCGAAAGGGTTAAAATTACTATTCCCACTCCAGTGAGTGCAACAGTATGGAAAGTGTTGGATAGCGTAGGGGTAAAAATTACTATTCCCACTCCAGAGAGTGCAACAGTAGGGAAAGTGTTGGATAGCGTAGGGGTTAAAATTACTATTCCAACTCCAGAGAGTGCAACAGTAGGGAAAGTGTTGGATAGCGTAGGGGTAAAAATTACTATTCCCACTCCAGAGTGTGCAACAGTAGGGAAAGTGTTGGATATCGTAGAGGTAAAAATTACTATTCCCACTCCAGTGAGTGCAACAGTAGGGAAAGTGTTGGATAGCGTAGAGGTAAAAATTATTATTCCCACTCCAAAGAGTGCAACAGTGGGGAAAGTGTTGGATATCGTAGGGGTTATAATTGCTATTCCAACTCCAGAAAGTGCAACAGTAGGGAAAGTGTTGGATAGAGTAGGGGTAAAAATTACTATTTCAACTCCAGAGAGTGCAACAGTAGGGAAAGTGTTGGATAGCGTAGGGGCAAAAAGTACTATTCCCAATCCAGAGAGTGCAACAGTAGGGAAAGTGTTGGATAGCGTAGGGGTAAAAATTACTATTCCAACTCCAGAGAATGCAACAATAGGGAAAGTGTTGGATAGAGTAGGGGTAAAAATTTCTATTCCCACTCCAGAGAGTGCAACAGTAGGGAAAGTGTTGGATAGCGTAGGGGTAAAAATTACTATTCCCACCCCATAGAGTGCAACAGTAGGGAAAGTGTTGGATAGCGAAAGGGTTAAAATTACTATTCCCACTCCAGTGAGTGCAAGAGTAGGGAAAGTGTTGGGTAGAGTTGGGGTAAAAATTACTATTCCCACCCCAAAGAGTGCAACAGTAGGGAAAGTGTTGGATAGCGAAAGGGTTAAAATTACTATTCCCACTCTAGTGAGTGCAACAGTAGGGAAAGTGTTGGATAGAGTAGGGGTAAAAATTACTATTCCAACTCCAGAGAGTGCAACAGTAGGGAAAGTGTTGGATAGCGTAGGGGTAAAAATTACTATTCCCACTCCAAAGAGTGCAACAGTAGGGAAAGTGTTGGATAGCGTAGGGGTTATAATTGCTATTCCAACTCCAGAGAGGGCAACAGTAGGCAAAGTGTTGGATAGCGTAGGGGTTATAATTGCTATTCCAACTCCAGAGAGGGCAACAGTAGGGAAAGTGTTGGATAGCGTAGGGGTTAAAAATAACATACTTATCAATTAAATAATTATTTAAATAAAATAATGATTTATTAATAAATTAACAATACATTAATTATAAATACCAATAAATTAAAAGTAATAATTACTTTAATAACATTAAATTACTTCCCACACTATTCCCCAGTAAACACACAACACACTCCGCATAAAATTTAACACAATTAATATAATTATCAATTAATCAATTAATAAAAATTAATTACCAATTAATAATTAATAAACAATAAATTCATTATCAATACCAAAAAATAATAATTAATAAAATTTAATTACCGATTAATAATTAATTAACAATAAATTAATTATCACTACCAATAAATATTAATAAATAATTTCTTAATTATAATACATTTCTTCCCACCCTATTCCCCTATAAACACACAACCCGCTCCTAAACTAAATTAGCACAATTAATATATTTATCAATTAATTAATTAATAAAAATGTATTACCAATTAATAATTAATAAACAAATTAATTATCAATACCAAAAAATAAAAATTATTAATTAATTTATTATAATTAATTTACTTCCCACCCTATTCCCCTATAAACCCACAACCCACTCCAATAAAAAATTAACACAATTAATATAATTATCAATTAACCAATTAATAAAAATTAATTACCAATTATTAATTAATTAACAATAAATTAATTATCAATACCAATAAATTAAAATTAATAATTACTTAATTACAATTAAATTACTTCCCACCCTATTCCCCTATAAACCCACAACCCGCCACAGAACTAAGATGCAAAATGTATTTAAAAATAATTAATAATTTCTAAAAATTAAGATTTAATTTACTATAAATAAATTACTTCCCACCCTATTCCCCTATAAACCCACAACCCGCTACAGTATTAAAACGCAAAATTTACTTTAAAAAAAATTACTAACTTCTAAACAATTAATACATATATTTAAAAAAAAATACAAAACAACAAAACATGTGGAACACATACATATAAAATACATACTAAAATACATAACACTAACATAAATATCGATATTAGTAACATCGATATTTTTGCTATCGATATTACTAACTTAGGGGCACATTACGATACCCGGCGTAAATAATTCCGCCAGGCATGGAAGCGGCAAAAATCCGCCCGCACACACCGCCTGAACACCGACCACGCCATTACGATTACACAAACCGAATACCGCCATCGGCGGAAAAAGCACACAAAATACCGCCCGCCAACGTCCGAGTCGGAGACAAACCGCCCGCCACGGACGGAAACACGCACGACAACACAAAACCGCCCGCCCTCACGCCCGACACACCGCACGTGAAATTACGATCGCACCGACATGAGCGCGGAAAAACCACAAATATACCGCCCGCCAGCGCAAACAACGCCGATGAGAATCGACACGGCAGAAGCCATGGCGCCCACGTACCTGCACAGAAACCATCCGCACACAAAACCAATAGCACACAACATGGCCAACAAGTCCACACAGCAAGGCACGCACAAATACACAAGCACAGTACATATCCCGAAAACACCCCCCGGACAAACAAAAAATACAAAGGCCAGAACCCCAGACACAACACACCTGAAAACAACAGACCATGAGGACACACCCACATAGGTGAGTACAAAAGCAGCACTCCCACAGACCACAACCCCTTGCTACATTGCAAACCAGAGAGGAGAGGAGAGGACACAGTGACACAGCAAGGACAGCAGCACACCACAGAAACGCACACATCACTACCACCACCACCACCACCACCACCACCAAACACCACCACCACCACCACCACCACCACCACCACCACCACCACCAAACACCGGCACCACAAACCCCCTGCACATTACACTACACACACCGCACCAGCACCACAAACACCATGGCACCACAAAGGATGCCCAAGTTCACGCCCATGGAGCTGACGGTCATGGTCGACGAGATCATCAAGGTGTACCCACAAATCTATGGGAACATGGTCCAGCACACACCACTAGCCACCAGAAACAGAATGTGGAACCGGATCGTAGACCAGGTCAATGCAGTCGGGACCCTGCCCAGGAACAGAGTCGAGATAAACAAACGTTGGAATGACGTCAAGAGCCTGGTCAAGAAGAAGGAGGGCAAAAACAGAGAGCTGGCTGCCGTCACTGGCGGAGGGAATCCCGCGCTCTTTAAGACCTTCAAAGCGTGGGAGGAGAAGGTGCGAGTCGTAATCCATCCGGAGATCCTCGCCGGATTAGCAGGGGGAGTGGAGGCTGGTAAGTACAAACTAATGTATACCAGCACACCGCTATGTACTCACATGCACTACCACCATGCCACAGCTCCCAGGGACAAACACCCCCATGTCCAGCACACAATACACAACACATCACACACACATGCAACAGACACCACCACACACAGCCCAAACCGAACAACTGCAAGATGCGTGGGGACATGTGTACACTAAGCCAGCCACGTAACCACCAACAGGTCCCCAAATATGCCAGAAGCGCCACAACGAGCACCCACCACACCCATGTGTCCGCCACAGCTGCACCAACCGACAAGTAACAGGTAAGTGGCAGGAACACAAAGTGCAGTGGGTGGGACGGTGGACAGCCCAAGTACAACACACACCAGGCCCCAGTCCCACAGCACAGCAAGGAGGAGCATCCCCCACACCCCACACCCACGTGTCAGCCACCGCAGTGCACAACGACAGCCGAAAGGCAGACATCACGGTCCACAGCAATCGGTGTCAGTGGGTATCCAGCCACCCCCACGACCCACAACACCCTCCCACCCCCACAGACCTGCAACATGGAGCACCCCCCGCTTAGAGCCATGTGGCATCCAGTACAGTGCACGCACGAACAACTTGCAGGTGGGAAACTGGACAGGGCCGGATTACTGGAGGCATGAGGACCGTAACACGACCAACACATGGGACATGTCACGTAGCAGACGAACACGCAGCACCGCCCACCGTCACGAACAAGTGAACAATGTGCACACGGACATGAACAACAGACTCACACCCCACATGACCCATCACAGACATAGCAACACCCAAGGAGCCACGTCTGCATGCACAAGCCACACTGAATATAGTACCACACGGCAGCCACTGTGCAACTCATCACACACAACCGAAACACCATTGAAGTCCTGTCCATGTAGCCCCAACTGCCTGTCAACCACACACCCCACAACTACGCCTATGTAAGACAAACAACACTAGACGCAACAGAGCGGAACAACATAAATGCACACGAACACCACTGAACCCATCAAACACACAGACACACCATGCACAAACAACATACCATCCATCCCATCCGTCAGCCCCAGTCTCATGAAAGGCATGTCATCCGCACAGCTGCCACACATACAGCAGTCACGCTAAGATACATGCCCATTACCAACCATGTGCCAGAAGTCAATGAAGTGCACGACACACTGTGAGCAACAACACACAACATGGGCCACACCCCCCCGAGCACTGCAGTGATGCACATGGCACAGGGCAGCACGCACACCAAGGAGATGGGACAACTGCAATACGTCGGGTGGCACACAACCATCACTCACTCATAACGATGCGTCCAATGCCATGTCCAGTAATCACAACAGACAGCAAATATGCAGGCCATGTCAAGCATGCACACACCTCAAACCATGCACTGTCATGCTGCCACAACACATGTCACGTTCGGCACCCATGGCTCACAGCATGTACCCCAAAAGCATATTCCCTCCCAAATGCGAATCTGGGGCATGGCCCCCATGTTGCCATATGCGTTCCTAAGCGTTCCATTTGAACCCCAAAAGCATATTCCCTCCCAAATGCGAATCCGGGGCATGGCCCCCATGTTGCCATATGCGTTCCTAAGCGTTCCATTTGAACCCCAAAAGCATATTCCCTCCCAAATGCGAATCCGGGGCATGGCCCCCATGTTGCCATATGCGTTCCTAAGCGTTCCATTTGAACCCCAAAAGCATATTCCCTCCCAAATGCGAATCCGGGGCATGGCCCCCATGTTGCCATATGCGTTCCTAAGCGTTCCATTTGAACCCCAAAAGCAAAGTACAAACCAGACCCAGGATGGGCCAGGAGCCCGCATACACCAGAGTCACAATAAGTAGGGGCACAGCAACACACCCATCGGCATGGCCAATCCGTCCCATGCCACATGTGCACAGCACACAGTCCCATTGCCAAGCACACACAACTACAGATGCTACAGCCACACACACGCCTCCGGGAAACCCATGTACGAGATTGCACGAACTGTCAATGTCAGACGACAAATACATACTTCGCCAGGTGCAACACAATAACTAATCTCATTCTCTCCACAGGTGACGAACTGCTGGATGCTGGGGATGGAGCCAGCAGCCAGCACAGCCAGCCTACAAGCCCCCAACGAGGACACACGGATCTGGAGGATCTGTCCTCCTCTTCGGACACGGACAACCAAGCAGGCCCATCTGGTGTGGCAGGGCCCAGCCGCTCCCCAGGACCCCTCCTACCCACCAACCCATCATCCAGGGCTGCTGAACATTCACAGCCCCCTGCTGCCACTGTCGTTGCGGCCACACCCACGGTCATTGTGGCCACTACCACTGCCGCAACCGCCACCATCGCCGCACCGACCACCACCGCCGCCACCGCCGCCACGTCTCCGCTGGCACCAGCCCCAGCGCAGGTGGTGGCCCGGACGACTGGATCCACCCTGGGAGCCACAGCGAGGACCGTGGTGAGCAATGTGGCTAGTGGGCAGGCCGGTGGCAGCAGGACTGGTAGGAGGAGCAGGGTCAGGGAAACGCCAGCCTCCCCTGGGAGCCATGCCCTGCCTCACATGGCCAGAGTCCTTGGGGCCTATGAAGAGGCCCAAGGACAATGGGTCCGGTCTGCCTCAGACACGCGTGAGGTGCTGGGGGTGTTGAGGTCCATGGACGCCCGTATGGGCCAAATCGTGGACCTCATGGGACAGCTGGTGGTGGCGGTGAGGTCACAGCCAGGGACAGCAGCTCCCCTCCGCCACCACCTGCCGGGGCGCAGGGTGGAGCAGCAGTGTCCAGTTCCCCTGCGTCCACAGCCAGTGATCACACCTCAACCACCAGCATGTCGCAAGCAGGCACCCCCCTCGCAAACGTGGAAGGGGCCGTCCGAAGAGGAAACAGATCTCCCGGGAGGACTTCGCACGCTCCAGTCGCAAGTGAGGCAGCCAGCCAGCCTTCCGCCAGCCTTCCTTGACCAGCCACTGCATTGACTTGGACTACGATCCCACTCCACACAGCCATCTGGATGGCATGTGTGTGTTGGACTATGGACATAGAACCAGTGGGTACACCCTGATCATCACGCAGCCATGACCGACAGCTCATTGTCACTGCACGCACCACTTTTGTCATCACCTTACACACAATCACATGTCACAGTTTGTAATAAATGCACCTTTTTCACTAACTGCTGTTTGTGCCCTGTGTCTTATTTGTACGGAATACAACGGCCACCTTGGGCGGAAAGGCACCTGATGCGTGGCATGGCATTTGAATCCGGAGGGCCTGTAGGGACCTAGGGGTGGGAGACAGAACAGGAGCACATTCAATGAGTGTGTCACACACCCATCACACAGTACATGTCAACAACTACAAGCAATGTACACACATCGCACAGAGCAATAGGGCACAATGCCACAGCCACCAACAGTGGCATACTACCCTGGCCATGGAGCGTTGACACACAGCACGCAGTGAACAAACGGCCACCCTGACACAGCACACACACACCTGCACAGATACAGCCACATCAGCCGTCGTACATGGACACTCACCGTCAAGTGAAGTAGCGGGCGATAAGCTGCTGCCGCACATTACCAGCTTCCTCCTCTCCGCTGTCCTCCTCACTCGAGCTGTCCTGGTCTGCGGGCTGGGGCCCTGGTTGATCTCCGTCATCCACGATGAGGGGGATCTGCTTCCGAATGGCCAGATTGTGCAGCATGCAGCACGCCACCACTATCCGGCACACCTTCTGTGGGGAGTACGCCAGCGCACCCACGGTGCGGTCCAGGCACCTGAACCTGGACTTGAGGAGGCCAAAGGTACGCTCGACCACACGTCTGGTCCTCCCATGTGCCTCATTGTAGCGATCGTCTGCTGGGGTGCGAGGATTCCTCAATGGACTGAGCAGCCATGCCCCATTCGGATACGCAGAGTCACCTGGGTGTGAGGGACACAGAGAACCGTTGCTAATCCAACTGGACAGGGGACAGCATCGCACAGCCAGCACGCTACACCACTCCACATACTCACCGACAATACAGGCACGATCCTGTTGCATATTGGACATCAGTCGTGGCAAGATGCTGTTGCGCATTATGTGTGCGTCATGGGCCGAGCCTGGGAACTTTGCACACACGTGGGTGATCACCATGTCCGCAAGGCACACCACTTGCACATTCAGGGAGTGCGTGTGCTTCCTGTTGCGGTACAGGTGCTCAGTGGCCTGTGGTGGAACAAGGCCGACATGTGTGCAGTCAATGGCTCCAACGACGTGTGGGATTCTGCCAAGGGCATAGAATGCACCCTTCACTGCCGCCAATTCACGAGCCCTGGGGAAGCGGATGTACCTGTTCCGGTACAGCATCATGGCTGCCAGTACATCCCTCAGCACCTTGCTGAACATGGGCTGGGACATCCCTCCTCCAATGCCCACTGTGTGCTGGAATGACCCAGTGGCGAAGAAATGCATGGCGGCCATCACCTTAGCCGTGGGGGTGACAGCAGTCGGATACACCCTGCGGGGACGGAGATGGGGTTCTAACATGGCACACAGTCGATGCAGGGTTGGCCTGTCCAGCCGAAACTTCCTAATGACCTCCGTATCCTCCATGTCTGCCAGCAATTGGTATGGGCGGTCAATGTTCGGTCTCCGCCTAGGGACAATGGCAGAGGACACATGTCAAAGCAACACGACACATAGCAATTTCGCATACACATCACTGACATGACTGAGCAAGCACATGAGCCACAGCCCAGCTGTCAAGCTGGGACGGCACGGCCACAATACACTTACACAGGTCTCCCACCAATGGCAATGGCTAGTGATACAAACCACTGCCATGTGCATGCACATGGGGATCTAGGCCCCAATGACTAGCGGGGCGTGCTGATGGGGACTGACTGCATTTCCGTCAAGCGGCAACGCCACGGCAACATGAATGTCTGCTGAGCATGGAACTGCTTCCGCGGCTGGATGAGTATGGCACACGACGACGACGATGTGGGCACAGGCTGAGCGGCCAAAACAAGTGGGACCTGTGGCACGAGGGGATATGAGACAGTAGTAGGTGTCAGCACTGCACCCTATGTACAGCACTGTACGGATCACACCTCCCGAAACATTGACAGGTGTCCACATTGACAGCCCCATGCCAAGACGGCTGTGTGCTTGCAGTCACACGTCACAGGTGAGAGGTTACATTGCACGTGCCAGGTGGCAGACGTACACAGTGGGAGCTGGCATGTGTGTGCATGTGTCTCCTGTTCAGGATCCACCAGATGGGCGCTGACTCTGTACTGAGCATTGGACACAGCATGTTCTGTGGAAGGCTTGTGTGTGTGGGATGGTGGCACTGGATGTGCCTCCGTTGGGTGGGGGGCCATGCACAGGGCGGGTACGTCGATGATTGCGCATTGTTGGTCACGGTGGGTGCACCCACTCAGATGTGTTGCCCTGTGTTCAATTCCTATGTCCGCATGATGATGGACTGTAGATGTGGGCAGACTACACATTGGTCGATGTGCTGTCTATATGCATGTGCCTTCACACCAGGCACAGCTGCCCCTGCACATGTGACCCCTGCTGGACTCGCTGCTGGGTCTGTGGAGCTGATGCACCTTCTGCGCGTGGGGCGGACAGCTCTCCTCACTTCCCTCATTGCGCATGTCATGTCTTTGCCGCAGGTGACATGGATCATGGAGGGCCCACATGTACGCGTGGGTAGGCTACACATGATTGTACACTGGTCGCCACCCCCAGTCAGTGTTTCGAATGGGAAGGTTGTCGTGCTGGTGGTATGTTCGATGTGGCGGATGGGCGGGCCTAGGTGCGGGCTTACATTCCGGACATGGGGGGTAGTTGGATTGGCGACTAGTTGCAGTACACACGGGACACGTCTCTTCCTTTCCACATCTGGGTCATCCCTTGTACTGACTGACAGTGATACAGTCATCTTCGCCCCAGCCCTCATGTCCTCCCCTCGCTCCCCCAATATGCATGCTCACCTGCGAGGCTAGCGCTTGCACAGGCAGCCCCAAGCTCGCACCAGAGAGGGCAAGGAGTGTATGTGTGGGTCCAGTTGCACGAGTGGGCTGTCTCAGGGTATGATGTGTGGCGGGACGCCGTCCACCTGCGTGGTGCCCCAAATGGAGACCCGGCCTGCATGGACTATGCATCACAGTCTTCGCCTTCCGGATCCGCCACCTGCGACACCCAGTGGCTGTGGCTGCCCTTGCGGCCATGCCGCGTCCGTCTGTGGCTGATGGCCCACACATTCACTCTTTGGCCTCTCTGGGGAGGGCTCGGGGGTGGTGGCGCACGCGCTTGCACTTAGTCGCAATGGCATGTGGCGTGGTTGGTATGATGGGCAATGGATGGGATGGTGCGAGCCACCTCCCGTGACGTCTGTGCTGCTCGTGCTGTGGTGCGTCCCCCTACACTTCCATCTGACTTGTGCCATGCTAGACGTTGAGGTTCTATTGCCTGCGTGATATGACCAGGAGGAGCGCGAGGAGACCTCTCACACACCATGCTCCACTGCCATCCCGTGCCCTGTATCGCCTGTGCGGATTGACTATGTTGGGGTTACACCTGGTCGACTGGGGCTGTGTGTGCCTTGTCAGGGGCATGGCGGGCGCACAACAGGATCCAGCTTGTCCACAGAGGGTGGGCTGAGGTGCGCCTGGTACCGCTTTGTACGTGTGCCCGGCTGCTATGCACACACGTGTTCACTCCCCCCGACAGGTGTCCTCTCACAATGCCCAGGGAAGCGGTGGTGTACTGTTCATGACCCCTCCCAACACGGCGTGCTCCAACTTGGCATGTGCGCATCTACCCGTCGCACCCACCCACCTGAGCACTGCGTCCATACGACTACACACGACACATGTGTGTCTTCCACAGTAGTGCTACTCATTTGCGTTGACATCCAATACCAGTGGACTACATGGTCATGTCACGACTGCCGTGTACTTCACATACTCTCATCCTCTCTCATTCGTACTTGTGAAATGAGTCAGCGGAGACAGTTTTGGTTTCAAACATTATATTGAGTCTTCTGTCCTCTGTGATGCAGTATAGTGGACACTACTGGCAGCGGAATACATGTTGAGGATATACTGAGCATGATTGCAAATGGGATAGGGAGTGGGGTTACATGTGATTGGCTGTTGCATGTGGGATGTGGGCTTCAGAGTGACATCTGCTTGGCCAAGGCTGTGCTAATGTACATTTACGTATAGCTGCGGAGCTACGGACTTTGACACAGACGGTATACATGTAGCCTACCAGACCGCTTGGCATCATGGGCACAGTCCATCTCAGTTCCATGTGACAGGTTTGCTGCGGTTGTTCCTCATGCACGCGTGCATGTGAGATGACATCAGGGCATGTGCTT
The DNA here is from genome assembly GCA_963921515.1 of Calotriton arnoldi. NCBI lineage: Eukaryota > Metazoa > Chordata > Amphibia > Caudata > Salamandridae > Calotriton > Calotriton arnoldi. Next base: position 563,413 of record CAWUFW010005624.1, read on the forward strand.
GCGTGCATGCAGCGGCGTGCCACTTGTTGTTGCACTGTGGTGGTTACTGGACATGTCACAGTCACTGGGGTCGTGTTGTTGTTGTATGCACTTGTCGTCCATGCAAAGGTCCTGGTATGGGATTCCCGGGGCGGGGGTGGGAGGGGTGCAGCACCCACAGACTCCAGGCGACCTATTCATGTCCACTGAGCGGTGTGTGTGTCCATGGGCGCTGGATCCATGTCGTGTCCTGGTTGTTCGTGCAGTTCCGTCCATGTGGGTGCGATACACAGAGCCCATGCCACTGCCTCCCACGATGCATGCGGTGTTCCTGGATGTGATGGGGAACAGTGTGCATGTCCCGGTCATATCCGATGTCATGGCGATGTCGTTGATGGTGTGGTTACAGTTGCCGGTCGTTTGGTATGGCTGTTGTGGTGGTGACTGGCCAGTCCGTGCGGAAGCTAAGCATGGGTGCGGGGTTGGACATCATAGGTCACTCGGGGAACCTGCGTTGTGGTCCGACGTATTTACAGGTTGTCAGGTATGCGATGCCGTCCAGCAGGGCTTCCATGTCATTGGTGGTGTACATGTTTGCCAGCCAATGAAGCGGATGGTGGCTGTCAAGGTGTTGTTCGTAGGTTGTCCCTTGGAGGACCATGATGGGGCATGCTGGGTGACATTCGATGTAGCTGTTATCGATGATCCGTCGTGTGGAGGCACAGTGGTCCCATTTCAGTGCGGGTGCGATGTTGGCCACATACGCCATGCCCCCATAGGCAGAGCAGGCCCTGTCGTGTGCGTCCAGAGGGAGGAGTAGTGGTAGCAGGTCCGCCTTCAGACATGCCGGGTTGGAGAGGCATATCTCGACGGGATGCTGGTAGGGACACCTCCGACAGTAGAAGACGGGCATGACGCAGCTGAACAATGTGATGCGGTAAGTCAGTCGGTAGCTTACGTTCAGCAGGGACAGGAGATCGCATCCCAATGTATGGCACAGGTTGGTTTTGTACAGCTTGAGCTGTTCGGCGTAGTTGGGTAGGTGTGTTGCGGTTGCCATTTCGCAGCGGTTCGTTGAGGTGGCGTGCTCCGGCTGTGTGTGCAGTCTGCAATGTGCACGCTCCGGGGTTGCTGTGAGCTCTGTGTAGTCGTAGGGAGACAGGACTTGTGTTCTGTTGGCTTGTTTGGAGGACACGGGCCCTCTTCCCACATGCTTCTCAGACAGTTCAAGGTCAGTGCTGTGTGACTCCTTCCAATTAACTTGCATGTGGCCGACATGGGGGAGTGTTTTCTTCTTTCTTCCCCGTCCGTTGTGTGCTTCTGTGATATGCGCTATCTGCCCTGTGGTCGGTCTCCTCGGCATGCCTGTGTTGGTCTATTCTTGGACAATGGCTGTATTCACCGGCTTCTGTCGTAGGGCTGTGGTTTCGGAGTTGGAATGGAAGGTCATTCAGTGCTGTCTGCTCTCCCTTGTGTGGGCGGCAGGCTGCCTTTCCGCTCTGCGTTGGGCCTTGTGTGTGAATGTTATTCTTGGGCCACCTGTTGTCGGTCCCCGGGCTCTTTGGTGTTCCGTTTTATATGTCTTGTTCATATGTGCAGGGTGGTATGGGTGTTTCTGTGTGGTACTGGCGTTCCTCTTCCCGAAGGGGCCCTGCTTCTCCTAGTTGGTGTTGCCGTCGCTGTGTGCTACGCCATGTTTGTTACACTGGGGTGTGTCCTGCTGTTGCGTGTCTTCACTGACATGTGTGCGTCGGTTGTGTGGCGTTGGGTGTTGTCCGTGAATTGGGCGTTGGGGACATGTCTGTGGCCGGCCTGTCACGTGTCATGTGCGTTCGGGGTGGGGCTGATATGTGTGCTGCTTGGTTGTGTCCCTGTGTCTGTGTGCGACGCATGCATGGCGCTGCGGTTGGCCTCTGCGTTGTGCGCATGTGTGGCGGCGTCATCGGCGCTTTGGGGCCGTGACGGGGTGGTTGGTTCCTAGTCCCAGGTGGTGTGTACACATGTGTTCTGCGATGTTACGATTTGGCCTGTGTGTCATATGTGGTTGCGATGGTGGATGTGTTGTGTACACGCGCTGGTGGGGGGTTGTCCGCTTTTTCCGCCCTTGCACTGTGTGCGCTGTTTGCGTGCACTTGTTGTGTGTGTGCCTACCTGCGTCTCCGCGGTACGTTGCGTCCTTGGTGGTGCATCAGCAGGAGCATGGGGACGGCCTGCAGTGCTGGATTCATGCTCGGGGAGCCGCTTTTTCGTTGTCCGTGCTCGGCGTCCGTGTTACCGCTTCGGTTTGTCGTACGGTATCTCTTGGCCGTGGGAGCCGTTTGTTTGCGGCATCGTAATTTATGCGCCGGGCGGGACGTGTTTCGTCGGACGGTGTGTGTCAGTTGGGCTGCGCCGCTACATGTACGGGCGCACTTTGATGGCGGACGGTGTTGCTGGCTTGCCGGCGGTGTTTGGCCTACTTTTCGCATCGTAATTGGGCGGGCGTGTGGACTGCTGCGTGCCGGCGGTAACTGGTGCTTTTTGCATCCGCCAGCACGGCGGTTGTGCTTCCGCCCGCCATCGTAATGGGCCCCTTAGATATTAACCAAAACGATATTTCTTACCTTCAGGTCGATATTCTGATCACCGATATTCTTGATGTCGATATTCTGTCCCTACAATATTTAAAACTCGATATTAATGTAGGTCGAAATAAAAAACTCGGAAATTATGTCTGTGCACCGTCAGCAGGCATAAGGAAGTTTGAAAATGCTAAGTTCACACTCAGACCCAAGTTAGCACCTGTAATCTGTCTACCAAAGGTGCAGCGCCAGTGTTGTTTTGGAGACATCTGTCTGCCGTGAACACCATCACATAATAGGGGCGTCCGATTTTGTTACTGACAAAAGTAGGCCTTCTGTGCCAGCATGGCGCCCATCAAAGATTACTGCTACACTTGCATGGTTCTTTAACGTTGTGTTGATTGCAGTGTAAATTAAAGCACACAGTCAGCACGTCATGATACTTCTTCCACCCATACTGCTACTGCCTCATGTGAACTGTTGAGGGGGAGACCCTTTCAACCAATACTATTATTGTAAGGTGAAGCATGTTCCCCTTGCAAGCCACTGCATCATTATACTTGGGTGGCCATGTTAGGCAAGGGAACACTACTCACAAATTTATAAGAATGTTGCAAGCACTCTTTTTCAGAGTAAGCACACAATATTTCCCAATCAAATGCTGTACTCAAGTTAAACAACATGTGGGTGGAGTCAAAGACCCCTTTTAGTAGAGCTTCTTAAAGCTCTTTTTCTATAGATCATGGATGGTCTGACGACAGCTGCCTTCACAAGTGAGACATAAAACTGATTGCTTTCTAAATATAATGCATCTATGAGATAAGGAATTTAATACGTCATGTTTCAGAGTACTTTTCAGATGTAAAATAGTTCTTCATGCACTACAGTGAAAGTACTCAAAAGGAGGTGAGATGATACACCATCAATAGTATGAAGTGAGAAAGAAATATCCTTCTTTTGGAGCCAAAGCCTACAGAGTGCATATTTTAAATAATTGGCAACAATAGGTAATGCAAATAGCTGTACTGCCAAGCTAAACTTAAAAAAATCAGCTCTGCCTATAACTTGGGGTGGGCGGGGAACTCCACTCCGCCGGTGAGGTTCACACAGTTTTGGCACTCCGCACTCTGCTTTGGAGCGCGGAGTCTGGCAAAAACTCCACTACTGCAGCGTAGCAGAGTTTACCTGCACTGATCCCCTAATACTATAGCTGTCTTGTTAACCAGCATGGTGCCCAGCGCTGGCACAGTCACTTTAATGTGTTAGCGTTCTAGCTCCTATTAGAGCTTTTGACCGGCACATATTTGTTTTGTGACGCACTTAAGACCTCCCCGCCTCCGGGAATGCACGGCGACACAGGGTAAAGGCTCAGGCTGCTGGAGCTTGTAGGTATGGTAATGCAATTGAGGCCGCGTTACTACTTGATGTTTCAAGGAAAAGGGGGAGTAGCGCATAACACAACTGCTAAGGCTTTCCGTTTCTTTCGGCTGGGTGGGACAGTTAAGTGTTGCACCAGACCATCCTCTGCATCTTGTAGCAGTGCACGACAAACAACGCAAACACCAGCAACCCACAGTGCCAGGTCTTCGCGTCGGGTTCGAGGAACTTGGCAGGTTTTGTGTTTTTATTTCATCGCATGCTTGCAGGTGAATTTTATGTTAAGTGTTACAGTGGAAGGTTTTTTATTTTTTTAACCAATCAGCTCAGTACTTTGCAGTGTAGCGCATACTTGTCAACCCGCCCTCATTTGGAGATTGTCGCTATTAGCTCTACTTCTACCGCCAAACAGCAAAACGTCTCCCATAGTTTTCAGTTACTAAAAAACCCCTTACCCTACAATATGTTTATTAATTATTTATTACTTTCCTAAGCAATCCCGCCCCAAAACAATTCATTGTTGTGTGTTGTGTGTATTTCATTCCAACTTCCTTGAACACTTTGAGAGGTATGGTAACACTGGGGAGGGATGAGAACAAGATATGCTTAGAAGTTGAGATGCTCGGGCCGGCATACACCTTGTAACTCATGAGAGCTCATTCATGTGCATGGGCGATGCTGGACAAATGTTTGTTTGTTTGTTGTGTTGTTGTAGGGTAATACCACCATGTCCTTGGTAGTAGTTGAGCCACAGCAGGTGAGACCAGACAACTGGCATGACTAATGATCATTAGACATCTTACTTATGTCCGTGACGAGCACATTGCCAGTTATCCCGAAGAGCCGAAGTAATCAATGGCGTGATTAATGGCGTGACTGAAGATAATGGGTCCACTTAAAGGAGGGAGGTACAGGCCCTGGCTCAGGGCTGTGGTGAGATCAGCCTTCATTTCCTAATCATGCCATTAGTACAGAAGTGTCAGCCTTTTTAATCACCTACACCTCGGAGGAGGCCATAATCAGCCCTGCTCTCAGTCATGACGCTCGGAATCGCTTCATAGCAGCGCACATCTCCCCAAAAAGAAAAGTGTTTTTCGTGGAACGTGTTTTGCAGCCAGCAGCCCTCTCTGATTTGATGGAATGAAATTACTCCTTCATTAATGATGTAAATTGGGCGATTATATCCACTGAACATATGGCAAGAATTGACTCACAAAGCTGTTTAAGATGACTTTTCACAACCCAGGGGCTTATTTACAAGGCCCTTGCGCCACTTTTGCGTCATTTTTAACATGGGAAAAGTGACGCAAAAGTGGCGCAAGGGCCTTGTTAATAAGCCCCCCAGTACTTAGGATGTTTGAGTGGAAAAGTGGGTAGCCTTGTTCTCTTTTCGATAGTTGTGCCGCTTCATCATTCAGCAGCATCTCACGCATTACTCTGGCCGCTTGCGGATTTCGGCGGTGTTTTTCAGTAACTGCACAGAATTCTTCCGCCCAGGCCTACCTATAACATAAACAAATGCACAACTGACAAGTCTATTGCCCGACTAATGTTTAGCCTATGGGTGTGAAACATTTTAAGTGTTTCTCTTGCAAACCTGAGTATAAATGGGTCATGCTTGTCTGGACTATGATGCACAGACAGTCCTCTTCCGAGCTCACACTACTGAAATATGAGGGAGACACCGGGATATGGAGGGTAGTGACAAAGAGGAAGATCTGTTTTGAGGGCTAGAGGAGTGGAATGTCAGAGGGACCTGTTAGAAAGTGTCGGGGAGCAACAGGAAAATTCTGCATGGAAAGAGGAACTGAATAACGAACTTTAGTGCATTACAATTAGGGTGAGACAATATGTGAGAATACAAATTCTAGTGATGTAACTTTTCTTACGGAGACATATTGAGGAAGCAGTCTACAGTGACAACAGGCGAATATCAGGAGCCGACACAAGTCCAGGTTGAGTTGAGTTGCTTCTGTAGACTCTATTCTGCCATAACTGCTGGCTAATTCCAGTCAGTGCTACTAGGGAGAAACGTGGTCCAGAGATGTAGTTAAGCTAATGTCTAATAGTTTTGTAGGGTTCAGTTAATTATTTAATTGAGATGTGGATCAATGGCGTGGCTGAGATACAGTCTTGTAGTTTAGTTTAGATGTGTTTAAGTAGCGTAGTTCAGATTCAATCTTGTGGTTTCAATGAGATGTGGTCTTGTGTTTTAGTTCAGCTGTGGTCTGATGGCTTATGGTTCAGTTGAGAGGTGGCCTAATTGTTAATGAGATGTGGTTCCATTGACAAGTCCTCAACTGTGGATCTAGGAAATCTGACTCCTTATACCAGTTTACCCTCTTTAGTAATTTTACTCAAATCGAGTGGCAGTAGCGATTCCCAAGGACTGCACTGGTTGGTATTCCCAATTTTCATACCTTTGTGCACACTCACACAGTTTTGACTGCCAACAAAACCAAATCAATTTGTAATATACTAACTGTAGGGCAGGGCAACACTTATCACATAATTTTTGCAAAACGTCAAAGGAGTCAAAGCTGCAATCACTTGTGATCAGATGGTCATACGCTCAAGCCTATTTCTGTTGGAAACATTGTACTCCAAGCGCTGGATTTTCCAAATATTCTTTATTTTCAAACCAGTTTTCCAATTTTGGACAGAGCCAGCCAATGCGATTCGGCCTAATGAATGGACTTCATCAGGGCAAAGTATTATTTCATATACATTTCCAGTAATTTGCATATCCTTAATTCCAAAATATGTATACTCATTCAGAGTTCTTCGTATGTTGGGCAAAGCAACAACCCCACTTCTTGCTCATATCTTATCGAATTAAGGATATGCAAATTAACGGAATTGTATATGAGATCCAAATTCAAATTAATACATCGGAACAGTACCACTCATAAAAATGTGTTCATGGGAAATGAGACTGTGACCAACCATGCTATGCCTGAAAAATTGAAAATGATTCAATGCTTCTATTTCAGATCGGTAGCAGCAGACGAGAAAAATGGCGAGGTTGCTCCAAGCAGTTAAACTCATCATTGACACCTATAACAGCTACAGTCGCCGAGAAGGTCACAAAGACAAGCTAAACAAGGACGAGTTCAATCTTCTGATCCAGAATGAGTTTGCTGATATTATCGAGGTATGTTTGGAACTAGACTTAGTTACAGATTTGGCTTTGGCCTCAAGCTGACGCCCTGGCACAGTTAAGCACACACAGTCATGAGCATGGAGACAGAGACACATCCCTACAGCTAGGCATGTGTATACTGATGGTGCAGGGCAATGGTTCCTTGAAAGGAGCATAGTACAGGACCAGCTGCTTTGAAGGATGTAGCCGTGGCACAGTTATTGATGAGAAAAACTATCTGTAAAAAGTATGTTTTTCATTTGAATCAGATTTTATACTTCCTTTAACTTTATAGCCTTGGATACTTGTTCATAAAGCTGCATTTAAATGGGAGCTGCAGAGAGGTACCCATATTAAAATAGATCTATTGCACCCTTTTAAAATTCTTACAGGACTCATATTCAAACGCTGAACCACCTAAATGCTATGTTAGAGTAGCCAGAAGACCAAGCAAAAAAAGATCCCTTCCTAGAGACTCCTGTTGTGCTGCAATGCTACATGGTTTCAACCCACATTTTCCTTTGCTTTCACCCTGGCGTCTCACCACTTCCCTGCTGTCTCCCCTCCTCCTACCCATGAAACACCCCTTTTCCTTGCCCATATAATCTCACCCCTTGCCTTTTATCTGTCTAAGATGTCTAAATCTTTCCTGTGTCAATTCCTCCTTTCTGTCCCTCACATCTTGGACCTGTTTCTCTCCTTCCATATATTTGTCACTCTTTCTCTCCTTTGCCTTATCTGTCTTATCCCGATTAGGGCTCTTCTCACTTCTTACACCCCCAATAGAACTCTAAAGTCCTCTAATACTGGTCTTTTAAAGGTCCCTCGCATTCAGAAGACCAGATGCGGTGGAAGGTCCTTTTCCTACATACCCCCAAAACTGTGGAATTCAATGCCTATCGGCTTGAGAACAGAGCCCAGTGAACTTAAATGTAGAAGGTTCCTAAAACACTGGCTCTACTCCAACTAATTCCTCTACCGCATTGATAGATTCGAATAATGCTTACGATCACTGTGCTGGGAAGCCTTTGGGTAGCAACATGCTCTACAAATCCGCATAAGATAAGTCTTACTCTCTCCTGTCCTGTCTCTTCGTCTCCTAGTTTTCTCTCTCTTTCACTTAGTTACTCTTCTTAATTCTCTTCCGCTTGTCTTTCTAGAGGTTCTTTCATCTCTACCTCATACTTCTGCATTACTCTATCTCCCCGCCTTCCCCATGCAAGATTATCTGATTCTGCTTTTTTCATGAATACAATGAACACAATCTTGTTTCTGTTCCATTTTCAATAATGTGTGCAATATCTTCTCTACCTCTTTTGTGCGGGATATCAGGTCATACATTTCCCAATCTGGTTTGTAATTCAACAGGGAACTGACTAGCCGCACAGAATAAATTAACTGATTGGCTAGCTGCAGTCTGTGTGCACACAGCAGAGCTTGCTCTCTGTTTGACAATAGATGGCCTACTGCTCAATCAGAGCCTGGGAGGACCTAACATCCGCATTGCTGCTAGATTCCTGTGAGTACTTGTACTCTCCCTGTCTAGGGAGAAGCTCCTGGACTCCTGGAGAGAAAATCAAAAAGTGCCGGTACTCAGAACCGGTGAGTACCGGCCCTTTTAAAGCACTGGGTGAATGGAGAAAGGGAGACTCATCGCAAGGGCCTCTTAATGTATTTGTACACTAATGCATGGATTATGTGAAGTTGCCAAATTTGATACTGCTTGTGAAACAAATCCTGACATATACACAGGCAAAAGTAGCCAAAAAAGGCAACAAATAATACATTCATGTCAAATTCTGGAGAATACAATATGGCCTTACATTAAGTAAAAATCTTTTCTTTTTTAATTAGAGGCTGGTGTTTAAAATCTTTTTGGAATGGCCAACATTTGCTTGACCTCAACAAAGGACCTTTACAATTGCTCAACTCATTTTGAGTAACCCAACTCATATCACAGAGGTCTCCGTTGCCACGTGAGAGGTTTGAGTAACTTTTCCGATCCAATGTATTCTTCCTGGTCCTTTATTTATGAATGGTGACCTATCATGCCATTTATGGAGTTTTCTTCTTCGAGCAGGGTCCAAGCATAACTCACAATGCATCAATGCTGAGCCAGCTTGTAATAGGGAGAACTTGCAGCTCGTCTATCTAGGTGACATGTCATTCTAGAAAACCTTCAGAATGGATCTGTAGCTGTTATGGAACCCGCACATATAGAATGATAACACTCTAATGAGGCAAAGCAATACTTTACGGTGTATGCTACTGATGAAGAAGTTGGGGGATGTGGAAGAAGCTGTCACATTCTCCTAGTAAAGGCAGGCAGTGTTTCTCTAGCCACACTTTGAGTTTCAGGAGCTACAGAGAACAGTGGAATAGTTTAGGGTTTTAAAACAAATAAACTTCATTCAAAGGGCTGTGAACAACAATATCAAGGATGGTAAAACAAGGTAAGGAAGGGAACAGGCTTCTTTTATTCATGTAACATGGCCGTCAAGAACCAGTATTTTAGAGTTCACATATTTGCATCCGATAGGCCACCGCACAAGTGGACCACAAATAGCGTTCCTACATCTAACATGATGTCTATAGCAGCCCATCTTACCAGTGTCACACAAATTAAGGAGTAGACGAACAATACAAAGAAGGTATCATTATGCTATGCATGGTCCTGGTTTGCGCATGAGCACACCAGAGATTGGTGCACATGATGCAGGCCAGGGCAATAAGTCCCACTACCAAAAGGTGTGTGCAATCGCCTGTAAGTGCATTAACAGAAACACCTGGGGGCATATTTACAAAGGAATGGCAAAGCGTGGTGTTAAGCAAACATTGCTAACACCACACTCCACCATTCTGAAAATGCTGGGATGCGCCGTATTCACAAGAATCAAGCTCACAGAAAAAATTAATAAAAAGGCATGCACAAATGTAATTCGTTTTAATATTATTGGCAAGAATGGAAATTTGTTTGAAATGGGTATCCAGCTCACCACCGGATTATCTGGATTGGGTTAGAGCGGTAAATAGAGTAAACTGCCTAGACCGTAGCTGTCTATTTAAAAAAAGGGCAGGAATATGGGCGGCTTGAGAAGATTGGGTTAATCATTAGATAACAACTTAATAAAGTCCAATGATTATGAAATAAGTAAAACCATAGCAGGAAGGGGTAGTAACTCCCAGGTTGTTTAAAATCCTCTGTTTGCCTGGTTTTAGATGAGACTGGCTTTCAGGAAATCAAGAGATTGTTGGAAGCCTTGAGACAATAAGAATCTCCTCTCCTTCGGAACATTCCCTGAGCCTATACGTCTTAAAAAATTACTTATTTGTGAATGAGGACTAAAGATGAGGTGCACCCCTGCGTTTCCCCTAGCGCTGGTGCTAAATCTAGCTGCCTAGCGCCAGCGTAGGCACCCTTGCACCATAGTGCAAGGGTGTCTGCATTGCAGGGAATGATTGTTTATGTGCAGGAAGGTGTCCCTTCCTGCACATAAACAATCCAGAATAGCGAATTGTAACTTCTATGTGTACTGCATTGTGCAGCACACATAGAAGTTGCAAATCATAATTTTTTTTAAATGATTGTTTATGTGCAGGAAGGGACACCTTCCTGCATATGAACAATCAGTCATGGCGATTAGCTGTTTCTATGTGTGCTGCACAATGCAGCGCACATAGAAACAGCAAAAACGAGGAGAAATTAAACATTTTTCCTCTTTTCGCCATGTTAGGACCAGGGCCGTATTACTTAAGGTGCCCCGGGGGTGCAACGGGCATTTGCGCCCGCTTTGCGTTCCCCGGGGCACTTTGGTATTATAGAAGGGGCGCAGATGCTTGCGTGTCCCCTTCTATAATACCGATAGAGCTGGTGTACTTAAAGCGCCAGCGCTATCAACAGAGGGTGTTCCCTCATTTGCATAGGGCCGTGCCTTATGCAAATGAGGGAATTCCTTTGACTCTGCGCCCGCGCCATATTACAGACGCGGGCGCAGAGTCAAAGAAGCCCTCAGAAGGCGCACTTACAGTGCGCCATTTAAAAGGTGGCGCACTGTCTGTGCGCCCTCTGAGAGCAGCCCTTTGCAGAGGGTAACGGGGGTCCCATGGACCCCCCAGACTTCCCCATGCAGGCTGGTGCAGTCACTGACTGCACCCGCCTGCAAGAGGATCTCTGATCACCCTTTGAAAGTGCAGGCGGGTGCCGCCTGCACTGTGAAAACATGGAGCAGCTGCTCCGTGTTTTCACATGAATGTGCTGCCCCCAGAGCAGCGCAAGTTCGCGGCTGCCCCCAGGGCAGCGCATTCACCATAATGGGGCGAATCGGCATTGTTTGCGTCCGGCGCACCTTTTCAAAGGTGCGCTGGGCGCAAACAATGCCAATACGTAATATGGCCACAGGTTTTCCCTGGTCTTAATTTTGGCGCTGCGGCCTATTTACACTACCCTTGTAAATAGAGGGCAGCATCAAAATCAATGGGTGTTGCAGCGGAACTCCCACCACAACATCCATTGTCCGCTCTTTTCCTTGCAAATTGCAGCGGGAAAGGGGGACTTATTTACAAAGCAGGATTAAGCCACGTTAAGTGGCTTAACGCTGCCTTGTAAATAAGGAGAATGGTTTATTGTCACAGGAACGTCAGAAAAAGTGACGTTCCTTTGGCGATAAGGGCTTGTAAATATGCCCCCTGGTGTGTGCATGGTAGAGTGGATAGCACAGAGATGCACAGTAGTGGTTTATTGGCTCCTCCAAGTTAGTATGCAGGTGCTTCCCCAGCCTGGAAGGGGGCCTTGGTAGTACCCTACAGGATTCTTCTCAAGGAGCAAGGTGCTTCTGTTCATGCCCTTACATAGCAAACCCTGCTCTACCCTAGGGCAGCGGTTCTTAACCTGTAGTTGGTGAACCCCTGAGGGTCCACATTCCATACTCAGGGTGTCAGTGTTAGAAAATTAAATAATAGTAGCAGATTCATAGTATGTATATAAATAAAGAAGCAAAATTGAAAATGGTAAAATGTTCTGGAAATGTGAATCTGAAATTGGAGGCTAAAAATAAGTTGGTATCCTCAGACTGATTTGTGGGAGCACTCCAAGTGCATCAAACAGACTACAGCATGGACAGTGGATGGCATCAACTGAATTTAGAAGACTCCAGCCTCCTCATTAAAATCAAAATTGTAATTTTTTATATTTGTTTGTGAATTAAATAAAATAAGTCATCATTTGTGTATTAGTCTGACGAATGCTTGTTTCTGTATTTTTGTGTACTGTTTTGCTGTTCAAATCATCAAAGTTGCTTAGGCTGGGGTCCCCCAACTCTCAGTGGTGATTCAATAATGATTCAGTGGGGGTCCCCGGATTCCAGTAATGATTAAGTAGTTCCACAGGAGTCAAAAGGTTAAAAGCACTGTTTTAGGTCCCTACATATAATTTGTGTGGAGCGGTATCTTAAAGGGAGATATGGGCCTGCCATATTCTAATTATTCCCCATTGTTGGAACACACCTGGCCAAATCAAATGGGTTTCTGTGCACATTTTCTGACTTCTTTCAGCAAACTAAAAATCTATGTAGAAACAGTCCCTGAATCGGGAATTGCATTCGGTATTGGCCCTGACAATTCAAGTGCAGGTCCAGCACGTTAGTCCCAATTCTGGGCCCAACATTATATGTAATGACACTAACAAAGGGGACCGGAAATGGAGTTACCTGTTCCAATCACCTAAAAAGCATGGCCCCATGCTGTGTAAATGGACGGATGATGTAGCCTAGGGCGTCCTTCCATTGTGCTTTTCATCCTTGGCAGGCTGTAGCAGATCACAAACGTTTGTTGATTTGCTCAGTGATCCATTTACCAGAACAGAAAAAAAATGGTTCAGCCCACCCCTACTACTGAGTGTAGAATTCTGACTCCTTACGTTGCCCCTGTCCAAACGCCCACCTCGGTCGCTTGCCCCAGTGTTTCCTTATTTGCATGGGCCATGCCCACGTTCAAATGAGAGCATCAGTCTGCCCGTGCAAATGGTCTATTTTACTGATGCAAAAAAAGTCCTCTGGCAGTGGCCTCACCCTGGAAGCGGTGAACGTTTACCATGTCCCCGCGTGCCATTTGAGGGAGACTCAGCAGACTGTATCCTCATTCGCCTTTGCGGGTGGGTCAAATGCAGGCTTCTGCCCTGGCCTGCACACACATTTAGGTCCAAGTCCTGAGATGCCCGGTAACCGCAGGAGGAGATACCCAATCTGGAGTTACTACCTCTTTCGCGTTACTATTAGCCAAATGAAGCTTCAAAATGATTCAAAACAGGCATGTGCAAACATTAAAGAGATCATAAAACCGGATGTGTAAAGCATCCAGGGCCGGACTGGCCGCAGCGGGCACCGGGCGTTTCCCCGGTGGGCTCTAATACATGCCGTAAAACGAGAACTTGCTATTTTGATTCACCGAGTCCTAGATCACAGCTATTACCAATCGCAAGCTGTACGAGCAACAAGAAAGCGATCAATATTAAAGTGCAGGAATCACTGTTTTAAAGTGCAATATGCAAAGAAAACAACAACAAAGCGATCAATTTTAAATAAAGTGCATGAATCACTGTTTTAATATGCAAAGAAAACTCCAATAAAACCAAACATGTCCAACTCATTGGGTAACATTTAGAGACACAAATATCACTCCTTTCAACAACTCAATAGCAGCAACTTCAGTGAAAAGGGGCAACATTAGCAAGCTGTTACAAGGTATATTTTTTGAATATTCCTTCAAAAATGCAAAGGTGAGGTGACGAATGAATGTCAGGTGGTGGTGAAAATCTTCATAGCCTTGTCACCTAGGAATGTGTCCTAGCAGTCCCGCTAGATGACTGACTTTCAGTCAAAATTCAATCATATAATCCTGTTTGCCTGGGGAACCGGTTTCGAATGCATGCTGGGCTTGGTTATGGAAGGCTTTCCACTTAAAGCCAGAATTGTTCAATGTGACAGTCATGTCACCCAGCCCTGTTATGGTATTCTATTTATATACAAACTACACAGAATGGAAATGTGGCAGCTATGACCTGTGGAGAAGCTACTTTGTCAAAGTGAACTATGGACTGGACTAAAAATTAAGCCAGCTACTGCCACAGTACCACTGCGTAAGGCATTTGGGCAAGTCCTGTGCCAAGTACCCATTTGGCACAGTTTTGCCCTTCAGCTGTGTCCCACGCCTGTTGACTAGTACACCTCCATCTTTTTCCATTAATTTGTGAATTTAGATGCTGATTGGTGGATCCCGAAAACCTTTTGGGCACTAGAGCGCTATATCGGTGCCCACATAATTGCATACAGAAACTCATTGCAGTAGCCGTGTGCCCACATTTTTAATTTTGCTGGTAGGGGCAGGAGGGCATTAAACCAGAGACTTTCTAAATATCCTCCAAGAATCAGATCCCTATCTGCAATCTAGCAGATCCCTATCGGCAATCTAATGCACAGCCAGATTTAGCACACACAACCTTGGAGGACAGGAGAGGTTTGAAACCCTCCGCTAATCAGTACAACAAATTATTCCACTCTGTCTGGAAGTCTTTGTGTCGATCCACCAGAACTCAGAAAAAGCCTCACCATGGTCATGAGGTCCCACAGCCTCTGGTACTATTCTGCTGTAGAAGTAGGAATCTTCTTCGTCCACTCTGGTGCAGGTGTTATGTCCAGGGCCGGCTTTAGCGTTGGTGGCCCTCAGTGTGACAATCTTTTTTGGCGCCCACCTATGACTTCCTACTCAGATTACCTCACTATCACCAAGGCAAAAGTTCCACGCATCTCTCCATAGCCCCTCTTTGAAATACGTTTAATTTGTTTTAAAGTGCTTGTAAAGGCTGGCTTTACTATTCCACTCAGATATCCACATAAAAGCTTTGGGGCATATTAGCAAGACCCACGTTAAAATTATCGCCGTTTAGCGGCAGGAAACTGCCGCTAAAACGGCGATAATGGGCTTGCTAATATGCGTTATGGAATTCCAATAGAAGCCCAGGTTAGATGTCCTGCACATCTAACATGGGCTTCTATTGGAATTCTATAACGCATATTAGCAAGCCCATTATCGCCGTTTTAGCGGCAGTTTCCTGCCGCTAAAACGGCGATAATTTTAACGTGGGTCTTGCTAATATGCCCCTTTGTTCTTTACATCAGGCATATTAACCCTCTGCAGTACTTTACGGCGAGTCAAAACTGCCACTAGACACAACTCGATCTCTCTCTAGAAGGAACATTAATCACAAGAGCCATTATGACATTTTTATTGCTGCCTGAAAGATGGGCGCACAAGGAACTCTGCAGCAGGTGCTTTTAAATTGTACGTTATTGATGAGCACAGCACCCCCCTGAGGTCAGTGCCCCCCTTTCTGGTCAGCGCCCAGTGCGGCCGCACCGGTCGCGCTGCCCTAAAGCCGGCCCTGGTTATGTCTGCAGCCTCTAGAGAGTTTCTCATAAGAAAGAATGGGGGGCTGGGTTAGCCTACTCAAGTGTAGGGACTCACCCTAAACGTCAAGGGTTGGGAGACACGTGGAAAGAGGCAGGGCGTAAAAACCCGCGCATTTCGCTCTAAGATTTCAGGATCTTGGACTGTAATAGAAGAGCGACTAGGCAGGTAAGAGTGGGAGTGCAGTGCCATGCAGTGTAGTGCAGTGTGGATGTTTAGTATTCTCATCTATATTTATAGTCATATTTTTAATGTTAATGTTTCCGGTGAAAACACTTAGAGGTTGCCAACTATTGTACATCTGAACACAAACAAGGTGGCTCATACAGAGATCTCCTGCAAGCTAGGGTGTAGCTCTCCCGTTGGTCTCTCCCCTTCTTAATCACTGCAGACAGTAAAATAAAAAATAAAAAATGTTATTAAAAACACAGACGGACAGGGTAGGGCTGGGCGATGCCCAGGAAAGGTTTTATAATTAATCCTCGACTGATGCAGTTTTGGGAGGGGTGATTCCTGTGCAGGAGGCACCACTATTTCAAAGTCGGAACAATTACCAGAACTAAATGCTCAGAATCACACACCGAAAGGGAGTGTACAGACTTGGAACATACCAAATGATAGTACTGTGGAAACAGCCGCCACAAGGAGGAACTAGGACACAACTTTGTCAAACGTTTATTACTTTGTACATGCACACAAAGAACTCTACAGAGGCTTGGATACTGGGGCATATTGCTCAGAGAACCAAATTAAATGTTTTTGGGCTACGACATTTGAAAAACACTCACTCCGATGTACTAAACGCACTATGTAGATCGTTCATTGCGGTGCCATGGTCCTCACACTGATGGCAACTCTGTCAGACTTTACACATTCAGGGGGATATTCTCAAGAACGTGTGTTATTTATCTCCAAATTCACTTAACGCAACTTCTCACATCGCAGTCTATCACGGGAAAATAACACCGTGTGAACGCAGTATTCCCAACCCGGCGGCACCATGCAATAGTCCCACGATAACGCGACAAATGCCCACGTTAAAAGTAACGCGACGCCGAAAAAATGCGAAAAACGAACGCCAAAAAAGTTGCGATGTCCCAAATCGCGAAATAAATTCAGCGATAACCAGCGACAGGCCTGCGATTCCCACGCGACAGGCGGGAAAATGCACTATAAAAGCAGAGAAAAGAAAAGAGAAAAAAAAATGTAACTGCGTAGCACCATGGACGCACCCGGACCGAGTGCAGAGGACAACGCGAACCCCACAAGCCCCACAGACGACCAGCCAGGAACCCCGGGGCCGGGGAAGGGCAAGGAGAAGAGGAAGACGGGGTTCAGTCCGCAGGAAAACCGGATCATCGTCACGGAGGTGACACAACACTACCAACAACTGTTCGTCACCTCCACTGTGTCATCGGCAACACAAACGGAAATATGGCAGCACATCGTGAACAACGTGAATGCAGTCGGAGTGTCGAGGAGGACAATGGAAAAGGTCAAGAGGCGCTGGAATGATGTGAAGGGCAAAACCAAGAAGAAACTCGATGCCAACATGAAAGCAGCAACGCAGATTGGAGGTGGGGGACCAGCGGCACACCAGGAGCCGGATGACAATGAGAAAATGGTGGCCACAGTCATCAGTCGGGATACGGTGCCAGGAGTCGGGGATCGGGACACTGCTCAACATGAGCTGACACAACATCAACAGAGTGAGTACCGACCAGGGACTGGGGGGACGGGGGGAGATGGGCACAATGGCACACATGCACAATTAAATTGAGCACACTGCACACCCACAATGACTCTGGATCATGTCCCTGATCCCCGTGTCACACTGCAGCACACATACAGAAACTCAGGGAATGCGTGTTGAAATGAATTTATTTGCACATGCTGTGCCTGTGGTCATTTTGTACTGTCTCATGATTGCCAAGGACTGCCACAATGTGACGTCCTCATGTGAAGAAATTGTCAGTGATGTTGTTCCTACAGGCTATTCCTGCTGCAGCTGCAGTGGGGTGTGGTCCACCTGCCTCATCTTCCTCATCATCGTCCGGTGCATGTGGCACTCGTAACCATGGGGCATTGGTGCGTACACATATGTTGTGCAACACACAACATGCAATGATCATCTTGCACACGATGACTGGGCTGTACAGGAGCCTCCCACCTGTGATGTCCAGGCACCTGAAACGTGACTTCAACACGCCAAATGTGCGTTCCACGATGCCCCTGGTGAATTTGTGGGCCGCATTGTACTGCCTCTGGGCCTGTGTGTTCGTGGCTCGGAGGGGTGTCATCATCCAAGGGCAGAGTGCATATCCTTGATCACCTGTGACAGTGCAGAGAGACTTGAGTCAATAGTTGGTTCTGCATGATGTGTTGGCAGGCTCACTAGTTGATTGGCGTGTGATATGTGTGTCATAGTGAATCCTGTGTGACATGTACTGCTTGTAACAAATGAGCGCCATCAATGTGTAGTACGTAGCCTCACTGCTGCTCCTCCCTCCCCCGTGCCTAATTACTTGTGTGCGCTGCGCGGTTGTATCACTTGCACTCCTACGCCACACCATTGTCATGCCTGTCTGCGCATGTCCACAAGCCTGACAACGACACTGTGATGTTGTGCGTTGAAGGTGGGCGGCCACGTGTGTGTAGGCCTATGGTAAGGATAGGGCGGACACAGATGTAGAGTTCATGGCTGGCTGAACTTGCGATGCGGTCGAGGCAAGACATTTGGCTCATGCTGCGGCATTAGCGATACACACACAACAGTTGGCATGTATGATCCCGGACCCCGAGCGGGCTTGCGCTCATTCATTCATCCCTTCGGCCGAGCCCGCACTCCAGGGGCATGTTACATTGCAACTTTGTCCATTGCGGGATGGGTGGCGCCGACACTACAACAGAGACACACGCATTAGGTACTTCATTGGAAAGCCCAACACTTAACCACGCCCAGAGCCCCGGGGTGATCATCCACACCCCTACGCTGGACTGTCGTACGCCAGCCCACTCCGGCAACGCCTACAGGGGGGTACGACACAGCTACATGTCCCAGGTCTCATTCACTGCCTGAGGTGACATGGTTGCGTCCGCTGTACACCGCACAATGCAATGTGGTAGGGCCCGGGGCCCTCATGCATACAGAATGACCACACGGACACACTTAGATAGTTCGTGGAACTGGCTACGGGCACGTGCACCCAGCCCCATTTATTGCCAGGGTCACATGTCCAGTGACGCCTGTGCTGGATGGGTGTGGGGTGAGTGTGAGCCACCCCTCAAGGAGTGTTTGGTGCTGGCAACAACTACAACAGTGATCAGACAATCAGAAGTTCACAGTTCAAACAGCAAGGGTCCATGATTTGAGCTGCACGGAGTTGGTGGCCCCGGATGCACAGCGGCCGGCACATGGGACACCGCCACGGGACGGTGACTACCGCTGCACTGAGGTAGGGCCACGAGAGCTGAGCGGGTCCTCGTCGATGTCCAAGGTGAATGTCACAGAGGGTTTTGGGGGACAGTGGAAGGTGATCTTCCAGGGCATGATACAGAGGGCAGTACCAAGCAGACACAGGCAATATGGGGGAGATGAATGCTACAGACTCATTTTTGACACCAAGTCAGTATCAGCTACATGATGATGAAGACAACCCCCAGGCCATAGACTCAGACGCCACCAAAGTTCAACCAGAGAGTGTCCATGAATTTCGGGGCACGGAGTCAGTGGCACCAGAGCTGAAAGGGGATGCAGTCTGCAATGAGCCCTGTACAATGGTATAAACTCTGCCATAAATAAATCAAGACTCAGTTCCAAATCTGTGACCTACTTGACCGTAGTGTAGGCCGGAGGCAGCGGTCAGCAGGGGCACCCAGCCACGTGTCCTTGGCTTGCGATGCACAGAGTTAGTGGCACCAGAGCAGTTGTTGGTAGTGTTCGGTCACCTCCGTAACGAGGATCCTTTTTTCATCCGGACTGAACCACGTCTTCCTCTTACTCCTCTCCTTGCGTACAATGATATGGACTCGGCCATTGCACAATCAAGACTCAGTTCCAAATGTGTGACCTACTTGACCGCAGTGTAGGCCGGAGGCAGCGGTCAGCGCTGGCCAACCGCTGTTCACGCAGCTCCTCCTGGTACTCTCACACACAACGTTGGAATGCCATGTGGCGATGATTTGTGGTTGACGGAGGTAGAAGCACCAGAGCTGAGCGTGTGTGCAGCCTGCGATGATGCTGTGCCCTGCCTGGTCCGGACTGGATTGGATTGGTGTGAGGCCTGCTGGACCGCAGTGTAGGCAGTACACAGGTGACCCCGTGGTGCTGGGCCGCAGTGTAGGCCGAAGGCAGTAGTCAGCAAGGGCCCACAGACACGTGTCGTTGGGATGCTATGCACAGAGTTGGTGGCACCACATCGAAGGGAGTACGGTGATATAAAATCTGCCATAAACGTATGTACTCTGCCATTGTATAATCAAGACTCAGTTCCAAATGTGTGACCTACAGGACCGCAGTGTAGGCCGGAGGCAGCGGTGGAGTACGTCAATGAGAAAGGAGTACTGGGGGCCTGTGTTGCGGAGGCCGTGATGGTCTGAGGAGGCTGCCATGGTCGCGGGCCCCGGGCTTGGAGCTTGCACCGGCACGTGGTGGGCCCTCTTTGACACACGCCGGTGTCGGCAGGTGAGCAGTGAGGCCTGGGTGCGCTGGGGCGGGCAAGATGGGTCTTGGGACCAGCGGCCTGGGGTGCAGCAGGCACACAGGACCGCAGGCACCGCCGCTCACGGCGTCGGCCTCGTGTCGGGGTGAGAGGCGCCGCCCTGGCAGACACGTTGGCCATTCTGGAAGAGAACCACGCCCAGAGTAACAGGCTTTTTATTCACACCCCTACACTGGCCTGGCGTACGCCGGGCCAGCCCACTCCGCTCACGCTTACAGGGGGGACGTAACAAGCTACATTTCCGCATTCTTCCCCACTGGCTGCGGTAACATGGTTGCGTCCACTGTCCAGTACATTGCAGACACCAGCAGTGTATGTCGACATGAAAATGTCTGTGGTCTGCATACTCAGGTCTGTCCAGCACATCCACGCCACACTTGGCGTTGTGTACATTCACATTCATGGGTCACTTGCCTCCTTCGCACATGCCTGGTTCCCACCTCTCCCCACATTCTGCTATTGTGTGGCTGAGGTGCCATGCCGTTGATGGCTTGTGTACATGGCTAGCCCAGGTTGCCACAGTAAGTTGTGTTGTCGTGTCTGGAATGTGGGGATGTTGGTTGTCATGTTGTATGTGATTTTGTGACGTGTGCATTCCCAGAGTTGTGAGTTGTATGTTGGTGGAGTTGAGGTGTGTGGTGTGTTCAGTTGTTACTTACCGACGAGCAGTGCATTTCCATAGGTGCCATCCTGAAAGCGCTGGTTGATGATGGACTGTCGGAAGATGAAGGAATCATGCACACTGCCTGGGTAGTTGGCGACGACATTGGTGAAGAGTCCCCGGTGGTCCACTATTGCCTGCACATTGATGGAATGCATGTGTTTCCTGTTGCGGTAATTGTGTGCAGTGGCAGCAGGGGGCACGAGGAGTACATGTGTGCAGTCGATTGCCCCCAACATGTGCGGGAAGCCAGCTATGGCGTAGAAGCCTTGCTTGATCTCCAGCTGTTCCTGCACAGTGTGTGAGAAGTAAAGTTGCTGGGGTACCAAGCTGATGATAGCATCCAAGACAGGTGTGAGGAACTTTGACAGGGCTGGCTGTGAGACTCCTCCGACTATGGCAGTTGTTGGTTGGAAGGTCCCAGAGGCCAACAGGTGCAGCGCGGCCAGCAACTTTGTCTGCGGAGGGATGTTGGTTCTCCGCTGTGTTGGTACCATCAGCCTGTGGGCAATGAGGGTCAGGATGCGGAGGATGGTTGTCCTTTTGAGCCTGTAGTGGGCAATGACTTCCCCTGGCGTTAAGCCTCCGAGGCTGGTGCGTTTTCAGAAGGTCCTGTGTCTTTGTCTGCGCTGCCTCTGTGGTAGTCTGGGGGGGGTTCTGGGGGAGGTGGGGGTCCTGGCGGTGGTGGCAGTGGATGTTGTGGCCCTCTTGGGGCTCCGAGCTGCATGATCAGTAGCTCCATGGCATCTGTTGTTCTTCTGGTGTGGCTGTGGGCTGGGCTCCCTTTTATGGTGCAGGTTGTCGTCCGACTTAGCACCAGGTAGGAGCAGGTGTTAATTCCATGCTGCTAACGCGCCTTATCGCATGTTTTTGGATCTTATCGCCAATCTGGCTGGTCGTTGAGACTGTTGCGGAGTGGTGTTTTCGCGGGTTTTTGCACGGGAACGCCTACTCTGCATCTCATTAGCGTTAGTTGACGGTGTCATCCGTGGCGATGTTTTTTGCGGCTGCTATCGCAGGAAAACTGGTAATATCGGCTGTTAGCACCTGCTTGTGAATGGTGCGATGCATTTATCGCCACTTTGGCTGCGATAAAGTGCCGCTAACTCGGCGATAAGTCCTTGAGAATATGCCCCTCAATGTGGACAGATTCATTCCCCATTGCTTGTGGTATCCACACACACACGCACATTAGAGGGGAGGGGTTTTAAAAAGGCTCCTCTCCTCAAACAAAAATCAAACGTACTTTCAGCCCCCCTTACTGTGAGAACATGCCATATTGTCTAGGCAATCATATTCTTGAGGAAGGGTTTTGAGGTATAAACCTATCTTTGGAACTGTGGGGTTAAGTGTCCAAAATATGGCACAGGTGTTGGGACTAACAGCTAATGGGCAAACACAAATGGACCCTATTGATCTGGTAAATCTAGAATAATGTGAGGCTAGGGTATTATCCATCTTATGACCCCCCCTCAATCCAGAAAGTAAGGTGGTGAAACTTGGCATGTTGTATTGTGCATTGCGTATGGTGAATTTCATGAAGACCCATGTCAGGTTTGGGATTTTCAACCAGTCCTTGATGTTTAGCGTACATTGCTTGAATTTCTGGTATTGCAGTTATACAATCTCTATTATTAGTGCAGGGCTGCAAGTACCACAATACAGTGGCCTAGTCGCCAATGTAAATTCAGTCGCCAAGTATCTTAATGACACCCATGGGGACTTCACAAGTGATTCCTGGCAGATGTAAGGCCATTTATATGCGTGGAGACATTCGCCACGAGTGTGGCGCTCCTCACACCAGTAAATCCCACTAAAGAGCTGGGACAGTGGGCGTTCCAAGGCAAGGTTACCCTTGGAAGTGTGTGAATATCAACAAATGTGGACATTTGTCAGCATTCATTCACTGACTTCTTTCCCTCCCTTTTCCACCCTAGAAGGAGTTGGATTTTTACTCCCAACAAGAGCTGGCATATATTATTTTGCAGGGTGAAAAGGCGACTGGATTACTCCCAGATTCAGTGGGGATGTAGGAAAATGTCCTTCTTCAGGCGGAAAATATTTTCCACATACAGAAAAAAGGAAAAAAAGTTTGAGTTTAAGCAAGGGATATTGGGCCAGATGTATGACCATTTCGTTTTGCGGGTCGCAAATTGCGATTTTTTGTGACTCGCAAAACGAAATGTACTAATGTGTCTCAGACACATTGGGCAATTCCCTATGGGGTCGCAAATGACCTGCCTCATCAATATTCATGAGGCAGGTCGCAATCTGCGACCCATTGGGAATGGGCTACAATAACAGGGATGGTGGCCTGCTGGGGACAGCAGACCACCTTGTCTGCATTTGCTTTTTAAATAAAGCAACTTTTTCTTTCCAAATACAGCCCATTTTCCTTAAAGGAAAATGGGATGCGTTAAAAGAAAAAAATGAAAAGTTTTCTTTTCATTAGGTTTTGCCTGCACAGCGCTTGCGCTGTGCTTTTGAAATGTTTTGTTTTTAATATAAACATAAAAGGGGCTTACATTCTCCTCTCTTTCCTGGCTTTTCATTGGTTCCTGTGCATGCCACTTACTTTTCCTCAATTT
Organism: Calotriton arnoldi; assembly: GCA_963921515.1. Classification (NCBI taxonomy): domain Eukaryota; kingdom Metazoa; phylum Chordata; class Amphibia; order Caudata; family Salamandridae; genus Calotriton; species Calotriton arnoldi. The sequence goes on from CAWUFW010005624.1 coordinate 586,902, forward strand.
CTATTGGCTGTAGCATATTTCCCTGCATTTACCAATGCTTGTTCCTCATCTGCTTCTCCTATCAGTTTCCCGTAGCTGAAATACTGTTAACATCCACTTTGGTGGAACAATTTTTTAATAAAGTTTTGCCTCTTTTTACTTTTCCGTCTTGCAGCAGATTTACATAGCAATTTATGGAGAGATTAAGGGCCAGATGTATCAAAGGGTTTTGCCCATTCTGTGTCTATGGGGAAATGTGTTGATACATATGGCCCTAAGTGATTTGCCCAGAATCACAGGATGCTGCACCACGGATACTTGAACCGGGATCCCCGGCTCTCAAGTCAGCAGCTCTGGCTGATGCACCACATCCTCTCCACTCCCTTGTTACTTGTCACGGAGCTCTTTCCTTCGTCCCGGACGATGATTGATAAAAACAACTTTTTATTCATCACATAGCAGAAACCAATGCATTGCCAATGCTTGTTTGCAAATTTTTAAACAGCGTTTTAAAAGTCTCTTCTCAGAATCGTGACGCCATGTACAACCCACCCGCATTGGGCCTCACGGCGAATACCCTGACTCTTGGTGGCATTACAGACCATCGATCACTGTGCAATGAGAGCCACATCTCCTCGTCTGGTTTCTTCCCAGCATGGCTTGCAAAAGCTGTTCCAGGAGTAAACCCCGGCCATACCATGTGGGTGCTCTTGCAGCTGCCAATGAATCAGATATAATTCCCCTTTGACAAGCTAAGATGAGAAACTGGAGCTTTAAAGCATGAGATCTTTCCTCATTAGTTGGCTGCAGCATTACAGTCATTTTCTGTAACTGTTCTTACAAAAAGAAGAAACTTTGCTGCGAGTAACTTAATTTGCACAAATGTGATTTGCTGCAGCGTGATTCTCTATGGCTCACGCAAGCTTCATTTTTCACCTATTTGATTAAAAAGATCAAATAATGGGGGTTTTCTTCCTCCCGCGGAGGTTCTCTCATCATAGGACTGCAGCTGAGTTAATTTATTCTTTCATACTCAACTTTCTGCTCTGCCTTATACGTTACGGACAATGGCGTCATACGTATACTTTGGGCACCATACTAGTACTCTTTGGGCGCTATGATTTCAGCATTTGGGCTCCAAGCATGGCCAGAGATGAGCCAATGCAGAGATGTCCCCAGGTATGTTAAGGCAGCACTTCACTGCATTCCATGCCTCTGGAAGTGCGGCAACTAAGTGCACAGCCATATCGAGGAGGTGCTTGCACTTCAGTGACAGGTTTGTGACAGAGTAGGCATTAAAATAGAGGAATTAACTTTAATCCAAAGCCACACCAAGGTGAGCTCTTGTACTGCAAAGCCATGATTATGCTGCGATGCACCAATACATACTAGGATAATCTCACTGCAAAGCATCTCCAGGTGCCAGAGTGTGCGCTCTACACCCATTTGATGCAACAAGATATAGCTTGAACACAGCTAAGCCAGTCTTCGAGTGTGTAAGACAGACAATACTGGCTCAACGGTGACAAGATGAGAATAAAATCTCTCAATGCAAAACCATCTTCAAAAGAGTCAATTTCCTCATTGTAAGACTCATGTCTTTGACAGCTCAGATCTAGTAAGCAAAACTTATACCCTGGAGAGATTAAGTTAAGGTTAAGTTTGGGGAGAGGATGTAGCCTTACGGCTAGACCGGTCGACCTCGAAGCTGGGGAACTGGGTTCGAGTCTCGGCATCGACGCTCAACAGCCTGTGATTCTGGGCAAATCACTTAATCTTCCTGTGCCTAGCAAAAATGAATGTGCCCATCTGTAACGAAAGTGGTGCTCAGGTAAAGCGCTCTGATATCTTCGGGTCTAGCTCGCGCTATATAAAACTAAAAAAAAAAAAGTGTTTTGCCCAGAATCAAAGGATGTGGCACCGCAGACACTCGAACCGGGATCCCCAGCTCTCGAGTCAGAAGTTCTGACTGCTGCACCATATTTCTCTCCACTCCCATGATACTTGCCAGGGAGCTCTTTCCTTCGTCCCAGACGGTGATTGATTAAAACAGCTCATTATTCATCACAGGCGAAACTGATCCCTTACCAATGCTTGTTTTTCATGCACAGGCAGTGGTCCGTGGGAAAGCAGTCCCCTCTGGACCCCTCCCCGTTCGCGACTGGCTTACCACCATTTTTAAATTTGTGGTAACTGCAATTGTTTTGCGACCGCATTTGGGGTCGAAAAACAATAATACATCCCACTGCGACTCGCTATTAGGAAGGGACGCCCTTGGCATGACCCTTCCTAATAGCTACTCGCAAACCCTATTTTGCGAGTCGGTAATTGGTTACCGACTTGCAAAATAGGGTTTGTACATGGCTTATGACACTAATCCAGCCTGTCTATGCGGTTATAAACTACCTCTAGCCCAAAAGATCAAGTCACGCCACTCTATACATAAGACACCTCATTTTAGTTCCCACAATCATGCCAAACTTGTAGCAAGGCCTCCAAACAAGAATATCAGTAAAAAATATTTCATGAATAAGGACAGACAAATGATTAAGGACTTTCAGTTCCTTAGTACAAATTGTCGCTCTCTCCCCAAACACAAATGTGACATTTTTGACTTATTAACCAGTGAGCAACCTGACGCTTTTTTCCTAACCGAAACCTGGCTTAATGAAAGCTCTGATCCAGACGTTGTTGCCGCCCTACCATCTAATTACACCATTGTCCGGAAAGATAGAGGCAATCAAGTAGGCGGCGGAATAGCTATCATTTTTAAAAACAACTATCAATGCAAACTGGTCAACCTACCATTTGAGAACTGCGAGGCAGCGCTTTTCAAGTTGTCTTTGACCCCTCATGTCACTTTCTCTGGCATTCTCGCTTACCGTCCTCCGGGGTCTACGATCTCCTGGGCAGCATCCTTCCCTGAACTTATTGCCCCATTTCTGATGAATACTTCTAACTTCTCTATCCTAGGCGACCTAAACTTACATTTAGATGATTCAGCATGTAAAACCAGCGTAAATTTTATATCAGACATGGAAGCTTTTAATATTCACCTTCACAACTCTGGTCCCACGCACAGAGGTGGTCACTTATTGGACCCTTTTTTTTTGCAAACTTACCTAACCTGCACTGTTCCCCGGCACTTCCGTTATGTTGGTCTGACCACTACATCATTAAATTTAGCGTAAGATCCCCAGAGTATTCCGGTTCTCCTGTTCCCACTCAGAAGACCTCAGCTAGGAACTGGAAAAAACTGAACATCACCGTCTTAAATGAACTTCTACACTCTCATCTACCGGTTTCTAAACATACGGTGGACACACTTGCCGTTTCAGTGCAAGACTGGCTTCTGAATGCCATTGACACCTGCCTCCCTGTTTCCCTAAAAAGAAATTTTAATCATCGTATCCCGGCACCGTGGTTCAATGAAGAATTAAAAACTGAAAAAGCCAAATGTAAGGTTTTGGAAAGGAAATGGAGAAGGGACTACGCCTTAGAATCTAAAAATATCTACAAAAAAGCAACTAAAGCCTATCACAAGCTATGCAAATCAGCTCGTGCAAATGATGTATCTTCCACCATTACTAATGCTTTGAACTCTTCGAAAACTCTATTTAATATGGTGAAAGAGTTGGCAGGATCAAAAATTCAATCCAGACCTCCCCCACTAAATAAAAAACAATGCGACGAGCTGGCCAACTTTTTTGTGCAAAAAGTTGAGGATATCTACTCGGAAGTAGCCAATAAACATACTGATGGCCTCCCCCTAAAGCAACATGATACCCTTTCTCAATGTACACCCACCCCGACCCCAAGGGCATTGATCCTTTCCAATCAGACTCCTATGATCACACCATCTCCAAACTGTTTGCACTCATGGCACCTCCTCAACCTCGATTCTTTTAACAAACTTTTACATAGCATCAAATCTGGGTCACCTAGGGACCCTTTAATTATCTCGGTGCTCCAACAATTAGAGTCGTCATCCCTGCAAACCATCATGGATCTTCTGAATCTCTCATTACAAGAAGCACTAGTTCCATCTGATTGGAAACACGCCATGGTGCTCCCTCTTCTAGAAAAGGCCAACGCAGATCCTGCTGTGCTATCGAACTATCGACCCATTTCATTACTACCGGCCTTCTCTAAGATCCTTGAGAAGCACATTCACTCCCATCTCTCCTTCTTTGTTGAATCTCAAGGCTTACTTCACTCATCGCAATCAGGCTTCAGAGCTGGTTTCTCTACTGAAACTACACTATTGGGAGTCACGGAAAGACTACGGCAACATCTGGATGCTGGAGAGACAGCTGCCCTTATCCTATTGGATTTAAGCGCGGCATTTGATACCGTGTCTCATTCCATCCTTGCAAATACTCTGAGATCATTAGGCATTTGCGGTCCGGCTCTTAAATGGCTAATTTCATTTCTGGCCAACCGTACCTTCCAAGTCTTTTCTGAAGAGGCCAGCTCTGAAATCCATTCATCACCCTATGGAGTCCCCCAGGGCTCTGTTCTTAGCCCTCTGCTCTTTAATCTGTATGTGAGGCCTCTAGCCGCTGTAGCTGAAGAGGCAGGTCTGACTTTGTTCTCCTATGCAGATGACTCTCAAATCATCTTCTCCCTCTCTGCAGTGAGAACAAATGGGCAGTCCCCTCTTCAATCTGGCCTGAGAAAAATTGCATCATGGATGCAGTCGAATTGTTTCAAGTTAAATGGGGGGAAAACGGAGGTGCTCATCCTCGGTAAAGACAAGGATCTTTGGAGCCCACAACATTGGCCATGTGAGATGGGTGTCTTGCCTCAGCTCGCCTGCCAAGTTCGTAACCTGGGCTTTACCATCGATGACTCGTTATCAATGCACGCCCAGGTGGTGAAGGTAGCTGCCACTTGTTTTTCCATCCTCAAGTGGCTCAAGGAGATCATTTGGATGCTACCAGAGTCCACCAAAAGAACGGTAGTCCAAGCTCTAATTACATCAAGACTGGACTATGGCAACTTTCTTTATCTCGGCGCTAACAAAGAGGTGACACGCAAGCTGCAGATGGTCCAAAACTCCGCAGCCCGACTTCTCCTCCAATTGCCTAGGACCGCCTCTGTTTCCAACCATTTGCGAGACTTGCACTGGCTCAGGGTGGAAAATCGAATTCGATTCAAAGCTCTGACCTACATGTTTAAGATCAAAACTGGAACTGCACCACACTACTTACGTTCCCTAGCCAAACTGTATGTCCCGTCCCGCTGCCTACGTTCATCCTCTCAGGGAAGGTTCTCCGTTCCCAGATTTAGCCTTTCTCGAATGGGTGGGCGCTCTTTTTCCTTCCTTGGTCCTTCACTGTGGAATGCCCTTCCCACTGCCATCCGGAACGAAACAGTCTACGTTCAATTTCGTAAAGCACTAAAGACCTGGCTCTTTAACAAATGATTTCGCTACTAAATCTTAACATCTGGTCTTTGTTCTGCTTGGCGCCGGGAAACCCTTTTTGGGTAGCTGTTGCGCCTTACAAATTAAATAAATAAATAAATTAGCGGACACAAGCGGCCCGATTTTCCATTTGCGAGCGATAAAAACGGTCATACATCTGGCCCATTATTCTCTGCCATGGACAAATCTGCTGATGGGACTGTAACACCTTCGATTCTTGTACACCTGGAAAGCTGTGTCTAGTTCAGCTTTCCAGGGTCCTCTTGGGAATGTGTGAATTCCAGAAAGTATGAAAAGTGCATGTAGGTGGTGATCTCTAACGGTATTTTTCCTACCTTCATTGTAAATGTGGCCCACTGAGAGTGTAAGTTAAAATTAAGGGTGGGCGGCAAATTCCGTTCCGCTCGCGGAACTTGCGAAATTTCGGCATTTCAGAGTTCCGCGCGTCAGCCATATTATGTAGTAACACTTTCCTAAGAGTGGTACCTTTGAATAAGTACCTGATAACAGCTCATGTCCCTTTGATAATCCCCGGAGAGCACTTGTGTGATAGTACCTTCCTGGCACTAATTCTCTGAATACAACCTCCACAAGCGTTACTCCCTGCGATTGATAAATGACACTGCAAAAAACGAGGGTGCGCAGCTTAAGCAGTCCAGGTAGACCAGTGTAGGTGAGAAAATATAAATTCTTTATTTGAAACTTCTTTTAAAATTCATTAGGTAAAACATTCCAGCCAACGCGTTTCATTCCCATATAGGGAACTTCCTCAGGGCAAACAATATATCACGTATAGCAGTACACTACGAATGGGTATCAGCAAAATAATTGTCACAAATAGTTGTTCTAGACTCGATGGCTTTTCAAATGGAGCAGTATACTCCTATGTGCTCCTGTGTCTGTCAAGAAAAACTTTCCACCGAAAATCTTGAAGGCGGTAGTCCCAATATGGTGAAAAGGGCCCCGTAGAGCTCGATTAATGTATTGCACCGTGAACCAATATATGGAGTCACTCTAAGTCTGAAAAACGATCCTGTTCTTCTTCCTCTTCCCTTGAGGAAGAAGAACAGGATCGTTTTTCAGACTTAGAGTGACTCCATATATTGGTTCACGGTGCAATACATTAATCCTTATGACGACTGTTCTTCTGGACACCTTTCGGTAAAATGAGGAAACCATAGAGGTACTTCCAACCTACTTTCTAAATCAACGAGCTCTACGGGGTCCTTTTCACCATATTGGGACTACCGCCTTCAAGATTTTCGGTGGAAAGTTTTTCTTGACAGACACAGGAGCACATAGGAGTATACTGCTCCATTTGAAAAGCCATCGAGTCTAGAACAACTATTTGTGACAATTATTTTGCTGATACCCATTCGTAGTGTACTGCTATACGTGATATATTGTTTGCCCTGAGGAAGTTCCCTATATGGGAATGAAACGCGTTGGCTGGAATGTTTTACCTAATGAATTTTAAAAGAAGTTTCAAATAAAGAATTTATATTTTCTCACCTACACTGGTCTACCTGGACTGCTTAAGCTGCGCACCCTCGTTTTTTGTAGTATTTTTTGATCTGGAACACAGTGGCGTCATTCAACGGCTGACGCAGAGGTTGTTTGCACAGCGATCACACGTATAGGAACTGGCACGAGGTGCGGCATAGGAAGTCCGCCGTTGTTGCTTTGGGATTGTTGATAAATGACACTGATTAACTAACAATGTTGGGAGAGCTAAGGACCACAGGACAGCTTCTAGGTGTTTAAGTCATGTAGAGAGTATATAGAAATGAAGACTGTTTGTAAAATAGCCCTTATATAAGATTCTATGACAAATCACAAACTGTAAAGCAAAATGTAAAAACTAGATATCATGCATCAAAAAAACGTACAGTATAAAAATGTATTATGGTACCCAACAGAAGATAGACAGAATGTATTATGATTTGTTTTTACGAAATTGTTAGTCCAAAAACTAACTTATAACTATCCCCCAAAACCTGCTTAGTAGAACATGTATTATTACATAAGTTCCTTTTCCAACGCCTTCTTCAAAATGTATCTGTACATTAGCTATTACAATACAATTACTGAGGTGTAAAGAAAATTTCACAAAATATACAAAATAAATGAATGCAATCTAACAAAGGTGTGATTTTTTTTACAGGATTCAGAAAATCCCCAAACTATTGCAAAAATAATGAAAGCACTGGATGAAAATGAAGATGGAGAAGTTGATTTCAAAGAGTTTATGGCTCTGCTGTTCAAAGTCGCCTTGGCGTACTATGAGGCAGTGCAGGCAGAACAAGGAACACAAGGAACACAAAAGCAGAAAAAAGAAGAGAAACAATACTCAGCGGAATCAGAGAAAACTCAGAAGGAAGATCTAACTAAAGTACATCAAAAACAACCTGCAAAAGAAGACCCATTGCAAAAAACAGAGAAGGTATATGTGAAACAAAACACACCACAAGAGCCATCAAAAAAAAAGGATGAAGTTAAACAGGGAGCTTTGATCTCCAAACCAGACCCATTGCAAAAACAGACTTCACTTGAAAAGCAACAGAAATCTCTGGCATTGGAGTCTCCTTCTTGGAAAGATTTTTCTAAACAAGGAGAACCCATAAAGCAGCTAGAAAAGGGTGTGCCAAAGACACAAAAGGAAGAATCACTCCCAAAACTCAAAGAACAGTGTTCATCACCCGATAACAAACAAAAGCCACCGACAAAAATGGAAACTTCTAAAAAGTCAGATGAACTGAAGCAAGTTCCATCTGAAAAGCAAGATGATTCAACCCAAAAGCAAGCATCATTCAATACCAAAAAGGATGAAATATCAAAAAAGGATGAGGTACAGTTGAAGCAAGAGCAAGTTACACTAAAAACCCAGGAACCTTTAAAACAGGGCCCTCCTCAAAAAGAACATGAGACATTGATGAAAGGCCAACCAAAACAAGATGCATCGCAAAAGCTAACAGATCTGCCACACAAGGAGAAAAAGGTTTCCACAAAAGAAAACTTGACAGACGATGTGTCCACAAAACAAGATCTACCAAAAAAGGATCTCACTCAGAAACCTGAGTTGCCAGGTGAGAAAAAAGACCTTGTTCAGAAAGAACTACAGAAACAAGATTCCACACAAAAGTCCCAAGAGGTACAGAAAAAACAAAAAGATGCATTGGAACAGCAAGCACCTTGCCTAAAGGAAGATCCCTTGCAGAAGCAGCAAGAACCTTCACAAAAACAAGATCTATCCCAAACAACTGAATATAAAGGTCTAACAAAGGTGCAGGAATCATTAAAACAACAGACATCTCAAAAGCAAAATGTTTTATCTGAGAAGGAAAATTCATCACAAAGCCTACAAGATAAACTGCAAATACAAGAGCAAGAAAAGCACAAATCATCTCAAAAGAAACAAGATGCACTCAAAAAAGACGATTCAATAAAGCTAGAGCAAAAAGATGATAAATCACTAAAACAACAAGATTCAGTACAAGGAGACAACAAGTTAAATAAAATAGATCAATTGGCACAAGGTCCTTTTGAAAAGTATGATTCGGCACAGTGGCAGCCATTATCTCTCCAGAGTGATCCTGTTTTCTCTAGTAAGCAAAAAGAGCCATCTCCATCACAAGAACCATCACAGAAGGAGAAACCACAAAAACAAAAAATAGAACCTGAGAAACAATCAGAGGCAACCACCGAAAAAGGCAATGAATGGAAATCCCATAGTTTACAATCAAAACAAGGTGCACATGAAACAACAGCAACACATGAGCATCCATTACAAAAGCAAGATATTTTGCAGAAACAATATGCATCACAAAAAGATCAGACAAAAATCAAGAACTTTTAACAAAAACAGACATATCAGAAAATGTGGCAAGCCAAAACAAAATGGTAGATATGTCACAGAAACAGCATGCTTTACCCCCGAAGAAAGGTACTTCTGAGAAACTAGATGTATCAGAGAAAAAAGAACCTACTAAAAAGGAGGATGCACTTAAAACACAAGGTCCAACTCCAGTGCAAAAAGGTTTAAGTCAAAAGCAAGACTCCACAAAACAGTTAAACCCATCACTAGAAGACAACCAGCCACCAAAAGCAGATTCATTACCTAAACAAGATCTGCATGATGTGCACGGCTCTTCCCTGAAACAAGGCGATAAACCAAAAAAACAAGATCCATCAGCTAAACAACATTCAGCAGAGAAGGCATCATCACCAAAAGAACTGCCAACTCAAAAACAACAAGACAAGCATCAAGTATTGCCAGATCCATTACAAAAGAGGGATCCATGGCAGAAAGTAGACCTTTCACAAAACAAGGACCTAAGCCCACAGCAACAAGAATTCCCTCATAAACAAGATTCTCTAAAAGACGAAGAAACATTTCCTGCACAGAAAGGAGTACATAAAAAGCAAGGGTCTCTAAAGAAACACCGATCATCACAAAAAGAAGACCCATCCACAAAACAGAAAGACCAGTCAAAAAAGTATGAGCCCTCACAGAAACATGAATTGTTGCAAACACAGGAACTGGGTCAAAAGCAAGAAGACCTATCAAAGTCTTTACACAGCCCAAACCAAAAGGCAGATCTACTGCAAAAGAAGGATTTGCAACAGAAAACAGAAAGAAGTGATCTTTTGACAAAACAGGATCCATCAGAAAAACAAGATGCAGCTCAAAAACCTCAAGACTCATCCCCAAAACAACTGCAAGACAAAAAGCCATCAGAAAAGCATGACATCATTGCACAGAAAGTAGAGAGCACATCTCCTTCATTACCATACCCAATTCATGCAGTAGAAAGCAGTAAAAAGAAAGAGTTGTCACAAAAAACAGATCTAAAACTGAAGTCAGATGTATCAAAGGATCAACAGATTCCAGAGGGAAAACACAACACAGTAAAAAAACTATATGATATTGTAACACCACAGTTTGAAAGCCAAAAACTAGGTACATCGCTGAAGGATCAGCCGTCTATATTAGTACCTCATACAGAATTAGAAAAACAAAATCAAACACCAAAGGATGACATACCTAAAACACAAGATTTGTCACAAAAACAAGGGCAACCTATCAAAATACAAGACCAAATAACAAAACAAGAAACACAAAAGCATACATTGGAGTGTGCAACCTCAAAAGATGAACCCATCCAATTAACAACCCCAATTCAAAAACCAGATCAATCCAAAAAGGCAGACCCATATCACAAACTAAAGGAAACAAATAAGAAAGATGAACTGCTAAAACAAGACGCTTCCCAAAAGTTGGATGGATTACAAAATAAACCCTCATCCCCAAAACAAAAAGATCCTTGGGGGCAGGATTTTCCAAAAACTCAACAAGAACCCCCTAAAAAACAAGATGTATTAGAAAAGCAACAAAAGGAGTCATCTGCAGAAAAACATGTCGTTGAGACACAACCATATCTTTCCAGGAAACAAGATATATCAAACCCACATGGTATGTTCCAAAAACAGGACCCACAAGAGAAGCATCAAGACTCACTGAAGAAACAAGACACATCTCAAAAAGACGATCCAAATAAAAATCAGATTCCTTCAGAAAAGAAAGATTTGTCAAAAGAAGTTTTGAAAGAAAGTCAATCTAAGAATACATGTCCAGAAACGCATGGGTCTACACAAAAGCATGGCCTGTCTCAAAAGCATGAAGCTGGACTTAAGCAGAAGTCAATAAATAAGCAAGACCCACTGTTGCCAGATCCCTCACAAAAAGATGATCTACTGAAGAAAACAACACAAGGCCAGGAAATAGACATCCCCCCGAAGCAGCAAGACCAATCCTCAAAACAAGAGCTATGCCCAAAAATGGATATGTCCTCAACATATAACTTTTCAAAGCCAGATTCAGCAAAGAACGAGCTGGAAAAATGCCAAAAGAAAGAAACATTTATGAAACCACACACACTGCAAAAGAAAAGCTCTATAGACGATCAAGCTCATTTAGTAAACACAGAGATCATCCCTAAACCACATGATTCACCATCAACACAATACAGTCTCCATGAAACACAGACTGCAGGCACAAAACAAGAAAAACTTACTAAGTTGGAACCAGTTTCAAAACAAGAGGATCAATCAAAAAAACAGGACCCATTGATGAGCCTAAATTTATCACAGACACAAGATACGTTTGAAATAAAAGCCCCTTTAAAAAAAGAGGAAACAACTCAAAAACCAGGTGATACATTGCACAAGTCAGCCAAAAAGCAAGAAGGTAAGGAAGATGATCTAACAAAACAATGTTTTCCTTTCCGTCCACCCTCTCCTCCACCTCCTTATCAGCAAGTTGTGGCCTCTAAGGAGGATTCAACTAAAACACAAGTTGAGTCAAAGAAATATGATTTGCCTGGGAAAAAAGGTGAATTATCTGAAATTCAAGATCACTCAAAACAAGACAGTGACAAAAAACTTGATTTACAACAAAAGCAACAAGATCTATTGCAAAAACAAGACCCAAACAAACAAGAAGTAGCAAAACAGTCTTCTTTAGAAACACAGAAGGAGCCAACAAGTCCACATGCTTCCACACAGGTGTTATCTCCTAAACAAGACCCAATCAAGAAGAGGGAGTCTTTCAAGAAAGCTCAGTCTGAAGAATATTCCCCATTTCAACGGAACTATAAAATACAAAAGCAAGAATCATTAAAAGAAGATCTTTCGCATGAGCATGGTAATGCACAAAAAATAGACACACTGTTCAAGAACCTGGACCCCTCTAAAAAAGATGAAAAAGCAAAAGGAAATATTTTAGAAAAACAAGACCAACCTAAAAAAATAGATTCAATTGAAAAACATGCAAACCAAACGCAAGGCCAATCTCAGAAGCAGGATGAGTTAGAAAAGGGCGATTAAAACAAGGCCCAACTCAAACAACAAATTTGCATGAGGTACCTTCTGAAAAGCAAGATATAGTGAAACAAGATTCCTCAAAAAAAGTTGACCTATTCGAAAAACAGGATGTAACCAAAGGTGTGTTACAAAAAGATCAATCACAAAAGCAAGATCCATCGAAAAAGGATCCAAGTCAAAAGACTCCACAGAAAGAAAGCCCATGTCCAAAACGAGACACACATGAACAATTTAAAAATGAAGATCTAGCTAAACAAGACACATTTAAAAAACAAGATCAAGTGAAAGATGGCTCCGGTCAGAAGGAGGATTCAGGAAAAAAACAAGATCCATTTTTGAAACAAGATCCAATAAAAGACGATTCATCTAAAAACAAAGAACCAGTTCAGAAATGGGATCCAGCTGATATAAAGGATCCTGTAAAGCAAGAACTACATACAAAATTAGATTCAAAGGAAAAGGTCCTGAACAGTAAACCAGATGAAAAGAAACAAGGCCCAGACCAAAGTTCAGCTAAAGGGAAAGAAAATACATCTAAAGAAATGGATAAAATGGAAAAAGATTTTTCCCAAAAGCAAGATGCTCATGTAAAATCACAGCCATCTCAAACAAAGCATCTAGAAAAACAAGACCAAGCACAGAAATTAGAGTTAAGTACACAAGAACTGGCAAAAGAAGATCTGTCTAAAAAGAAACATCCACTCACAGATCAGCATCAAACAAAAGATACACTGAAGCAAGATCCATCTCAAATTAAAGATCCACAGAAACAAGAATTATCTCATAAACAAGATAACTTACAAAAGGAGCATTCTCAAAGACATGATCTGGAAAAAGAAGACCCACATAAAAGCCATGATCAAATGAAGCAAGAGGCCTCGCAAAAACAAAATAAATCCCAAAAACAATCTACAGCCCCAAAACAGGGAGAAATTAAGCAAGAGGCTTCTAAAAAAATAGATCAAATTAAACATGGTGTTCCAGAAAAACAAGATTCAACCACTGAATTGGCAATTAAAAAAGAAGTGTCTGTGACACAGGACTCCACAAAAATATTTGACTCAGTAAAAAAAGACTCTATTAAAATGAAAGATTCAGCTCAAATTCAAGATCCATTAACACCTGACACTTCACCCAAGAAAGATGAAGCTAAAAAACAACCTAAAAAGAAACCGGAGTCACCTGTAATCCATGATCAAAAGCATGATCCATTCAAAACAGATTCATCACCAAAAGAGGAGCCACTACAACAAGATCCATCTAAAGAACAAGATCAACATAAACAAGATTCTTCTGAAAAACCACATCATTTAAAAGAAGGTCAATCTCAAAAAGATCTAAAAGGTGACTCTGCTCAAAAACATGATCAGAAGCAAGATCGCTGTGAACCACAATATCAATTAAAACAGGATTCATCTGAAAAACAAGATCCACTGACACAAGGTCCTTTACAGAAAAAAGATGAAATGAAACAACAGCCATTGCAAAAGCAAGAACCTTTGAAGAAAAGTTCCCAACAGACAAAAGATGATCTAAAACAAGGTCCATCAGAAGTAAAAGATGGAACAGAAAAAGGTGTGTCTCAAAAACAAGATCTAGTGAAAGAAGATACATCTCAAAAATACCTGCTAAAGCAAGATCAGTCTGTAAAACAAGAACCACTGACAAAAGATTCGCTAAACATAAAAGAGCCACTGAAACAAGATCCACTTCAGAAACAAAATGACACTCAGAAGCAGCAAGATGAAATAAAAAACAGGATTCAATTGAAAAACCCGATCCATCCCAAAAAACTGGCATGACTTTTGATAAAGATCTTCAAAAGCCGGCTGTATTACTAGAACAAGATCCATCTAAGAAACAGCCAGACTCTTCCAAACAACCACAGGATGTATCAAAAATATTGCCGGATGCAATCCAAAAGCAAAACACACAACTCAAAGAATATCCATCCAAAACACAAGATGTCTCTGAACAAACACTGCAGAAAACATCATATGGGTATAACGAAGGTTCATTTCCCAAACAAGGCCAATCTCATGACTACGGTGATACAAAGCAAATGCACCAGGAAAAGCCAGATCAGTCATATGGTTGGCGGTTGGAGCTTCTATCCCCACTAGTAGATCCTGAAGGTAAACCAAAAGAACTTGATTCATCTCAAGCAAAAATGCATGAGAAGCCGCTAAATCCAGCAACATATGAAACAGAAATATCGAAACAATTTACACATCATATTATTGGGTCCCAGCAAAATGATCAACCATTATATTCACTCTCACTGCAGCAAGTTCCGTTGCCACAGCAAATCCCTTCCCCAAAATACCCTGTATCACCAGAACCAAAAGAACATCATCAAGAATTGCTATGGAATCAACAGTCCATAAATAAACTTGCACACCAAAACCCTTTAATCCAGCATGATGCAGCAAAGCCACATTTACCTACATCTCCACATCTTGGGCTGCCCCAACAACCACAACCACCCTTACCCTATCTTGGGCCACCTCAACACAAGCAACCACCATCGCCACACACAGGTTCACCACAACAGAAACAACCACCACCATCACTGCTTGGGCCAACCCAACCGAAGGAAGCAGCTTCACCAAATCATGGACTTGCACAACTGAACAAACCATCATCCACACACCCTGAGTCACCTCAGCAAAAGCCACCACCATCTCCAATTGTTGAGCCAGCCCAAGGCAAGAAAACGCCATCTCAAAATCTTGGTCTAACCAAACAAAAAGAAACATCATCTCTAAATCTAGGGTCAATCCAAACAAAGGAAACACCAACATCAAGTATTGGGTCAGCCCAACCTGCACACACAGCATCTCCAGATCTTGCCCTCGCCCAGCTTAAAGAAACACCATCTCCAACTGCTGGGCCAGGCCAGTTGAAGGAAACATCAATATCAAGTCTTGGATCAGCACAACTTGAAGAAACACCACCGTCAAATCTTTGCCTAGCCCCACCGAAAGAATTACCATCTTTAAATCTTGGGTCAGATTATCCTAAGGAATCAGCATCTAAAGATCTTGGAAAATCCCAACCTAAGGAAACACCAACTTCCCCAAATCTTGGGTCTACCCAACCAAAGGAAGCACTACCTTCAAACACTGTGCTGGTGCCATCAGTGGAAGCCACATCTAAAAATCTTGGATCAACTGGGGCATGTGAACAGAAACAACCATCACCTCTGCAACCCTCTATCTCACCACAAAGTCAGAATTTGTCCCAACAACAGCAGGAAAAATCAAAGCAGTTTAGATGGCCATGGCAGTCATAAAATATATCCCACTGGGAAACAAAATGGGACAGCAGAGCAGGAGTAAACAAAACCAATGGAATGTAACCTCTGTGATATATCATAAATACACCAGTTGCTAATCACAATTATTATGCAGAGGGTTTAATCTGTCAATGTTAAATATTGCTATATACACATGCATACAAAATATGTTATTGGTATTGGACATGTTATGTCTTGGGTATTTTTCACGATTAATAAAGAAGTGGAGTAAACAATGTATGAAAAATTCAACAAGGGATGAGGTTTGTATTGTACTCAGCCAGGCCGGCGATTATAATGCTTTGGCCTTAGTTTTGAAATGTCTGTTTTGTAGCAGCACTTCACAGGCGAAAGAAAACCCTCTGTGGAAATGAAATACTCTCAGAACTTGTGTTGTACAACCCTCGGGTCACAGCTGCAAATGTTTCAGCTGTAAATGTATTCTTTTTTCGACACAGAACCTTGCAGTCTGAACCACCAAAGACTGCCAGACAGCTGAGAGAATGAATGCCCAGTTCAGTCATTTGTGCATGAATGAATCTAAACACACACTTTTCAATCAATCAAGAAAGCTTTATTCGATTGTAAGCAAACAACCATAAAAGCACAATAGCAGCATTTCAAACATGTTAAAATTCATATAAAATACATTTAAACAAAAAGGTAAAAACATTATTAAACTTCACAGGCTTTCCTGAGATTTAAAAGGGAATATTTAAAAACACAAACTTTTCGATGAACACCAGAGGGGATGTGCTAGGGTAGGGCAAAGATCTCCTAAACAGTCGCCAATATTAAAACGAATTGAGAAGTTAGCAAGAGCACGCATAGTTTTAGTTTTGTCGCCGTTCAGAAAAAGAACTCTAAAGAGAGATGCGGCTTCCACCATCTCAGGAAGGCTAGTTGTAAATTAAGAAACAGATAAAGTGAGGTTTAAGCGATGCAGGTTATTTTCAAATGTTGAATCCTCTTTACACTTTCGAAAGTGTTTTTATCCAGATTACAACCTGTAAATTACAGTCTATCTTCGGCAGCCCTCTAAAGGTGTTTGCTTCTGAACTTCCAAATGCCACAAATCTACACCCCGCCATTCTCAAGTTGAGGCTGATTTTGTTGCCCTTCTTCTGGTGTGCATGCACGTGAGAAATCTGAAGGGGTTTGCACTTACAGGGAGATGAAAAGTTGCTTAAGATTTATTTTGTAAGTTGTCTTTAAGAAACAGTTTTTATAGGTTTGTATCTTGTGCTTATTATGCGGGCTTGCTGTGCCCCTGTTAACTAAAGTTTTTGTTTCCTCTCTAGCATGTAGGTGTTATATGTACATGGTTAAACCTGTTTCCTGCTCTGTACAGTGTTTATATAAAATAAAATGTGTATATATATATATATATATCAAAATGTGTAATTCTTCTAATATTCGGCCAGAAGTGTACACAACTTTGAATGTTATGCTCTTTTGGGAAATAGATAAAACACACAAATCTCTTTTTCCAAATAAACATCTTTCAGCTACTCTTGACCCCTTTCATTTTTGTTCCAGTATTTATTTTACACATATTAAACCTTCTTTAATATGATCATAGTGTCCTGCTCACCTAAAAACAAAAACTGCCTCTTTTGTAACTCAAAAAATTTGTATTTATAGAATTTTTTTTTGATCAACAACTTTTCGGACGAGCCACCACTGGCTGGGAAAACCCACAATTGTTTCCTTGAAGGCTGTTTACTTGGAAAAAACAAGCTGTTGGCAATGTACTGTAAACTGCACCTCTCTCTCTCTCTCTCTCTGCATGCACATTTGTCCTTCCAATCACATCCCGCCTACCTACCGCAGTTCCCTGATGTTCATTCATAAAGTATTCAAGGGTATAATTCATTTGCCTTCTGGCGCCCCATTCCGAGGTGGCCAGTCACAGGAAGAGGAGGTTCAGGCCCGTCATTAGCTAATCCGGCGGGATCCCCACAAGCAGGGCCAGACTGGCCGTAGCGGGCACCAGGCGTTCCTGCCCACAAGTTGCTGGTCACCACAAGTTTTCAGAAATGACCGGGTCCTTTACTGTATGCGATTTGAGGCCGTTTTCTCCGTACCATTTCCATCTGTTGTACCAACTACACAGGGACGGTCACGTAACAAAGCCTGCCCCCCCCCCCCCCCTGCAGACCCCGCAGTGCGAGGGGCCCGAGCTCCAGGGGGCCCGCCCCCATGTAGTTTGCAGGGGGGGCCCCCTTGAGTTTCGTTACGCCACTGCAACTACATTTCCACACCCGGTAAATTCTTCATTGTGCGGGACTCGGAATGCGTCCCTGGGGCAGAGCACTGGTGTGCCATGGAAAGAACGTAGGAGTTGAAAGTACGGGAGGGGCCAATGCGGTCATATTTACCGATAGGGGGGGATTTGTGGGAGGACGGTCTCTAAAAAACTCTTTACATGAGGTGTGATTTTATTCAACAGCTGGGTGTGGTAGGAACTAGTGCCATGCCATGCTTAAAAAACTCAACTTCTCCCATGAGAATAACTGAAATCATTATCTGGCAAGGAGAAAATGAGGAAAGAGAGCCGCGGCTCAACCAGACCTCCAGTGCGCGTGCTGACTAGCCAAGCCCAACCACCACTGAGGTGTCCAGGGGGTACTGTTTTGAGATACATAAAACTAATACGTAAAACTACACAACCTGGATGATGTTATGGAACATTGCAATGAAAGCATGAAACTGTCTATTCCACAGTTTCGAATTAGGGCTGCCAGTGTCTCTAAACATACTATTGTGAACACATATTTGCACACCTATCCTTTTAAAAATACAAAAAGTATCCGGTAATAAATGATAAATACGAAAGAACCCTTATTATGCAGTCCCAGTGCCTAATGTCTGTACAATGGCTACAGGTTGATTACAAGTGGCCCATTAAATTGCGATCACGTTTGCACAGGGATGACAATTGCAAGTGATGCGATGTTTATCGCTTGCAGTGATTACTCTGCACGAGAAAGATCACACTCTTGTTAAATTTCGACCGGTAAAACCTGTTGGTATTTAAAAAGGGGGAAAAGGCCCAGCATTTACCAGGACAGGAATATCTTGGTGTAGTAAGAGCCAAAATCTGCATGTTATTTCCCAGAAAGTCAGAATAGTCGATAATTCCCGCAGCAAATAAATTATGGCAACCTCGGAGTCAGATTGACATCACATGAATAGCCATTGGCGCTTAATGTCTGTTCATAAAGAGTCTACAATCATCTAACAATCGTGGAGAAGGGTGTTGTTTTATTTTATTAGCCTGAAATCTAAATCACTGTTGGGAAAATAAACGAGTACCTGTTGCAGTAGGGAATGAGATCTTAATGGTTAGACATGCAATTGTTTATTTTTTTAAGTATCTGAGCTAGGGCTCTGGATCATGAAGCTCTTTAGTAGTTCCACAGGGTTTTTTTGGCAGTGCTTGAAGATAATCTGGAGGTTTGCTGCTTTCACAAAGGATTGTAATATCCTGCCCTGCGTGTTCTAGTTACTCTTTTTAGCTCTTGGGGAAAACAGAAAAGGGGGATACTGGTCTCTTTGACTATCTTTATCAGGAAGAGATCATCTCTATCTCTTGAAATGAAAATGTGTTCCTACCGCACTAAACTATAGTACAACCATAACTACTTGAACTTGGGGAGAGGATGGCTAGAGCTGCCGACTTTGGAGCTGGGGAACCAGGTTTGACCCTCAGCGTCGGCTCAACATCCTGTGTTCCTGGACAAATCAGTTAATCTCCCCGTGCCTACCAAAAAATGAATGTGTCCTTGTGTAACGGAACTGGTGCTCATGTAAAGCGCTCCAATACTTTTGAGTTGAGTTTGCGCTATATAAATCTGCACACAAAAAATATATATAGTACAACCATACATGAGGCAAAAGATATTCCTCTCTCTGTAGGGTTCATCACCAGTGGCAACTTTTTAGGGTCAGGTTAACTTGTACTGTTTATCAGGGGAATCGGTATGTCCTAATGATGACTTCCAAGCATAAGGCGAGGGCCCAATGCTGCCTTACCATCCTATCATATCCTCGTACCATGATCTGTCAATCTAAATTAGTTGCGATGGGTTTCATCTAAAAGCGGACTGTAGCAGACCACCTGCCAACAATTCGCACATGGTCCTTCCACCACCTTTCACTTCTCCCGCTTAATGTAAAGTGGAAGAAACACTTTAATTCAGACGGGGGAGGCTTGGCCAGCTCAAAAAAAAGAAACACCTTTGTGTCGCGGCAGTCACTGTGGGATGCCTCTCCGTGGTGTCTGAAGGCATACTCAACTTAGGACGTGGCTTCAACAGTGTTTTTACCAGCTAAAAGAATGACCTTGGTGCACATGGAGAGAACTTTCAGAGCAACAGGGACATTGATTTTTTGTTTTTCAAAAACAACCCTTCTACTAAGGGTTGGTCTTTGAAAAACAAAAAAATGAAGACCTAACCTGCCTGCCATGCCACCAGAAAAGATAGGCTGGGCAGTGTTGAGCATCTTTCTCTAAAGTGCTCCTGCCTTCTTAGTGGAAGCACTTTTGGTGCAAAAACCCAGAGTGATGTCTAAATATCGTGGGCAGGTCACCGCAAGGATGGCAAAGGCTCAAGCACTTGGCGGCCCATCCACTCCTGGCTAAATGAGGACCCAAGTCACTTTATCTAGGGTCTTTGAGTTTGATAAAGGACTATTAAGAAAATCATATAAAACATCCACAATTTCTTGGAAGCCTTCATATGAAGGACGTCCCAGGTATCCTGTCCCTCAATACTGAATATTGGTTTAAACAGATATTCTCTCTTGAAGGTAACTTTAGAGATCCCTCCAGCAAAGGGAAAAATGGCACTAGGAAAAAGGATAAAAACACAACCAAGGAAATCACCTACAGCCAAATTCCACACAAATGCAGTTCCATAGACACAGCCCAGACCAGAAAAAATTGAGTGATTAAGTCAAAGAGAGGCCGCATGGCTATCAGTCAAGATCAGTGCTCTTGTCCTTCCCCAAATGAAAGAAAGCCTGCAGAGCCAGCATGATCAGTTATTGGTCCAATATGGTGGAATTCAATTTTTGATCACGGGTCACTGATCAGGGAGAGGATGTGGCTTAACTGATGGAGCAGCCGACTTGGAAGCTGGGGATCAGGTTCGATTCTGGCGGGAAGCTCAAACATCCTGTGGTTCTGGACAGATTTCTTAATCTCCCCGTGCCTAAAAATGAATGTGTCCATCTGTAATGCAACTGATGCTCATGTAAAGTGCTCTAATGCCTTCGGTTTGAGTTAATGCTATTTAAAACTGCAACAAAATAAAGGATAGAAAAAGTCTCATGATTGGCATCCCACCTATAGCAGACAGTAGTGGTAATCTAAACCAGTCCGCTCCTTCAGGTAAGCACGGTGGGGCGACGGTGGGGCGGGCGGAAGTCGACGGAATAGGATTTATTTATTTATTTTAGTTTCCCTATTCCGTCGTCTGTCGACTTTCCCCCCCACGCCGTGCTCCACCTTGCCCCACCGCACTTACCTGCAGGAGCCGCGACTGATCAAAACACACTGCTGCAGCAGCTGTGAGACTGATCCTGTAACAGAGCATGCTAGTGCAAGAAGAGCCACGGGTATAAGAGTAAAAACGAATCTACAAGTTCTAAAATGCGAAGTGCCATCTGATAAAATGAGAGGACTGACTATCAATGTCACACATAACTGACTGCTTAACTGATATTTAAAAGTGAGGGCTGGCACTAGTAGATGGATCTTTGTTTGGCCGAGGGAAATACCATGGCAGGAGGATCTAGGGGTGCACCAGAACTTTTGTAAGGTAGACTAAGCCCAATTGTTCAAATAAATAATCGCATGAACCCACAACCATGTCAGGGATGCACTGCAGACATCACAGCATGCACTGAACAGTCTTGAACTTGAACTGAAATATAAAACAAGCTTCAACTTAAAATACTTCAATCGTTCTATGCATGAACTTTGCAGGAATGTAAATACGGGTATCTTTTAAAGTGAGTTCAAGCAAGCAGCCTCCAATTTTGCAGAGCTGGTAAGTTCCTTCTGAATCTTTCATTTTGTCATGGATGTACTGAAACCACATGATCTTACTCTGATTGCTCACTATGAATCTTTCCTTTTTCATTCATTTATTTGGATGCTACAAACCAAATCTTGATAAGGGTTGCTTGATGTTTTTTGTTGTGGATCAATAGGAAGAAAACCTTATCGTGATGCCCCCTGTACTATACCCATTCTTGTACCATGGATGTGCGGCTGTCCGAGGCCCCCGCAGGGGGCCACTAAAGAGGGCAGCCCTCTAGTACCAGCTGGGCACCCCACACCCCCGTAGGGGCAGGGACTCAGGGAGGAGTCCCCCAAGCCTTGTCGCAGCGCGCTAGGCGAACATCACTTCCGGGGCGCGAGGACAGGGGGAGGGGTATATAGGCCTCCCCCCACCATCTTGTCTTCCTCTTTCGCGCGCCCGGACACGCCGTCTTGTGGTTGCCCCCTCTGTCGTCGTCGCGGTCGTTCGCAGGAGCTGCTTACAGTGGCGGTGAGTGTTGATCCCCCCCACCCGTCCCCTCCATTGAGGCGGGGATGCGTGACCAGCCCTGGCTGGGCGGTGGTCCGCTCTTGGAGGGGGGGGATCAGTCAGCTCCGAGGGGGCTCCGATAGCGGCACCCTTCCCTGGCCGGAGGCCAGCACTGTGCCGTCCGGTGGGGGCGAGGGGGCACGGAGCGGGAGACATACCGAATGCTTCCCGGCTTGGGCGGGCCTGCCCGATTTGGGCTCAGTGGGTTTTGGTTGAAGATGCCTGCTTGCTGCCCATGGGGTGGCCTACGGGAGGGGGGCTGCTCTCGCTCCCGTGGTGGCAAGGTCACCTTTGACTGGCAGAATCTTTCGCAAATGTAAGGGGAGAGAGCAGGCGATGCATCTGGGGCAGCCCATTTGCCGGTGCCCGCTCCCTGCCCGTATGGGCCCTCCTCCCCCGGTCTAGAAGAGAGCGTTTTCATCCCCACCTGGCACCCCCCCACGCCCCACTCCTCAAAAAATAAACGGCACTGTAAATCCATAGCGCACCTTTCCACACGCGAGTGCCGTGTGTGATCTTGGCCATGTAAACGGCTCTCCAGTGCTGCAGGGATCGAAATCGTTACCCGTAGGAGGTCCGCATCAGAGCGCCGGCCTGCTGGGGCCCTAGACACAACGGCAAGTACTCCGTGTTGTGTTCGAGGGGCTCGTGCGGGGTGGTTATATCCTAGAGGGGGTGTCCTACTTAACGGCGATGCCTAAGGCGGACCAGGCCCACGTGGGCCGGTCACAATGGCGGGTCGCGTGGCCGGAGTGATTCTCACCGGAGGGTGAGAATCACTAGGGAAGACCTTCGGGTACTGCTGGGGGTTCCGCCCGCTGTGCCGGTAGCACGGTGCCTTCCCGGTTTCGGGTCAGGGGGCTGGCGCTTCCAGAGCGGGTGGGGAACATCCGGGTGCCCCCCCCCCCGGGGTCTATGTAAGCGGCCAGCTCGGGCTCAGGCAATGCGGGATGCCATCGGCTGGCAACATGTTTTGGAGGCCGCGGCCGGGGCTTCTGGGGTCAGCATGACGGCGCAGGCGGGGCCGCCGGGCAGGGTGCTGCAGCAGGCTGGGAAGTGCACCTGGGTCAGCGAGACCGTGAGCCCGTTCCGAGCAGGGGCTCGGCCCCCGCCCGCCAGTTGGGTGTCAGGGTTGGGGGTGGTCCCATCACAGCTCCCTGCGCGGGGCACCCCAGCAGGGCTGGGGTGCACAGGGCGGCTGGGTTGCATGGTAGGGAGGGTGGACTAAGTGCGGGAGCCCCAGTCTCTCCCCTGGCATTGGTCCGGGCCCTGTCGGGTATTCCTATCGGGCATCTTCCCTGGCTGATGTATTATTGCCAAGTGCGAGCGGGATCGGTGTAGCTCGCTGTGGGGGCGAGAGGGCTGTGAGGCAAGTGGGTCCCCCTCTCCCTCCTGCGGTCTTACCCTCCGGCGGTGTCCATCCGAGGGGCACGGTTCCCAGGGTCCCAAGGGGCGGGGGCAGTGAGCACCGCGGCGCATTGGCAGTTGCGGTTGGGGCAGTCCAAGAATTGTTGCGCGCGGTTCCGACCACGGCCCCAGTGTCGCTCGCTTCCCCCCCCTATGCGCTTGGTGGAGTTCATGCGGCCCCAGTCGTCCCCTTCTCTCAGCGACCTTCCGGGGCTAGATAGCATGGGTGCAAATAATTGGCTTCGTCGCTGGTATTGGGAAGAGTTTTGCTGCACAGTTGGCAATCGCGGCGTGAACAATAAGGTGAGCTCGGGAGCATTGGGTATATGGCAGCGCATTTGCGGAGGTGCTGTTCGGTGGGATCCATGCCCAGGCATGTGACCACTGGCGGGGTGAGTGCGGGAAGCTGGTCATTACAGTGTTGACTGAGCGAGCGCAGTGCGGTCGCACCCGTGTCTGCATCCCCCTTGTTGGGTCCGAGCGCGGAGGCATGTTTTGTTGATTTTGGGTCCCAAGAGACCGTCTGAGTTCGGGGGCGGCAGCGGGGCAGTCGCGGCGCGGAGGGCCAGACACCCTGTTTGTGGAGCTTGCAGATGGCACAGTGACAGCAGGGAACAGGCATGGCCTCAGATGTTTGTTTTGTGCGGTTGCGGGGCATTCTGGTTGCACTGTCGTTGATCCACGCCGCCGCCGCATTCTGGGTCTGTCGTTTGTGACACTGTGCGGTGGTGCTGGAAGCTGTGTGAGGAAAGCGCAGGGAAGCACCTTTTAAAAGAACTTAAAATGATGACTGTATTTTATGTTCTTTTCTTTAAATGGGCGTTTAATTCTTTTTCCTGAGGCAGAAATAGCAGCAAAAGAGAGAGGCCGGGGGTTAGATTCACATCACAGGCAACTCGACCTTTGCTTTCGCAGTCAAAAAGAGACTGTGAGCAGCTTTTAGGAAAGAGTCTCTTCTCTTCACACGTGTCGGATTCTATTCATTCATTGACATTCAAAATGCCGAGAAATTTGCAAATGTGTATTCCGTTTGTGCAGATGCTTCTACTTAAGTGCAACAAACTGCTTAAAAAATGTTGAAGTGTTGGCTCACGAAAGAATTTAGAAGTCATGAAAACGAAGATTGTTCATGCTGTCTAACGCACGCTCTCCAATTTTCTGCTAACGGATTTGGTGTTGATTAGTCTGCAAAGCAGTTGGCATTGTGGTAATTTTAATCATTCATACACTGTAGGGAACGATTTATAAATAGCAAATCGCTGCGGCGTTTGGCAGACTTTGAGATTTTCTGCCTGAGAACCGTATGTGGGAATTTCAGGATGGCCTAAGCGAGTCACTGGCCTCCTGTGGCTGGGGGCTGGGAAAGCGATGTTTGCATTGTGGAAATGTTGATCAGTGTCTTGGTGTCGCAGCGGGGGACTGCCGGTTTCAGGTGTAGTGGTTGTCTGTTTGGGCACCACATGCTTCGTGAGAGCGCAGGGTTTTGGGCGTTCACGGGGCCTTCGTTAGCTAAGGTTTTGTTAATCTCAGCGAACTGGTCATCTAGCATAGAACCGTATTGCCATTCGTAACTGCTTTGGACAATGCAGGAAACATTTCCAAACAAGGAACGCAACATATTTAAGCTATTTTGACGTATGTGTCATTGTATTTGAGGTATATAGATCGAGGTAATTTTCTACTTTCTACATAATGTCCGTGTGTTGCGGTCCATTTGCAGGGGCTCCACGGGGGAACGTGTTGGAGCCAAAGCGTGATAGGTCTGTGGCGGAGGCCACCCTGTTGTGGGGATTCTATGCCCGAGGCGATCAAGCCGCTAAGTCCTCCTCGCACGCTGAGTGTCAAGGTGTGCGGGCTGTGTTTCAGGGTGGCCAGGGCGTTCTGGTTGTTTGTTTTCCCCGCTCCTTTTATGTCTTTACTTTTAAAGTAATCGGTAATAGATGTCCAGCGCTGAAAGGGGAGACGGTTGTGCCCTATAGTAACACCTGTACAGCGTCAAACCGCCGTAGGAATGGAAGCTGAGCGCATTATGTCGCTGGTCGCCCTGCCGGGCGCAGCTGAGAGTTTACCAATCGAACTGGCTTGAACTGTGCTCCAGGGTCGCGCATGTCGTGGTACACACTCTTTTGACGGGCAGCACCACTGGACAGCATCTCTCTCTGAAAGGTGTGGGGCAGGGGTTTGCAGACCCGAGGCTCTCCAGTGGCAGCTCGGGGCGCTTCACGCGGGTCATTTGGACGCCCACCATGACATTGTGAGGCAGGGGACTCTGGGGAGATGGGTGAGATGGCTCAGCTGGTCATTGGCCCAGCTGCAGAGGGGTGAGAGCAGGCAGCAGATCAGAGGTGTGTGCAGGCAGTGGCCAGCAGACATGCCTCTTGGTGGCAGGCCAATCGTTGTCTTTGCCGTGAAGCACTACTTGTACCGGAAATGGTGGTATCTAGTCCCACACTACCAACAGAGTAATGGGATGATGTACTGCTGGGCACTGCAGGACACAGTGTCCAATACATGCATTAAATGTAGTTGTACACGTGGGCACACACTCATACTTGCAGAGGTGTCCAGGAGGCCAACAATTTGTCATGTTGGAGGGGAAAGGCCCTCTAACGTTTTTTGGACATACACGGTTAACATTGTGACTGGTATTCAGGGATGAGCCTGTTCGCCAGCACTCCCTGCTTTTGCAGGTGAGGAAGTTGATATCCTCACCGGTTAACTTTTCTGCCCAAGATCATGTGGGGGGCCGGATTTAGAACCGGTGCCTTCTGGTGAGGATGATGGGAGCTGGCCGCTTCTCTGCTGTCGGCGAGCTGTAAATTTCGGCGCTCACATGCTCAGTCGAGATGTCTTGTTTGATCATGGTGGGGCCAGCCCAAGGGAGGATTTTGCATGGAGTGGGAGTTGACAGTGGTGGTTCGTATGCACTGTTTGTTTTTGGATGTCACATTTCAGCTGTGTGGCACTTTGTGGCTGCTCGTGGGCCGGCCAGGGAGCGTCCACTCTGGAGACCCTGTTCCCTCCCTCCCAAGAAACTCGAACACCCTCCACCGGAAGCAGAGCAGCCTCTTATCTGCTATGACGTGTTCGCATTAGTACAACACAAAATGCTTACACTTGTACAAACACGTTAATCTTTGTGGCACTCAAACGAGATCAGACCTTCCACAGTCCTGGTATTTTCGAGTACAGATCATTGTAAACCTGGCACGTTCACCAAATTGCTGCAATTGTGCTAGGATCACTACTACCAGAATTTGGCGGGGGGCGGATAAGGGTGGGATTTCATGGGCCTGCCCATGATCAGCATCAGCGTGCTTGCTCCTCAAACCGGGTTAGCAAGATGTTTGTCCCTGATGGAAGCATTGTTAACTGTGCCCACTGCACTATCCCTCTCCCAGTTTGCGAGCAGGGGCTTAATTTAAAAAGCAGTAAGCTGCACAAGAGTAATTCATACTCGGGTGTCTAGTCTGCTCTTCTATGTATGTACACCAACAAGGTTGCAATCAACAAGCATTTCATCCTTCTGAGGTCGATAAAACAAGTACCATGGAGCTGAGTAACAAACATGTTATGCAGCGCCAAGCTACCATGGGGTGAACGTGTTACCAAGTACAGTCAGAAGTGGAAATTGTTAATGAATCTGGTGAATACAGTGGGCTCACTCAGCAGGGTAGTAAGCGAGAGCCCAGAACAATTTCCATGGGGCGGAAGGGTGGCACAGGCAGCAAAGTTGACAGCCAAATTGACAACATTTCATTAGTCTGGCGGGCTGCTCTGAGCAGAGCATTTGCATAAGTAACAGTTTCCGCTACCAGTTCAAAGGTGCATCTTTCACTAAGTTACTCAGATCACTGGGACAGGAAGTAAGGTGAGCTGGATATCTCTTGCTTCTACCTGCATTGGCACATCTTGTCAGGAGTGATTGTCAAAGGGATTGCACTTCAGCCAGGTATTGTTAGCACCCATCCACACCAAGCCGAGTGTTAAGGTCACCCTGGGCCCCATTTACACAGCCCAGTATTAGGCCCTTGTGGGTCAGTGCATGAATTACTAAAGTGAACTGAACAGGAGGCGTGACCGTGGGTTACGCTAGCAGAAGTTTGGGGAAGAGCTAAACTCCACCCATGGTCATGGTGTAGTCTTAAGTAAGTTGGAGTTGTCACTCTTATTTGACCAGGGGTTCGATGCTACACGAGGGCATCGCTGCGCTGCGGCCAGAGCACTGTCTTTGTGTTTCCCAGGGGGCAGCT
Organism: Calotriton arnoldi; assembly: GCA_963921515.1. Taxonomy (NCBI): domain Eukaryota; kingdom Metazoa; phylum Chordata; class Amphibia; order Caudata; family Salamandridae; genus Calotriton; species Calotriton arnoldi. The sequence continues at coordinate 614,751 of CAWUFW010005624.1, forward strand.
AGTGAAGGCAAGGCTCTTCCCAAACCTGGCACCAGAACACAAGGTAGTCAGGGCCAACTTGTCTGTTGGGTGACTTGGGTATGCACCGTGTAGTTGTCACTCCACGAAGGGGTGAGTTGTCTCCAATAGTGGGCACAAAACATATAGGTGTGTCTGTTTGTGGTATCTCCTAGCGGACCCACTGAAGGTGTACTGCAGCTAAACAGGGAACTGGGAAGCTTGGTTTCCGTCACTGTGGCAGGTTTAAAGCATCCAGGGTCGGAGAGGCACAGTAGGTACTGTGCATCTGTGATCCGATGGCAGTTAGGCAAGCGGGGTGCGCTGCGTAAGTTGTAATTGCACGAAAGGGTGAGGTGTCTCCAGTAGTGGGCGCAAGACAGACATTGTTTCAAATCAGCTTCGATACCATTAAGGTGTTCACCAGGGTAGCAAGCAAAGGGGTTTGTGTATACGTCTGGGCAACGGGGCGAAATAAGTGCACCCCAGAACCAAGGGCAGTTGACTATGATCCTGCAGTTAGGCGCAAACGCCCGCCCGGTCAGTAATAGATGCCACGCTGGGTGGTGACGCTGTCAGCCAACAGTGGGCTGCCGTCCCAAGTAATGGGGACACAAGGTGTCAAGCACAAAAGGCTGCTATGTAAAAGAACATTTGGCATGTCCAGTGATCAACAAAAAGCTAAATTTAACTGAGCAGGTAATTTTCCACCGCTGGGGTTGCCCTGGGGTGGGCAGTGTGAACGCCCCTGCCCCCCTATTCGGGGGCTCTCGCAGGGAGGGTTCTAGCCTGTCGACTTTTCCTGCAGTTAAGGTCAAATGCCCTGCCCGGTTAGCTATATTACCCTCACTGGGCGGGGGTGCTGTCAGCTAACACATTGTGCTGCGTCCCCAAGAAAGGGGGGAACAAGGTGCCAAGCACAAAAGGCAAGGCGAGCAGTGTGAACCCCCCCCGTATTCGGGAATATTCTGGGATGAAGGGCAAAGTAGGACTTAGCCAATCCTTAAAGTTAGGCACCATATGGCAACCAGTGCGCACTGCATTAATCAGACGGATTCTCTAGCTGGTATCCCTAGGGGGGTTCACCACGAAGGGAGCTGAGCTGGCGAAATTACCATAAGAAATAAGGGATGCACGGCAAGGGCAGGAGGGCACCCTGGCTCATCGTCACACACGTCTAGTTATGGACATTCCTGTGCGTCATGAGTTAGAAAGCAAATGGACGGTGCAAAGGTTAAAGTATAATCCTTCTCGCCCGAATAGCCAAAAGTAGGCAGGTGGGTGTGGGAGCGGTCTCCCAACAAGCGGGCAGCTGTCCCTTAAGTGGGGACACAGGTGCGCTAGACACACCGTCCTAGTAGGACGGCAGCTAGGTGAGCTCAGCAAATTCATCGGGCAATGTGAGCCAGGGAATCTGATCTGCCCCGCCCAGAGTTGGCACGGGGCTGAGTTATGTGAAGTAGTGGAACTTTCCCACAGGAGGGTGGATAGTTCTTGGCACAAATTCACAGGGCAGAAGGGCCTTTGTGTTGCATTAGAAACTAGCTGATCCAGGCTATCGGCAAGGGCTATTGTGATATAGATGGGGTTCATCTATCACCAGTGGGAGGGATCTCTTCCCTAGCTTTGCAGGAGGCCTGGAAATGAGAGGTTGCAGGAGAGAAAGGAGCTTTTGGTGGGGGGCTCTGGCGGCGACGGTGGCCACCTCCAGAGCTGTGGCGGAGTTACAGGGCGATCTGGAAGCAGAGGGGTACAGAAGGGTACCTCTGCGCGGCACCATGGTGGGTGCCAGAGCCAAATCCTAGGAGCCTCATGGGAGGTTCCTGGAAAACCGTGTCGGCGTCCCGTTAGTCTTTCGGGCGGTTGTGGGCCTGAACAACCGGGGGGTTTGCTATGCTACACTCCGCCCTGAAAGGGGCGTGAGTAATAAGGGACCATGTGTCACGTGATCCGGGAAGAGGATCACCAGAAGTGGCAGCACAGATGGGGTTCGCCCCAGTGCTGCTTGGCTCATCAGGCGGGCAGGCGGCCCAGACGGTTGCCTACCCTTGGATCGCCCGTAAGATAACCCACCATATTACATAACGGTGTATGTAATAAACCTGCAGCAATTTTACCCAAACAAGAAATGTGTTGTGTGTTTATTTATGAGCATGCATGTTACGTTGGAGGGGTGGGGTAGGTTGCCAATGCTGGTACTATGCGGCTGTCCGAGGCCCCGCAGGGGGCCACTAAAGAGGGCAGCCCTCTAGTACCAGCTGGGCACCCCACACCCCGTAGGGGCAGGGACTCAGGGAGGAGTCCCCCAAGCCTTGTCGCAGCGCGCTAGGCGAGCATCACTTCCGGGGCGCGAGGACAGGGGAGGGGTTTATAGGCCTCCCCCACCATCTTGTCGTCCTCTTTGCGCGCCCAGACACGCCGTCTCCCACCCTACCGCTTACCCGGCGTGGTTCGTGGCAGGCAGGAGGCAGAGAATGTTGTAATGTTGTCTTTTTTCGTTGCAGGCGGAGTTACAGGGCGATCTGGAAGCAGAGGGGTACAGAAGGGTACCTCTGCGCGGCACCATGGTGGGTGCCAGAGCTAAATCCTAGGAGCCTCATGGGAGGTTCCTGGAAAACCGTGTCGGCGCCCCGTTAGTCCTTCGGGTGGTTGTGGGCCTGAACAACCGGGGGTTTGCTATGCTACGCTCCGCCTTGAAAGGGGAGTGAGTAATAAGGGACCATGTGTCACGTGATCCGGGAAGAGGATCACCAGAAGTGGCAGCACAGATGGGGTTCGCCCCAGTGCTGCTTGGCTCATCAGGCGGGCAGGCGGCCCAGACGGTTGCCTGCCCTTGGATCGCCCGTAAGATAACCCACCATATTACATAACGTTGTATGTAATAAACCTGCAGCAATTTTACCCAAACAAGAAATGTGTTGTGTGTTTATTTATGAGCATGCATGTTACTTTGGAGGGGTGGGGTAGGTTGCCAATGCTGGTACTATGAAATTTGCAGACCAACTGGTCTGTAAATCCAATTTGCAATGTGACCTATGTATATCAAGGTTGTATCACACATTGTCCATACACATCCAAAATGTAACTTACTTTCAGCAAGATATTTAAGTCTTTGGAGTGAGCAAGGATGAGCAAGACATTGCTCTCAACAAAGTGTTAGTGATTTTGAAAGAGTGGGATGGCCATTAAAAAAAAAGCAAAATGCAAACTTGGAGTAGGAGTGGACAATCTGGGACACAGATTGGGTAGGAGTGGGATTTCACCTAAACTAAACATGGTAAGGGCTTCTGAGAGTGCTCTATCACGCCAACGTAAGGACCAACTTTATTATTTTTTTGGGTTGGGAGAGTACTATTCTCGCTTTTTTCCGAGTTTTGCTATCTAAACTAAAACTGAGAGTAGATTAATGAATAAAAATAAAAATCGATCTCCTGTACGGAGCATGAGGAAGAGTTAACGAAAGGCATCGCCTCTATGTGACATTGAAGTCGTTTGACGCTAGGGATGAGCATAGCAGAGATGCCAGCAGTAGGCCTGGGCGGAATTTTAATTACACAGAAGCAATCGGAGTAATTTCAGTAATTTTCTCTCAAAAGCGATTAAGCGATTACGCCTATTCAAGTAATTATGAGCTGTTTGGCACAAAAATCCTACTGGTCTAGCACAGGAACAACAATTTCAGCGAGCAGCTGCTGCTGTTCATGTTATGTTGCATTTAGCACTATTTTCTTAGCAGAAGATACATCCTTGGCAATAGCACTAAATGCTGGGTTACATTCCTTGCATCATCTTGCATAGTTTTGCTGTAATTTCGCATAATTAATTACCCAACTAATGCCTGCCCCAAACCAGCAGTACTGGTGTAGGACAGTTCTGTTGCAGCACAGTGAAGGCAGCGAAGCCCCCACTTCCTATGCATCAATCAATTTAATGATAGAGAGGAGGCATTGGCCTGTTGCTAGGGGTTGAAATAGTTCGTAAAGTATGTTTGGGGAACAGAGTTTGTTGTGAGGATAGATCATCTTCCATTAGTAGATGTACTCTCCACCTAGGGGTCCAGAGAGGTCCTCCTAAGGATTTCCAGATAGTTGCTGAGATTACAAGAATACAGTTCTAATTTAGAGTACACACCGGGAGATTGCTCTTCAAGCTTGCTAATTGTTAATGGGCCAGAATTGGTGCAAGAAATGAATGAAGGTAGTGTTTCTCACGAAGAATTTTTGAATGCTGTCAGGCATGATTGTGTTTTAAAGGAGGTACGGGAATATGTGGTGTGTGGGTGTTAGAGCAAAGGGTGAATTTTGTTTAGAAACAAGTTGTTAGTGATACCAAAGTGTTGAGTTCACCACAATATTATTGGGGTCAAACCAGGTAGATCCACTTAGCCCCGAAAGTAAATATTCCCTTTGTTGCAGAAAAGTGGAACTGGTAAGTGCCTCTCACTTCATCTCAAATGAGATATGATCTGTTGGACAGGGAATGTTAGGAGTCAGAAAAATGTGTCAGGACATCTCTGACGTGGAGTGCTGCCCTGGTACTCCTAGATCAGTATACACAGATAATGGTTGGTATTTTACAACTATATGGTTATCTATTTCATAATATTAGTATACAACTCATGTGAACCAGAATGATTTTAATTATTACAAACAACTCAGCAGATAATATGCAAATCATAACAAATGTTAGATAGGCCCTGAGATATGTCTGAGCAACTCTTATCGGCAGGTAATGATAGGTGGTGTGCTGCCCTGGTACTCCAACGTCAGTATGCACGCATACTCGGTATTATACAAGTGTATGATTATTTATTTCATAATAATAGTCTACAACACATGCGAACCAGAATGATTGTAATTCTTACAAACAACTCAGCAGTTAATATGCAAATCATGGCAAATGTTAGATAGGCCCTGATCATAGTTTATCACACATCCCTAACCTGTTAGTCTATTAAATAACTTATATGTCTTTATTAGTTCACTAAGCTTTAATTATGCCAAGCCATGCTTACTTTCACCACATATATACTGTAATTGGGTCAGCAGTCTGAATTCAGCCTTTCAGCATCTTCCGTCAGCAGCCGATCCATGTGTCTTACTCTGCCCCGGTACCTACATACCTTTATCACTAACGGTGTCTTACAGTGCACGGAGGGGGTCACTCGTGCTTAGCTCCTGTTTTGCTACCCAAATCCGCAAACAATGCCCCTTTGAAAAAGCATATGGAAGCAAATGCTACTCCTCTCGTTTTGATTCCAAGACGAATATTTACAAGATTGTCATCTTCCTTGCAGGCACAGTTACAACAGGAATACCAGAGAAGTGGAAAGTACTGATTCTCTGTCCTGTTAGTTTGAGCGGTATTAGAAAACATGGTGATCAAGCACACACTGTTAGCATTATAATTTATTATTAAAACAAATAATCAGCTTTTCTAGACACTATCACATGCATTCTCTCAATAGTAAACACAGTCATGTTTTCATACGATCAGGCCTGTCTTGCAAATACATTGTCCTATTGTAACACCAAAGTCAGCCACACACAAGAGCGACTAAAGGAGAAGGGGCTAACTTTAGCCCATGAAGGCCACATAGGCATAAGTGCACCAAATGATGTATCAGGGAAGATTTCTGGTGGCCAGGGTTAGTTGGTGATGTGGAAAGGAAAATCAAAATCTGAATTTGTTGTACAAGGAGTGACAAATCTCAGAGAACACCACTTCCCCACCCCCACCAGACAGAGATAAAGCAGGAGGGGGCTTGAATAAAGTTAGTTCTTGCCATTTCTGCCCCTTCCAGCATGTTAGGTAGATCTACCAGGTATGCCATAATAGTGGTGTATCTTTTCCTCAGATAACATTTTCCAGTAAGGTCACCATGAAGGAAGTTATAGAGTTTCTGGAGAGTCTTTTAGAGACAGACTTCCATTGTTTATTTATGATATTTGAGATTGACAAAGGTGTGCAGTTGGTTTTAAACAAAATGAACACATTTTTGAATGGGAGAGAAATAAAACACATTAGGTCTTCAGGCAAGTAGCCCCACGTGTACAGCATACAAAGTAGACGTAGCCGAGTTGTAGTTGATGTAGTTTATTCAGTAGTAGCTGTAAGCTGGAACAGGCCCCACCAGGAGCAGCCTCCTAGCTGCTCAGCCCATCTTCCCAACTGTCTCACACACCACAGGCACCCAAGCATTCCACTCACACTGACATGCTACACGGAACACTCACACTGGCTGAGCAGCTAGGTAGAGGGAACATAATGACATGACCTGAGGATACTACATATCCTATCCCTTTTATATTGAACAATAAAAAGAACTAAGCTAAATTGAAAAACAACTATACACAGAAATGTACAAGAGATGTAAATAGTCCGTAAACCCAGGAATGCAAAGAATGACATCACGAGAGGGAAAACAGACAAGCAAAAAGGAGGAAAGAAGGATGAAAAGAATAAAAACACACTCTAACACCATCCTCCTCCTTTAACAGTGAACAAAGAAAAATGTAAGAAGACCAAGAAGAACTCACATACACCAAGTGAGAATAACGCACAAGACAGAAGAAAAGGGTAAACTTTACCCAGACCAGGATACAATGGGTGGAACGACACCCAAGGAAGTACACCTCACGTGAGGAGACTGTGGCGAAAACACCATACGCCACCCCTCATGTGAGGGACACTGTGGGACTAAAACCCCAGTGAAAAAAAATGATTGGGACTGACACCCAAATGTACAAGTTACATCACATGGGACTAACCCCCAAGGACTTGCGACGATTTACATGGGATTTTGAAGCAACTCAACGCAAAAAGCAAGAGGAGTTAAGTTAAAGCTGATGAAGCCAAGAAACAAGGACTTTGAAACATGTAACAAGCAAAAGGTAACGCAGAAAAAAGGAACCATTGCAAGCACGCGCAGTAGCCCCACCAGTGTCCACCACACCGGACAGCCCAGTCAAGGCGTGCTGTGATTTGAACTTGTCATCTACAACATTTAAGGAAAAGAAAGTCTGCTTACATCTAGATGGTCATTTTATTGAAAAGATACGTCTAGAGTGCGAAAAGAAACATCTACAGTGCATCAGGAAGGAAGTGTCAACAGGACCGGACAGCACAGACCAGGCATGCTGTAAAGTCATCTCTGCGTCTACACCACCTGTTTATCCACAGATGAAGAAAAAGTGTCTCAACCAGTGCCTACCTACCATTTAAATGTCTACAGGGCATCTAGAACCAAGGTAATTGGTGACTGACTGTGTTTTTGCCCAGTTGCGAAGTTTATTGTTATGCCTTACATAAGGATGTGCCCCAACGAGCAAGAGCTGGTGTGAGCTTTACATGTGGCTGCTTAATTTTGAAAAGTGGCGGAGTGACAGACGTTACATTTGGGATCATTTTAGATCGCATTGCCTGCTGAGGAGGAGACTGACACTGTGACCAAGATCGAGTTAAAAAAAAAAAAGGAAATCGATGTTTTCTGGTTTGCTGTGAGGCATGATTGAGATGGCAGTTGAGCTTCGTTTTTAAATTTAAAATAGGCTCGCGGAACTTACCTAGAGCACGATGCCGCGCGCAGCTTCGCATGAGTCTTCCATGACGTCTGGAGTGTCTCTGGTGCGCGATGCTGCATATAGACGTTTTGCAGCAGGAGCGCGCCGCGAGCCACTCGGCATACGTCTCCTGTGCGTCCCGCCATCTTGGAGTTGGCGGATCCAGGCCTTCTGCATCCTATGTTAATGAAGGTGTCCTCCGGTAACCTGCCAACCGTGTTTTAACAATAAAGTTTTTGAGGCATTCAAAGTCGGATCGTCATGAAGTGTAATGCAGGCACAGCACCGGACTCATTGTTCTGCACAGGTGAGACAAGGATTTTTGGTGTGTGAAGCATGACATCGGATGCACTGGGTTGTTCTCCATTTCAGCCAAAACTTCAAGATGTTTAAATTCAGCTGCTTTCACATGGACTAGAATTCACCATGAACTATGGGCAAGTTAAAGTTCCAAGAATATGGGTTTATCTCTAACGAAGAACTTCTAAGCGAGTTCAAGCTCTTTGTTTCATACATGGGCCATGAATTTTGATGCCGTCAATGAGTTTCTTCTCTTCATCCCATCCTCGTCGCCATAAATAATGTAATGGGCTGGCCCCACGTGTACAGCATACAAAGTAGACGTAGCCGAGTTGTAGTTGATGTAGTTTATTCAGTAGTAGCTGTAAGCTGGAACAGGCCCCACCAGGAGCAGCCTCCTAGCTGCTCAGCCCATCTTCCCAACTGTCTCACACACCACAGGCACCCAAGCATTCCACTCACACTGACATTCTACACGGAACACTCACACTGGCTGAGCAGCTAGGTAGAGGGAACATAATGACATGACCTGAGGATACTACAGAGTTGGATTAAAGTTAGTAAAGAGTGTGTGGTATCTTCTGCTGTAAAGTTTCGCTGTTTTTCCCAACCACCCCCTCCCCTGCATTCAATAATGGTTTGTACTCCTGCGAGGTTTTAGAATGTTACAGCGTGAAGGTTCGATGTCGAGCTCCCTGCGCGGAGCGTTTGACAGACTTGATGGACGACAGCTGTGGCTGGAGTCTTCTTGTTGTTACTTCTTTAAATAAACCTCCTGTGTTATGAAAGACATCGGTTCTGTGTATTCCTGATGCAAGCTGAATCTTTAATTTCACACTGGCGACTGAGGACGGGCACAGGAAAGGAAAATAGGAGAACAGCAGAAGCGGACCTCAACACGCAAAGCAGATCCGAAGCGGTTTGTGATTACGAGTGGTGCCGTGAGTAATTTTCCACGGACTAACAACTATTTTAGTGACTGCTTTGGTGATTTACTTCTAGGGAAAAAAGTAATATTGTGACTAAGAGTACGTTTTAAAACTCTTCGCATGGAAATGCATATTGGGTAACCTAAACCCAGGGCGATTGACAAGAAGCAGTTTCAAACATTAACCCAACTCGGCTATTCCTTTTAGCGCGGAATCTGTGGTGACAGCTGAGCTTTATAAGATATTGCCTGGCAAGGTGTACTCTGAACGTGATCTCCTGCATTTTTGGCAGACTATCCCCAACCAGCCTGTGGGAATATCGATGAGAAGTGGTCATTACTCATCTGTGACCCACTTGTAGTACTAGTGGGGAAGGTCACCACTCTCCTGAGTTTATTACGGGATGTTCGGGGCTGCGTAAACCGAGCCTCCGCCAGTCATGCTGATGGGCACAGCCGAAATGAGACTCTGAGGGAAGGAAGAAGATTTTTAAATTTTCCGCAATTTTGTGTGCATGAAGTGCTCTACTCTGCTACCTGCAAGTGAAAAGAATAAAGGGTACACTCCAGCCAGTCACGCTGACTGGCACAGCCTTGACATTGGAACCAGAATATTTGCCTGCAGGGCTGTTGGCATCTTCACTTCTATCAGGTGCGTGGCGACTACACTTGACAAGAAGGCTATCCCGTTCTGGGCTACCCTCCTAGCTCTTTACTTCTGCTGGCCACGCTGACTGGCTCAGCTCTCATTCACTGGCCATTCGATTTTTCCCTACCTCAGGAGTGTCTGACACGTAGTGGGAAAAGAAATGTGGCGTCATTTTCTTCACTCGAGTAGGTAGGGTTGGCGCAGTGTGCCCTACTGCTCAAGGAAGGCAGTCCCGGAGGAGGTTTGTTCTTAAAGTCGGACTGCCAAGGGAAAAGAGGCAGTCTTACACTTCGTGTAGACTGAGAGAGGAGCCTCGTGCCTATATTTTGGACTGATGATTAGAAGAACAGCGCTACCTAGTGGACTTGTATTTATCCTCTTATTTCTTTCAGTGTTTTGTTCCCTGCTCTATTACCTGATTTTGGTCTAGTGCCACACTCATCCTGGCATTCTCTACTTTTTGTCAGAACACTTTATACATACTATCGTACAAAAGGATAGTGTTGTAGCTCTGATTTGCGAGTAAGTTTTAACACTAGGCTGAGTAACATAGGTAGTTAATATCTCAAGTATTGCTGGTGAAAATTGTGCTTGCCTTATTAGCCACCATGCAGAATGTCACACCACCGCCATTTTTCCTGGCTACTCCACGGGAGACAGTTTTAAAATGGAACAAGTGGAAAAAGGTCTTCCTAAACTACGCAGTGGTATGTGGTCCAAACTTGGGTCTTGAGAGGAAAGTGGCATTACTATTACATTACCTAGGGGCAGAAGGGCAAGAGATCTTGGAACACCTTCCTGATCTGAACGTAAACGACGCAAGAGGTTTGAATGAATATGAAATTAGTGTGAAAAAACTAGACATCCACTTCCTGCCTAAAATTAGCACAATTATGGAACGATACCATTTTGGAAGGAGAGGGCAGAAGGAGGGTGAAACAGTAGAGGAATTCGTATCAGAGTTGAGGAAGCTAGCTGCCACTTGCAAGTTTGGAGGAGCGTGTGAGGAGCGGATACGTGTTCAATTTCTTTTAACGTGTAATATTGAGCGAATACGTGAAGAGTTGTGGTTAAAAGATGAACCGCCCCTTGGGGAGGTGCTCATTGTGGCTAAACTGGTGGAGCACATGATGCAGTGTGTGAGCGAAATCAAGCAAGATTGTGAAGGGAAGGCAAAAGTGAGTGAAGTCTCTGTTGAGAGTGCGAATGTGCTTGCAGTCAAAGGTCCAATAAAGGAACAGAAGGAGAATAAGGGTAATTGGAGTTTTAAAGGAAATTGTTACAGGTGTGGCAAACCTGGACACTTAGCGAACAACAGGGAGTGCCCTGCACTTAAAGTGACATGCAATAAGTGTGGTAGGAAGGGTCACTTTAGACAATGCTGCAGAAGTAATGCTAATTACAGGAAATACAACAGAGATGACTCTACCCGTGTCTGTGACGAAATTGTGTTACAGGTTCAGGGTGAGTCAGTGAGCAATCCTAAGGATTTCATTGCAGTAGAGGAGACAAGAGTTGAAGCAATGTTTGATTTGTGTTCTAAACTGACAATGATATCTGCGGAAGTTTTGAGAAAGTATCAAAGGGAAAATTGACCCTGCAGAGAATGGATGTAAGACCGGGGGGCTATGGTGGGCAACCCATACAGATGAAGGGTTACTTCTGGGGCACTGTAGGTTACAAAGACAGGTTTGCGGTCGCTAAAATATATGTGTCCAAGAAGGGGGATGACATACTAGGTTGGCAAGCACAAAAGGATTTAGGCATTTACCTCTATCCCAACAAGAACCCTCAAATATTGGTACAAGAGGTGGGGAAAACACTAGAGGGGATAGAAGAAGAATCCAGGGATGTTTTCACCAAAACGTTAGGATGCCTCAGACACTATGCCCACAGAATAAGACTCAAAGAGAACTCCAAGCCTGTCTCAGCCAAGGTTAGGAACCTACCTATTTCGATACAGGAAGCAGTGAGAGAGGAGTTAGAGAAGTTGTGCAGGTTGGAGGTGATCGAACCAGTAGAAGCCACTGAGTGGTTGGCACCCATTGTTGCAGCCAGGAAGGGGGATGGCGCAGTGCATTTATGCATTGATCTAAGAGCACTAAACAGGGAAGTTATAGTTGACAAGTACCCTCTGCCGAACATTTCACAAATGATGAGCAGGTTAACGGGGGCAAAGGTATTCACTACACTTGATCTAACCTCTGCCTACTACCAAGTCAGGCTCCACCCTGAATCACAAGAACTCACAGCGTTCATCACGCCCATGGGGGCCTACAAATTCAAGCGCATGCCGTTTGGACTCGTGTCCGCAGCCGCGGTTTTTCAAAGGATCATGAGCAACCTCCTAAAGGGCATACCTGGGGTTGTGTGCTACCAGGATGATGTTCTGATCTTCGGGGAGGATGGTACACAACACAAACTCAGGCTCAGACAGGTGCTGAAGAGATTCCAAGAACAAGGACTCACGGTGAAGAGAGAAAAGTGCAAGATTTGGTGTGCTGAGATAGAGTTCCTGGGGCACAAGGTGACAACGGAAGGCATTCGCCCTAATGCAGTTCTGCAGAACACCATTCTTAACCTTACACCACCCAAAAGCAAAGATGAAATCAAATCCTTCATGGGAATGGTGGAATTCTACAGCAAATTTGTCCAGATCTTTGCCAGACGCACATATACTATCCGTAACCTACTAAGGAAAGGGGTAACATTTGACTGGAGTGAGGCGTGCCAGAAGGAGTTCGAAGACACAAAGAAGGCATTGGCTGAAGCTCCTAACCTCAAATCCTTTGTACCTGGCAGGAAGACCGTGTTGACCACCGACGCCAGCTCCAAAGGATTAGGAGCAGTTCTGATGCAAGTAGGAGAAGGTGGAGAGGAAACAATAGCGTTTGCATCACGCTCGCTACGCAAGGCAGAGTTCAACTACTCGGTGATCGAGAAAAAAGCTTTAGCGGCACATTGGGCTGTTAACAAATTCAGAGACTTTGTGTGGGGAATGAAGTTCAACCTGAGAACCGACCATAAGCCTCTGGTCGAAGTCTTCACCAAGAAGGGGCTAGACTCCATCTCAAGCAGAATCAGACGCTGGGTTGTGAGTCTCCAAGAGTACACGTTTGAGTTCGAATATGTACCTGGGGTGAGGAACTTTGCAGCTGACTGCCTCTCTCGCCTGGTGAGAGAAGAACGTGATGAAGCAGTCGACGTGGAGGAGGAAGATGAGACAGACAAGGAGATGCAGGCGGAGAACGTGTGCGTCGTCACCCAAGGAGCCGTAGAAGAAGGACGCTGGAAGGAAGCCTTGAGAGCTGACGTGCTCCTGCAGAGGGTGTGTGGAAAGACTAAGGGTGTTTGTATGGACCAAGACAAGCGGGAAGAGACACTTAGACCGTTCTGGATGGTCAGAGACGAACTATCCATCGCCGATGACTGTCTTTTCAGGGGTACAAGGTTGGTCCCTCCTGAGTCTTTGAGAGAGAGTTTGGTCAACTTGGCCCATGAGGGGCACCTGGGAGTTACCAAAACCAAACAGAGGTTGCGGCTAGACTATTGGTGGCCCAGCATGGATCTTGAAATCGAGAGGAAAATAAGAGACTGTGTACCATGCTCCACTAGCGACAAGGTTCTAAAACAACACACTCCTCCCATGCACTGTAGGCCTCTTCCTGTGGGTCCGTGGGCGGATGTGGCTTTTGACATCCTGGGTCCCTTGACAGGGGAACATCGCACACATTACATTCTGGTACTCATAGATCTTTACTCCAGGTGGCCCGAAGTAAAGTTTGTGTCTGAAATCACCACAAGAGCTGTCATAGACTTCCTGCTGGAAGTGTTTATCAGGGAAGGTTTGCCAAGTAGCTTATTGACGGACAATGGGGTGCAACTCTGCTCAAAGGAAATGAGAGAATTCTTAGAGTGCAATGGGATAGAACACAAGCTATGTGCAATTTATCACCCAGAGACGAATGGGATGGTCGAACGATTCAACAAGACCATCAAGGAGGGTATCCAACTAGCGAGGGTGAGTGGGTTGTGCTGGAAAGATGAGGTTTTAAAACGTCTAGAAGCCTACAGACTGACCCCTCATCAAACCACAGGCATGACACCTTTCGAATTACTCAAAGCCAGAAAACCCAACTTAAGGTTAGTACCAGGGTGGATGAAGTGGTACAAAGGTTGGACATGTCACTCTAAAGAGTCACAGTGGCGGGACAGAGAACGCAAGGCCATGACTGATAGGAAAACCAGATTTGATAGATTACATGCAGTCAAAGACATGGGATTCCGGGTGAGGGACCTGATCAAAATTAAAGCACCCTCTGGTAGAGCAAATTGGTTCGAGTTTACTGAGCCAACCAAAATTGTAAAGTTGTTCAAGAATGCTGTAAAAACTCAAGAAGGGAAGATTTGGAACCTGGGGAGGGTGGTGAAGTACACTGCTCCTACTGTGGACACCAACAACCCTTTGGAAAATGAGAGCAGAATCCAAAGTAGTGCCAGGTCGCCAGAGCCGGGGTGTTCAAGACAGGCCAACTCCTTTTCCAGGGCAAGTTGCAGGAAGGTTTGCCGCCCAAAGTATTTGGAACACTATGTTGACAAATAAATGTAGCCATCATTTACCCTCCCCCCCCATTAGCACTGTTCTTTTTTTATGTGTAAAGGAGGGGGATGTGTGGTATCTTCCACTGTAAAGTCTCGCTATTTTTCCCAACCACCCCCTCCCCTGCATTCGATAATGGTTTGTACTCCTGCAAGGTTTTAGAATGTTACAGCGTGAAGGTTCGATGTCGAGCTCCCTGCGCGGAGCATTTGACAGACTTGATGGACGACAGCTGTGGCTGGGGTCTTCTTGTTGTTACTTCTTTAAATAAACCTCCTGTGTTATGAAAGACATCTGTTCTGTGTATTCCTGATGCAAGCTGAATCTTCAATTTCACAGAGTGGTTGCAAATAACGTATTATAAATAAATAATATAAATCCGTATTTGTAAAGCGCAAACTACTCACCCTTACGGGTCTCAAGGTGCTGGGGGCCGTCGTGGAAATTAAGTGAGCTATTGCCCAGAGTCACATGGTGCTGAGCTGAGCTGCCGCCGGAGCGGGGGATCAAACCGTGAGCCCTGTGCTCCGAAGTCAGCTGCCCTGGCCGCTGCACCACACCTCTCCATTATGAAGCTGGATATAGGAAATCCCGCATCAAAAAGTTGCTGTGGGTCTAAAGCACTACTCCATTGCTGACAAGGGTAAAAGCCCCTATGACTTGATGCAAGAAAGGGATTCAAAAACCATGTTGCGGCAAAGTGGATGTATAAAAGTGAAGCGAGTGCTGGCAATGATTCAACAGGTGACAAAGGGAGTGGGACTGGAGGTGAATCTTGTGAGGTGACTGAGTTAGAGTGAAGAAAGGAAAAAGACCAATTTTTTTTACAACCACTCACAATCATGAGAGTCGGTATGGCCACCTTGCTGAGTAACAGTAATGTATTGAGCCAAAGGAATGCAGTAAAGTTGTGATCGTGCTTGATGGAGGAAGAGGTAACTGATGCTTCCATGGAGGAAGCGGTAACTGATGCTTCCATGGAGGAAGAGGTAACTGATGCTTCCTGGACAAGAGCCTGGTGAAAGGATAGAAGAAGTTGGTGGTAGCTTGAGAGTGTGTAGATGGCAGACTACCAAATGGAGTAATAGCCCAATTAGTTTTTTTGTGCTTTTGATCTTCAGGATTCAGCACACTTCCAGTACAAATTCTTTACCTGCACAGGTTGCACTGAATTCTGCTTACTCTGCTCTGTTAATTCGGTCGGTCAGTAAGCACAAGTTCCAGTGTGCTCTGCCAATTCTATTGTTGGGTGAAACATCAGAGAAGTGTAGCACCCTGCTCTAAATGATCACTGGTCAGATTCACCTCTCGGAACATTCATTACACTTTGTACAATCATACTAACGAATCTCTGTTTTTACTTCACTTGTGCCCTGCTCTCTCACTAATTAGTAAGGATGTAATTGGCTTGGTTATGCTGATGATGGAGACATATTCTCCACGTCTCCTCCATTGGGGCATGCTCTTCACTACCACTTACTATAGAGCGGGTGGCAGGAGTAAAACCATTATGTGCCTTGATGGTCTAGAGGTCTGGTGACAAGTAGTCTCATCCGAATTTATCTCGTTCGACCAATCCAACTCTGGTGCCTACCCTAACCATGTCAGATTTTAGGCACCCTAGTAGGAGCCCTATGTCTAAGAGAAGCTGGTGGTGTTAGCAACACACAGCACTTTTTCCAATCAGGCTAGACGGTAGCCCCTATCTTTAGCTAATTTCAATGGACTGCTAGGTGAAGAAGTGTCAACCACTTCCCCTGCATACAAAAAATACCATAGAACCCAGAATTATAAACACATAAATTGTGAACCCTCACAACTTAACATCACTAGCCCCTGAAACCCAGGCTTTAAAACCAACATGTGATCCTCTCTGGGTTACCTTCAATTCCAATATCCCCAACAAATCTTTGACTGAGAAACACTTTACATTCTTATCCTGAGTACCAGGGGCGGCTCCTCCGCTATGGCAGAGGAGCATTGCCCCACTGCTGAAATGCAGCAGACAGAAGAAAAATAAAATGACAATAAAACTATTTATTGTCATTTTATTTTTCTCTTCCAGTGCGCGAGTCTAGGGCAGGGCCATGTCAACAACAGGGGAGGTGCTGTAGGCACTGAAAGTATGCATGTCAGTTTGGGTTGCCATCCACTTGGATATCTCCAGGCTTTTCCTTGGAGATATCTGCAGTGCTCAAGGGCATAGGCTCCCAGTCCCTGCTGGATCATGAAACCCGCCCGCTCTTCCCAATCCCAGCACTTCTCTCATGCTGGGAGTAATAGCATGAGAGAAGCTTTGGGATTGCGTGGGGTCTGAGAGCCTGTGCTCATGGAAATCACAGTGCAGGGACGGGAGCAGAGGAGCACAGCGGTACGGGAGCAGAAGATGGCGGCGGCCAGCAGGAAAGGTAAGTCTATATTTTATTAGTATTTTTTTTCACATGTTGCCCCCCACATCTGATTGGCAGCAGCCGCCCCTGCTGGGCACACACCAATTGGTCTAATAATATGATCCATTCTACATTTTGCTTTATTCCTTCTAGTACTGCAAAAAAGAATCCGTGATCTGGTTCCAATTCAGAAACTGAAATCTCTATTTGCTCTCCAATCTGTGCCAGAGGGTGCTTGAGGGTCCGTCTCATATTCCTTTTGCGGAACCCCACCTGCCTTCTTTCTTCTGATCTCCTTTTGATAGAATTGTTTATTGTGCTCTTCTTTTTAATTTTTTTCTCACTTCTTCTGTCTCCTCCGCCTGCCATCTTCTTTCCTGTCCGTTACTGATGGGTGCAGCACCGGTGAAGTTTCTGATGCCCCCACTCATAAATAAATACAGGGGTGCCATTTTGCCTCTTCAGAAGACAGTGATGTTCTTCTTCTTTCCACTGTGCCCCAACCCACACAGTATTCCAGTGCATTAACCCACATCCAGAGAGCCAAATATGAATGAGAATAAACACAGTAGTCAGCATAGAATAGTTTTATATCAACACATAGATCATTAACAAACAGTTTCAATTAGCAATCTGTACTTGCCGTGAATGTATCAACTTTACCAAAAAATACATCAGCAACTACAGTTTAATGGAGATGATTTCAGCAACGGGTTATTCGCCAAGATGGTCATCAAGCAATGAGATGTTTCCACTAATGCTTTCACTCGATATTCCCATTGTCCTTATAACTGAGAAACTGATTTTTGAGCTGCTTCTGAAGCACTCTCCTCCGTAGCAGTGAGAAATCAAACACATGCATCATGACAATAGGTCTAACACATATTTGTAAACTTTTATTGTCAAGACTGTTAAGGATTAAAAGCTATAAACCAATTTCATTCAAGTCTGATTATTGTGTTTTGAAGTGTATATCGGTGAGAATTGGTTTGGGGCACAAAATGTAGTGTCGTGTGAGTTAGCAACTTTTGGCTCCTGATGTACCCAGTAGAACTGTGACGTAAGCGTTAGAACGTTGTGAAGTGAATGCGCATTTAGAATGTTGAGTTTGCGGCTACACGCAGAAGAATAAAGACATGTTATGCTAAGCTCCGTGTGTAGTGTAGTCATTAGCGGGTACCCAGGCTGGGAAGGATGCTACAACTGGCAACGAGATAGGGGATAGGAAACCCGAAGATCGACAGTGCTCTCTTCGAGAGTTTGCCGTGGTCCAGCAAACTGCTTGTGTGTGCCACGTGTGCCTCAGTCGAAGTGCGAATCGACACTTGGGGTATGTGGAGTCAAAGCGCTGCTCCAGCCTGTGTAAAGCATTTCAAGATAACAAATACTACACTGAGAAGTCTATATATTGGTGGCCGAGAACCTGCTGGGAAGGCCGTAAAAAGAGGTACTGCGCTATTACGCAACCTAAAGCTATTCATCATATGGAGTGATAATGCTAAAGGTGGATACAACCAGGTTTTGAAAGAGCAGCAAATAGTGCCAGCCAATTGCAAGATAATGCTGTGAACAGAAGCACAGCGAGGCAGAGATCAACCAGGTGTCAGGCAGTACAAAGAGACGCTTACAAGCAAAGCAATTGAAAAACAAGAAACAGTCATCTGGTTACCAGAACTGAGTAAAGAGAGTCATCATACCACAAGGCTGGGTCGAGTGGCCCCAGAGGAAGCGCCCGGGGTTGTGTTTGTGGAGCCGTCCATAAACAAAGTGGCACACCAACAAAGCAGCTGAGTGGGGCTCAGAACAACTCAAGAGATCTCCAGAAAAGTGAAGGGCTCCCATGGAGACCAAGAGGAAGGCCACCGTTCGACCGACCGGCTAAGATGACCCAGAGGCAAGAACAGCACAGCTGCTGATATGGGACTGATATCAGTAAACTATAACATGAACGCTCATCACGAAATAGTAAGTCAGTTCCCTTCATTTTTTTATGGGTTAGAAAAACTCAAGACTATGAAAGTATAATGAGACATGAATGAGGACATCCTTCCTATTGCTCAAAGACACAGATGAACTGCATTTCATTTACAGGAAGCTGTTGACAAAGAGCTTGAATCATTGCTCAAACATGATATCATTGGATGTTCCACTGATCCAACGCCCTGGGTTTCTCCCACAGTGGTAGTGCAAAAAAGGACAGTGAAGGAGCTGTTCTCATCTGCGTTGACATGCGTCAAGCGAACAAGGCAATTGACTAAGAGCGACATCCATGTCCGCACATCACCGACATGATAACCCAATTGAATGGTGTGAAAGTCTTCTCTTGCCTTGATTTGAATAAAGGATATCATCAGTTGGAACTCAAGGAAAGTTGCAGGTACATTACAACCTTTTCTACACATATTGGTCTCTTCCAATACAAAAGACTACGTTTCGGTGTTTCATCAGCTGCAGAGCTGTTTCAAGATGTAATTCGACGTATTTTACAGCCTGTCATGAATGCAGTTAATTATAGTGATGGCATATTGGTTTTTGGAGCTACACAGAAGAAGCATGATAAAGCTCTCATGCAAGTGTGTTGCTTACTTGCGGATGCAGGTTTGACTTTGAATGCTGACAAATGTGAGTTTCATAAGACAAAGTAAAAAAAATGTTGGCCATCTCTTTTCTGATGGGGCATGACACCCGATCCAGCTAAAGTGCAAGCGTTGTCAACTGCCAGTCCCCCACAAGATGTTTCCATGTTACGTTCATTCTTTGGCATAGCCAGCTACTCTCTAAATATATATGAGACTTTGCCACTGTAAGTGCTCAGGTGAAAGACTTGACTAAAAAGAATGTTTAATTTCATTGGTCAGATGAATGCGAGCAAGGTTTCAAGAAGATCAAACAAGCTATTGAGAAAGCTACTGAAATGACATACTTCAATCCAAAGCTTCATACAGAGGTTGTTGTTGACACTTGCCCAGTTGGGTTAGGCGCAATCCTTGCACAGCACAGCAAACACCCAAATGCTAGAAGGCATATTGTGGCATATGCAAGTAGAAGTTTGTCCCAAACTGAACGTGCTTATTCACAACCTGAGAAAGAATGTTTAGCAGTGGTGTGGGCTTGTGAGCATTTCCATCTTATATGGAAAGCCTTCACGCTTGTGATGGATCATCAAGCATTGTTGACCATCTTTGGTAGTCCAAAGGCCAAGATGCCTCCTCGCATTGAACGATGTGGTCTGTAATTACAAGACTACAACTGCACAATTGTGCACCGTTCCGTGAAAGATAAAAACCCTGCAGGCTAATTCTCACGAGTGACTCTACAGTGCCCTGGAACACCTTCTAAGACAACTGAAGACTACATAAATTTCATAGTGAAATCCAGCACACATGCTGCCATTTCATTGGAACAACTTGTTCCTGCCACGAGTCAAGATAGTGACATGTTAAAATTGAAAGACATTATTGCATATCAGTCTTGGAACCAGCACATTCGACCTCTTACCAGTGACAGTGAATTCCAAAAGGTTAAAAATGTCAAAGATGAACTGTCTGTTACTCAAGAAGGCGTTATCTTCAGAGGTTCGAGAATTGTTGATCCAGAGAGTCTGCGACAACAGATAATTGAAGTGGCCCATGAAGGACATTGTGGAATCGTTGCCACAAAACGACCTCTCCAAGACTGAGTGTGGTTTCCTCATCTTGATGAGAGAGTTGAAAGAGAATTAAAGACCTTCAATCTATGCAACTGACTTTCTTCAAAAACCACTCAACACACCTTAACATGTCAGAGTTGCCAAAGCATGCTTGGGAAAGAATTCCTGTTGACTTCTTTGGTCCTCTTGGCAATGGACATCACCTGAGGGTGATTATTGATGAATACTCCAATTTTCCATTGATAGAGCTCTCATCTATCACTCAAGAAAGAGTCATTGAGGGATTAGATGGCATCTTCGGGACAAGGGGTGTTCCTGCGATCTTAAAATCTGACAACGGCCCACCTTTCAACAGTCGAGAATTCAGAGACTTTCTCAGCCATCTTAATGTGAAGCATTAGAAGAGCACACCACTTTGGCCCCAGGCCAATGGCCTTGTCGAACGTTTCATGAGTACTCTCAAGAAAGCTGTTCAGCGTGCTGTACTGGAAAGGCTCAACCTTAAAACTGTCTTAAATTCTCCTCTTCTAGCTTACTGTTCGACCCCCACTTGACCACAGGTGAAAGCCCTGCAACCTTGATGTTCGGGAGAGCCTTGACAACCAAGTTACCTTAATGGACCACCAGAAAATCAAGTACTGAGGAAGTAATCCATGTAAAAAACTTGGATCTTAAAAGAAAAATGAAGGCCTATGCAGACAAGCGTCGACAAGCAAGACATTACGTTCACTAGAGGAGATCGAGTGCTTGCCCATTAATCTAGAAAACCGAAATCTGATGCTCCCTTCAATGCTGAGCCCTTTCACGTTGTGACCAGTAAAGAACACATGGTGACTGTACAACATCCTGAAAAGTCCATTGTGCGAGATTCCTTGCATTTTCGACATGTGGCTCATCACTCGTCAGGCACAGATGTCAATATAGAGACTGGGTCTGAAAGGACAATTGGAGACCCCCTGACTGCTGTTGCTCCTACATCGCCAACGCAAATCATGGACACTTCAACTGCCTGTCCCCAGTTTCCAAAGAAACATTCGGGAAGTGTGATCAGAGCACCACAAAGACTCATTCTATATATTTGTAAAAAGAAATTTAAAAAATTTAACAGAGGGGAGATGTAGTGTAGTGTGAGTTAGCAATGACGGAACCCTTTTGGCTCCTGATGGACTCCGTAGAACTGTGATGTAAGCATTAGAGCATAGTGAAGTGAATGCAGGTTTAGAATGTTAAGTTTGCGGTTACACAGTGTGTGGTGTAGTCATTAGCGGGTACCCAGGCCGGGGAGGATGCTACACAAACCAAACAGGAATTTCAGGGCTCCAATTATAACAATTTGAGTCTTTTACTCTGTGGTCCTAGGGTCACCTTTCTGTTGGACCTAAAACTGAACACCTAGAACACCCGCTCACTAGCACATGGCACTCAGTGTAGTGAGGGAGAGCAGCCACAACTCACTCACAGAGGTGGTGTGACTCAGGGTTAATAGCATTAAATAAATCACTATCCAACAAGTACTTACAGCCTTATTTAGAGTTTGGCACACTGGATACTCCATCAAGATGTGGAGGATATGCCGTCCGCCATATTAAATGTGCAATAGGATAAAATGCACTTGTAATGAAGTGCACAGGATGTCCACCACATTTGTGACAGAGTCCCATCCTCCAAACTCTAAATAAAGCTTTTAGCCTATCATAGAAAAGTACTTTGTTTCACCCACACCTAAATTCCTACACATGAAAAGTAACAATGTATCTGGAAGTCAGTAAACCAGGAGGTACAGTTACAATGTTGTGTTACTAAGATGAACGTTAGGTTTCAGAACTAAATAAAGGGTAGGCCAACCCTTCTTCTCTCACTCCAGGGCTCAGCACTCGAATCTCTTCCCAGTGAAGATGTATCTCTAGATTCTTTTGTGTCTGGTAAGCAATAATTTGGAGTCACTGGTAAACAAGTCTCTCTTTTTCATTGGGCCTCTGCTATAGTCCCTGCAGCAGGCAGGGTTCTCACCTGGTGACGCTGAGTTGCAGGGAGAGGAACAGAGCTTTCTTCATTGGTGGCACACTGATGGGTGTTCCCCACAACATCCCCAACCTAAACGAATGTAGAACCCAGCCTTGCAAGATCAGGCATCTTGGGGGTGTACAGATAATCTGGTATCCTCGATGGAGGGGTACACATGCACACTGGTTCTGAGGCACAAGGATGCCGGTCTTGGCAGTGAGGAGCACACATGTGGGCACATGTTCTTTGTGGGTAGGTGAAGGTCAAGTGAGAAAATATCGCAGCACCGCACAATGTTGGTTGTGTTTTGGGGGTAGGTGCTGTAGCCTGCCAAGCACGATGAGTGAGTTCCTTCGCCTGGTCTCACAATGGGGTCTATCAAAGTGGGTCGTGCTAAGAACACAACTCCACAACCACTGGGCAACTTTTAGCTTATGGGAAGTTCAACCTTAGGCCAAGCTGGTGACCCCTCCTAGTCACCTAGCCCATGGAGCAGAGGTGATCTGAAATCCTCCTCAAATTGCTGTGCACAGCTCTATGGCAATTTAGGTTGCTCGGTTGCGGTCTTTCTTTTCTAGACAGCTCCACAGCTCTATGGCAATTAAGGTTGCTCGGTTGTAGTCTTTCTTTTCTAGACAGCTCCACAGCTCTATGGCAATTAAGGTTACTCGGTTGTAGTCTTTCTTTTCTAGACAGCGCTCCTCTGCCTGGGGCCCTTCCTTGCACCGTCTCCTTGCACTAGTTGACTTCCTATCTAAAATAAGGGTCCAGCAGCACTTCTAGCAGAGGGAAGCTGATGCACTAATACCCCAGATATCTCCAGACACACCACGGTGTGTTCAGGGGCGTAACACAGGCCCCTGCAGCAGAGGGGTGCCCCAAGCCTGCCAGGGGCCCCCTGAACCATCAGGGAGCCCCCATTCGGCTGAAGACCAATGAATATCTGTGAGATATGGGAGACTCAGGGATCCCTGTTCACACTCTGCACGGGCCCCTCAATTTTGCATCACGCCACTGTGTGCGTTTCCTCCTGGGTGTAGAGTATCTTGACCCTGGCACACTGCCCTGGAGCCCTACCCAGTATTTATCCATGGCTGGCAGAAACAACATCAGCTCCAGAGCCCTGCTTTGTTTTGGGTGATGTCTGGTTTCAGGGAGTTGGTTTATGTTTGCAGAGACTGCCCAGCCGCGGCTCTTTGATCTGCACACTGGCAAGAAAGAGAGGTTGGAGGCTCTCTCCTCCTCCATCATATTAGCTTTTCAACCACAGAAGTACAAACACAGATTCCTGTCTTAGTGTAGCGAAGCACAGCACTTCTCTGCCGAGTGATGTTGCAGTAGTCATTCAGAGAAATAAAGGAGACACATGATAGGACCCCCTAAACAATAAAGTCCTGATTCGAGTCTCAGCTAATTTCACTATGTGCCATCAGTGAGCCTGCATGATTGTTGCATGCGCTGAGGCAATAAAAATCAATAATACCCAGAAATGTGGTGTAAAACGAAAATAAGGGCAGGTGTGCACACTCCACTGAGTCAAGCAGAAGGCATTCCCACCCTAGCAATACCCAAGCTCTTTGTGAGTTTAAGGGAGCTCAAAGGGACTTGTGGGGATAGAGTCAGAGTTCATGCATGACTGCCCTTTCCTAGTTGCATAGAGTTGGAATACCTGTGTTTTGTTTTGCAACGAAAATCAATTAGCCAAGTTGGCACTTTGGTAAATGGTGATCGTGGCTACCTTGAAACGTTGTTCTGGTGCTAGATAAAAAAGAATTGACACTGACTCCATCCCAAAGGCCAGAATCGTATAATGATAATGGTTATTTCTAGCAAAATTTACTTCCTGTGCTGCTTAGTGATTAGGGTATGCAAAAAGGCAACAACAGGTTCGAGGGAGAATAATTTCTCTTGATTTAAGGAGGCCTTTCACTTGCATGTAGCATTTCCAATGCTCCTTCCCTCATTGCTGCGGAAAGGTACTGCTGTCTAGAGACCTTTACTTGCCATTCTTGGTGGAGCAAGACATGATGACTCTTAAACGTGGTAGGTTAATGGTGCCAGTGAAGGCGCCCTGCTGCATGAATGGCTTCGCCCATTGAGATGCCTTCTTCCAGCACTGCCTCGCCATACGTTGTCCTTTTTCAGCTTAGGCCTGGTTTATCTACTTTGCCACATGCCTGCCAATCAGACATGTCTGGGGTTGGCTACTGACACACACCCCTCGCCTGGTGTACCACATGTATATGGAGAAGCATCGCCCATCATTGATATGCCCACTGCCTCCGCCTGTGAACAGTGGTCCATTGAACACCATTCATGAACAGTATTTCATGGAGAACGAGGGCTCTGTACAATCCGAGGTGGATTTGTGGGAGGCCTCCAAAACCATCCTTAGGGGACAAATAATAGCACACGCAGTGGACAAGAGGCGAAAGAGGGAGGAAGAGTGCAAGTTGATTGAGGAGACATTAGTACAACTTGAAGGCGACTACATCATTTCGCCATCGAGGGAACTTGCGCACAGAATAGAGAAGGTGAGGCAAGAATGCGTGCACCTGGCTCGCCTGGGACGAGGGCCCAGTTTCGAGCTATGCAAGGCAGTGGCTACGAGGTAAGCTACAAAGCAGGGAACCTCCTGGCCTGGCTGGCAAAAAAGGGAGAGACACAAAGGTGGGTGCAGGGGTAAGGTCGGGAGGAGAGACGCTGCAGCAGGAGAGCTCCGTGGGAATTGCACAAGCATTTGCTGATTAGTTGGAGGGATTGTATAGAGCGCGAACCACGGCTGACAAGGTGTAGTTGGAGGCCTTCATTGAAGAACTCCCGACCCCTCGCCTGAGCCCGACCAAAGGGACTTACTAGATGCAAATGTCACTGAGGGTGAGGTAGCCATATTCTTGTTTAGTAGTGGTAAGACCCCTGGCCCTAATGGCTTTCAGCCAGAATTCCTCAAATGTGTAAAAACCAAATTGGTAAAACCAATGCTTAAAATGTTCTCCAAGGTGAGGGATCAGGGTGCACTACAGCCAGTTCTTAGAGAGGCAACGATAGCCCTAATCCACAAGGAGGGTAAACCTGTAGACGACTCCCTAATCAACGTGGAGGCAGCAGTTTTGGCGAAAATTATGACACGTTGCCTCACGCAGGAGGTGGACTCCCTGGTCACCCCGAACCAGTCTGGGTTCATGCTGTACAGGGCCACGCGGCACAACTTACGGCGATTAATGGGCTGCTTGGCGCGCAGTACTAGACTTGAGGAAACAGGGGACCTACTGGGCCTCAACGCCGAAAAGGCCTTTGATTCGTTAGAATGGCCATACATGCTAGTGGTGCTTAATAAAATGGAGTCTGGTACGTACTTCCTCTCCTGGGTGCAGCTGCTGTATACAGACCCAATGGTGAGAGTCCGGATCAATGGGGTGCGGTCTAGTGGCTTTAAACTGTCCAGGGGCACCAGACAAGGATGCCCGTTGTCACCACTATTGTTTGTGGTAGCCTTGGAGCTTCTGGCGGCCTGGATTTACTAGGATGCACAAATCAGAGACCTCCGCTGGGCACCGGGATAGGAAGATGTCATCTCTCTGTTTGCAAACAACATAATTTTATATCTGGGAGACCCACCAAACTCTTTGCTGAGAATCCTGCATATGCTGGAATTGTTTTGGCTCATTTTCGGGACTCCGGATTAATTGGCTCAAATCAGTAAGGTTTCCCAAAGGGAGGGAGGGCACTGACAAAACACTGGACTACCGGTGTCGTGGGTGACTGAAGGGTTCCGATACCTGAGTATTTTAATGACTCCGGTTCGCGACCTGGTTTCTATAAAAAAATCTGATGAGGGTTCTTGAGGCTTATCATTGTGATGTAAAGAGGTGGTGAAGGCTCCCCCTGTCCCTGCTGGGCCGGGCGGCCCGTTACAAGATGATCTATCTGCCCAAATTTTTATATGTGTTGCAGAACACCCACCTCCCGAATTCAGATAAATTCTTCAGACAGTTGATGGAATCACAAGGGGGTTACTGTGGGACTGCGGGATCCCCCGAATTGCATTGTCACTGCTGACTAGACGCCAGGCTGCACAGGGGTATTGCTCTACCAAACCTCCGACTTTACTGCTGGGCAACCCAGCTGTTGATAATAAATGACTGGGCCTTCTCGGCCCAGTGGGGGCCTTCTTTGTAGGCGGACAGTGTAGCAATGGCCCCAGGACACTACCTGCAGAGACTTTATGGAGGGAGAGGGTTGCCCCCCCGTCCCATGAAAACAGGGGTGACCGCGTGGAAGTGGGCTACACGGAGGCCCAGATGGTGGGGGAGACTGACGCTGGAGACCCCCCTGTGGAACTCAGACCTCCTGAGCAGGCTGCGTAGGGTATAGGGCCATGGGAAGTTGGACTTCTTGGGCATCTCCAAGCTGGGTGATGTTTGGAAAGCTGGAACACCAGTCTCATTTGCTGACCTTCAGAAAGAATATGAACTCACAGAGAGCCAGGTACTAAGGTATCAGCAAATGAAACACATCTTGGAGAAGGGTAGGGCCCTCCTAGACACCATAGAGAAGGAATCCCAGCTGGAATACAGGGTGCTTGGTTCTCCCCTGATGGATCATGCGCTATACCAAATTTACTCCACCCTACTTAACAATTTATTTAGTTTCTATATAGCGCCTACTTTACCTGCAGGTGTCAATCACTTTACATTAGAACCAGTTACATTACATGAGGACCTCAGAGTACATAAATTACATATAAGATACAAACAGATACATGGGTCTAAACACAAAAAGAAAGCGTTACAATGGTGTGTACAAAAGATGAGCAAGTTAAACTAACAGCGTAGATATAATATGTCACTATAAGCGGGCAGTGAGCGCGAAGAATATAGAACTAGCATAATGATATTACATAGCATAGGCGTATGTGTATAAGGTAGCTGTGATGCTGCCAGATGAGCAGGAAAGCATGCAGGCATAAAATAGCATGTGAACATCCAATAACAATATAGATAATTGAATGGGCATAGAGCCAGAGTCATAAGTGGCGAGGGACTCCTCTTCACCTTCGGGTGAGTCCTGCATCTGATGGAGGTGAGAGGGGTGGCAGTCCTTTGGTCGCAGGAACTCTGGGGCAGATCCGCACCACATGGACGGTACCGGGGGTCAGGCCAACGGGTTACTACCGGAGCACATGGGAGACCCACACTCCATGGAAGTACTTTGTGCAGACCGAGGTCGGTCGTTAATCGTGCGCGTAGGGGGAGTTGAGGCAGCGTCAGGCTCACCTCTCATTCTTCACCTTATTTTGCTTTCCACTCACGCCTGCATTGAATATCCACTTCCGAACGATCATTTCTCACCCCAGAGAGCCGGTCAAACACCATGGGCCAGGGCAGGCCAACTGCAGAGGTGTGCCATGGTGAGCTCTCCTCCCGAACATCATGGCTGCCCCGCTCTCGACCATCCCCCCACTCCAGGAGATCACCAACGTGTAGGCGAGCAGAGAGGCAGCGTCGGAGCACCCCCGGGGCTTGGTCCCGGTTTGGATTCCCATTAGAGGATGGGGTTGCAGGACAGGTGGACTGAAGGCCATATGCAGACATCCAGCGGTTGGTGAAGGAGGGCGGTGGTGGGGTCACTCTGCCTCAGATGGCCTTCCCGTGTTCCCACTTCATTATTTCTCGCCTCGGCTTCGCTGCTTTCCCGAGGATTTACGCCATAAGGCGATCCCTAACCCGGGGATCTCCCTGGCGGGAGCTCCTACACAGCAGCCATCTGATACATACTCAGTGACAACATTACCCAAATGAGGGGGATATTCACAAGAACGTGCGCTAAACATCTCCAAAAAATGTTAACGCAACTTTACACATCGCAGTCTATCGCGGGAAAATAACCCCGTGTTAACGTGGAATTCACAACACGGCGATAGCATGCGATAGTCTCCCGAAAACGCGGACAATGTCCACGATACAACAACCGCAACGGTGATAAAAACCCAAACCCCAACGCAAAAAAATATGCGATGGGCCAAACCGCGATGAGGAAATTAGCGATAAGCAGCGCCAGGCCTGCAATACACACAGGGCAGGCGGGAAAATCACTACAAAAGTACAAAAAACACACAAACACAAAATAACCAACCCCGAAGCACCATGGAGGCAGCTGGAGCAGGCGCAGAGGACGAGCGGAACCCCACAAGCACCCCGTCGACCAGCCTGGGACCTCGGGGACAGGGAAGGGCAAGGACAAGAAGAAGAGGAAGACGAAGTTCATTCCGCAGGAGAATAGGATCCTGGTCACGGAGGTGATGGAACACCATCAAGAACTGTTCGTCACCTCCAACGTGTCATTCGGCACCAAAAATGGAATATGGCGGTCCATTGTGGACAAGGTGAATGCCGTCGGAGAGCACAAGAGGTCAATGGACGAGGTCAAGAGGCGATGGATTGACATCAAGCGCAAAACCAAGGAGAAACTCGCAGGCAACCAGAAGGCAGCAATGCAGACTGGAGGTGGGAGCCCAGCGCCACAGCTGGAGCTGGATGACATGGAGGAGCTGGTGTCGACAGTCATCAGTGTGGAGACCGTGGCAGGAGTCGGGGGACCGGACACTGCTCGACATGACACAACACAACAGCAACAGGGTGAGTAACCACCAGGTACTGGGGGGACGGGGGAGATGGCCACAATAGCACACATGCACAATCAAGCAGAGCACAGTGCACACCGCCAATGACTCTGGATCATGGCCCTGATCTACAGACTGTCACAATGTACATTGCCATGCTGTCTGAATGTCAACATGTACCATGCGGCTACATACATGTGGACACATTGTAACACAGCATCTCCCCTTCACATTGCAGGGGCACCGTCAACACCTCCTGCAGAGCAGTCCCAGCCACTCTTCACTGATGACGAGGAGGACACCACCAGCATCGACACCCAAGCCCTCCAAGACATCATTGAATTCATCCGCCAATCACCTCCAGGACCAGGGCAGCCCAGCTGCATCGAGGAGACCCCACCCACTCCACAAACCACCCAGCAGGAGGCACCCACAACCCCGCCTGTGTCCCAAGACCCCCCCGAACAACACATGGCCTTCCAACGCCATGTGTTGGAGGGCCAGAGGGAGATGGCTGAGCAGGTGCGGTGGGGTTCGACCTCATGGCTACCAAACTTGACGCCATCCATGGGTGTCTGAGTCCCATCAGGGACCACCTCCAGTCCCTAACGGACACCCACAGGTCGCTCCATGGTCTCCAACTAGCCCTGGCTGACATCGCTGGAGTCATGACTCGGAGACAAGAACACCTGTCCGCTCAGAGTGGCTCCAGCGATCTCAGCCGTGAGCTGACACACATGCGGAGGCTCATGGAGGACATGGTGCGGATGGAGGCGGAAAGGATGGCAGCCACCGCTGCACATCAGCAAAATGTAGCTGGGATCTACCATGCCCTGCGTATCCTCATCATGGCATTGCTGCCACAAGGCGTGGCGCAGATGAATGCTGCTGCTCCTACACCATCCACATCTCAGCCCCCGGGTGTGTCGGTGCCTCACAGTGCGGCAGGCATTTCCACTCCGGCACCTGATGTGTCGCTGCCACACAGTGCGGCCGACAATCCACCTCCGGCCCCTGATGTGTCAGTGGCACACAGTGCAGCAGCCGGAACTGCACCACCCACAGGTGGGGCAGAGCACACATTCGAGGAAGAGGACGTGGATGGGCTTGAGATCAGGAGGAGGCACTAGCATTCATGTCCGCCACCTGGCCTGTTGCAGCTTGGTGCCGCACATGGCCCCATGACCTTCCACTGACCCCCTATACACTCTGCTGCACTCACCGTGGACCGCGACATGGACTGCCAAATCCTGTTTGGTGACCAATGACATGGCGACCAGACTGCGGACTGTACCCTTCCTCTTCCGCTGTACTTGTTATTCCCCGATGGACTCTGGCTGGCCCTCCACGGGCCCATATTGTGAAGTGGGGATGGCATGGCCCTGTACTGCTCCAGCTGCAAAACTCCACTGGATGTGCATTAAACATTCAGATACGCACTGCTGTGTCATGTCCTTCATCATTCAGGTATGAATGTGTGGATGAATGTAGGGTCAGTGATTCCCCCTAACGTCAATGATGCTCATCTAGTGGGATTCCAGTCACAGTGTGCTACATTGCCGATTGCGTTCCGGGGGCCGTCGACACTACAACAGGGACACACGCATTAGTCACTTCCTTGTCCGGACATGGACTGAACCACGCCCAGAGACCCCGAGGCATTTTTGCAAGCCCTGCGCTGGTCCGGCATACGCCAGGCCAGACCACTCCGCTTACGCTCCGAGGGGGGGGGCCACATAGCTACAAGTCGCAGGTTTACACGCTAGTGGTCTGCAGGTCACTGGTCTAGTTGTCAGCATGTCACGGCCACTCCCTGAGGGCAGGTTTGCACACACACCACACCCATCCGGCACAGGCGTCACAGGCCATGTGACCCCGCCAATATAAGGGGCCGACAACGTCACATTCCCCACTGCCGGTGGTGACTGGATGACGGACGTTCCACGAGTCTCAATCATAAAGGGCCCATGAGTTGTTGCGCACAGGGTTAGTGGCACCCGAAGCCATGCGGCCGTCACGGACCCACCACCACGTGGCGCTGACTGGGGTTGCACAGGGTTAGTGGCACCCGAAGCCTTGTGGCCGTCACGGGCCTACCACCACGTGGCGCTGACTGGGGTTGCACAGGGTTAGTGGCACCGAAATTGCTGAGTGGGTGTGCAGCCTGCGATGATGACGTGTGCACTGATGTGGTCTCTGCCATTGATGCCTCAGGACTCAGCGTCATGTGTGGGACATGATGGGCCGCGGTGCGGGTCCGCATGATGTGGAGCATGCCATGGTGGCGGGACTGGAGCCTGGAGCTTGCACGGGCACATGGTGTGCCCACTGGTGGACACACCGTTGGCGGCAGGTGAGCAGTGGGGCCTGGGTGCGCAAGTGCGGACAGCCAGCGCTGGCCGGCGGGAGGGGGTAGGGTGCGGCTGCATGTGTGCGCAGGGACGGACAGGCGTTGTTGCCATGTGCAGTGAGATGGACTCTGCCATGATTGACTCTGGCCTCGATTACAGATTGCAGACCTGGTGGCTTGCAGTGTATACCGGCTCGTGGTTGGAGACACACCGGTGGCAGCAGGTGAGCAGTGTTGCCTGGGTGAGCGGGGCGGCAGTGTCCCTCTCTCTCTCTCTCTCCCTTCCTTTCATTCTCTCTCTCTCTCTCTCTCCCTTCCTTTCCTTCTCTCTCTCTCTCTCTCTCTCCCTTCCTTTCCTTCTCTCTCTCTCTCTCTCTCTCCCTTCCTTTCCTTCTCTCTCTCTCTCTCCTTTCCTTTCCTTCTCTCTCTCTCTCTCTCCCTTCCTTTCCTTCTCTCTTTCTCTCTCTCTCCCTTCCTTTCCTTCTCTGTTTTTCTGTGTCTCGCTCCTTTGATGTGCGCATGACACACGTTCTGATTTGGTGCTTTGTTTTCCAGGCTGTGACATCAAGATTGTCCCGGACGGACCCGACAGGAGTCTTCCGCATTGGTGTTTTGTGTTGTATTTCAATAAAGTTTTTGGTTGTTACTTCAATGATGAGTGACTGTTTCTCGTTCTTCTGACCACACATGTGTGTTTCTTGTTGTCATTGTGCGGCATCATGCGCTTTTTGTGGCTCTTGTGTCGTGCACTGTATGTGTTTGTCTGGGGGGGGCCGGTGGGGAGGGTCCGGGGGGGGGGGCCTGGGAGTAGTGGCGGTGGGTGTTGTGGCCCTCATGGGTCTCTGTGCTGCATGATCATTGGCTCCATGGCATCTGTGGGTCTTCAGATGTGGCTCTGGCCTGGGCTCCCTTTCATGCTGCAGGTAGTCGTCCTGCTCAACACCAGCAGGAGCCAGGTGTTAAATCCCTGCTTGCTGCTACCGCGGCTTATCGCCTGTTTTTGGTTCGCATCGCAGATCTGGCAGTTCGTTGTGAATGGGGTGTAGTGGTGTTTTCGTGTGTTTTTGCACGGGAACGCCTACTCTGCATCTCATTAGGGTTAGTTGATGGTGTCACCCCTGGAGGTAAATTTTGCTGCAGTTATCGCGGGAATACTGGCGTTGTCTGCAGTTTGCACCCACTTGTGAATGGGGCGTTAAATCTATCTCCACTTTTGATGCGTTAAGGTGGCGATACCTCGGCGATGAGTCCTTGTGAATATGCCCCTGAGTCTTCCACCACTGGATCCACTCAGGGAGAAATGGGAGAGGGACCTGGGCAGACTTGAGGATGATGATTGGAGTCAGGCATGCAAGTACCCGTGTGAAGTGGCAATTAGGGCAGGATTCTGACTGATTCAGTTAAAAATATTACATAGCATATTACACGTGGACCCGACTGTTCCGGGTGGGTAGTGTGACGGATGACCTCTGCCTGTGATGCTTGCGGAGGAGGGGTACCCTGATTCACACACTGTGGGAATGTTCTGGGATCTGGGCCTATTGGGAGCGGATTGGTAAACAAATATCAGAGACACCGGGCCATAAGATACAACTCACATCACAGCTGATTGCCCTGAGCACCTGTGGGGAGAAATCCTTGGATAGATACGCACAGCTTTTTAGTAACTTGGCCTTGATGGTGGTCTGTCGAGACCTCCTCAAATATTGGGAAGCGAATACGTTGCCGACTAGGCGGAAATGGAAGGAAGGTATGGACTGGTGTATGGGAGCGGAGCAGCAAATATACCGGGCATAGGAATGTCCCTGGATTTTCGACAGAATATGGAGCCCATGGATGGAACTGAAGGAAGGTTTATGGTATAATGCCAGGGGAGGATCGAGGTGCGCCTTGATGGGGTTCTGTCTCAGACTCTGCACACAATATCAAGGAGGTGGAGACTCACTGAGAAACTGAGGGGTTTTTGCAGTAAGCAGCGGTCCAGTCTTGTAAAAATGAGAAGCAATGTATGTTGGTGGAGGCACACCTGTCCACATGCCCTCTGTATTAGGGAGGTCTGTTAATGTTTCATGTTTTGTCTAAAACACAATAAGACGTTTAAAAAAAAAAATAATCTTTTCTTTAGACATTTCATCGTTGATATCTTTTTTTTTTTTAAATGCTGGCTCTCTGATATTACTTTATTATGTCCTGAATTCTAGTCACAGTGATCTGTTTGGCCTTCCTGCGCTTCTAAAAGATTGCAGGGAATAACGCAACAAGTGTCTCTAAACAAAAATAGCTTTATTTGATGATCATGGCTAGTGATGTCACATCCAGCATGGCACTCTGTGCTACTTGTGTACTGGGCAGCAATAAAAAATAAAGCAACTTTAGCACATCCATGTTGGAAAAACATATTCATTGTCAACAACTCAAGGGTGTTTACAACTCTGGCAGATGACACTATTCTTGGGTTCCATCTGGCCTTCCAACTTATTGTGTCCCCGGATAACGAGTAGGACATGGAACTCTGGGACATAAGCAGCGGTGGTTCCTCCTTCGGGGCATAGGAACGTCGCCCCCTTAACCCTGAAGCACCCCCTCAAGTCAGCAGTGAGGCACCACTGAATAA
Source organism: Calotriton arnoldi (assembly GCA_963921515.1). Lineage (NCBI taxonomy): Eukaryota > Metazoa > Chordata > Amphibia > Caudata > Salamandridae > Calotriton > Calotriton arnoldi. Next base: position 648,416 of record CAWUFW010005624.1, read on the forward strand.
TTAAAAAATATACCAAGGCCGCCAGTGTTCACCCTTGTCAGTGCCGTTTAAGGCAGGGCGTGGCCAATCCTATTGAGGGCGTGGCCAATCCTATTGATAGGCAATTCAGCCTGAGCCTCGTCTGAAGTCCAGTGCACATGTCAGGTTGGACAGGCCTCGAACTGCGGCCTACAAGACATTTTAGGCCTTGAACATATGCTCTGTGAAGGAGCCAGAGTGGGATACAGCTTGGCTCCCCTGGTGTCCTTAGGAGCGTTAGGTTTACCTGGCCCAACCAATCCTTGCTTTGCTCTCATGCAGTTTTTACTATAAAATGCCTGAGAGCAAAGCCTGGATTGCTGGTGGGCAGGCATGCTTCCACAGGGTGTGAGCTGGGCGTGCACGCACACCAGGCGCAGGCAGGACTGTGGTTCCAAGAGTGCTGCAGCGATTAAATAAAAAGATATAGAATAGATTCCATTCTATTTAAAGGATTTCATCTACCCCATTACAGACAAGGATCTCTCCACACCTGGTCCTGGCCCCCATGCCTCTGACCAGAGGCGCAACTAGAGCCAAATTTTTGGTTTGGTTGGGCTAATAAAAATTTCGGGGGGGGGGGGGGTAATTCTTCCAGCAATAGGCAGAGTGGAGATTCAGGGGCTCTAAGAAGGGGTGAAAAACAACAAAGCCTCATTAACAAGTAAATGGTCTTTTGAAGACCTGTGAAGTACTCGGGTGCGGCTGCAACAAGACGGACGCCAGACCAGCCAGAACACGACAGGGGGGGCTGAAGCCCTTTGAGCCCTATGGGCGTTGGTCGCCTGGCTCTGACCTATGCACCCTGCTGCCTGTACCAGTGAGTGCAGAACAAAGTGCGCACGTGGGTTGCCTCAGAGCCAGAGTGGGCATTTTAAAGCTGGGGCTCGGTGTCTGAAGCCGTACGCTCCTGAGCTGTGAGTAATGCATAATTAACCAAACATCTTTGGCACTGATTGCAAGCCTTAATGTTCCCTCGATTAATATTATTGTTGCTTTTCTTATTTACTAGTTATACCATTTTTTTGGTGCAAGTGGGCTGGAGAATCTCACACAGAGAAATTGTCGCTTTTTCGTTCCTCTTTTTAATTTTATATCTCACTTAGCGTGTTGTGCTTGTGCACTGAGCGTCCCTGTTGATTATCTGTCTTGAAAAGAAGCGTAAGACACCCAGCCCCCTCCTGCCTCCTACCGTCGCCCCAACACTTTAGATTGGTGGCAGCCGCCACTGGACGTAAGAACCAGTAGCATGAGATGACTTCAGCGTCATAGCTGGCATACAACAGACTCAGATGTGATGAAATCCTTCTCCAATGCTAGGAGAAGACCCTCAGAGCATAATCAGTTTGAATATGGAAGGGTGTTGACAGGAAGAGGGGACTACAATGCCCGGGTCTAATTCCAAAAGTTCAGAAACCCTGTGCCAGAATGTGAGGATGCCACAACCGATGCTGGAAAGAAGCCAGGCCAAGAAAAGGGACACAGTTTGACACTGGAAGGAAAAAGGAACTCTTGTCCAGTAGATGTGGGTTATGCCACCAGAAATGCTGTCAGGGATACATGAACCTGTCCCAGGACCATGACCAAAACTATTAGGGACTTGCACATGCATGTAATTTGAATGGAAAAGCCCTCATTTTTGTCTAGGCGTATGCATAGTTTGAACTTGCAGAAACTTTAGTACAGTGAGAGGGTGTCAGTATAATGGACAGGAGTGTCACTGGCTTCACTGTCAGAAACTATGACAGATGGGACACACCATAGTCTTACAACTGGACATGTTTGTTCATTAAAGATCTTCCGCTGAAAGAAGTAATATCGTTGTCATCAGTGGAAGAGTGAACATACAGGTTTGCTGGGAGGCAAACAAGACTCCAGTGATAAATCTTCCTTGCTCATAAGCCGACAGCCTAGGAGCAGAGAAGCCAATGGTTAAGGACCTTATTAAGAGTTTGGCAGACAGGATACTCCATCACAAATGTGGTAGCTGGCAAGTCCGCCATATTACAAGATCATTGTATCCTATGGAACTTGTAATAAAGCAGATAGGATATCCGTTGAGTACCCATTCTCCAAACTCTAACTAATGCTGTGAGTTTTCTATGTTGAAATCCCAGGATACAGCACCGAACATGTAATATTTTAAGGGGGAAACTTTGATTTCCAGGTGAGTCTCCATTAAGGTCAACAGGGCTATTGAGATTGATAAAGCTTGAGACACTGCTGCAAGGTGTGTAAATTACATGTCCCCGGCATTAGAGAGTGTTCAGGGTGAGACTTTATTTCAAATGGTGGCAGCAATAACTTCAGAAAGTGGCCAATACAAATCATTGACTTAGGTCCCCATTATAAGTAGCCCCTTAATTCACTTGGGGACGTAAACAGGAGTACTTGACCTCATAGGAATTATAAGAGCTGTTTAAACCATGTGAACCTCCTTACTTTCTCATTCACAGGGGTATGAGAGGCAATATAAGCAAGATGACAATTAAAATTGTATACAATGAGTAAATTCTCAGGGCTAGGCGAGTATGAATAAGCGCGCCACAAGGTACAATGCGCGTCCAAGTTGAATAAGGTCAATCACGGCAATTCCGCGCTCCAAGTTGAATAAGGTCAATCACGGCAATTCCGCGCTCGATGAAAAGAGTAATACTCTTTTCATCGAGCGCGGAATTGCGTCGGTATTTGCCCGAACACGGAGCACCTCGATCAAATATCTTTATATCATACCACGGAACGGCACAAGGGAGGAAATTGTTTGTCCTCCAATTTTCTTGGACCATTTATTTGCACTAACAATATAAGGTTCTTTATCTTTTAAATATCTTTTGTACCGTGATTGACCTTATTCAACTTGGACGCGCATTGTACCTTGTGGCGCGCTTATTCATACTCGCCTAGCCCTGAAGAAGCCCATGTTTGGGCGTAAACGCGTTGGCTGTTTTGAATATTAAATATGAATAAAAACAACTAAAGAATACAAGCTACGACGTGGACTCAATTTTTAATTTACTCATTGTATACAATTTTAATTGTCATCTTGCTTATATTGCCTCTCATACCCCTGTGAATAATATTGTGATTTGTGGTCATGTGGCAGCTGGCCATTTGAGGTGGGCAGTATTAGACTACTCGTTGTGACTTGTCCTGACGGTGCAATCTTTTTGACCCAGCTGCTTGTTGTATTTATTAAAAAACTCCTTACTTTCTCCTAGAAATTTAGGGCCTGATTTATAAATTGGCAAAAGAGGGTACTCCGTTGCAACGTCAATGAAGTTCTCTCCCCAACAATGGACTGCCCACCAAATGAAATTGTGGGCATACCTTAAGATTGGCCACAGCGGAGACTACTCTGTCTCCGCTGTGACCAAGCTTTTCCGACGGCCCTGGGGAGTAAGGGTCGTCAGAGAAACGGTTAAATGTACGCTTGCCCAATTTAGATGAGCAGACATGTAGTCATTTTTTTACGGTTTCTTACAGCCAGGTACATTTTATAATACTCCCTGTGCCATGGGAGAAGCCTCCCATGGAGAAGGAAGCATTACTTTTTTTCTTTAAAAAAAAAAATATCTTGTTTCGGGATTTAGTTTTTGAAAAGAAAAAAAGAATACTGTTTGCTACTGGGCTGCCTCTGAGCAAACAGTAAAATGCATTGACAGGAACCACACTAATGGCAGTTCCTGTCAATGCCTTTATAAATGACCACCTGCTTGGAAGTCATTTATAAATTAGGTGGGCAGCCTCTCCACCATGGGAATGGAGTAATTTACTCTGTACCCATGACAGACCCACAGGCCATCCGTCTAAATGTAAATCAACTCATTTGTCAGCTGAAATCCCTTTGTGAAAGTATGTTGTAAATGAGGAATTACCAGAAGAATTGGACTGGGCCCATCTTGTAAAGAGCTGGATTATCTCCACTCCGGTGATACCGGTTCCCACGGAAGTAACCAGTAAGCCCGGTATCGGTAACTTCGAGGTGGGGAAAAGACAGGCCATTTACAAGGCCACTCATAATGAGGGCTTCAGAAACTGAAACTTTTCTTATTAGGAGACACAACAAGAGGAGCTGGATATTTGCTAGTGCTTAAAATATCCTAGAGATTTTGCAATAAAACCAAGGAAAAGGAAGCATGGAGCCGAAGCGAGACTAATTTACCTCAAGGAGTCACTGGGTTGGAACAAGTAACAGGCGGAGGACTCCAGGACTTATTCTTACTGCTGTACCAGAAATTGAGTCTAGGGTGACACCAAGAAGAAATTCATCTACAGAGGAGGAGGCCTTTTTTTTTTAGATACAAGCATTGACAAAGTCAATATGTTTGACTTTTTTATAGGGCATGCAGACATGTACACAGACACACAACATCCATGCACAAATTGCCATAGGTGCAACATATCTACAGACATCCATGCAAACAAATATCAATATACCTACCGCCACCCATATTCACAGACCAGCAATCAGGCACCCATGCCCACAGACACATGGGCATCCATAAGCCTAGCCCACTTGATGCACAACTTTGGTGCTTAAATAAGGCTTTGTTCTACTCTAAGAAACTTTCAAAGACCTTGATGTGACAGGATAGAGGGAATAAGAAAAAGGGAATAAGAAAGGAGCATTGTGAATGGAATAATAGCCTCCAAAATGGAGAAGTAGCTGTTATATAACCTTAAACATATGATTGGCTAGGAGGAAGGAGGACAGAAAAGCATTATGATTGGAATATGCAAGCAGCATTATGAATAGAAAAATATTTCAAAAAATGTAGAGGTAGGTGATGTATATCATTAAAAATTTGGTTGGCTATGAAGATGGAGGGCAGAAAAGTAGCCCGCAAGATAGAGAAGGGGGATGGAGGCACATATGAAGGGACATCTATACACAAAAATGGAACAGGAGGTATCCACCAGCTGGATAGCCTAAAAGTACTGATAAATAACAAAAAAGATTATAGATTGAGAGAATGTAGTCTTTTATTAATCTTGCTGATTGAAAGTTATGAAAGTTACACTGTTAAAGGTGAGAGTCGGGTAGCTATCTCCACAAACCAACATACAGAGACTGACACACAGAAACCAAACATACAAGTTCATGTATAGGCCCACAGTCATACAGTATGCAAACTTGAACACACACAGAGACATGGGGCTAAAAGGCTAGAAAAAAAGATAGGAGGATGAATGTATGCAGTTTTTGTGTCCTCTTTTGACCTTTTGCTGACAAAATCAAATTTGAGGTAGCTGTGTTAATGCCTAATCAGTCCTTTGCTTGCTGCTGAGGGATGGATTGCTTAACTCTCCATATCCAGGCAGTCTTTGTCCCCTTTGGAATGGCCATCAGTCGTTGATAATGCAGTGCTTTCTGCATGCCCATTACATCATTGACATCTTTGCTATAACCATTATTAGTCCAGTCAGCCTTAGGGTGGTGTTCCCCCAAATCATTTTGCCTCTCCTCCAGTTTGCTGAACCTATTTTTGTTTACTGTAGGACTCTGAGCACTTTATCACTGCTTACCAGTGCTAAAGTGCATGAGATTGCTCCTTAAAGCTTGTTAGATTGACTTATACCCAATTGGCATATCTGATTAACGTTTAAATCCCTAGTAAAGTGGTACTTCATGTACCCAGGGCCTGTAAATTAAATGCTACTAGTGGGCCTGCAGAACTGATTGTGCCAGCCACTCAGGTAGCCCTTTAAACATGTCTCATGCCTGCCATTGCAGCCTGTGTGTGTGCAGCTTCAAACTGCCATGTCGACCTGGCAAAGAGAACCTTTTTCCAGGCCCAAACGTATAAGTCACGCCCTAAGGTAGGCCCTGGACAGCCCCAAGGGCAGGATGCAGTGTATTTAAGAAGGTGGACATGTACCTTTATGTTTTACATGTCCTGGTAGTGACAAACCCTTAAATTCGTTTTTCACTACTACAAGGCCTATCTCTCCATAGGGTAACATTGGTGTTGCCTTATTACAGTTTATAAGTGTAATTTCCAAATGAGAAGAGATAGTCAGATTATGTTTGGTGTCTTCGGAACTGGGGTGAAAAACCCTATTTAGTGGTAAAGTCAGGTCTTTGAATAAAATTTTAAAAATGCCACTTTTAGAAACTTTCAACAATAACAATGAACTAACCATTACTTTTAGATTGCTGTTAGCATTTTCAACAGTCTAAGGCCATTCAATGAATTATATGGTCTTAAGTGTTTATTTACTTGTCGATTTCGTCTTTTTGAGATATAACTCATTTACTTTTTAAGTCAGACCAAGGGAAAAACCTCATATTTCCCATCAATCAACATACATTGAAATTTACATATCAAACATAAGACAACACTGTTGTACACAAAAAATATGAATAACAAACATTATTGAGCCAGTCTTGTATTTCAAACGAGCAGCAACCTTAAGACTGTTTTTTCAACCAAATTCTTTGTCAATATTACGGTGCTGCTAAACCAAAGGAAAATATTGCTAAGAGTAGTAGGTGGTAGACAAGGCGTGGGTCTCTTGCTCACTGTGCCATTGGATTCAAGCTAGCCTGGTTTATGAGGGGTAATACACCCAAACCAGTCCCAGGAGCCTTGTTTCCGGTCCAGGAAGGACATAGCTTAGCAGTTCGGGCTGGACTGTTCCCATGTGTAGCAGGGTCAAGACTGATTAGCATATGGCTGGGTCTAAACTGGGGTGGCATGGCGAGCAAAAGAACAATGGATTTAACCCAGATCTCTTGACTGGGGCTGAATGTTTGATTCATTCAGCATTCTGTCCATCATTTGTTTGCATAGCACTTTTCGCCCTAAGTGGGATGGTTATGCCCAAATGTGGGTCCCTTCCTCACTGTGCCACTGGATTCAAGCTAGCATGGCTGATGAGGGTAATACCCCAAAACCGGTCCCAGGATGCTTGTTTCCAGTCCAGGGAGAACCTGGCTTGGCAGTTCGGGCTGACTGTTCCCATGAGGAGCAGGGTCAAGACTGATTTGCGAATGGCTGGGTCTAAAATGGGGTGGCATGGTGAGCAAAAGAATGATGGACTTAACCCAGATCTCTTGGCTGGCGGTCAATGTTTGATTCATTCAGCATTCCGTCCATCATTTGTTTGCATAGCACTTTTCTCCCTAAGTGGGATGGGTATGCCCAGATGTGGGTCCCTTCCTCACTGTACCACTAGATTAAAGCTAGCCTGGCTGCTGAGGGGTAATACACTGACACCTGTCCCAGGATGCTTGTTTTCAGTCCAGGGAGGACCTGGCTTGGCAGTTCGGGCTGGACTGTTCCGATGAGGAGCAGAGTCAAGACTGATTTGCATATGGCAGGGTCTAAACTTGGGTGGCATGGTGAGCAAATTAACCATTCTGTCCATCATTTGTTTGTGTAGCACTTTTTTATGCCATAAGTGGGATGGGTATGCTCAGATGTGGGACCCTTCCTTACTGTGCCACACGGCCAAGCTAGCCTGGCCGTTGAGGGGTAATACCCCGAAACCGGTCCCAGGATGCTTTCTTCCGGTCCAGGAAGGACCTGGCTTGGCAGATCGGGCTGGACTGTTCCCATGAGGAGCAGGGTCAAGACTGATTTGCATATGGCTGTGTCTAAACTGGGGTGGCATGGTGAGCAAAAGAACAATGGATTTAACCCAGATCTCTTGACTGGGGGTGAATGTTTGATTCATTCAGCATTCCGTCCATCATTTGTTTGCGTATCACTTTTCTCCCTAAGTGGGACGGGTATGCCCAGAGGTGGGTCCCTTGCTCACTGTGCAATTGTTTTCAAGCTAGCCTGGCTGATGAGGGGATACCCCAAAACCGGTTTCAGGATGCTTGTTTCCCATCCAGGAAGGATGTGGCTTGGCAGTTTGTGCTGGACTGTCCTCATGAAGAGCAGGGTCAAGACTGATTTACATATGGCTTGGCCTAAACTGGTGTGGCATGGTGAGCAAAAGAATGATGGATTTAACCCCGATCTCTTGACTGGGGGTGAATGTATGATTTAAATAGCATTCCGTCCATCATTTGTTTCCATAGCGCTTTTCGCCCAAAGTGGGATGGGTAAGCCCAGACGTGGGTCCCTTGCTCACTGTGCTACTGGATTCAAGCTAGGCTGGCTGGTGAGGGGTAATAGCCCAAAACCGGTCCCAGGATGCTTGTTTCCGGTCCAGGGAGGACCTGGCTTGGCATTTCGGGCTGGACTGTTCCCATGAGGAGTAGGGTCAAGACTGATTTGCCTGTGGCTGGGTCTAAACTGGGGTGGCATGTTGAGCAAAAGAACAATGGATTTAACACAGATCTCTTGACTGGGGGTGAATGTTTGATTCATTCAGCATTCCGTCCATCATTTGTTTGCGTAGCACTTTTCATCCTAAGTGGGATGGGTATGCCCAGACATGGGTCCCTTGCTCACTTTGCCACTGGATTCAAGCTAGCCTGGCTAATGAGGGGTAATAGCCCTAAACCTATCCCAGGATACTTGTTTCAAGTCCAGGGAGGACCTGACTTGGCAGTTCGGGCTGGACTGTTCCCATGAGGCACAGGGTCAATACTGATTTGCATATGGCTGGGTCTATACTAGGGTGGCATGGTGAGCAAAAGAACAATGGATTTCACCCATATCGCTTGACTGGGGGTGAACGTATGAATTAATCAGCATTCTGTTCATCATTTGTTTGCATAGCAGCTTGGCCTGGGTCACATGACTGCGTGTAACTTACAGTTAGACTTTGTGAATTCCTCCCAGACAGTCACACCATAGGGGGATCTGCTGGCAGGATGGGGGCGGAGCTGAGCACAGCCCCTCTTTAACCTAAATCCCTGTTCTATGCCTTCACACAAAGGGACTAATGACCGTGCATTGTCACTTCAGCCAGCTTGGACCCAGCTACTGTCTAGAATCTTCTCCCACCTTCCAGAACCAGGGCACCAGGGTATAAAAGAAGGACCTCAGACATCAACTCTTCAGTACACTTCTGAACCTGTGGATACTCTGCCAGGAAGAAGGACTGCTGTGCTGCTTGAGGACTGCCACTCTGCTGGATGGTTGCTCTATAGGAACTGCTGCCCTGCTGTGCTGATCTGCTGCCCACTTGCCTGGGGAAGAAAAACTGGACCCGCACTTCATTTTGAATCCAAGACTCCAGAGTGGTTCAAAGGGCTAGTCTGCTGGCCTCCAGATGTGAGCCTCAGGGACATAAATGGCTCCCCAACCAGCTCCTGGAACCATCTGCAGTGAGTTCCTGACCCCAATGTGTTGCCTCTCAGGTCCTAGACTCTTGTTGTGGCTCATGGGCTCTTGAAATCAAGCTTTTGGGCTCTTCAAGACCATGAATTGGCCGGTTCGCACCATTACCACGCCGCTCACATCCAAGTTCAGCGCGAGCCACCACCAGTCCATCTCTTTGTACAGCAAGCATCGATCGCCTGCGGAGGATGTCAATGCGAAGCACCAGCCTGCCCATCCGTGACTCCCGGCCTGTTCTACACGCCATGTCGACTACCACTCCAACGCTCTCCTTGCTCTTGCTCCCCGTGACCCTCTCCAACGCGAACGGGACACTTGGCACAAAAACTTGAGAAGGTAAATCTTCAGCTGGACCAATATGTGACTGTATCCGACCTGTGCTCCTGTCACGGTCGACATGACCTTTTGACTTTGACTCGGTCCAGAGCGACCAGATAGCCTACGGTTGGGTTTTCTGCTTTTAGGTGCTATTTTTCAGTTTATTCTTCAAAAATTCATAACTCCAGTTCTACTTATTGGAATTTTGTAATTTTGGTCTGGTTTTATTGATTAAATGTTTCTCTATTTTCCAAACCTTGTGTGGGATTTTTTTTGCATGGTGTTTGCACTGGCAGGATGGGGGGCAGAGCTGACCATAGCCCCACTTACACCTGAAAAGCCTGTGCTATGCCTTCACATAAAGGTCCTAACGACCCTGCATTGTCACTTCAGCCAGCTTGGAGCCATGTCTCGTTGCTGTTTTTATAATATTCTGTGTATTTGTTTTAGATGTACTGAGAAACAGATTGTTCATTTAATAATAAATTACTTTAACTTAAAAGTATTCGTGTTTTTAGTACAGTGTGTTATACTGTGAATAATAAAATAAGCTATGGTGCTGTTTCCATGGTGCCCCTGATCCCTATATGGGATTGTTAGTAACCCAAAAGCAACACTTCTATATCAATTACACATTGACTAGTATTTGCTGGGCTAAAATATCTGTCTTTCACATTTATCACTAGTGCATTGAACCAAGTTCACCTGTGTCACCTGTGGGTGGGAAAGCACCCTTTGTATAGTTACGCCAAAGTTGAACTTACGCGACATACTCACCTACTCTTCATCGACAACGGTACTGAAAAAGCCCCCTACACTCAACTATAGGATCACCTCAACGCCAGCCATCTTTTGCAAGAATACCTATACGGCTTTAAATCATGCTGCAGCCAGAGACAGCTACCTTGCTTATTATAGACAACATTCTCTTGACCACAGATAAAGACGACCCTTGACTTCTGATATTGCTAGACATCTCAGCTTTCTTTGACACCGTTGACTAGCCCACCCTTATCTACACCCTTAAATCCTGATTGAGATCCACTGGCAGCATCCTTCAATGGTTCTTCTCCCACCTTTCCAAATGACACCACTTCTTTCACATGGGAATCTTTAGGTCCAATAAGATCCATGTCCCCTCTGGAGTTCCCCAGGGTTCCATTCAGCCCCCGTCATCTTCAACCTCTACATAGAGCCCCTACAAGGTCTACTCACCAATAACATCATCAAATTCACTAATATCCTGAAGGCACACAACTCTACAAGAAAACCTCCTCCACTCCAAACCCAGCTTCCACCTTATCCAAACCCGGATGTCCAGAACCTACTAGAAGCTCAACCACACAAAGACAGAACTCCAGTTATTAGTCAAGAACAACAAACAATAAATAGTGCAAATCTGACTCAATTGTGTGAACCTTGATGGCTTGAACCCCCCAACTTTCAAGCCATTGTGAGTCACTTGGATTCAACGGCTGGTACCAGCTCTTACTACTGAAGAAAGTGAAAGAAAGTGAACCCACTCCTCCCAGAAAGTGACTTCAGCACTGCTGTTCGAGCTCTCTGTACTCTGACATCAAGATGGGGAAAACCCAATGTAAAATAGAAAAAAGCCCAAAGCAACAGGCCTTTTCTGTCCATTCTCATAGGATCTGGAATATCATCTTTATATCCATCAGGACTGGCGGTGCTTAATTTCAGCCAGTGGTTGCCAGTGAGGGTGGCTGGCTCTCATTGTTAGGCACTTATTTTCTGCATCAGACATTTACCAGACCAAGAGAAGGAAAAACAAACACAACAGAAAGATGAAGGAAGAGAAAGACAGAAAAAAACAAGAAAAAGGGAGAAAGCAGGAACCTGCAAGAGCGAGATAAAGGGGCAGGGAGTGTCTGTTAGTGGATTAAAGAGGCATGAGGTAGATTCAAGACTAAGCAGCCTTGGTATTGGAAGCGCCAACATTTAATTACACTGGCCAAGGTCTTCTGAGCAGAACTTTGGGCACCTACACTCATTCTTTTACAAAGTAAACACTGTGGACTGCCTTACCCCTGCTCCAGTTTAGCAAGCTGAAGGTGCAGTTATGATTGCAAAGATTCCTGGTTTTCCTTCTACTTAGCAAATGTAAAGTATGCAAAGTGCTTCTGCTGCTGCCACACAAGAGGCTTGATATCCATACAAATGTCTATAAGGGCAAACATTCACCAACTATGGCCAAGTTGTGAACTTTTATATTGACCTTCATGAAAGTTTCACAAAGAAGTCTGCAGACCCTTGTTTTTGGGTAGCGTTTTGTGTGTGGTGGGACATGACTATTAAAGGCAAACTCACCGACTCCTGTGCCTTCTGCTATTGATCACAAATGTCCAAGTTCTCTTTCTGTCTCTTATCTTCTCCCCAGCAGCACACCTGGGACCTTTTAATATGGCCATATGGATTTTGCATGCTGTTGAAAATATCTGTTGGCAGTCACACATCCATACTAACAGGGTATGAATTGTTTGGGCACTGCTAGACCACGTTTAGGCCTCTCCAATGGAGGAATCCTAAAACTTTTGCCTATCTGTTGCTAAAGGCCAACATTCTTGAAACAGCTTTGGAAAAGCTAACATTTATGTTGGGCCAGAAATCCTGTGGCCTCTCTTGAGTGTCTGCCCAGGCAAACTAGAGTGAGGCTGCTGTCTGCTGTCAGCTGACAGCCTGGGTCTGCAGTTCTCGGCAACCAAACTGCTGCAGCTCAGAGACTATCCAGCTTGTAAAGGTCACCAATACCACAGACTTTTCTCCGTCCATGTACCTTGCCTAGACCACAAGGCCCTTTATTATCTAAGACACATGTTCTGCATCCTCCATTCATAATGAAACAGTCAATCAATCAATCAATTCAATAATCTTTATTTCGATTTAAAAAACCATAAAGATTGCATTCAATATAAGAACATCATACAGCAACATTTCAAGGGGTATCCCGCCCGACGATGCGCAATTATTGGGAGTCAATGTCCCAATATAAGACCTTTCTTAGATTTTTAAAAGACAATAAATATATATAAAATCCCGTCAATAAATACATTTTACAATAGAATAGCATTTTAACAATATTTAAAATCACACATTTGTATGGGAAGTACATTTTATATTGTAAACAATTAGTGGGACTTTCAAAGATATACAAGGTTCCATGGCGACCAGCTAAAATAATACATAGTGGGACGTAGTCCCTCTAGTACAAAGCCAACAAAGTACAAATCTAGTTTTAAATTCAGTAAAACTCACAAGTACCTATAGGTATCTAAAATTTCAGTCCTATTCTCTTTCTTATTAAATCAACACCAAAGAGATATCTGCTTACACTAAATACTATTGCTTGTGTCGTATCTGTTCGCAATATTCTTGCCGCCTCACAACACGACCTAATACCCAAGAGCTGGCAAATGGGTTTAATCCATTTCTTCCTCGAGTGTGTATAAGCTGGGCAGAAGAATAACACGTGCAATTCATTCTCTTTTGCACCAGTGTGGCAGATATCACAACAACCATTGTTTGTTCCCCCAGCGCTGTGGATCCATTTCACTGTATTTGCATTAATCTGTAAAATACCGTAGCGGAATTTAAGGTAGAGGGATTTAGCAAGCTGCGGTTGTATTTCATCCAAAAAGGACTCAAATTTACCGTTTGGTTTTATTGAAAGGAACCTTGTGGATAAAGTGCCTAATTTTTAACTATGGGACAAAGAATCTTGAATAAAAGACCAAAATGTCTGTTTCAGCAGTTTCTTTGACCCCGTAGTCAGTCCCCGAGGGGCCTCCCAAAACTGTTTTAATCCTAATTTATAAAACCAATCGTGAATATGATTCAACCATGGCAACCTTGTGCCATTTTTAATTCTAAAAATTTCCTCTAGGCCTTCTCTATAATGAATAAGTTAATCTGTTGACCACAGATGGACCCAAAACAATAATGGTCGCAAAGTTGCCTGCTGATCAGTGCGACGGATGTTTAAATCCATCACTACTGGCATTAGTGGCGTACGCATTGGTAAACTTAACAGTTTCCTAAAGAATTTGTTCTCGTGCACCATAAAAGTATTCGTTATTACATGACCCCACAGTTCAGCCCCGTAAAGGCATGCAGATTGCACCCTATATTTATATAACTCAAGTGCAGGAGAAACAGCTTTAGACAAACTGCTCTCATGCTTCCTTGCTATTGGGACTGAGTTTTGGATTAATGTTGTTTTACTTTTTTCCAACTGTGGTCTCCAATTCATTTTAGAATCTAAAGTAATGCCTAAATAGTTAAAATTTAGCACATATTCTATCTTCTCATTTTTGACAGTTAAGTTTTTTTAAAAAGATTTTGTGGGTTGACTGCCATATATTTTGTTTTGGTAGAATTTATTTCCAAGCCCTTTGTTTCACAGTAAATTTCGAAAGTATTTAATAAGCTTTGCAGACCTTTGGGGGTTTGTGATATTAAAATTGTATCATCGGCAAATAAAAGTGCCGGTACTGGCACCCCCCCTAGCTTGGGAGAATCATGTTCGCAGCCCAAGAGATATTCAGGGATGTCATTAACGTACAACGAAAATAAGGTAGGGGCCAAGACGCATCCCTGCCTTACCTCCCTTTTTACTTGTATACGGTCTGTAAGTTCGCCATTTGGCCCCCATCTAAACCTTGCAAAGTTGTCCTCGTGTAGTCTAATGTTCTGGACAAGGATTTCCCCTGGGACGCCCTGGTCTCTTAGTGATTTCCACAGGAGGTTTCTGGGTATGAGGTCAAAGGCTGACTTAAGGTCTACAAAGGCAATGTACAGATGAGCTTTCTTAACTGTAATATACTTCCAAATTATGCAGAGAAATCTAAAAACCTGATCAATCGGGCTAGTTTTGGCTCTAAAGCCTGCTTGATACTTAGATAAAATACTGTACTCCCCAATCCAATTGCTCAGTTTATTTAAAATTTGACGTGCATATATCTTTTGTAAAACATCAATTAAGCTAATCGGTCGATAATGCGACGGGTCATGGCGGTTACTTTTTAAAAATAGTTGCAATCTCTGCACCCTCCACGTTTCAGGAATCGGTGCACCTGATGCAACTGCATTACATAGGAGATTAATATAAGGAGCCCAGACCTCTTTCTCGTGTCTCCATAAGTCACCTGGTATCTTGTCTGGTCCAGGTGCCTTCCCTGCTTTTACCTCGTTTATCGCTACTGTTGTTTCCGCCATACTAAAATGTAATGGGGCATCACTTGGGTGAATTTCATAATCTTCATGATTGTAATCAATATCATTATTGGAGGATGAGTAAAGTTGTGAAAAATGAGTTACCCAGGTGTTTGCATCAAGGAAAAGGTCCTTGTTACATTTCCCTTTTTGTTACCCTTAGATATCAAACGCCAAAAGGTAGCTTGGTCATTTAATTTACCTGCAGTTATCAACTCAGTCCAAATATTGTCTTCCCAGTTTTTCCTAGCCTGGGCCAGTACCCTCTTGTAATAGATCCTTTTTTCTCTTAATGTTACCAAGTCCTTAACCTTTGTTGCCTGAATCAAATCTTTTTTTGCGTTACAGCAATCTTTGTTATACCATGGGTTCTCTGGTATAGCTGTCTCAGATATTCCTTTTTAGATACCTTTGAAACCTTACTCAGTATTGGTACTAATTCTTCTACCATTTTGTCATGCATTTCCATAATTGGAATCTTTGTTGTTGGTAGGTTTACATGCGGGGCGACTATTTCTACATAAATATCATAGATCTTTTTAATAGTAATTTCGTTTCCCAAAACCAAGGGCCATCTAAGTGCTCTTCGGTTGTTCGATAGTAGTGGCTCAATTGGACTATGACTAAGGTCACATCTCCTTAGGGAACTTAACTGAAAAAGAGAGGATGAGAGCGTCAAGCATAAAGGATGATGATCACTCTCTGTTCTATCCTCAATTACTAGATCATATAACATGGACCAAAGGGGAATAGATACCAATATATAATCTATACAACTTTTAGAGTTGCCCGAGTAAATGTTGGTAAGTTTGGGCTATCAGAAGGTAATCGCCATTACAGGCGCGTAAGCCATGGGCTGAAACCAGTCTTAACAGCTGCGCAACTGCGCATGTACACAATACTACTGGGCTACTGTCCAAAAGTGGAATATTATTGGCCAAGTCCTCATCTTCAAAAATATTTTCAAATCCAACCACAGGTTCAAATTTGCGGTTGAAATAACCCCCGATAATTATCAAAGCACTCTGGTTAGTCGTGGTTAAGATTTGATCCAGATGCTCGATAACTTCAAGTTCTCTACTTGCTGCATTCGGTCTGCTATATATATTAAAAATGTAGACTTCCCTTTTATCAGGTGCTAAAAGTTTTATTCCCAAGATGTCTTGACAAGGGGAATCAATTTGCTTAATTTCAATACCTAGGGTAATTTTTATCCAAATAGCTAGACCTCCCGAAGGCCTTCTCTAACTGAAGGAGTAGCAGGAGAACTAAAGGTTTTAAACCCTACCTTATGAGGGCTTTCCAAGGCCCAAGTTTCTTGGAATAGGACTATTTCACTTTGTCCAATATATTCCTGCCATATTACATCCCTTTGGTTTCTCCTAATCCCTGCAATATTCCATGAGGTCAATTTTATCTTCGTTTTACGTCCTTCCATACTCTGTTCACAGATTATCCCCTCACCTACATTTGCTAATCTTGGGGTTTCCTCACACTCATTACCAAAATTGCTGATAAAGTTGCCATTTGTTATATCCTCCTCACCCTGCTGAACTAATGGGTCTTCCTCGACATGCACCCTATTTGAATCTACTATGCATTTTGAAGGTCCTCCAGAATTCCTACATACATTATCATTCTGGCTGCTATTAAAGTTACCTGACTGGTCCCTTTGGCAGGTACTGGGGAGCGTCCCTGGAGCAATATTATCAACAGTTATAGGTCCCGAATCATTAGGCGCAGTTAAAATACTAATAGGTATCCCTACAGCTACATTATCGGTAACTGTTGGTTTCAGATCTTTAAAGACAGTTATCCATGTGCTTCCGTGCCGGACTTTATGTAGTTGTCAGTCTTGGAAATCCAAGTCTGACAATGCTTGAAATCTGTTAGATTGCATATCAGGTGGAAATCTAATGACTTTGTTCCCACCTTCCGGCTTATAAAAATATCCTAAAGGGAGTGCGCTGATCCCGGTATTAGGAGCAAAAGTTGCATCACAGTGTTGTAAAAGATAATGAACCACCTTTGGCCTACGAAAGTTAACCACAATGCAATCACCCATTATACTCTTAGTAGATTTCCCTATCCACGCTACTCTGCGAACCATTAAGATTTCATTGGTATCAGAAGGATGGAAGTTCTTATGTTTCGTCAACCAATCTACAGTTTTGTTCCTTAGGTCATTCCAATTTTCTTTCTGCCCAACCCTTAATGCAGGGGCCCCAGCCAGAATCCCCGCGGGGACCGCCACCTCCCCGGGGCTATGTAAATTATATGCGGCAGGGCACGCGGCCCTCCCGCAGCCCCAGGGACGCCACCTCCCCGGGGCTTGTTTTTTAAACTGTGGGGGGGCCTCCCAGGCCCCCCCAAGCCCCGGGGACCGCCACCCCCCGGGGCTTTTCTTAAATAAGCGCGGGGCACATATTACATCACTCATGACATGGTCAGTGACATCACTGATGACATCACTCATTCTTCAATACACCTTGGCATATATATAAAACATATTTAAACTTTACTGAAACACACATTCACTGGATGATGTCATCAGGGATGTCATCAGTGATGTCATTTGAGATGTCATCAGTGATGTCATCAGTGATGTCACTGACCATGTCATGAGTGATGTAATATGTGACGTCATCAGCAGTGCATTGCGGGGGCGCGAGTTATAGTTAGCTGAACTAACTATAACGGCCGAATTTCACTGGTTTTGTACGAGTGAAATGTCGAACTAACTATAACGTCCCTGAAACCTGTGGTTTTTTATGAATTTCTAAGGTTTTTTAAATGCTAATTTCTAACTATAACGTGCCTGAAACCTATGGTTTTTTCAGTGAATTTCAAAGGTTTTTTAAATGCTAATTTCTACCTATAACGTCCCTAAAACCTATGGTTTTTTCAGTGAATTTCAAAGGTTTTTTAAATGCTAATTTCTAACTATAACATCCCTATTAAGTCCCCTTGAATCCTGAGGGTCCCTGGGGGCCAACTAGCCCACCAGGTACCTCCAGTAAGCGCCACAGAGCTGCGTTGCAGAGAGGTGTTCCGAGGCCATGCCCCTTTTTACCCCACACTGCAAACGCGGCTTCTGCCGCACTGCTGCTCGGAGGATGAAGTCCACTTGTGTCCTGAGGTCCTCAGGACACAAGAGGACCTCATCGCCCCACCAGCAGTGCAGAGTGGTGTAAAAAGGGGCATGTCCTCGGACCACCTCTCTGCAACGCAGCTCTGTGGCGCAAACTGGAGGTACTTGGTGGGCTAGTTGGCCCCCAGGGACCCTCAGGATTGAAGGGGACTTAATCCCCCAATTTACAACGCGTCAGGGGGCGGTTTGCACACTTGTTATATCAGGCCCGCTGCCTCCCTTCACCACTGTGCAAACGCGCCTCCCTGGCGTGTTGTAACTTGGGGGATTAAGTCCCCTTGAACCCTGAGGGTTCCTGGGGGCCAACTAGCCCACCAGGTACCTCCAGTTTGCGCCACAGAGCTGCGTTGCAGAGAGGTGGTCTGAGGCCATGCCCCTTTTTACACCACTCTGCAACGCAGCTCTGTGGCGCTTAGTGGAGGTACTTGGTGGGCTAGTTGGCCCCCAGGGACCCTTAGGATTCAAGGGGACTTAATCCCCCAACTAACAACGCACCAGGGGGCGCGTTTGCACAGTGGTGCAGGGAGGGGGTGGGGCCTGATATAACAAGTGTGCAAGACATGTATAAAGATCCTCCGATATATTCAAGCCATTCGGGTGTTTGGAATCCAGTTCTAGGATATAGCGAGTTTCTAACTGCCTCAAACTGGCCTCCCTATTACCCCCTCTTCTGCTTGGTGCCACTGAATCAATCACAAAATATCGGAGGTCTTGACTGTTTGAATTATGTTTCTGTTTGAAATGGCGGGCTACTGGGTACGTATTGTCCTGATTATTAATAGCTCTTATATGTTGGAGCACCCTTTATGAACCTGTAACTTGGTGCTCCCAACATACTGCAAATTGCAGGGGCAGGACAATACATAAACCGCATATTCTGTCTTGCATGTCAGTAATTTGGATATTTTATGTTGTCTAGGACTAAAAGGAGTTTGATGTACAGTCATATTAGTCCCATGCTGGCATGCTTTACAGGATTTACATTTATAGAATCCTTTATGAGTCTGTAGCCAGCTTGTACCCTCTAAAATTTCTGGACTTGTCTTGACCAATCCATCCCGCATGGATGGGCCTTTACTGTACGTGATGGATGGTCTCAGCGGTAATGTATGTCCAATGACCGGGTCATTAAGTACCAATGGCCAGTTACGGCTTATGATTGACTGTATCTGTTTTTGTTGCTGGCTATACTCCATAATAATTCTAAACATACCTGTGGACTTAATATCCCTATTTCCTGTCTGATGTTCTATATTTGTGGGATTTGTCTGTTTGTCTTCCAATAATGTATCCCTTTCATGTTTCATCGACTTGGAAATAGCACAGTTAATGATTTGGATGTATATCCCCGCTCAAGAAATCTGCTCCTCCTTGCATTCTGGGCAGCTTTTAAATCAATATGGTTGCTATGGATGCGTCTTAGGCGTAGCATCTCACCATAGGGGATGCTATAGATTAAATGTTTATATATATATCAAACCACAAAGTTGCCTGTGTAGAGATGACCACACTCAGGTAAGTTTCTTTCTTGCCACCATTTATTGAGCGAAGACAGAAGCAGCAGCGAACATTGTTGCACTTCAATCGTCCATCCCGACGCGTTTCGTGCTTACGAGCACTTCTTCATGGGGTACTGGTGTAGCAGTGAATGAAAGAAGGTGATTCCCAGCTCGACTTTTCTTTGATAATTACCCCGCCTTGGTAGGCGTGGCCACCCATGTGGCCTGATGGTAAGTGTAGTGCTACTTGTTGTAACAGTGGGTTGCCGAATTTCAGTGCTGTATCATTGCAAATAATCTCCTAGTGGGTGTGCACACTGCATGTCAGCCAACTGCAGTGTCGTTTATTTCGCTCAATCGCACTCGCCTGCTCCTGACGCTGAAATGTAGGTTGACACCTCAGCAGGACTGCGACCTGCGCAGCGGGGTCACACTCGCGGCTCAGGCGGGCCGCATATCTCAAACCACAAAGTTGCCTGTGTAGAGATGACCACACTCAGGTAAGTTTCTTTCTTGCCACCATTTTTTGAGTGAAGACAGAAGCAGCAGCGAACATTGTTGCACTTCAATCGTCCATCCCGACGCGTTTCGTGATTACGAACACTTCTTCATGGGGAACTGGTGTTGCAGTGAATGAAAGAAGGCGATTCCCAGCTCGACTTTTCTTTGATAATTACCCCGCCTTGGTAGGCGTGGCCACCCATGTGGCCTGATGGTAAGGGTAGTGCTACTTGTTGTAACAGTGGGTTGCCGAATTTCAGTCCTGTATCATTGCAAATAATCTCCTAGTGGGTGTGCACACTGCATGTCAGCCAACTGCAGTGTAGTTTATTTCGCTCAATCGCACTCGCCTGCTCCTGACGCTGAAATGTAGGTTGACACCTCAGCAGGACTGCGACCTGCGCAGCGGGGGACACTCGCGACTCAGGCGGGGCCGCATATCTCAAACCACAAAGTTGCCTGTGTAGAGATGACCACACTCAGGTAAGTTTCTTTCTTGCCACCATTTATTGAGCGAAGACAGAAGCAGCAGCGAACATTGTTGCACTTCAATCGCCCATCCCGACGCGTTTCATGCTTACGAGCACTTTTTCATGGGGTACTGGTGTTGCAGTGAATGAAAGAAGGCGATTCCCAGCTCAACTTTTCTTTGATAATTACCCCGCCTTGGTAGGCGTGGCCACCCATGTGGCCTGATGGTAAGTGTAGTGCTACTTGTTGTAACAGTGGGTTGCCGAATTTCAGTCCTGTATCATTGCAAATAATCTCCTAGTGGGTGTGCACACTGCATGTCAGCCAACTGCAGTGTCGTTTATTTCGCTCAATCGCACTCGCCTGCTCCTGACACTGAAATGTAGGTTGACACCTCAGCAGGACTGCGACCTGCGCAGTAGGGTCACACTCGCGGCTCAGGCGGGGCCGCATATCTCAAACCACAAAGTTGCCTGTGTAGAGATGACCACACTCAGGTAAGTTTCTTTCTTGCCACCATTTATTGAGCGAAGACAGAAGCAGCAGCGAACATTGTTGCACTTCAATCGTCCATCCTGACGCGTTTCGTGCTATATATATATATATATACCAAGATGTGCCTCAGGGCTCAAGGACGCGACTCCACGGAAGGTAAGTTCACAGAACCATTTATTAGAAAGCTGTGCATCGAGTCTGATTACTTTGAAGTCCCCGACGCGTTTCGGAGCAGCTTGCTCCTTCCTCATGGGGCAAAGTTCAGCAAGTGGCGGAAGCACACAACTTCATTTTCCATTATTTAAATGCTCTCTCCAGTGAATAGCATTATGGTAGTTGTGATCATTAATTATCCCCATAAGTGGGGTCCGTACAATTGCCAATGAATGTTCTTTGCTATAAAAAATCAATTTACAACCCCCCAGTGGGTCTCAGAATTAGTGCACAGCTTCCAATGCGGGGCTCACTATGGGTAACAAACTACATGTCCCGTGGTGCATCAGGAAGATAAGCCAATCGGCAGGCACACTGGAGGCCTATAAAGTAATTAGCACACGTGGGACTGTTTTAATTTTACTGCACTGCCACATATGCCCAGGAAGAAGAAGCGCACAGCTTCGAAACGCGTTGGCATTTAATAACGGATGAAATGCCGCTTTCGTTTGCAATAAAGAAGTTTTTAACTTACCTGCTATGGAGTGCGTCCTTGCTGCAGGGCACATTGGTTTCAAATACATATATATATATATCAATTGAACAATTAACATGATTAGTAAAAAACTAATAAATATCAATTTAAAAAAATTTCAATTATTTATTACTTAATTAACTTACCACACTATGCAACAACAAACCTACCAGCCCACACTTAAACTATAACTAAAATAAATAAATGTAGCACGACTAACATAATTATTAATCAATTAAATATTAATAACTAATTTGATAATTAATTATTAATTTTAATTAATAATTAACTGCCCACCCTATACACCTACAAACCCAGCAGCCCGCACCTAAGATATAATGTAAAAAATACAATTATTACACAATTTACATAATTAATAACAAATTAAATTATTAATAATAAATTGCTAATTAATCATTATTTAATTAACTTCACACCCTATACCCCTTCATACCCAACAGCCCACACCTAATGCATAACTTACAAAATATAATTATTACACAATTTACATATTTATTAATCAATTGAATGGTTAATAATATATTAATAACAAATTGTTAATTAATTACTAATTAAATTCGCACCCTATACCCCTACAAACCCAACATCCCGCAGCTGATATATTTCTTAAAATATATAATTATTACACATTTTACATATATATTTAAATAATTAATAATAAATAAATAAATAATTATAATTAATTAACTTCCCACCCTAAACCGCTACAAGGTTACCTACCCACTACAACAATATAAATTACTATTAACAATTAAATTAAAAACTTAGAAATCACTTAAAATTGTAAACTATATTTCAAAATATTATTAATAATTATACAAACAATAATAACACATAAAATTAATATATGAACTAACACACATGAAGATAATTAAAAAACAATATTTTGTACAACTATATTATTGAAAAGGATATTAACAACGATATCATTGAAAACGATCTTACTTACCTGCAAAATCGATATTCTTGGCGATATTTGTGTTTCATGATATTCTTGTATCACAATCTTTTTTTCTGATGTTTCTGCAAATCAATATTTCTATTCTGATATTTTGTCCAAATACCATACATACAGCTAGCTGTCTCCCTTTTACAACAGGTTGGCCTGCAGAGGTCCCTTCCCTCCTCCTCCTCCCCACAACAAAAATTGAAAGCAACTTGCTATGTACCTAGTTATCAATTTGGAAATCCTGAAAGAAAAACTGAACCCGTTTTTGTTGGTATTAGGACTCTGTGCATGTATTCCCTATTAGCTAGTGGTAACATGCTTGTGCTCTCTATCTATAACATGGTAAACTTGCCCTACACCTAATTGGCACATTACATTTACTTGTAAGTCTAATTAATGGTACTAATTGTACATTAAATGCTACTAGAGGGCCTGCAGCGCTCATAGTGCTACCCACTAAAGTAGCACTTTAAAAAAAATTCTCAGGCCTGCCAATTCACCCTGTGGTGCAGTTTTAAACTGCCATTTCAACTTAACTTTTTGCCAAGCCTGAACCCTCTTTTTTAAAACTTATAAATCACTCCTAAGGCAATCCCTAATGATTCATAGGGGACAGTGCATTGTATTTAAAAATTAGGACATGTGTTTATGTTTGACATGTACTGACAATGAAAATCTCTGAAAGTCGTTTTTCGCTGTTGTAAGGCCTAGCTCTCCCATTGACTAACCCTGGGTAACCTTGCTACAATTAATAAGTGCTAACTTTAGATTAGGAGCAGATAGAGATATTCTGTTTACACTCAAATTAATTGTAATTTAAAGCGCTCTTTAATGGTGAATTAATTGTAATTTAAAGTCCTCTTTAATGGTGAAGTCAGATTTTAAGTTACAATTCTGAAAATACTACTTTTAGAATGATTGGCATTATCTTGTTCCAACCACCCGTGCTTTCTGCCAGTGTCCTGTGTCACATGACTGTGAATGGCTATGCTGTTGGGGTTTGTGTATTGCTTCCAGACAGTAATACAAAGGGAGATTACGTTTGGACAGGATGGACATTCTAGGAGGAAAAGTGAGGAGGGGCTTTACCTAGACCCACTTACACTTCAGAGGATCACACCAGGCCTGCCCTGCCTTTTGTCACCCCCAGACAGTTTGAGGCCCAGAGTAGTGGAAGAGGAAACCTTTCCAGACCCAGTTGTGGTGGTAGGACAGGGAGTCCCCCCACAGAAAGACTGACACCAAGTATAAATATTGGACCTCCAGAGCCACTCTTCAGAACACTCCTGGACCTGTGGATGTTACAGAAGAAGGACGATCCTTCTGCCAGAGGACTGCCCTGCACCCCGAGGGACTGCATTGTTGTCTGAGAAGGAATACTGAACCTGCTTGCCTTCATCCCAAGCTACCGAGAGTGACTCCAAGGATCAGTTGGCTCACCTCCTGTGTGAGCTACAGGGCCACAGCAAGCTTCATAGACCTCCTTGCAACTTCCCAGCTGACCAGCTGCAACTGGACCTGCCTGGACCTGTAACTTGGCCTGCCTGAGTCCTGCTGCTGATCTCTGCTGGAGTGAGTCCTGTTCCCCAAGAGGTGCCCCCCAGGTCCTGGAACCCTTGGCTGGCATCAGTGAGAGCTCCTCCAAAGACAAAAAGTTGAAAATCCTGAAGTTGGGTTCCTCGCGACCAAGAACAGGTTTGTTCCTGCCCAAGACTCAGCCGCCTGTGCCGACGCACCGACATTGACCTCCAGCAACGACCGGCAACATGAGAGCTTCACTTCATGCTACATCAACGACAGCCTGCAACAACAGCAAGCTCGGTTCTACAGCAACGACTGTCCACTATGCTGGAACGGCTCTTCGCGCTACAGTGACAACCATCCGCAACGCCCAACCTGCTCTTTGCGCTACAGCGACGACATCTGCAACGCTCAGCCTCCTCCTCACAGCCTCCTCCAATGCAAACTCAACTGTTTGCGCTGGACATAGGAAGTAACGTTTCAGTGGGACTAACCTGGTCCCTGTATCCAACCCGTGCTCCATCACATTCGTCTTAAACTTGTGACTTTCCCCGGTCTAGCACGACCAGACAACGGTGAGTGGTGCTTTGTGCTTTTAGGTGCTACTTTCACTGAAAACTTAGAAATTTAATATCTCTGGCTCTGGAGTGGCAAAGCTCCCCAATGCTTAACATCCTTTTCGAACCTACAAAGTAGTGGGCCAAGATTGTCATCGTAATGCATCTGCTTATTTTATTTTTTTATTTGAAAGGTTTTATATAGCGCTGGCTAGACCCGGAGGTATCAGAGCGCTTTACATGAGTATCAGACCATAGTTGCAGGTTACATCGTTACAAAGGTTGCACAGTTATTAGAGCATAACTATATAATTACATGTTAGGTCGAGCCAAACAATAAGGACAATATACGTAAGGGAAAAAGCAGGCAAGGGGAGAGATTCTGGGGAGAGGGGTTAGGAGCAGGGGAAGTAGACAGAGAATGAAGGAGGGAAAGAGGAGGGGGAGGGTGGGAGACACAGCATGAAAGAGGAGGAGGAGGGTGACGGGGGCACAAACCAGTAGACGAGTAATAGCTGCGTCCAAAGTCCAGAAAGCTGTGATCCCAGGGGAAGTGGCATCATTCCCCCATCTCCATTGCGAGAGGCTCCCTTTACGCAGTTGACTCTCTCAGAGGGGTCTCTGAGACTCCAAGGCCTAACTAGTGGATCCTTCCCCAACAAGGGGAGAGGGAGTGCTTTGGTAAGGGGCGCCAAACCATACCTCAACTGTGCGTGGCTCCCTTGACACTGTGGACTCTCTCAGAGGGGGTCCCTGAGACTCCAGAGTATGAATATTGGATCTTTCCCCAACAAGAGGAGAAGGAGTGCTTAGTCAAAGGGCAACAAGGGACAGGGGGCTAGGAGGCGAGTCGGAACTGGCAGGTCAACAGAGGGGGAACAGCCGGCAAAAGAAAAATCACATTAATACAAAAAGATAACACATTCAATACCAGGGTAAATTAGCGATTTAGAAAAAGACAGGATCCATGAAATCAAGGGTCAGGGGGGACAGAGGGAGGGAGACAGCGAGTTGAAGAGTCCCACAAAGAAGAGAAACAGATAGCAGAAAAGGAAATGTGTACATTGTAGAGTCACTTAGGAGAGAGATGCAAACGGGAGAGCTCAGAATCACAAAATAGTGATATTAAGTACAAAGAACTACTGCGTATACTAGTGGTTAGAGTTGTAACTATGCAAATATCCAGAGTCACAGATATTTAAAGTGGTGGGAGGGGTAGCTCCCTCTCAGTCATCCAGGTACCCATAGGATCTCATAGGATTTTATAGATTTCTCCCGGTTAATTCTGAGACCTAGAATGTCCCATGTATCTTAAATATCTCTCCTAATCTCTTCAGGGTATTTTTGGTTTCCGCCAGGAATAGCAATATATCATCTGCATAGAGGGATACTCGCTTTTCCCTGGTGTCTCTCCATTTCCAACCGCAAACTTGGGCATCTAGTCATATCTATTCCGCAAAGGCTTCTCTCGCCAATGCAAAAAGCATCAGCGATAGGGGTCTGATGTCCTTTGGATTGGGAAGTCCCTAAAAGGGTCCCATTCATTTTGGGTCAGGCTATGGGGTTGGTATAAAGGGGAAACATCCTTTACCACGCGGTCATTACCACGATCTGCCTTTGCAAAGCAGTCACTACCCGACTGCAACATTACCACATGTTCCCTTACCACGCAGGTTGTTACAACGACTTGCTTTAGGGGGCGAGGTGTTGGAAAGGTGTTGGATTTTAAGTCCAACACCTTCCATACTGTTGCGTTGACTGGAGTTGAAATAGTAAGTTATACTATTGCAAAGTCCAGCGCCCCCCTAAGGCAAGTCATTGTAATGACTTGCGTGGGAAAGGAACACGTGGTAACGTCGCAGTTGGGGTACAGACTGCGTTGTCAAGGCATGTGTGGTAAATGCATGCGGGGTTCTGTCATACATTCATATAGAGAAGCTTAACCCACTTTATGAATTTGGGTCTGAACCCTATCTTTCCCAGCATTTCAAACAGGAACAGATATCCTTTAGAGTCAAATACTTTGTGGACGTCTAGTGCTGCCACTGCTAAAGGCATCTCTATTTCTTCGGCTGCAGTAATATTATTATAGAGGCGTCGGAGGTTCAATTTAGTGAATCTGTGTGGGATAAAGTCTTTCTGGTCTGGGTGTACTCTGTCTAAAATAACCCCCCCCCATTGTCTATTTGCTTGAACTTTAGCCAGTATCTTTGCAGCTACATTGTGCAGGGAGATGTGGTGGTAGGAGTCCCACCTGTCTGTTGGTTTGCCTGCCTTGGGGATCATTACTATTGTTGCTGTGCGCAAGTCAACGAGGAGATCTCCCTTTTGGTATGCTTCAATGTACATACTATGCAGCAGCTCTTTTATGCTACAGGCCATTTGTTTAAAGAATTCCACCGGGAGCCCATTTGGGCCTGGTGCTTTCCCTGACTGGATCTGTCTGAGTGCTGCCCGCACTTCAGCTTGTGTAATATCATCTTTCAAAGTTTGGGCTCTGTCTCTCCCAAGCAATCTGCAGGGGCACTCCCGAACAAAGGTCTGGAGATCACCCATGGGCGGTGGTGTATGAGTCAAATAAAATTCTTGCACATAGTCTGCCAGGACGGCCACTACGTCTATAATTCCTCTTACTGTTGAGCCATTCGGGGAGATGGGTTCCCTAATGTGGTTCCTTTCCAGTCCCTAACACAGAGCCACACAAGGAGCTTCCCAGCTTTGTCCCCAGCTTCATAAATCCGTTTCTGTTTCACGATATATGTTATTTTCGCATTCTCCGTGGTAAGCATTCTCTACTCATCCATTTTAAGAGTGATGCTTGCCCTTGTGGCTTCTGAGGGGATTAGTGTATAATCCTTTTCAAACTCCAATTATTCTTTTTCCAGGTGAAGGGTTTGTTGTGTGCATTGTTTTTTGTCCCCCACCTCCCCTGAGATTATAATGCCCTTTATCGTGGCCTTATATTCCCAAAATGTTTCATCATCCTTTGCCGTTTCGGTGTTTTCTTTAAAGTAAGGCTCCGTTGCCTCATCCAGATGTTCTACCTCCTTATCGTTCATCAATCTCCAAGCCACTATTCACCATTCCCCTCGTCCCTTTACCATTCTTGTGTCTAGTGTAATGTTAAACCGGGAGTGGTCCGATATACCCTTTGCCTTGTATTTGGCTTCTGTGAATCTATCTAATGTTGTGAGTGGGATGCAAAATTCTCTATGTAGGAAATATGTGTTGTGCGCGTTCCAAAAGTAGAAGTAACCTGTGCGTGTCTCATTCAGTATCCCCCCAGATGTACCCCATACTCATCGCCAACATAAAGCTCTCCAGTTTTCCTGGCAGTGGATAGTATGTGTTTGCGGGATGTTCTATCAAGTTGTGTATGTAAGGCCATGTTAAAGTCTCCTCCCAGAATAGTACTGACTGTAGGTAATTCTGTTGAGATCTGTCCCAGTTTCTGGAGGGTATCCTCTGGTAGCCCTAGTCGGACATATACATTGACCAGGGCCAGTGTTTCCCCATGCACTCATCTATTGTCACAGTATATCTTCCCAGATCACCCATCCAAGTCTGTGTCACGTGGAATGGCAGTGATTTTTTCTTGAGGATTGCTGCTCCTCTGGAGTCTGTGGTATACCTTGAGTGACTGACCGCTACGTATTTCCCTCACCCCAGGTAGCTGCACTCTGTGCTCCTCATGTGTGTCTCCTGAAGGAATACCACATCTGTGGCATATCTTGTCAATGCTTGCACAACTAGGCCTCTTTTAATGGGGTTCGCCAGTCCGTTAATGTTCCATGTTAGGAGTTTGAGTGTGTGTGTCATGTTTAACTTGGTGTTGGGGTCTTTCTCTCATGTCATATGATTCCCAGGGGAGTGGGAGATCATCTGGTCAGTGTGTCCCGCATCACCGTATACCTATAAACTGGTTTCCAACTCCCACCTCTCTCTACCTTACCTTGTGACAGTCTTCAAACTGGCTGCCTTCCCAATTCATGGTATGTCCATCGACCCTGTAAATCTAACTGTTGGTGCGTGTACTTTTCACCTTGATGTGTGTTTTCACTTTATTACTGTTTGCATGCTGCATAAATACTTTACACATTGCCTCTAAGTTAAGACTGATCGCTTTTGTGCCAAGTTATCAGAGGGTTAAGCACAGGTCAATTTAGTGGCATTGGTGGTTCACCCTGACAAGGATTATGGATATTGCCTGAGCGGGCCGTCCAGCCCCCTCAACCAATAACCAAAGTTCTTACAGCTATACATTTTGGTGTAACTGTCTGTGGCACCCTTGACTTCCAATTGATTTCATGCCCTGACATCTGGCAGAAAAAGAGACCAAAAATCATTCCAAAGTTGCATCGCTGACTAACTTGTTGCTCCCAACATGCCAATAGCCAGAAAACCGACAGTGTGTCACTCCTGCTTGGGAACTCCCCACATCGTTTATTTCACCCTGCAATTGCCTCACACAAGCCTAACTGCTATCATGCAGTCATACCATACAAAACCACCTGTGACTGCATGGCCATGCACAGACCAGTCATATCATCCTAAAACACCACAGCTTAAAGTAATGCTTGGAAAAACACCAAACACTCAGGGATTGGGCCACACCAATATGTGCTCTACTGAATTTAAACAGAATAAAAGACATATTTCATTATAAAGCAATGGAGCTGACAGAAGAATCTATTTATTAGTATTGGTTAATTGTGCACTGTATCTAAGTTTCCTCTCCATGCCACCATAGGGTACTGCGACACCCCATTAAATTCAAATGCAAGGAGATCCTTAATGACTCAGTGAGCTTGAAGTAGCTCTGTGGTTCCACTGACGACATCAAATTTCAGTTGCAACGATTGCTCATTGCCCCTGACTTTCCTAAGCCACGAAGAATTGACTTGACACACACCCAATGAGATTCCCAGAAACTAGACATTCAAAGATGGAAGGTTCTTCTCTGTTGAGTCATCTTTGCTCAGAACTTCGCTCCTCACAGCGTTCAAGGAAATTGATGGTCACATGAAATGTGTTAGCCACTGGAAAACTGGTTGTTCATAAATTAGATCTTGACTCAAGCAGTTTCCCTGACTGTTGACTCTAGTATTGTGGTATTCGGCACATCAAGGCCATGCCTTGTGCTCTCCTATTTAAATCCCAAATCTAAACTACTGTTTCTATTTACTTTGGCAAGTGGCATCTTATGTCGCTGTTCAGAAGTATCGGAGAAGTGTATAACTATTATAATAGGAAAATTACAGGGAGGACTTTGGAAAGTAAATTATCCTACTAATGCAGATACAGCGTAATTATGTATAATGTGTGTACATCATTTTCAGCCAAACCCATACCATGGAAATTACTTAGCAGGGGGGGCCACCCTAAGCACTAAAAAGCATCCAATCACATCAAAGAAAATGAAGAGTCAGCGAGGCAAATTGACATACCCATTATCTGAGGCAACAGCATTGCCAAGGTGTGTACTTAATATTGTGTTTCTTGAATACTACCCATTCCAATATGTCTTACCCTGCAGTACTCATTGATCACAGCATCTTTCTGCCGCCTATTGTCTCTTTACCCACTTCTCCCCAAAAGTAGGCCAGGACCTTGTTGTCTACTGAAAATGAATGGTCAGTAGAACCAACACTCACACAAAACAGAGCCTGTCACCTGGATCAAGCCATTTCCAAGATTCAGCTGTGGGCAACAGACTGCTTCTCTCCTTAGAACTTTTACGCAGAGGGCAGAGACCATGTCAAAAGAACTCTCCCGTTTCTACTTGTAAGACCTTTAATGGATCAGTAGGTGAGGGAGAAAGTGAAAAACAGGACAAAGGTGTTTAAATGGGAAACGTCCTTTCGGATGAAGCTGGAATCACGCTGTGCCAACACAGCCCCAGCAATAGAACGAATGCAGCATTAGCACTCATTCGTTCAGCACTCAAGTCGTAACAACGACTTGCTTTTAAGGGGGCGCATTGGTGGAATGGTGTTGGATTTAAAGTCCAACATCTTCCCTACTGTTGTGCAGACTGGAGTTGGAATAGTAAAGTAAACTAGTCCAACATCCAGCACCCCCCCCCCCACCCAAAGGCAAGTCGTTAAAACGGCTTGCTTGCTGAACAAATGCGTCCTAAAGACGCATTCGTTCAAAAGACGGCGTTCAGAATGCATGCCTCCTAAACGCATGTGGAAGACCATCATACATTTGTTTAAATACATTATATTTGAGCATCGTCTATGGTGCAATACAGAGAACGATGAACACGTGTGTAACTGAGCTACTATGTTGCATTGGGTCACAATTTGGTTAGGGAGGTAAAAGATGTTCAGCACAGTTCAGAATAGTTAAGAGATTAAGAATGCAATGCCAGACTTATAAAGCAACAGACAAACAAATAATGGACGGAATGTGGAACAAATCAAACGTTCACCCCAAGTCAAGAGATCTGGGTTAAATCCATCGTTCTTCTGCTCGCCATGCCACCCCAGTTAGGACCCAGCCATTTGCAAATCAGTCTTGACCCTGCTCCTCGTGGGAATAATAAAGTACAGCAATAGCGTGAAAGTATGTCCTTGAGATTCCAGTGGTATCTGTGGGTAAGTTGTAAAGGAGGAGGTTGGGAGTCTGGTTTCAGATAGAACATGTAAAACTGAATTTATTGTACTAGAAAAAAAACAATACGTAACCTCAGGCATTGCTGTGAAAATGAAAACATCACTTATAAACCTAACAATATTAAAGATTAGATAAATCCGATTTTTGCAGCAGACATCAGTCCTGCTTACCATTACAGTGGCAGGGGTACGATACAATTCAAGTCTTAAGGGGCAGCTTTTTGAGAAAGTTGCAAAGCTTTGAACGTTGGAGCGTTGCGCATCTATAGGATTGCTAAATGGATGTATGATGATACAACGCGATCATTTAGATCGCGGTACATTACATTGCGGTTTTTACAACGCAAGTCGTTACAACGACTTGCGCTGGAGGGCGCTGGACTTAGGAATAGTATGAATTACTATTCCAACTCCGACTTGCGTTGTAATGACCGCGAAGTAAATGTATTGCGGTGTTTTGACCGCGAAGTAAAGGTCATTCGCCTTGCTAAATACTTTACTACTAGATTAGCAGTCATGAATGGGTACAAATCCTGTCTAGGTGCCAGCCTAGAATAGTAAAACAGCCTGGTAGTGTTGCAAACTATCTCAGCAGGTTTGGCTCCTCATTCTGAGATTGAAGCAATAGCCCTTTAGAGTTCACCAATGGGGCCTTCATTAGAGGGTGGGAGAGCAAACCCTTCTTTAATGTCGTTTGGTACCCAAGAACCTCAATTAGTGCTTCATTATAATTTGAGCACACCTCAGAGACAAAAGAAGACAGCAACTCTAATTTGGCGATTTGGGATATTTTTAAGGTGCCCATGGGTCCTGCCATCTTCATCAACCTGTATGTCGGAGCAGCTTTATTATGCTTTACAATTTTCTTGGGCAAAATGTTCCTTCCTTGTTGGGTCTCTCTTGGTGCAAGGCACCCATGCACATTGGTCTTGGAGATATCAACAGGAGCTGAGGAAATTCTCAGCTTCAATGCCGACTCTGAGAATTCCCACAAGGTATGTCCGTAATGGGATTGGAACCTTCAGAGCCTTGCCTACTGGAGGGTTATTGAGAGACCCTGTTGTCTCGGACACCAACACAGCTCATCATAAGATAGGTCTTATGCCAAAAGTTCAGCAATGTCGGAGGTAGTTGGAGGCCATGGAAGGGGAAAGAGGGTTTCCAAGGGAGTAAACAGCGTTCTTAAATGTATACTTGAGAGCAAGCTTGGCCGGCGGAACCACTACTATAGAGCCGCTCACCTGTACGTTGGTGATTATTGTTGTATTCTCTTTGGACTAGTTGATCTGCTTCACTGTGCTCATTCGGGGCCAGATGTACGACCATTTTTTGCGGTCGCAGAGGGGTTTCAGACCCCTTTGCGACTGCAAAAAACGAGTTGGCCATGTACTATTCCCATTTTGCGAGTCGCAAATTATTTGCGACTCGCAAAATAGGAATAGCAAGTCGCTATTAGGAAGGGGCGTTCCGAGGGCGTCCCTTCCTAATAGCGAGTCCTCCAGGTATGTATGACTCTTTTGCGACCGCAATTGCGGTCGCAAAACAGTCGCAATTTACCACCCTTCTCAGAAGGGTGGTAAAGCACTCGCAAACTGGAAGGGGTCCCCAGGGGACCCCTTCCCCTTTGGGAATGCAGGGGAAAATATTTTTTAAGGGCAGGCAGTGGTCCCAGGGACCACTACCTGCCCTTAAAAAATGAAACGAAAACGTTTCATTTTTTCTTTTTCAAATGCATCCCGTTTTCCTTTAAGGAAAACCGGCTGCATTTAAAAAAAAAAATACCTGCTTTATTGAAAAGCAGTCACAGACATGGTGGTCTGCTGACCCCAGCAGGCCACCATCCCTGTGAGGCTGGCCATTCCCAATGGGGTCGCAAATTGCGAGTGGCTCATGAATATTGATGAGCCTCGCATTTTGCGACCCCATTGGGAATCGCTAACAGTGTCTCTGACACTGTTGTACATTGGATTTAGCGCCTCACAATTTGCGACTCGCAATTTGTCGCAAATTGCGAGGCACTAAATCCAATGGTCGTACATCTGGCCCTTAATATTTACCCAGGCAGCGGCCACGGACTTTGGAGCGCTGGAGGCAGGCAGGCCTGGACCGGTTACCTTCTCATTGAGTTCAGATGTTTCTATTCTTTCAGGCAACACCTCCTGGGATGGTCAGGAAGGACAGCCAAGTCCATAGACCAGAGGTCTCCAACCTTTTGTAATCAATAAGCAATATTTGTGATGGGCAACATCTGAGCATGGTGATGTTGGTAAATCGATTGAAACAAAAATCTTATGAACACAACATACAAAATTAGCACATATAAACTAGAAACACTTAAGAGTATTTGATGGGAAATTTAAAGAAAAGACAAATTGTGTATTTCAGAGCCTAATACAGGCCCCTGGCTGCAACCAAAATGCAATCAAATTCAAAGACTGAGGTACAGTGGTTGTAAACTCTTCTCCAAGAATTGTTTTAAAAATAATGCCAAATTGTGAATTTTACAATTGATCCATAAAAAACACTCTAAATTGCAACAATCTTGCCAAAATTCAAGTTGCAAGTATCTCTGTATTGGAAATCAGTATTTTTAACCATTGATGGAACCCTACTGTTTAGTGATGGAAACAGGATTGAAACAGGAGTGATTGCAAGACATGTTTATTTGTATTGGCTTACCGATTGTAACTTTTTTCTACATAAAGACTTGAAAGCTCTTGGAATTTTTAAAGTCCATTCTTCAAAGCAATTGTTTGCTCTCCCCCTGGACAATAGTGACAAATTGTAAATTTGGAAGAACATTACTATAAACTTGCTTAGAGTTATATACCAAAAGGCATTTTATATGGAGGTTTGGGGTTCTCCCTCAGGGAACTGTAGGGACATTCAGTGGCAAATGGTATATTTAAAACACTTTATGCACCAATATCAGTCAAACCTTGGTAGGATTGAAAGATGACTGAACATGGAGATGGTGGGGGTGATTCTTCAGCAACTTCAGGTAAATTTAGAGAATACGCGAATTATAAGTGCTTCATTTAGTAACATTGGTCAAAATATAGTAGTATAGAAAGACTACTTTACAGGGAGTTGAGATTTTTTTCAACATATTTTTGGGCGCTTCCACATTAGTGCATGTTGTGGCACTATAGGAAAGTAACATAACATATTGATAGGGTTTATGAGCACTTTAAGCAATTCTTACCACACTTTACTATTTTCCATAGTGACTAAGGTGTCCATTACGATGTCGGGCGGATAAAAATCCGCCATCAACCACAGTGGCGAAAATCCGCCCGCCTACACCTTCTGAATACCGACCGAGCAATTACGATGCCGCGAACCGAAAACCGCCGGAGGCGGAAAATAAACAGAAAAAACCGCCCGCCCATGTCCGAGTCCAAGTCCATCCGCCCGCCACGGACGGAAAGACGCACGAAAAGCCAAAACCGCCCGCCCTGACGACCGAGACACCGCCCGTCAAATTAGGATCGTACCGAAATGAGCGCGGAAAATCCACAAATACACCGCCCGCCAGCGCAAACAACAGTGACGAAAATGGACACGGCGGAAGCCCTGGCGGCCACCTCCATGCACAGAAACCATCCGCTGACGAAAACAAACACACACAACATGGCTAACAAGTCCACACAGCAACCCACGCACAAAAACCCAAACACAGTACACATCCCTGAAACACCCCTCCCTGGACATACAAATCAACTACAAATCCCAGAACACCAGCCACAACACACCTGAAAACAACAGACCACCATGACACACCCACATAGGTAAGTACAAAACCAGCCCCTCCACAGACCACAACCCCCTGCAACATTACAAACTGAGGACGAAAGCACACAACACAGCGAGACAGAAAGGACAGCAGCACACCACAGACACGCACCTATCACACCCATCACCACCACCACCAAACACCTGACCCACAAACCCCCTGCACATCACACACCACACACCGCACCAGCACCACAAACACCAATACACACACCATGGCATCACACAGAATGCCCAAGTTCACTTCCACCGAGCTGACGGTCATGGTCGACGAGATCGTCAAGGTGCACCCACAAATCTATGGCAACCAGGTCCAACAGACACCACTATCCACCAGAAACCGGTTGTGGAGCAGGATCGTAGACCAGGTCAATGCAGTCGGGAACGTTCCATGCAACAGAGGAGAAATAAACAAAAGGTGGAACGACCTCAAAAGCGTGGTCAAGAAGAAGGAAAGCAAAAATCGAGAGCTGGCTGCCAGGACTGGCGGAGGGAATCCCGCGCTTTTCAAGACATACAAGGCGTGGGAGGAGAAGGTGCGAGTGATCATACATCCGGAGATCCTCACCGGATTACCAGGGGGAGTGGAGGCTGGTAAGTACAAACAAACGTATACCAGCACACCGCTATGTACTCACATGCACCACCACCATGCCATAGCTCCCAGGGACAAACACCCCCATGTCCAGCACACAATACACAAGACATCACCAACACATGCAACAGACACTGATACACACTCAGCCCAAAGCTACCAACCAACAAAACCATGGGGGCATGTGTACAGTGAGCCAGCACCGCAACTATCACCAGGTCCCCTTGTACTCCAGATGCGCCAGAATGAGCACTCCCCACACCCACATCCATGTGTCCGCCATAGCTGCACTGACCGACAATGAACAGGTAAGTAGCCGGAACACAAAGACAGTGAGTCGGAGGGGGACAGCTGAAGTCAAACACCCACCAGGCCCCCACTACCACAGACCAGCAAGGTGGAGCACACCCCACATCCATGTGTCCGCCATAGCTGCACTGACCGACAATGAACAGGTAAGTAGCCGGAACACAAAGACAGTGAGTCGGAGGGGGACAGCTGAAGTCAAACACCCACCAGGCGCCCACTACCACAGACCAGCAAGGTGGAGCACACCCCACATCCATGTGTCCGCCATAGCTGCACTGACCGACAATGAACAGGTAAGTAGCCGGAACACAAAGACAGTGAGTCGGAGGGGGGACAGCTGAAGTCAAACACCCACCAGGCCCCCACTACCACAGACCAGCAAGGTGAAGCACCCCTCCCTCCCAGTACCATGTGGCATCCATTGCATTGCGCACTCAGAAACAACCTGTAGGTGGGAAACTGTACAGGGCGGGGCGTCTGTAGGCATGAGGACTGTACTACGACTGACACATGGGACATGACACGTAGCAGAGGAACACGCAGCACTG
The DNA here is from genome assembly GCA_963921515.1 of Calotriton arnoldi. Classification (NCBI taxonomy): domain Eukaryota; kingdom Metazoa; phylum Chordata; class Amphibia; order Caudata; family Salamandridae; genus Calotriton; species Calotriton arnoldi. The sequence continues at coordinate 684,943 of CAWUFW010005624.1, forward strand.
CTCCCAGTCACAATCATGAGACCAATGTGCACACGGACATGTTCGACAGAGTCAAACCCCACATGACCTATCACAGATACAGCAACACCTAAGGAGCCACGTCTGCATGTACAAGTCCCACTGGAGCACAGACCCACACGGCAGGTACTGTGCCACCCATCACACACATCAGCAACACCATCGAAGTCCTGTCCATGTAGTCCTCACTGCCTGTCACCCACACATCGTACAACAACGCCCACGTAAGACAGACCGTACTAGAAGTAACAGCTTGGAACCACAATATTGCACACAAAGACAACCGGACCCATGAAACACACAGGCACACAATGCACATTCAACATATCATCCATCTCATCTCAAAGCCACAATGTCATGATCGGATGTCATACCTAACAGCTGGCCCACATCCAGTAGACATGCAAAGATACCTGCCTATGACAAAACAAGTGCCTGCAGTGACCGAAGCGCACGTCACACTGCGAATAACGACACACATAACATAGTCAACACACCAAGAGCACAGCACTGATGCACATGTACCAGGGCAGCGCGCACACAAAGGAATTGGCCCATCTTCAATACGACGTGTGGCACACAACAAGCACGAACTCACAACATTGCTACCAATGTGATGTCCATGAATGATAACAGTCAGCAGATATTCCGGCCATGTGAGACAGACACACACCTTTGTCCATGCACTGTCACGTTGCCAGAACACATGTCACGTTCTGCACCCATCACCCACAGCATGTACCCCAAAAGCATATCTCAACCCAAGAGCGTGTAGGGGCCTGTACCCCCTTCTGGCATCAGCGTACCTAAGCGTACCATCCCTCCCCCTAAACCATTGTTCAACCCAACATCGCCGATGGCCCTGGAGCACGCATACACACGAGCCACAAAATGTAGGAGCATAGCAACACACACCCATCGGCATTGCTAATCCGTCCCATGCCACATGTCCACATCACACAGACCCATTGCCTAGCCCACGCATACACACATCGTACATCCACACACGCCACTGGGAAACCTGTGCACGACAGTGCACGAACTGTGAATGTCAGACAACCAATACATACTTTGCTAGGTGCAACACAATGACCCATTTCATCTTCCCCACAGGTGCCGAACTGCTGGATGCTGGAGAGGGTGACAGCAGCCAGCACAGCCAGTCTGCAAGCCCCCGACCCGGACTCACGGATGTAGAGGAGCTGGACACCTCTCCGGACACGGACCACCCAGCAGGCCCATCTGGAGTGGCAGGGCACAACCGCTCCCCAGGGCCCCTCCTGCCTACCAACCCATCACCCAGGGCTGCTGACCAGTCACAGACCCCTGCTGCCACGGCCGTTGCGGCCACCACCACCGCCGCAACCACCACCACCACGCCATCCCTCGCCACAGCACCTGTGCAAGGGTCGGCACGGCCGTCGGGCTCCACCCCGGGAGCCAGAGCGAGGACCGTGGTGAGCAATGTGGCCAGTGGGCAGGTCGGTGGCAGCAGTACTGGTAGGAGGAGCAGGGTCAGGCCAACGCCAACTGTGCCTGGGAGCCAAGCCCTGCCGCCAATCGACAGAGTCCTTGGGGCCTATGAAGAGGCCCAAGGCGAATGGGCCAGGTCGGCAAGCGACACGCGGGAGGTCCTTGCGGTGTTGAGGTCCATGGACGCCCATATGGCCCAAATCGCGGCACTCATGGGCCAGCTGGTGGTGGGGGAGGGCACAAGCAAGGCCAGCAACACCACCTCCGCCACCACCTGCTGTGGCGCAGGCTCGTGCAGCCTCGCGTTCCCCTGCGTCCACAGCGAGTGAGCACTCCTCAGCCACCACCAGCGGAACATCAACACCCCCCTACCAAACGTGGAAGGGGCCGTCCGAAGAGGAAACAGGTGTCCAGAGAGGACTTCGCCCGCACCAAACGCCAGTGAGTCAGCCAGCCACCTTGACCACCTACTGCATTGACATGGAATACGATCCTACCCCACACTGCCATGTGAATGGCATGTGTCTGTTGGACTGTGGACATAGAACTCCATGGGTACACCTTGACCATCACGCAGCCATGACCGTCAACTTATTGTCACAGCATGCACCACATTTGTCATCACCTTGCACACAATCACATGTCACCGCTGTTAATAAATACACCTTGTTCACAATCGGCTTAATGTGTCCTGGGTTTATTCCACGATGTGCAATCGCCACCATGAGCAGAAATGCATCTGCTGTGTGGCATGTCGATGGGACAGGAGAGGCTGCAGGGACCTAGGGGTGTAAAACAGAACAAGAGTACATTCAATGAGTGTGTCACACACTCATCACACAGTACTTGTCACCAACTACAAGCAATGCACACACATCTCACAGAGCAACAGGGCACAATGCTACAGCCACTGTCAGTGGCATACCAACCTGGACATGGACCATTGACACACAGCACACAGTGAACAAAAGGCCCCCGTAACAGAGCACACATACACCTGCACAACTACAGCTACATCAGCCGTCGTACATGGTCACTCACCGTCAAGTGAAGTAGCGGGCGATGAGCTGCTGACGCACATTCACAGCTTCATCCTCTCCACTGTCCTCTTCACTGGAGCTGTCCAGGTCTGCAGGCTGGGGCCCTGGTTGATCTCCGTCATCCACAATTAGGGGGATCTGCTTGCGGATCGCCAGATTGTGCAGCATGCAGCAAGCCACAATTACCTGGCACACCTTCTGTGGGGAGTATGCCAGTGCGCCCCGGTGCGGTCCAGGCATCTGAACCTGGACTTGAGGAGGCCAAAGGTCCGCTCAACCACACGTCTGGTCCTCCCATGTGCCTCATTGTAGCGTACATCTGCTGGGCTCCCAGGACGTCGTAATGGGCTGAGCAGCCAGGCTCCATTCGGGAAAGCAGAGTCACCTGGGTGTGAGGGACACAGAGAACCGTTGCAATTCCAACTGGACACAAGACAGCATCGCACAGCCAGCACGCTACACTACTCCACATACTCACCAACAATCCAGCCACGGTCCGGTTGCAGATTGGTCATCAGACGTGGTAGGATGCTGTTGCGCATGATGTGCGCGTCATGGGCCGATCCTGGGAATTTCGCACACACGTGTGTGATCACCATGTCCGCAAGGCACACCACTTGCACATTCAGGGAGTGCGTGTGCTTCCGGTTGCGGTAGAGGTGCTCGGTGGCCTGTGGTGCAACAAGGCCAACATGGGTGCAGTCTATTGCACCAACGACGTGGGGGATTCGTCCAAGAGCATAGAATGCACCCTTCACTGCCGCCAATTCACGAGCCCTGGGGAAGCGGATGTATCTGTTCCTGTACAGCATCATGGCTGACAGTACATCCCTGAGCACCATGCTGAACATGGGTTGGGACATCCCACCTCCACTGCCCACTGTGTGCTGGAATGACCCAGTGGCGAAGAAATGCAGTGCAGCCATCACCTTAGCCGTGGGGGTGAATGCTGTTGGATACACCCTGCTAGGACGGAGGTGGGGTTCCAACAAGACACATAGACGATGCAGGGTGGGTCGGTCCAGACGATATTTGCGGATGACCTCAACATCCACCATGTCTGACAGCAATTGGTAGGGGCGATGAATGTTTGGTCTCCGCCTAGGAAAGATGGAAGTGTACACATGTCAAAGCAACACGCCACATGGCATATTCACATGCACAGAACATAAATGACTGGTCAGGCAATTGAATGACAGAACGGCTGATAAGTAGGGACAGCACAGCCACAATACACTTACACAGGTCCCCTACCAATAGCAATGGGCAGTGACACACACCATTGCTATGAGCATGCACATGGGGAGTCAGGCATTAACAACTCGTAAGGCATGCTGATGGAAACAGACTGCATATTCGTAAAGCTGCAACACCACAGCAACATAACTAGCTGCTGTGCATTACACTGCTTCCGAGGCTGGGTGTGTAGGGCACACACCAACAACGCTATGGACACAGGCTGAGCGGCCAAAACAAGTGGGACCGGTGGCACGAGGGGATATGAGACAGTCATTGATGTCCCTACTGCACCCTAAGTACAGCACTGTACGGATCACACCTCCTGAAACATTGACAGGTGTACACATTGACAGCCCCATGCCGACACGGCTGTGTGCCTGCAACTACACATCACAAGTGACACGTAACATTGCACGTGCCATGTGGCAGATGTACATAGTGAAAGATGGCATGTGTGTGCATATGCATATCCCATGCTCCCATGCCAATGTGTACATGATGATGTTCCTACATACATGTGGAGGCTGAGCACTGGCCGTCCCTGCCTATGCACACGGCATGTTGTGGCCCTGTCCATTGTGGTCCTGCACCCACACGCAAATCATGGCCACACCTGCAGATGCATTGCGCACATTATACTGTGTGGTGCACATGGCATCAGCGGACTGTACCCGGCATGGGCCAGGCCCCTACGGCCAACTCCAATGACCCTCGCGGTTGCACCCTGCGTGTTCCACTGTGGAGGTAAGCGTCCCGGGCCAGCTGGGAGCAGGCCAACGTCTGCAATTGCAGCTGCCAGACATGGTACACGAATCGCAGCAGCCTGTACCCACTGCGACGGCCCCAGGGGGTAATATGTGTGTGTGAGTGGGACAGGCATGACCACAGCTACCTGGCACTGCAGCCTGGCACCCCTCGACGACAGCTGCTGCTGCCACCACTACACCTACACGTGGATGACGCTGAGGACATGTCCAGGTCCACTCACCAGCGAGGAGCCGGAGAACCTGGATTCCGTGCTCCACGCACACTGCACATGGCTATTCCTTGCGAAAGTTGTGTGTGAGAGACAACTGCAGTGGGTGTGGGTGTGCATGTGGGGGACACACATGTCGTTGCTCCTCAGCACTATGAGTCAGAGCCTGTGGAGTACAGACATGCACTGCACACCATGCTGGCCGCAGGTGGCATGGGTATGTGAGCTCTCGGGCGCTTTGTCCTGTCTGTCCCACCCGAGTGGTGGTACATGGCAACTTCATGTCAGACATCCAGTGACACAGACAATTGGCAATGCAGGTCTCAGTGCACCTGTCGGTCGTGTGGAAGTCAGGCTGGGGCCATGCTGCCCTTCTCAGTCCCAGCAGGCCTGGCCTGCACATTGACTGCACAATGCCAGTCGGTGCCGACACAGACTGCCTAGTGGGTTACATGTGTCTCCTGTTCAGGACCCCCGGATGAGCGCTTACTCTGCACTGTCGATTGGACACACCATGACTCGTGATAGGGATGTGTGTGAGGGATAGTGGCACTGAATGTGACCTTCGTTGCGGGGTGGGCCATGCACAGGGCGAGTACGCTGATGGTTGCGCAGTGTTGGTCACAGTGGGTACACCCACACAGATGTGTTGCCTTGTGATCTTTTTCTAGGTCAGCCTGACAATGGACAGTAGATGTGGGCAGGCTACACATTGCTCGATGTGCTGTCTATGTGCATGTGCATTCACACCAGGCACAACTGCCCCTGCACATGTGACCCCTGCTGCACTCAGTGCTGGGTCTGTTGTGCTGATGCACCGTCTGTGCGTGGTGCAGACAGCTCTGCTCACTTCCGTCATTGCCCATGACATCACTTTGCCGCAGGTGACATGGTTCATGGAGGGCCCACATGTACGCGTGGGTGGACTACACAAGACTGTCCAATGGTTGTCACCCCCAGTCAGTGCTTCGAATGGGAAGTATGTGGTGCTGGTACTCATTACGCTGTGTCGGGTGTGCGGGGCTAGGTGCGGGGCTACATGCAAGACATGGGTAGGTCATCGGCTTATCTACTAGTTGCAATACACACGAGACATGTCTTTTTCTGACCACATCAGGGGCATTCCTTAAACTAACTGGAAGTCAAACGGTTATATTTTACACTGTCCTCATGGCCACCCCTCGCTCACACCAATATGCATTTGCACATGAGAAGCTAGCGCATGCACAAGCAGCTCCAGGCTCGCCCCAGAGAGGCCAAGGAGTGTATGTGTGGGTCCATTTGTACATGTGGTCTGTCTCACGGTATAATTAGTGGCGTGACGCCGTCCACATGCGTGGTGCCCCGACTCGGGACCCGGGCAACATTGACAATGCATGACAGGCTCCGCAGTCCGGATACACCACCTGCAACACACAGAGGCTGTAGCTGCCCTAGCGGCCCAGGCCGCGTCCAACTGGAGCTCATGGACCCACACATTCACTCTTTGGCCTCTCTGGAGCGAGCTTGGAGCTGCTTGTGCACGCGCTGGCTTCTCTGTTGCAATGGCATGTAACGTGTGTGGGGATATAGGCAATGAGTGAGATGGTGCGAGCCACCTTCCGTGACGTCACTCCTGCTCGTGATGTGTGCGTCCCCCCACTACTTCCATTAGACTTGTGCCATACTACTAATTGAGGATGTGTTGCCTGCGTGATGTGTCCAGGAGGAGCGCGCCATGACATCTCACCCACCATGCTCCACTGCCATCCCGTGCCCTGGATTGCCTGTGCAGGTGGACAATGTTGGGGATACACCTGGTCGACAGGGGATGTGAGTGCCTTGGCAAGGGCCTGGCGGACGCACAGCAGTATCCAGCATGTCCACGGAGGGTGGGCTGACGTCTACACTTGATGCGGCATTGTTCGTGTGCCCGCCTGTTGTGCACACACGAGTTCACATTCGTCACCAGACAGGTGGTCTTTACAGATTCCCAGCAGTGCGCCAATGTACTGGTCCTGAGTCCTACCAACACAGCGTGTTTCAACATTGCATGTGCGCACCTACCCGTCACACCAACCCACCTGAGCCATGCGTAACTCCCGCTTCACATGACACATGTGTGTCTCCCACAGTTGTGCTACTCATTTGCGTTGACATCCAATGACAGTGGACTACATGGTCATCTCACGACTGCCGTGTACTTCGCACACTCTCATCCTCTCTCATTCGTACTTGTGAAATGAATCAGCAGAGACACATTGTTGCTTCAAGCCATGCATTGGGACTAATGTCCTCTGTGATGCAGTATAGTGAACACTACTGGCAGCGAAGTGCATGTGGAGGATATACTCAGCATGATTACACATAGCATAGGGTGTAGGGGTACAGTGTTTAGTTGTTGACTGTGGGATGTGGGCTTCAGAGTTACAACTGCTTAGCCGTTGGTGTGCTAATGTACATTTGCTGATTACTGTGGTGCTGCTGACTGACACAGACAGTATACATTTAGCCTACCAGTCCGCTTGTCATCATGGGCACAGTGCATCTCAGTTCCATGTTACAGGTTTGCTGCTATGGTTACTCATACACACGTGCGTGGCGGTGACATCAGGGCATGGGCTTACGTGCATGCAAAGGCGTCCCACTTGTTGTTGCGATGTGGTGGGTACTGGCCATGTCACAGTCACTGGGCTCATGTTGTTGGTGGATGCACTTGGTGTCCATGCAAAGGTCCTGGCACGGACGTTCAGTGGGAGGTGTGGTGACAGCTCTCACATACTACAGCAGGACGATTGCTGTCCACTGACCGGTGCATATGTTCATGGGCGCAGGATCCATATCATGGCATGGTTGTACGTGCAGTTCTGTCCATGTGGTTGCCATACACACATCCCATGCCTCTGCCTCCCCCTGTTCATGCAGAGTTACTGGATGTGATGAGGTACAGGGTGCATTTCCCAAATAGTATCAGATGTCATGGCAGTGTAGTTGTTGTTGTGGTGTCAGTTGCAGGTTGCATGGTGTAGTAGTTGTACTGGTAACTGCCTAGTCCGTGCGTAAGCCAAGCATGGGTATGGTGTGGGACATCATTGCTCAGTTGGGGGTCTGGCGACGGGGCCCGACGAATTGACAGGTTGTCAGGAATGCAATACCTTCCAGCAGGGCTTCCATGGCATTGGTGGTGGACATGGTTGCCATCCAATGTAGCGGATGGTGGCTGTCAAGGTGTTGTTCGTGAGTTGTCCCTTGTAGGAGCATGATGGGACATGTTGGATGGCATTCGATGTAACTGTAATCCATTATCCGTCGTGTGGAGGCACAGTGGTCCCATTGCAGTGTGGGTCCGATAGTCGCCACATACGCCATACCCCCATAGGCTGAACAGGCCCTGTCGTGGGCGTCCAGGGGTGGAATAGTTGTAGCAGGTCCGCCCTTGGACATGCCGGGTTGGAGAGACATAACTCCACAGGATAGTAGAAGGGACACCTCCGACAGTAGAAGACGGGGATGACGCAGCTGAACAATGCGATGCGGTAAGTTAGTCGGTAACTTACGTTCAGCAGGGCCAGATTGTCACATCCCAATATCTGTATCAGGTTATGTTTGTACAGCTTGATCTGTCCGGCGTAGTTGGGTAGGTGTGGTGCAAGTGCCATTTTGCTGCAGGGCGCTGTGGTGGCGTGCTCCGGCTGTCTGTGCAGTCTGCAGAGTGCAGCCTCCGACGTTGCTGGGAATTCTGTAATGGTCGTAGGGAGGCAGGACTTGTGTTATGTTGGCTTGTGCGGAGGACACGGGCCCTCAACCCACATGCTTCTCTGAATGGTCAAGGTCAGTGGTGTCTGACTCCTTCCAGATAACTTGCATGTGAACCACATGGGGGAGTGTTATCATTTCTTCTTTCCGTTGTGGATGTTCTTTGGTGTTATGTGCTATCTGCCCTGTGGCCGCTTCCCTCTGCATGCCTGTGTTGGGCTTTGTTTGGTGCAATGACTGTTTTCTCCGGCTTGTTTAGTCGGGATGTGGTTTCACAGTGGGAATGGAAGGTCATTCGGTGCTGTCTCCTCTCCCGTGTGTGGGCAGCAGGCTGCGTTTCCGCTGTACGTTGGGCCTTGTGTTATAATTGGTCCCACCTGTTGTCTGTCCCCGGTATCTTTGATGTTACGTATTGCATGTCTTGTTATTGGGTGCAGGGTGGCACCGGTGTTTCTGTGTGGTACTGGCGTTCCTTTTCCCGACGGGGTCCATATTCTGCTGGGTGATGTTGCCTCCGCTGTGTGCTTCGCCGTGTTTTGCACACAGGGGTGTGTCCTAATGTGGCGTGACGTCACTGACATATTCGGGTCAGTTGTGTGACGTCAGGTTGGCAACAGTGAATTGCCGGTTGGGGACATGACTGTGGCAGGGCTGTCACGTGACATGTGCGTTCTGGGTGGTGCTGGTGTGTGTGGTGTTTGGTTGTGACCCTGTGTTGTTTGTGTGCGGCGCATGCATTGCGCTGCCGTTGGCCTCTGCGTTGTGCGCATGTGTGGGTGCAGTGGTGGATGTGTCGTGTCCACGCAGGGGTGTCGGGGTGGGGGCCATATGCAGTTGTCCCGCCCTTGCACTGTGTGCGCTGTTTGCGTGCCCCTGTTGTGTGTCTGCCTACCTGCGTCGCCGCGGTGCGTTGACTCCTGGGTGCTGCATCAGGTAGAGCATGGGGAGGGCCTGCAGTGCTGGATTCATGCTCGGGGGTCCGCCTCTTTGCTATCCGTACTGTGAGTTCGGTTTTCCGCCTTGCTTTCACGTGCGGTGTCTCTTAGCCGGAGGAACTGTTTGGTTCTGGCATCGTAATTTGTACGCCGGGCGGTACGTGATTTCGTCGGGCGTTGTGTCTTCATTGAGCCGCGCCGCTCCGTGAACGGGCGCACTTTGATGCCGGACGGCGTCGCTGGCGTACGGGCGGTGTTTGGCTGTCTTTTCGCATCCTAATTGGGCGGGCGTGTGTGCTGTGGCGGGCGGACGGTAACTGGTGCTTTTTGCATCCGCCAGCACGGCGGTGGTGCTTCCGCCCGCCATCCTAATGGGCCCCTAAGTTATCACATTTTTGACGTTTCCATTGTACATTTGTTGGCAAAGTGTGTTCTGCAAGTTTTTACGATTCCCAAAATGAGCAAACTTTGCAAATTCTATAAAAGCTCTATGGGGAAATCCAACATTCTGAGATCCAAATGTAGATATTTTTTTTGTTCACTTTTGGATTCTGTTTTATGACTATAAGGGGTCAGTGCAGCTTTGCAATATGCAGGACATTGTCTGTGAATTGTTTAACAAAATGTGCTCAACATTTCCACAACGTATCTAGATCCAGCTGGCCGTGTGGACTGAACTTTGGCTTGTTTTTAATATCATTATTCCTTAGTGTCAGCCTCAGACCCTGCCAGGCGCCTGGCCCACAGTAGCACGCATTGGCCTGGGAGAATCAAGTCATGCCATTTTTAGGTCTCGCGTGGCGTTGCAGCGCAAAGCGCTGCTTGCATCGACGAGATTTATTGTGAAGGAGGATTTTCAGAAGGGGGCTTTAAGCCCCGCCCCTCATTTCCATTGGCTGGCGTCACCGTTTATGCTAAACGATGGCCTGCCATTGGAAATTAGGGTTTTTGGTTGACGCCCTTTGGCCTCCGAGCCGGACTGGGTCGCCTGCTTTGCTGCTGTCGCAAAGCACTTTCTTATCTTTATGGGGCCATGTGTTTCTAATTAGAAACACATGGCCCCATAAAGACAAGAGATCCCCATGCTCCGGCTGCAGCGCGGTCCTCTTTCACTTTCGGGACCGCGCTTGTCTTTATTGCAGCACTCTGTGCACAACATGAGTTTTCGTATTCCCTCTGCTGTGTGCTGCTTCGCCTGAACACCCACCCCTACTCTCTGTGTAGATCTTTACATCTCAGGACGGGTTCTTTGCTTGTTTTGCATTGCTATTGTTTTAATTGTTTCCTGCTCCTCCAGTGCCTGTCGCTGCTCCCAGCTGCTCGTGTCTTCGCTGAGTGTTCAGCTGGTTCAGCTTCGGGGCACAGTGCTTCACCCAGTTCACTGAATCTCCCAGTGCCGCTCCCCTCCCGTCCATCACTGCTTGTTATTTTTAGTGCTGCCATTGTCCTGTAATCGTTCCACCTCCCGCCCATTGAGAATTGTTTCTACTTTTAATTATATTTGAAAATGCATTTTTCCCAAAGCAGTATACAACGTTGCACTGGGTCATTTAATTTAATTAGTTTTATAAAGAGCTTGGTGTTAACTTTTAGCATGTTTCGTTAAAGCGTGTGTTTGTTTCCCCTGCAGTAACGTTCCCAACCCCCTTAACTGCACATGGGTCGACGAGAGCATGCTCCCTGAGGTTAGCCTTGCATTATCTCACTTTTCTGTCTCCGTGCTGTCATCTTTGCGTCTCCCTGGCAGACTTCCTCTCTGCTCACAAGGCCCGCTTTGTGGCAGCGCTTCCTTCCATTAGCCCTCTGCTGGCACTCCTCCAGCCCTGGCACAGTTCCACTTTTTGTCAGGGGAAGCCATGGCTCAGGCTGAGAATGAGAATCACAAGCTGACTGAGCAATGCTTGTTTACCCAAACTTTGTAGGGATACCGAGCCTAATGGTCTAATCCTTCTCAGGGAATTCATCCACCCAAGCATTTTTGTTGCGTTCTGATACTCGTTTTATCGCCGTTCCCATTATTAATGGAGGAGACTACAAGTACCAGAATGCACAGGAAGAGCCTTGCTGTATGTGCCACTCACCCAGGCAAAGGGAAGCTTGTAAACGTTTGGGCCAGATAGTCTTGCTGTACAGGAAAAACAGGTTTTTGGTTCTAAGTTTAAGCTACTTTAACTTGTATTTTTTTTGTAGGCACAGGGAGGGCTGACACCAAGACTCGAACCCTGTTCCCTAGTTCCAAAGTCAACAGCTCAGGGTGTTACGCCACATCCTCTCTCCAAATATTGCTGGGCATAGGTATCAGTGTGTTCGGCTGGTAGTGGCCCAGATGAGTAATACATTTTTTTCTTGCTTGTTTTCCTGTAGTCACCTTGAGACAGGGGAAGTGCCTGAGGCTGTAGAAGGTCATGAACTGAGTCATTCACCCTGACACCATGTGTGACCTTGGGCTAAGTTGCAACACAGTTTAGCCATCACACGTTTTGGGAAGAATATCACCAGGTGTCTCTAGTTGGGAGACTGCAACACCCTAAAGGTGGTTTCATGCCATTGAACGACTGCTGGAAAAATAAAGCTATGTCTAAAGAATACCACTACACATCAGTGTGTAATTCCAAAGCTAACGGATGCGCAGTCCAAACTTTTGAATTCTTTAACAAAAACTGAAAAGTGGTATGACAGACAAAGCTATCCACAGTGTTTTTGTTGGTAATTGTATTATATTGGAATTATGTACGCTTACTACCACAACAAGGAGTTGACGCGCTTTATTATGTCTTTCTTGCTCCCTAGGAATGGTGAACCCAAGCATTGCCTCATCACCGCCAATGCCTCCATTTAGATGGTTTTGAAATTGCTCTTCAAAAAATGCAAATCACCCAGGATAATGTGTTGCATGGCTAAACACTTATAGGATCCCAAAAGCGAGACCTATTGGCTATGCTAATGCTTGTTTAAAACAGTGCTCGTGGTTGCAGCTCTTTTCAGGTCAGAAGTCACAATTACAAGGTCCAAATAGAAAAATAAACAGGGGAGAAACACAGGGGCGTATAGTCTCAAGGACTTATCGCCGAGTTAGCTGCACTTTATCGCAGCCAAAGTGGCCATAGATTTATCGCCCTATTCACAAGCTGGTGCTAACAGCCGATATCACCAGTTTACCTGCGATAGCAGCCGCAAAAAACATCGCCACAGATGACTACGGCAACTAACGCTAATGAGATGCAGAGTAGGCGTTCCCGTGCAAAAACCCGCGACAACACCACTTCGCAACATTCTCAACGACCAGCCAGATCGGCGATAAGATCACAAAACATGCGATAAGGCGCGTTAGCAGCAGGGAATTAACACCTGCTCTTACCTGGTATTAAGGCGGACGATAACCTGCGCCAGAAATGGGAGCCCAGCCCACAGCCACACCAGAAGAACAACAGATGCCATGGAGCTACTGATCATGCAGCCGGACACCCAAGAGGGCCACAACACCCACCGCCACCCCCCCCCCATGACCCCCTCTCCCCCGGGCCCTACCCCGGACAAAGATATTTTACATCAACTTTACGAAATCATGAACAAAACAATTCGCCTGATGTCGCACAAGTACAACAATTAACATTCATGTGTGGTCAGAAAAAGGAGAATCATTCATTCATCTTTGAATTTCCAAACAAATTATTTAATTCAAATTTAACTCAAAACAACTATTCGGAAGAGTCATGGCGGGTCTTCTCTGGACAATCTGTAAGACACAGCCTGCAAGACAAAATTCAAGATAAGAAGGTGTGTCATGCGTTCATCAAAGGACAGAGAGAGAGAGAAAGAGAGAGAGAAAGAAAGGGAGAGAGAGAGAGAGAGAGAGAGTGAAAGAGAGGGAGAGAGAGAAAGAGAGAGAAAGGGGGAGAGAGGGAGAAGGAGAGAGAGAGTAACAGAGGAAGAGAGAGAGACAGTGAAAGCAAGAAAGGGAGAGAGAGTGCCGCCCCTGCGGACCCAGGCCTCACTGCTCACCTGCTGCCACCGGTGTGTTTCCAACCACGTGCCGGTATACACTGCAGTCCACCAGGTCCCTTATCTGAAACAGAGTCCAGATTTATGAATGGCAGAGTTCATATCAGTGCACACGCCATCATCGTTTGGCCGCCCCTGCGCACACAGGCTGCTGCACCCCAGCCCCTCCCGCCGCCCAGCGGTGTTTGCCCACCCCTGCGCACCCAGGCCTCACTGCTCACATGCTGCCACCGGTGTGTCTCCAACCACGTGCCGGTATACACTGCAGTCCACCAGGTCCCTTATATGAAACAGAGTCCAGATTTATGAATGGCAGAGTTCATTTCAGTGCACATGCCATCATCGCTTGGCCGCCCCTGCGCACACAGGCTGCTGCACCCCAGCCCCTCCCGCCGCCCAGCGGTGTTTGCCCGCCCCAGCGCACCCAGGCCTCACTGCTCACCTTCCGCCACCAGCGTGTCTCCAAGAGGGCCCACATCATGCAGCCCTGCCCCGCGGGCCACCAGGTCACACACGTGATTCTGGGTCTTGATTTCGCAATGGCAGAGATCATATCAGTGCACACGGCATCATCGCAGGCTGCACACCCGCTCAGCTCTATTGGTGCCACTAACTCTGTGAACCGCGAGGCAACGCCACGTGGCGGTAGGTCCGCGCTGCCCGCTGGTTCAGGCCTACACTGTGGTCCAGCAGGGCTCACACAAACCCTTACCAGTCCGGACCGCCAGGACGGCGCATCATCGCAGGCTGCACACCCGCTCAGCACCTAAAGTGCCCCTACCTCAGTGTACCGAAAGTCACCGTCCCATGGCGGTAGGCCCGTGCCGGCCACAGTGTTTCCGGTGCCACCAACCCTGTGCAACGCAAGTCATGGACCCTTTCTGATTAAGTCTCGTGATATGCCAGGCGGACGCAGCCATGTCACCTCCGGCAGTGGCGAAGAACTGGGACACGTAGCGTCATCGTCCCCCCCTTTATACGTAAGCCGAGTGGGCTGGGTCGGCGTACGCCAGGCCAGCGTAGGGGTGTGAATAATTATCCCTGGGCTCTGGGCGTGATTCATTTCTGGGCTGGACAGGAAACCAACTGATGAGTGTGTCTCTGTTGCAGTGTCTGCGCCACACGGCCCGCAATCGACAATGTTGCAATGTTGCATGCACCCGGAGGGCGGCCGTGCACGAAGGGATTGTACAAGGAGCGCAAGGCCGCTCGGGTTCTTGGCTCATGCATGCCAACTGTTGTGTGTGTATCGCTATTGGTGCACCATAAGCCTAAGGCCTAGCCTCAATTGCAGCGCAGAAGCCACATCACATTTCCAGAATGCAAGCAGTAGTCAGACTAACATTAGGGATGAAAGCTCCTTTGTCTCAATACATAAGGCGGAAGGACATCTGCACCTCCGACCTTGGTCTTGCATATGGCAGGCACCCCCTGAGAGAGATACCATAGCAGATGATGATGACTCCCACACTACGCACAGCGCTAATGAAAGACCAACGTATCCACACCCCACACACAGAAGTCCTTGCTCGAGGTACTCTTGCATGGAATGCCCTTGACACTTACGTACACAACAACCCATATGTCCAAACGTTGGACACACATACGACTCATTGCTCCGAGCTGTGGCATATCATCCACATAACTGCCGCAGGTCAGAAGAGTGCCGGTTCTACGAGAGCCACCAACGCAATGGCAGAACATCCCGGGCGCATGCACAACGCCTGTCACGTGGAACTGTACCGTGACCGAATGCTGCCTGTTAGTGTCTGATGCATTGGTCTGCATGTTGTGGCCCTTGTCTTGCCCGTACTGACACGCACATGGCAATAAAGTCTACGCAACTTCACTAGTGTTCAACTGTGATGAGTGTTGATTGGAATGACAAATCGTGTGCCTCAATGAGCATTGTCCGTACACAGGGAGGGACTGACTGATGCATTTCACTTAGGGGCGAGTCCCTATTGCCAGCTCCACCTCTGTGAGCCAGACATAGTGGTTGGGATAGGTGCTGATAGACCTGTGCTCCTACGTGTCTTCAGCAATGTGAGTATGGTGTCCATATTCTTGCCATGTGGATCAATGTGATCCATCACTACAGGCTCTGTCCACCCAGTTGAGTGTGAGTAGGTATGCGAAGAGATGTCCTGTTGTCAAATGTGATGGGGGACACTACTTTAGGCCTGCCAACGACTTTGACATTTCATACCCAGCCCTATTTCTAACATTGCGTGGGGCAAAGTTGAGGAATTGCGCGATTGTTGTTTCAGAGCAATGAGGCCACAGCTAGTGCACACATTCCCAGTCATCTCACTTCCTATGTGTGTCACGGTCAAACATGCGCATTGCTTTCATTTCCCAGGGTGTACCTTTTGGGCAATCAATGTCCTTACATTCATCCATACTTTCATACTTGATCGATTATGGACATGACACATCTGTGTGAATTTGAATGATTTATTCACATTCGGTGGAGTGTCGGAGCTGGAGCAGTACATGGCCATGCAAACCCCACATTACATTGTAGCCCAGTGGAGGGCCACCCAGAGTCATTTAGGGATTGACAAGTACATTGGAAGAGGAAGAGTACAGTCCGCAGTCTGATTGTTGCGTCATTGGTAAGCAAACAAAATATGGCAGTCCATGTCGAGGTCCAAGGTGAGTGTCGCAGAGTGTTTCGGGGGACAGTGGGAGGTGTTGTTACAGGGCATGATGCAGAGGGCAGAACCAAGCTGAAACAGGGCATATGGCGGAGAAGAATGCTACTGGCTCCTTCTTACTACAAAAGTGGAATCACCCGCATCTTCGTCCTCTATGTCATCTGTCTGACATGTGGGTGCTGATGTTTGGTCTGCAGCACTGTGTGCCACTGACACATCAGGGGCCGGAGATGTGTGTGTAGAAGTACCAGCAGCATTCATCAGCGACTGCCTTAGTGGCAGCAATGCGATGATGAGGATCTTCAGGGCATGGAAGATCCCAACAACTTTTCGCTGGTGTGCATCCGTGGCAGCCATTCTTTCTGCATGCATCCACTCCATGTTCTCCATTATGCTCAGCATCTGTGCCAACTCTCGGCTGACATCTCTGAGGCCACTCTGACTAGACAGTTGTTCTCCTCTCAGAGTCATGACTCCAGCGATGTCGGGCATGGATTGTTGGACATCATGGAGCGAACTGTGGGTGTCCGTTAGGGAGTGTAAGTGGTCCCTTATGGGACTTAGACACCCACGTATGTCATCTAGTTTGGCTGCCATGAGGTCGAACCCCACCCGCACCTGTTCAGCCACCTCCTTCTGGCAGTCTAACACATGGCCTTGGAATGCGATGTGTTCTTTGGTGAGGTGCTGGGAGCCAGCCGTGGTGGTGGGTGCTTCCTGCTGTGTGGTCTGTGCAGGGGGTGGGGTCTCCTCGATGCAGCTGGGCTGCCCTGCTCCTGGAGGTGGGTTGCCGTAGCTGTCCATGAGCTGTTGTAGGGCGCCGGTGTTGAAGGTGTGGAGGTCCTCTTCATCATCACTGATGAGTTGTCTGGTCTGCTCTGCAGGAGGTGTTGATTGTCCCTCTGCAATGTGAAGGGGAGATGCATTTTAACATTGTGTTGACATGTATGTTGACACATTGTTCAAGTTTACATACAGACTGCATGACAATGTACATTGTTACTGTTTGGGAGGAGCTGACTATTTGATGCAGGACAGTGGACATTTGAACTATATCACGGATATGTGGTTGTACACGTATATTATCATCTCACAGTTTCCTGTTATGCCAGATGTGATTGGCCAGTTTCTACGCACAAGCGGAACCAGTTGTGTCCTCTATTCTGTAGTGAGAGTGTTGCACTTTGTACCACATTGTCGTCAATGATGATGTGCTGTTATTGCTATGTGTGTGTGCTGCATTGTGGGAGAGTCGCCCCTGCAGCTGTGATTTTGCTGCCCCTTATCCCTTTGAGGCGGTGTGCCTTTGACTTCTGTGCTTCTACAGTGCTGAGATGTTGCAGACTTGGCTAATTTTGGCTCTAGTTCGGATTTTGGACTCTTGGGCATGGTTTATCCGCTGATGTGTTGTTGACGTCAGGGGTTGTTTGTGCACGTGGATGTGTCAGAGTGTGACCTGCTCCTTTACGGATGTGTTCCACACTCAGCCACCTCAGTGTCGTGGCGTGCACCATATCATGATAATTGGACTGCAGCCATGCTGTTCGTCATGTAGAGTCACTTGCATTGTCAGTGTGGCTCACAGACATGCAGCTTTGCTGGTTTTGACACGTGTGCATGAGTTGGTTGTGAGATTGGTGCTGTGTGGGGAGGGATCCCTTTGTGCCCATAGTGGACGGGGGCCTACTTGCTGTTTGTATGTGTGCTGCAGTGTGCCTAGGGGATCAGGGACATGATCCAGAGTCATTGTGGGTGTGCAGTGTGCTCTACTTAATTGTGCATGTGTGCCATTGTGCCCATCTCCCCCCGTCCCCCAGTCCCTGTTCGGTACTCACCCTGGTGCTGTTGTGACAGGTCATGTCGAGCAGTGTCCGGACCCCCAACTCCTGCCACTGTCTCCCCACTGATGACTGTGGCCACCATTTCCTCCATCTCATCCAGCTCCTGGTGTTCCGCTGGACTGCCAACTCCAGTCTGCATTGCTGCCTGATGGTTGTTAGCGAGTTTCTTCTTGGTTTTGCGCTTCGCATCATTCCAGCGCCTCTTGACCTCTCCAATTGTCCTCCTCCTCACTCCGACTGCATTCACCTTGTCCAGGATGGACTGCCATATTGCATTTTTATTTGCCAATGACACGTTGGAGGTGACGAACAGTTGTTGGTGATGTTCTATCACCTCCGTGATGATGATCCTGTTTTCCTGCGGACTGAACCTCGTCTTCTTCTCCTTGCCCTTCCGTGACCCCGAGGTCCCAGGCTGGTCCTCCTGGGGGCTTGTGGGGTTCAGGTCGTCCTCTGTACTTGCTCCGGCTTACTCCATGGTGCAACGCAGTTTGAATTATTTTGTTTGTGTTTTTCGGTGCTTTTATAGTGCATTTTCCCGCATGACGCGTGGGAATTGCAGGCCTGTTGCTGGTTATCGCTGATTTTTTTTTCGCGGTTGGCCACATTGCAACTTTTTCCGCGTTCGTGTTTCGCGTTTTTTTGTCGTCACGGTAATTTTATTGCGGTCATTTGACGCGTTAGCGGGAGACTATCGCATGGTACCGCCGTGTTGAGAATACAACGTTAACATGGCGTTATTTTCACGCGATAGACTGCGATGTGCAAAGTTGCGTTAAGCTAATTTTGCGATAATTATCACGCGTTCTTGAGAATATCCCCCACAGTGTGCATGAACTTTCCCATTGTTGCCATTCAAATTTTGAATTTCCTATTAAATCTCAATTAGCAGATGCATATTTCTGTTTTCTCCACCTAAAACGTCACAGTTTTTTATAATAGCCTGGTAGCACACTTTGACACTTTCCAAAATGCCCGACAAATCATTTTGAATCTTCCCTTAATTCTCCAGTTCATTTTTCACCCTTCTACAATGCTAGCAATGTACACAGACAATTCCATCATTCTTATTTAGCTCACTTTAGCATACAGTAATTACACAGCAAGCCCACTTTATAAATTTTCATAATCTCATGCATTTGCAATCTTCAATAGGGCTCCATCAAACACACTTTGCCGTTTTCCAATAAAGTTTTTAGTATGCACACTTTTGAAACTTAAAAATGCTTTAGTTATCGCCATGCATTGCATTTTCTTTACTCTGGACAGAAGGGCCCAGGGTTCACTGGGTAAAGGGACTTTACTGTTGTCAGTTTCTTCCTCGTGTAGTTGGAGTCTCATTTGAACTATCAATCCAACTGATTGGTCTTCTAGCAATGGAAAAGGCTCCAGCATTGTAAGTACAGGAATGGGTTCAGCTCCAACGCCAGGAGTCAGAAGGCCAGATCAGAGGCATTTGTGTCTCCGTTGATGTTATAGAATCCTTTGGCTTCACGATAATCTCTTATGTGGATGGTACACAGTTGATCGTCACCTTTTCTATAAAAATACCAGTACCACCGTGTCCCAGCTGAAGCTCTGTCTCCTGGAAGTGGTAAAGTGGATGGATGACAACTGCTTAAAACTTATCGGGGATAAGACAGAGGTGTTGATTCTAGGCAACCAGACCAACATCTGGTCCCCTGCATTGTGGCCGGCCCATTTGGGCTCTCTTCCCTCCCCAAAGCACAGAAGGAAATCATCTGGGCACCTAGCTAGACCACACGCTCTGGATCGAAGATCAAGTGAACTCTCTAGCTAGAAAATGCTTCGGGATGTTAAGAGTACTCAAATAGATCCTGGCATTCTTACCTTCTTCGACCCAGAAAGCTGTAATCCAGGCCTTAGCCATCTCCTGCCTACACTACTGCAACGTTCTATATCTAGGTCTCACACAAACAAGACTGAACAGACTACATAGAATCCAAACCTCAGCTGCTCTGTTGCTGAATCTTTCCAGACCTGCTCTGACTTCAAACTGAGAAGCAGACTCACTTTAAAGCCCTCTACTATTGCTATAAGGCTCTGTCAATTTCGGGCCCACAATGTTTTCAATCTTTGATTAAACCCTACATCCCAGAGAGGAACCTAACATCAACAGATGTTAGGTTAGCGTAGGTTCCTACATTTTATAAATCCAGAGCTGGGGGCAGCTCCTTCAGATCTCTGGCCCTTACGGTCTGGAATTGTCTGCCAATAAAACTCCAGCAGACATCCTCTGAAGCCTCCTTCAGGAAACAGTTAAAAGCCTGGCTTTTTAAATTTCATTCTGCTGGTCTTTCTATCTCAGTAGCTTCTATTGCCATCCATGCAGAATTCTATCGCTGGGACACTTTAAGAGAAGTAGCCATGCACTCTACAAATCAGCTTATTATTATTATTATCCCACAGATGACCTACTCATCAGCAGCAACATGATGTCTCCTGCTCCTGACTCAAGTAGGGACTTCAGCAGGAAGCGAGCATCCAAGAATGAACTCGCCATTAAGGAGGTCCAGCCATAATGCCTGAGACCTGAGGAATAAGTAACAGTAAAACAGCAGCACAGAGGACAACAAATCAGGAAAGCCTTCTCACTCTCCCCTCAAAAGAATAGAAATAAATGCTCATTGAGTGCAACAATGGCAAATAAAGATAGAGGTTTAGATCATCTGGTAGGCAACATTATAGGGTCCAGTGAGCAGCACCAGCTACCTATTGGGTGCCATCGCCTTAAACTCAATCGCATCACACACATTTAAGATATGAAAAATAAGATCCACAAGGGGTGGTCACAAGGTATTTTACATGTTTAACCCAAAGGGGCACAGAAAAGAATGTACCACAGATATTACTAATTGCCACCAACCAGGAAGTCAACCACAGTATTTCAGGGAAATGATACACTATGGAGGAAAGGAGAAGACTTTCAGTGATCCACAACACGCAGAGTCTATGTTGGACTATTTGACCCATGGAAGGTTTTCAGGATTTGGAGAGCAGGAGGGGACAAACACTGCAAAACAAGATTCATTTGGGGGAGTGAGCTCAAAAAGAGACAGGTTTGAAGAACCGCTACTCAGCGCTTTGGGCACTTGACTCTAGAGTGACAAAGAGAAAGGCTGTGAATAGGAGGTCTGATGTGGTGCTTTAGAAATCCAGGTGCAAACCCAACAAGATGAGGTCCTTTGGTTGGATTGGCAGCTTCTGTTTTTGGACTTCTTATATTCATACTTACATGTTTGAGGGCATTGAAGGAGCTCTAAGCAGATTATGGCCCTGGCTGTGGCTAGCATTTATGAGAGAGTGACAAATCTGCTTGTCTGGTTCTTAAAGATAAAACTTTAGGCCAGATGTACAAAATACAGGTCACTAACAGGGGTCATAAATTGCTTATCCATGTGTTGTGACCAGTCTCTGATTTTGCCATGTGACCTACGTAGTAACATGTCGCTTTGCAAACTCTCCAGTGGCAGGGGCTTGCCGAATTACATGCCTAATGAATATTAATCAGACAGATCCCTATTTGCAAACCCCTGTGTTTGACCACAAACAAAGGGATGGGGGCCTGCAAGGAACAACAGCCCACATTCCCTGTGTTTGCATTCCCAACCAGGAAACTTTTTATTAAAGCTGCTAATTTCCATTAAAAGAACTAGTGCTTCTTTAAAAATAAAAGTTTCCTGTTTGGGACAACTTCAGCGAGAGTAGGCAATGGTAGACACTGCCTACTGCCCCAGAGGTCACACGAAACCTTTCACACTGAGGAAGACTTTCAAAATGGACATGTTCCCATTTAAAAATAAATTACCGCCTCCTGTGAGGTGTCGGTAACTGATCGAGTTATCAATGGTTCTGACCACAAAAGTCTGTAAACCTTTGATACACACCATACGGAATCGCAATTAGTGGCCTTTCTCACCCAGCCCGTTCCTAATTTAAATTTGATATAAGTTGCTAAATTTATTGTGCAAGACGAAAAGGCTTGTTCAAGTCACAAAATGGGTTTAATACATCTCTAAGAGCCATTTTGCAGTGGCAAACCCTGTGATTTTGTGAAATGTCTGCTTGTAATTGTAAAATGGCTTTGTACATCTTCCTCTTAGTTTCTAATTAAGCCCTTGTACATCAACACCTGGAAAGGTAAGAAACAACTTCACTGCCGGTGCTCAGCTTCAGGGTTCTCAGGGTGGTGTATCAGAACATTACACATATATCCACTGAAAGAAAGGCATGTAATGCAACAGCAAACGTCTGGACCACAGTTCTATCAGCCAAAGACTAATTGACACAAGAATGGGTCCCGAGCCAACTCTTGCCAAGCACTAGGCTCATAACTTGCTTAGGACCTATTAGACCTACAGACAGGGTCCCCTCTCAAGGACCATTGACCAAAATCATCACAAACTTACCGCTTGTATTTTGGAGGTGGTGCTAATCTCATGGTGATACCATACACTTGTGTCTAAGTGTTGCCCGTTTGGGAAAAAAGTAGAGAAATTGATCTAGACCTTCAGTGAAGCTGCTGTGCCTCAAGTAACCCAGGCAAGTCATTAAAAAGACACATTGCACTTGTCCTGAAATCTTCTCAGTCATAAAAAAACACTGTGGCAGCTTTGCGTCTGAATGAACTCAAGCAATTCAGCTTTCAGAGGCTGAGCCTGTCTGATGGGACCTCAGGATTGATACCGATTTCAAATCCTTTGAAAGACCTTCCAAGGGGTCCCATGAGATGGACTCTAACGTCCAGAACTCATGCATGGACAGACATGGTTTTCCGAAACATAGTTAATCTCTCTTTTGAAAATGTTCATGGGTCTTTCCCATTCCTCTAGACACTGGTGTAGTGGATGACAAAACTTGTAGGCCTCTTTCTAGGTCCCCCATTTAGCTGATGTCAAAAACACATTAAATCAAGGTGTAAAACAGTCCATTCAGAGTTTATCAATAATCATTAGCAAAACCGCATGTTGTGATCGATCCTGCTTCTTTGTGCACAGCAGCTTCTGCTGTGTTTGGGGGATTGAAAGAATTTTTGCTCATCTAGAAAAGGGTGTTCTTCCTAGGAAACTGATAGGGCAGGGTTCCACACTACCAATTTACTCCGGAACCCAAGGCCGATGGACCTTTGTTGCCTGCTGTGAAGTGTAGAGGGGAGAAACAACTCATTTATACAATCTAGTCAACTTTCGATGGAGACATGACTCTGAAGAACCACTGACTCCGAAGTTCAAATTAGTGGGTTTATTACAAAGCCAAAAATAACTGGACATACAAACACCTCAGGACGAGGTTGTAGAAATACAAAGGAACTAATACAAATCCAAACATACAAGCAAGATTAAATCTTTGAAGCAGGAAAAGAATGACAATTTCCAGAACGCAGGCAATGATTGCTCCAACATCAAGGTCCATCTTCATCTTCGGTTGATAAGAGAAAAGCATTAGTCTATCCCTACACTACCACTATCGTGACATCTCTACTTAGCATTTCCCAGGCAAGATCAGGAAAAAGGTGTCAGCACGTGATGACTTCCTAAGAAGTACACTCACATTGTATGGGTCAAGTAGCCAAAGCTACAGAGCTCGTTCTAAGATGCTCCTTCCCTCTCCTTCGATCTCTTCACCTCTTCTCCGGTCTCCACCCTCGGGGTACTGACCCTAATTCAAAATGCAAAAACATAGAACACGCCCACTGTTGCATCAGGATCACCTCATCCTCCTGGACACTTCCCATAGGTGATTTTCCGTTGAGTCTCAGTACTCCCAGCTCCTGACTCTGTGACCTTGATTCCCAGGCCTCCTCCAGCGTGAAAGAACACCGTCTCCCAATTATCAGCATTCCTTGCATAAAAGTATCCTCTCCTCCCCAGGCCTGACTCCTAAAACAAAAGGCATTATTCTAACTAACAAAGACGACTTTCTCCACCTGCAACAGAAACATGAGAAAGAACAAAGCCAGCATGCACATGAATTTCAACCTACCCCCTCTGCTAGAGCCATCAGGGAAATTGCATTTCAGGCCTACAGAAATCGGCCAACATAAGAATAAGCCACGCAGGGCCTACAAATTACACATGAGCAAACATTTATATATGCATTTCCAAACTGTTGCGATACATAAGCCCATTAGTACAAAATCGTTATGAGCAACCTATCATTTCTACACATTAAATCTCAATTAGTCACATCATGTGCCACTTCAAAATGGTACACATTTAAATCTATGCATCACATTATACATGAGCAACTTCGTTAATCGTTTGCAACAAAGCTAAAGGTTATATTATTCAAAACGCAACTGCCACGTTTAATTCTTTACATGACTCGTAATAATTCTAACATTTCTCTTTCACATTGTTATGACCCAATACATTTTTATAGCTACATTTTAATACAACAAGGAGTAAATGTAGGTGCAGACTACTCGTGATTATAACGCACCCCTACAAATTTGAAGAGCACCATCGCGGTCATCATAATCAATCACAACTCCCTGTAGAAAGAACCGACCTAAACAGAAGTAGTAGCCACTCTTCCCTGTCGGAACTTTTCTAGGCTCTTGAGATTCTCATATTTATTTATTTATTTATAAAGTTTTATATAGCGCGAACATGACCCTAGAGGGTATCAGAGCACTTTACATAACATTGTTCAGATACATTAGAAGGTAGAGGGTAATATACATACAATCAATTTACAGGTAGACTATGGTAGGTAAGATAACATATGTTGAAAAACCGTAACGTGAGAATTAAAGTCTTAGGATGTGAATTTGTTCATTAGAAGCATTTTCACTTCTTTTTTGAAGGAGGAGGAGGAAGGGATCCTGCGAACATCTGGTGGTAATGAGTTCCAAATCTTCGGTGCGATACCTGAGAAGGCTCTGCAGCATGTTCTCTTTTTGTGGAAGGATTGTGATTTCAGTAGTAGTGAGCTAGCGCTTCGCGAATGTCTGCAACCTCCAGACAGCTCTAGCTTTTGTGCTAAGTAACTGGGGGTTTTGGTGTGAAGGGCTTTATGGGTCATGCAGGCGATCTTTAGTTGTATTCTTACCTCGTATGGTAGCCAGTTCAATGCTTTTAAAGTCGGAGAAATGTGGTGGTTTCTTTTTGTTCCGGAGACCAGCCTGGCCGCACCGTTAAGTGAGGCCCTCAGCGGAGCCAGCTTGTATTTGGGAATACCGCATAGAGTGGTGTTTCCATAGTCCAATTTTGGTAACACTAGGGCTTGTACTGCCATTTTTAAGTCGACCTGTGGGAGGAAGGGTTTAAGTTTCCTTAGGATATTCATCTGATGATTAGCTCCTTTGGTGGCGTTACTGATATGCGCCTGCATATTCAGGTGTTTGTCTAGGGCGATTCCCAATGATTTAGCGGAGTCAATGATGTGGGGAGAGCAGTTAAAGGTTGTTAGATGCTTCAACCAGAGGTCTATCTTTGGTGTGTGGTTGGGGGGGGAGATGAGGAGGAATTCCGTTTTGTTGGTGTTGAGCATGAGGTGGTTGCCAGTGAGCCAATTTTGAGTGTTATGCAGAATGGTGCTGAGGGAGATGAAGTCCTCAGGGGAGGAGAGTTTCATATACAATTGTGTGTCGTCTGCATTCAAGTGATATAGAATGTTCGCAGAGTTCAGCGCGTTTGCCAGGGGTTCCATGCAGGGCCGGACTGACCCTAGCGGGCACCGGGCATTTACCCGGTGGGCCGCAAGGGTGGGGGCTGGTTGTAGGCCCCTAGGGGACCGTTTTTGTTACAGGGCCGTTTCTCCAGCATAGCTGCAATATCGGCCCCTGTAACAAAATCAGCCGAAACCGGCCCTGGCAAACAGCTCAGCTGCACCCCCAACCCCCCGGGGGGCCGGCCGAGCACTTTGCCATAGCCGGTTTTGGTTCGCAGTCTGGCCCTGGTTCCATGATTAGATTGAAAAGGATGGGAAAAAGTGCAGAGCCCTGTGGAACTCCTAGGGTGACCATGGAGGGTTGAGAGAGGGATTGCTTCATCTTGATTCTTTGGGTTCTGTTGTTTAGGAAAGAGGTAAACCATTGTAGTACTGGACCAGATAAACCCATCCTTTGTTCCAGTAGGGACAATAGGTTGTCATGTTTAAACGTGTCGAAAGCGGAGGATAAGTGAAGAAGTATCAAAAGACATGATTCATTATGGTCTAGCATTTTTAATATGTCGTCCGTAATGTGGGTGAGTGCTGATTCAGTGCTGTGTCCTTGATGGAAGCCAGATTGGTGTTGATCTAGAAGATTGAAGTTCTCAATGTGGTTGCATAGTTGAGTTTGCACACATTTTTCTAGTAGTTTTGCCAGAGTGGGGATGTTGGATATAGGGCGGTAGTTGTTGAGATCTGAGGAGAGGGAATTGGCTTTTTTTAGTATGGGTGTAACCTGCCCTACTTTGAGGCAGTCAGGTATAGTGCCTTGCTTAAGAGAGGCGTTTACAATCTTTGACCATAAGGGAAGAATAGAAGTTTTTATCATTTTGAATATGGCAGGAGGTAGGGGATCAATGAAGTGATTGGAGGGATTAATCGCTAGAAGGATGTTGTAGATGTCATTTTCAGTTTAGGTCTTGAAGGTGTGCCAGAAGGCATTGTTTTTTGGGACTCCCACTGGTGTAGTAAATTGGTCCTTGACCTGGGAGTAGAATGTAGACTCATGATCGGTAGCTGGTAGAAGAGCATTCTTAGATTGTAGGTCGAGTTCAATGGTTTTTGTTTTTTCTAAGAAGAAATTGGCCAGGTCCTCGCAGTTGGGGGTAGCAGTCTCTCTTTGCTCTGTAGGGTTTGATGAGTTGAACGATTGTTGTTTAACTATTTCAAATCGTTTTTTGGGATGATTAATGGCTTGGTTCAGCTGAGTTCTAAAGAAGACCGCCATTGCCTTTAAGATTTTCCTTTGTATGTATTCCTCAGTGCTCTAAGGTGATTTAGGTGTTCCATAGAGGGGGCCGATCTCCATATTCTTTCAGCTGCTCTTAGTTTGCGTCGGTCAGAGTTCAGATTCTCGTTGAACCATGGTTTAGAGATTTTGGTGGAAACGTTTTTTTGTTGAAGGGGGGCTGTTGAGTCAAGTATTTCAAGAATAGTGGAGCTGTAGAAGTCTGTGAGGTCATGGACGTCTACCATGCCTGCTTGGGGGATCAGGTCGGTGTTGCATCGGTTTGCTAGGTCTATAGGGTTAATATTTTGGGTATTCCTTTTCCATTGTTTTGTTTTCATAGGTTGACATCTTTCGGGGTCACCTTAATATTGATAGAGAAGAAGATGCTGTGATGGTCAGACCAATCGCAGGGGATAATGGAATCTAATGTGACATTGTTCATTTTAGCTATGATGAGGTCTAATGTTTCTCCCTTGTTGTGGGTTGGACTGTCACAGAATTGGGTCAGATCCTGATCTGATAGGAAGGATTTAAGACAGTTTACAGCATGATTGTTTGCATTGTTCCAATGGAGGTTGAAGTCTCCTAGGTAAATCTGCGACACTTGTGGGTTGTCGTTGGATGTGATGACTTCCATTATCTGTTCCATGAACAGTAGAGTATCCCCAGGGGGGTGGTATATTATGTGGAGTTTGCTAATGATGCAGTTGTTGTTTGTGATGTTGATGCAAAGATATTCACAGGTAGATAGAGAGGCGATGTCTGTCTGATTAACTGAGATTGTGTTTTGGTAAATGCATGCTACCCCACCTCCAGGTTTCACAGCTCTGTCTAGGCGGATTATGTCATGGCTGGGAGGGACCAATAGGTCTAGGATAGATGAGGAGGAGGTATTTAGCCATGTTTCAGTAAGGATAACAATGTCAAGCTCATTTGAAAGGATGAGATCCTAGATGTCGGACGCATGTTTGCTAGCTGATCTGCAATTGAGAAGTACGCACTTCAGTTTGCTAGTGTAGTGGGTGAGGTCTGTCTGCACTATGTCGATATTTTTGAGGTTTTTGCGATTTATAGATCTGTGGTTGTGAGTGGGTTCTCTGTAAGGATTAGTTTGAATGGTTTGTATACTATTCTGTGGAGGCTCGCTATTGTCTAAAGGACTGGAATAAGTTAGGAGGAGGTTGCGTATGTCATAGTCAGATAACTCAGCAATTGATCTCTTGGGACGAGAAGGGTCGTTTGGGGAAGGTATGGTATTATGAATAATGAACTCAGGGTGAGGTTTTTGGGCGATATATCTGATCGTTTGGTAATTGATTCGGTTCACAGTGGCACTAGTGGCTCTGTGAGAATATAGGAGCTCTTTGGTGATGGTTGATAGATTCTGTATTTCGACCTTGAGGTGGGATAGGCCGATGGATATCTCATTGAAGCGTGCAATGCAATCAGAGTTAGGACAGCTAATTATGTGCTGAGGTGTGCGTTCTATTGGGGGGGGAGTCCGCATGTTAGATCTGGTTGGATGGGGATGGCAATATTAGGCTGCAATGGGGTTCGTGTGTCAGGTCGGCTTGGGGGTGGGGTCCATTCGGGTATGGGTGATGGCTTGGATAGGTGATAGCGTGGGGGGGCCTGTGACATGTGGAAGAGATATGGTCGAGGAGTGGTTAATTAAGTTTGGGGGTATATGTTCCGAGAGGGAGAGCGACCCTTCATAGATCAGGGATGTTGGCAAGTCGTGGGGGGCGTTGCGGGCCGGTTCAATAGCAGTGGAATAGCAGAAGAGGATTCATATTTGGAGGAATCTACATTGTTGGTCAAGGGTGTTGGGGGTGTGTGAGCATAGGATTAGCCAGTAGCAGATTGGATCCTTGACCCTTCTGGGCCTGGGGGCCCTGGAATGGTTGGGTCCGGTGTGAAGGATGGGTGGTAGTCGTTGGGGGAATGGCGAGAATTAATTACAGTTGATGTAGTCACGGACGTTTGTGGTGGAGTGGTAACACCGTCAGGACAGTCAGGGTGATTTGTGATGGGAGGTGCGCCTTCTTGCTCAATGCTTTCTTGAGGATAGGGAAGATCTTGTCTATATGAGCGAGATTGTCATTTGAGGCTTGTATAAGGATATTACCGTTGTTGTGTAGGGATATAGTTACGTTCGCATTGCAGAAGTCCGAGGCGGATACCGACAATTTGAGGGCATGTGGGGTTTTCCTAGAATCGGAGATTCGAAGCATGGTGTAGAAGAGATTCCTCCATTGTGCACGTTTTTTGGTATGGAAGATGAGGTAATTAGTTAGTATGCCCTTGTTGGTGCAGAAATAAGGATCTGAAATAAGTGTTTCTGGGTGATTTTTCATTAGCCGGTGTTTGAACTTTGTAGCTGCATTTTTGGATAGATTTGGTGGATATTTAATGGTGAAGGCATGTAGACCAGAGGGTTCTAGGTTTGGATCCATTTTTTTTTTCTCTCCCCTATTCTCTTCTTTTCTCTTCTTTTCGTCCTTACTTCTCCATGCCTCCCTTTCTACTTCATTCCCGCCTTACTTAAAATTCTTTTCTCATTCTTTTCTCCTTTTCTTTCTTCCCTTTCCCCTTTTTCTTTCCTTTCTGGTGAAGGCACTGGTGGGGGCACTGGTGGGGGCTGAAACCATTCAAAGATGGCCGCTACTTTTCAGGCTGTGCGTGCTGGTCCTATTTTTATTTCCATTTTGTATAGGGAGGGGGCGCCATCTTAGGCGAGATAGAGGGCTGAGGGTGAAGAATATCATCACAAAATGGAGGTCTGGGCCTCCAAGGTACTGGAGTCAAAATCCCTACAGATAGGCATCGAGGGAACAGAGGCTCCCACGGAAGCGGCAACTCCGCAAGTCAGCGTGAGGGGAGCAGTCGGTGTCAGCACCAGTTTGAGTACACGTGTGGCCACCCCTCTCAAACCCAGCCAAGCTCGGTAGGGGCAGACCGCTGCACTCCGCTCGCGATCCTTCTCCTCAATTGCTGGAGTGTATATCACGCCTCACTTCCCTCAATACGGGCGCGTCGCAAATCCGCCATGTGGCGGTGATGTACAGTCACCCCCTGTCACGGTGAACGATGGGAATCGGACTCTGCCCGTTCCGAGCGAGGGGTGACCCAGGAGGCACTAGCAGGCTCCCTCATGGGGACAGGAAACAGGGTCTGGAGACACGTTCGGGCACTCCCCGGTATGTTCTGCTAGACGCTCTCTGGTCCCGCCTACTCGGTGTCGATTCGTTACAAGGGCTTCACCACAACCGGTCCACAGCGGGTCCAGAGGGGCATCGGGTTGCCACAACTCCAGCAATCGATGTAGGCTCGTTCAAGGCGGCATAGGTTCAGGTAAGTGTAGATGCGGATAATGGCTATTGCGGGAGATGGGATTCAGGGTTGAACTAGGGATTATTACCAAAAAGGTAATCCTAAACCCCCAGGAGCTCCCGAGCAGAGCTCCTACACAGCGGCCATCTTCAGTGTACTTGATAGTGACTGTCCTGCAGTCTCTCCATTCTCCTTTCGCACTCTCTAAGAGATCTCTCAGCCTGTCCTGCCTTATGCCATTTGTAAGCTTTCACTAGTCCCAAGAGAATGATCACACAAACCACCACAATGATGATAGGCTTCAAGATATAACCAAGAATTCCTTTACCGAGGTTGGAAAACCAACTCCTGATCTTTCTCAACCCTTTTCCAACTTTATCCCAAACGCCCTCTGTGGCCAAATCATGCACCTCATGATGAATCTCAGTGATGTTACTTATATACTTTCTCAGTTCTTTGCTGTTATCAGGTATATAAGTACAACACTGTTGGACCTTCAATACTTTACAGAGTCCACCCTCTTTTACTAACAGGACATCAAGAGCAAGACGGTTCTGCATCACCGTAGCCCTTATCGACCCCATCTCTCCATCCACAAGTAACAATGACTGAGCTGTATTTGCTGACAGCTTATCCACAATAGTTGACAACCGCCTAATCTTCACATCATTCAGGATCACTCCCAGACTGGGTATCATTGTTCCAAATACCTCTCCAACAATTTCTCCTGCGCTTGCACCTCACTTCTCTCTATGGTGATTTGCACCTTCCAAAGGCCACAAATCCACTACATGGTATATCTTGGGGAACACAACACCTACGTAACATGTACCATACCAATGCAATGGCAATCTCACATAGGAATTCATTCCACACACAAAGTATACATTTGGCACCACTTGCACTGGATCTTGCAAGAACTTCTTCGCAGTGGCCTCAATTGTGAAAATGTGATCACACACACACTCTCTCCCACAGAGACCTTATCATAGTACGTCTGTACCTTTCGGATTCAAAGCTTTCCCCTCTGCTCAAAATCTAAAGCTATTGGACCAGAACTCCCCTTTCTTTGTGGGACAACTCTTCCTGGGTCCATTCAACCCTTCCTCCTCTACTATGAGATTTTGCCACTAGTTGCCTATGTCTATCTTCTACCTGATCTATAAATTTCTTCTCTATGTCTATTATTAGGCAGGTTCAATTATGACGATATGCATAAGCTGTATCCAATACAATGGTAGGAATGAAATACTTTCCCACTCTATCTTCTTGCTTGTAATAATCATACTTGTTCAAGTGCTTATAGGCTGGAACGTCTGAAAGCACTACGTCATAGTTTGAGAAATAATACTCATAATGACCCTTACCGTAAAACATACTAAGCAATAAACTACATGTGATGCCATATGTCAAAGGAAGGTGATAACGACTACCTTCTTCCACAGACGCAGGCAACTGCATACACACAAACCAATCTCTCACATCCATCATGCTCACATACTCATATAGCAGCTTTGCATAAGCATTAAGCGTGTAATCACCCTTAGATAAGTCTACGTGTAACATACAACTATTTTGATCTAGCATAGCTTTTTCAGCTCCTACGATACCCTCTTTTGTGCTAGAAGTAACAGGTGTGGTTGTCCCTTGTACTCCTACCCCTTCTTCTGCATCATGTGAAATTTTTACAGACACAATAATGACTACCACTATCACTATTATCACTCCTACTATGAGTGTACCTATCATACACTTAGACCTACGGTTCGAATTTCCAGACTCCATTTTCAAATTGTCGGTTTAGCACAGCAAGAGGATCAGTGCAAAGTCTCTTTCTTTGCCTCTAATTGCTGTTTGACCAGTTACACACAGTTCACTGTAGTCCTGGAAATCGATTCACAGTTTTTTGCACTTTTATTTACAGAGTTCAAAAAGACTTCCTTAGCCCTCTTTCTTCTTCTATAGAAAAGTCCCTAAATTTATTCTTCTTCCACTTGGGCCTAGGTTATCTTCTTTCAAGCAGCTTTATTTACAGTTCACAGTTCAATCAAAAGTCTCTTATAAGCTCACAACCAATTTCAGCAATAACACGTTGTAGAATCTCGTGACGAACAGCTATAATTTCCTGTGCTGGTGGCAGATATCCAAAGTGTGGAAAGGACAAATCTTGCAAAATTGAATCGCGTACCCTGCTCAATATCGGAGGCCTCGGCACAGTCACTGTCCACACCCCTTCAATTTCTAATCCAGGGACTATTAGCACAATATCAATTTTCAGTTCTGGGAATCTGCTGACCACTCTTGAAGACCTTAGTCTCCTGGTCCCTACTGCTCCTGGCATCTGTGACCAAGTAAGTCCACTCTGGGGCAGCGTACCTCTGACAAGTCACTCTTGCTCTTCTCGACCTCCTCGGGCTCTCTGGTGCTTGTTCTGTGTCACTAAGCTCCGATTCAGACATTTCAGATACCGGAGCAAGATCTCTTTCAGACGCCAATCTCAAGTTTAGCCTTCTCTGTCTCACAGGCCACGATTCACTTGCAACCTCTGCCCTTCTCCTCTGCACCCGACCACTTTGCGCACCAATTTCCTCAGCTGAGTCTGACTCTATACCACTTGCAACATTACCGTCTCCCTCAGAGTCAATTCCTGGGCCTTGTGCAGCGTGACCCCCCTCAGCTTGCTCTGGTGGGCAACCAGCTTCGTCAGCAACCCTCACAGCTCGGCTCGTACTCTCCTGTGGGCTTGAAACCACACCTGGATTTTCTTCTGGGAGAGGAGCTGTCTCTTCCGAGGGTCCTGAAACTCTGCGGGTATGGGAGGCATGTATCCAGTTCGGCAAGCCTCTGCACTTCACAGCCGTGTTTGTCACCAGAACCACTTGGTATGGACCTCTCCACAGAGCATCAAGGCAGCTCTTCCTCACGTGCTTACGAACTAGCACCCAATCCCCTGGGCACAAGTCATGGTACAGGTCCTTCGAGGTTGGGGCAGTCGCAGCTTCAACCTGGTAAGACACAGAACGGACTACGTCAGCCAGTCCTTTGCAATAATCAAGGATCAGATAATCTGTGATGTTTATCAAGGCTGTAGACGGCACTGCAGGCAAACGTATCGCCCTCCCCATCAAGATCTTGTGAGGCGAGAGACCTGTCCTCCTATCGGGGATACTACGAATACTCATCAACACCAAGGGCAATACATCAGGCCATTTCAGAGACGTGGATGAGCACACTTTCGCCATTCGCATCTTGAGAGTTCCATTGATCTGCTCCACTATGCCAGATGCCTTGGACCTGTAGCTACAATGCAGTCTCTGATCCACTTGTAAAGCAGTACAAAGTAACTTCATGATCTCGCTATGGAAGTGCGTTCGTCTGTCTGACTCCAAAGAGGTTGGAAAACCGAACCGAGGTATAAGCTCCCTAAGCAATAACTTTGCTGCTGTGAGACTATCACACCTTGTCCGGTAAGCTTCCACCCACCGTGAGACATCACACACCACAACCAGAATGCACCTCAACCCATTGCACCTGGGCATCTCGATAAAATCAAGCTGGATCCTATTGAAGGGTCCCCCAGATCTTCCAATGTGACTCAGTGCAACCACAGTTTTCTTTCCAGCATTCATTTGTTTATATGTAACACATCTGTGACACACTGCTTCAGCAAGCGCACGAAACCGTGGGTTAAACCACGTCTGTCTGAACACTCGCACCATGGAATCCCTTCCAATGTGTACTTCTCCATGAATCTGTCTTGACATAGGACTCAGTAAATCATCTGGTAACACTGCTCGACCATCAACTGAAATCCAAATACCATCATCTCTCTTCTCACAACCTGCTTCAATCCAACCAGCTTCTTCCTGTCCTGACGCTTCTCCCTGCAGACGCTTGATCTCATCTCAAGTGTCCGCCATGGCTAACATCATGCTGAGCTCGGTTCTTTCTGGGCTCTCTCCAGTGTACTCTCCTGTGAAAATACATCCTTGTTCAGCACAGAAACGCGTAACCTCATCGGCATATCTGTTGCCGAGAGTCACAAAATCATATCCCCTTCCATGAGCTCCACACTTTACCACAGCTATTTCCCTTGGGCGTTGCAAAGCCTCTAAAAGCTGTCTCACACATTCCCCATTTCTGATGGGAGATCTTGATGACGTTAGGAACCCCCTCTGTGACCATAGCTGTCCGAAGTCATGAACCACACCGAACCCATACTGGCTATCGGTGTAGATGGTGACTCGGATTTGATCAGCAACCAAGCAGGCACGTTTCAAGGCAATGATTTCTGCCACTTGTGCGGAATATACTCATTGTAAACAAGCAGCTTCCACAACTCCAGAAATGGTACATACAGCAAATGCTGCTCTCAGGTGACCCACATTGTCCCTTAAACATGAACCATCTACGAAGAAAATGTCATCGGACTCAGATAGAGGTTCATCAACAATGTCAGGACCGGTTTGGTGCAAAGTTCAGTCACATCAAGACAGTCATGGTCCTCACAATCTTCACCATCAACATTTGGAAGAGGCATCAAACTCGCAGGATTCAGTACAGAACATCTTTTCAGAGTCACGTTCTCTGAGGCAAGTATAACCTGCTCATAGCATGTGAGTCTGTTATTTGTCAGGTGTTGTGTTTTGGTTCTCGTCATCAGGAGTTCAACTGAGTGTGGAACATGAACAGTAAGAGGTTGACCCATCACAATACTTTCACACTCTTCAATGCTGACACCTGTTGCCGCAACGGACTTGAGACATCCGGGCAAAGCTGAAGCTACCAGATCTAGGGTAGCTGAGAAGTAGGCAACTGGTGTACGGACACCTCCATGAGTCTGTGTGAGTACGGATAGTGCGCAACCCTCCCGCTCACAACAAAATAGTGAGAAGGACTTGTTGTAATCAGGCGTTCCTAGAGCCGGAGCACGACACAGGCTTTCTCTCAGCTCCAGAAAGGCAACCAAACAGTAGTTATCCCATGGTACCGGATCACTCACATCCTTATGTGTCAACCTCTGTAAAGGTTTCGCCTTCAGCAAAAAG
The DNA here is from genome assembly GCA_963921515.1 of Calotriton arnoldi. NCBI lineage: Eukaryota > Metazoa > Chordata > Amphibia > Caudata > Salamandridae > Calotriton > Calotriton arnoldi. The sequence goes on from CAWUFW010005624.1 coordinate 720,151, forward strand.
TTGGGAATCCACTGCCGACAGTACCCAACCATCTCCAAAAACATCCTGACTTCCTTTTGTGTGGTAGGCGCAGTCATGTTCATGATCGCCTCAATGCGGTCTGGTGACACCTTCCTCTTGCCTTTCTCAATGCGATGACCCAAATACTGAACCTCAGTCAAACAATACTGTAGTTTGTTCGGGGACACCTTGTGTCCATTCTCTGCCAGGTGGTTTAACGGATCACTGACAGAATATCGACAACAACAATATCGACCTACAGAAATATCGTGACAAAAATATCCTTGTCAAAAATATTGACCTCCTATCTTCATAATGGTAAGTACAAAAATATCAAAAAAAATATATAGTTGTAAAAAATATCGATGTATAAAATATAGTTTTTTTATATGTATAAAAAATAATGTAAAACAAATTAAATAATAAATGAAACTTTAAAAAAATTATTTAGATTTATTTGTAAATGTTAACAATTATAAGTAATAAATTTAATGTAAAAAAATTAAACATACATATATATTAAATGTAATATATATATTTACTTTTTAATAAATAATAATTTTAATTAATTTTAAAATGTTATAAATATATTAAAAATTATAAATAAATATATATACATAAACCTGTAACATAAAAATTAATTAAAAAAATTATATTATAAATTAAAATATTTTATATCTTTTTAAACCTACATTTTGCACTACATTGAGGGCAACAGTAGAGAAAATGTTGGAGAGCGAAGGGGTAAAATTACTATTCCCACTCCAGCAAGTGCAACAGTAGGGAAAGTGTTGGATAGCGGAGAGGTAAAAAATACTATTCCCACTCCAGGAAATGCAACAGTAGGGAAAGTGTTGGATAGCGGATAGGTAAAAATTACTATTCCCACTCCAGCGAGTGCAACAGTAGGGAAAGTGTTGGATAGCGAAGGATAAAAATTTACTATTCCAACTCCAGCAAGTGAAACAGTAGGTAAAGTGTTGGATAGCGGAGAGGTAAAAATTAGTATTCCCACTCCAGTGAATACAATAGTAGGGAAAGTGTTGGATAGCGGAGGGGAATAATTTACTATTCCCACTCCAATGAGTACAACAGTAGGGAATCTGTTGGATAGCGAAGGAGTAAAAATTACTATTCCCACTCCAGTTAGTGCAACAGTAGGAAACGTTTTGTTTAGCGGAGGGGATAAAATTACTATTCCCACTCCAGTGAGGGCAACAGTAGGGAAAGTGTTGGATAGTGTAGGGGATAAAATTACTATTCCCACTCCAGCGAGTGCAACAGTAGGGAAAGTGTTGGATAACGGAGGGGAAAAAATTACTATTCCCACTCCTGCAAGAGCAACAGTAGAGAAAGTGTTGGATAGTGGAGGGGGAAAAATTACAATTCCCACTCCATCGAGTGCAACAGTAGGGAATATGTTGGATAGCGGAGGAGTAAAACTTACTATTCCCACTCCAGCTAGTGCAACAGTAGGGAAAGTGTTGGATAGCGGAGGGGATAAAATTACTATTCCCACTCCAGCGAGTGCAACAGCAGGGAAAGTTTTGGATAGAGGAAGGGTAAAAATTACTATTCCCACTGAAGAAAATTTTAATTTAAAAACAAACAAAATATCAACTACAATATAAAAGATAATTACAATTCCAAAAACAAAACATATATAAAAAAAATTAAAATTACAAAATATAGAAACATAATATAATTTTAAAAAAATCTAAAAATTACATACAAAGATTATTTTCTAAAAATTTAAAAATAATTTACAATCAAATAAATATTTTATAATATAAATTATTTATAATCAAAAACATTATTTATTACATAAATATAATATTTTTTACCTACCCTATAACACCACACAATTTACAACACACATCTAAATTTTAAAAAATGTGTACCTCCATAATTAACACAATTATTTATCAATTAAACAAATATTAATTTAAAAAAACATTAAAACAGATAAAGATTTATATACTAACCAAACGTAACGCCTATATAACCAAAATCCACAAACAAAATAAAAAATAAACAATTACCAAAAATATTTATCAAGTAATAAATAACTATTAATGATCAAGTAATGATTAATTATTTTAAACTAAATTACTTTCCACCCTCTACCCAAATAAACACCACAACACACACCTAAAAATAATTACACAATTTCCATAACTAATTTTACAATAATAAATTAATATCAATTAACCACAAATCATTAATTAATTTACAAAAATTTACTTCCCTCCATTTACCACTATAAACCCCACAACTCACACATCAAATTAATTACACAATTGTCATATCTAAATTTTAATTAATTAATTAGCATTAATTAACAAATAATTAATTATTTAAAAATAAATTACCTCGCACCCTATTCCCCTATAAACCCATTTCTAAAAACATGACACAATTAACATAATTAATTAACAAATAATTAATTAATAACAATTAACAAGCAAATGATAAATAATTATTAATAAATCAATTCCCACAATTAACACTATAAAGTAAAATTAAATAAATATTATATACAAAATATTAATACATTTATTAAAATTAAATTACTTCCCACCCTACTCCCCTATCAACCCACAACCCGCTGCTAAAAAAATGACACAATTAACAATTGATTAATAATAATTAACAACCAAATAATAAATAATTAATAATAAATTACTTCCCACAATTAACACTATAAAATATTAAATAAATAAATATTAATTAATACAAAATAATAATAATTTAATTATAATTAAGGGGCCCATTACGATACCCGGCGTAAAAAAATCCGCCAGGCATGGAATCCACCCGCACACACCGTCTGAACACCGACCACGCCATTACGATCACACAAACCGAAAACCGCCATCGGCGGAAAATCACACAAGATACCGCCCGCCATCGTCCGATTCGGAGTCAAACCGCCCGCCACGGACGGAAACACGCACGACAACACAAAACCGCCCGCCCTCACGGCCGACACACCGCAAGTGAGATTACGATCGCACCGCCATGAGCGCGGGAAACTACAAATATACCGCCCGCCAGCGCAAACAACGCCGATGAGAATCGACACGGTAGAAGCCATGGCGCCCACGTCCCTGCACAGAAACCATCCGCTCACAAAACCAATAGCACACAACATGGCCAACAAGTCCACACAGCAAGGCACGCACAAATACACAAGCACAGTACACATCCCGAAAACACCCCCCGGACAAACAAAAACTACAAAGGCCAGAACCCCAGACACAACACACCTGAAAACAACAGACCATGAGGACACACCCACATAGGTAAGTACAAAAGCAGCACTCCCACAGACCACAACCCCTTGCAACATTGCAAACCAGAGAGGAGAGGAGAGGACACAGTGACACAGCAAGGACAGCAGCACACCACAGAAACGCACACATCACAACCACCACCACCACCACCACCACCACCAAACACCTGCACCACAAACCCCCTGCACATTACACAACACACACCGCACCAGCACCACAAACACCATGGCACCACAAAGAATGCCCAAGTTCACGCCCATTGAGCTGACGGTCATGGTCGACGAGATCATCAAGGTGCACCCACAAATCTATGGGAACATGGTCCAGCACACACCACTAGCCACCAGAAACAGAATGTGGAACCGGATCGTAGACCAGGTCAATGCAGTCGGGACCCTGCCCAGGAACAGAGGAGAAATAAACAAACGTTGGAATGACGTCAAGAGCCTGGTCAAGAAGAAGGAGGGCAAAAACAGAGAGCTGGCTGCCGTCACTGGCGGAGGGAATCCCGCGCTCTTCAAGACCTTCAAAGCGTGGGAGGAGAAGGTGCGAGTCATCATACATCCCGAGATCCTCGCCGGATTAGCAGGGGGAGTGGAGGCTGGTAAGTACAAACTAATGTATACCAGCACACCGCTATGTACTCACATGCACTACCACCATGCCAAAGCTCCCAGGGACAAACACCCCCATGTCCAGCACACAATACACAACACACACATGCAACAGACACCACCACACACAGCCCAAACAGAACAACTGTAAGATGCGTGGGGACATGTGTACACTCAGCCAGCCACGTAACCACCAACAGGTCCCCAAATATGCCAGAAGCGCCACAACGAGCACCCACCACACCCATGTGTCCGCCACAGCTGCACTAACCGACAAGTAACAGGTAAGTGGCAGGAACACAAAGTGCAGTGGGTGGGACAGTGGACAGCCCAAGTACAACACACACCAGGCCCCTAGTCCCACAGCACAGCAAGGAGGAGCATCCCCCACACCCCACAGCCACGTGTCAGCCACCGCAGTGCACAACGACAGCCGAAAGGCAGACATCACGGTCCACAGCAATCGGTGTCAGTGGGTGTCCAGCCACCCCCACGACCCACAACACCCCCCACCCCCACAGACCTGCAACATGGAGCACCCCCGCTTAGAACCATGTGGCATCCAGTACAGTGCACGCACGAACAACCTGCAGGTGGGAAACTGGACAGGGCTGGATTACTGGAGGCATGAGGACCGGAACACGACCAACACATGGGACATGTCACGTAGCAGACGAACACGCAGCACCGCCCACCGTCACGAACAAGTGAACAATGTGCACACGGACATGAACAACAGACTCACACCCCACATGACCCATCACAGACATAGCAACACCCAAGGAGCCACGTCTGCATGCACAAGCCACACTGAATATAGTACCACACGGCAGCCACTGTGCAACTCATCACACACAACCGAAACACCATTGAAGTCCTGTCCATGTAGCCCCTACTGCCTGTCAACCACACACCCCACAACTACGCCTATGTAAGACAAACAACACTAGACGCAACAGAGCGGAACAACATAAATGCACACGAACACCACTGAACCCATCAAACACACAGACACACCATGCACATACAACATCCCATCCATCCCATCCGTCAGCCCCAGTCTCATGAAAGGCATGTCATCCGCACAGCTGCCACACATACAGCAGTCACGCTAAGATACATGCCCATGACCAACCATGTGCCAGAAGTCAATGAAGCGCACGACACACTGTGAGCAACAACACACAACATGGGCCACACCCCCCCGAGCACTGCAGTGATGCACATGGCACAGGGCAGCACGCACACCAAGGAGATGGGACAACTGCAATACGTTGGCTGGCACACAACCATCACTCACTCATAACGATGCGTCCAATGCCATGTCCAGTAATCACAACAGACAGCAAATATGCAGGCCATGTCAAGCATGCACACACCTCAAACCATGCACTGTCATGCTGCCACAACACATGTCACGTTCGGCACCCATGGCTCACAGCATGTACCCCAAAAGCATATTCCCACCCAAATGCGAATCTGGCGCATGGCCCCCATGTTGCCATATGCGTTCCTAAGCGTTCCATTTGAACCCCAAAAGCATATTCCCTCCCAAATGCGAATCTGGGGCATGGCCCCCATGTTGCCATATGCGTTCCTAAGCGTTCCATTTGAACCCCAAAAGCATATTCCCTCCCAAATGCGAATCTGGGGCATGGCCCCCATGTTGCCATATGCGTTCCTAAGCGTTCCATTTGAACCCCAAAAGCATATTCCATCCCAAATGCGAATCTGGGGCATGGCCCCCATGTTGCCATATGCGTTCCTAAGCGTTCCATTTGAACCCCAAAAGCATATTCCCACCCAAATGCGAATCTGGGGCATGGCCCCCATGTTGCCATATGCGTTCCTAAGCGTTCCATATGAACCCCAAAAGCATATTCCCTCCCAAATGCGAATCTGGGGCATGGCCCCCATGTTGCCATATGCGTTCCTAAGCGTTCCATTTGAACCCCAAAAGCATATTCCCACCCAAATGCGAATCTGGGGCATGGCCCCCATGTTGCCATATGCGTTCCTAAGCCTTCCATTTGAACCCCAAAAGCATATTCCCTCCCAAATGCGAATCTGGGGCATGGCCCCCATGTTGCCATATGCGTTCCTAAGCGTTCCATTTGAACCCCAAAAGCATATTCCATCCCAAATGCGAATCTGGGGCATGGCCCCCATGTTGCCATATGCGTTCCTAAGCGTTCCATTTGAACCCCAAAAGCATATTCCCTCCCAAATGCGAATCTGGGGCATGGCCCCCATGTTGCCATATGCGTTCCTAAGCGTTCCATTTGAACCCCAAAAGCATATTCCATCCCAAATGCGAATCTGGGGCATGGCCCCCATGTTGCCATATGCGTTCCTAAGCGTTCCATTTGAACCCCAAAAGCAAAGTACAAACCAGACCCAGGATGGGCCAGGAGCCCGCATACACCAGAGTCACAATAAGTAGGGGCACAGCAACACACCCATCGGCATGGCCAATCCGTCCCATGCCACATGTGCACAGCACACAGTCCCATTGCCAAGCACACACAACTACAAATGGTACAGCCACACACACGCCTCCGGGAAACCCATGTACGAGATTGCACGAACTGTTAATGTCAGACGACAAATACATACTTCGCAAGGTGCAACACAATAACAAATCTCATTCTCTCCACAGGTGACGAACTGCTGGATGCTGGGGATGGAGCCAGCAGCCAGCACAGCCAGCCTACAAGCCCCCAACGAGGACACACGGATGTGGAGGATCTGTCCTCCTCTTCGGACACGGACCACCAAGCAGGCCCATCTGGTGTGGCAGGGCCCAGCCGCTCCCCAGGACCCCTCCTACCCACCAACCCATCATCCAGGGCTGCTGAACATTCCCAGCCCCCTGCTGCCACTGTCGTTGCGGCCACACCCACGGTCATTGCGGCCACACCCACGGTCATTGCGGCCACTACCACTGCCGCAACCGCCACCATCGCCGCACCGACCACCACCGCCGCCACCACCACCCCGTCTTCGCTGGCACCAGCCCCAGCGCAGGTGGTGGCCCGGCCGACTGGATCCACCCTGGGAGCCACAGCGAGGACCGTGGTGAGCAATGTGGCTAGTGGGCAGGCCGGTGGCAGCAGGACTGGTAGGAGGAGCAGGGTCAGGGAAACGCCAGCCTCCCCTGGGAGCCATGCCCTGCCTCAAATGGCCAGAGTCCTTGGGGCCTATGAAGAGGCCCAAGGACAATGGGCCAGGTCAGCTACGGACACGCGTGAGGTGCTGGGGGTGCTGAGGTCCATGGACGCCCGTATGGGCCAACTCGTGGACCTCATGGGCCAGCTGGTGGTGGCGGTGAGGTCACAGCCAGGGACAGCAGCTCCCCCTCCGCCACCACCTGCCGGGGCGCAGGGTCGAGCAGCAGTGTCCAGTTCCCCTGCGTCCACAGCCAGTGAGCACACCTCAACCACCAGCATGTTGCAAGCAGGCACCCCCCCTCGCAAACGTGGAAGGGGCCGTCCGAAGAGGAAACAGATCTCCCGGGAGGACTTCGCACGCTCCAGACGCAAGTGAGGCAGCCAGCCAGCCTTCCTTGACCAGCCACTGCATTGACTTGGACTACGATCCCACTCCACACAGCCATCTGGATGGCATGTGTGTGTTGGACTATGGACATAGAACCAGTGGGTACACCCTGAGCATCACGCAGCCATGACCGACAGCTCATTGTCACTGCACGCACCACTTTTGTCATCACCTTACACACAATCACATGTCACAGTTTGAAATAAATGCACCTCTTACACAAACTGCTGTTTGTGCCCTGTGTTTTATTTGTACGGAATACAACGGCCACCTTGGGCGGAAAGGCACCTTATGCGTGGCATGGCAATGGAACCGGAGGGCCTGTAGGGACCTAGGGGTGGGAGACAGAACAGGAGCACATTCAATGAGTGTGTCACACACCCATCACACAGTACATGTCAACAACTACAAGCAATGTACACACATCGCACAGAGCAATAGGGCACAATGCCACAGCCACCAACAGTGGCATACTACCCTGGCCATGGAGCGTTGACACACAGCACGCAGTGAACAAACGGCCACCCTGACACAGCACACACACACCTGCACAGATACAGCCACATCAGCCGTCGTACATGGACACTCACCGTCAAGTGAAGTAGCGGGCGATGAGCTGCTGCCGCACATTCCCAGCTTCCTCCTCTCCGCTGTCCTCCTCACTCGAGCTGTCCTGGTCTGCGGGCTGGGGCCCTGGTTGATCTCCGTCATCCACGATGAGGGGGATCTGCTTCCGAATGGCCAGATTGTGCAGCATGCAGCACGCCACCACTATCTGGCACACCTTCTGTGGGGAGTACGCCAGCGCACCCCCGGTGCGGTCCAGGCACCTGAACCTGGACTTGAGGAGGCCAAAGGTACGCTCGACCACACGTCTGGTCCTCCCATGTGCCTCATTGTAGCGATCGTCTGCTGGGGTGCGAGGATTCCTCAATGGACTGAGCAGCCATGCCCCATTCGGGTACGCAGAGTCACCTGGGTGTGAGGGACACAGAGAACCGTTGCTATTCCAACTGGACAGGGGACAGCATCGCACAACCAGCACGCTACACCACTCCACATACTCACCGACAATACAGCCACGATCCTGTTGCAGATTGGACATCAGTCGTGGCAAGATGCTGTTGCGCATTATGTGTGCGTCATGGGCCGAGCCTGGGAACTTTGCACACACGTGGGTGATCACCATGTCCGCAAGGCACACCACTTGCACATTCAGGGAGTGCGTGTGCTTCCTGTTGCGGTACAGGTGCTCAGTGGCCTGTGGTGGAACAAGGCCAACATGTGTGCAGTCAATGGCTCCAACGACGTGTGGGATTCTGCCAAGGGCATAGAATGCACCCTTCACTGCCGCCAATTCACGAGTCCTGGGGAAGCGGATGTACCTGTTTTGGTACAGCATCATGGCTGCCAGTACATCCCTCAGCACCTTGCTGAACATGGGCTGGGACATCCCTCCTCCACTGCCCACTGTGTGCTGGAATGACCCAGTGGCGAAGAAATGCATGGCGGCCATCACCTTAGCCGTGGGGGTGACAGCTGTCGGATACACCCTGCGGGGACGGAGATGGGGTTCTAACATGGCACACAGTCGATGCAGGGTTGGCCTGTCCAGCCGAAACTTCCTAATGACCTCTGTATCGTCCATGTCCGCCAGCAATTGGTATGGGCAGTCAATGTTCGGTCTCCGCCTAGGGAAAATGGCAGTGGACACATGTCAAAGCAACACGACACATAGCAATTTCGCATACACATCACTGACATGACTGAGCAAGCACATGAGCCACAGCCCAGCTGTCAAGCTGGGACGGCACGGCCACAATACACTTACACAGGTCTCCCAACAATGGCAATGGCTAGTGATACAGACCACTGCCATGTGCATGCACATGGGGATCTAGGCCCCAATGACTTGCGGGGCGTGCTGATGGGGACTGACTGCATATTCGTCAAGCGGCAACGCCACGGCAACATGAATGTCTGCTGAGCATGGAACTGCTTCCGAGGCTGGATGAGTATGGCACACGACGACGACGATGTGGGCACAGGCTGAGCGGCCAAAACAAGTGGGACCTGTGGCACGAGGGGATATGAGACAGTAGTAGGTGTCAGCACTGCACCCTATGTACAGCACTGTACGGATCACACCTCCCGAAACATTGACAGGTGTCCCCATTGACAGCCCCATGCCAAGACGGCTGTGTGCTTGCAGTCACACGTCACAGGTGAGAGGTTACATTGCACGTGCCAGGTGGCAGACGTACATAGTGGGAGCTGGCATGTGTGTGCATGTGTCTCCTGTTCAGGATCCACCAGATGGGCGCTGACTCTGTACTGACCATTGGACACAGCATGTTCCGTGGAAGGCTTGTGTGTGTGGGATGGTGGCACTGGATGTGCCTCCGTTGGGTGGGGGGCCATGCACAGGGCGGGTACGTCGATGATTGCGCATTGTTGGTCACGGTGGGTGCACCCACTAAGATGTGTTGCCCTGTGTTCAATTCCTATGTCCGCATGATGATGGACTGTAGATGTGGGCAGACTACACATTGGTCGATGTGCTGTCTATATGCATGTGCCTTCACACCAGGCACAGCTGCCCCTGCACATGTGACCCCTGCTGGACTCGCTGCTGGGTCTGTGGAGCTGATGCACCTTCTGTGCGTGGGGCGGACAGCTCTCCTCACTTCCCTCATTGCGCATGTCATGACTTTGCCGCAGGTGACATGGATCATGGAGGGCCCACATGTACGCGTGGGTAGGCTACACATGATTGTTCACTGGTCGCCACCCCCAGTCAGTGTTTCGAATGGGAAGGTTGTCGTGCTGGTGGTATGTTCGATGTGGCGGATGGGCGGGCCTAGGTGCGGGCTTACATTCCGGACATGGGGGTAGTTGGATTGGCGACTAGTTGCAGTACACACGGGACACGTCTCTTCCTTTCCACATCTGGGTCATCCCTTGTACTCACTGACAGTGATACAGTCATCTTCGCCCCAGCCCTCATGTCCTCCCCTCGCTCCCCCAATATGCATGTGCACCTGCGAGGCTAGCGCTTGCACAGGCAGCCCCAAGCTCGCACCAGAGAGGGCAAGGAGTGTATGTGTGGGTCCAGTTGCACGAGTGGGCTGTCTCAGGGTATGATGTGTTGCGGGACGCCGTCCACCTGCGTGGTGCCCCTAATGGAGACCCGGCCTGCATGGACTATGCATCACAGTCTTCGCCTTCCGGATCCGCCACCTGCGACACCCAGTGGCTGTGGCTGCCCTTGCGGCCAGGCCGCGTCCGTCTGTGACTGATGGCCCACACATTCACTCTTTGGCCTCTCTGGGGAGGGCTCGGGGGTGGTGGCGCACGCGCTTGCACTTAGTCGCAATGGCATGTGGCGTGGTTGGTATAATGGGCAATGGATGGGATGGTGCGAGCCACCTCCCGTGACGTCAGTGCTGCTCGTGCTGTGGTGCGTCCCCCTACACTTCCATTTGACTTGTGCCATGCTAGACGTTGAGGTTCTATTGCCTGCGTGATATGACCAGGAGGAGCGCGAGGAGACCTCTCACACACCATGCTCCACTGCCATCCCGTGCCCTGTATCGCCTGTGCGGATTGACTATGTTGGGGTTACACCTGGTCGACTGGGGCTGTGTGTGCCTTGTCAAGGGGCATGGCGGGCGCACAACAGGATCCAGCTTGTCCACAGAGGGTGGGCTGAGGTGCGCCTGGTACCGCTTTGTACGTGTGCCCGGCTGCTGTGCACACACGTGTTCACTCCCCCCGACAGGTGTCCTCTCACAATGCCCAGGGAAGCGGTGGTGTACTGTTCATGAGCCCTCCCAACACGGCGTGCTCCAACTTGGCATGTGCGCATCTACCCGTCACACCCACCCACCTGAGCACTGCGTCCATACGACTTCACACGACACATGTGTGTCTTCCACAGTTGTGCTACTCATTTGCGTTGACATCCAATACCAGTGGACTACATGGTCATGTCACGACTGCCGTGTACTTCACATACTCTCATCCTCTCTCATTCGTACTTGTGAAATGAGTCAGCGGAGACAGTTTTGGTTTCAAACATTATATTGAGTCTTCTGTCCTCTGTGGTGCAGTATAGTGGACACTACTGGCAGCGGAATACATGTTGAGGATATACTGAGCATGATTGCAAATGGGATAGGGTGTGGGGTTACATGTGATTGGCTGTTGCATGTGGGATGTGGGCTTCAGAGTGACATCTGCTTGGCCAAGGCTGTGCTAATGTACATTTACGTATAGCTGCGGAGCTGCGGACTTTGACACAGACGGTATACATGTAGCCTACCAGACCGCTTGGCATCATGGGCACAGTCCATCTCAGTTCCATGTGACAGGTTTGCTGCGGTTGTTCCTCATGCACGCGTGCATGTGAGATGACATCAGGGCATGTGCTTGCGTGCATGCAGCGGCGTGCCACTTGTTGTTGCACTGTGGTGGTTACTGGACATGTCACAGTCACTGGTGTCGTGTTGTTGTTGTATGCACTTGTCGTCCATGCAAAGGTCCTGGTATGGGTTTCCCGGGGCGGGGGTGGGTGGGGTGCAGCACCCACAGACTCCAGGCGACCTATTCATGTCCACTGAGCGGTGTGTGTGTCCATGGGCGCTGGATCCATGTCGTGTCCTGGTTGTTCGTGCAGTTCCGTCCATGTGGGTGCGATACACAGACCCCATGCCACTGCCTCCCACGATGCATGCGGTGTTCCTGGATGTGATGGGGAACAGTGTGCATGTCCCGGTCATATCCGATGTCATGGCGATGTCGTTGATGGTGTGGTTACAGTTGCCGGTCGTTTGGTATGGCTGTTGTGGTGGTGACTGGCCAGTCCGTGCGGAAGCTAAGCATGGGTGCGGGGTTGGACATCATAGGTCAATCGGGGAACCTGCGTTGTGGTCCGACGAATTTACAGGTTGTCAGGTATGCGATGCCGCCCAGCAGGGCTTCCATGTCATTGGTGGTGTACATGTTTGCCAGCCAATGTAGCGGATGGTGGCTGTCAAGGTGTTGTTCGTAAGTTGTCCCTTGGAGGACCATGATGGGGCATGCTGGGTGACATTCGATGTAGCTGTTCTCGATGATCCGTCGTGTGGAGGCACAGTGGTCCCATTTCAGTGCGGGTGCGATGTTGGCCACAAACGCCATGCCCCCATAGGCAGAGCAGGCCCTGTCGTGTGCGTCCAGAGGGAGGAGTAGTGGTAGCAGGTCCGCCTTCAGACATGCCGGGTTGGAGAGGCATATCTCCACGGGATGCTGGTAGGGACACCTCCGACAGTAGAAGACGGGCATGACGCAGCTGAACAATGTGATGCGGTAAGTCAGTCGGTAACTTACGTTCAGCAGGGACAGGAGATCGCATCCCAATATATGTAACAGGTTGGTTTTGTACAGCTTGAGCTGTTCGGCGTAGTTGGGTAGGTGTGTTGCTGTTGCCATTTCGCAGCGGTGCGTTGTGGTGGCGTGCTCCGGCTGTGTGTGCAGTCTGCAATGTGCACGCTCCGAGGTTGCTGTGAGCTCTGTGTAGTCGTAGGGAGACAGGACTTGTGTTCTGTTGGCTTGTTTGGAGGACACGGGCCCTCATCCCACATGCTTCTCAGACAGTTCAAGGTCAGTGATGTGTGACTCCTTCCAATTAACTTGCATGTGGCCGACATGGGGGAGTGTTTTCTTCTTTCTTCCCCGTCCGTTGTGTGCTTCTGTGATATGCGCTATCTGCCCTGTGGTCGGTCCCTCGGCATGCCTGTGTTGGTCTATTCTTGGACAATGGCTGTATTCACCGGCTTCTGTCGTAGGGCTGTGGTTTCGGAGTTGGAATGGAAGGTCATTCAGTGCTGTCTGCTCTCCCTTGTGTGGGCGGCAGGCTGCCTTTCCGCTCTGCGTTGGGCCTTGTGTGTGAATGTTATTCTTGGGCCACCTGTTGTCGGTCCCCGGGCTCTTTGGTGTTCCGTTTTATATGTCTTGTTCATATGTGCAGGGTGGTATGGGTGTTTCAGTGTGGTACTGGCGTTCCTCTTCCCGAAGGGGCCCTGCTTCTCCTAGTTGGTGTTGCCGCCGCTGTGTGCTACGCCATGTTTGTTACACTGGGGTGTGTCCTGCTGTTGCGTGACTTCACTGACATGTGTGCGTCGGTTGTGTGGCGTTGGGTGTTGTCCGTGAATTGGGCATTGGGGACATGTCTGTGGCAGGCCTGTCACGTGTCATGTGCGTTCGGGGTGGGGCTGATGTGTGTGCTGCTTGGTTGTGTCCCTGTGTCTGTGTGCGACGCATGCATGGCGCTGCGGTTGGCCTCTGCGTTGTGCGCATGTGTGGCGGCGTCATCGCCGCTTTGGGGCCGTGACGGGGTGGTTGGTTCCTAGTCCCAGGTGGTGTGTACACATGTGTTACGCGATGTTACGATTTGGCCTGTGTGTCATATGTGGATGCAATGGTGGATGTGTAGTGTACACGCGCTGGTGGGGGGTTGTCCGCTTTTTCCGCCCTTGCACTGTGTGCGCTGTTTGCGTGCACTTGTTGTGTGTGTGCCTACCTGCGTCTCCGCGGCACGTTGCGTCCTTGGTGGTGCATCAGCAGGAGCATGGGGAGGGCCTGCAGTGCTGGATTCATGCTCGGGGAGCCGCTTCTTCGTTGTCCGTGCTCGGCGTCCGTGTTACCGCTTCGGTTTGTCGTACGGTATCTCTTGGCCGTGGGAGCCGTTTGTTTGCGGCATCGTAATTTATACGCCGGGCGGGACGTGTTTCGTCGGACGGTGTGTGTCAGTTGGGCTGCGCCGCTACGTGTGCGGGCGCACTTTGATGGCGGACGGTGTTGCTGGCTTGCCGGCGGTGTTTGGCCTACTTTTCGCATCGTAATTGGGCGGGCGTGTGGACTGCTGCGTGCCGGCGGTAACTGGTGGTTTTTGCATCCGCCAGCACGGCGGTTGTGCTTCCGCCCGCCATCGTAATGAGCCCCTTAATTACTTCCCACCCTATTCCCCTATAAACCCACAACCCACTCCTAAAAAAATGACACAATTAACATATTTACCAATTAATTAATTAATAAAAATTAACAGCCAATTATTAATTAATTAACAATAAATTAATTCCCACAATTAACATTATAAAATCTAAATTAAATAAATACTAATAAATAAAAATTAATATTTAATTTATTATAATTAAATTACTTTCCACCCTATTCCCCTATAAACCCACAACCCGCTACGGAACTAAAACGCAAAATTAATTTAAAATAAAATTAATAGCTACAAAAAAATTAACACATATATTAAAAAACAAAAGCAATACTTAGACGAACAAATAGAGCACATACATTTAAAATAAATACTAAAATACATAACACTAATTAAAAAAATGATATTTTTAACAACTACATTTTTGCAAACGATATTATTGACTTCGATATTTTAAAAAACGATATTTCTTACCATAAACTCGATATTCTTGACCACAATATTCTTGCTGTTGATATTTCTGTGTCTCGATATTTCAAAGTCGATATTAGTGCAAGTCGACATTTCCAACTCGATATTCTAACTCTTTACCGGTTTAACAAGGCAACAGCATCGATCCTACAAGCGTCTTCTGTCTCGGATGCAATCAAGAGGTCATCAATGTACTGCACAAGGGCTGAATTCTGTGGCAGTACCAGACTCTCAAGATTCTTCTTCAAAATCTGATTGAAAATCAATGGACTCTCTGTATACCCTTGTGGGATACGACACCACGTTAACACACGTTTTTCCAGCCAGAAAGCGAATAAAAATTGTCTTTCCTTGTGTAAGGGTATCGAAAAGAAGGCCTGACACAAATCAATCCCTGTGAACCATTCAGCCTCACACAGGATTTGGAATAAAATCACTGATGGATTCGGTACCACGGGCCAGCATGGAACCACAATTGTGTTGACCTTTCGCAGGTCCTGCACGATTCTAAACTTCCCACTCGGTTTCTGCAGTCCCATTAAAGGGGAATTGCATGGGCTCCCCATTATCTCTTTCAGGATTCCCTGTTCGATCATGGATTCAATTACAGGCTTGATTCCTGCCACCGTTTCCGCCGTCAGATTGTAGTGAGGCGTTCTTGGGAACTCAGCGTTTGGCTTGATCTGAATTTTAACTGGCTCAACCCCGTTGATCAACCCTATCTCTTCTCCCGTAAAATCCCATCCATCCAAAGAGACAGAGGGGTCGATTCCGATTCGGGCCGGAAAACGTACCGACCGACTCGGTGCGGGAATTTATTCCGACCGACACGAACCGGCGCCGTCCGACCCGGGTAGTACGATGAAATGCATGTGAAACCCGACCGACTCGGACGGAATACAAAACGAACGACCGAGCCGGACGGAAACAAGCCATCCGGCCGGAAAAACACTCGAAACTAACCGACCGACACGCACCCGGATAGCGACCGAACGAAACGTACCCGCGAACTCCGACCCGCGTAGTACGATGCTATGCGTGCGAAATACGACCGACTCGCACGGAGCACAAGCCGAACGACCACACACACACAAAACCCAGCCGAATCAACCCAATACTCCGCGACCGACTCGTACGCCGCACATGAAACCAACCTGAAACACAGCGGGAACGAGTCGGACAACATCGCATCAGACAACAGCAGCGTCCGACTCGGACACAAGAACGACTCCTACATGCACCCAAAGCACGAAGGGAAAAAAGTTTTAAAAAAAGGCCAAACAAGCTACCACAAAGCCAATAAATACTGGGGGTGGGGGAAAAAATGGAACAAGGACACACCCCCAACCCCACCTACATAAAGGCCACAAATCCCTACCATGAGCCTTTGCAAATTCCACTGACCTGCCAGCAAACAACACCATCACACAGCAACCACAGACACACTCACAGCTCATACATCACACAAGCCACACACCATTACCACACTTACAAATAGCACCCTCACACACACCCAGCTAAACCTACACTCACACACCCCCACTTGCACACAGACACACACACATCAATCACCACCACCACCCATCACCATGCCCCCAAAGAAGAACCACAAGTTCCTAGATTGTGAATTGGAAGTCCTGGTAGACGAGATACTCAGGGTAGAGCCACAGTTGTTTGGTACATTGGTACAACAGACCCCCATGTCGCAGAAAACCAAGATGTGGGCGAGGATTGTCGACAGGGTGAATGCACAATCACCATGTTTGCGCACAAAGGAAGACATCCAGAACAGGTGGTATGATGTGCGCAGGAGGGTCCGGGAGCTACTCAAAAAGGACTACATCATCAGCCAGCGCACCGGCAGTGGCCCTCCTGCAAAACCAATATACCTCAGGCCCTGGGAGGAGAAGGTGCGGGCCATCCTACCACCAGTGAGCGTATATGGACTAACAGACATCCCAGAGCCTGGTGAGTACACAACTTATATACACAATATGGTGTGACAATACACACACAGCACCCTCAAAGGGATAGGCAAACCATGCACCCTTACCAAATACACAGCAAACAAAGCATACTCATCCCAAGATGTGAATGCCAGTCAGACAAACACAATACCTGCCATCTCATGGTGACATCTAACTGTGTCATGACATCTACAAACCTAACAACAAATACAGCAAGGCAGTGGCACAAATAGAACCAACAAACACTCCCAGATATATTGACATCACTAGAACACCACCTAACAGGGAAGATCACTGAAAGGAAGGAATTCTGTGTATGCTGGTAAAGTCAGTGTAGCCAATAGCATCATGGGAGTTGGAGTCATAGATATTGCTCAGCCTCACAAATGGCCCATCAACACCACCCTGAACCATGCTTACATCACAGGGAGTGGAAAAGGACTCACAAGATGGCTGACACTGGGTACTGCTGGGGGGAGCACAAGGCCCTGCAGGCAACTGTGCAACAACCAACAGCAGGACACCACTGACTGACATCCTGAAAGACAACTTGCACTCCCTGCAATGGAAGCATGTTCCATGGTGGGATATCTGGCTGGGTGGGAAGGAGGACTCACAGCACTGACCATAGTTACAAGCACCTCCCCTCACACACACCCCAACACTAACTCCACAGAACCCACCTGGGAGAATGCAATGCCTCACATTCTAACTCAAGATCCCACAAAGACCAACCAGCCGGGCTCATACTGTGTGAAGCACAGGGACACTCTTGGGACTGGTAGCCAAACAACCGCAAGGAGAACACTCTCAGCCAACCTGTCAGCACAGGCACCCCACCCCACAGGGAAGCAGAGTCAAAAGGAAGGAAGGATGGGCATGCTGGGAAGGGGGTGTGGAGGCAATAGCATGATGGGAGTGGTAGTCACAGATATTGCTCAGCCTCACAATTGGCCCATCAACATCACCCTGAACCATGCTCACATCACAGGGAGTGGAAAAGGACTCACAAGATGGCTGACACAGGGCACTGCTGGGGGAACACAAGGCCCTGCAGGCAACTGTGCACCAACAAACAACACGACCACATTGTCAGCCATCTTGCCATTGCTCTCACACTCACACACACTGAAGTCCACTCAAAAGGAAGGAAGGATGGGCATGCTGGGAAGGGGGGTGGAGGCAATAGCATGATGTGAGTGACAGTCACAGATGTTGCTCAGCCTCACAATTGGCCCATCAACACCACCCTGAACCATGCCCACATCACAGGGAGTGGAAAAGGACTCACAAGATGGCTGACACTGGGTACTGCTGGGGGAGCACAAGGCCCTGCAGGCAACTGTGCAACAACCAACAGCAGGACACCACTGACTGACATCCTGAAAGACAACTTGCACTCCCTGCAATGGAAGCATGTTCCATGGTGGGATATTTGGGCTGGGGGAGAAGTCGGCCCGGATGGCAACCAAATACCACCAATGCTGGTCAGGCACACACCTCAACATTCACATTGACATGCCACAGGTTGGCAGGACAATGTGCTACACCAATATCACTCTCTGACTGTCATAACTGAGTAGAATGCAATGTCCAGGGCCGCATCCAGAGGTACAGTCACAACTGTTCGGTGTTTTAACAATTGATGCCTGTAGAAACATACCATACAATCTGTGTCTCTCCCCAAAACAGGTGAAGATGGGGACTCAGCAGCAGATGAGGAGGAGTCCCTGTCCCAGGCTCTGGGGGACACAGAGCTCACTGGTGTGGATCAGCCTCTGCACTCCTCGGATGGCGAACAACAAGCTGGACCCTCCGGTGCCAGTCATCATGCAGCACCAGCAGGACCAACATCTGCACCCCCTGCACCCACCCCTCCAACAACTGCCAACACACAGGCCACCCCTGCCAACACGGACACACCAAGGACCACAGGTGACAACAGCGCAGCGACCCAGGACCAAACTGGAGCCGCTGCCATCGAGCCCACTAACAACACCCAAGTGGGCACATGGTCACCTGTGCGTGGCACCGCAGGCCCTGCACGTGTTGCCAGGGGTGGTGGGAGGGGTGGTAGACACAGGTCGCTATTTGCAGAGAGGTCAGGACTGCGTGATGACCCACAACTGGCACGCATTGCAGATGCATACCAGACCAGCACCGGAGAGGTCACCCAGGTAGTGGGGATCCTCAAGGACATACAACAGCAGCAGGCTGCCCATCATGCCCGCTTGGACTCCCACATGTCCCGTGTCGAGACACACATGTCTCGCATGGAGTCCAAGTGGGACACATTGCAAGAACTCACAGCGGTGCATAGGGACATACTGACATGCCTCCGCCAGATCAGCACCAACATGGCCTCACCTCCCTGTGCGCCCACAACATCTGTTGCCACTACATCCGCAACAGCCACAGGGAGGAGGAGGACTCTGGCGGAGAGTACCCTGCACTGCGGCAGCCTGCACCTGAGGGTCCCCCCCAAGAAGAGGGGCCGTCCGAGGAGGCCAAACTGAGAGGCCGATGGCCAGCTACATCCCCCAGGAAGCCAACACCTGTTCTGGAACTTTTCCTCTGTGTGCAAACTGCACGCCCTGTCGATGGCAACCCAACTCGCCCACATGACATGGGGAGCTCTAGTTGTACAAATTCATCAGATGACTGTGGACTATACCCTGGACATTCCATCTACCAGGACTTCCAATTCACATGGGAACTTTGGATTCTAATTTCTATGTACAGCACCCACCATCCTGTGCACCATCCCCACACCTTTTGTAAATAAACTCACCAAAAAACCATATCTGCCTCTGTTGTGATTCCAATGTGGTCTCTGTCATGGAGATGGTGATCAGAAATATGACACTGTGCATGCTGACTGCTACAGCAAGTCCAACACCGTCATGGCAGTCATGGCGACGTGACACATATGAGGGAGACACACCACTAGGGCCACACAACACATACCCACCAGGGCCATATGACTCATCCCCTACACTGATGTTGCCTGGAAATACAGTGCAATGCACAGACACCACACATATTCACAGTCTGTGTCAACTACAACACAGGTGCAGTAAGCAAATGTCACTCAGATGTGTGACTACGGACAACGCACACCCCAAAATGTAGGACAGGTTTATTACACATTTGCTACATGTTGTTTCCACTACAAATGCAAGCTAATCCCACCTGGCTGTGGCCACAAAGTCAAACAATGCAGAAGATAGAAAGTCCAGGGGTGTGTGGCACATCACCTGTAGGGGAACAACTGCTGCCACCTTGGAAGTTGAATCATTGATTCGGGGGATCCAAGTTGTTCTAACAACTCCAGCAGCACCCTGTGAAGGACAGACATGACACACACTCAAAAGCACAGAAGAACAGCACAGAATGGCAATTCTCATGTCTAATACCTGTCACAAGTTAAATACACAAAAGCAAGTTAGCATGTCTACACTGTTGGCAAGTACAGACCACCTGCAAGGACACATCTCCGCATGCATCCAGTCAAGTTGCACATGGCCACACTCAAACAGCACCAGAGCACCACACACACATATCATGCAAATCTAATTCATTGATAGTACAACACTCTGGATACTCACATTCAGCTGAAGAAGTTGGTGATGAGCTGTGTGCGGACATCACCATCACCATCACCATCACCATCATCATCATCATCACTGGCATCGTGGCCCAGGCCTGGATCCTCCACAGGTGGCGGATGTTGGTCATCGTCATCCAGGATGAGAGGCAACTCCTTCCGCACTGCCAGGTTGTGGAGCATGCAGCAGACGATGATAATCTTGCACACCTTTGCTGGGGCATATGGGAGGGCGCCTCCTGTCTTGTCCAGGCAGCGGAAGCGGCTCTTCAGGAGACCAAAGGTCCGCTCAATCACCCTCCTGGTCCGACCATGTGCCTCATTGTAGCGCATCTGGGCTGGTGTCACAGGGTTCCTGAGGGGTGTCAGCAAGCATGGCATGTTGGGGTATCCCGAGTCACCTACAGACAGACAATTGCACATTAGCCAACATTGAAAAGTGTGCGGAAAGCAACATAGCACAACACACACAATGGTACAAAGTCAGTACACACCGACAAGCCAAGCACGCTGGTTCGGCATCTGTGACATCATCCTTGGGATGCGACTACTCCTCATCACGTAGGCATCGTGTGCAGAACCGGGGAAATGGGCACAAACATGTGTGATGGTCATGTTTGCAAGACATACCACCAGAGCATTGACAGAATGGTAATGTTTCCTGTTCCTGTATGCCTGCTCATGTGCCTGTGGTGGTACCAAAGCCATATGTGTCCCATCAATGGAGCCAATGACATGTTGCATCCTCCCCAGGGCATAGAAGTCACTCTTGACGTCAGTGAGTCGGTGACGTTGTGGGAAATAGATGAACTGGTTAAGGCATCTCAACATCGCCACCAAAACATCGCGTAGCACACGGCTGAACATAGTCTGTGACATACCACCAGTAGATGCCACAGTGTGTTGAAAGGTACCGGTGGCAAAGAAGTGTAGGGCTGCCATCACCTTCACCTTGGGGGTCAGCGCTGTCGGATACGGCCGGCCAGGCTGCAAATGTGGGTCCAACCGCACTGCCAAATCCTCAATCAGCTGCCTGGTGAAGCGGTACCGTCGGATGCTGTCACGTTCCACCATCGTTGCCAGGTCTGGGAATGGTCGATGGACAGCAGGAGCCCTGCAGTGCAGAGGTGAAGAAGTCAAGATTGTCAGTCACCCCACATATGTGCCATTCACCATACTGTAGTTCACATGCTACATCATCAGCAAACACTAGTACTTGATGTGTGTCTCGTTCTGTTTGGACACATATGGCACCCACATGGACATCATGTAACATCTCTGTTCAACATGTGTGGACAACAGGTCCCAGGGTGTGCTATGTGAAACCATTTGGCTGTGTCACAGTACCCATTTACTGCACTCACATTCCACACACATACCACAGTGACGTCTGGACAGATGCGCCACAGGCATCTCAACTCATTGACAGGTAGATTCCCAGGGAGCCTGTCTTGCCACATGGACACTGGCATGACATGGCGTATCATGTACACGTCAGAAAAATCAAACATGACTCCCACAGGTAGTGCCCCCTGTAGCCTCTGCAGGACAGACATGGACATCAGTGACACACACACACAACATCTAAGTCCATGCACAAACAACGTGGATGTGGAGACTGTCTCCCATTGTGCACATGGAGTCAGACATGTGAAACACAACATGCACACAGACTGCGGAGGGACATGACTATTGTGGCAATGGGCCACCCTGTGATGTACATGCTTTCCCACATGAGCCTTGGGGTATGTGACATGTCATACATATACACAACCTGGAAATGTGACCATGCAACATGCTCCAAAAATGAACAGTTGCACATCCCAGTGGTCATGTGCACGACACACAAAGGACCCTGTCCCCATTAACATGTGCACAGCCTGGGTGTGTCTGCCCCCAAGTGCCAGCCCAAAAACAACATGTACACACCCATACACAGATAAGGTCATGCTGCCACACATGCCTTAGATACAGTGTGGACTGGGTGTGGTGTAGTAGGTGTGCCCCAGAGTCCCTGGAAAGTATATGTGGCTGGCATAGGTTCACCATTGACCAGCATGGTGACACATGCGTGTGACCTGTACAGGGGCGCGTTGTACAGCAATGGTCCGATCGGTGTGCCCGCTCGGACCATTGCATTGCATGTGAGCGGGTACGCGTTGTATCGCGGGTACGCGTTGTACAGCAATGGTCCGATCGGTATGCCTGCTCGGACCATTGCATTGCATGTGAGCGGGTGCGCGTTGTATCGCGGGTACGCGTTGTACAGCAATGGTCCGATCGGTGTGCCCGCTCGGACCATTGCATTGCATGTGAGCGGGTACGCGTTGTATTGCGGGTACGCGTTGTACAGCAATGGTCCGATCGGTGTGCCCGCTCGGACCATTGCATTGCATGTGAG
Source organism: Calotriton arnoldi (assembly GCA_963921515.1). Classification (NCBI taxonomy): domain Eukaryota; kingdom Metazoa; phylum Chordata; class Amphibia; order Caudata; family Salamandridae; genus Calotriton; species Calotriton arnoldi. Next base: position 743,053 of record CAWUFW010005624.1, read on the forward strand.
CGAGTACGCGTTGTATCGCGGGTACGCGTTGTACAGCAATGGTCCGATCGGTGTGCCCGCTCGGACCATTGCATTGCATGTGAGCGGGTATGCGTTGTACAGCAATGGTCCGATCGGTGTGCCCGCTCGGACCATTGCATTGAATGTGAGCGGGTACGCGTTGTATCGCGGGTACGCGTTGTACAGCAATGGTCCGATCGGTGTGCACGCATTGGCTGGGGCCTGGCATGGCAACGGATGCGGTTTTTGAATTTACAACGAGGCTGATGCAGTGAATTCAGTTGGCCAGCCACAACAATGTTGCAAATTCATGGGTGTCATGAAGTTGAATTTTTGAAGGATGCTGTGGGCGTGTATTGGAGCTGCTATTCCATGGATTGGCCAGATTCAGAAGATGCTACCGACTTGGACCTATCACTTTGGACACATGGGACAGTATCTGCCTCTGCAGCACACATATAATGCTGGCTGTTCCACTGAGAGCTCACTTGCCTGCACTACATGCTCCAGGACGACATCTGCCACTACACTGCTGCTGTCTCTGCATCCTCTGGCTGCTGCAATGGCACGTACTGTGGAGAGAGCCCCAGCCTTCACCCATGAGGAGAACCAGGCCCTGCTGGACAGCCTCCTTCCACAGTACAGCAAGCTGTATGGGACACCAGGGGAGCAGGTGAGTGTGCTGTCCACTGCCTCACTAATTGTGCATGTTGCCTGACTAGCAGGATTTACAGTGTGCACACCACTGGCTAGCATGCCCACTGAGTAGTTCGCACCCCCAAAGTGTGTAGTCACTTGCACTGAACAGGTACAGTGGAGTGACAGTGCATTCAAACAAGGTTCACTACCCATGCAATGATACCATGTAGTAACTGCTGGCAAACTGTCCATAGCCCTCGTTGCACTGCCTGTGTACATCATATGCCCCTGTGATTGAGACATGTATTTCCAACTGTGTGATGCACGGATATGTTGCATGTGTAGTAATGGCCTTTTCACTTTCTCATCCTCACAGGTTGATGCCCATCGGAAGCAGAACATCTGGCTGGACATCGTCCGGGCAGTCCGATCCGTGGGGGTCTACAAGCGCCGGATCCGCAACTGCCAGAAGAGGTGGCAGGACCTTCGTGGCTGGACCCGGAGGATCGCAAGGGTCCAGCTGAAGCTGTCGCCTCCTCGCAGGAGGGGCGGACACCGGACCCTGACCCCCACATGCTCCAGATCCTGCCGGTGGTGTTCCCGGAGCTGGATGGGCAGCTGAAGGGCAGACAGCAGCAAGGAGGGGGTGAGTCTAAGACTGCACTGTGAACTCTGTCTAACATGCTATGTGCCCTCCTCTGGCCTGGTTAAACTTCCCCAGTACATCAGTCTTGTTGTCCAGTACCCATGTCCCTCTATTGTAACCTGGCCACTACCCATCTGATGCGCCAGTGTGCTCCTTACGCTCAGGATAATTGTGTCACTTGGGTACAGGGTCCTAGCATTTTGCTTTGCTCAAGGTGGTGACAGATTTTGTTCCCGTGACATTGTGTTTGCCTTCATGGGTGGGTCAGTTGCTCACACAATGCCTGAGTCGTGCTATGTAGTCTGGGTGTAACTTTGATATGTGATCCACTTGCACATCTAATTCACCACATGTCCCTGGGGTATTTGCCACACCCCCATTCTGCGGGTGGGTAAATTGTCTGGGCCTCAGGAGTATGTATGTCAAGTGTGTCACACATGCTTAGCCACCTGCCCACTGACCAGGGCTCATCCCTCTTGCAGGTGGAGCCGGACAGTCATGCCTACTACAGGGCATACAATACACTCTGTACTCCCACTCCCGTGTATCATCTGACATGCTGTGCTCAGTGAAATGTTGCCTCAGGTGTCTGCCTCTGTGTTGTTGTGCTGTGACTACGTTGTCGTGACTCCTGTGATGTCCTTCGGTTAGGGGTCAGCATGCCATCTGCTATTGGACCATGTGAGACAAGACTTCTGTGACTCATAGGTGTTTGATCACTTGACTGTGCAGACAGGTGTATGAGACTGTGACTTTCAGGCAGCTGTTCATCATTCACAGCACACTGTGAGGTGCTCTGGTTCAGGGAGTAGTGTTTCATGTCTCCCATTTGTCCAAATGGTGTGCAGTGTACAAATACTGGTTCAGAGGATGTGGTTAGTGGGGGATGAACATGTGCACTTGTCAGTTACATTACTTGCCTTCCCCATGTCCTAGGATAGTGACACAGTGCAGACTGTTGTTTGCTGGCTAACATGGCCATGTGACTTGAGACAGTGATGTATGACTTTGCAGGCATGCCTGTGTCATGGCATTAAACTTCCTAAGGGTGATCCTGCAGGGTGGTGACATGTGCAACAGGCACCCCATTGTGGCATTGACTATCCGGACATGGGTGCTTCATGGGGTCTGGTGCTGGTATGCATCACATGCATTTCTTTTTAGGCTCAGGCCGTCCATTTATCCAGACACCTGCACTGACTCAGTGGCAAGTGATGTGAGGTGGGCATGTTCACATACTTCACCGTGTTCTCAGCAATGTCCAACTACTGTGTAGGTGGTGCATGTGTCCACACTGGGGTCTTACCATCAGACGGGCACCAGACAGATGGGTGCAAGGGCAGGAGGGGTGTCTGTTCCATGGCTGACCATCAGACTGACAATTGGCTTCTCCTAATCTGTGTGATGACTTTTGGCAATGTTCTACTAGTGATGCCAGGGCTTGCTCTGTGATGTGCTGTACTTACTGTGGTGTGTGCGGTCAGTGCAGGTGACTGATGTTTGTCTGTTTCCCTAATTGTTTGCAGATACATCCACAGCCACAGGAGGGGACAGCTCCACGGACCAGGAGGAGCAGCGGAGCCAGACTGGGTCAGCGTCCGACGAGTGGTCAGAGGGACCCAGTGGCACGGAGGGCGAGGGGAGCCACACCGAGGAGTCCTCAGCACCATCCACCTCAGCTGAGGACCACAGCAGCTCGGAGGATGACTCCCTTGTGGAGGCGGGTGTCAGCAGCCACCACACCCCAGCTACTCTGTCTGATCCCGCCACCACCACCACCACCGCCCTCCCATTGGCTCCCATTCCTGAGGTCCGTGGAGGCTCCCGTGCTCGGGAGCGTGTCTCCTTCAAGCCAGGCACCGCACCCCCTGCCCCTGTGTCCCCTGCTGCCCTGAGTGAGGAGTCTGTGTACCTCCTTCGGCAGCTCCATGTAGGGCAGACAGCAATGCTGACTGTCCTCCATGCACACACCACACTGTTGACACAGCTGGTGTCGTTCATGGAGGGCATCTCAACGGGTATGTCTGCCCTACAGAGGAGCAATAGGTCCATGGACTCCTCCCTGACGGCAGCAGTGTCCCTCCTCCAACAGTCCCTCACCCCTCCCACCTCTGCCCCATCCACACTTCCTACCACCCTACCTGTCCAAAGCACATGCACACCTGCACAATCACACCAACACACAGACACGAGCAGCACACACCCACCCAAAACCAAGGCAAGACGTGCACACAAGCATCCTCAGGGGACTGATTCCACACACACAGGGGATGGGGAACTGACACACACACAGGCAACCACAGTCACTCCGCAATCCTCAAGATCCTCTCCCTCCAAGACCCCTTCCCTTGCCTCACCTGCAACCCCACATACACAGCAGCTCTTCCTCTCTGACCTCGGCCTCTTCCCCTCCAATACCGCTGATCCAGCATACCGGGGGAAGAGGAAGTCCACACACAGAGAGGAGAGTGCCCCTCGCCCCCGGACACCCTCCCCCAGGCGCAGGCAGAGTGAGCCCCCCACCCGCAAGTCCCCCCGGACCCGGAAGAGCAAGACCCCGCCACCGCCCTGCAAGTCACCCACCCAGTCTCTCACCTCCATCCCCCAGGCCACCACTCCACAGGTTCCACCGCCACACCCTGCCCCAGGTTCCCCCACACACCGATACCGCATCCCCAAAGTGCTCAGGCCCTCCCCCCTGCCACTTGCTCTTCCACCCCCAAACCAGACGCTCTGCCTGTATGTGCCACTGGTGTGGAGACCGTGTCCCCCCCTCTGTCCTGCCCAGCTCTTCTGCCCCCCTTCCACTCCCTTGGAGTCATGCACTGCGGTGGAGTCCACAACAACCCCATCTGACTCGGGCACTGCATTGGGGACCCAGCCCACTCCATCTGCCCAGCCCACTGCAGTGGTTGCAGCACCAACACCATCGGACTTGAGCCCTGCGGTGGTGCCGGCCCCCCTGAGTCAGACACCTCCACTGCAGTTGCCGGTGACACTCCTGCACCCACCTCACCTTCCCTGCCTCCTTCTGGCATCCCCTGATCCTGTCCCTGCGGTGCCTGGCCTGCCCCTCGTATGCCCCTCCAAGGGGGATGTCCCCTGTTGGTACCTGTGCAGGCAAGCAAGTTGTGACAAGTAGTCACACATCACCCTGTTGGGACTGTGTATTTGGACTGGACATTGGCCGTTGTTAATTTTGGACTTTTGATTTGAGTTGCACACTTGCTGAATAAAGCCTCTTTTTGTTTACTTGTGGTTAATCTTTGGTGGTACATGATGTAGATGTGTAGTATCATGCATTTGCTGTTGTAATTGTGTTCAGATCAGGTAAATGAAGTTTTGCTGTGATGGGCTCCATGTGGCCCATGGGATATGTGTCCTAATCTAGTCTGGATCTATAGCATCCCTTGCTGCAGTCTGAGGGTGTAATGTTCAGCATTTGACACAGGGATGTACGTTTAGCATTTGTATATTACCATCTTTGTCCTACACTGTTGCACATCTGTTGGGCTTACCACTGTCCAATGTTCCTAGTACCCTGACTGTGTGCCCGTCTCCACTGGACATGCAGTTTTGCACATCAATTTTGGAGGACTCATCTGTGTATACAGTACAACTGGATTGCCACGTGTTTTGGGTGTATGCAGATGACTGACGTGACACTCCCGTACCCAGGCTGATGTGAGCAGAGGCTTCTGTGTGTTGTAGTTGTTGACTCACTGACGGAGTGTCCTGCTGATATGTTTGAGTCGTGCACAGACAAGGTTTGGCACAGCGGAGCTTCCACAGGAGTGGAGTGCCCTCATGGCTGTGTGTAATCTGGTGACATTGCGTGTGCCCGTGTTGTGTGTTGTGTGAGCATGTCTGTGCATGTTCCCTTCCCTTTTCCTACACAGGCTGTGTCCCTAGGGATGTTCCTGTTTCTGATGGTTGCAGAGTTGGTATGTGTTCATCCAGCATCTTGGACCTGGTTTCTCCGTGATGTGGTTGCATGGCAAACTGATGTTCATGAGGTTGTCATCCCAGGTTGTCTTTGTTGTCAGGGCTGGGGATGTGGGCAAACGCAGATGGGACACATTCAGGATTCCCCTTGGCACTTGTTGTTTACACAAGTAATGTGATTTTGAGTTTGTGTTAGCTTTCAGTGATTGTGACGCGTTGTGTGTGTGACTGCTGCCACTCCTCAGGGTCAGAGCTGCAATGTCGGAAGTTGTGTACGTTCTTTTGTCTCACCTTGGCTTCTTCGTTGGTGTGTGACTATGGCCAGGATCCCATTGTTTGTGGTGGATTTCACATCATGCGCATGTACGGCGTACTGTGCAGTGTGTCATGCATAGACGAGTCATGTTGAGTGGGCATGTGTGATGGGTTTCTGCACCTTAGTTCCCCCCACCACCCATGGGATTGTCATGGGTGCATGTGCAATGTCACCAGTCCATGTGAGCTTCACTGCTGCACATTGTTGCAGATGAGGGTGTGTGGTGTTGAGTGTGCAAATGTGAGTTGTTGCACGGCTAGACCACTACCTCCATATTGTCCTTGGCTGGCAGGCCGTGCTGATTGATTGGAGCTTGTGTAGGTGTGATGGTAGTTTGTAGCTGAGGACACATGGCTGTGGTTCACAGTGTGATCAACATCTACCTTTGTCATCACAGTGGAATTGTCATGCAGGCTAGTGTCTGCACAATGTGGGGTCCCTGGGGTAGTGCTGTGGTGGGTGTGTCTCTTGCTGTGTTAGTTGCTGTTCCTACAAGCTTGTGTGACATGTGTAATTTGGGCTCCCTCTCATCTGACAATGCCAGATTTCCCACATAGGGGAATCCAATCCATAAGTTACTTGTGTGTGGCACTGTATACACATCTGTGTAATTGGGATTCAGGCCTCCTCATGTGTTGTGTGGTTGCCTGGGGACACTGGCACACACCCCCATCACCTGTTGTCATTGATAGGATGTGTGAGTCTGCCTGTTTGTGTCAGTGCATTTGCATCACTGCATTGGCATTTCTGTAATGTGCCATTGGCTGTATGTGGTTTGGTGATTTTTCCCTGCTCTCCCTGGTACTCCTGGGTCATCAGTCAGCACAATGATCATGGTTTGTGTGTCCCATTGCTGCGATGGTATGGTATTTGTTCACCTGACATCCACAGTCTCCACAGATTATATACATTTGTGTGTCCATAGGTGCAGATATGTGGGTCAGCATCATGATGGTCACTTCTGTCATTGTGGAATCGGCTGATTGTTGGCAATGTGGTCCCCCATGTGTGATGTTTGTATGCACATGGACATAAAGCGATGTTTCTGTGACACTGCACTGTTAGCCTCCCCCAATATATGTTGCAATGGGACACAAGCAGTACTATGCCACAGATGTTTTGGTTGTTGTGTGACCAGGATTCATCCATTCAGTTTGTCTTTGGCAGCTTTTACCATGCCTACACTTACCTTATGATCACCGTGGTGATGGGGCTTTAGGCACCATTGCTACACTGATCAAAGGGTCCATCAGCCTTGGACCCCACACTTACCTTTTGGTGACTGTGGTGATGGGGCTTTAGGCACCATTGCCACACTGATCAAAAGGTCCATCAGCCTTGGACCCCACACTTGCCTTTTGGTGACTGTGGTGATGGGGCTTTAGGCACCATTGCCACACTGATCAAAAGGTCCATCAGCCTTGGACCCCACACTTACCTTTTGGTGACTGTGGTGATGGGCCTTTAGGCACCATTGCCACACTGATCAAAAGGTCCATCAGCCTTGGACCCCACACTTACCTTTTGGTGACTGTGGTGATGGGCCTTTAGGCACCATTGCCACACTGATCAAAAGGTCCATCAGCCTTGGACCCCACACTTACCTTTTGGTGACTGTGGTGATGGGCCTTTAGGCACCATTGCCACACTGATCAAAAGGTCCATCAGCCTTGGACCCCACACTTACCTTTTGGTGACTGTGGTGATGGGGCTTTAGGCCCCATTGCCACACTGACCAAAAGGTCCATTAGCCTTGGACCCCACACTTACCTTTTGGTGACTGTGGTGATGGGGCTTTAGGCCCCATTGCCACAGTGGCCATGGTCGGCTTGTATTGTGGAGGCCACACACTTTTATGTGTGACACATGTGTTAGTGGGTCACATTGTATGTTCATTGTCATGTTTAGTGTTGTAGGCATTTGACATGGACTACACACGCTTGTCATGTTGTTTGGGTGGATGTAATTTTCTGTTATTCCTTATGTGGGAGTATGCTGGTTGTGTCATGCATTACCCGTCCTATGAGTAGGGGTGGTGGTAGTGATAGGCATCCAGCCCCCCATGAGTAGGGGGGGTGGTAGTGATAGGCATCCAGCCCCCCCTGAGTAGGGGTGGTCGTAGTGATAGGCATCCAGCCCCCCATGAGTAGGGGGGGTGGTAGTGATAGGCATCCAGCCCCCCCTGAGTAGGGGTGGTAGTAGTGATGGGCATCCAGCACCCCTGAGTAGGGTTTGTGGTAGTGATAGGCATCCAGCCCCCATGAGTAGGGGGTGGTAGTGATAGGCATCCAGCCCCCCTGAGTAGGGGTGGTAGTAGTGATGGGCATCCAGCACCCCTGAGTAGGGGTGGTGGTAGTGATAGGCATCCAGCCCCTATGGGTGGGGATGGTAGTAGTGGCAGCCATCCAGCCCCCTATGGGTGGGGATGGTAGTAGTGGCAGCCATCCAGCCCCCCATGAGTAGGGGGGGTGGTAGTGATAGGCATCCAGCCCCCCCTGAGTAGGGGTGGTAGTAGTGATAGGCATCCAGCCCCCCATGAGTAGGGGTGGTAGTAGTGATAGGCATCCAGCCCCCCATGAGTAGGGGGGGTGGTAGTGATAGGCATCCAGCCCCCCCCTGAGTAGGGGTGGTAGTAGTGATAGGCATCCAGCCCCCCATGAGTAGGGGTGGTAGTAGTGATAGGCATCCAGCCCCCCATGAGTAGGGGGGGTGGTAGTGATAGGTATCCAGCCCCCCCCTGAGTAGGGGTGGTAGTAGTGATAGGCATCCAGCCCCCATGAGTAGGGGTGGTAGTAGTGATAGGCATCCAGCCCCCCCTGAGTAGGGGTGGTGGTAGTGATAGGCATCCAGCCCCCCCTGAGTAGGGGTGGTAGTAGTGATAGGCATCCAGCCCCCCATGAGCAGGGGTGGTAGTAGTGATAGGCATCCAGCCCCCCATGAGTAGGGGGTGGTAGTGATAGGCATCCAGCCCCCCCTGAGTAGGGGTGGTAGTAGTGATAGGCATCCAGCCCCCCATGAGTAGGGGCGGTAGTAGTGATAAGCATCCAGCCCCCCATGAGTAGGGGTGGTAGTAGTGATAGGCATCCAGCCCCCCATGATTAGGGGGGGTGGTAGTGATAGGCATCCAGCCCCCCCTGAGTAGGGGTGGTAGTAGTGATGGGCATCCAGCACCCCTGAGTAGGGGTGGTGGTAGTGATAGGCATCCAGCCCCCCCATGAGTAGGGGGGTGGTAGTGATAGTCATCCAGCCCCCCCCTGAGTAGGGGTGGTAGTATTGATGGGCATCCAGCACCCCTGAGTAGGGGTGGTGGTGGTGGCAGGAATCCAGGCCCCTATGGGTGTGTATGGCATTGATGATGCCCATCCCACCCCTATGATTGTGCAGTTGCTAGTGTACGTCATTTGTGCATCCCTATGTGTGTGTGACATATTTTAGGTACGTGTAGTTAGTTTGTATTGTTGGTATTTGACTTACCGTCTGCGCCGTACGCGTCCGAATCGGTCCCGGTAATAGATGTAGAGTATTGGTAGGACCTGCGCGATGAGATTCATGGTTGGTTCGTCTCGTTCGGGTTTCGCGTGTCTTCGACTCGTACTCGTCGCTGGCTTGTTCGTCTCGTAGCCGTGGATCGTTTAGTGACGCGAAACGGAGCTTATGTGCGGCTCTCCCGGATGCTGAAACGTGCCGGACGTAGCGACGGGTTCGGCGCGTACGGAAGACGCATCGTACTAGTCCGGCCGGAAGGTGCTGTGTATTTGGTTCCGTGTGACTCAATTCGGCGTTTACGGATCCGGCTCGGGCGGAGAAAAGGAGCTGGATTGGGTAAGTTCGGCTCGCTCGGAATCTGGGCTGTTATGCGCATCGTACTTGTTCGTTCGGTAGAGTGTTCGAGTCGGTCGGGAAACACGCGTTCGGCTGGTAGTTTTTCCGGACGAATACTGTTAGGTGCGCTTCCGGCCCGAATCGGAATCGGCCCCAGAGTCTCTCAAATCAATTGGATGTTCTTAAACTGTCAAATCGGGATAAATCTTTGTAGAAAAGTTCTGGTTTGCCAGTTTGAACGCAAGATCATCATCATTGGTTTGCAACTCCACTCCTTTGGGCGTGCAATAGATGGTGCAATTCAACTTACACAAAAGATCACGACCCAACAAGCAGACTGGACTTGAATCGCATACTACAAATTGGTGTTGACCATGGAAGTTTCCTATTCTCACAGGTCTCTCATCAGTCAACGGATTCGTCATTCTCTTATTAGCAACTCCTACAACTTGGATCAATTATCCCAAGAGGGGGTAGGTTTGGGGCTACTGCAGATCTCACAGTAGAACGGGTAGCACCAGTATCTATCAAAAAGGTGATGGGATGACCGTCAACATCTGCATCCACGTACAGTCCTCTCTGGTCTACCTCCAAGGGTACAGTCTTCCTCCCCCCTCAGGCACCATCATTGCAATGGGTCTGAATCGAAGTCATCAAAAGTCTCGATGAATGGCATCTGTTGGTGCGTCCGATTTTCTTGAGGGATTCTCGGAGGTTGGGGAACCTGCACTTGTGGACTCAAACCCCCTCCGTGTACAGATCTGGGCCTAGTCACTGTATTGACAACCTCAGGTGTCTGTACTACTTTCTCATCTTGAACCTGATTAGTGGGGTCTAATCGACACTCGCACTTCCAGTGCCCGATCTTGTGACAAAAGTGACATGCAGTAGTTTTCTTCAAGGTACCAACGTCAATCCCTGTCTTGGGACCTATGGGTTTCCCTCTTCCCTGACCCGCATTGTTCACTGCACTATAGGTCCCTTCATGATTGCTTCCCTGACTTAGTCCTAACGTTCCCCACTCGGCTGTGCTTGCTCCACCCTATCTGCATTTCTCACTTGGACTACCATCAGCTTATCCTTGAGCTTTCTATGCTTTGAGTCAACTTCATCACTGCAGTATCTGGCATAGCGCAGAATTTCATCCACAGACTTGTTGTGCCAGCAAATCAAATGCTGCTGGATCATAAAACTTATCTCTGGTCTTAACCCTAGGACAAATTTGGAAACGAACTGCCCCATGTCCTTTGAATCTAGGGTATCCAATCCACTATACTGCTTGAAGGCTTGTAAGAGCCTTTCGTAGTAAGCATGAACTGACTCTTTGGGTTCTTGGGTGGTTCGGTCTATTTTGACCCAATCAATGTCTTGTGGTGAAATCTTGGACTGTAACCATGTAACTACCTGTTTGTATTTTTTCATAACCACAGGTGAAGGACCATGCGTTATGGGGTCTCGCTCAGGTTCTGAAGCTGGCCATTCAACAGCAATTTTACAAGCAGACCACAAATCACTTGGTACCGCAATGTCAAACAAGGTATTCAAATCAACCCACAATACTTTTGAAATCTTAACAAAGCGATCGACTTGCTTGTACCACTCAACAGGTTTTTAGCTCAGCCGAGGAAAATCATTTGTAAATGCTGCCAAATCACCCCTCGTCCAAGGTACATGTACATACCCTCCACTCAGTACCTCTCGCAACGGGTAAGCCTCTACTCCTGCTGTTCCTCCTCAAGGGGGTGGTGTATCTCCTATACCATTTTTGACACTCTTTTTCTTTGACCACCTATCCTCCCATTTGTCAAGCATGCTCCATGCGCGTATCCCTAAATCAATTCTCGAATATGTGTATTCAACCCTATGACTCTTTTCTCTTCCAATTCCTGATCACTGTAATTTAGCCTATGACTTCTCTGTAACATTTTCGTTTTAGACAAATCCACCTCATATCTCCATGCTAACTCTGTCAGTTTCTCAAGTGCCTTCCTTGCCTCACGAGTCACATCCTTTGCCACAAACAACAGCTCATCTTGTTCATAAAGCTCCATCCTTTCCAAAGGTAAGTTACCACTTATCATCTCATCCGTTTCCGTTTTTAACCTCACTACATCGAAAACACCTTGGCCCTTATAGCAGCTCTAATCGTCCCCTGACTTGATGCGCTACTCAACTCTCCGCTTTTACTGCTCTGATTTCCCCGGGGACTCCCTTAGTTGTTCCCGTGGTACATCCTGACTCCCAGAAGTTTTTTTTTTTTTTTGACTTTTTTTATAAACTTTTATTTATCAAGTTTCATCATATATAACGTACAGCACAGATCTCAATAACATAGTTACAGACAAATACCAGTTTTGCACATTCGTCGTTCTTGTCTCGTAAACGTAAAGAGCAAAGAATAAAGGGATAAGTCTTTGGTAAAACACCAACAGCTTGTGGCGTGACACTTCTATTTTAGTACAGTAGTGTGACATTTGACGTATGAGAAGTGTGTCCTGACTTGCTACCAGCAATATATTGCTCACATTTCATATATCTCGCATATCATGCGAAGGTGGACATCAACAGCTACTAGGGGGGCCACGGAGCATGAGACATTTCCATCATAGGACATTTCGTGTAACAGTAGTACTGAAAAGAGGTGGGGAAGACAAGGGAAAGGAGAGGCATTGCCATCATGAAATACCCGTTCCCGGGGGGGAGGCGTCCGACCCCTCTGTGTCCCGCATCAGAAGATACCTCTGGAGAGGACCCCGTATATCCTTGGGCCTAGAAGCATGAGGGAGCGTTTCAGCGTATGTTGTCAGCTGTTCCTGGGAATAGATTAGGTCATCTAACCACTCCTTGAATTTTGGGGCACGCCCCCTACCCCATCTGCAAGCCACTCTACGCTTAGCCAAAAGTAGCGATGTGGCAATGTATCTGCGCTATACCTTAGGGACTTGTTCGTTGTAGCCCAGAAGCGTGAGTAGGGGACCACCCTCCAGTGTGACCGTTGTCATCTTCTCTAGAGCTTCGAGGACCTGTACCCAATACTCCTGTACCTTTGGGCATTCCCAGGCTAAATGTAGGAATCCGGCCCCCGGCCTGCCACATCTCTCACAGCAATCAGTGTCTTTCAGTTTGAACCGAAACATTTTGGCGGGCGTGTAATAAAGACGCTGGAGAGGTGTGGTGCAGCGGCCAGGGCAGCTGACATCGGAGCACAGGGTTCACGGTTCGATCCCTGGCTCCGGCGGCAGCTCAGCTCAGCACTATGTGACTCTGGGCAATAGCTCACTTAATTTCCACTACGGCCCCCAGCGCCTTGAGACCCGTAAGGGTGAGTAGCTGCGCTATATAAAAACAGACTTACATTTACATTTACGCTGCAGGAACTTATAGTGTATTACACGTAATCTACAGCTAGCAGAGATTTGTGAAGTTTGGAGACAGCAATATGTCCACTGTTCGTCAGTTACCTCCCTCCCCAGATCTGTGTTCCAGTGTGTACGGGCTGAGCTAGGGGTCCCTGGTTGTTGTGTGCGTATGTTATGATAAAGCCTGGACACCAAGGGGCGAGTCCGATCTCGGCCGGTAGGGCACCGAATCGGATTCGGCTTTACCGGATCCGATTCGGAGCCCTCTTTCCCGACCGATTCGGACGTGCGTCCGGGCGAGCGAGTACGATGCGAGCGCACGTGAAATCGCCGACCGACTCGTTCGCGGGACCCAACCGCTCTGACCGACTCGCACGGACACGACTCGCACCGCACAATGGAGACGTTCCCCGGCCGGGCAAGTACGATGCGCGCCTCGAGCAGTCCGACCGACTTGCGCAGTCCGGCTCCAGAGTGCAGTCGGAGCCGCACTTTGGGGGTCCGTGTCGGACCCCCCTGTACGCGTAGCCGCACGAGTCGCACACAGGGGGGACCCATGGGTCCCCCCTACCTGTGCATGTACGGCGTGAGTAGCTTCGACGCGTACCCGCTGTAGGGGGCGCCCTTGTTCGCCTCGCACCCATTGAGTCAATGGGAGCCCGTGTACGCGTTGTACGACCGGCTCCCATTGACTTCAATGGGAGTCCGACCGAATCAAGTCCGATAGCATACGGACGCATCGTACTTGTTCGGTCGGGCTGCTAGGGTCCGATTCGGTCGGAAATCTCTCCGGGTCCGACTCGGTCGGAGAGATTTCCTGCCCGAATCGGAATCGGCCCCCAAGTGTTTCGCATCAGTGGATCCCAGCATTTGATGTAAAGGGACAAGACTTGTGGGTTCCTGCGGGAAGTCAGGGACAATAGAATGAACTCCCTGCCTAAGTCGAATATAAAGGAATATGTCGAGGGACGAGGGTTGAAGCTCTTGAAAGAATTGGTCAGAGGAGCGGAATATGCCATCATGAAAGAGATCGCCCCATTTAATAACGTTGGTACGTTCACATAATTTGTGAAAACCGCGTTCTTGAAGTAGGGGCATGCAGGGATGATAGGATAGGGGAAGCCGCGATGAATACAGCATGGGGGATCCAAGAAGATCCGTAATACGATGCCATGCGTCAACCGTGCCTGTAGTGGGTGGTGTATCGCGTGTGCGAGTGGACATGTGTATCATTCCATCCAGAGGGATGGGTTCAGCCAGCCAGTGCTCCGCTGCTACCTGTGGCATGTATCTGGGGTGATTGATCCAGTAATAAGCATAATGAGCTTGTGCAGACAAAAAATACACTTCAAAGTCTGGGATATCAAAACCTCCCTGCGCATAAGGTCTCGTAAGTGTTGACCATTTTATCCGCGGTTGTTTACCTCCCCAAAGCAGTCTAATCAGTTCAGTGTGAAGAGTTTTGAAAAAATAGTGACCCGGATTATAAGGTATATTCATGAATAAATACAGGAACCGCGGAAGCACAACCATTTTTATCAAGGAAGCACGGCCTGCGAGCGAGAGAGGAAGGGAGATCCAACGGGTAACACTGCCGGTAAGCCGATCTATAGCTGTACCATAGTTGAGGCGTATCAATTCTTCCCTGTCATTGGAAAATTTGTATCCCGAGATAACGGAGGTCGGTGTCACACCATGCCAGCGGGAAGTCGAGAGAGAATTTGGTGACCGCAGGCGTTAGAGGAAATATTTGTGACTTCCCCCAGTTAATATGTATCCCGGAGAGTCTTCCAAAGACAATGAATTCCCGCTGCAGAGAATTGATGTTTTGGTGAGGATCTCTTACATATAGGGTAACATCATCTGCGTAGAGGGATATCAGGATTTGTCGTACATAACACCTTAGTGCCTTGTCCTGGTGGTGCTGACGCAGCTTGGACGCCAACGGTTCTATCGCAATGGCAAATAGCAGGGGGATAACGGGCATCCCTGCCGGGTGCCTCTAGAGATGGGAAATGCAGATGATAAATGACCGTTTATTAACACTTTAGCCGTGGGACACTGATACAGTAATCTTATCCAGGATATGAATAGGGGGGGAAGCCCATGCGCTGTAGCACTCCGAGGAGATAGTCCCATTCCATGGAATCGAATGCCTTGGTGGCATCTAAAAATATTGCAGCTAGTGGGAATTCAGGAGCTGCAGTCTGGAGTATGGAGAATAGGGTGCGGAGGTTATGAGTAGTGGCACGCCCGGGGACGAAGCCCGACTGATCAGGAAGGACAAGTTTGTCCATCAATAGGGCTAATCGATTAGCAATGACCTTAGCCAATATTTTCGTGTCACAGTTTATGAGCGACAATGGTCTGTATGAGTCGCAGGAATCCGGGGGCTTGCCGGGCTTCAAAAGGGAGGTGATGAGCGCCTCCCTCATCGATGGGGGGAGCGTGCCAATTTTCAGGGATTCCTCATAAAGTTCTTTGAGAACTGGAGCCATTAGATCTATATATTTTTTATAAAATTCGGCAGGGAGGCCGTCTAGGCCCGGTGCCTTGCCAGAGTTCATCTGCATTATCACCTCCCGGATTTCGTCGACCTCAAAAGGGGCGCATAAGAACTCCCTCTGGGTATCACCTAACCAACCCAGCGCTACCTCTCCCAAGAAGCTGTCCAGTTCAAACGTGCCACTTCGTTGTGTGGTATATAGCTTAGAGTAATGTGTGGTAAATGTATCTAGTATGTCAGCTGTGTCTCGTTGGAGCACCTCCCCAGGCCCTTTGATTTCTAGTATGTAATTAGAGAATCGTGGTCGCTTTATCACTTCAGCTAATGCTTTCCCTGGCCGTTCGCCCTCTCCGTATCTGCGGGCAACCCAATATTTCCCCCTGAATTTCGTCTCTCGCGCTGCAGTGTCCGCATAGTCCGACAACTTCTCTCTGAATTATTTTTGTACTTGTCCTGACTCCCCCGCAGCCATTTGTGTCTCTAACGCCTTGAGGTCTTTCTTCCTTAATGTTCCCTGTATGTCTCTAAGTACACCAAAACTTTTGGAGATGCAAAACCCTCTAATTGTGACCTTAAAGGCCTCCCATATCGTTTCCACACTGTCCACCGACCCCCTATTTCTCTGAAAAAAATCCTGAATTTCCTCACCTAGCTCACTGTTAAAAACCGCATCCAATAGTGCCGTGGGTTGTAGTCTCCAGCTGCTTCTGGGCTTATCATACCCTGGTGGTGTAAGCATGAGTTTCACGGGACAATGATCAGAGGAGGTTCTGGCTAGATGTGTGACATCTCGGATAGCTGGTCCCAGGCCTCTTGAGATTAGACAATAATCTATCCGCGCCCACGTCGCAGCGTGTGTTGTGAAATGTGTACCTTCTCTGGCATGAGGGTGAGTATAGCGCCAAGCATCAATCAGGGCCCCCTCTTCTAGTATCCCCTGTAGGGCCTCCTGAAATTTATTATAATGATGTGATGCTGTGTTAGACCTATCTGATGCCGGATTAAGGGCTACATTAAAGTCTCCCCCCCAAACTATATGGGTAGAGCCTATGCCTACAATCTTCCCCCAGAGATTAGTAAAGAAGTCAGGAGTGTCTACATTAGGGCCATAGCAGCATACTAAGGTGACCGAATCCATACCCAGACTCCCCCATGTAATCAGGTACCTCCCATGTGGATCTATAATCGTACCCACTGGTGCAAAAGGTGTCCGTTTTTTAATTAGGATTGCTGTGCCTCGTGCATAGGAGGAGTACAAAGAGAATATTCTACACTCCGCCCATTTTCTAGCAAACGTGGTGGGCTGTTGTGGATTAATGTGGGTTTCCTGGAGCATGGCAATGTTTATCTGTTGACGGTCCAAATAGGCTAGTATCTGCCTGCGCTTCCGTGGGTCACCAAACCCTCTGACATTTCAAGACAGTATCCTCAGTTGGTGTTTATCTACCGGATCAACCATACGCCCCATTAGTGCAATAACATTTACAATGCAAATCTGTACTCAATAGTAATCGGACAAGAAGATAATCACATTTATATCTAGTGTGCTGTAAGCTGTGCACGACCAAACATACACTGACCCACACCCCTGCCCCCCTCCCACTGAAGCATCCCAATCATGCCAGATACGTCTGCCCCTCCCCCTCCCTGTGCCCACAAAAACAGAAAATTAATTTCAACTTTCCAAGTCAATAAACAAAAGGAACCTGATAGGGGGATCTCCCGTAGGGGGAACACTGCTGGGTGGCACACGGGTACCTCTTGCCGTCCAGGGGTATTGAGATGGAAGCAACCCCCTTTTAGGCCACGAGGGTGCCTGGCAACATTTGTTCCTTGTTTCCCGTCATGTGGCCTAACTTGCCGGTATGTTCAAGTATCCCACTGGTTTGGGATCAGAGTATATTGATGTCCGTTGCGTGGTGTCAGTGGAGCTCCTGCGGTCCTCAACGGAGAGCATGTAGGCCTTTCCCGTGCAGTTCGTCATTCTATATTCGGTGAGGGCGATCTCGGCGAGCCATCTGGTGCGGTTGTAGCAGCCTTTTGACGTTTGAGATGTTTCAGAAATTCTTTGACTTGTTGGGGTTTCGTGTAAAACGCCTGTTTACCTTGATACATAACTCGGAGGCGAGACGGATACATGAGGGCATAGTCTATTTGGGCTTGTCTTAACTTTTGTTTCACGGGGAGGAACTTGCGCCTTTCCTCTTGCACGGTAGCAGTGAAATCGGGGTACATGGTGACGGGTACTCCCTCAAAATGCAGTTGTTTCTTCTCCCTTGCCACCTTGAGAGCGACATCACGATCCCTGTAATTCAGGAGGCGCACAATGATGGGTCTAGGCGTGCTTCCAGGAGGTGGCTTCGGGCCCAGAGATCGGTGGGCTCGTTCTACTATGAAGTGAGGGGAGAGAGATTCCGCCCCTACTGTCAGCAACAGTTTCTCAATGTAGTCCTCCATTTTGCTTTCTGGTATGCCCAGGACTCGAATGTTGTTCCTTCGGCTTCTCGCTTCGATATCCTCATTCTTTGCGGCAATGAGCTTCAGTAGTTTGTCCATCTGCGACACTGAGTTTTGGATGTGGGATGTTGTATCTTCAGCATCCGATATGCGCCGCTCTGTTTCCTTTAATGCGCGCTTCGTGGCCATCTATTTTGCGGACGATAGTGTCCATGCGTGTAGTCATGGCATCCATTTTATCAGCGATGTTGGCAAGGCCCTGCCGGACCTCCAACAGGAGTGCTTTCATATCCTCACCCTGTGAGGGGGGTGGCTCTTGAGGTGGCATTTCGGCGCCACCATCAACCTCTGTCTGCTGCAGGCGAGCACTTTTCTTCGCATCAAAGTTGAGCCGTGGCTGACGCGCGTCCGGCTTCCCCATTATGTGTGCACGGCAGCCTCGTGTGTGATATGAAACTCGTAGGGGGGATAGTAGAGAGCTGGATCCCTTAGAGCCCACCCTTTGTCGTTTGCTTCTCTATGATGGCCGTCGAGGTGCCGTTCCCAGGCCGTTTCAGGACAATAAAGTTGACTAGTAAGCAGCTGTCAGCCGCCCCATGTAGGCCATACCTCAGAACAATAGCAAGTCCAGTCCGTCAGCCACCACGTGTGGGTCTGTATGTACCCTGGTTGCCTGAAGAACTCCTGCGCCCGGCAGACAGATTCCCATGCGCCTCCGAGTGTCCCAGATGCTTTAGGCGCTGTTCTCCGTAACTCCCAGCATATACTGGCCGACAGTCTATATTATTATTGGCAATTCGGGCATCAGATGCCCCGCACACTTACTGGATGTTGGTCACTATGCACCCTGTGGAGTATTCCACCCGTTAAAGGGCATTGGCCTCACAGCGCATTCATTACAACTGGTCCCTCAGATTAATCAAGAAGATACGTAGCCGCTCATGGCCGATCCGCCATCCGCGCGGCCCCCGTGCACTGGCACCTCACCGTACAAAAATGCCCAAAAGTCTGCTGCGCTAGGGCCTATTAGCACTCCCACTCTGTGTCAGTCTTCCCGCATATGCAGCCTGCATAATACGGCGAAGAGGCACTCACCGCTTTACAGCCGCCTCCATAGTAGCACTGTGGCCTACACGCCACGTGGGAACCTCGGCACTTGCGTGACTGTCTGCGCCCAGCGGCAGTTCCAGGCCGCCCGGGGCCGCGCAGCGGCGATTGCAGCTCCCGTCTATAACTTCGGCAAACTAAGACGGACGCGTGTCAAACGTGCGTCGCTTGGTCTCGAGGCTTCGGGCATTTCAGTTCGCTGGTCGTATAGCGGTTATTGCCATCTGGGCAGGATAAAATGCAGGATTTCAGCGCCAGGCTGCGGGAGCCTCACGTAAGGACGGCCATTCCGCTCGTGCGCCACCTAGCGCCCCTCCGACTCCCAGAAGTTCCTCGATTAATTCCTTCTGCAGTCCTCCCTACAGGACCTCGAACTGGGACTTCCCACATCCTCAAGTCAGAACGTGAATCTGCCAACGACACTGATGTTACTGCTCTATGTTCAATGGGCCCTCTAGAAGAGTCTGCAGTGGTTGGCAATGGAGTACTAGCCTCTACAGGTCTCAAGAAGGGACCACTTTCGCTCTTCGTAGCGTTTCCTCCAGAGCGAATGCCTTCTCCCACTACTGACTGTATTTGGCTACTGTTTTCTACCTGACTCGGATCGTACACTGACACAATGGGACCAATGGTAACCGGCACCGTAAGGGATCTCGGTAACCGTGTAGCAGCGTTAGCTCCCTGCATAGCAGCATTAACGCCATTCGTTTCTGCACTCCTCAATGCTTGTATCCCCCTTCCTTCGGCACTTGTTGAAATCTTTCCCACTACCCTTCACTAGGACTCGCCTGTGGCTCTCCCATTTCCCCCATCAGCGCTCGCCTTCCTTCTTCTGAGCTTGGATTGTATGGAGGCGGATGCTCTGCCAGCAACCTGTCTAACAAGCTGTCATCGGTGTCACTATCGTCCTCTTCCTTCCTTTTCTGTGTGTCTCCTACCTTCACTAGCAGTGGGAATAATCTCTCTCCCTCAATGGTGTCTACTCTCCACTTCTTCAACTGTGCATCCCAACACGCATCTTGATATGCCTTCATCGCCTTTTTCATCCTTCCCTGACTTCGCTCCCTCTTCTTTGCCTGTGCTGCTCTCAGCCATGCAGCCAATGCCTCAAACTGTGTTGGTCTAGGTGGAGGTCGAAACGAAGTCATCACTGCCCTTAACTGATACAGCCGTCCAATCTAAATGAACCATAACATGGAAAAGCCGAATCTCCCTCGTTTTCGTGAATCTTATGCCAATTTTGAAGCCAAACTATGGTATGAAGTCCTACACTTGTGGCCATGTAATGTGTTGGTGTATCCTCGGGTGGTGCTTCCTCACCCACTCGAGTTACTACTCCCCTATCTCCCCTATAAAGGTCTCTTAACACCCTGAAGCATTGCATGATTAAATCAAATTATTTTACCCACAAGATGTTTTCGTTCAACTTCCTGGTGACAATCCACGAATGCCAGCGCAGTTCTATACCAACCGACCTATTCCAACGTGGCACACTCTGACGTCACTTGTTCCACCTCAGACACACACACGCAGCAGTTCACCCCCCTTCAGAATCTCTTCCTTACACATTCAGGTACTTCACTCATAGAATCTAGCAACTGTCTGTCCACCAAACGACCGGACAGTTACATATCAGACTGTCTGTCCACGAAATGACCAAACAGTCTCGAGTAATTGTCTGCCTCACCTCTGGCAACCATCTGTCCGCGAAACGACCGGACAGTCACCTCAGACCATCTGCCCATGAACGGCCGGACAGTCATATAAATAAATCGATAGGATCCACTCTCTCAATCACTTACACACAGTGACCCACGACCTGCGTTGGCCAATCGAATCACTGTGGTCTGCCCTTGTGCACTAGCTTCCCACACGATTCTAACAGGCTCACCCACACACGTTCCCTATCTCCAAACGGGTCGTCGATAGCGCTTCACGACTCCCACAATCACTGGTCCGACAATTACATCACTCGGTGTCTTCTACACCTTAAATCTATCCCGGGATCTTAGGCTACTCGTCAAGCCTGACATCAAAATCATCAAATCGTATCACATGGACTGCACGCGTTCGGCCCGAAACCACAATCACTCGACTCTCATCCCAACTGCGCAAGACATCACACAATGAAATCATCACCGCAATCTAACACACCCATCCCTATTCATACTCACTCCACTGTGAACCGCTGTTTCCGCCACACCGTCACTCTCCGTCGGTTTCCGCCAAAGTCCGTCGTCCTCTGCTCTCAATCCTCTGGGCTTTCATCCTCTGGGCTCTTTGGGGCTCCATGACTAACTTTCCCTAACTTCTAAATTCTCCCCTCACTGCAGAGGCAACCGTCCTTCTGCTACCAACTGATAGGGCAGGGTTCCACACTACCAACTTACTCTGGAACCCTCGGCCGATGGACCTTTGTTGCCTGCTGAGAAGTGTAGATGGGAGAAACAACTCATTTATACCATCTAGTCAACTTTAGATGGAGACATGACTCTGAAGAACACTGACTCTGAAGTTCAAATTAGTGGGTTTATTACAAAGCCAAAAATAACTGGACATACAAACACCTCAGGACGAGGTTGTAGAAATACAAAGGAACTAATACAAATCCAAACCTACGAGCAAGATTAAATCTTTGAAGCAGGAAAAGAATGACAATTTCCAGAACCAGAGCGCAGGCAATGATGTCCCCAACATCAAGGTCCGTCTTCATCTGCGGTTGATTAGAGAAAAGCATTAGTCTATCCCTACACTACCACTATTGTGACATCCCTACGTAGCATTTCCCAGGCCAGATCAGGAAAAAGGTGTCAGCGTGTGACGAGTTCCTAAGAAGTACACTCACGTTGTATGGGTCAAGTAGCCAAAGGTACAGAGCTCGTTCTATGATGCTCCTTCCCTCTCCTTCAATCTCCTCACCTCTTCTCCTGTCTCCACCCTCGGGGCACTGACCCTAATTCAAAATGCAAAAACACAGAACAAGGCCCACTGTTGCATCAGGATCACCTCAACCTCCTCGACACTTCCCATAGGTGATTTTCCGTTGAGTCTCAGTATTGCCAGCTCCTGACTCTGTGACCTTGATTCTCAAGCCTCCTCCAGCATGAGAGAACACTGTCTCCCAATTATCAGCATTCCTTGCGTAAAAGTATCCTCTCCTCCCCAGGCCTGACTCCTAAAACAAAAGGCGTTATTCTAACTAACAAAGACGACTTTCTCCACCTGCAACAGAAACGTGAGAAAGAACAAATCCAGCATGCACATGAATTTCAAACTACCCCCTCTGCTAGAGCCATCAGGGAAATTACAATTCAGGCCTACAGAAATCGGCCAACATAAGAATAAGGCACGCAGGACCTAGGAATTACACATGAGCAAACATTTATATATGCATTTCCAAACTGTCGCGATACATAAGTCCATTAGTACAAAATCGCTATGAGCAACCTATCATTTCTACACATTAAATCTCAATTAGTCGCATCATGTGCCACTTCAAAATGGTACACATTTAAATCTATGCATCACATTATACATGAGCAACTTCGTTAATCGTTGGCAACAAAGCTAAAGGTTACATTATTCAAAACGCAACTGTCACGTTTAAATCTTTACATGACACATAATAATTGTAACATTTCTCTTTCACATTTTTATGACCCAATACGTGTTTCTAGCTACATGTTAATACAACAAGAAGTAAATGTAGGTGCAGACTACTCGTGATTATAATGCACCCCTACAAATTTAAAGAGCACCATCGCGCTCCATCAAAACCCTGAATGGCAACAACTTTTCAGACAAGTGACATTGCACAGCCAATGATGGGATATGCATAACTTTTTGTACACACAGAGAAAGTTCAGTCTTCGATGAGTGGAAGCAGGAAGAAGCAATTTGTGTTTGTTTACTGAGGAATCATTTATCAAAATGATGTTTTTAGTTTCAGTAGTTTTAGGTCCCACCAAGTTCCTAAGGAGCAGTATAGTTGTGGCACAATTCTATCCATGCTGACAATAAACTCTGGATCCGTGTCAATGGTAGCAAGCCCTGCAGTCAATTGAACAGAAAAAGCTTCTCGAAAGAGTTGACAAAAGTGTGTTTTGGAGTAAATAAACGGGGACAGTGGAGGACAGAGGACACGGTTTACTTTACTGAACCATTCGATCAAAATTACTACCAAATATAGGGGTAGATTTTCAAACATTTTGTGCTGGGTTAGTGTCATAAAAGTGAGGCTAACCAGCACAAAATGTTTTTTACCAATTTTCTTTCCAGTGCAAAACTTGTTCTGCATTGAAAAGTACTGTATGTGCTATGTTATGTTATAACAATTTGTATAGCGCACAGCTACTCAGAGAGTGTCCCGGCTCTCAAGGCTTAAGGCACCAACTTAGAACCTAGTCTGAATGCGTAAAAAGCCAGGTTTTCAGTTTCTTTTTGAAAACTGCGAGCTCGCTGGTTAAGCGAAGGTCTCTCAGAAGTTTATTCCAAGTGAGCAGCCCTTGATAAGAGAAGGATCTGCCGCCCATTCGAAGTCAATGGATCCGAGGGATTCTTGCCAGGTAAGCGGAGGAAGAGCTCAATGTGCGAGCTGGAGTGTATTCATGAATCCTCTCTCTGAGCTAACCAGCTCCTGAGTCGTGGAAGGCCTTATGCACTGTTACCATGGCCTTAAATTGCACCCTCTTTTTTTACAGGAAGCCAATGAAGGGCCTTCAGATGGGCGGACATGTGAGTCATAGGGAGGAGTTTGAGTAAAGTCTGGCTGCCGAGTTCTGCACCACCTGAATTCTACTAAGAAGGTACTCAGTGAGTCCGAGTTAAAGGGCCTTCCCATAAAGCAGTCTCATAGTGATCAGAGCCTTGATAGCCTTTTTGCTGGGTGACTCAGACAGGAGCGGTAGGAATCTTTTCAGCAGACAAAGAGTGCTGAAACATGAACAAATCAATGCTTGTATCTGTGGTTGGAAGGAGAGGGTGCTGTCAAATTTGATACCTAGATGCCTTACAGAATTCTGAAGAGGCCCTGGCTGCGGCGCATCCTTAGTTAGGAGGAGCATCTCCAAAGATCACAATCTCCGTCTTATCCAGGTTGCATTTCAGTTGGTTCTGGGCCAACCACTAAAGCACCTTAGCGAGACATTTTGAGATGAGCTCTCCGTCCATCTCCTCTCCCCTGCCACAGGAGAAGAGAAGATGTGTGTCATCTGCCTATGAGACTACTTTTGAACCCATCGACTCTGCTAGTGTTGCTAAAGGAGTGAAGTAAATATTGAACAGAGTGGGGCTTAGGGCAGATCCCTGGGGTATGCCCACAGTCAAAGTTCTAGCTTGAGATGAAAACAGGGACAGCCATAGTTCTTGGCTTCGATTACTTAGAAAAGAGGTAAGCCATTTCAGGGCAGTGTTTCTGATCCCTATTGCCTGAAGGCGTTCAGTAGTTTTAAATGGGGAACCGTGTCAAAAGCTGCGGTAAGGTCCAACATGATCAGAAAGGCCTTGCCTCCCTTGTCAAGGGTGCTTCCGACATGCTCCGCTACTATCAGAAGCGCTGTCTCAGTTCTAAAGTGAGGTCGGAAGCCCGATTGTCTGGGATGTAATAATCTGTTTTCTTCCAGGTATAGGGACAGTTGACGAGTAACTGCCTTCTCCCAAATTTTGGAGAAGGCAGGAAGGAGGGAGATGGGCCTATAATTTTCTGGTTGTATAGGGTCATCCGAAGGTTTTTTCAGCAGAGGGAGCACTTTTGCCCTTTTCCAACGTGCAGGGGCCATGCCAGTCGCCAGCGAGGTGTTTAGTATGTTACTTACTATTGGATTGATAGTTTGGGCAGCCATGATCAGCAGGTATTTAGTATATTATTTACAGGTAACGCAAAGCAGCGGAAAGCATTGCTTTACATTACTTAGCTCCATTGGGGTGGTACATCGGCATTCCCATGCAACCACCCATGCCTTTTGATGCAAACCCCTATATACAAACAGTTGTAAACAGGGTTTAGCACCAAAAGTTAATGCCATGTGAAGGGAGGCGTTAGGAGGAGAATTGTTTTCTTTTTTCCTTTCTTTTCCTTCTTTGCATGGGTGCTGCACTATGCAGCACACATACAAAGTGGGAAAAGATTTTGAACTGGTCTAGACATAGTATTTTGTATTACTGTACAAAAACTATACTAGACTAAGGCACGCACCCTCGTGCTATGGCACAAAGGTGTGTGCGTGGCACACAGCAGCTGAAATCAACGCCGGCGCTAGGGAGAGGGGGGGAGAGGAGAGTGCCGTATCTCTGTAGATATGATGCTCTCCTGCTCCCTCCCTGACATGCAACGCAGCACAACATTTTTGGCCGCTGCACTGCGTTGCATGACTTCTTTGAAAATCTACCCCATAGTGTCCAAATACAATATCACATCTTATCCCAAGGCAGCAATAAGCCATCAAACAATAAATGCATCCATGTCAATCTTCTTAAGGATTGTGGTGGCCCTTTTACCACCCTCCCCTGTTGAAACTATTGACCATTGCACCAATTCTCTTCTCAGAACAGCAAATGGTGTATACACCATACATTGCAATCTATCCTTCTAAGATGTATGGGCATAAATTGCTCCTCATTCAAAAGAAAAGCATGGCCATTGGACAACTCCTGGTTCCAAAGAAGATCCTAGCCCCTTGACCACCATGCTTCACTTAGGCGCCCATTACGAGATGGCTCAAGTGGAATCTTAGGAGAGAAAGTGGGGAATGTTACTCCGGCCGATCCTAGGTGGCTTGATGTTTCCACATCTTTGATTTTATTGCATACAACCATGCACACAGTAAAGTCAATATTGCTTCAAGGTCATCAGTGAGCAAAGGCTCAAGGTGGACCATACCTCACCCACCCTAAGCAGTAGGAGGTGCATGCAATGTTCCTCTGTAGGAAATTGGGTTATTGGTTAAGGTGCGGTGTAAACTCTTCTCAAGCACCAACCACAATACTTGTCAGGGTGAACCACAAAAGTCACTGAATTAACCTGTGCTTAACCCTCTGGTAGCTTGGCACAAAAACAGTCAGGCTTAACTTAGAGGCACTGTGTTAAGTAATGATGCAGCACACAAACAGTCATAAAGGGAAAACACAAGACAAGAACAATCTCACACAAAGTTGGAAAAACAGAGGAAAACGTAATAAACAAAATGACACGCAAATGAATTATTGAACCGAAATTATGAATTTATTAAGTGAAAAACAGTGCCTAAAAGATCAAAGCACCAACCGCAGGTATCTCGACGTGAGAGACTGGGGCAAAGTCAAAAGTTAAGGCGGTGGAGCGCAGTTTGAATACACAAAGTGGATTGGTCCCGGTTTCGGTTACCTTCGGACTTAGAAGAAATTCTGCTCAAAGGTCCAGGAGAAGGTAGAGTTCAGCAGGGCAAGGCAGCAGGCTGTGGCTGAGGAGGAGTCGTCATCACCAGGGAGCGGTAGATGAGTCTCAGTGAAGCAGTCGACAATGGTGGGAAAAAGGTCTAAGTGGGAGAAGCTGGATACTCAGGCCAAGGAGGTCGTTGTCGTCGATGGGGAGCCTGTTGCTGTCAAGCTGATGAAGCTTTTTACCTTCTGACTTAGACAACTTTTTGGAAGACGAAAACCTCTAGCAGGATGAAGCTGCGAGATGCGCCGAAGAGGGGTCTAGGAGAAATCCGGCCAACTGGTGATGTACCTTAGGCAGATTGGCTGGTAAGTAGGTGTCAGCCTTCCGATGGTTCTTCTGGCACTTTTTGGTGAAATTGTTTTTAAGTCCCAACTTTTAGGGCTAGGCAGGAGTAGCACCTTTGGCACCACTTCCAAGGGTCCATGAATCCAGCAGAGGCCAGGTGCAGGATTCAAGATCTTTGGAGCTTGTGATATCCCTGTAGCTCACACAGGAGGCCAGCTAACAAGCCCTTGGAGTCACTTTGGTAGTCCTGGGTTCAGGCAGTAAGGCAGGCCTCAAGCAGCAGGGCAGTCCGCTAGGGAGCAAGGCAGGCTTCAAGCAGCAGGGGAGTCCTCTCGTAGCAGCAGGGCAGTCCTCTGGAGTACAAAAAGGCCTCAAGCAGCAAGGCAGTACTCCGGAGCACACAGCAGTCCTTTTGATGTCCTCTGCCGGTCCAGGAGTGTACTGAAGATGTGTTCTGAGGATCAAATAGTTATACCTGGTGCCAGCCTTTGAAGTGGAGTAAACTTCTAGGCTACCCCCACATCTGGTTCTGGAAGGTTCCTTCCTTCCCCTGCCAAGGCTCCAAGAAGTCTAAGGTCGCATTAGACTAGTGTTAGGTTTCTTTGTGTGTACTGTATGCAGTCTATAAAGTAGTGCATGTGGGTCAGGGAACAGCTTCTCCCCCACTCATTCTGTCACAATAGCCCATCCTGCACACACCTAAACCTTTTGTCTCACTGTTTGGGTGGAATATGCAAAGCCTAACAGCAAGGTCATGTGATCCAGGGCACTGGCAACAGGCACCAAATGTTTAGGACAAGAAAATGATAACTTTCAAAAAGTGGCAT
This sequence comes from Calotriton arnoldi, assembly GCA_963921515.1. Classification (NCBI taxonomy): domain Eukaryota; kingdom Metazoa; phylum Chordata; class Amphibia; order Caudata; family Salamandridae; genus Calotriton; species Calotriton arnoldi. Next base: position 770,379 of record CAWUFW010005624.1, read on the forward strand.
TTTCAGAATTGTGAGTGAAAATCTGATTTTAACATTAAAGAGGATTTTAAATCACAATTCATTTGAGACCTAACATGACATTTCTACCTGTTCCTAATCACAATTTAGCACTTATTACATGTAATAAGGTAACCCAATGTTATCCTAGGGGAGAGTTAACCTTACAGTAGTGAATCTACCAGGACATGTCAAACTTAAAAGCGCATTTCCTACTTTTTAAATACGATGCACCCTACCATGCGGGCTGTTTAGAGCCTACCTTACGGGTTGTATGTATTAAAAAAAAGGTTTCAGCCTGGCAAAAGGTTTATTTTGTCAGGTCTAATAGTTTAAAACTGCACTACAGGCTGCAGACGCAGGCCTGAGGCATGTTGGACAGTGCTACTTTAGTGAGTGGCACGGTGTTAACTTAATGAATCTTATGGATGTTAATAAGGAGAATTTGAATGAGAGAATACCAACATTTAAGGGGGGCATAGTTCTGTTATTGATTATATTTTTGTTTCTTGTTCTTTTCTTTCAACACTTTTAGAATTCAAGGTATTAAGACATAATCTGAGTGACCATAGTTCCCTAACAGCTATATTTCACTGGGACAAAAAATCCATGGGAGTAGTATCTTTATATAAGGAGCCTATTACCCTAACTCATCAAGGACAAAGGGTGAAGTGGGCTTCCATTGTCCCCACAGTCTTTGTCCAAAACTTGCTTTTCACATGTCAAGTTGATTTTCATTCTTGTTTGTCTGAAGAAGAGTCGGCTCAGGGCATTTTGAAGTCCTTCTCAAATATTTGCAGGTTTATTAAAATGGTGCGCTGTAAAGCTTGTTCTTCCCCTGTGATACACGAAGTAAGATGGTTTGATGGGCGGTGCTCTAAAGCCCACAATGATCTCTGGAATCTTCTACATGTGACGCCTCGCTGTCAAGAGAAGATAAAAAGTGCCAGGGCCGTTTACAGAATGGCTTGTAAGGACCGTAAAGCCCAACTTAAAGAAGAGGCTTGGGACAAGCTATTAACCGCTAGTCTGCAGTGAGACAGCTCCGCTTTTTGGAGAGCTGTTAGTTCCCCTTTTTTCAGCAATGATCACCTCTCCAATCAGGCCTGCATTATTTCCACACACACCTGGGTTGATCATTTTAAGGGCATCTATAGCTCAGAGGATAAGTCTGGAGCACCGAAGGATATGAGGAATGATCAGTAATTAGTCTTTCATCTCTCTGAGGTCAGAGCAGCTATCCTCCAATTGCCATCCAATAAAGCTCCAGGGCCAGATGGGGTGCCAGGGAATCTTTTTAAAACTTGTATAGATTTGTGGGCCCCCTGCTGATGTTGCATCTAAATTCAGCAGCCCCTGGACCTCTCCCTTTAAGTTGGTCTCAGTCAATAATAGTCCCTGTTTTTAAAAGGGCAACAGGTCAGACCCCGCCTGTTTTAGGCCTATCTCCCTGATCGACTCAGAGGTGAAAATCATTGGCCGGATTTTATTAAACCGTCTCTCAGATTGGACAGGCACAAGAGGCTTTTCATCTGACCTGCAGTATGGGTTTTGGCCCGGCCGGGGTACTATCGAGCAAAATTTGAACCTTTACCTTTTAATCTGTAAATACACTAAGGTCAAGAATGGGGCAATCCATCTGGCCTTCATGGACCTAAGCTCTGCATTTGACAGAGTTAATCATTCCAAACTTTGGTCGATGATAGCCCAGACGGGTGTTGACCCTGTTATAATTAATTTTTGCAGGATCTGCATAAAGATCTATATGCTAGTGTTAGATTTGGTCCTAACGGGGAATGCACTGAGCACTTTAAATTGCATCGTGGGGTTCGTCAAGGCTGTATCTTAGCACCATTTCTATTTATTTTTTATATCAATCAAATAGAACAAGCCTTGATGGACCCAGGTATGGATGTCCCTAAAGTAGGAGACCATTTTATACTGGCCCTGCTTTATGCAGATGATACAGTTTTAATTGCTCAAACAGCCAAAGGATTACAAAAACTTCTTAATCTTTTTATTGATTTTATGAATAGCCTTGACTTGACGACAAACTTCTTGAAATCGCATGTCATGAAAGTTTAGTCCACCCAACACGAAAACTATGAAATATGTACTAGATGGACACCACATCAGCCAGGTAGACAAGTTTAGATACCTAGGGGTTCAACTGGATTCTGGACCAAATTGACATTCTCTTGTAACACAAAACATTTTGTTCTTTAATAGAGCGGCATTTAGTATCGGCGATTTCTCTCGCCGACTTGGGCATACCCACATACAATTGGTCCTGGAAATCTACAGGGCCAAGTGCGTCCCACTAGTGAGCTATGGTATTGGAATATGGGGTTATGGTCAGGTTGCCTCAATTCAAGTCGCAGAAAACACATTTTTAAGGGGCCTCTTGGGAGTTCCACAAAGTATACCCTATGAGATTGTCCATGAAGAACTGGGTTTGGGTTACATTGTTGACCAGCTTCGTCTCTGCCCTCTAAAACTTTGGCACTCAATTCGGACAAAAAAGGAACTTGGTTTTAACAGATTAATATTGCAGGATTGTTTAAAACTGGATAAACCCTCTTTGATCCCACGTTTGGCCTATATTTCGCATACTTTGAGATCTTTTGGGAGGCCTGACCTGTTTGACAACCCGAGCAGCATAGCCCGCTCTGATGGTAAATGGGTTGAAGAGGCATTTATGGTCAAGGCGGCAGCAGGTTGTGAGGATTCTACATTACTGAAACTTTCGATGCAACATGTGATCTTAGTAAAAACTGTCAGTAATGGAGAACCCTATCTGAATTGGAATATAACACAACATCAAAGCCGCTTGTTGACTTATTTTATGTTGAACTTATTCCCCCGATTACTTCCTCTCAATAATGGTTGTTTTAAGGACTCAGATTTGCCCCGCTGTAATTGTGATAATGCTTCGATCAATGACACATTACATATTGTTATGATTTGCCCCAAATGCAATAATTTACGACATAAGTTTTTGCGACCAATTTTAAAATCAATTAATTTTACTCAAGTCAGGCCAGCTTTATTGTATTTACAGTTTTTTAATTTTCCTACAATCTGTTTTTCTCTTGTACGTTTTCTCTCAGGGGTTTTAAAATGAGTGTGAGTATGTCTATGATAATTTTTGTTTTTTTCAACTGACTTGGCTTTTATAATTTTACTTGTAAAATCAAATAAAGATTATGAACTGAACTGAACTGAGTGGCACGGTAACTGCTGCAAGCCCACTAGTAGCATTACATTTACAGGCCCTGGATACATGTAGTAACTTTGTACTAGAGACTTACACTTAAATTAAATCTGCCAATTGGGTGCAAACCAATTTTACCATGTTTCAAGGAGAAAGCATTTTAGCACTGGTTAGAAGTGGTAAAGTGCACATAGTCCAATTGCCAACAAAAAACAAATTTAGAAATCAGGAGGGGAGAAGGGAAAATGTTTGGGAAAGACCACACCAAGGATGTTAGGTCTAACATCCTCCAGCTGCCCAAAAGTCTGCCTGAATCCTTACCACCCTCCCCACCACACCTTACCCACTCAACAATCCAACGAGGCCACCAACTTGCCCGTTTACCCCCCTGCTCAAAGCAGAGGGTAAATGAGATCATGAAGTTGCCTGAATCAGGGAAACCTGCATAAATGGATCCGGACAGTTAATTCCACATTCATCAGTTCCAGCCCAATATCTCCCGGTGATGTTAGCTGGGAACTCGTTATAGGGGCCATCGTTTTCAAATGTTAGTAAACAATGCCTCATGTTGAGTTGGTGCATGGGCATCAAGCAATCTCGATAGCCAATTCGCAGTAATCCAATTGCAGTTGCCAATTTGCGGTAAGTTCAAAAATGACTAAATAAAACATCTGAGATTGTTTCCGTTGTGTTGTGACCAGTTGGGCCCCAGACCATACTTTTTATGTTTCCTTGGTACAATGAAAGATTGCATGCCCATTGCCTCCTTTGAGGAGGGTGAGTACTGCAGGGCATCTGTGGGGGATTACACAAATTTGTGTTAGCCAGAGAGATTGATTTACAGAAGTGGGTGAGATAGAGAAAAACGCAGAACGTCTTGGATGAACGATTGAGAGACTTGAAAAATATGCAATGGAAGTGTTCCTGAACAGAGACAAGATGCGTGGGAGAGCTGCGTGGACTAAAGCACTCTCCTCTTTGAGTCAGAGCAGCTCTTTTGGCCGAAGGAGATCAACATTTACTCAACAACCCATCATTTTAAATAATTAAATCCATGTACATTTCAATTTCACCTACACCGGTTTGACAATACAAAATGTGATTCAACCCTGTCATTAATCTTTTCATGAGGGCAAAGAGTCAGCCAGATGTTTCTCAGAATAGCATTAAAGTGTTCTTGTGTCATTCTTTGCCAGCACTCCCTTTCCCTTGATTTCTGTGCAATGGCTTCCTCATCCTTTTTGTCTCTCCATTGTTGACATGTGGCCTAGCTTTGCAGAGTTGGTTTAGGGTGATCTGATGTCTTTTTCCCTCTTGTCTTTGAATCTGTGTGGACTCTGTAAAGTGCAAATCTAGCCGAAGATCAGAGGAGCTCTCTAAGGGATATTTATTTTCTTGGGATCACCAGGCCTCGGTATTGGTAATACAAGACTCAGCCAGCCAAACTCTCCCTCCTGGAATCAAAAAAGCCCCATTTGTGGATATAGTCGAGAACGTACATTTTCTTGTCATTATTTCTCTCTATATCAACTCTCTTTGTTCTTCCTTCCCTTCCCCCCTTCTTATCTCCCTCCCTTCTTCTTCCCCTTCTTCAAATCTACAAAGACTTTAGTATCTTATATGAGATATACTGTTGGTACCTGTTTTTCATATTCATGTAATACTATATATTATTATGCTAAATAAAGTATTTTGAACGCAAAAAGCCCCATTTATTAGAGTGTGATGTCCTAGAGCCTGAAATCACTCACATCTCGACAAAATTAATAAAATGAACCTCTATTATCAAAAATACCCTCAACATGAGACAGATTTTGGGATGCCTACATTATAAATGGTACTTGGAATTCAATACCATAGGCCAACTTACAGAGGTTTCCAAACTTTGATCTCCTCTGCTACAGTGAACGGAGGTGGTCAACTAGTCTTGGTCCAGTCACCTCCCAAAATCAGCTGTAAATTCCAGGGTGGCCTCTGCAGAATAGTACAGGCACACACTACAGGGTAAGAGTCTAGTCAGGGGGTCCTGTTCCAGGGACGATGCAGGCAACTAAATGGCTCCCTGAATTTTAACCCAAGTAAGTGGAGGTGCTTGGATCATTCCAGTGGGGTATGGGACCAGAACATTGTAACTAAAATATATCGTTTGACAGAAATAATGTGTCCCACATGTCGTTTACAAAAACATCAGACCATTGGAATTTAAAATGGAAGAACTACACCCAAAGGTACAATATTTAAGTAAACAATACTTAGGACACAATATTTTGTGAAACGACATTTTTGGTCATGATATTCTGACATACAACCATTTTGTGATTATGACGACATCTGTACCTGGGGGTATTGGGATGTGTTGACCTGGGAGGTAGCTACCATCTTGAGTCGTGTTACTTTGTACTTTTTTGGCGATTAAAGAACATCGCCCAAACTCAAGATAGCGGCTGGTAAGTCAGAGCATATTTTCCAAATTCAGGAAGCCCCATTCGCTAACACTTTCAAGTTGTGACAGAGGTGGATGGCAAGAGGCCACAGATCCCACCACGATTCACCTCACAACATACTGAGCTGGCTACTCTGAGCTCTTGCACTTCGCACCCCGATCTTTCTTCCTGCGCGCACGTTTTTTTCCATTAAGCTGCTTTCCTCAGGTCTGCGGAAATGGTGCCTGTTCTTCTTCTGTGCAGTTGTGTCTTTAACAGAGCTCCTGCCTGAAGCTGCCCCTTTAGATCACCCAAAACTGGTGTCTGTACATGAAGTGAGTGTATCACTACATGCTGCCCCTTCCTGCAAAATGTTATCAGGGGCGACTTTGATGTCTCTCATATAGATCTAACCTTTAGGGCCACACCACTGCCCGCTCCCACACCGTCTGGTGGGCGGCGTGGTGGTCCCATGTCGGTGCTGTTTAAAGGCTCATAATGAGACTTATTACTGCACCGCCTCAGGACTGCCAATGGACGCTGCTGCATGGCATGGACTGTGCAGTCGATGCCGTGCAGCAACAGTGGTGCATTCACACCGGGGGACACAACATGTGCCCCCTTGCATGCACACCCATGCAAAGGGGCAACAGTGGGCCCTGTAGGGCCCCCTTTGTTTTCCCAACACCAGCCTTTTCATGACAGGCTCACCTCCATGAAAAGGCTAGCGTTGGGGAAACTCGTAATACGCATTGTAGCGCTGCAGCGGCACCATCATGCATATTGCTGCCCCAGACCGCGGCGCCACCGCCAGGGATCGCGGATCCCTGGCAGTAGCTGTGGTCCCAAAGCTCTCCGACCACCATTCTCGTATTATGGTGGTCGGACCACTGGCGTAACAAAACTTGAGGGGGCCCCCATGCAAGGCACGTGGAGGGACCCCTCCGGACTCAATTAGGAGCTCTCCGGCCAGAGTACTGTGTTGATGGGGCCCCTAAGAGTTGGGGGCCCCCTCGCACTGTGGGGGCAGCTGAGGACTGTGTTATGCTACTGGGTTGGACCACTGGTGCATTGGTCCCTGACAGCCACCTTACCTCCACCACGGGTTCGGCGTCCGATAGACCGCGGAACTCGTAACCAGGCCCTTAGTCTGAAAGAGCCCAGAGGTGCTGCAGGGCCTTACAATTTGCCACTGTGCGCACTAGTCAGGTGGCTACACACCTAAGGCACACAACAGCACCCCTGGTGTAATTTGGTCACAATGATGGAAAACATGCAGTATGAAAATGCGTGCATCAGATTGCCGCCAACTGAACCCTTTATAAAAATTGCTACATTTTCCCTGGGGAAATATGCACTTGTGACTGGCTCCACTGCATGTCCTTAGAGACAGTGCTTGGTGCAAACACCTATTACCGCTGGATAAGGAAATAGCATAACATGTGCATTTGTAAAGCACACACTCCCTTCAGGCTCGAGGCTCTTAGCACTGAAATACCAGAAGTCCATTGTTATCCAACTCAATGGTACTCATTTATGTAGTGTGGAAGGATCAAGCTGGGATTCAAACCTGTGACCATGAGGTCAAACCCTGATCCCTGGGCGGGACACATTATCCTTCTGAGTCACCTACCCAGAACTCTCAAGTGCTTGAAACCTCCTTCCCTCATCAAAGTGTGTTAAACATGTTTCTGTTTCATTCCTTCCCTCCCTGATCTAAATATTTTAAAAAGAAATACCTGGTGTAATGCCATCCTCTTCCACCAATCTGTTAAATCCCACATCTCACCCAAAAATATATTTTAAAATGTGTCCTGTTGTCTCTCTGCCCCACCACCCACTGCACATCTTTCCATTCACAGCAAAGCGCCTGCACTGTGCCCACACTGGTCTAAGTGCCGCCTGCATCCCCCTGAATGCCCCTGGGCTGCTCTCGAAGATGCCAGTGGTAATGCCAAAGTTCTGATTCCGTGGGTCTTTCGAGACACATCAGAGGTGGCAGGGGATGGACTGTCAACCACCAATCAAAAACTTCATGTGGGTCTCTGCAAACCATGGTGAGGCCGGAGAGCAACATAGAAGCAAAAGCTTTGCTGTGACATCACAACAGACAAAGCCCTTTTGTTTCTTGACTGTTGGGACATAATAGCAGTGAATGCCCACATTCTGAATTGTGTGTTTATGATAATGGTTTCATACACAACAAGAGGTTGCAAAGACCAGAGAGAAAAGATAAGAGTTATTTGAAGGCCTCCCGATCATTTGTGCTTTTCAGCCCCTGGTTTCTTTGAGTATCAAACATGTTGAACAGCACTCAGGCATTAAGGAACATGCAGATAATGAACTAACACTTGTAAGGAATTAATCACAAAGCTATCCACCAAAAGGCAAACAAATAAAGGAAGTGCTTTTACAAGAGCAGGATAGTGGGAAAGGAAAAGCAGGGGTCAGTAGGCACTAGGGAGCATAGGCAAGGGTATCTGGGAATTACAGCCGATAGCTTCCTTACTCATGGCAGTGACATAGAGGGGTCTCTTTGGTTGTTGTCATGACACTCCATCTTGTAGGTAGCAAGGTCTGGGCAAGCTCTTTATGGCTGCTTGTTGTACTTGGTTCCCTGGGGTTGCTCCAGTTTTACACCTGTTAGGTGCAGGTGGTGCCACCGTTTAGCATCGCCGGCTATGACAAACCAGGCGGTGGCGGCCTGCAGAACTGGTCTGGGTTGGGCTACATCACTGCATCATCTAACACAGGGTGTCTCCTCCATGCATTCTGGAGCATGGAGCTCCTATAAAATAGCATCCTTTCCTGGTCAAACATCGTTCCTGGGGCATACCTTTTCTGCTGCTCTCCGGTGCACTGGGTAAGCTTTCACTCTTATTTTAGTTTTTATTTATTGATTTCTTTATCATTTATTTCATGGACTTTTAATATGGCTGTGGGTCTGCCCAGGTTTTGATTCTAATCGCTTTAAAGTGTGATGTTCTAGGAAGGAGAAAGAAGGGTAAATAGCTGGCACACAATCAAAGTAACATAAGGAAGATGGAGTTAGAGTAGCAAAAGAGGAATAAGTGAAAAACCGCTCAGAACAGGAACGTCATCAATCATTTAAAAGTCATGTTAGCACTTGAAACTTTTAGAACGAGGACTGGGAAGCTTTCTGAGGCTGAATTAAAGTTCCACCATACAAGGTGCACTGGAGTGTCAGATCCAGTATTACTGTTTAAGGCAATTACAACTTTTCCGGCCAAGAATAGGGCATCACATGTGGGCCCCAGAATAACTGAGCCCTATTCTGCATGTTTACCAAAATGTCGGTCTTAGTGAAAAGCAGGAATAATTACAAGATGTGAGTCTATACCAGAAAAAAATGTGCAATCGTGTGTAGAATAACACTCTACGCAACCTGCAATAAGTCTCTACATTTCAGCGCCATACAAAACAGTTTGCATTCTGGCCAGAGTCTGGAGAATATGTTTCTTCCTTCCGTAGGCAGGCAGTTTTTCACTTTTTTAGACTGAACAGTTGAATGTATTGAAATAGGGTGCAAAATATTGGCTTAGGAGTTCCAAGTCCATGCCAGATTTTCAAGCCATTCATGTTGAGTCAGCCATATCAACAATGACACAAATAACTTTTTTTTAGAAAATTGCTAAATACATCACTTCTGATCTCTTGAGGAGCTGTAAATGAGAGGTAATAGTACTCCTTAATGGAAAAAGATACAAATTCCTCACCTCGGAAGCATGGGCATCTGAGTCTGTCTTTTGTAAATTCAAACTCATGACCTCCAGAAGACCCCTTTTATTCACTGTGCCATCCTCACTGGTGCATAAGATTCATTTACCTTCAATGAATTTAAAAGGAACAAATTTCCATAGTCAAGGGGGATATGAGAAATTCTAACATAGATCCTCTCCTTCGGGGCTTACAATGAACATATCTGGGCTAAATAGTTTTAAGACAAGGATAGAAAACGTTCAACTTTAGAACCGCAAGGCTCAGGTCATTTTACACTGAGCACTGGCAACTACAGAAGAAGAGAGATGGGGCATTCATAATGTCCCATTCATTCTTTACCTAGCAATGGCAGTACCACTCACTGTCTCATTGGTGCCATGTGTGTCTCATTATTATGCTGGAGCCAGTGAACTGTTTGTGGGTTTAAACTAAAAAGCACCTCTAGCAATGATAGGCTGAGGGGGGAATTAGCAAAATTGAGAATTGTTTTTCATGAAATGTCACGAAAATTACATGATTTTATGTGAAATGCACTCACCAGTATCTTGCTTCAAAACTGAACTCGAGGACACAGGAAATTGTATGCCTAGGAAATCTTGTAAAAGTTGCATAATCCGGAATTAACTAATTTCGCAAGATTTAGTGGGTGTTATAAAAAAAATTGCATACAGCTATGCTCAACTCACTTTCAAACAGACACAGCATCATTTAATTGGACTGATAAAGGCACAAAGGGTCACATTCACAAACATTTTCTCAGGAGCAAAGTAGGATATGCCAATTAGTAGAATTAAAAAAAAGTTCTTAGTATGGTGTGATCAATTCTTTGCATGAGTGGTGTCAGAGTGCTTCAGTTTCTAAATGAAATAAGGAGGAGGGTGGTGATCAAGGCTGCATATATCAAAGCATTGGAAGAAACACTACAATGTCAGGTTGATGATAACATTTAGGCAAAAGTGGACAGTCATGCAGACATAATTATAATTTCTAGATATGTTAAGTGGAAAACCTCAAATTTCAAGTACTTTTACAGAGTAGATAAATCAGTGCTTGAAGATGATGAGAATGAGTGGGTTATGGAATTATGTGACCATAGGGTCAGCATGCAAGAAATACAACAGGAATTGGCATCTGTTGGGGGATTGTAGGAGGAATTATGTCTTGTGTGGGTTCTTTTAAGGTTCAAGCTTGTTATCCTTTTTGAATTTCCTAGAGAGAGATTTGAGGTTGTCAGATCTTTTAATCTTGATGCTTAACTAGGAGCTGTCAAGCATACTCATTAAAGGGAATTCCTTTCTTCAGAAGAACATCAGGCAGTTGTGCCACATATAAACTGAACTATAGAGGGGCCAGGGTGGAGTCTTTAGAGATGACAAAAATGTCTTTGGTAGGGATGGGGAGAGAGTTACAAATTTGAACACATTGTGATCTATTTGCCAAATACTACCGAACAAGTAAAAAACTGCATCACCAGTACCTATTTTTCCCCCTGAGGACAATGTCTTGATCTCCAGTGTCCAAGGCCTCTGATAGGAGGCGGAGGAGTCAGGAGGCAGGAACTGTCTTTGTCGAAGATGCCCAGGGTGACCGGTGGTTTCCGGTGCTCAGAACCGGCGTTTAATTGTCAACATCTGCACTTATGACAGACTGCCACATGGTGGCTCTGTTTGAAGTGCGCAACAACAATTCTTTATTAGATTAATACACATTTAAAATGACTAATACCTGAAAGGCCAAGCCATTATTATAGCTTTGGGGGCTTGGAATAGTCTGAATTGTCACACTTAGAGAAATGTGATGTTTGGTAGTTGTGTTGGTATTGTCATTGGCAGCCCTGGCAGGGGCATTGGGTGGTGCAAGCTGTAGAGGCCAACAAGGGCCCAGGCACTTATTTTTGTTTACAAATTAAGCACTACACTGCACCTGTTGGCAGTCACGGTCCGTGCAGGTAACAGCGGTGGGGCCGGGTGGGTGGGGGATTTCGAGGGACAATAGCGAGGGAAAATTAAATAAATAATTAATTTTCCCTCGGCACCGTCCCTTGAAATCCCCCCCATAGGGCCCCACTGTTACCTGCACGGACCGCGGCTGCCTGTTGGGAGTGCGACTCCTGCCCTCTCCCACTGCCTGGCAGTTGTTTCTGCCATCTATTGCCTTGGCGTCATGCCATCTCCCCGAAATTACACTCCTTGTCATCAGATATTGACCTACAGAATCTGAAAACAATTCTGGCATCTGAAATATCTGGAGGGTGTGCCGCTCTCCGTGCATGGGAGTTCCCTCCTGGTGTGGCAACACTTGCAACCATTGCCAAGTTCTCATTGCTCACTAATGGAGGAAGGCGTGGAATTCAACTTTAGACTCATCAAGAAATCCGGGATTATCAGCAGTGGCGGCCAGGGCTACCGTACTCTCAGATGCAGTGGACCTCTGTGTATGAACAAGAACCTGCTGCGCAAAGAGCTCACATTTAGCATAAACCATGTCTTAACTAAGATTTCTATTTCACAAAGCACTCTTCAATGGGGAAACGTCCATGGTGTGCATGAAAGGCCCCAAAGTATAACTTTAAGGCTCTCATTACGAGTGTCCCATAAAAATTTCTGTTATTTCTCCACTTCAGAATTACAAATACTGGGGTCCAGGTAATTCCAGAGGCAGGAAAATGACAGGAATTATGAGTTTTTTGGTGAATAATATGCAGAAATCGGATTTACCAGGCTGATTTCTTCACGTTTTTCTCAGCTGCGGTTGCAAAATGTATCATTCCAACAGGGCCGTAAACCCACTAGGAATTATAAAACCACTTGTAACGAGGACCCGCAGTGGTATGAGAAGCTGCAATGGTATTCCATCCAAGGTGTGAATTATTTTTTTTAAGTTCTCAATCTTCAGAAATCAAATTGAAGCATGCAATGTTTAGTAACAAAACATTTGCTGAAAAAAAAATCCTTCAATTAAAGGTTTTTGCAGAGTCCTCCTTCACCCAATCCAATATGCACATAGAAATTTTTCAAATCAAACTTTTTTGCAAGGATCATAATATGCAGGTAGAGTTTACAACAGTGACATACTTTACAACAAAGTTTCCCACCTTTGCAAAACTTGACCAGGCAAATTATGGGGCATATGAACAAGCCCCTATCGCCACCACAACGTCACTTTTACCGACATTGTGGTGGCGATAGGGGCTGCACCTTATGTACAAGGCAGTGTTAAGCCTCTTAACGTGGCTTAACGCTGCCATGTACATAAGGCCCCCTTTCACACTATGGTTAGCGTGAAAGGGGCGTGCAGTGGATGTGGTGGGCGTTCCACCGCAACACCCATTGTATTTGACACTGCCCCCTATGTACAAGGGTGGCGTACTTAGGAGAAAGCGCCAAAATTAAGACCAGGAAAACCCTGGAGAAGGGATGTGGGTGGAAGAGCTCAGATGTGTGCAATCCAGAGTGAAGATGGATTCAAACTGACGTCACATTTAAGTGTTTGAGTGATTGCTGCAAACAAGCAACTCTGTGTGTGTGGGCAAAGTAGCAAGATTATGCCTATGAGGCTAATCACCCGTTAGGGTCTCAAGGCACTACCAAACCAAATGTGACGTCAGTTTGACTCCATCTTCACTCTGGATTGCACACATCTGAGCTCTTCCACCCACCTCCCTTCTCCTGGGGTACCTTCTATTTAATGGCTCCATTGGATCCTTTACAATGCCTTCAAAGCTGTAGATGACCTGTGAAACAAGGAGAAATATTTTACTGCCACAGCTGTATCTTATCTGTATGCAAAAAGACGTGTGCATTGAAACGAGAAGGGATATGCATGCCTGAGCTGTCTCTGTTCTTGGTCTAAGGAGTGCTTGCATTGGTGCTGCCTCTGCTGCAAGTATTTTGTGGTAGAAAAGCACCAATGGAACTGAATGTGCTGCATCTGTTCTGCATCAAAGTGGAAGCTTACACTGCTGCTGGTGTGTGTAGCAAGTTGGCAAATTTGTAGATTTATATAGCACGGCTTATCACCCATGAGGGTGTCCAGGGCACTCCATGGGCACGGGAAGTTTAAGAGATTTGCCCCGTGTGTGTATGGTTGAATTGCTTGTGCAGTAAATGCACTGCACATCTAGGAAGACGCTTGCACTGCTGCTGGTGTGTGTGTGTGGTTGCACTGTGTGTGGATGCTTGAATTGCTGGTGCAATAGATGAACTGCACATCTAGGAAGAAGCTTGCACAGCTTCCGGTGTATGTGTGTTTGCACTGCGTGAGTGGATGCTTCAATTGTAGGTGCAGTAAATGCCATGCGCATCAAGGAAGAAGCTTGCACTGCTGCTGGTGTGTGTGTTTTTTCACTGTGTGTGAATGATTGAATTGCTGATGCACTAAATGAACTGCGCATCAAGGAAGAAGCTTACACAGCTTCCGGTGCATCTGTGTTTGCACTGCGTGAGTGGATGCTTCAATTGCTGATGCACTAAATGCACTGCGCATCAAGGAAGAAGCTTACACTGCTGCTGGTGAGTGTGAGTTTGCCCTGTGTGTGTGAATGCTTGAATTTCTGGTGCAGTAGATGCACTGCGCATCAAGGAAGAAGCTCGCACTGCTGCTGATGCGTGTGTTGTTGCAGCGTGTGTGGATGCTTGAATTGCAGTTGCAGCAAATGCACTGCGAATCAAGGAAGAAGCTTGCACTGCTGCTGGTGTGTGTGGTTGGACTGTGTCTGTGGATGCTTGAACTGCTATTGCAGTAAATGCACTGCGCATCAAGGAAGAAGCTTGCACTGCTGCTGATGCGTGTGTTGTTGCAGTGTGTGTGGATGCTTGAATTGCAGTTGCAGCAAATGCACTGCGAATCAAGGAAGAAGCTTGCACTGCTGCTGGTGTGTGTTTGCACTGTGTGTGTGTGGATGCTTGAATTGCTGTTGCAGTAAATGCACAGTGCATCAAGGACGAAGCTCGCACTGCTGCTGGTGTGTGTTTGCACTGTGTGTGTGTGGATGCTTGAATTGTGGTTACAGTAAATGCACTGCGCATCAAGGAAGAAGCTTGCACTGCTGCTGGTGTGTGTGTGATTGCACTGTTTATGTGGATGCTTGAATTGCTGTTGAAGTAAATGCACTGCGCATCAAGGTAGAAGCTCGCACTGCTGCTGGTGTGTGTGTGATTGCACTGTTTGTGTGGATGCTTGAATTGCTGTTGCAGTAAATGCACTGCACATTAAGGTAGATGCTCGCACTGCTGCTGGTGTGTGTGTGTTTTCACTGTGTGTGAATGCTCGAATTGCTGGTGCACTAAATGCACTGTGCATCAAGGAAGAAGCTTACACTGCTGCTGGTAAGTGTGTGTTTGCCCTGTGTGTGTGAATGCTTGAATTGCTGGTGCAGTAGATGCACTGTGCATCAAGGAAGAAGCTTGCACTGCTGGTGGTGTGTGTGGTTGGACTGTGTGTGTGGATGCTTGAATTGCGGTTGCAGTAAATGCACTGCGCATCAAGGAAGAAGCTTGCACTGCTGCTGGTGTGTGTGTGTGTGTGTGTGTGTGGTTGGATTGTGTGTGTGGATGCTTGAATTGTGTTTACAGTAAATGCACTGCACATCAAGGAAGAAGCTTGCACTTCTGCTGGTGTCTGTGTCATTGCACTGTTTGTGTGGATGCTTGAATTGCTGTTGAAGTAAATGTACTGCATATCAAGGCAGACGCTCGCACTGCTGCTGGTGTGTGTGTGATTTCACTGTTTGTGTCGATGCTTGAATTGCTGTTATTGTAAATGCACTGCGCATTAAGGTAGAAGCTCGCGCTGCTGCTGGTGTGTGTGTGTGGTTGCACTGTGTGTGAGGATGCTTGAAATGCTGTTGCAGTAAATGCCCTGCGCATCAAGGAAGAAGCTCACACTGCTTCTGATGTGTGTGTGTGTGTGGTTGCACTGTGTGTGTGGTTGCTTGAATTGCTGCTGAAGTAAGTGCACTGTGCATCAAGGTAGAAGCTCGCACTGCTGCTGGTGTGTGTGTGATTTCACAGTTTTTGTGGATGCTTGAATTGCTGTTCTAGTAAATGCACTGCGCATCAAGGAAGAAGCTTGCACTGCTGCTGGTGTGTGTGTGGTTGCACTGTGTGTGGATGCTTGAATTGCGGTTGCAGTAAATGCACTGCGCATCAAGGAAGAAGCTTGCATTGTTGCTGGTGTGTGTGTGTTTGCACGTTGTGTGTGTGGATGCTTGAATTGCTTTTGCAGTAAATGCACTGCGCATCAAGGAAGAAGCTTGCACTGATGCTGGTGTGTGTGTGATTGCACTGTGTGTGAGGATGGTTGAATTGCTGTTGCAGTAAATGCCCTGCTCATCAAGGAAGAAGTTCGCACTGCTGCTGATGTGTGTGTGTGTGTGGTTGCACTGTGTGTGTGGATGGTTGAATTGCAGTTGAAGTAAATGCACTGCGCATCAAGGTAGAAGCTTGCACTGCTGCTGGTGTGTGTGATTGCACTGTTTGTGTGGATGCTTGAATTGCTGTTGAAATAAATGCACTGCGCATCAAGGTAGAAGCTCGCACTACTGCTGGTGTGTGTGTGATTGCACTGTTTGTGTGGATGCTTGAATTGCTGTTGAAGTAAATGCACTGCATATCAAGGTAGAAGCTCGCACTGCTGCTGGTGTGTGTGTGATTGCACTGTGTGTGTGGATGCTTGAATTGCTGTTGCAGTAAATGCACTGCGCATCAAGGAAGCAGCTCGCACTGCTACTGGTGTGTGTGTGTGTGTGGTTGCACTGTGTGTGGATGCTTGAACTGCTGGTGCAGTAGATGCACTGCACATCAAGGAAGAAGCTTGCACGGCTGCTGGTGTGTGTGTGTGTTAGCACTGTGTGTGTGGAAGCTTGCATTGTAATTGCAGTACATGCCCTGCGCATCAAGGAAGAAGCTCGCACTGCTGCTGATGTGTGTGTGTGTTTGCACTGTGTGTGGAAACTTGAATTGCGGTTGCAGTAAATGCACTGCACATCAAGGAAGAAGCTTGCACTGCTGCTGTCCAGGCTGCACCTGCACTGTTTGTCTGAGGACCCTTGAGAGAATGTGTGCGTGTGTGTGTTTTTTCTGTGTATATGTAAAAATTCCTGCTGAAATCCGATTGACATCTCACAATACCCGACTGAAAGCACCTGTACCCAACTATTTATCAGAAAATGCATTTATTAGGGGTGGTGTAACATGCCAAACACTGCGCCGGAAGCTACGCCCCTGGAGAAAAAAGCAATTTCTCAAGTCCTCCGTGTGAGGAGGGGCTTCTGCAGGTCAGAACAGAATTAATTTTCGAGCACTACCACTTAATTAATTTAAATTCATGACTGGATCGATTTTGCAGTTGTTAGTACATTTTGAATAAAATAATGACCGCTGCTGACCAGCATGTATAATTTAAGAAACACACATAATTGTTTTGTTTTTTTAATTGACACTGCTACCATGAAAAGAGGACAGTGACTGCCTCACCACCACGAGGGACAGCCACTGGCTCGCCTGACACTTCTGACTTTGACCGGGATGGACCAGAGCATCATTAATATTTCCCTTATGTCCCCCTCATGAATCATATAAATATCAACAAGAGAGAGAGGAAACACCAAGTTGAGCTAGTTCATTTCCTCATTTAAACATGTATAATCAATCCCGATGATGAAGCATGCCACCAACTAGGTTGGTGGGTGAGGGTTTTCTTAAGAAACCTATCGGTTTCCCAAACACAAACTACAGGCTTTAACTATGAGCCAGTTCTTCGTGATTATACACCCCCTTATCGACCATTCAGCAATGTAGGACCAGCTGGCCGGGCTGTCATTCGAATTTTTCAGATTTGGATTTAGATTCCGAAGCCCTTTTAAATAGGAGCGCTCAATTTGCATCTCAGCAGGGAAGTACCATATCTAGTCAGGTAGGTAGGTGGAAAATTCACGTTATTTCCTTTTGCCTACATGAAATTTTGGAAAAATTAAGCAAAATTAGGCAAAAATGGATATCCAACAGTTCTTGTTATATTTAAGTGCAAAATGCATCGTTGTGTCCATTTTGGATGCAAAAATGCTTTTGGCGCCCAAAAATAGTGCAAAAACCACAAATGCGGTGAACCGGAACCATTCAAATTTGTTCGCTTTGTTCCCGTACTCTTGCAGAAGAATTTTTACCCCAATGTTTTTAACTATGCAGTCAGGAATAATGGCGTAATTTCAGGAGTTTTGTGTATGAAGCTCAACAGGAAATGAAGGAAATTACACGTGATTACACTGGTGTAATAAAAATTTCACCTGGGCCTAGCTTTTTATTGTATTCCGATACTTGCGATCTATTTTCCATTGAAAATGCTGGACTACAATTACTAGAACACAAAGATAAAACAACAATAAGCAAGCTACATGAACCTGAAGTCGAACAACTCCGGGTTAACCTATCTCTGCATAAATGTTCAGTGCAGTGAATGCATTGGTATTTTCATATTGTTGCATACATATTTAGGCAACTATAAGAACTATGTCCGGGCAAGGGCTGAATGATGGGGGCAGTATCAGCAGTTGCACTGGGGGTAACTGGCAGTGGGCATCGCAGCAGCCCCCTGGTACTGCCACTCAAGTGGAGCACTCTCCTTACAGGAGGATTCCATGCGTGAGAGGAAAAATTCACTTTGTGGCTGGAGGGAATAGTTTTTCATAAGTAAAAAACACTTAGACAATGAATCGATTTTCGGGTTCCAAGCATGACTTTGCACTTAATGGGGGTTTCATTCCTTTTCACAGTACCAGTCAAACTGATTCAAGATGCCGTCGCTGATCCACGCCGTCAATGAAATGATCATGGTCTTCCTCAAATACTCGGAGAAGGAATGTGACAAAGACAAGCTGAGCAAGGACGAGCTCAGTTCGCTTATACAGAATGAATTTGCTGATGTCATTAAGGTAACTTGGAGCAGTGAATCTGAAAATTAAATTCTTTTATTTTGGCCTCAAACGCAACGGTTGTTTTGTTGTTGTTGTTTTTGCTTTTACACATTCTCATATTTAGGGATGAGGACCTGAAGCACAGGGAGTTCAAGTGAGGTGTTAAGGATCACACAACCAAGGGAATGCCAGGACAAGACCTTTTTGGGCTCTACAGTAAACATCTTAGTCTCTCTCCAAGTGTTTGGCTCCTGTCCATAGGCGTGTGTTGTAATGAAGGCTGTCCATGCAAACATTACTCTAATCTTGGATGGTGGTCTCATGCAAAACCACCAGGAGCTCTAGATGCTATCTGGTCAGCCTTCTAATGAGGCACCACAACCGACACCACATGGACACCACAAGCACGGAACATCACTAACACCAGAATGCCAAGTATTTCTCACATGGATAGGAGGCACTCTCACAACTCAAAGAGATTTACCACAGTAAGTCAGAGCATGCTGTCTAAATTGTAAAGTATTTTTACCAGAAGCATACATCAGCAGGGTAAAACAACATCAATTGAGATTTTTAAAAAAAACCATTGCAAGAATAAATTTAAAAGTCCAAGATCACATCCATGCATGTTAGTGAACTTAATGTATTAGTTATTTTTCAAAGCTTCTAAAACTATTATCAATTGAATACTTTTCCTAATATTTATTAAGTCTTCTATGTTACTGCAGACCTCATCTTTTGCTTTAACCATAGTACCCATCAAATGTTTCACTACTCATTTGTCCCTGCTCATCCACAGTATTCCACCTCTTCCTGTCTCCAATGCTTTCGAGGCCTTCATCCAAAGATCTTCTAGCTATGCTTTCTTCCATTCAGCCTTTTAACCTTTCCCTGACTCTTGGACGCCGATAAGTGTACAGTCAGTCTATTTTCTCTTAGTGCTCTGTGTATCTCCCATCCCTGTCCTGTCTCTCTGCCAACCTGAGGTCAATCATCCAGTCATAGCCTCTTCTACAAATTCTGTTTCCAAAGCCTCCCATATTTTATCAGTATCTTAATCTCTTCCTAAGTATTTTCTTCCTCCTTAAATCCCACATCCTTCTACAGTCAGTCTGCCCTCCCTAAGTCTGTTGTCTTTCCTCAGGTTTCCTGCCCTCTCTAAGTCTCGTATCTCTTCCTCATCTCTGAACCCTCCATGCATATTCTATCTGTACTCTGCTCTTCTCCTTCCCTAAGAGTCCCATCTCGCCAAGTCTATAATCTTTACTTAAGTCTCCTGTCTCTCAACCCCCCCCAAATCTCACATTTCTCCCAAGTGTCCCTTAAGTGTACCATTAACTAGCACACTCCCTACACTCTTGAAGACTCCCATCCTTCTTCGATCTATTCACCATCCTTTGGTCTCCCAATCTTCCTCGGTCTGATATCCTTCCCAATTCTTTTCTTCTCTATAAGTTGTTAACCACAATAGGTATTCCTCACTCCACAAGCCGCCCGTCCATACTCAGTCTATCACACACCTACTATATCCATGATCCATTGCTTTCAATATACTCTCTAGTCTTACGCTGCTTCTACATTTCTTCTCCCTCTGAAACCTTCCATTCCCCTAATATCTCTTATTTTCCTCAGTATTTTTCCCTTCTAAGTCTCCCATTCTAAATTCAATTTCCTAGCCCCTCAAAGTTGCTCATTCCCTTTAGCACTTGTTCTGAGAGCCATTATGCAGCCAAACCTCAGGGAATTTGCTTTTTAATGGGTGCTCTAACACTACTTCATTGAGAGATCTGCAGGTCACAATAGAGTATGACGTGGCAGTAACAGACATTCCCCCATTCTGAGCTGAAAAACCTAGACAATTGTATTTTTTTCCATCACAAATTTCACAAGGGTTTGAGTAGTAAAAAAGTGCAATATTTTGTATTAGTTGTCTCTCTGAATACGGAAGACATTATTCTGGGTTTGTAGCCCAGCTTTTACCTGGTGAAATGTGTGCAGCAACAAACAACAGCTCCAGTTAAGTGCGGAATATACACAAAATGTTTGTGAGATTCTGAATTATTGGTTTAGGGGAAGGATGCCACCAACTAAAGAATCAAGTTTCCTGCTACGTAAAAAACAGAAAACCTTGGTTTAATCCGTTGCAGCTATGGGGGAAACTGCAGAAATGTATGCAGAGAAATATGCACTAATATATTAAACAGCACCAAAACAATATTAGAGTCAAGAAACCAGTAAAATTCTTACACTATTTGAGTAAAATGTAAGAGGGTAATAAGTGAAATGACACAAAGTGGTCAAAATCGGGTTAAGAGAACTAGAGATATGGATTTTTAAAGTTTTAAGTCAAAAATTGTCAAAGAAACAAAAAGTCCCAATGTAAATCAATGGTTACAGTTGACCAGGACCTAGATGCAGTTTCAGGACAACTACAATGGGTTAGTAAGTCTACCGGAAGGCAACGGTCAAAAGATTTACCATTGGGGCTTAAGTGTTTTTCATGGACTCCAACTTGTCCAGTGGATCAAGGCAAGATTCTGCAGCAGGTGAAGGTCCCTTGAGGTCGCCTACATCCTCTAGTCAATTCTCCCATTAAAGCCTTCAGTTTTGTAACCAAAAGCTCCAAGCAGACCTGTAGCTGCTGAAGCACTTTGCCACTGAAAATAGTTTTGCGTTCTTTCCCAGGTCCACGTTTTAACTTCTGACTCATTCACTTTTTCTATCTAAAAATTCTTTAGTGCAAGAAAGTTGCATGTTGTAGTCAGGCAAGGCTCCTTCAAGCAAGCTCAAATATTCTCTCCAGCACAGGATCTAACAAAGTTCAGTTCAATCCAGTGCTAGCTTGTAAGCTGGTTCTTTCCACAGAGGTCCCTCTCTTTTCACCCTTTTCTGAGGAGAGAAGCTAGAAAGAGAGGGCCAAGCCCTTGAGAGCACTGCCACAGTACACGAGGGAGCGGGTTTCCCTTAGTCCTTCTTGATTCCGGCAATCAGCCAGCAGCAGATGCCCTTTTTCGGGTTCTTCTGGCAACTCCCAAAGTCAGTTGTGTTCTTGGGGGTGATTGTAGTAGTGAATATCGAATGCCGAATACTGACGGGACATAATATCATTACAACAGTATAGCGGGACAAAATATTGAAGAGTAAATTCACAGACGGAGGTAGGATTGACTATTCTTAACTACACATCTACGTACTTTTGGAGATATATATATATATAGAGTTACGTATAGAAAATGTATGGAACCTTACCTTTCAATATTTTGTCCCTCAATATTGTTGATATTGCCAGGGAAGAGGATTAGTGTGGCCACTGTGATGAGGGACAAGCTCTTGTTTGCACAATAATTGGTATAACCAGCCTAATCAGATTGACATCACCCCTGAAGTCCCCCATAGCTTTCAATCTTGTGAGCAATTTTATCATCTCAGGCAGAAATCCATGTGCTGACCCAGACAGGTAACCCCCTGTTGCCAAGCGTGCTTTTCTGTGGTAGAACCGAGTGGTGACAAATTTGTAATAATCAAAACAAGTTTGCCAAAAGCACAATTCAGTGTAGCAATTACATCTTTAAGGCCAGAAAAATGAAAAGAAAAATAGAAAATGTGAATTGCATCTCAACTAACTACTGTTGAGAGAGAGAGCAAGAGAGAGATGAAAAGGGTGGAGTGTGACAGAGAGAAGGAGACAGAAAGAGAGAGAACAGATAAACCCAATAAGGGTGCTCTGACCTTTCCAAAAAGATCCTATTATCTGCTGATGAGGAAACAGAGGTACAGGAAGATTAAGTGGCTTGGGGAAAATCAGACAACTTGGACAAGAGGTAATTCTGGGATGAGAGCCCAGGGGCTGTATTAAGTAAGGTGCCCCGAGGGCGCAACAGGTGTTTGCGCCCACTTTGCGCGCCCCCGGGGCACTTTGGTATTATAGAAGGGGACGCAGACGCTAGTGAGTCCCCTTCTATAATACCAATAGTGCTGGCGCACTTAAAGCGCCAGCGCTATCAACAGAGGACGTTCCCTCATTTGCATTGGGGCGTGCCCTATGCAAATGAGGGAATTCCTTTGACTCTGCGCCCGCGCCATATTACAGACGCGGGCGCAGAGTCAAGGAAGGCCTCAGGAGGCACACTGACAGTACGCCATTTAAAAGGTGGTGCACTGTCAGTGCTCCTCCTGACAGCAGCCCTCTGCAGGGGGAAAAGGGGGTCCCATGGACCACCCCAGACATCCCCTTGCAAGCGGGTACAGTCACTGACTGCACCCGCCTGCAAGGGGATCTCTAAACCCCTTTGAAAGTGCAGGCGGGTGCCGCCTGCACTGTGAAAACACGGAGCGGCTGCTCCATGTTTTCACATGAATGCACTGCCCTGGGGCAGGGCGAGTTCGCGGCTGCCCTGGGGGCAGCGCATTAACCATAATGGGGCGCATTGGCATTGTTTGCGCCTGGGGCACCTTTTCAAAGGTGCACCGGGCACAAACAATGCCAATACGTAATACGGCCCCAGGGTCCGAAAGAAAGACAAGCTCAGTGGAGAATTTGTATCAAGCACAGTCCAGTAAAAAAAAAACTAAAGAACGGTCCGCTATGCATTTCGACTATGCTAAGAAATCTACAGAAATAAAGTATCTTCTGAGTGATGTGCAAATCCACTGGGATTATCTATTGGTTGACAGAGGAACCAGTGATACAGACCATTTGTGTAGTCAACTTTAGAATCCAGTGATACAGATCATTTGTGTAGTCAACTTTAGAATCCAGTGATACAGGCCATTTGCGTAGTCAATTTTTGAATGGATGAGTGATGTTAGTTGAACTTTTTGTGGAAATCTGAGATGGGGAAAGATGCAATATAGTGTTTTCATAGCGAAGAATGTTGACTTTGTTAGTTTGCTCTCTTGTGCGTTCATTTAAAAAGCAGTGCCCATGACCATTTCAAGCTATCAAACTTCTTATGGTATTTTTGGCAGGTTTGCTCGCTTGTGCGTTCATTGAGAAGCAGAATCCATGACAAACGCAAGCTTTTAAACTTCTTATGGTATTTTTGGCAGGTTTGCTCGCTTGTGCGTTCATTGAGAAGCAGAATCCATGACAAACGCAAGCTTTTAAACTTCTTATGGTATTTTTGGCAGGTTTGCTCGCTTGTGCATTCATTGAGAAGCAGAATCCATGTCAAACGCAAGCTTTTAAACTTCTTATGGTATTTTTGGCAGGTTTGCTCGCTTGTGCGTTCATTGAGAAGCAGAATCCATGACAGACGCAAGCTTTTAAACTTCTTATGGTATTTTTGGCAGGTTTGCTCGCTTGTGCGTTCATTGAGAAGCAGAATCCATGACAGACGCAAGCTTGCAAACTTCTTATGGTATTTTTGGCAGGTTTGCTCGCTTGTGCGTTCATTGAGAAGCAGAATCCATGACAAACGCAAGCTTTTAAACTTCTTATGGTATTTTTGGCAGGTTTGCTTGCTTGTGCGTTCATTGAGAAGCAGAATCCATGACAGACGCAAGCTTTCAAACTTCTTATGGTATTTTTGGCAGTGGTCCTAGATCATCTGGCCAGGGTTAATGGATCATAACTTTCTAGTTCCAAGAAGTGAGTATTCCAGTTTTTGATGCATTTAGTTCAAAATAGTCACACATCATGCATTGATCTACGCCTTTGAGACAGTTTTTGAGTTTAGAGTATTGTAGATCTTTGGGCTTTTCCAGTTTGAGTATTATTTGTGTGTTATTTGCATAATTGCAGCAGACAAGGTGAAAATAGTGGATTAGCTCTGGTAATGGTTTCTTGTACACTTTAAAGAAGAAACAATAGAACCATGTGGCACTCCTATTTTTATTTTGTAGAGTGCCAAGGAGATGAGGCGCATAAATATCATGTTTGCCCTGTCATGAAAGTAGGAGGAGATCTAAGCTAGATTTATCCATCAATACTGATTTCTTTGAGACTGAGATCTAAGGTTGGATGGCGAGCTGTGTTCAAAGACGCAGAGCGATCCAGGAGAAGAAGTGTAGCTACACTTGTTTCTTTCATTTTCTTAAATCAACCCATATAATGATTAGAGAAAATATCGTGTCTCTTCCCTGGTGAATCCTGTTTGGTAATCTAAGAGTGAGTGGTAGTTTTCTAGACATTGAGAGATCTCTTGAAATGCCGCTCTTTGTAAACGGTCCAGTAGAAATGTGTCTCTTATTATGAGGGCCTTCTCAGTTCAGGTTATTCTTCTTGATCAATGGTTGTGTGTATGCTTTCTTTAAGTCTTTTGGAAAGATTCCTGTATATGGAGAATTATTGATTACATTCTATACTGGCATAGCCGTTGATGATGATAGTAGAATTTCGTTGAATATTTGTGGTGGGCATGGGTCCGAAGGGCCAGTGGCTTATACATGGTCCGGAAACAGTGTCATTGTTATTTCTCAGAAGGACTATAGCATATCATCCATTTTTTCTGGAATGCTTGTCCAAAGTGGCATCTCCACGTGAGAGTTGTTTCTAGACAACAATCTTAGGTGTCTGCTTTGGAGGGATGGTGCATCACCAGTTTGTTGCAGACGTCTTGTGAGTGAGGAATACTTGTTTAAGTGCTTTCACTTTTTTAGAATTTTGATAGTATTGTATGGAGTTCTTTGACTGGGCATTAGGCAATGTATATACTTCTTAAATAGTGGATTATCTCAACTTTTTTGATGTATGATTTCTGTGTTGTTATCCTTATGTAGATACATTTTGTCAAGAAGGTTCTTTGATTTTTCCTAGGTGTTCTGAAGTGTTGAGATGTATCTTTTTAGGTCGTCATTTATCAAAGGGCTTTCTTTTGGCACACTTTCATGTTTTTATGACGATTATTTTGTCAACAACTATGGTCATCTAGTCATACAGCTTCTTTACCCAGTTTATTGCCTCCAGTTGTGTGCTAGTGGTTAGATGAATATCGAAGTAATACATATTCAGCTTATTCCAGATGTTTGTATTGAATGGGGTGAAGAAGTTGAGAGTCTTAAAGGGATCTTAAGTGAGAAGGAGATGAGGTGAAGATTAGCCCAGCCTGAGTTGAGCATTTCCCTGTGTTTGGATTCAGGGGAAATGCAGACAGCCAGCAGGGCTAGAAACAGGAAGATATGTCAATGGAAATTCAGGGGAATGAGAACACAAGACCTCTAACTCATTCACTTCATGGTGTTAAAGTCACTTCCGAGTTAATGATGGCAGATCCCTAATTGAGGCTAGTCATCGTTTACAGTCTTTGTCTAGCAACGTCTCGCTGGGTGCACTGGCTCTCCATATACATACCATGTACCATATACATACCAGTTCACAATCAAATCCAATCTTCATCCTTATTGTTTTCTTCTTACTCAGTTCCCGCAGTTCCCTGTTCGTTTCTCTCTAGGTCCCATGTGCCTTGGCTCCTTTAGCTGGTGTGTGTTGCCTCCTGGTTTGTTCTCTTGTTCTGTCCACTGTTGTTGGCGGCAGAGTCCTGGGCTCAAGACTAGTTTCCAGGTCAGCCCAAGGCTAATTACAACAGCCAATGCTGCTGAAGCTGGTAAGCCTTGTTAACCCATTTGTATGATATTTGGTACATTTCCAATTCAACTGATCACATATATTTATTATTCTCCTCTGTTTTCCAGCCAGAATCCTTTTGACCTATCACCATATTGAGGCAGCGTGTGCCATTCCTCTACTAAAAAGATTCTGCAACAGGCAGCAAAATCCACTCCGGTGCTTCTGTTTTACTCCCATTTCCTTTTTTCCCCCAAATTCACGTACCCGCAGCAAGTATACATTTACTTGCTGGTGTAGATATTCTGCATTGGCAGGGGCTTTCAGCAAGTCCTACCGTCAGAACCTAACAGTTTGCCAGGCCCAAAATAGACCAGTCTGAAATCCCCATTCCGGCTATGGCACAGGCCATAACAAAATTGTACCTGGCTTAATTTATTCACACCAGGATTTTCTAACCCAATTAACCCTTCACAGCAAATTGATAACACTGCAGCAAATAATAATAATGCACTAGAAAGTAGTAGTGGGGGTACGGCTATTGAAAGAAGACTTTAGACACAGACCAGTTTGGTTTTGGCATCACCAGAGAAATTTGATACCATCCACACAAATTTCAGGTTTTAATGGTGCAACGCCATTTGTATTTCTTGGCAAAATCAAGATCTTGTTAGCTATATTAAAAAATGACAATAACTGGCAGCTGAAGCCACATGGACAGGTAGACCTGCTGCCACCGCCTGTGTCAGGGACGGCAAGAGTATTTAAAGGACACCTTGGATCGGATTTAGAATTTGGCGGAAGGGTTACTCCCTCACAAACGTGACGGATATCCTGTCTGCCGTATTACAATTCCCATAGGATATAATGGACTTAAAATATGGCGGACGGGATATCCGTCACATTTGTGACAGAGTAACCCGGTCCACCAAACTCTTAATCATGCCCGTTGTCTTTAGTGGTGAATCAGCTTACTATCTCTGCAGCGTTAACTAACTTAAAATTTCAGACAGAAGTCCACCAGAAGACCACCATGTTGAGAGAAGTAATTGAACCAGCAACTATGGACTCCGAAAACAATAGTGAAGTAGCAGTGTCACCTGAAGAATCTATGCAGATTGGAAAGAACACAATACACTTCCCTTGAAGAAAAAGAACAACAAATAACAGACAGGCCTCTGTCTTTACTGTTGGAAGATGGAACATTTTGTTACAGCTTGTCCACAGCTCCAAGAAAGCAAATTGGCGTGATGAGTTGACAGATCACTGAAGTGTCTATCAACTAGAGAGCTCACTGTGTCTTGCAAGTGCCAATCGCCACCTCCCAGGGACCCTCCACAGTTCACGCTTTAGTAGAAGCAGGTGCCTACACATGCTTTATGGATAGTAAGGTCTACGCTAAGGTCTAAATTCCAACTCAAGAGAAACTTGTGAAAGATTAAATTCAAGGTATTCATGGAACCACCTTAACCTCAGAAGGAATGTATAAGGAAACCTTACTGCCAATGGTGGCTGTACAAACAGGGAGTGAGGAGAAGAGATATTTTAATGTGATCAATGCACCTTCTTTCCCTATCGTATTAGTGCCAACTTGGCTGAAGCGGAACAATCCTGAGATTAATTGGGACAGAGAGGAAATAACCTTTCCTCATTATTTTGTGCTGAACATTGTTTCAGACACCCATGAATGAAAAAACAGTGTTTTACTTTGGGCCAGAGACAGCTCCGATGGCCTCTGAAAGGTTTTAGACTGAAGAGAATGCTATTCTATAAGCTATAAAAAATGCATGGATGGATTAATTAAGAATGGAGCGGATTTCCACACGCGCCATAGGAGATACGATTTTTTAACACATCTGATTCCTGGATAACCCATACCGTGTGGCTGCAACTTCCAACTGACCATCGAAAAAGTCGAGATTTGGCACCAATTATTGGAAGAAAATATTGATAATTGGTTTATACAGCATTCATTCTCACTGGCTGGAGCATAGATCTTCATCATCAATGGTCAATTCAGACCCTGTATTGATTACAGAGAAGTCAGCGCCATCACAATCCGTCATCTACATCCTTTCCCCCTTATTTCTTTCCTCAAACAATTAAAGCAAGCTAAAATCTTCCCACAAATGCATTTCAAAGGAGTTTATAATCTGGTGCAGTTACCGGGCGTGTAGAGTGTAAGATGACCTTCAACACCCATTACGGTCACTTTGAGTACCTCAAGATGCCCTTTGGTTTTTGCAACACTCTTGCAACATTCCAACGCTTTGTGAATGATATATTCCAAAACCTCTTGGATGTATTTATGATTGTGAACCTGGATGACATCCCAATCAACGCTTATACTCCAATGATGAAGATACCAGCTAATGCAACAGCTGGTGGAGTTTTTTTGTTTTTTCGCAGGGAACATGCCTATGTTAGTAAAATAGGTGATGTCTACTAACAGAGTTGTATATCCATTAAAAGGGGATAATTCAACTATAAAATCAATTAAAAACATTCTGGGGGATATGTACAAGTGAAGTGGAGGAGTGAGGCATTAGCCGTCATGGCTTAACGCCTCACTCCGCCACTTCTGAAACGCAAGGCTGCACCATGTTTACAATGATATGGTGCAGCCTTGCGTTTCCCCTGCGATGGCACTACACTTAGCAGTGTAGCGCCAAATGCAGGCACCCTTGCACCATAGTGCAAGGGTGGATGTCTGCGTGCAGGGAAGGATTGTTTATGTGTAGGAGGGTGTCCCTTCCTTCACATAAACAATCCTGAAATGCCATTCTGTCACTTTCATGTGTGCTGCTTAATTCAGCACACATGAAAGTCACAAAAAGACATTTTTTTTTATAAGATTGTTTATGTACAGGAAGGGGGACCTTCCTGTACATAAACAAACCATGACATTTTGCTTTTCCATGTGTGCTGCACAAGACAGCACACATGGAAAAAGCAAAAACGAGGAGAAATAAAGCATTTCTCCTCATTTCGCCAAATTTTGGCACTGCCTCCTATGTACGCTGCCCTTGTACATGGGGCAGCGTCAAAATCGATGGGTTTTGCGGTGTAACGCCCACCGCAACACCCACTGCCCACCCCTTTCACTCTAACCATAGCGTGGAAGGGGGCCTTATTGACAAGGCAGCGTTAAGCCATGTTAAGTGGCTTAACGCTGCCTCGTAAATAAGGCTAAGCCCCTATCGCCACCACATCGATAAAAGTGACGTTGTGGTGGCGATGGGAGCTTGTACATATGCCCCTAAGTGAGCTGTTGCCCAAAGTCACATGATGCTGAGGTGAGCTGCCGCCGGCGATCGAACAGTGAGCCCCACGCTCCTGAGTCAGCCGCTCTGGCCGCTGCGCCACACCTCTCCCTCTCCTATGTGACTCCTTGCGAAATGCTGCAAATGCATAGATAGTGATCTGCGGGAGACAGAAACTGATTTCAAACATAAAAGTCCTCATTCAGTGATTAGGAGCAGGAAGAGCTTCTAGCAGTCCCCTGAATCTATTTCTCCTACCAGTATGATGGCAGCCAACATTTACAAGATGGAATACGTCCCTTTGGTGATGGAGTTTTGGTCAGCTTCCGCTTTGTCAATACCTGACCATCGTAGATCAAGAATTTGCAACCTCAATAACGATCGCAAGGCATTGAATACATAGCAAATCATGAAGGTGAATCTGCACCCACTACACACCCCCTTCCTGCGCAGTTTGTTGTGCGACATAACGTGCACGTTCTGAGTTTGAAAGACGTTTTTGACTCACAGCGTACCTTTTGTACATTGAGGTCTGCATTTTTCAGTCGCAAACCATGTAATTTTGTGAACTCAAGGCTATGCAACCGAGAACTTCTTTGTACATCAGGCCCTAATTTCTGAAAATCATTGGGGACTTGCAAGCATGCCTTCAAGTTCTGTAAACCGGACAAGCACTGGTAAATAGCCATAATATTGAGCTATATGCTTGTGCAGCTGGATATCTAACTTCTACCTATTGTCTTTGTCAATCAGACCTGTTTTTTCCTCATTCTCTTGTCAATGATTTTTCATGCATTCTGTCTCTGCTTAATGTACAAGTCACTGCTGCAAACACTGATTTTACCCTGCACATTTTTCTACTACTTTTTGTATCTTCTGTCAATGCCTCATCAGCGGTAGTAAGCGCTATATAAATATAATTACTATCTTGAGACAAAGGTCTTGAAGATGTGCATAAATTAGATATTTTATCCTGCTAGGTGGTCTCCCTTCACTATATCCACACCAGATCATCTAGTATGATTGTTAAGGAAGTGTTTCGCATTATCAGTTTCACATACACTGAAAGAATTAACGCCAGGGATTGGGTCTGGTGGGTGGACTAATTCATCTACTCCAGGATATGGGTTTGACCTCATGGCCACAGGTTCTGAGCCCTTCATCGTTCCAAGGTTAACAAAATGAATACCATTGGGTGGGGTAACAATAAACATCTGTAATTTGGTGCCAAAATGCCCCATGGGTGCTTAACAGATCCACTAGTAATGTTAATAGCCTCTTTTAGATTATAGAGGAAAGAGAAAATTGACCAGGTTCTCGAGGAAACTCTAAATACGTAGTAGAATCCACAGGCTGAATTTTCTCCCCCATAGGGATATTACTGTGTCAGAAGTTTGGCCGAGACAATCTAGTTCGTATTTAGAGTTTCTGCCAAAAACTGGGGTATTTTCAGTGCCTTCCAAACTCTAAACGTGGCCCCAACTTCTTGGTGCGTTACTGGAATGCCCTTCATGAAGAACACCAATATCCATTACTTTTGATCATACAAGAAATGTAAACATAATGGTTCTCTGTGTATTGTCTTGCAGAATCCCAAAGACCCTGAGACTACTGCATCAATGCTGAAAATTCTGGATGAAAACAATGATGGACAAGTGGATTTCAATGAGTTTATGGATCTAATCAGCACCGTTTCTAAAGCCTATTACAAGACATTCCACCCAGCAGATGAAACTTGCAGTTCACAACCTGGGCAGCAAGAACCACGTCAGCAAGAGAAATGCAAACAAGAACCGTATAATCAAGATAAGGGTAATCAAAAGTCACATCGTCATCACGAAGACAGACAAGACCAATGTCAACAAAAACAGGACAAGAAAGGTGGTTCAAATGAAGTTCACAGCAGGACATCTGGTTCACAGCAAAATCAGGACAGGTACTCTCTTCAAGATCGGGATATGAAAGGTGGCTCCTGCGAAGATCAGGATACGAAACACAGTTCTAAGCAAGACCAGGGTCAGAAATATGGCTCACAGCAAGACCAGGGTCAGAAATATGGCTCACAGCAAGACCAGGGTCAGAAATATGGCTCACAGCAAGACCAGGGTCAGAAATATGGCTCACAGCAAGACCAGGGTCATAAATATGGCTCACAGCAAGACCAGGGTCAGAAATATGGCTCACAGCAAGACCAAGGTCAGAAATATGGCTCACAGCAAGACCAGGGTCAGAAATGTGGCTCACAGCAAGATCAGGGTCAGAAATATGGCTCACAGCAAGACCAGGGTCAGAAATATGGCTCACAGCAAGACCAGGGTCAGAAATATGGCTCACAGCAAGACCAGGGTCAGAAATATGGCTCACAGCAAGATCAGGGTCAGAAATATGGCTCACAGCAAGACCAGGGTCAGAAATATGGCTCACAGCAAGACCAGGGTCAGAAATATGGCTCACAGCAAGATCAGGGTAGGAAAAGTGGCTCCGACAAGGATCAGGACAAGAAATATGGTTCTCAGAAAGACCAGGATACAAGACATGGCTCGCAGCAAGATCAGGTTAGGCAAGGTGACTCCGTCAAAGATCAGGACAAGAAATATGGTTCTCAGCAAGACCAGGATACGAGATATGTCTCAAAGCAAGATCAGGTTAAGAAAGTTGGTGTCTATGAAGATCAGGGCAAGAAAAACAGTGCACAGCAAGACCAGAGTCAGAAATGTGGCTCACAACAAGATCAGAGTAAGAAAAGCGGCTCTGACAATGAACAGGACAAAAAGTATAGTTCTCAGCAAGACAAGGATACGAGAGATGGCTCACAGCAAGATCAGGTTAAGAAAGTTGGTGTCTATGAAGATCAGGGCAAGAAAAACAGTGCACAGCAAGACCAGAGTCAGAAATGTGGCTCACGTCAAGATCAGGATATGAAAAGAGTCTCTGACACAAATCAGGATAAGAAAGGTGGCCCCTACCAAGATCAGGACAAGAAATATGTCTCTCAGCAAGACAAGGATACAAGATATGGCTCACAGCAAGATCAGGGTAGGAGAGTTGGCGCATATGAAGATCGGGACAAGAAACACAGCACCCAGCAAGATCAGTGTCAGAACTATGGCTCACAACAAGATCAGGACATTAAATACAGTGCTCAGCAGGGCCAGAGTCAGAAATATGGCTCACAACAAGATCAGGATGAGTCAGGGAGGTCTGAAAAATATCAGGATAAAAAATATGGTTCCCAGCAAGAAAAGAAAGTTTCATCACCCTATGACCAGTGCAACCAAGAGTCATCTCCCCAATATCAGAATGTAGACATCCCTCCTTCACAAAATAAGAAGAAGCAAGAGCCATCTACTCAATACCATGAAAAATACCTCCCCGCTTCGCATGATCAGGATAAGCAAGAGCCATCCTCACCATACCAGGATAAACATGCAACTCCGCTACAAGATCAAAGCAAGCAACAGCAATCTGCACAATATCAGGGGAAGACAGACCCCCAACAGAAAGAGCAGGGCAAGCAAGAGCCATCTCCACAACCACAGAAAGAGCAAGACAAGCAAAAGCCATCTCCACACTATCAGGTAAAGACAGATCCCCCACAGAAAGAGCAAGGCAAGCAAGAGCCATCTCCACAATATCAGAATGTAGACATCCCTCCTTCACAAAATAAGAAGAAGCAAGAGCCATCTACTCAATACCATGAAAAATACCTCCCCGCTTCGCATGATCAGGATAAGAAAGAGCCATCCTCACCATACCAGGATAAACATGCAACTCCGCTACAAGATCAAAGCAAGCAACAGCAATCTGCACAATATCAGGGGAAGACAGACCCCCAACAGAAAGAGCAGGGCAAGCAAGAGCCATCTCCACAACCACAGAAAGAGCAAGACAAGCAAAAGCCATCTCCACACTATCAGGTAAAGACAGACCCCCAACAGAAAGAGCAAAGCAAGCAAGAGCCATCTCCACAACCACAGAAAGAGCAAGACAAGCAAAAGCCATCTCCACACTATCAGGTAAAGACAGACCCCCAACAGAAAGAGCAAGGCAAGCAAGAGCCATCTCCACAACCACAGAAAGAGCAAGGCAAGCAAGAGCCATCTCCACAATATCAGGGAAAGATAGACCCCCAACAGAAAGAGCAAGGCAAGCAAGTGCCATCGCCACAATATCAGGGAAAGACAGATCCCCCACAGAAAGAGCAAGGCAAGCAAGAGCCATCTCCGCAATATCAGGGAAAGATAGACCCCCAACAGAAAGAGCAAGGCAAGCAAGAGACATCTCCACAATATCAGGGAAAGACAGACCCATCTGTGCAAGGCCGTGGGACGCAAGAAGCAGAGTCAGAACAACAGCACCAACAACGCTCACCACCCGAACAGCAGCAACCAATACAACCACAACATCCACAACAACACGTCCCGTACCGCCAATATCACTACCAGTACCAATGGTCACCAAATCAGCGCAGATTTCCTTAGCCACTGTAAAATCAAGACACAATAATTTCCTTAAAAAAATAATCACAGAAATTAAAGTTTCGATTTGGTGGCCTGTGTTCCAGACTGTGTCTTTCAACTATTAAAGCAATGATAAAAAATAATGCTGTGTCTGTTGCTTTTATGTCTATTGTCAAAAACCACATCCCAGAGCACAGGATCTGCCATTATAAAGCAGCCTCCCTAAACAGTTGTCATTAACTTCTTTTTGTATTTTAGTATTATTTAATATATACAAATTGACATCCACATTCACGCACCATAGTCCAATTTTGTAACTGAATAACAACTAAAACTACACATTTCTCACAGTGGTTTAAACACAGAAATCATGCTTCATAATAGCTGATTATTTTATCTCTCAGCTTTGATCTACAGCTTGATCAGGACATATATGGGGTATCAATGGGAATCAAAGCTATTTAGATCAAAAGAACAAAATGTACAAGCATAACAATCAAAAAAATGAGTACACAATAAATCCAGGAATTATAAAACAAGGTGACCAAGTGCAGTTTAGAGCTGTTTTGTAAACATGAGAAAGGATTTGGTCGTAGGCTGGAGGGCGAACGTTCTCCAAATAGCTCACTGTTAGTGGATGAAAGATTGACTTCGAGATTTAGTCCTCTTTAATGGTGAAGTTCCAAGCATACTATGGGCCTGAGCTCGAGCTGGGTGATACATAAAAAAAAAGAAGAATTGTGGAAATGCCAAGTCTTGAGGAGAATTCACTAACAAAATTTAAAGTCACCATAGGGATAATTCAGCTGAGGAAATCCAATGAGGTGATTCGACTGTGGATTTAGTACTACCTCTGCTCTGTTTTCATCCAACCACAAATCGGGCTCTAAGTATTTCATTACTCTGTGAAAACGTTTTAACGCTCAGAAGTTGACACCGTTTCTCCAAATTACTGTATAGAACCACCATGTTCAACTTTAAAACCAAGATACGTGATCTATAACAAAAGCATTGTTTCCATCGCTAACCAAAGGCGGTTCATGAAAGTGTTTGTGGAATCTAGGATTCCACATTATGATATTGCACCTATTATTACTTCAACAAATACAGATATATTATACACTGTAGTGACTATGTATTCTTAATTCCTGAGACCCTTCAGTGCATGTCCATTATCACTGGAACATCCCCGAAGCAGATGCACAGGAAAAGGAGGTCTGCCAGTCTCAGATACTCCTACTGTGCCTCGTTGGGTCAGGCTCTTTTCTTTGCATAATTGTATACAATTATAAATCCATGCTGGGAATGGTGGAGTTGATTGGTGTGCCCTGTGACTAAAGTACCTGGAGGATAAAGAGCACCACTTACTTTTATATGCCACCTTCATAGATTCTCCAGATAGGGCGATTGCCAACTATGATGTACAGTGTGGGAAGATGCAGCAGGAGGTCCATCTACAGGCTAACCAAAACAATACTTGGGCAAAATCTGACCAAAATGGGCATCACTCATGAACATAAGTTCTCACAGTAATAGAAAGTGGTATTGTCACCGCTATAGAAGGTCCTCATGGACCAGAAGGTCCTACAAGCTCTTCTCTAATAGACCTATGGGCCAAAATGGACCAAATCCTGTTCACCCTTAGAGTGCAACTAGGGTCATTCTTTAGGGGGCGCTTAAGAATAACCTGCTAATAAGATTTTGAATGGGGGGAAAAGAAGCATAGTTCTAGAGTTACCCCAAGAGAAAAATGGCCTTTTGCTATCCAGGATGCATGCATGGGACATTTGGAAGTATCCAGTGTCTTAGAGACTTCCATGGCTGTGTGACTCTGTCACTCAAAGATCATCGCTAACAAGAGGAGTGAGTACAGTGTGTGGGATGAAAAGACTGACTGCTGAATTTGTCCAGAGTGGGATCAAAAGGCTGTCTGCTGAATTTGTCCAGGGTGAGATTAAAAAGCTGTCTGCTGAATTTGTACAGAGTGGGATTAAAAGGTTGTCTGTTGAATTTGTGCAAAAGTGGATTTAAAAGGCTGTCTGCTGAATCTGTCCTGAGTGGGATTAAAAGGCTGTCTGCTGAATTTGTCCAGAGTGGGATTAAAAGACTGTCTGCTGAATTTGTGCAGAGTGGATTTAAAAGGCTGTCTGCTGAATCTGTCCTGAGTGAGATTAAAAGGCTGTCTGCTGAATTTGTCCAGAGTGGGATTAAAAGGCTGTCTGCTGAATTTGTCCAGAGTGGGATTAAAAGGCAGTCTGCTGAATTTGTCCAGAGTGGGATTAAAAGGCAGTCTGCTGAATTTGTCCAGAGTGGGATTAAAAGGCTACCTGCCTAATTTGCCCAGAGTGGGATTAAAGGGATGTCTGCTGAATTTGTCCAGAGTGGGATTAAAAGGCTGTCTGCTGAATTTGTAGACAGTGGGATTAAAAGGCTGTCTGCTGAATTTGTCCAGAGTGGAATTAAAAGGCTGTCTGCTAAATTTGTCCAGAGTGGGATTAAAGGGATGCCTGCTGAATTTGTCCAGAGTGGGATTAAAAGGCTGTCTGATGAATTTGTTTAGAGTGGGATTAAAAGGCTGTCTGATGAATTTGTCTAAAGATGCCTTTCTCCAATTACTAGATACACCAGACTACATCCCTCAGGCACAGCTCCTACGTATGTGGCTCCTTGTTTGTTGATGTAACATATAGCTATGATGCAGTCAGTGAATATTAGGTTGAACAATGGATAACAAGGCCTTTAGAAAGTGGTGCATGGCTTTGAGCTTGGAATGTGGGTGTGTCTTTGTGCTTTCCTTAAAGAAGAAAGCCGTACGTCTGGCGATTGAAAAGTAATCTCATTGTACTCAAATAATCTTCAATTTTTGGTAGGCAAAATGAAGCGTCCGTTAGTTTTGTTATGCTTGTCTTTTAATTCAGACTCTTTTTTAGACTAAGGCAGGGTTCTCCAAAGTCAGTCCTGGAGGGCCAGATCCATGCCAGATTTTTAAGATAACAACATTTATCTAAAAGGGGATATGCTAAAAATCTGGCATGGATCCAGCCCTCCAGGACCAACTTTGGAGAACTTTGGACTGAGCAATATAAAGCCTGAATAATGGAAAATCTTTTACTTTATCTCAGTGATTGGACAGGTGAAGTTGTGTGTGTGCTTCCTGTGCAACTTAGCTAGTGGGACCACTGCTGTGCGAGATGCTACTGGGGCCAACATTGCCTGGAACCACCATACTGGTTGGTTATGTGTGCCGTAAGCAAGCGGGAAGGTTTTTCAAAGATGGACAAGATATCAACAATTTAACTTTGAGGACTGTCATCCATTCCATGGATAACTCTTCAAACTAGCTAAAAATTACACCATGACATGACGTAATTTGTCTCGAAGATTCTGTTGCTGCCGCTAAGCCTTGGCATCTAAGTTTTACTTAGAGCTAACTCAACTCCCTGAAGACAGAGTTTGTGATAAACGCAGGTGACACCCACCAGGAATGTGTGCAGTAATGGCTCTCAGTGACGAACCGCAACAGCTTAATTCCACAACTTGTCAACTATGGCAAATCAGTAGGCGTCAACACCAACACTACATCACTTCAGAGCACACATGTGAAAAAAGACAGAAATCAGCATGGCAACAACTCGTTATGATAAGCAAGGTGAATTTTTTTTTTTTTTTTTTTTTGCTGAAACAGACTCTACAACATCCCTGCTCCTATCCCCAGCCAGACAGAGATCATGCCTCGCTCAACAGTGGTCCATTATCACATTTGACACCAATGAAGAGAGTTGAGAGTTCTTTGATGCTTGTACCTAATTAAGCGTGGGCCTTAGGATGCCTAAAGAGATACACTAGTTCTCCTGATCAGCCGCCATCAACTTTAAAGTATGCTCCATCATCTACAAAGCAGTAAATTCGAGCATTTAGTCAAATCTGGCAAGCAAGATGGAGATCTCTGGTGGGCTAAGTGACACTTTAAGCAGCAGCCACATAAGGTTTGAGGCAGAAAATTCAGGTAGGATAAGGCAATATTGCCAAAGCAAGCTTGCTAATTTCAGAGAATGTGAAACTATCTCCCACCCAAATCCAACAAGGTCTCTCACTCTTGGTCTTCAAGAAGGAACTGAAGCTTCTCCTCTACAAGCCACACTTCACTGACATGTAACCATTGGGAGGAGGTATTCCAGCTGGTAATCCTTCTGTCACTCATGCACATTCCCCTTCATTCCCTTTCCTCTGTTCTCCTCTCTTCTAATTCCCACTTCAGCCAGTGCTCTCTTGATTTCTGGCTAAGCTGGAGCTTCATAAATCCCCAGAGATATATACTGTTCCTATGAAATAGAAGTATTGAGTTAGCACACTGGCGTAACGATAATTGAGGGGGCCCCCCTGCAAGGTACGTGGAGGGGCCCCCTCCGGACTCTATCAGGAGCTCTCTGGCCAGAGTACTGGGCTGAGGGGGCCCGCTGGAGCTTGGGGGCCCCCCCGCACTGCGGGGGCTGCGGGGGCCTGTGTTACGCCCCTGAGTTAGCATCAGTGACTTGTTCGTAATCACTAACAAGCTCATTCCGAGTATGATTTTTATTACTGTGGTGATGTGGGTCTGAGACGTTTGTGGTGAAGATGTCCTGATGTCACCTATGCAATCTCTAGACTACCTGAAAAATGCAAAGCAAAGGACAAAACAAATCTGCTTACCGCTCCTATAAGCAAAGGACGGACACTGTGACACCATTTACAAAGGTTGTGCATTGCGCAACCATTTAGGAAGGCACCTATCAATCAATGAAAGCTGGAACTTTATTCTAGGTGCCTGAAGAAAGCCATTTCCGCAAATGGGAAACCTGCTACATCTTTTTTAGACCCTTTACCTCTAAGGCCTCTGCTCTCAACAGAACCATTCCACCCTGGAGGCGCCTGGTCAAATGGCCTCTCAGACCTCCCTGTTCATCACTTCATCTCAATTGAAGGCTCCCTAAGCCCCATTTTTTCCTATCAGAGGCTCACCTAAAAATTCCCATCCCACAAATCCTAATGACCTTACAGATCCTTGTAAAACTGGACAGTTTCAAGCTGCCTTGCATGTGCATGCGTTCATACTCCTTTCAGTCAGGGCCAGACTGGCCATAGTGAGCACCAGGTGTTTTACCGGTGGGCCAGAAGGATGGGGGCCAGTTTTGGAGAAGTGGGGGACATTTTTTTGTTATTGTGAGACAGTTTTGCAGCAGTGTTGCAATATCAGCCCTCCTGTAATAAAATAACAAAAGCAGCAGCAGCGTTTCCCACCAGCACCCCCACCCCCCAGGCCAGCCCGACTTAATTGCCAGGGCTGGTTTGCATTCTCAGTCCGACCGTGCTTCCAGTCCAGAAACAGTGGCCTTCTGCTAGCAGTAGACCATTGCCTCTGATCCATGCTCCTAAAGGTCGCATGCTCTCACTTGGCCAATGGTATATACCTATGTGTGCTGAGATACAATCTGTATACACACAAATGAGCCTACTCGAGAATGTATATATGTTACTGTGCCCCTCTCAACATCCCTCAATAGGACACAAAAATGTGACGGATTCTCCTCACACACCACCAGGTGTCATGCTTCATCATACGACATCCCTTTGCTCTCCAAAAACTTGGTTTGGTGGAGAGCGGGCCTACACCTGGTGATAGGGAGGCACTTCTAATTTTATGATGGGCCCGTATTAAAAGTATATTAAAAACCAGTGTGGCATCCCAAAGTGTATTTATTTATGGGTGCGGCACTTGGCATTAAAAAACAAGATATGGGGATAAGGGGAACTAGTACCCATCACCACTATTACCCTCATCGATATGTTTCTGCCTTGTCGCTCAATAAAGGCTGCGCCATTCTTCAGGACGAACAAACAGGCTCCTCATAGGACAATTTCAGATTCCAAATTGTCTCCTTGGTAGGGGGACCTGTGTCTGCCTCCTATATAGATTGGTTCCTAGATACCTGTGAATACAGAAATCATTTTCTTACCAGTTGTATATGACAGGGACACACATATCAAATATTGTATAAGCATGCATCATACGCATGCTAATGTGATGTTGTGACTTTTCACTTGTGATAAGATAAGCATTTCTTTATTAGATATGTGAGACCAGCTCACATCCTTACCCCAACATTGGGTGTTTCATGCCCCATGGAAGAAGGGCTCAGGGACCCCTGTAGTCACACTCTGGGGATAGCAAGAATTGAGAAGGTTTTTTAAAAAAAAGGTGAGTTCATCCCCTCATTCATTCATAAACATCCTGGGAATTGTTCCCTTTACTCATTCACTCCCTCAAGGTTTGTCCCTCGCGGGCAACCTGCATCCGTCCACTCCTCCTTCCCGACGATGTCAGGCTGGAGGAGAGGACTCGTATTTAAGCTGAAAGTCACACAGGATGGGCGTGATGGTATGCACCTGCGGTGCATTTGTTAGATAATCACTTGTACCAGATGCATGTATTGGAGACACCTGGGTGTATATCCGGTGTCTCCAAGCCGTGCCTGTCTGTGGTGTGCGTGATGCCGTATGATGTCGTTGGCTCCCGTTGGATCATGGGAGCGGCAGTTTGTACGGAGCCGGGTGGCGTATAGATCCTGTCGGCTTCCTTTGTCTATATATTTTATAGGACCGATATTTTTAGGCCGAACGGAATTTCTAAGGTGCCTTCATGCGTGAATTAAAATGATAAGTGCACAATT
Source organism: Calotriton arnoldi (assembly GCA_963921515.1). NCBI lineage: Eukaryota > Metazoa > Chordata > Amphibia > Caudata > Salamandridae > Calotriton > Calotriton arnoldi. The sequence goes on from CAWUFW010005624.1 coordinate 810,599, forward strand.
GTGCCTGAGCCTTACGTTGCATATTAATCAATTGTTTTTGTTCCTTTCGTGGTATAAGCCAGGGCTTTAAGTGGGCTGAAAAAACTGGGGGGTCTCCTAAAGGGGCGTGGCCAATGTAATTAAGGGCGTGGCTTAAAAACACGTAAGCTAAAAATCTGTGCTTAGCATAGTGTGCCGCCCGACTGGTATGTTGCTGTTTCTGTCATTGCATCCAGATATATGATACAACAAGTAACATCATACCTACAACAAGTCAGGACTATTGGCTTTGTCAATGGTTGTTAGTTGCATAAGATAAATAAGCAGCAACTATGGCTTGTATATAATATTGAAAAAGCTTCCACTTAAAGCCATCAGGGCCCCACGACAATGTTGCTGCTCCTGCGTTTCAAAAAGAGAAGGGAAATCCAGAGAGAAAATGACTCTCTTTAAAGGATTTCCCTTCCCCTATAACGCTCGAAAAAAACGAACCGCCTGTGCCAGGGCACAAAACAGAGCCCGATAGAGACCCGTTTCGAGGCCCCCTTTGAAAAACTGCCGGTGCTCAGACCCGGTGAGACCCGGCCCACTTAAAGCCATGGGTTGTGTTACCTGTTGTGTTACCTTCCCCGGGGAAAGGATTACATAAGTATGTGTAGCCCCTGCCCAAAGGACGCTCTTGTTGGGGCACTATACTCTTCTATATGTGGTGTCCCCGAGGGAGTAGGTGAAATGAAACCATACACTATGAGGAGTCTGTAATGTACGGTACCAGAATGATTCACAGATAGGTGGTAAAGTATGGTTCTCTACCCTGGGTAATTCTAAGGGTGTGTGTTTTCATCTGAGGTACCATCGCCTGCTCATTAGTTCTCACCACTCATCCCAGGCTTAGGGCCCAGACTCTGGCAGCCAGTGGAACAGAGTTGTCAGAGAGATATTGCAAGAGCGGAATTATTAGGAAAACAGTACTCTTTAGAATATGGTGTCCCAAAGGGCTGTACCCTGTCCCCACTCCGCATTAGCCTATATATTCTACACCTGGCTCATATGATAGAAGAGCATAGGTTCTGCTGCCAGATGTTTGCTCATGAAACCCTACTGCTAGATGACGTGCAGAGAAGCTCCAATGAAATGCTGAGTGTCAGATTGCCTGTTGGCAATCAGAGCTGGGTGAAAATGAACGGCTGTGCTTGTAACAGAAATAAAGCAGGTTGTAATGATGTATGAAGAGGAAAGAACACCCCTGCAGCCATTAGCACCGCCACAGCTTCAGATGGATTAGAGCACAATTAAGGTGTCACCCTTGATTCACAGCTATCCGTCAATCAACACGAGTAGAATATTTCTAATTATGTCAACTTCGGGTTGTTTGTGTTGTCTAAACGTTTTCCATTGCTTTCAGCTGGTTACCAAAATTGACTAATTCAAGCAGTTGTAATGCCCAAATTGCAATACTTCCTTCTACTAATAGTTGTTTAATTATTTTTCTAGACAGTCCCATTCCCCAGATACAGCATTAGGATTTTAATCTGTACTCTGGATTTCATGTGACAACTAGACCTGCCTCAGTGAAAATTCGTTGTTTGGTGCTAGTCACTTTCAGAAGATGCTAACATAACATTTCTACATTTCCTACAATTAATAACCATGCATCCTGTCATGTGGACTACAAGTCCTTTGTAGGGGTGACTTATTAATATTTAAAAGGGAGGTTTTGACCCGTCAAAAGGGTTTATTTGACAAGTCGAGTTGCAGTTTTAATACTGCTACAGTCAGGCTACAGAGGTAGGCCTGAAGCCATATTTGCATGGCCACTGTAGCAGATGGAACAATGGGTGCTGCAGTCCACGATTGACATTTAATTTACATGCCCTGGGTACACTTTGTACTATATACTATGGACTTATACGTAAGCTAAATATGACAATTAGGGGTATACCAATTTCATTATGTTCGAAGGAGAACAGCCACTCTACCACTAGTTCTAGTCACCCGAAACAGGTAAGGAAAAACTCTGGCGGTACACCACACAAATGAAGTTAATTTCCTATACCTCAGCTTTACGTTTGATTCATTACTTACCTATATCCTTCAACTTACCAAAGTGTTTAAATGTGTATTCCATCATTTACACTTACATAGGGGTATTATACCTCTGCTCACTCCTCCAAAGCAAATTGTATTTTTCATAGGGGTTCTTTTATCTTGACTAAATTAACACAAGGCCATAAATACTGGTTTACAAGTAAAAACGAGCAACAAGCTGCGAATGGTCACAAACACAGAGCATACCATGCCTCATTCAGACTGGATCGATCAGGTGACATAGCACCTGCATAATGCAAGTAAAAAATGAAAGAGTCAAATATCTGTATGTTATTTCAACGCATTCGAAGGAAGGACTACAACCAACCAACCGAAGATCTTAAGAAGTACCAGCTGACTGGGTCCATGCAATTCTCAAGACATTCTGAATTTCACAAAATTCACGAGATTTCACTGGTGCAAACTGTTTGACTGTAGTAGACTGATTTCAACAAAAAAATGTATCATGGGAGCAGTAAAACTGCTAACGAGATTAATTTTCTCTCCGAACCAGTTTCCTGCACATATCACACATGACTTTAGAACACACGGTATGCCCTCTCATTCGGTCTTCATGCAAGATAACTTCAAGGTAATTTATCAAAATTTAATGTAATTTTCAGTATTTTTCTGGAACTCTATATGTGGCACTTTGCATTTATCTGGCAAAACGTGTGGCACTAATTATGCTTGGGGTTAGTTTATGAGGAAATGCCAAAATCAAAACCCTTGAGACAGAAAAAAGTACATTTTTACAAAGGATTTTTGATTTTCCCCCATAGACTGCTGTTTTTTCAATGCACCAGTGTGAGGCTTTGGGTGTATTAAATGGCATGGCTGTGGGGCCTTACTGTGGAAATCAATCGCAAATACTGTCTTGGGTCCAGTCAGGCTTGTTTGAACAACCTTAAGCTCGAACCTGGGTAGCTATGGCTTTCGAGCAGCAAGGCTTGAACAAAGGAACTTAGAGTAAAGCATTTAATAGTACCAAACAACAAAATGAGAAAGCAACACAACACTAAAGAAACACAACACCAATTTATAAAAATAGACTATATTTGCATGAACTTTTAGAGTCCTTGAGGAGCAAAATCCACTGGAGGGTTCTGGAGATGCAGATTTTTAAAGATTTTATCACTTTTAATTTCAACCACAAAATAGCATTGGTCAAAAAAAAGTTTGGAAACTTTTGAAACGTTTAGAAACGTTTGTTTGGCTAGTCTAGCTAGGCTTGGGCAACCAAATCCAACAGAATTAAGTTCCAGGGGGGCCACTTGATTTGATCTGGACAGTTTTTCAGTCCAGTTCCAAACTTTATGGCACAACCGCAATAGACTTTAATGGAGTGGTCCTGATGCTGAGGATACAGGAGAAAAAGATGCTCAAAGATACTCTGATGATGGTGAGGGCGACGGGGGTGCCTTCATGGTGATTCCTCGGTCCACAGGTTGTGTGGGGCAACTTTGGCCACAAAAGCTGGGGTCCCTCAAAGTTCTCTTTGAGACACTGAAAGGCCAGCTGCGGCTGCGTTACTGTTCTCCGTACACCGCGGTTAGAGCAAAATCCTTTAGTGGAGGCCAGTGTACCTCTTGGGTGACCAATCTGGGCTCTGAAGACACTCACAGGTCCAGTGGACTTGGGTGCAACTTTTAGCCATTGAGGATCAGTTTCTAGGGGTGCCCAGCATCAGTAAACGGTGATTCCTCTGAAGTGCCTACCAACTCTCCGGTTTGGGCTTCTTCAGCTTTAATGTCCCTCGTGCTGTTCCAGGGGGCCAGCCAACTGGCACTGACCCTTGTAGTCACTGCTTTAGTCTGGGGAGTGACCTTTCCCTAAGCCAGAAGCCACAGGCACACTCCTAACTTCACTAGCCCAAATGTAAAGCAGGGGCAGTCCAGCAGACTGTGCAGCCTCTCTTTGTGCAGTCCAGGGGCTGCAAGGCAATCCTTCAGTCCTTGTTCCAGCTCCAATGTGATCTGAGGGCCAGGGTACCAGGGGTGCCATATTTAACCCGGGAAAGTGCCTGAGGGGACAGTGCGGTCACTAGCCAATGGGCTACCAGGTCCCCTCCTGCTTTGTGACGATTTTCCAGCAATGTGTGGCATCTGGCAATCCCAGAGTGCACTATTCTGGCCACACTCTCGATATGGATGAACCTTTCCTAGGCTATTTTGAGCTTGGAAGCCCACCCTAGAGTTGTGGCTACCTGTGGGCTACACACCGCATGAGAAAACCAGTTTGGACACTAGTCTTCCCTCTCTAGCCCTGCCTCCAGCTTATCTACCTAAACAAGGGTCCGCCCCTCAGGAGTGTTATTGCCATTTGCCCACCAAAGGCTGCTTCGCCTTTGAAGCTCGTCTTTTGGACTAACACCTCGAGTGGCTTCCTGCACGGGGAGGGGACAGTGGGCTTCTACTGTTTCGAGCCTGGGAGCCGTTCACACGACTCCCCACATGGGCAGAAGGTTATCTGTGGGCCAGTGCCTGTGTGAGGCTATTAGACCAGCTGCGTCACAGAGTGGCAACTTTCTAAAAGTTGCCTTGCTTTAATAGTGGCATTAAATTTCGACCTGGGCATCAGGTCGGGTCTATGCCACCATTAATTTGATACCTTATAGTACCCAGTTAGGTAGTCCCATTCAGAAGTTAGCTAGGCTGAGGTGCCAGCCTGTAACCCTGTATTAGCCTATGGGGCTACTAGCTTTTCCACAGCAAAATGACAATTTGAGGAGTTTTGCTTCAAGGACATATATAAACATACATGCCCCACTTAATAATATACAGCTCCTTGCCTTCGGGCTCTATTGGCCTTTCTTAGGGGAGACTTACATATATTGCTAAGGGGAAGGGTGGCTTTGTCATTAATGGTAATGGCAAAGTCAACCTGGCAGTGTGAAAACTGCCCTTTCAGTCTGCAGTGGCAGGCTGGAAGCCATTTTGTACTGTGTAACACACAGGGTGGCACAATCAGAGCTGCAGCCTTGGGTGGACACTCTGCCTTACATGCCCTAAGTATCCTGGGTACCATTTACTAGAGACTTATAAGTAAGTCAGTACTTGCCAGTTGGGGATAGCCAATTCAACATATACTTTATAAGGGGTTAGAACATTGTCACTGAGGTCTGGTTAGCTGAAATGCGAACCTCATCACCTTTCTGAATGGTCAAAAAAGTATTTTTTAGGAGTCTAAATCGTAGGGGTTGAGACAAGAACGTGTATTTGGTTTTTAACGTATTAATCCCATATAGCGATTCGATAACATGTTACCAAATCATTAAATGGGTTTACTAAATCAAAAGAATCGCTATTTGGAAGGTTTACGTTTGGACGTCCCTTTCAAATAGCGATTCATCAAGGTATGGATCATTGTTTTTGCGACTGAAATGCGGGACCCCATCACCTTTGTGAATGGTCATAAAAAGTATTTTTTAGGAGTCTAGATTGTAGGGGTTGAGACAAGAACATGTGTTTTTTTCGAATGTACTAAGCCCATAAAGCAATTCGATAACATGTTACCAAATCGTTAAATGGGTTTAAGAAATCACAAGGAATCGCTATTTGGAAGATTTCTGTTTAGGACGCCCCTTTCAAATAGCCATTCATCATGGTATGTATGATTGTTTTTGTGATCTTAAAACCACTGACTTCTCTTACAATTGCTTTTTACAAACGTTCTTTTTTTTTTTTTTTTAGCAAATGCATTTTCCTTTAAGGCAATGGTCTGCATAAAAAAAAAAAAAGATTGTTTTAATTAAAATCAATCACAAATATGGTGGTCTGCTGACCCTAGTAGGCCACCATCCCAGTGTTGGCAGCAAATCATAGTGGGCTGCAATTTGCATCCTAACTCATTAATATTCGTGAGATAGGTCGAATTGTGACCCACTGAGATTCACCATTTTGTGAGCCGACCGATTAGTAGATAGGTCAGTTCGAAAAATACCATTGGAATCGCTAAACGTTGGTGCGCAAAATAGCTAATCCAATGTACATACATCTGGCCCTCAGTGTGGTTTAATCAATTAGATGAGCTAACAAGATCAGTTCTGCGATATATACTCGCCATGGACACTCCTAATGTAATTTCATGGTTGGCTTATATTCAGGTCATGTTCGAAAGTATAGGGTGTGGAGAGATGACAAGATATTGCCATCGTAAAAAGGGAAAGTTGCCACATTGTTCCACCCCATAGCATTGCAAAAGCAGGAGATACCTGAGCTATGTAAAACATCTGGGAAAGCAGAGCATCTCTTAGGACTTGCCCAGGCATGGAGCAAAATGTAGGTTGGGTTCCTGATTCTTGATAACGAAGTCACTTAGCATGCTTTATGTTTGTCCTTCTTCCAGAGTTGCTGCTGGAGCGTAGAGTTGTGTTTAAAATATGTATATCATTGCACTGTAATGATATTTCTTTTCAATTGTGTATGCATTATTCCTCTTTAGAAGGTAAGTCCCCATTAATAAGGACCTGCTTTTGAGTTTGGCAGCGAGTTACTTCTGTTACCTACTGATGGATATCCCATTTGCCTTATTGTGCCACATGATCTAACGCACTTATAATACAGCGAATATATATTGTTAGTTCGCATGCAATACATCGCATGCCATTACAACGCTGTCGTTACAACGACCGCGTTGTTACATCTCATACGATTACATCGCAAGTCATTACAGTGACTTGCTGTAGGGGGGCGCGCTGGACTTAGGAATAGTATAATTTACTACTCCTACTCCAGTTTGTGCAACAGCAGGGAAGGTGTTGGATTGTAAATCCAACACCTTCTGCCCCCTACAGCAAGTCGTTGTAACGACTTGCGATGTAATCATATGCAATGTAACAACGCGGTCCTTGTAACGACCGCGTTGTAATGGCATACGATGTATCGCATGCCAACTAAACGATGTCTCCCAATACAGCAGATGGGACATCAGTCACATTTGTGATGGGGTATCCTGTCCATCAAACTCTAAATCAGGCCCTAAGGGGCCCATTACGATGGCGGGCGGAAGCACTACCGCCGTGCTGGCGGATGCAAAAACCACCAGTTACCGCCCGCATGCCGCAGCCCACACGCCCGCCAAATTACGATGCGAAAAGCAGGCCAAACACCGCCGGCAAGCCAGCAACACCGTCCGCCATCAAAGTGCGCCCGCACACGTAGCGGCGCAGCACAACTGACACACACCGTCCGACGAAACACGTCCCGCCCGGCGCATAAATTACGATGCCGCAAACAAACGGCTCCCACGGCAAAGAGACACCGCACGTGAAAGAGAGGCGGAAACACGGACGCAGAGCACGGACAACGAAGAAGCGGCACCCCGGGCATGAATCCAGCACTGCAGGCCCTTCCCATGCTTCTGCTGATGCACCACCAAGGACGCAACGTACCGCGGAGACGCAGGTAGGCACACACACAACAAGTGCACGCAAACAGCGCACACAGTGCAAGGGCGGAAAAGCGGACAACCCCCACCAGCGCGTGCACACTACACATCCACCATTGCATCCACATATGACACACAGGCCAAATCCTAACATCGCGGAACACATGTGCACACACCACCTGGGACTAGGAACCAACCACCCCGTCACGGCCCCAAAGCGCCAATGACGCCACCACACATGCGCACAACGCAGAGGCCAACCGCAGCGCCATGCATGCGTCGCACACAGACACAGGGACACAACCAAGCAGCACACACATCAGCCCCACCCCGAACGCACATGACACGTGACAGGCCTGCCACAGACATGTCCCCAACGCCCAATTCACGGACAACACCCAACGCCACACAACCGACGCACACATGTCAGTGAAGTCACGCAACAGCAGGACACACCCCAGTGTAACAAACATGGCGAAGCACACAGCGGCGGCAACACCAACTAGGAGAAGCAGGGCCCCTTCGGGAAGAGGAACGCCAGTATCACACTGAAAAACCCATACCACCCTGCACATATGAACAAGACACATGAAACGGAACACCAAAGAGCCCGGTGACCGACAACAGGTGGCCCAAGAATTACATCCACACACAAGGCCCAACGCAGAGCGGAAAGGCAGGCTGCCGCCCACACAAGGGAGAGCAGACAGCACTGAATGACCTTCCATTCCAACACCGAAACCACAGCCCTACGACAGAAGCCGGTGAATACAGCCATTGTCCAAGAATAGACCAACACAGGCTTGCCGAGGAGACCGACCACAGGGCAGATAGCGCATATCACAGAAGCACACAACGGACGGGGAAGAAAGAAGAAAACACTCCCCCATGTCGGCCACATGCAAGTTAATTGGAAGGAGTCACACAGCACTGACCTTGAACTGTCTGAGAAGCATGTGGGAAGAGGGCCCGTGTCCTCCAAACAAGCCAACAGAACACAAGTCCTGTCTCCCCACGACTACACAGAGCTCACAGCAACCCCGGAGTGTGCACATTGCAGACTGCACACACAGCCGGAGCACGCCACCACAACGCACCGCTGCGAAATGGCAACCGCAACACACCTACCCAACTACGCCGAAGAGCTCAAGCTGTACCAAACCAGCACGATACATACATTGGGATGCGATCTCCTGTCCCTGCTGAACGTAAGTTACCGACTGACTTACCGCATCACATTGTTCAGCTGCGTCATGCCCGTCTTCTACTGTCGGAGGTGTCCCTACCAGCATCCCGTCGAGATATGCCTCTCCAACCCGGCATGTCTGAAGGCGGACCTGCTACCACTACTCCTCCCTCTGGACGCACACGACAGGGCCTGCTCTGCCTATGGGGGCATGGCGTATGTGGCCAACATCGCACGCGCACTGAAATGGAACCACTGTGCCTCCACACGACGGATCATCGAGAACAGCTACATCGAATGTCACCCAGCATGCCCCATCATGGTCCTCCAAGGGACAACCTACGAACAACACCTTGACAGCCACCATCCGCTTCATTGGCTGGCAAACATGTACACCACCAATGACATGGAAGCCCTGCTGGACGGCATCGCATACCTGACAACCTGTAAATACGTCGGACCACAACGCAGGTTCCCCGAGTGACCTATGAAGTCCAACCCCGCACCCATGCTCAGCTTCCGCACGGACTGGCCAGTCACCACCACAACAGCCATACCAAACGACCGGCAACTGTAACCACACCATCAACGACATCGCCATGACATCGGATATGACCGGGACATGCACACTGTTCCCCATCACATCCAGGAACACCGCATGCATCGTGGGAGGCAGTGGCATGGGCTCTGTGCATCGCACCCACATGGACGGAACTGCACGAACAACCAGGACACGACATGGATCCAGCGCACATGGACACACACACCGCTCAGTGGACATGAATAGGTCGCCTGGAGTCTGTGGGTGCTGCACCCCTCCCACCCCCGCCCCGGGAATCCCATACCAGGACCTTTGCATGGACGACAAGTGCATACAACAACAACACGACCCCAGTGACTGTGACATGTCCAGTAACCACCACAGTGCAACAACAAGTGGCACGCCGCTGCATGCACGCAAGCACATGCCCTGATGTCATCTCACATGCACGCGTGCATGAGGAACAACCGCAGCAAACCTGTCACATGGAACTGAGATGGACTGTGCCCATGATGCCGAGTGGTCTGGTAGGCTACATGTATACCGTCTGTGTCAAAGTCCGCAGCTCCGCAGCTATACGTAAATGTACATTAGCACAGCCTTGGCCAAGCAGATGTAACCCCACACCCTATCCCATTTGTAATCATGCTCAGTATATCCTCAATATGTATTCCGCTGCCAGTAGTGTCCACTATACTGCATCACAGAGGACAGAAGACTCAATATAATGTTTGAAACCAGAACTGTCTCCGCTGACTCATTTCACAAGTACGAATGAGAGAGGATGAGAGTATGTGAAGTACACGGCAGTCGTGACATGACCATGTAGTCCACTGGTATTGGATGTCAACGCAAATGAGTAGCACTACTGTGGAAGACACACATGTGTCGTGTGAAGTCGTATGGACGCAGTGCTCAGGTGGGTGGGTGCGACGGGTAGATGCGCACATGCCAAGTTGGAGCACGCCGTGTTGGGAGGGCTCATGAACAGTACACCACCGCTTCCCTGGGCATTGTGAGAGGACACCTGTCGGGGGGAGTGAACACGTGTGTGCACAGCAGCCGGGCACACGTACAAAGCGGTACCAGGCGCACCTCAGCCCACCCTCTGTGGACGAGCTGGATCCTGTTGTGCGCCCGCCATGCCCCTTGACAAGGCACACACAGCCCCAGTCGACCAGGTGTAACCCCAACATAGTCAATCCGCACAGGCGATACAGGGCACGGGATGGCAGTGGAGCATGGTGTGTGAGAGGTCTCCTCGCGCTCCTCCTGCTCATATCACGCAGGCAATAGAACCTCAACGTCCAGCATGGCAAAAAGTCAAATGGAAGTGTAGGGGGACGCACCACAGCACGAGCAGCACTGACGTCACGGGAGGTGGCTCGCACCATCCCATCCATTGCCCATCATACCAACCACGACACATGCCATTGCGACTAAGTGCAAGCGCGTGCGCCACCACCCCTGAGCCCTCCCCAGAGAGGCCAAAGAGTGAATGTGTGGGCCATCAGCCACAGACGGACGCGGCATGGCCGCAAGGGCAGCCACAGCCACTGGGTGTCGCAGGTGGCGGATCCGGAAGGCGAAGACTGTGATGCATAGTCCATGCAGGCCGGGTCTCCATTTGGGGCACCACGCAGGTGGACGGCGTCCCGCCACACATCATACCCTGAGACAGCCCACTCGTGCAACTGGACCCACACATACACTCCTTGCCCTCTCTGGTGCAAGCTTGGGGCTGCCTGTGCAAGCGCTAGCCTCGCAGGTGAGCATGCATATTGGGGGGCGAGGGGAGGACATGAGGGCTGGGGCGAAGATGACTGTATCACTGTCAGTTAGTACAAGGGATGACCCAGATGTGGAAAGGAAGAGACGTGTCCCGTGTGTACTGCAACTAGTCGCCAATCCAACTACCCCCCATGTCCGGAATGTAAGCCCGCACCTAGGCCCGCCCATCCGCCACATCGAACATACCACCAGCACGACAACCTTCCCATTCGAAACACTGACTGGGGGTGGCGACCAGTGAACAATCATGTGTAGCCTACCCACGCGTACATGTGGGCCCTCCATGATCCATGTCACCTGCGGCAAAGACATGACATGCGCAATGAGGGAAGTGAGGAGAGCTGTCCGCCCCACGCGCAGAAGGTGCATCAGCTCCACAGACCCAGCAGCGAGTCCAGCAGGGGTCACATGTGCAGGGGCAGCTGTGCCTGGTGTGAAGGCACATGCATATAGACAGCACATCGACCAATGTGTAGTCTGCCCACATCCACAGTCCATCATCATGCGGACATAGGAATTGAACACAGGGCAACACATCTTAGCTGGTGCACCCACCGTGACCAACAATGCGCAATCATCGACGTACCCGCCCTGTGCATGGCCCCCCCCAACGGAGGCACATCCAGTGCCACCATCCCACACACACAAGCCTTCCACGGAACATGCTGTGTCCAATGGTCAGTACAGAGTCAGCGCCCATCTGGTGGATCCTGAACAGGAGACACATGCACACACATGCCAGCTCCCACTATGTACGACTGCCACCTGGCACGTGCAATGTAACCTCTCACCTGTGACGTGTGACTGCAAGCACACAGCCGTCTTGGCATGGGGCTGTCAATGTGGACACCAGTCAATGTTTCGGGAGCTGTGATCCGTACAGTGCTGTACATAGGGTGCAGTGCTGACACCTACTACTGTCTCATATCCCCTCGTGCCACAGGTCCCACTTGTATTGGCCGCTCAGCCCGTGCCCACATCGTCGTCGTCGTGTGCCATACTCATCCAGCCTCGGAAGCAGTACCATGCTCAGCAGACACTCATGTTGCCGTGGCGTTGCCGCTTGACGAATATGCAGTCAGTCCCCATCAGCACGCCCCGCAAGTCATTGGGGCCTAGATCCCCATGTGCATGCACATGGCAGTGGTATGTCTCACTTGCCATTGCCATTGTTGGGAGACCTGTGTAAGTGTATTGTGGCCGTGCCGTCCCAGCTTGACAGCTGGGCTGTGGCTCATGTGCTTGCTCAGTCATGTCAGTGATGTGTATGCGAAATTGCTATGTGCCGTGTTGCTTTGACATGTGTCCTCTGCCATTTAACCCAGGCGGAGACCGAACATTGACCGCCCATACCAATTGCTGGCGGACATGGACGATACAGAGGTAATCAGGAAGTTTCGGCTGGACAGGCCAACTCTGCATCGACTGTGTGCCATGTTAGAGCCCCATCTCCGTCCCCGCAGGGTGTATCCGACTGCTGTCACCCCCACGGCTAAGGTGATGGCCGCCATGCATTTCTTCGCCACTGGGTCATTCCAGCACACAGTGGGCAGTGGAGGAGGGATGTCCCAGCCCATGTTCAGCAAGGTGCTGAGGGATGTACTGGCAGCCATGATGCTGTACCGGAACAGGTACATCAGATTCCCCAGGGCTCGTGAATTGGCGGCAGTGAAGGGTGCATTCTATGCCCTTGGCAGAATCCCACACGTCGTGGGAGCCATTGACTGCACTCATGTTGGCCTTGTTCCACCACAGGCCACTGAGCACCTGTACCGCAACAGGAAGCACACGCACTCCCTGAATGTGCAAGTGGTGTGCCTTGCGGACATGGTGATCACCCACGTGTGTGCAAAGTTTCCAGGCTCGGCCCATGACGCACACATAATGCGCAACAGCATCTTGCCACGACTGATGGCCAATCTGCAACAGGATCGTGGCTGTATTGTCGGTGAGTATGTGGAGTGGTGTAGCGTGCTGGTTGTGCGATGCTGTCCCCTGTCCAGTTGGAATAGCAACGGTTCTCTGTGTCCCTCACACCCAGGTGACTCTGCGTATCCGAATGGGGCATGGCTGCTCAGTCCATTGAGGAATCCTCGCACCCCAGCAGACGATCGATACAATGAGGCACATGGGAGGACCAGACGTGTGGTCGAGCGTACCTTTGGCCTCCTCAAGTCCAGGTTCAGGTGCCTGGACCGCACCGAGGGTGCACTGGCGTACTCCCCACAGAAGGTGTGCCAGATAGTGGTGGCGTGCTGCATGCTGCACAATCTGGCCATTCGGAAGCAGATCCCCCTCATTGTGGATGACGGAGATCAACCAGGGCCCCAGCCCGCAGACCAGGACAGCTCGAGTGAGGTGGACAGCGGAGAGGAGGAAGCTGGGAATGTGCGCCAGCAGCTCATCGCCCGCTACTTCACTTGACGGTGAGTGTCCATGTACGACGGATGATGTGTCTGTATCTATGCAGGTGTGTGTGTGCTGTGTCAGGGTGGCCGTATGTTCACTGCGTGCAGTGTGTCAACGCTCCATGGCCAGGGTAGTATGCCACTGTTGGTGGCTGTGGCATTGTGCCCTATTGCTCTGTGCGATGTGTGTACATTGCTTGTAGTTGTTGACATGTACTGTGTGATGGGTGTGTGACACACTCATTGAATGTGCTCCTGTTCTGTCTCCCACCCCTAGGTCCCAACAGGCCCTCCGGATTCCATTTCCATGCCACGCATCAGGTGCCTTTCCGCCCAAGGTGGCCGTTGTATTCCGTACAATAAAGACACAGGGCACAAACAGCAGTTAGTGAAAAAGGTGCATTTATTACAAACTGTGACATGTGATTGTGTGTAAGGTGATGACAAAAGTGGTGCGTGCAGTGACAATGAGCTGTCGGTCATGGCTGCGTGATGATCAGGGTGTACCCACTGGTTCTATGTCCATAGTCCAACACACACATGCCATCCAGATGGCTGTGTGGAGTGGGATCGTAGAGCAAGTCAATGCAGTGGCTGGTCAAGGAAGGCTGGCGGAAGGCTGGCTGGCTGCCTCACTTGCGACTGGAGCGTGCGAAGTCCTCCCGGGAGATCTGTTTCCTCTTCGGACGGCCCCTTCCACGTTTGGGAGGGGGTGTGTGGTGGCGACCTGCTGGTGGTGGGTGAGGTGTGCTCACTGGCTGTGGACGCAGGGGAAGTGGACACTGCTGCCCGAGCCTGCGCCCTAGCAGGTGGTGGCGGAGGTGGTGTTGCTGGCCTTGCCTGTGACCCCACCGCCACCACCAGCTGGCCCATGAGGTCCACGAGTTGGTCCATACGGGACACGAATTGGCCCATATGGGCGTCCATGGACCTCAGCACCCCCAGCACCTCCCGCGTGTCAGTAGCAGACCTGGCCCATTGTCCTTGGGCCTCTTCATAGGCCCCAAGGACTCTGGCCATTTGAGGCAGGGCATGGCTCCCAGGGAGGCTGGCGTTTCCCTGACCCTGCTCCTCCTACCAGTCCTGCTGCCACCGGCCTGCCCACTAGCCACATTGCTCACCACGGTCCTCGCTGTGGCTCCCAGGGTGGATCCAGTCGGCCGGGCCACCACCTGCGCTGGGGCTGGTGCCAGCGAAGACGTGGTGGTGGTGGAGGCGGTGGTGGTCGGTGCGGCGATGGTGGCGGTTGCGGCAGTGGTAGTGGCCGCAATGACCGTGGGTGTGGCCGCAACGACAGTGGCAGCAGGGGACTGGGACTGTTCAGCATCCCTGGATGATGGGTTGGTGGGTAGGAGGGGTCCTGGGGAGCGGCTGGGCCCTGCCACGCCAGATGGGCCAGCTTGGTGGTCCGTGTCCGAAGAGGTGGACAGATCCTCCAGATCCGTGTGTCCTCGTTGGGGGCTTGTAGGCTGGCTGTGCTGGCTGCTGTCTCCATCCCCAGCGTCCAGCAGTTCGTCACCTGTGGAGAGAATGAGATTTGTTATTGTGTTGCACCTGGCGAAGTATGTATTAGTCGTCTGACATTGGCAGTTCGTGCAATCTCGTACATGGGTTTCCCGGAGGCGAGTGTGTGGCTGTGGCATCTGTAGGTGTGTGTGCTAGGCAATGGGACTGTGTGCTGTGCACATGTGGCATGGGACGGATTGGCCATGCCGATGGGTGTGTTGCTTTGCCCCTACTCATTGTGACTCTGGTGTATGCGGGCTCCTGGCCCATCCTGGGTCTGGTTTGTACTTTGCTTTTGGAGTTCAAATGGAACGCTTAGGAACGCATATGGCAACATGGGGGCCATGCCCCAGATTCGCATTTGGGATGGAATATGCTTTTGGGGTTCAAATGGAACGCTTAGGAACGCATATGGCAACATGGGGGCCATGCCCCAGATTCGCATTTGGGATGGAATATGCTTTTGGGGTTCAAATGGAACGCTTAGGAACGCATATGGCAACATGGGGGCTATGCCCCAGATTCGCATTTGGGAGGGTATATGCTTTTGGGGTACATGCTGTGAGCCATGGGTGCCGAACGTGACATGTGTTGTGGCAGCATGACAGTGCATGGTCTGAGGTGTGTGCATGCCTGACATGCCCTGCATATTTGCTGTCTGTTGTGGTTACTGGACATGGCATTGGACGCATCGTTATGAGTGAGTGATAGTTGTGTGCCAGCCAACGTATTGCAGTTGTCCCATCTCCTTGGTGTGCGTGCTGCCCTGTGCCATGTGCATCACTGCAGTGCTCGGGGGGGTGTGGCCCATGTTGTGTGTTGTTGCTCACAGTGTGTCGTGCGCTTAATTGACTTCTGGCACATGGTTGGTCATGGGCATGTGTCTTAGCGTGACTGCTGTATGTGTGGCAGCTGTGCGGATGACATGCCTTTCATGAGACTGGGGCTGACGGATGGGATGGATGGTATGTTGTATGTGCATGGTGTGTCTGTGTGTTTGATGGGTTCAGTGGTGTTCGTGTGCATTTCTGTTGTTCCGCTCTGTTGCGTCTAGTGTTGTTTGTCTTACATAGGCGTAGTTGTGGGGTGTGTGGTTGACAGGCAGTAGGGGCTACATGGACAGGACTTCAATGGTGTTTCGGTTGTGTGTGATGAGTTGCACAGTGGCTGCCGTGTGGGACTATATTCAGTGTGGCTTGTGCATGCAGACGTGGCTCCTTGGGTGTTGCTATGTCTGTGATGGGTCATGTGGGGTGTGAGTCTGCTGTTCATGTCCGTGTGCACATTGTTCACTTGTTCGTGACGGTGGGCGGTGCTGCGTGTTCGTGTGCTACGTGACATGTCCCATGTGTTGGTGGTGTTATGGTCCTCATGCCTCCAGTAATCCAGCCCTGTCCAGTTTCCCACCTGCAAGTTGTTCGTGCGTGCACTGTACTGGATGCCACATGGCTCTTAGCGGGGGTGCTCCATGTTGCAGGTCTGTGGGGGTGGGGGGTGTAGTGGGTCGTGGGGGTGGCTGTACACCCACTGACACCGATTGCTGTGGACCGTGATGTCTGCCTTTCGGCTGTCGTTGTGCACTGCGGTGGCTGACACGTGGGTGTGGGGTGTGGGGGATGCTCCTCCTTGCTGTGCTGTGGGACTGGGGCCTGGTGTGTGTTGTACTTGGGCTGTCCCCCTCCGACCCACTGCACTTTGTGTTCCTGCCACTTACCTGTTACTTGTCAGTTGGTGCAGCTGTGCCTGACACATGGGTGTGGGGAGTGCTCCACCTTGCTGGTCTGTGGGAGTGGGGGCCTGGTGGGTGTTGTACTTCAGCTGTCCCCCTCCGACCCACTGCACTTTGTGTTCCTGCCACTTACCTGTTACTTGTCAGTTGGTGCAGCTGTGGCGGACACATGGGTGTGGCGGGTGCTCGTTGTGGCGCTTCTGGCATATTTGTGGACCTGTTGGTGGTTACGTGGCTGGCTTAGTGTACACATGTCCCCACGCATCTTACAGTTGTTCGGTTTGGGCTGTGTGTGGTAGTGTGTGTTGCATGTGTGTGTGATGTGTTGTGTATTGTGTGCTGGACATGGGGGTGTTTGTCCCTGGGAGCTGTGGCATGGTGGTTGCGCATGTGTGTACATAGCGGTGTGCTGGTATACATTAGTTTGTACTTACCAGCCTCCACTCCCCTGCTAATCCGGCGAGGATCTCCGGATGGATTACGACTCGCACCTTCTCCTCCCACGCTTTGAAGGTCTTAAAGAGCGCGGGATTCCCTCCGCCAGTGACGGCAGCCAGCTCTCTGTTTTTGCCCTCCTTCTTCTTGACCAGGCTCTTTACGTCATTCCAACGTTTGTTTATCTCGGTTCTGTTCCTGGGCAGGGTCCCGACTGCATTGACCTGGTCTACGATCCGGGTCCACATTCTGTTTCTGGTGGCTAGTGGTGTGTGCTGGACCATGTTCCCATAGATTTGTGGGTACACCTTGATGATCTCGTCGACCATGACCGTCAGCTCCATGGGCGTGAACTTGGGCATCCTTTGTGGTGCCATGGTGTTTGTGGTGCTGGTGCGGTGTGTGTTGTGTAATGTGCAGGGGGTTTGTGGTGCCGGGTGTGGTGGTGGTGGTGGTGGTGGTGGTGGTGGTGGTGTTTGGTGGTGGTGGTGGTGGTGGTGGTGGTGGTAGTGATGTGTGCGTTTCTGTGGTGTGCTGCTGTCCTTGCTGTGTCACTGTGTCCTCTCCTCTCCTCTCTGGTTTGCAATGTAGCAAGGGGTTGTGGTCTGTGGGAGTGCTGCTTTTGTACTCACCTATGTGGGTGTGTCCTCATGGTCTGTTGTTTTCAGGTGTGTTGTGTCTGGGGTTCTGGCCTTTGTATTTTTTGTTTGTCCGGGGGGTGTTTTCGGGATGTGTACTGTGCTTGTGTATTTGTGCGTGCCTTGCTGTGTGGACTTGTTGGCCATGTTGTGTGCTAATGGTTTTGTGTGCGGATGGTTTCTGTGCAGGTACGTGGGCGCCATGGCTTCTGCCGTGTCGATTCTCATCGGCGTTGTTTGCGCTGGCGGGCGGTATTTTTGTTGTTTTTCCGCGCTCATGGCGGTGCGATCGTAATTTCACGTGCGGTGTGTCGGCCGTGAGGGCGGGCGGTTTTGTGTTGTCGTGCGTGTTTCCGTCCGTGGCGGGCGGTTTGACTCCGACTCGGACGATGGCGGGCGGTATTTTGTATGATTTTTCCGCCGATGGCGGTTTTCAGTTTGTGTACTCATAATGGCGTGGTCGGTGTTCAGGCGGTGTGTGCGGGCGGATTTTTGCCGCTTCCATGCCTGGCGGATTTTTTTACGCCGGGTATCGTAATGTGCCCCTAAGTTTTTAAAACCTTTATTTTTCACACAGGAACACCACAGCAGTAGTGTAGACAATCCTTTCTTAATACATTGCTGATGACGTCTCACTTGATTGGTTTTGCAGTCTCCGAATTTATTACAGCGGCACTCAAAATTAGAATGAACACCTGAAAGAAAAGAAAGCATATTAATTTTTGACTGGATTTATAGCTCATTTATTTGACTGCATTTTTTTTGCTTCTTTATTTTATAATGTACTCTGTAAATTGCATGTTTTTAATGATATACCATGTTTTGTGTTTTAGGATTTTAACCAAAATATTATTGACTGACAGACTGGTTGTAAATACAAAAAATGCTCTGAGAAAAAAAGGATTAGAACAAACCTGTGAAATCAATCTCTCTCAGGTCAATACATGTTACACTGGCTAATTGGAAAACATGGGGTTGGCTGAATAAACCAGAATGGGTGCTAGAGATAGGGTGAAGGTACAATATCATGCTCACAGCTACTTTCCCTTGTATAGTGTAATGCACTTACCTGTACTGTGAGAAGCTTTCGGACATTTCATGTGTTGGTTAATGAGGATGGCCCATAAGAGTATGGTTGTATGCCAGAAAATCGTGGACTAAATATTGTGCGACAAAAATACTGAAGCAAGACAGCAGGTACCAAGGGCATTATTACCTTCCTGTATGATTTATTACTACGCACTACACCCTCACATCCACCTCGCTATATAGCTTTCTGGGAGAGTACCCTAAGTCTTACCATCCCAGAAGAAGACTGGCGCGCACTATGGAGGGACATACACAAACACAACCACTCCCTAAGCCTGCGGAAAGCACATTACAAACTCTTGTACGACTGGCACATGTACCCTATGAAACTGAAAAATGCTTTTCAACTACATCAGACTTGTGTTGGAGGGGCTGTGGGCTCTTGGGTGAATTCCGTCACATCTGGTGGGACTGCCCAACCATTCGGCCTTTCTGGTCTGAAATCCTAGCCCAAATTAAAGGAATACTGGGGAACCCAGTGCCTGACACGCCAGCCTTTGTACTATTGGGGCTACGATCTGACTCCCTGAAATACCAAACAAATGCGGATAAGGGGGTGATGTGACTGTGCCTGGGGGCGGCGAAGATGGCAGTAGCGGCTGCATGGAAGAAACCCGACGCTCCAACCCTGACTCAATGGCACGCCCACCTCTGGCAAGCGATTACTATGGAGCGGATGAGCGATATATTCAGGGACAATTTAAAGAATTTTTAATATACATGGGGATCCTTAACCAGCTATCTCTCCACAGGCCTACCCTTAATAGCTTGCCCGTCATGGAAGCGAGCTCTACACCTCTTTCAATTCTGATTAGCCCCTCATAGAGCACCTGAAAAACCCCAGGACTCCTCCAGTCTTGGCGCATACCCTAACAGCCGTACACGTATAGAACACACCACTACAATTCTGGAATCCCAACTGAGTACTTTGTTTTCTTTCTGTTCATATATTTGTTGTTTTTCAATAACACGCTCCCGCTTTGAGAGGTTTTTTGAAACACAAACAAGTTTGGTGCTCAGTCACCTAAAAGACAGCGGCCACGCACCCAACTTGCACTACTTCCAAAGGAATCGCCGTGATGCTCTGAAGGCACAGAGATCACTGCTGAGCCGGCGGTGATCACTAAATATGGCGGACATTCAGGCTGCCCGCCAAACTCTAAAATGGCCCTTAGTTCTCAATATTCTGATTCCATGCCACAAATAATTGTTATACAATGCACATTAATGTATGTCTTCCTCTATAATACCTGAGTGTACATGTAAAGTTTGCCTTTTTCCAGACGTCCATACAACATATATTACACACTTTGGAATGCATACTGCAAACAAATGTTGTATATGATTCAGACAGAATAAATATGTATGACCTAATCTGTTCCTTCTTCATGCTGCTAAAGCAGCAATACAAGTAGGTGGTATACTGGGTTTTCACTTTCCCTAGAAATGTCTTCCTCATTACTAACTGCTTCCTGGATCATAAACCTAAGAGCAGACCATCATAAGCTTTGTACCCTGGCACCACCAAACCTTTTGACATGCCTGGCCTATGGCAGTAGGGAGTGAACAGTAGGCAGGGAAGTGTGAATGCCACAATGGGACAAGGGCATTGTATACAGAGAGGGCGATCATTGCGGTGTTACCGCTTATGGAACAGAAGGTAGGATGGGTGGACATTACCACATTGACAATATGGGAATCAAAGGAAGAGTGCCCATTGCCATAATGGTACAGAGGGAAAAGGAGGTAGAGAGGTCGGGTAGTACCATTGTGGCATAGAGGACAGTGAGGCTGAACAGGGAAATGGTGGCACAGTTGGAAAAGGAGGCAGAGCGGTCGGGCAGTACCATTGTGGCATAGAGGACAGTGAGGCTGAACAGTGAAATGGTAGAACCGTTAGGGAAAAAAAAGGCAGAGATGTCGGGCAGTACCATGGTGGCACTGAGGAAATAGTCTTTAGGAGAACTAGGGCATGGTTACAGAGAGTACAGCGGCAGAGACGGCAGATTAAAAAAAAGTGGCACAGAGTGGACAAGGATAAGAAGACACGCAGGTGCATGGATGGGGTAGAGAGCAGACAGGGCTCGTGGTGACAGCAGAATTGCTCCAAAGGAGGAAGTTAGCATGATGCAGGAGGGGCCCATTGGGTCACAGAGAAAATGGACAGGAACATGGTGGCTTAAACCCAACAAGAATTGGCAAAGCCAATAGGTATCACCTATGCAAGAGCTATTGGCTTTGCCAATGTGTTTTAGCCAAGCTCTACATCAGTGTGGCTACTGTTCAGCATGGCTAAAGTTTCTGGAGTGTCGTAGAGTGGCATGGAATAGAATGGAGTGTCGTAAAGTGGATTGGAGTAGAGTAGAGTGGAGTAGAGTGTTGTAGAGTTGAGTGGCATAGAGTGGTGTGGAGTGGCATAGAATGGATGGTTGTCGAGGGTTGTGGAGTGGCTTAGAGTGGAGAGGAGTGTCATAGAGGAGAGTGTTGTAGAGTGGAGTAGAGTGGACTGCCATGGAGCAGAGTGGAGTGGAGTGTCGTGGAGTGTTGTGTTGTGGAGTTGTGTGGAGTTGTGTGGAGCAGACTAGAGTGGTGTAAAGTAGAGTGTCGTAAAGAGGAGTGTCAATGAGTGGTATTGAGTGTTGTAGAGTGGAGGGGCACAAAGTGCAGTAGAGTGGCGTAAAGTGGAGTGGCGTAGAGTGTGCATGGTGTGGTAGTGCACTGCCATTACAGACAACACATTTTCAATTGAAATGACCATTACTTTTGCACTGACATACAGTTTTACTGATAAAACTATACAGCGCACAAATGAGTGTGCAGAAATGGCATCCCCTAGTGCATTGGTTTGTTTTGATCGTATTAAAATATTTGTTTCCAACATGCTTCAGAATTTCAGACAAATCCTCTCACTTTGAAGTCATTGAAAGAAAAGTAAACACCAAACTCCCTCGGAAGACAGAACCTGACATTTGACCTCTGTCTTCGAATGCACAGCAAATGTGACAAGATAAGAATAACATTTAGAGGCCAGTTCACAGAAAGTGAGCATGCATGGAAGAATACAGTAAACAGGCTATGCTCCATGAGAGGGACAAAGCCATGCTGGACAGCCTAAAACAAATAAAGCCAGCAAATAGAAAGCAAGCAAATCTGAGTTACAAACCATAAAGCCTATAGTAAGCAATGGGTTGAATGTATTCTTAGGTCAACTTTCAGATTGTTGGCTTCGACCTATAAAGGGATGTTGGTAGTTGGGGTATGGAGGCACGTCTGAGGTGATAGTGGGCAGTGAAAAATCTGACACAAGAGTGCTGAAAATGAATCAGGATATATTCTTCCTCTATTTAAAATCAAATTGTCAAAAAAATGGCACCAAAGAGGACTAAGAGCTAAGTTACACGTCTCCACACTTCAGAGAGTAATACAGCGACACACTTAACATGTGTTAGAGTAGACTTGATTTGATTGTAAATCTTTTGCTGCCATCTCCTGGACATTTGTATGTGTGTTTATTTGTCAAAGCGAGTTGCAATGAGGAACTGATTTTGTAAGTCACAACTGACAATGCACAGTGAGGATCTGAGCTACTTGTCAATACAATATAAATGTCAATACATTTGGCTGATGCGAATGCACTGCGGATTCTTAAGTTGACCAGAGCCCTACATCATGCAGGCCTACATATAATTATGTCCCATCGAGACACAACACATGATATGCCTACAGCCTATCTCTCTTCCACCAATGCAAGAGTTAATAATTTCACTACTTGCCTTTTTTCTGACAAGAAGCACATTTTGGCATTCTGCATAAAAGTAGGAGCCATGTTTGTTAACCCTTTCGCTGCTAAGCCTTTTTCCCCTGTGCTAAGCCTTTTTTGGGCTATTTGGGGTAGTTTGCGAATCGGCCCCTGTATCTTTTTGTCCACATAAGGTATCCATGCCAAATTTGCGTCCTTTTCTTGCAACATCATGGGAATTTTAAAAGTTCCCAGGGTTTGTGGATTCCCCTGGAGGGGACCCAGAAATTAGCTAAAAAATACAGCTAAATTTTGTGTTTTTTTAGAAAAATGGGGAAAAAGTGTTGCAGAGGAAAGCGTCTGGTTTTTCCCCTGCAAATGGTATCAACAAAGAGTTGGTGGTGCTGAAATCACCATATTCCCAGCTTTCAGGGACAGGCAGACGTTTGACAGAAAAACAAAATTTTCTACACAGTTTTGGCATTTTACTGGGACATAGCATGTTTATGCCACTTTTTGTGCTTTCAACCTCCTTCCAGTTAGTGGTAGAAATGGCTATGAAAACAATAATGGATCCTGGAAAGCTATACATTTCTGGAAAGTAGACAAAATTCTGAATTCAGCAAGGGGTCATTTGTGTAGATACTTCAAGGTTTTTTAATAGAAACTAACAGTTAAAAGTAAGAAATATTGAACATGTTTTTAAAAAACCAGACATTTGTGCCAACGTTTTCCCCTGTAACTTCTTCCAAGTATGACAGAGTTTTGAAAGCTATATACCATTACATTTGCTGGACTCTTCTGGTTGTGGGGATATATAGGACTTGAAGGTTAACCAAGAACCCGAGGAACTCAGAGCCAATAACTGAGCTGCGTCTTGCAATGGTTTTTCATTGTGTACCGGGTATATAGCAATTTATTTGGTAAAATATAAAGAGTGAAAAATAGGTATCAAGGACGCCTATGTATTTCCAAAATGGGAACAAAATATAGAGTTTACAAGCAGTAGTTATTTGCACATCTCCGAAATTGTGGGTACCCATACTAGCATGTGAATTATAGGACATTTTTCAAAGTGACTTCTTTTTTACACATTGTCTTACATTTGGAAGGCAGAAATACATATAAAGTCAATAGGTAATAACAGTTGCTCTACAAATCTGTGTTCCCCTATGTCTCCTGATAAAAATGGCACCTCACTTGTGTGAGTAGGCCCAGAGCTCGCAACAGGAAATGGCCCAAAATGCAACATGGACACACCACATTTTTACTGTGAAAACAGGCCCTGTTTTGCAAAGTGCCTAGCTGTGGATTTTGAACCCTAGCTCAACCGGCACCTAGGGAGACCTAGCAAACCTATATATTTTTGAAAACTAGACACTCAGGGGGAATCCAGGATGGGGTGGCTTGTGTGACTCTCACCAGGTTCTGTTACCCAGAATCCCTTGTAAACCTCAAACTTTGTTTTAAAAAAACACATTTTCATCCCATTTCTGTGATGGAGTGATCTGTAATCTGCGTGGATCCATATAATTCCACCCACCCCGCATTCCCCAAAGTCTCTCAATAAAAATGGCACCTCACTTGTGTGGGTAGGCCTAGTGCCCATGACAGGAAACGGGCCAAAATGCAGCGTTGACACACCACATTTTTACAGTGAAAACTGACCCTTTTTTTGCAAAGTGCCTAGCTGTGGATTTTGAACCCTAGCTCAGCGGGCACCTAAGGAAATCTAGCAAACCTATATATTTTTGAAAACTAGACACCCAGGGGAATCCAGGATGGGGTGACTTGTGTGGCTCTCACCAGGTTCTGTTACCCAGAATCCCTTGCAAATCTCAAACTTTGTGGAAAAAACCCATTTTTCTCACATTTCTGTGATGGAAAGTTCTGGAATCTGCATGGATCCACAAACTTCCACCCAAAGTCTCCCAATAAAAATGTTTCCTCACTTTTGTGGGTGGGCCAAGTGCCCACGGCAGGGAATGGCCCAAAACGTACTGTGGAGACATAAAAATTACCTATCACAAAACAACCTGGGTTTGCAAGGGGGGCTCCTGGGTTTTTGGCCCGGGCTTGGCAGCCATCTAGGGAACCCTCCCAAACCCACATATTTCTGAAAGTTAGACACCCGGGGGAGTCCAGGGAGGTATAGCTTGTGTGGACCCCCCAAAGTTTTCCTACCTAGAATCCCCTGGAAACCTCAAATTTAGTTGAAAAAAATCAAATGTTTTTCATATTTCTATGTGGGACAGTTGTGGGATCACTGGGCTGACACAAATTTCCTACCGCCCAGCGTTCCCCCAGGACTCCCAATAAAAATGGTACCTCACTCGTGTGGGTGGGCCAAGTACCCACGACAGGCAAGGGCCCAAAACGTATTGTTGAGACATCAAAATTACCAATCGCAAAACAACCTGGTTTTGCAAGGGTGGCACCTGGGGTTTTGGCTCCGGGCTTGGCAGCCATCTAGGGAAGCCATAAAACCCACACATTTCTGAAAACTAGATTCCTGGGGAGTCCAGGGAGGTATGGGTTGCGTGGATCCCCCAACTTTTCCTACCCAGAATCCCCTACAAACCTCAAATTTAGCTGGAAAAAAATCCAAATGTGCACCTAAAATAAAGGGAGAGACCCTTGCCTATGGGGCTTCTCACTGGCATGCTCATAAACATATCCCTAGTGGGCTTCCTGCCCCCCGCGCGGGGGCAGATAAGGGGCTATTGGCCTGATCTGCCTTCCGGGGAGGCAGAAAGCCTTATTTGGTGGAGGGGGCATTGGAATGCCCATTCTCGGCATCCACCACCCCTACGTATAAAAAAAAAAAAAAAAATCCCTGGTACCTAGTGGACTTTCTGCCCCCAGGGGGCTGATTAGGGACTATTGCCCCATCTTTCTCCCAGGGGAGGCAGATAGGTTGTGGCAATTTTTGGGGGGGATGAGGGGGCATTGGCATGCCCATTTAGGGCAGCCCGCACCTCTATGCTTAAAAAACAAAAAATCCCTAGTGCCTAGTGGGCTTTCTGACCCCCCCCCGGGGGACAGATCAGGGGCAATTGCCCCATCTGCCTCCTGGGGGGCAGAAAGACTGTGGGATTTTTTTGTGTGGGGGGCATTGGCATGCCCATTTTGGGCAGCCCCCACCCCTATATGCATAAAAAATCTCTGGTGCCTAGTGTGCTTTCTGCCCCCCAGGGGGGCAGATCGGAGGTTATTGCCCCAATCTGCCTCCCAGAGGAGGCAGAAAGGCTGTGGAATTTGTTTGGGGGGTGGGGGCATTGGCATGCCCATTTTGCGCAGCCCCCACCCCTACATATGAAAAAAACCAATCCATGGTGCCTAGTGGGTTTTTTGCCCCCTGGGGGGCAGATCAGGGGCTATTACCCCCATCTGCCTCCAGGGGGGGCAGAAAGACTGTGGAATTTTTTTGGGGGGTGTTGGGGCATTGGCATGACCATTTTGGGCAGCCCTCACCCCTCTATACATAAAAAAAAATCCATGGTGCCTAGTGTGCTTTCTGTCCACCGCGGTGGCAGATCGGGGGCTACTGCCCCCATCTGCCTCCCAGGGGGGGCAGAAAGTCTGTGGAATTTTGCGGTGGGTGGGGGCATTGACATGCCCATCTTGGGCAGCCCCCACCCCTAAATAAAATAAGAAAAATAATCCCTGCCATCTAGTGGGCCTTCTGCCCCCCGGGGGCAGATTAGGGGCTACTGCCCGCATCTGGCCCCCAAGGGGGGCAGAAAGACTGAATTTCCCCAGATTATTTTGGGAGGAGCAAAGGCTTCTGCCCAAGGGGCCGCTCCCCCCTCACTGATGTCCAGTGGGTGAATCCCTGCTTGGGGATCGCCCACAAACATACTAAGACCATAATACTCAGTAGTCGGCAGCCAATTGTAACTAATACCTCTTATATTTACATAAGACATATCTGCTACAAAGTTTGTCCATCATTAGTTGTACAGCTAAAAATCAGACATCAAATGAACAGGCATGCAATAACAGAAAAGATCTGTCACACACTGCTGGGCAATTCAGAGGACTTTAATCTGGTCCACCACTGCAGGTCCCAGATATCTAGAAGCAACAACTGGCTTCCATCTCACAATGGCACTCGGATATGGGATAATAGTAAAAATGCCCAATTCCAGAAGATCTTGGCATTTTCCTCTTTCTCCAACCATGCCAGCTCAGGGCTTCAACTATACACAAAATCTTAGACTGGACAACCCAGTTCAGTAAAACCAGCTACGGAGACTGAAATAATAAGAAATACCATAAAGGGGTATGCTGAGCTTTTCATAGCTGCCAGCACACTGAAAACCATATAACTGTGCATCTGTCTCTAACACGTCATCATCCACAACACTGGAAGAGGTGTGGCGCAGCGGCCAGGGCGACTGACTCCGGAACCTGGGGGCTCACGGTTTGATCCCCGGTGCCGGCGGCAGATCAGCCCAGCACCATGTGACTCTGGGCAATAGCTCGCTTAATCTTCCCGATGGCCCCCAGCGCCTTGACACCTTCGGGTAATTGTTCGCGCTTTACAAATACTGGACATTTACATTTACACTACTACATGCTGCATCCCATAACATGATACCTGCACCTCGGTAGTCCTTACTCATGACATGGAAACACACTTCCCCCATAGGATCACAAAACAATGACAACTACCTTCCTCCCCACACTCTAGATTGCAGTACATATAGGTAATCTCTTCAGTGCCCCACAAAGGAGTATTAAGCACTATCTATATGCTGCAATACAATACTAGACTTAGTTTTAAGACGTACCTTTTCCCTGAAACTGCCAATCAAAGTCTGACATGAATGCGCCAATCAAAGTCCCCAAGCACCCACTTTGTCATTAGTATACCTTATATCCCACCTGAAGGGTTATGTTCTTTTAAGTTGATGGATATATCAATTAGTAAATCAAATAATGTTTCTACTATATCTGGTGATTTAACTTGTGAAACTAACTCCTCTCACTAGGCGGTATTGGAATAGAATATTACTGTTTATTTTTCTGAAAATTGGTAAAATAAAACACTCCTCTATACTTAGTCAGTGCTTGTCAAATCATTGGTGAGATTAAGTTAACCAGGGCTAATGAACAGACTTTTTTGCTGTTTACCTCTAGGCCTTTTCCATTTTTCTAAGCTGTTCATTTCTGGTATTGAGTGCCATGTGAGGCTCCAGTCTTCAAAACAAGAGTGTTCTTCGAGCAAGCAAAAATGGCATTTGGAACACACTGGGTTAGTTGAGTGGGTCATTAATATTCTACATGGAGATGTCCACAACAAGCTCTTCCAGCCCCTCTTCCTTGTGCTTTATTAACTAGGCCATCATTGTATTTGCTTGGAAGCTCGAAGTACTTACTGGTAGTCAGAGGTATCCATGTTGTCTCACTCATCCTACATTCAGGCTCCTTATATCACATTTATTGGTGCTTGTAGGCAAGTGGAATATTATGTGGTACCTGGGTGGCCTTACAATGTATTATTATCACAATATCCCAAAGATGGCCCTTGGATTCACACTAATAAATCCTTAGCTCTGTCCTGGTAGACTGGCAAAGAGCAGTCAGGCTTTACTAGAGGAACATGTGTTAAGCATGTCAGAGTACAAACATGGACAATAAGTAATTGACACAACTCAAGAGAAATCCGACACCAATTTATAAGAATAAAGTGTATTGTTATCTTAATTTAGACTCCAAAAATGAACAGGATAACCTACATATAACCAACATTACAGAATTTTGAAGCAATATTAAATCAGTGCAGTAAAATACATAAACAAAATAACATTGCGGGCAAAGGCAAAATCCACTTGTGACAATCGGTCACTTGCTGGTCTAGGTACTTGAAACACTTACAGGGATAAGTTCATGCGAGCCCCAAGACCTGGCCAAAACAGTCAGATCAACTTTACCTAGCCCATGGAGTCCGGGTGCAGGGTTGTTCTGGCTGTCCTTGGTGCTGAACGGGAGACACAGGTGGTGATGTTTTTACCGCTTACACGGTGCTGCAAGAAACAAAATGCAAATACACCAGAGGTGCTGACATCGGATGATGGTTGCACGGTATTCTCTGTAGCTGCAGCTTCAAGTGTGATGGTCGGTTACCGGACTGGTGACCAACAAGCCTTGGCAGCGGTAAGCACAACGAAAAGCTTTGGGAACTTCACTGGGTCCGGGGGAGTAACGAAGCGGCTTGGGACTTCCGGGCAGGCGAGACTACAACTCCCACAATGCACTGGACCACCTGGACTTGGGTGATTCTTTGGAGGGCCCGATGGCCAGTGAATCTTTGGATCTGGTGAGTGTTTTATCTGCCACTAGCAGCCAGACTGAGGATGCTTCTGGCTTCCACAAGGGCCCCTCTCTTCAGGGGTGTCGAGTTTTAGGCAAGGGCAAAGGTCGTTCACTCAGTTCCAAGTTTGTTACCTCAGGGACAAAGTATCCCTCTTTTGCTTTGTGCTGGTGGGCAAAGTCCTGTTGGCGACACAGGTCTCCATTTGGTCCTTCTTTGAAGTAAGTTGTTCAGATCTGAGGTTGTGGTGTAAAGAGTGTCCCTTAAATCTTAGATTTAGGGGAGTTAGGGCTATGGGAGCTAGTAGGCAATGAGCAGCTAGTCCCTGCAGATAGTTTGCCTCTGAAGTAACCACATCCGGTGGTGCAGGTCACCTTTTCTATCCATAATACACTATTTCTGCCCTCCTAAAGATGGCAGAATTTAATTTTAGGTGTACAGACCAGGCTGCCCACCATAGAGGTGTGGCCAGCCCTCCTGGGGATGTACACCTCCTGCATAGCTAATTCCCTGCATTGCCCGGTTGGTAGCACAACTGGGGCAAGGGGAGGGCTGTTTCCTCCTCAAGGGAATAGCCCAGATGCATATCAGAGGTGGTGTAGCCTTTGAAGCTCACTGCTCTGATGTGCCAATTCACTAGCAATCTGAGGAGGAGGGAGGTGTGAACTCCCTCCTG
The DNA here is from genome assembly GCA_963921515.1 of Calotriton arnoldi. Lineage (NCBI taxonomy): Eukaryota > Metazoa > Chordata > Amphibia > Caudata > Salamandridae > Calotriton > Calotriton arnoldi. The sequence goes on from CAWUFW010005624.1 coordinate 840,111, forward strand.
CCCAGCCTTTGTCTCTGACTCCTGGGAGTGATCACACTGCCTGGCAAGAGTCAGAATCCTGTCTTGAAGGCAGCAGGCATGGGAAAGCACAAGCTGGTCAGCAAGAGCACAGTAAAGCTTCGGGTAACCTCTAAGGAGCCCTCTGGATGCATACCACGTCATCCAGGGCATGAGAATTGTGTCAGGGTGAGAAGGCACATTGTTTGATACCAAACATGACTTATTTTAGTGGTACCATAAGGGAGCTGCCAATCTTGAGGGTGCCCGGTTGGCAGCCCATGTTATCCTATGGATCGCTAACACATACAGTTGTTTCCAATGGGGAACACTACTATAGGGACATATAGATGTGTACTTATATGTTCACACTTTAATATAATGCACGCTGCCTCCTGGGCAGAGCAGGCCTTCGTTAGGGGTACGTTACATACATTAAAGGCAGTGTAGGTGACTGCGTCACACATGGTGAGGACACAGTTGAGTTCAAGCAGTTTGCACTGCTCCTGCAGTCTGCAAAGGCAGGCCTACTGCGAGTAGATTGCATGGGTCATCCAGGGTAGCACAAACTTGTGCTGCAGTCCTGAGGCCCCCTTTACCACCAATGGCCTGGGTACCCCTGGTACCATATATTAGGGACTTATAAGGGGGTTAAGATGTTGCCAATTTAGGATTGCCAAGTCAAATATAACAGTTTTAGGAGAGAGCACAGGCACTTGGGTCTGGGCAGCACACTCCAGTGCACTATCAGAGTCATAACTATCAGCATTTGGAGCAAAAAGTGGGGGTGACCACACAAAAAGGAGCACTTCCCTACAGTGCTTTTATGCATGCTGTGTGTTACCTATACAAAAAGAATTACACTTGTATACTATATTCGACACTTGCAACCGCAAAACGTTGTATCCATGGAAAACCAAATTATGCAGCAAGATTGAGTACATTTTAGTCGTAATATGAGCCATTATACCATGCATTGATCTTGTTTGAGCAATGGATTTGCAAAGGATTTGCATTATTAGTACCAGATTAAAACATGAATTCAACAGCTAAAAAGTGACCACCTAAACATTTTGTCTGTCAGTGAGAAGCACTACATACACATTGTGACCAGTTTGAGTGGGTTGAAATCTCCAAATTATGCAGCAGATGATGGGTTATGAGACAAGTTTGTCAAATTCATAACTATTCAGAAAGCAAAAGGTTACAAAATCACAAACTTCCAGTGATTCCTAACATTAATAAAGTCCCACAATTCAATTCTACTTTAGATGCTCACCAGATGCCTTGTGTCCGATCCCGAGCCAGTGTTTGGACAAAATATTGAGTTAAAACCATCGAAGAGCAAAAATATTGCCAAAAAATATTGTGCTTCAAAAATATAGTGGTATAGTAATATTGTTTTCAAGAATATCGTTTTTTGGGTGAATAATGTTGTTTTCAAGAAAATCCTTTTTAATATCGTTTTCAGTAATATTGTTGTACAAATATCATTTTTAAATTATTTTAATACATTTTAGTTAATATAATCATTTTCAGTGTTAGTATTGTTGGTATTATTGTTATTAATTTTATAAAATATAGTTTGTAATTTTAAGTGATTTAGTTATATTTTTTTAAAGGTTATTGGTAATTTATAGTGTGATAGCAGGCTGTTGGGTTTGTAAGGGGATAGGGTGGAATGTTATTACAATTATATATACTTTTGATTTCATGAAAATTCGTTTTTTAATATTAAATATTTTGTAATTGATTATTAATTAAGTACAGTATTCAACCAAACACACTTTGCTTCAACCCGTCGAAGTTCGCCAGGAGTGCCCGATGCCCCAAAATTCTGATTGTAGGGCTGTGAAGGTATATAACCATTTAACAAATGTAGTTTACTTAACTTAATAAAACTGATGGGCGATATAAACACTCAACCGACCATTTTTACGGGATAGGGTGGGAGTACCATCACTGATTTCATTTTTGTTTCACCCTTTATAAGCACACTAGTGCACTCATCAGTAAACTCACCAAGTGCTTTTAGCAATCACAACCCTATTAAAATCACCTTTAGCCTCCCAGTTATAGCTCATTCCCAATATTCAACGGGCCAATAAATATAAAGGCAATTAAAAGTGGTTTGAGGGTCAGATGGCGAGATGCTGATTTTACTGCACTATTGGGTTCCGTGATTTAGATTAGCTAACACTGATCCTTAACCGACTCCTGTCGTTAAATCAGCCCAATGATTGGACTGGTTATGCCTTTGTCACCCTGAATGACAAAATTAAAACCTGTATCTAGCGCCCAGCATTAGTATGGAACAAATCAAACCCATGCTGGTTTAATAAGGAATATAGGATGATCAATAAATGGCTAAGAGAAGCAATTAAATCCTTCGCAAAGAAAAGGGCGAAAATAGCGGCATGTAGAGCTCAATATAAAACAGCCATTAGATCCAGAAAAGATTTAAAAAAGAGATGTGGGAAAAGCTTTTAGAAGCAACTATAGCTAAGGATACCAGAGGCTTTGAGAAAAGGATTAACCAGCCTAAAATGACTGAAAGTCAGACTGGTGGACTAGGAATTAACATTAGTGCAGAATGTTGGATTGACCATTTTAAAACTATTTTGTCTTTTTTTGTAAATACTATGAATTTTTTTACCAGGAAATTATTAAAACCAGTTGTTAAACTAAATAAATTTTTATCAACATAATCCGACTTTTATTTTTTAGTATGCTTCTGTTAGAAATTGGGTCTCTAGTTGGCAGTGGTTTGCACCCTGTCCAAGTAGGGACCCTCACTCTAGTCAGGGTAAGAAAGTCCCATAGCTAAGATAGCCCCTGTTCACCCCCTTGGTAGCTTGGCACGAGCAGTCAAGCATATCTCACAGGCAATGTGTAAAGCATGTGTACATACATACACAGAAACACAGTCAAAACACTGCAAAATGAGTCCACAGTAGTTTAAATAAAATAGCCAATAGTTGTCTGAATAAAATAAGACCAAAACGACAAAACCCCAACTTACATGAGTCAAGATATCACTTTTCAAAGGTTAAATATTTTCAGTCCATAGAAAGCTATGGATGCATTTCTTTGTGCACAAAGTACCTTGGATGCATCAAAATTCAAAGATGAAACAGTCGCAGGGAAGGTGAAGTGCCGGAAAAGTAAAGCAAAGGAGATGCTACTGCTTGGCAGGGGAGGTGATGCCTTGGTTCCTTACTGTTCAGGGAGATGATGCGTCGGTTCCTTACTGGAAGAGGAGGTGATGCGTGGATCTCCTGACATGCGGCCTCAGTTCCTTACTGCGGGCCAACACTGATGAAGAGACGGCATCAAGGGACGATGCGTCAAAAATCCAGACTCGCTGCGTTGATTAGCATGGGGGCGATGCAGGCACTTGTCCATTTCACAGCCGCGAATGAATGAATGAATTAATGAAAGAGCATTTATAGAGCGTGCAGCTACTCAGAAAGAGTGTCCCAGCGATGAAAAGACTCTATCAAACCCTCTGCTGCTCCTAGGAGCTGGACAACAGGAATTAATTTCGGAAAAGCCAGGTCTTAAGCATTTTCCTAAAAACGACAACATCGGTCACTTTCCTAAGAATCAGTGGGAGAAGGTTCCAGGCGAGGGCACCATGGAACCGGAAGGAACGGCCGCCAAAACGGGCTCAGTGTATCCTGGGGACGGATGCCAAGCTCAGCGTGGAGGACCTCAGGGTTCTTGGCGGCACATAGTGTGTGACTCTCCTTCTGAGATATTCCACACCACTTCCATGCAGGGCCTTGAAGAATAGTACCAGAGCCTTAAAACTGATCCTCATTTTTACAGGGAGCCAGTGTAAAGCCCTGAGGTGTGGGGAGATATGGGTCCTGGGCGTAAGCAAAAGGACCGCTCTTGCAGCTGCATTCTGGACCACCTGTAAGCGGTTAAGTAGATATTCAGGGAGGCCTAGGTACAGGACGTTGACATAGTCCAGTCTGGAGATGATCAGTGCCTGGACTACGGTCTTCCTATGGTCAAGAGGCAAGATGGGGAGAAATTTTCTAAGCATCCGAAGAAGCCCAAAACAGGAGCCAACTACAGACTGGACCTCAGATCTCATCGAGAGAGAGCTGTCCATCATGACACCCAGATTCTTGACAGAGCTTTGAGCAGAGAGAGGAGGTGACATATCTGAGGGCCACCATAGTTTCCACTCGTCCGCAGGTGGGGAGCCAAAAAAGATAACTTCAGATTTCTCTGGATTACATTTTAACTGATTCTTCCTCAACCACGAGAAAACCTTTGAGAGACAGGTACTGATCTCACCCTCAAAGTCAGCTCCCTTGTCGCAGGTAAAAAGGAGCTGCGTGTCGTCCGCGTAAGAAATAATAATCGCGCCACATGCCTCTGCCAGTGGCGCCAAGGGGGACATATATAGGTTGAAAAGAGTGGGGCTCTGTATAGAGCCCTGCGGAACTCCCACTTTTAGGCTGGGGATGAAGTCCGCGAAGGGGGGGGCGGGTCCAGACTTCCTCGCTTCTGTCCTCTAGGAAGGAGGTAAACCATTTCAAAACGGTGCCGCTTATTCCGCAGTCCTGTAGCCTGTTTAGGAGTCTAGTGTGCGGAGCGGTATCAAAAGCCGCAGAATGGTCCAATAAAATCAGCATGGCTTTTCCCCCCTGGTCCAGCTTCTCCTTGATATGCTCAGAGACCTCTAGTAGGGCAGTCTCTGTACTATAGATGGTTCTAAAACCCCACTGGCTCTGGTGTATGAGATTATTTTTTTCAGCGTAGTCAGAGATCACTGAATTGACGTATTTCTCCAAGGCTTTGGAAAAAAACAGCAGTAGTGAAATTGGTCTGTAATTTGCTGACACTAAGGGGTCAGTCGAGGGCTTCTTAAGCAGCAGCAAAATTTTAGCACGTTTCCAAATACCAGGCACGAGACCGGCTGTAATGGAAGAATTAAGTACCTTATTAGCCACAGGGTTTACAGATGCGGCCACTGAGGTCAGCAGTTTAGCTGTGCAGGGGTCAGTAGGGGACCCTGACTTCAGACTCTTGATGATATCCAGGGATACTTCCGGTTGAAGCAGAGGAAACTGTGCAAGAGTCGGACAGCCGATTGAGGCGGGTTTTGCCGTCAGGGCTAAACAATCAGCAGGCTCATTGTCCTCGGGAGACCCTCTAGAGAAATAGTCCTGAATAGTCACGATTTTATCGTGAAAGAAAGTTGCTAGTTGGTTAGTCCATTCAGGAGAAAGGGGTGAAGTCCTAGCAACAGATGATGGGGCGGAGAAGGCTTTCACGATTTTAAAGATCTCCTTGCCTTTGTTGCTGGATGTCTCTATTTTAGTTTTCAGATAACTTTTTTTGGCATCGAGGATTTTTACATAGTGGGCCTTCAAGGCCTGTTTGTACTCAGGTTTATCGTCAGGGTTAAAAATTTTGCGCCACTTCCTTTCAAGGCGTTTACAGGCGCATTTACTAAGTCTCAGTAGCTCAGTAAACCAAAGAGCCGAAAGTCTGGCCTTCTTAGGAGTACGAGTGGGCATAGGGGCTAATGCATAGGTGCAGTGCTGCACCCAAGTTTCAAGTTGGAGACCATCTCTCTCAGGTTCACCAGATAGCTGAGGAGTGGAAGTTTCCAGCGCCTCACCTAAAGCAGATGGTGTGACACGATGAAAAGGTCTTTGTGTGTTTACCCATTTCTTGGCAGGGGGCTGACAGCCCCTCACAGACCTGGAAACATAGAAACTAATAAGGCAGTGATCACACTAATGGAAGGGGTAGATCCACCTCGAGCTCTAAATTGGAGAAGATTTGGTCGAGGGTGTGACTCTTATTGTGCGTAGGGTGGGAAACATATGGGAGTAGGTTAAAAACTGCAAGGGACTCGGTCAGAGAGATGAGCTCGGGCTCCGTGGGTTTATCTAGATGGATATTGAGGTCACCCAGCACCAGAAAGTGACTATATCTGAGGACCTGGGAGGAGATTGCCTCGTTAATGGATTTCAGGAAGGCGCCAGCAGGCACAGGGGGCCTGTATATCAGGGCACCAGCCAAGATTGGTGATCAGAAAGGGAACAGTGGAAACCAAGGCATTCTGCATCGTCCAGCTCTCCTAGGGGAATAGTATTACAGGTATATTCTTGCTTAAAGAGGATAGCTACACCCCCTCCTTTACCTACTGGGCGATCTTTCCTAAGAATCTTATAACCGGGAGGGATAGCAGTGGCGATGGTGGGGTTAGAAAATTGAGAGAGCCAAGTTTCTGTGAGAAACATTAAGTCCGGGAGTGTCTCTTGCACCAAGTCGAAAACCTGTAATTCGTGTTTCTGCAGGGAGCGAGTGTTAAGTAGCAGAGCTTTAAACTGACGACCTTGCTTGACTTTAGCATGGCACACCTCATAATTAACCACCTCAACAGGGCGTCTTATGTCATTGCCAGTTAGCTCCCAATTGCAGCGTGCACATTTGGAGATACCACCCTCGCTCCCAACAGCAATGGTGTCCCAGCAAAGAATCTCCTTACCGAGGCTAAGCAGCGTGGCTCTGTCATACTGTACACGCTGCTCCTGAGCCTTGGCAAAACCGGCAGCAGGCCCGGCACCGGACACCTCCAGGACGCTGACGGGCACAGATGGGCTTGCCTTAGGCATGTCTTCCGCGCACTAGCGGCGTGCCCGCTGCGCGCATCCTCTGCGTGTCCGTGCAGCGTCTCTGCTTTTATGCATGTAGGAGAACTAGAGCGAGACCCTGGTAAAGATGGCGCTGCTCAGTGTGAAAGCTCGGTGCAAGCCCAGGAGGAAAAACGGTTCCTGCCTCCCCACCAACAACAAATTCAACAACCCAACCCCGAAGCAGGCGATGAGTCAATTCTTCAGCGGCGAAGCAGGGACTGCGTCGGAGTCAGAGCGGGTGCCACGATTGTCGGTGACACAGTGCTCAGGACTCAGGCTGTGGTGATTTTTCAGCCATAAAGCAGGTGCTGCATCAATTCTTTAGCTGCACATTGGTGCTGCATTGAGAACATGGGTGCTGAGAATTGATGAGTGGATTTTCTCACCAGGTTACACTTCCAAGGGACCAGAGCTGGATTTGGCACCACTAGGCAAGTCAGGGCTCTAAGCAGAAGAGCCCAGGCACTGGTGGGTGAAGTCTTTGATGGCCCTGAGACTTCTTAACAAGAGGCAAGCATACACAGGCCCTTGGAGAACTTTGGAAGCAGTATACAGAATGCAAAGTCCAGTCCTTTCACTCCCAGGACAGAAGCAGCAAGCAGCAGGCCAGCACAACAAAAGCAACAGGCAGAATGGCAGTCCCTCATACAGCATACAGCTCTTCTTCCTGGCAGAATGTCCTTAGTCCAGAAGTGTTCTGATTTTGGGGGTCAGAGGTACAATACTTATACCCCTTTCTGCCTTGGAAGAAGGCAAACTTCAAAAGAAAGTATTTGTAGTGCACTAAACCCTCCCTTTCCCTGACCTGACTCCAGACACACTACAGGAGGGTGGAGACAGCTTTGTTTGAGGACAGCCACAGCACTATTCAGGTGCCAGTGACAACTCCTCCCACCACTCTAGCTCAGGAAGGCCCATCAGCCTGGTGATAGCCCGTCACAATATACAAGGTGCATCTCAGCTCCATTTGTGTGACTGTCTACAGTGAATACACAAGAGCCCAACTGTCAGCCAGCCCAGACATGGATTCTACAGACAGGCAGAGGCACAGAATTGTTATGCAAGAAAATGCCCACTTTCTAAAAGTGGCATTTTCAAACATGCTATTTAAAAACGAACTTCACCAAAATATGTATTTTTAAATTGTGAGTTCAGGGACCCCAAGCTCCAAATCTCTATCTGCTCCCAATGAGAAATTGCACTTAAAAGATATTTCAAGGCAATCCCCGTGTTACCCTATTGGAGATTTAGTCCTTGCAATAGTAAAAATGAAATTAGCAGTATTTCACTATTAGGACATGTAAAACATGACAGTACAAGTCCTACCTTGCAAATACACTGCACCCTGCCCATGGAGCTACCTTGGCCCTACCTTAGGGGTGACTTATATATAGTATACAGGAAGTTTGGGCCTGGCAAGTGGGTGCACTTGCCAAGTCGAAATGGCAGTTTTAAACTGCACACACAGATGCTGCAGTGGCAGGTCTGTGTTTGCAGGGCTACTTGTGTGGGTTACACAATCAGTGTTGCAAGTCCACTAGTAGCATTTGATTTACAGGTCCTGGGCACACCTGATGCACTTTACTAGGGACTTACTAGTAAATCAAAAATGGCAATCATGGATAAACCAATCACCAATACAATTTACCCAGGGAGCACATGCACTTTTAGCACTGGTCAGCAGTGGTAAAGTGCCCCGAGTCCTAAAACCAGCACAAACGAAGTCAAAAAAATACAGGAGGCAGGAAAAACGTTTGGGGATAACCCTGCAAAAAAGGCCAGGTCCAACAGCTTCCAAACAAACTTGAATGTTTTCATGTTGGAAATTTTCTAAAATTGGCCTTACGTAAGCGAAACTTGGTAAATATCTGAATCTCCCTCTTATTGTTTTAGCTGCATTAATATATTGTATTTTTATAATTATATTTTTTGCGCCTGATGCTTTTATGATTTTTTTTATTAATCGAATAAAGCTTATGAGATGATGAATTGCTGTACTATATTTTGAATTTAAAATTGCAATTTTAATTTTAATACTAATTTTATTATTTGTAATCGTAAGTTAAAGTGGGCATAGGATGTGAAGTTAATTAAGTTATATATCATTAAAAACCAGAAATTGGTTTTAATTGTTAATTATTTAATTGATGGTTGATTATTCAAATAGTTTAGATTGATTTATTTAAGTTATTTTTTAGTTGCAGGTTGCTGGGTATGTAGGGGAATAGGGTGGGAAGTTTAATGAAATACAATCCATTTTAATTTAATTTGTTATCAAATAGTTGATTATTTATTATATAAATTAATTAACGTATTAAGAATTGTGTACTTGTACTGTTGTATTTCTTTTAATATCTATTTGATTTTTTTATATGTTAATTAAACATATATTTTTTATGCTTTTTTAGGTGAGGAGGTTGGGAAGAAAATAAATATATAATTTTTTAATTATATGTACTTTATTCATTGGTAATTAATTGCGCATAATGTTTTTAGATTTCTTTTTTTATTAAGAGAGGCTAGGTAACTGGATAGACCAATATGATACAAATGTCAGCATTTTTCTGTTATTTTTAGAGTGCCAATATTAGTTTTTGTCAACAATAGTTGCCTATATTCAAGATTTATCAAAAAGTATTTGATAATGATTCTTTTCATAGGCAGTGTGGAGGTCAATCATTCAGGCAGCGCACCCACTGCAGAGCCAAAAATCATGAATGAGATTCTCACTTGCTGGTTGATGACTGACAGCGGGAGAGTTTTTAAGAGGTAGTCAGTAAATGAGAAATACCCTACACTTCATCCTCCTCACTCATAATAGGATGAGTCCTCCTCTGAAGCATGGTTGCACAAGCTTGCTTGGAATTTTAAAAATAAAAATAACTTTTTGGGGGTGGTCTGCTGGTCAAATAGTGGCAAGAAACGCCCACCCTTAGCCTGGGAAAAATGTTTATGTCCCTGACGAATACAATGATGATGGACAGCTGTGTAGACTATGGGCCATATTATCAAGAATGGCGCAAACATTATCGCCGCTTTAGCGGCAGGAAACTGCCGCTAAAGCGGCGATAAGGGGCTTGATAATATGCCCTAGAGAATTCCAATAGAAGCCCAGGTTTGATGTCCTTGACACCAGAACCTGGGCTCCTATTGGAATTCTCTAGGGCATATTATCAAGCCCCTTATCGCCGCTTTAGCGGCAGTTTCCTGCCGCTAAAGCGGCGATAATCTTTGCGCCGTTCTTGATAATATGGCCCCATAATGGGTTTATAGCTGATAACTGAATGCATATTTTTTGTACTTAATTTTTTGCAATTTTATATAGCGCAAACTCGACCGGGAGGTATTGGAGCGCTTTACATGAGCACTAGTTACGTTACACAAGGACACATTCATTTTTGGTAGGCACAGGGAGATTAAGGGGCATATTCTCAAGGACTTACCACCGAGTTAGCGGCACCTTATCGCAGCCAAAGTGGCGATAGATTTATCGCCCTATTCACAAGCTGGTGCTAACAGCCGATATTGCCAGTTTTCCTGCGATAGCAGCCGCAAAAAACATCGCCACGGATGACACCGGCAACTAACGCTAATGAGATGCAGAGTAGGCGTTCCCGTGCAAAAACCCGCAACAACACCACTTCGCAACATTCTCAACGACCAGCCAGATAGGCAATAAGATCACAAAACATGCGATAAGGCGCGTTAGCAGCAGGGAATTAACATTTGCTCTTTCCTGGTATTAAGTCGGATGATAACCTGCACCAGAAATGGGAGCCCAGCCCACAGCCACACCAGAAGAACAACAGATGCCATGGAGCTACTGATCATGCAGCCGGACACCCAAGAGGGCCACAACACCCACCGCCACCCCCCCCCGCCCCCCAGGGCCCTACCCCGGACAAAGATATTTTACATCAACTTTACAAAATCATGAACAAAACAATTCGCCTGATGTCGCACAAGTCCAACAATTAACATTCATGTGTGGTCAGAAAAAGGAGAATCATTCGTTCATCTTTGAATTTCCAAACAAATTATTTTATTCAAATTTAACTCGAAACAACTATTCGGAAGAGTCATGGCGGGTCTTCTCTGGACAATCTGTAAGACACAGCCTGCAAGACAAAATTCAAGATAAGAAGGTGTGTCATGCGCTCATCAAAGGACAGAGAGAGAGAGAAAGAGAGAGAGAAAGAACGGGAGAGAGAGAGAGAGTGAAAGAGAGGGAGAGAGAGAAAGAGAGAGAGAGGGGGAGAGAGGGAGAAGGAGAGAGAGGGAGAAACAGAGGAAGAGAGAGAGAGACAGTGAAAAGAAGAGAGGGAGAAGGAGCGAGAGAGTAACAGAGGAAGAGAGAGAGAGACAGTGAAAGGAAGAGAGGGAGAGGGAGAGAGAGTGCCGACACTGCGGACCCAGGCCTCACTGCTCACCTGCTGCCACCGGTGTGTCTCCAACCACGTGCCGGTATACACTGCAGTCCACCAGGTCCCTTATCTGAAACAGAGTCCAGATTTATGAATGGCAGAGTTCATATCATTGCACACACCATCATCGCTTGGCCGCCCCTGTGCACACAGGCTGCTGCACTCCAGCCCCTCCCACCGCCCAGCGGTGTTTGCCCGCCCCTGCGCACCCAGGCCTCACTGCTCACCTTGCGCCACCAGCGTGTCTCCAAGAGGGCCCACCACGTGCCGGTGCAAGCTCCAAGCCCGGGGCCCGCGACCTTGGCAGCCTCCACATCATGCAGCCCCGCCCCGCGGGCCACCAGGTCACACACGTGATTCTGGGTCTTGATTTCGCAATGGCAGAGATCATATCAGTGCACACGGCATCATCGCAGGCTGCACACCCGCTCAGCTCTATAGGTGCCACTAACTCTGTGAACCACGAGGCAACGCCACGTGGCGGTAGGCCCGCCCTGCCCGCTGGCTCAGGCCTACACTGCGGTCCAGCAGGGCTCACACAAATCCTTACCAGTCCGGACCGCCAGGACGGCGCATCATCGCAGGCTGCACACCTGCTCAGCACTTAAGGTGCCTCTACCTCAGTGCACCGAAATTCACCGTCCCGTGGCAGTAGGCCCGTGCCGGCCGCAGTGTATCCGGTGCCACCAACTCTGTGCAACGCAAGTCATGGACCCTTTCTGATTGAGTCTCGTGATATGCCAGGCGGACGCAGCCATGTCACCTCCGGCAGTGGGGAAGAACTGGGACACGTAGCATTGTCGTCCCCCCCTTTATACGTAAGCTGAGTGGGCTGGGTCGGCGTACGCCAGGCCAGCGTAGGGGTGTGAATAATTATCCCTGGGCTCTGGGCGTGGTTCATTTCTGGGCTGGACAGGAAACCAACTGATGCGTGTGTCTCTGTTGCAGTGTCTGCGCCACACGGCCCGCAATTGACAATGTTGCAATGTTGCATGCACCCGGAGGGCGGCTGCGCACGAAGGGATTGTACAAGGAGCGCAAGGCCGCTCGGGCTCTTGGCTCATGCATGCCAACTGTTGTGTGTGCATTGCTATTGATGCACCATAAGCCTAAGGCCTAGCCTCAATTGCAGCGCCAAAGCCACATCACATTTCCAGAATGCAAGCAGTAGTCAGACTAACATTAGGGATGAAAGCTCCTTTGTCTCAATACATAAGGCGGAAGGACATCTGCACCTTCGACTTTGGTCTTGCATACGGCAGGCACCCCCCTGAGAGAGATACCATAGCAGATGATGACGACTCCCACACTACGCACAGCGCTAATGAAAGACCAACGTATCCACACCCCACACACAGAAGTTCTTGCTCGAGGTACTCTTGCATGGAATGCCCTTGACACTTACGTACACAACAACCCATACATCCAAACGTTGCACACACATACGACTCATTGCTCCGAGCTGTGGCATATCATCCACATAACTGCCGCAGGTCAGAAGAGTGCCGGTTCTACGAGAGCCACCAACGCAATGGCATAACATCCCGGGCACATGCACAACGCCTGTCACGTGGAACTGTACCGTGACCGAATGCTGCCTGTTAGTGTCTGATGCATTGGTCTGCATGTTGTGGCCCTTGTCTTGCCCGTACTGACACGCACATGCTAATAAAGTCTATGCAACTTCACTAGTGTTCAACTGTGATGAGTGTTGATTAGAATGACAAATCGTGTGCCTCAATGAGCATTGTCCGTACACAGGGAGGGACTGACTGACGTATTTCACTTAGGGGTGAGTCCCTATTGCCAGCTCCACCTCTGTGAGCCAGACATAGTGGTTGGGATAGTTGCTGATAGACCTGTGCACTTACGTGCCTTCAGCAATGTGAGTGTGGTGTCCATATTCTTGCCATGTGGATCAATGTGATCCATCACTACAGGCTGTGTCCACCCAGTTGAATGTGAGTAGGTATGCGAAGAGATTTTCTGTTGTCAAATGTGATGGTGGACACTACTTTAGGCCTGCCAACGACTTTGACATTTCATACCCAGCCCTATTTCTAACATTGCGTGGGGCAAAGTTGAGAAATTGCGCGATTGTTGTTTCAGAGCAATGAGGCCACAGCTAGTGCACACATTCCCAGTCATCTCACTTCCTATGTGTGTCACGGTCAAACATGCGCATTGCTTTCATTTCCCAGGGTGTACCTTTTTGGGCAATCAATGTCCTTACATTCATCCATACTTTCATACTTGATCGATTATGGACATGACACATCTGTGTGAATTTGAATGATTTATTCACATTCGGTGGAGTGTCGGAGCTGGAGCAGTACATGGCCATGCAAACCCCACATTACATTGTAGCCCAGTGGAGGGCCAGCCAGAGTCATTTAGGGATTGACAAGTACATCGGAAGAGGAAGAGTACAGTCCGCAGTCTGATTGCTGTGTCATTGGTAAGCAAAGAAAATATGGCAGTCCATGTCGAGGTCCAAGGTGAGTGTCGCAGAGTGTTTTTGGGGACAGTGGGAGGTGTTGTTACAGGGCATGATGCAGAGGGCAGAACCAAGCTGAAACAGGGCATATGGCGGAGAAGAATGCTACTGGCTCCTTCTTACTACAAAGATGGAATCACCCGCATCTTCCTCTATGTCATCTGTCTGACATGTGGGTGCTGATGTTTGGTCTGCAGCACTGTGTGCCACTGACACATCAGGGGCCGGAGATGTATGTGTAGAAGTACCAGCAGCATTCATCAGCGACTGCCTTAGTGGCAGCAATGCGATGATGAGGATCTGCAGGGCATAGAAAGGGCATAGAAGATCCCAACAACTTTTCGCTGGTGTGCATCCGTGGCAGCCATTCTTTCCGCATGCATCCGCTCCATGTTCTCCATTATCCTCAGCATCTGTGCCAACTCTCGGCTGACATCGCTGAGGCCACTCTGACTAGACAGTTGTTCTCCTCTCAGAGTCATGACTCCAGCGATGTCGGGCATGGATTGTTGGACATCATGGAGCGAACTGTGGGTGTCCGTTAGGGAGTGTAAGTGGTCCCTGATGGGACTTAGACACCCACGTATGTCATCTAGTTTGGCTGCCATGAGGTCGAACCCCACCAGCACCTGTTTAGCCACCTCCTTCTGGCAGTCTAACACATGGCCTTGGAATGCGATGTGTTCTTCGGTGAGGTGCTGGGAGCCAGCCGTGGTGGTGGGTGCTTCCTGCTGTGTGGTCTGTGCAGGGGGTGGGGTCTCCTCGATGCAGCTGGGCTGCCCTGCTCCTGGAGGTGGGTTGCCGTAGCTGTCCATGAGCTGTTGTAGGGCGCCGGTGTCGAAGGTGTGGAGGTCCTCTTCATCATCACTGATGAGTTGTCTGGTCTGCTTTGCAGGAGGTGTTGATTGTCCCTCTGCAATGTGAAGGGGAGATGCATTTTAACATTGTGTTGACATGTATGTTGACGCATTGTTCAAGTTTACATACAGACTGCATGACAATGTACATTGTGACTGTTTGGGAGGAGCTGACTATTTGATGCGGGACAGTGGACATTTGAACTACATCACGGATTTGAGGTTGTACACGTACATTATCATCTCACAATTTCCTGCTATGCCAGATGTGACTGGCCAGTTTCTACGCACAAGCGGAACCAGTTGTGTCCTCTGTTCTGTAGTAAGAGTGTTGCACTTCGTACCACATTGTCGTCAATGATGATGTGCTGTTATTGCTATGTGTGTGTGCTGCATTGTGGGAGAGTCGCCCCTGCAGCTGTGATTTTGCTGCCCCTTATCCCTTTGAGGCGGTGTGCCTTTGATTTCTGTGCTTCTACAGTGCTGAGATGTTGCAGACTTGGCAAATTTTGGCTCTAGTTCGGATTTTGGACTCTTGGGCATGGTTTATCCGCAGATGTGTTGTTGACGTCAGGGGTTGTTTGTGCACGTGGATGTGTCAGAGTGTGACCTGCTCCTTTACGGATGTGTTCCACACTCAGCCACCTCAGTGTCGTGGCGTGCACCATGTCATGATAATTGGACTGCAGCCATGCTGTTCGTCATTTAGTGTCACTTGCATTGTCAGTGTGGCTCACAGACACGCAGCTTTGCTGGTTTTAACACGTGTGCATGGGTTGGTTGTGAGATTGGTGCTGTGGGGGGAGGGACCCCTTTGTGCCCATAGTGGACGGGGGCCTACTTGCTGTTTGTATGTGTGCTGCAGTGTGCCAAGGGGATCAGGGACATGATCCAGAGTCATTGTGGGTGTGGAGTGTGCTCTACTTAATTGTGCATGTGTGCCATTGTGCCCATCTCCCCCCGTCCCCCCAGTCCCTGTTCAGTACTCACCCTGGTGCTGTTGTGTCAGGTCATGTCGAGCAGTGTCCGGACCCCCAACTCCTGCCACCGTCTCCCCACTGATGACTGTGGACACCATTTCCTCCATCTCCTCCAGCTCCTGGTGTTCCGCTGGACTGCCACCTCCAGTCTGCATTGCTGCCTGATGGTTGTCAGCGAGTTTCTTCTTGGTTTTGCGCTTCGCATAATTCCAGCGCCTCTTGACCTCTCCAATTGTCCTCCTCCTCACTCCGCCTGCATTCACCTTGTCCAGGATGGACTGCCATATTGCATTTCTATTTGCCAATGACACGTTGGAGGTGACGTACAGTTGTTGGTGGTGTTCTATCACCTCCGTGATGATGATCCTGTTTTGCTGCGGACTGAACTTCGTCTTCCTCGTCTTCTTCTCCTTGCCCTTCCGTGACCCCGAGGTCCCAGGCTGGTCCTCCTGGGGGCTTGTGGGGTTCTGGTCGTCCTCTGTACTTGCTCCAGCTTCCTCCATGGTGCTACGCAGTTTAAATTATTTTGTTTGTGTTTTTCGGTGCTTTTGTAGTGCATTTTCCCGCATGACGCATGGGAATTGCAGGCCTGTCACTGGTTATCGCTGATTTTTTTATCGCGGTTGGCCACATCGCAACTTTTTTCGCGTTCGTGTTTCGTGGTTTTTTACCGTCACGGTAATTTTATCGTGGTCATTTGACGCGTTAGTGTGAGACTATTGCATGGTACCGCCGTTTTGAGAATACAACGTTAACACGGCGTTATTTTCCCGCGATAGACTGCGATGTGTAAAGTTGCGTTAAGCTAATTTTGCGGTAATTATCACACGTTCTTGAGAACATCCCCCTAAGTGATTTGCCCAGAATCACAGAATGTTGAGCTGCCGCCGAGACTCGAACCTGGTTCCCCAGCTCAAACATCGGCAGCTCTGACTGTTATGCCACATAATGACTGTACTGTTACCAGGATTCACTCTATCCGGAATAAAGAGAAACTGTATGCTGAATTTAGGACTGCTGTGCACTGCAACTGCTGTGTCTTTGTTTTTATGTTTCTATGGTTTATACTTGCTTCCCTTTGACTGACATGTGGGAATAATGTGTGTTATGCTACCTGTTCATTGTTACGGAAAACGCTCACTGTAACTAAATGAAAATCAATTAAAAAAAAGACTTAGCCTGGCAAAATAAATACCTTCTTTTTATACTAGAATGTTTTGCTTTTTTTTATGACTCAGCTGCCAGGCGGACATAGAAAGACCACAATTCTGGAAATTGGAAAAAATTTCATTAGAGGGCAAAAACCTACATTAGAAGCATGAATGTTTTTAATTGCTAGATTGTCAATGTAGGTGCCCCAAATACATGTGTGAATTAGGCGCTTTAAGGTATACTCAAGGCCACTGGAGTTATGTGGCAGGGGAGGACCAAATTATGTGGTAGGGTTGACGAAATTATGCCAAGAAAATGCAAATTATGCAGTGTAAGGAGGCACATTTTGCGATTGTATTACTTCATTAATTTTCATTTATTTTTTCCACGTGGTAACACTGTCTGGACAAAGGTTTCACCTCATCAGTACTAGTTTTACAACCAAAATTCTGCAATAAACGGCTAAATGATGAGCAGTGAATCTTTGTGAAGGGCCTGTCACCGCATGAACTCAAGTCGCCAAGTTTTTAGCAACTTTTGATCTGTCTGAGCTGCAAATTTTTGGGGGGGTGAAAATCTTCAGGTTATCCAGTAGATGGTGGATGATGTGGCCAACACGGAAAATCCCTAATTATGTGGAAAATGCAGTAGCATCACATAATTCTTGTGACCCTGGGTATACTGCATAAAGCAGTGCATATTTTGAGATATTGTAAACCATAGTGCTCAAAGAGGTCTTAATTTAGATCTCTGATCAGTGGTGCTGGAACAATTCTCAGAGTGGGGGTGCTGCCATCAACATTACTTCACTTAAGTCTAGGAATAGTGAAAAATCCAAGTTTCACACAAAGAACATGCGTAGCAAATGAGCCCCACCCATTCAGCAGGAGAGAGGTAAGGGGTTAGTATTTAGCCAGTGATGCATTTTGGAGCACACTGTTGCACATATATTACTAAAGCATGATGTGTTAAGACACAGGGGCATATTCTCAAGGACTCATCGCCGATTTAACTGCACTTTAGCGCCGCAAAAGTGGTGATAAGTTTATCGCCCTATTCTCAAGCTGGTGCAAACTGCTGATATCGCCAGTTTTCCAGCGATAGATGCCGCAAAAAACATCGCCACGGATGAGTGCGACAACTAACGCTAATGATATGCAGAGTAGGCGTTCCCGTGCAAAAACACACGAAAACACCACTTTGCGAGATTCACAACGACCAGTCAGATCTGCGATGCGACCCAAAAACAGGCGATAAGGCGCGTTAGCAGCAGGGATTTAACACCTGCCTTTTACTGGTGTAAATCAGGACGACAACCTGCAGCATGAAAGGGAGCCCAGCCCAGAGCCACATCTGAAGACCAACACATGTCATGGAGACACTGATCATGCAGCTCGGAGACCCAAGAGGGCCACAACACCCACCACTACCACCCCCAGGCACCCCCCCCCCCCCGGACCCTTCCCCCAAGGTCATGAAGTCCAGTAGTCAACGGTAGTGGAAAAACAGAACTGCCTCGATTGCGCTTCGCTGTAGTTCGGTTTTTGTTTATTTATTTTTTCTGCTTTTGTAGTGATTTTTCCCGCCTGACGTGTGTGATTTGCAGGCCTGGCGCTGCTTTTCGCTGATTGTCTTATCGCGGTTGGGCCCATCGCAACTTTTTTCACGTTCAGGTTTGGCTTTTCAGCGGCGTCCCGGTAGTGTTATCGCGGACATTTGACGCGTTATCGGGGTACTATCGCATGTTACCGCCATGTTGTGAATGCCACGTTGACACAGGGTTTTTGTCCCGCGATAGACGGCGATATGTAAACTTGCGTTAACCTATTTTGGCGATGTTTATCGCACGTTCTTGAGAATATGCCCCACAGTCGTTTACAGGTAGCACATGTTCAATAAAGATGGCCGCGAAATTTGCATGGGAAATGCAATTTTACTGAAAAAGCCATATAGCACACAAACGATAATGTGCAGAAATCGGGTTTCACAAATATTTTTCATTTGTGCATCAACAAGTAGAGTGCCTTGATTTGTTTTGATTATAATAAAGTCTTTCTTTCATTCTTTATCTGTGCTTTCCTAATTGCTGATTTATTTTGAAGAATTTCTATAGTTTATTTACAGGTATTTACATTTTGTTGAGTGTTTGAAAATATTTGACAATCTACACCCTTTCCTTTTCCACTGCCTGTACCCCAGCAAGATTGTCACTTAGCTGACTTTGCCAAATCCTCTCTCTTTGCAGTTGGAGAAAGAAAAAAATAAATGCCATTCTCCATGCTAAAAGAATAAGCAGCAATTTGACAGAAGACAGAGGGGCATATTTACAAGGAGTTAAGGCCACTAGAATGTCACTTTTTCCAACGTTCTGGTGGAGGTAACTCCTCCACCTTATTTACAAAGCGGCGTTCAGCCACTTAACGTGGCTCAACGCCGCCTTGTAAATAATGCCCCTATTCACTGAGCACTTAGTATGAAAGGGGCGTGCAAGGGGTGTTGCAGTGGGCGTTCCGCCGCAACACCCATTGCTTTTTGACGCTGCCCCATATTTACAAGGTATAGGGCAGCACCAAAAATAACACAAGTGAATACCTGGTCTTAAGCAGGCGATACGAGGAGAAATGTTTTATTTCTCCTTGTATTTGGCTCTTTCCATGTGTGCTGCATTCTGCAGCACACAGAGAAACAGCAAATCACCTGTAAAGATTGTTTATGTGCAGGAAGGTGTCCCTTTCTGCACATAAACAATTGCCCCTGTAGCACAGGCACCCTAGCAAAATGTCGCTAGGGGGCCTGTGCTGGCGCTAAGCAAATGACACACTAGGCAGCTTTTTTAGCGCCAGCGCCAAAGGTAACCCAGGGGTGCACCGCATTCTTATTGAAACTGTCGAAGTGCGGCGTTGGCTTAACACCACGCTCAGCCAATTTCTTGTAAATATGCCCCAAAGTCTGACATTTGACCTTTATCTGATCGCACGGACAAATTTTACAAGATAAAAACTAAATTTAAAAGCAATTTTGTTGCTCATTCACTGTATGAACTTCAGAATGGCTATTTTGGGAATGCTGCACCATATCCAGTGTCTCTTCTTCCAGCGCCTATGTCTCCAAAGAGCTAGCATCTGCCACAGTATCACCAGATGCCAATGACGTAGCAAAGGTAGGGATACCAAGAATCAGGTGGGAGACTCCACATGTCCGCCTGCTGCCCTCCACGTGCTTTTTACATAGCCTAGCTGAGCAGGAGGATGGAAATGTTGAGGAGGTGGGGCCCGGCAGTTCAGACCTGCTTGTACCCCTACATTACCCATGCCATCTGACGGATGACGCTTCACCCCCTAACAAAATTACCTATCAAACTCCACCACTAGCTGAAGGGCGAGACTGGGAACACAAGCTAGCCCTGCCAATTCCGATGGACCGGCCCTGGGGGGGTTGCTGGTGAGAAGCACTGCTGCTGCTTTTATTACAGGGGGCCGATATTGCAGCACTGCTGCAAACCAGGCACCCACTAATAAAAGCGGCCGCCGCCACCACTCAAATATCAGACCCCACTCTTCCGGCCCACCAAGAAAAAGCCCGGTGCCCGCTACAGCTAGTTCGGCCCTGACTAGCTGGCACACCCCAGGGGACCTAATGCTGTGATTACAAGGAGACCCTGATTAATTACAGCAGAGGGGTGCCAAGTTGGTAGTGGGATTTAGGCCGGGGGGGTGTGCCTCTGTCCAGGTCTGATGCAAGGCACTAGTGAACTTGAAGGTACTGCACACAGGAGTGAACATATGGGAGGACTGCGCGCAGCACACCAGGCGGATGCTCCCACTAGGCCAACTAGTTGCACGCCCAGAGAAGCAGAGTTTGGAGGATTGCGGTGCTGCTGCATGAACAGTTAGTGTGAGTCATGTTTGTTTTTGTGCCTTACTGCAACCTTGGCTGTGTGTGGGGGGGAGAAGAAGGAAGGACGGGGGTGGGGGTGTAGAAAGAGGAAGGAGGAGCCCGTGCAGAATTTAGCAACTTCTTCCCACAAGATGCATGACCCAACACCACAGTGGTTAGATTATTCGACAACCACAACGGGCTATGTCCTCACTGGGTATATCCTTTGCAACTTACACACACACAGCTGAAGTGGAAGGAGCTGGCAGCTATATGTACTCTGTACTACAGGGAGGGTGTCCACTCACCATCAATTTGAGACCAGCCTAAGTGAGGAAGGCCGCATCTGAAGATGTGTGAAATTCAAATGCCGCTCTACACAGAGTGGTGGCTCTTGTAAGCACATATTCTGGGGTTCTGGAGGTCACTGCACAATCAGTGAAAGTGAATGGGAATTAATGCGGCTGAGCAGTTCAGACCAGACGGTCAGGGAGATGGCGGATCTGTGAGAGCCCTACAGGAAGTTACATGGTGTCTAAGGGCAGGTGCCATGCCTCTGCTGTGTACTGGCTAGTAGAATGTATTAACTAACAACAACAAGGGGGTGAGCGCTCAAACTAAGGGCCGAATGTACGAGAAAGTGACTCAGTGTGGCACTACAAG
Organism: Calotriton arnoldi; assembly: GCA_963921515.1. Taxonomy (NCBI): domain Eukaryota; kingdom Metazoa; phylum Chordata; class Amphibia; order Caudata; family Salamandridae; genus Calotriton; species Calotriton arnoldi. Next base: position 861,225 of record CAWUFW010005624.1, read on the forward strand.
CCATTCGGCTGCGCCGCACTGAGTCACTTTCAAAGCACAGGGATGCGTCATATCTACAACGATATGATGGATCAATAAATGAGCACTAACAACGGCGGACTGAATTCGCCGCACTTCGCTCTCCCGTTTCCTTTTTATAACAGTGATTAGTGCACAAACATTCCTGCACCCGCCGTCGTTAGGTGCAACTACAGACACAGAACAACAATAGAGAATTAATTAAATGGAGCACCAAAGACAGTAGTTCGTTCACTACTGTCCAGATAATGAGTCCAGCAAAGTATCCGATTTAGTCATCAGTTACTTTGCTGGACTCATTATCTGGACAGTAGTGAACGAACTACTGTCTTTGGTGCACAATTCCATTAACTCTCTAACGATATGATGGATCCCTGTGCTCCCCCCTGCACCGGCACACAATGGGCTGCCGTGCGCCAATGCAGGCGCCCTTGCACCATGGTGCAAGACTGCCTGCGTTGCGGGGAGATTGTTTTTGTGCAGGAAGGGACACCTTCCTGCACAAAAACAATCAAGAGAGGTGTTTTCCTCTTTCTATGTGTGCTGCATAACATTTCTCCTCGTTGCGCCTCCCTACATCTCCCCATAGGAGACGTAGCATTCTGACGCATTCCCAGGTTTATGATTTCTCATAAATCTGGGAATGTGTCAGGTTCCATGGGTGTTGTGTCGGAATACCCACAGCAAAATCCATGGAACGCCCTTTTCACGCAAAGTTCTGCGTAAAAAGGGGCCGTATTGTCAAGGGCACGAAAAGCCACGCAGGGTGGCTTTACGTGTCCTTGTAAATATGGGGCAGCACACTGCGCAACCGGTGCGTCACAAAAAGTGACGTATCGGCGGCACAAGGGGCTTGTAAATAAGCCTCTAAGGGTCTGAGGACAATCCGAGAGGCTTCTTAACATCTCTGGGGGGTGGGTAAAGCTCAACAGATTATATCTGAGGGCTTGCAGAAGGCTTTGGGGGCTGGGTGAGTGTTTTTGAGAGGCAGTAGATGGAGACTGAGGGGCGGCAAGAAGATGTAACCACTGGCAGTGGTCCTGTATAAGACACTGAAGGCAGCCTGAGAGGTGAGTGGGTGATAGCAGAATGGCATCATGAGTGTTTGATGCCTGGGTGAGGCTAAGGTGCTTTGAGAATGGATGACGGGCTGGACAGCCAGAGGATTGGCTTCCAGAGATGTCAGTGTGCCTCCAAGTGTTAGGAGATGTGATCTCAGAGAGACCAGAAGGGAGCTCAGGGCAGTGCTTAATTTGTGCTGGTGTGTGGCACTCATTTTTGGGGACTGGCACTTATTTTCCCTAGTCAGACATTTTCCAGAGGAGAAAGGAGTGAAAAACAGAGGGGAAAGAAGGAGGATGGGAAAGACTGAAATAACGTCAAAAGAGGAGAAAGCAGGGATACACAAGATGGGCATATTTTCAATAGAAGTGGCAGAGTGTGGCGTTAGCCTCCTTGGCTTAACGCTGCCCTCCGTCACTTCAGAAATGCAGGGCTGCACCATATTTACAACAATATGGTGCAGCCCTGCGTTTCCCCCTGCTCTGGTGCTAAATTTAGCTGCCTAGCACCAAAGCAGGCACCCTTGCATGGTGCAAGGCTGCCTGCGTTGCAGGGGAAGATTATTTCTGTGGAGGAAGGTGTCTCTTTCTGCACATAAACAATCTTTAAATGCCGTTTTGTAACTTCTATGTGTGCTGCTTAATGCAGAACACATAGAAGTTACAAAAAGTAATTATTTTAAATGACTGTTTATGTGCAGGAAGGGTCACCTTCCTGCACATAAACAATCAATGGTGTTTTGCTGTTTCCATGTGTGCTGCACAACACACCACACATGGAAACAGCAAAAACGAGGAGAAATTAAACGTTTCTCCTCTTTGCGCCAGGGTAAGACCAGGGTTTCCCTAGTCTTAATTTTGGCGCTACTCCATATTTACACCACCCTTGTAAATATGGGGCAGCGCCAAAATGAATGGGTGTTGCGGTGGAACGCCCACTGCAACACCCATTGCCCTCTCATTTCATGCTAAGTATAGTGTGAAAGGGGGCCTTTTTTTACAAGGCAGCGTTAAGCCACGTTAAGTGGCTTAACGTGACGTTGTGGTGGCAATAGGGGCTTGTAAATGTGCCCCAAGAGTGAGATAATGGGGCAGGGCGTGTCTGGCAGTCGAATAACAAGGCCTGGGGTGGATTCAAGAGTACGCATGCTTGGTATTCGGTGCACTGACATTGACTAGCGCCGGCCCCAGTCTTCTGAGCAGAGCTTTGAGCACCACACTCGTTCTTTTCCAAATTAAACTCTGGTTCAGGGCCCCCTAAAACTCAAAATAAGAGCTGAGGGCTGCAGATAGGTTTCAATGGTATCTGATTGCTGGCTGAACAGTGGCACAGTGGATTTTGGGATCAGCATGTGTGTTGTTAGGGCAGTGTACGGACCTTACCTTCAGATTCAGAGTTGTATGCATATATATTGGAAACGTCCTGTGGTAACATTGAGGCTGCCCGCGGCCCACGCAAGGGGCCCCCATAGGAGGGCGGCCACCTTAGTGCCACATGAGGGCACAACCCGACAGGCTAGTGTTTGGACCCACTCGGGGTCCGGCGCTACCTCGACGTCATTTCCGGCATGCTAGTGGACGGGGAGGCAGGTATATAGACCTCCCCCACCCATCTGGCGATCCTTTTGTGTGCCGGGACTTCACGCCGTTTGGTCGGGCCTTTTCGTGCCGCTCACGCGTCGGGTCCGTATTCGCCTTCAGTGCGTTTGGCTGTGAGTCCCCCCCCACTTTATAAGGGTGCCATTGTCCATGGGACACACTGGCGTACCCCTGGTCTGGTGCTGGTTTGTTGCGGTGAGTGCTCGGGCATTATCTACCCCCTCACCTGTAGTCCCGAGGCCGGTATGTGTGTTGTGTTGCGTGGGAGGCGGGATAGGTGGAGGGCCCGCGACATGGTCTTGCACAGCCTTTGTGTGCCCTGGGGCCGTGGTTTTCTGCCGTGGCTCGTGGGGGGGGTCGAGGTTCCACGTCGTCCTCTTTTTCCCCCACTGGATGCGTTGTTCAAGCGTGTTGCGTCGCGTGTCACCGGTACTCGGTTTGGCTAAGGTGAGTCGTGCTCTTCGGGGCCGAGCGGGGCCGCCTTCTGCCCCGTGTAGCGGGCGACATCGGGGCTGCATGGGCGGCCAGGGTGGGGAGACTGGGTAACCAGGTGTGCATTTCTTCTGCAGCAAGTGTTGTGGAACCTTGATTTGCAAACTTGAATTAACAGAAATCTTTCCCTTCTCTCCCCCCTCCCGTTTCCCCACTGATCTCAGCCGGTTCACAGTAGGGATAGGGATTGTGGGTTGGTCTGTGGGCAGTGTCGGGCTTCTGGTCTGGATCCTGCCCTAGTCGCTGAGTTGTCCAGGACTGGCCACTGACAGTCTGCTCACAGTAATAACAATGCTTGCACACTATTGTTGCATGCACATATTACAGTTGCGTGCGCACTCGTAAAGTGAAGATTGCAGGTTCGGACCCCGTCCATGCCTTGGTTGGTCATCCCAGAAAATAAAAGCTGGTGCATTTGGTTACTGCATGAGGGTGAAATTTGACGATGAAATTGATATTACTTAATGATGATTATTCTGATTTGCAAATTTCTGCTCTTCTAGGCATTCTGTGTTATATCCAAATGTATCCGAATAACCCCGCCCCATCCTCATAAGATTGTGAGGATGGGGCCGCCTCAGCTGTCGCTACAAGTTTCTGTTGTTTATTTATTTCAAGAGGGCGTAACGGCCAATTATAAAAGTCGGTGTCTTTGGGTCGGTGGGTACTGTGGGGGAACTGTAGTATATTGATCGCCCGCCTGAGGTGTTCATTGTGCCACCGTGCCCCACCGTGCAGGAGTCGGGAGAAACTGCATCAAAGGCATGGACTGCAGGGGCCAAGGTGCAGGCAGGGCAGCATGGTATACTCATTCTAGTGTGTTGGGCAGAGTAGTGGTAGGTTCCTTTACGTGCAGCACTTAAATGGTCCTTGCAGAACGCGTGCAGTCCCCTTCGACCTGGGCAATATCATCAGGGGCTGTGTCCCCCCCAAGCAGCGTGGTTTGAGGGGTTAACTTCCCCAACCTCATGAAATGTGGTAGAACTGCAGGCGGCCAGTTTAGGTGGGGGGGGCATCTTAATTAAAGTGGTAGTGTGAAAACGGCAGCCATCTTTCAATGGCGAGAGTCGCAATGTATTGGCCTCTTTTGCATTCAGATCGATATTCTGGGCAGGAATATAGCTCTAAGATTGCGGACGCTTTAGCTTCTGGGTACAAATATCCAAGAAGTCTTTTGTCCGGCTGGGGACATATCACATCAGTTTTGCTTGGCACTCACGCCCTACCTTGGTTCTGTGCACATTTGCTTAGGATATTCTTTATGCCGCACTGTCTTTGACTTTCTCATTTGTGGTAATCCCACGCCCGCATATGCATTCCTTTAAGCTGCCATGTTTAACCCGTGGGCCACACGCTGTGGTAGACTTTTGATTCTATAGGTAACTAAGACCTAATGCACAGGTTCTCTCTTTCGTCGGTTGGCTACGGGATTAATGCTGTTTAAGTACAGCTTTACACTTACTCCTGGATCACGCTGTTGTGAATAAACGTTTTCATTTCCCCACAACTACCAGCAAGCACGATAGTTATATTTTATGATGCTTGAACCTGGCATTATAAAAATAGGGATTCCGTATGTAAAATCCCTCCATGTTCTCTAGAGAGACGCCCATTGGGAGCAGGGCTTGGAATGAGAGGGCTGTGAGTCTGTGCTTTAGAGGAGGGCCCTGGTCATATGGATGGGGAGTTTGTATGAGCAGGCCTGTTCTCTGGTTATCCCGCGTGTCCCACAATCTGTTGTATTTACGCGGAGGGGCCTTCTTTTGTGTGCACTGTTCACCCACATTATCTATATTATTATTCCTGTTTGCATACATGGACTGCGGGAAAAAGTGGTGTTCTTGTCATGGGTGTAACGCAAGCCCCTGCAGAGTGGGGATGGAGGTATGCTCAATAGCAGGGATGGCTCCTTCGCTAACAGTTCAACCTGGATGAAGGAGTGCTTAGGTTTTGTTCAAAGGGGTGTTTTCGTCTGTTAGGCGGCAGGAGTGCCTGAAGTCCCGGTAGTTTATCATTTGAATGGATGTTTTGTCTCTAGCACATGAGAGTAGGTAGACTGGCATGCGTTAAAGCGGACTGGATATTGTACTATCAGGAGAGCGGCGGTTTTGTGGTAATGGCTCGAGTTTTGGGGAATGGTGCGGCTATATGGGCAAACCTTCAGTGGGAGGTTTGCCGCATTACTTTCACTTGGGTTCATGCGCGCCTGTAAACTCGAGTGGTACGGTGTCGGGGGAGGTGTTCTGAGAGTGATTTTGACATGACATTGTGTGGATGGTGGGCCCTGTGGGAAAACACTAGCGGGGTGGTTATAGTCGGCATGGTACTCGTATACAGGAGGAGGCCAGCTGGCAAAGATAAGGATATGGTGTTGGCCACAATCAATATCTCGTGAACTAAAACACTGGGGCCTGGGAGGCGAACTCCAAATATGTTTTCCAGCGTAGTCTGAAAGCAGTGACCGGGCAGTGAAGGGTACTGCACGACCCGGCAACACCTAACATGGAGCGGCTACCCAGTCAGAAAGGGGCAAGGTGCGCACTTGAGCTTCAGGTCGCTGCCAGTTGTGTTCTATGTGTCTGCAGTGTGGTTTTGGAGCACATCATTCTCAGTTAGGCTTAGTAATTGTTGCTATTACCTAGCTAGGGTGCCACATTGGGCAGAAAGCAGGAGTTGGAAGCATGGGTTTTCCCTCACTGAGATAGTCTGGTTGGGGTTCCCAGGCATGCGATGGCAACTTGCTGAAGAAGCTGCGGCACAGACTAGCGGGAGGCGGACCCCCGCCCAACATTTTGGTCATCCACCTGGGAGGCAATGACTTGTCTTTCATGGGTAGAAAGGTTTGGCTACAAACAAGGAAATCCAATATGAGGAAGTCAAGCGACCAATTAGGCGCTTGTGAATTATGGTGGTCCGTGATCACTCCACGTTAGTTTGGCATGGGACCAGGTCTGGAGAGGCCGTGGAAATTCTTGCAAGAGGGCACACAGCGCCATGCGCAAATTCACGGAACAGAGGGGTATTGGCTTTATGAGACACAGACTCAGGCATGCCAAGACCACGGGATGTTTCAATGTGGATGGGGTCCATTTGTCTAGAGTGGGCATGGACCTGTTTCTGTTGGACCTGGATGATACCCTAGAATAAGCAGGGTCTAAGTAAGAATGCCTGCCTTGGTGGCCACACCCAGAGCTATGGCGGAGTTACAGGGCGATCCAGAGGCTGAATGGTACATAGGGGTACCCTCTTCAGGAGCACAAGAAGGGTGCAAATGCCAAACAACCCCAGGAAGTCCTTACGGCAGGATCCTGGCGGAACGACGGCGCCCCGTTAGTCCTTCGGGCGGTTGTAAACCTGAGCAACAGGGGGCTTGCCTGGATACGCTCCTCCCCCCTCAAGGGGTGTGAGTAAATGGGTGGACTGGTGGTCCACAGGATGTAAGGGGTAATCCCCCAAAATGGTTAGCACCGATTGGTTAGGCCACAGTGCAATTTGGCTCTTCAGGTGGGCAGGGCAGCATAGGGGCTGCCTGCCCTTGGATCGCCCATAAGTTGACCCACCATGTTGGCATATTTCTTATGCAAAAAAAACCTGCAGCAATGTTTTCTCCAACAGCCAACGTGTCTTGTGTGTTCTTTATTATGGTATTGCTGTATTTGCGGGAGGGATGTTTTGCCGATATTGGCACTATGTCACTGCACGTTTTTCCATATGATTTTTCTGTATATTTCACTAGCCCCAGGGTGGTGAAAACAATTAATGGTTTTTCTGCGGTCCTAGGCATAATACTGCATCACGAATGAGCAGTGCTCTCGAAAACTAAAGCTACAGAGGGGCAAAATGAGTGACACACAAGTTAAAGTTTTTACTGCACCACTCCTCCGGAAGCCACTGTGGGTTTTGCATACTGGAGGTGAATCAGTGTGCACTTGACGCGTCTGCACTCTTAAGTGCTCAGCTGGGGGCCTTCATATGGAATACCTTGCTATGTTGTTAAGATAGCCCAACCAAAAATCCACAGGTAAAAGGTTCGAAGGCCGAAAATGTTGCTTCAGCCTTTCATCCTTCTGAAGCAGATAAGAGTACCACTGATCTGAGCAATGTTCACACATATTAATCAGTTTGTGCGGTGTGCCATGTGAGCAGCCATCATTACTTTGTAGGCTGTTGCATGTATGGGTTGCAACTTTACTCGGATGGTGTTGCTAGTTCATATATGGACAGGGTCGGACTGGCCATCACGCGCATCTGGCGTGTCCCGGTAGGCTGGAAGGGTGGGGGCCGAGTTTGCAGTGGTGCTGCTATATAGGCCCCCAGTAACAACAGCAGCAGGGGGCTGGTCCGTCAACATTGCCAGGGCTGTTTTGGGTTCCCAGTCCGGCCCTGAGGCAGAATAAGAAAGACATGTATTATTTTGAAACCTCAACTCTTTTGTGGGCGGTGTTACCACAGTTCAATGTAGAAACGATTGTATTTCCGGACGTCTGCTTTGGAGAAATAGTAGGGTTTTTTTTGTAAGTGCTTTTGTGTTTTTTGATGCTGCTCTAGCAAAAGTACACGTCTTTTATGACTCAACAGTTAGGGGCAGATTTACAAGCCCCTTGCGCCACTTTTGCGTCACTTTTCCCATGTTAAAAGTGACGCAAAAGTGGCGCAAGAAGCTTATAAATCTGCCCTAGTTTTTAACCCAAGCTTAGGGGCAGTGGTACTGGGGCCCAGGCGTATGAGGTAACTGGTACACGCCCTTATTGGCTGTCTTGCCACCTTAAGGTCGGACGTGGATGAGGGAGCATTTTTTTAAACTTGCGTTAGGGCCCAAGGTACAGCTGCTATACCACTGGCTGTGTGATCCTGTGCCAATTGTTCAACAGTCATGTCCTTGCTTTCATTGTGATTCAGCTAGGCAGTGCAACTTTATTATCCACTCACAACAGGTTCCAGATTTTGAATCATAACAATTATCTCTGACTTCAGTTGCATCTTCTTATTTTTAGCGCCTCACTGCTTTTGAATATTTTCAGAGTTATTTTTAAGGAAATTGCTACCATTAAGTGAGTAGTAGGTAATGTTATGTTGCTATGTTACCTGCCTCTTAAATAAACACTAAACGCACCAGTTTATGTAGACACGCGCTTAGTCGCGCTTTCTCCCTCCCTTCCCCCCTCGGTCCCTCCTAAAGGTAAGAGAAATAATAATATTAGTATCACAAAATATGCCACATTACGCCGTTCACGCTGATTTTACAGAATGGGACAAGCTTCTGGCGCGAAAAATCAGCACGAGCAGCGCGATGTACTGAACTCCACGGCTCGCGGAGCTCCGCAGAATCTTGCAGAGTTTTTAGGTAACTCAGCGGAAGTTCGCAGAGTGAAAGTCAGTGAATTCTGCCCACCCCTAATTACAATATATGACCATATTACACATGTTTTGCGCTATGTATTTTTTTTTTTTACTTTACATGTTTACTTTTGGGTGCAAATCTTGAAAAAGCTTCTTTCTTCTAAGTAAAGCTAGCAATGGGCACTGACTGGAACTAGAACGTTTAGGTGATATCTTTCATGAATACATTGTTGCTAAACCAATAGACTATGGAGAAGGCAAGCAGATTAATCTGAATCTGTGGCTTCAGCATTTATATTTACCTGATCATTTTTGATTCAGCCCATTTACCACATAATTTCCATAATATGCAGATTTCACAAAAAAGCTGTTTCTACCTCAAATGGATGAGAATTGTACTGCCAAAAATGTGCATAATATGCATGTATTACAACATAAATTAGAAAACCTAGCAATATAATTTGGTCCTTCATGCCGCATAACCCTGGTAGCCCTCACAATAGTAAAGTTCCTCAAAGTAATTTGGGGATTGCATTATGATGATAAAATCCATATTTCATTGATGGCTCCATGTGAAATTTGGGATTTATATCACTGCATTTTGTGTAATGAAAGCACCTAAAGAACAAGTTACTTACCTTCGGTAACACCTTATCTGGTGGAGACATGACCTAGCCGCAGATTCCTTACCTTTGAATTTCCCAGGTCTCAGACTGGATCAGGAAGATTTTTCTTCAAGCAATACTCCTGCGTGCCAGTGGTGGCATCGGCCGGCTCTGCAGGGTGTTGTTGTAGTCGTATGTGCCGCAAGTGTTGTCCATGTCAGCTATATAGGTGCCACCTCGGCGCACTAACGTCAGTTCTTTTCTTTCCGCGTCAGTCAAGGGCTGATGCGTAAAGAGAGCTACTCTCTGTCACTTTTTGATAGGATAATTTGACTTTTTGTCTACCCCGTCTTTCATGTGTAGGAAGTCATGTCCTCTAGGAAGACTTCAGGGTTCAAACCGTGTGACGCCTGTCATTGCGCCATGTCGGTGACGGACCCGCATTTGGTTTGCCTATGGTGTCTGGAGCATGACCACGACTCCAAGTCATGCTCTGACTGCCAGACCATGGCTTCGGAGGCTTTGAGGGGGCAGTCGATAAAGCTGCTTGCAGCCCGGCAGGCAAAGCCATGCCCGACTCCTCAGAGGTCACAGTCCCAGTTGAGACGAAGCCGCTCCAGGAGTTCCAAGCCCTCTTCGTCCCACTCAAGATTGTCAGACATTCAAGTAGGAGGCACAAGAAGCACAAGAAGTCTAAGTGCGCTTCAACCACTTCCCGTCCGTCGGCCGACAAGATGGAGGAACACCGGCATTCAAGGCCTCGTTCTCCAGAGCCTGCGCCTGGGTCGGCTCTGTGCCTCCCCACGTTTCCGGGAGCCCAGCAACCCCCGCTCAAATTCGAGAATTTTATGAGGCTATGTGCCTCATTTTTGAGTGGCCTGACCCACCCAGCGTGCCTTTAGACCCTGCGGGTTCAGAGGGGTCTCCATCTGGATCCCTGCCAGCAGCTCTGGCCCCAGCGTTGATGCCCCCCCCGGATCCAGGCATGGATCCGGACCGGTGCCTGTCGTGCCACTGTGACCTTCCCGACACCACTCCCATTGCTCCCGGTGCTGCCGGCACCCACCGGCAGCGCCAGTCCTATTCTGATCCCTGGCAACACGGAGCCGCCACCGCATCTACCGACGCCGATTTCAGTGCCGACAGGGTCCATGGGTCCAATGTTGTTGCCTGAGCCTTATTCAGGCAGGCCAGGCTTGGGAAAAGAATTGGAGCGGTCACTGGACCCTATAGAATACCAGAAGTATGATCAAGACATGGACTGGTATGAGGAATTGCCTGAAGCCAGTGGACTGGATATCTCTCCAGATACTGGCATGCTTTCTCCTCCTACCATGGCAATGGAGGAGGGTGCATCTTATGCGATGGTGGTGCATAGGGCAGTCTTGCATTGCAGTCAGTGAACACCGCATGCTTGTTGGGCTGTTATTCCCACTATCTGTGGGAAACAGTTGTGCAAGTGCTGCCACAGGTCATGGAGGAGGCCCAGGCCATCAGCTCCCAAGCAGTGTTAGACAGCTGAGATGCAACAAAGTTCTCCATTCACTGTGGTTTAGACCATACCAGCTCAATGGGCAGAGCGATTTCCACGAGGGTGGCTGTTAGATGCCACGCCTGGCTGAGAACATATGGCTTTTCAGGGGATGTCCAGGCCTCGCTCATAGACATGCCCTTTGATGGCACTCGTCTCTTCGGAGATAAGGCAGCGGCGCTGGAGCGCTTTAAGGACTCCCAAGCTAAGGCCAAGTCTTTGTGTCTCTCAGCTGCCCCCATCCCCAGTCTGTCTTTCTCTCCTTTCGAGGCTGTGGAAGGGGCTTTCAATCATGCCAACCCTATCCCAGCCACAGAGCCGCGCAAGTTCAACAACTCCTGCATGGACGATGGCGAGTTTCGTTCCAACTACGAGGGTTGGTAGCCAGAGGTTTGGTCAAACCACCACCCCCCGGCAGCTTCAGCCTCTAAGCCCTCCTAGTCTTGCCCTCCCAGATCATGGGCGTCCAGTTGGTGGCAGGGTCAGCCATCACCTCTACCACTGGCATAATATCACATCGGACAGGTAGGTCCTCCAGATCATCCGCAGGGCTACTCCCTCCCCTTCGAGACCACATCTCCCTCCATGCCTCCTTCCTATGACCAACTGATGGACCATCATTTAATTTTGCTCCAGAAGAAAGTCATGACTCTCTTGGTCAAGGGAGCCATAAAGAGGGTTCCGGCACAAGAAGTAGGTCATCATTGCTATTCCCGCTACTTTCTGGTCCTGAAAATGACAGGGGCCTTTGTCCTATCCTAGACCTTTGAGCTTTCAACTACTTCCTCAAAAAGGTGAAATTCAAGATGCTCACATTAACTCAGGTCCTGTCTGCCCTGGACCCGGGAGATTGGATGGTGGCATTGGACTTGCAGGACGCTTATTTGTATATCCCCATCCTGCCTGCCCATCGATGCTACTTGCGGTTTACGGTAGGCCATGAGCACTTTCAGTTCACTGTGCTCCCCTTTTGTGTTACAAGTGCCCCTCCGGTGTTCACCAAGGTTATGGCAGTGGTCGGAACTCATCTGCGCAGATCAGGGGTGTCAGTCTTTTCCTATCTCGACAACTGGCTGCTGAAGACGGGCTCGCCACAGGCTGTTGTGTCCCATCTCTAGACTACGGCGAACCTCCTGCATTCGCTGGGATTCACTATCAACATGCAGAAGTCACACCTGACTCCCTCTCAGATGCTCCCTTTCATTGAGCAGTTCTGGATGCAGTGCAGTTTCGGGCCAATCCTCCCAAGAGGCGAGACCAGGATATTTGGCCTATGATACCAATGTTTCAGCCTCTATCTTGGATTTCGGTGAGAATGACTCTGAGGCTGTTGGGCCTCATGGCCTCCTGCATGCTGCTAGTTACACATGCCAGATGGCATATACAGGCTCTGCAGTGGGACCTGAAGTTCCAATGGGACCAGCATCAAAGGAATTTCTCCAACATGGTTCAGATCTCAGAGGGAACTGCACGAGATCTGCAGCGGTGACTAACAAAGTGCAATTAGGTCAGAGGCAGACCCCTCTCCCTTACCTAACCAGATCTCACAGTTGTGACAGATGCGTCACTCCTGGGATGGGATGGCCACCTGTGAGATGTGGAGTTTAGAGGAGTCTGGCTTCCGGCGGTCATCAGTGATGTCATTTGAGATGTCATGAGTGAGGTCATAAGTAGTACACTGCAAGCGTAAGTCATCCCCCAACCAGTAGTGCACCAGGAGGCGCATTTGCAGACTGGTGGAGAAAGAGGACGCGGCCTCCAACGACCTCTCAGCAATCGCGCTGTTTGGGACTTACTAGAGGTAACAGGAGGGCTTGTTGGACCCCAAGGACCCTCAGTATTCAAGGAGACTTCATCCCTCAACTGATAGTGCGCCAGAAGGCGCGTTTGCAGAGTGGTGGAAAAATGGGGCGTGGTCTCCGACTACCTCTCAGCAATCCCGCTGTGCGAGACTTACTGGAGGTAAAAAGAGGGGTATGTGGCCTCCAAGGACCATTAGGAGGCAAGGGGACTTCATTCCCCAACAAGCAGCACAGAAGGAGGCGCGTTTGCAGAGTGTCATTGAGATGTCATCAGTAATGTCATCAGTGATGTCAATTGAGATGTCATGAGTGAGGTCATAAGCAGTGCATTGCGGGCCGTAAGTCATCCCCCAACCAGTAGTACACCAGGAGGTGTGTTTGCAGAGTGGTGGAGAAAGGGGGCGTGGCCTCCGAAGACCTCTCAGCAATCCCGCTGTGTGGGACTTACTGGAGGTAACAGGAGGTCTTGTTCGCCCCTAAGGACACTCTGGAGCCAAGGGGACTTTATTACCCAACCAGCAGTCCATCAGGAGGCGCATTTGGAGAGTGACGGAGAAAGGGGGCATGGCCACTGAACTCCTTTCAGCAATCAGTTTGTTTGAGACTTACTGGAGGCAACAGGGGTGCTTGTTGGCCCCCAAGGACCCTCAGTATCTAAGGGGACTTCATCCCCCAACCAACAGTGCACCAAGAGGTGCGTTTGCAGAGTGGTGAAGAAAGGGGGCGAGGCCTCAGGAAACTTGTTGGTCTTTTTTTAAATTTAATTTTGAATTTGTTCGGGTAGGGGGGCCACGTGGCCCCCCTTCCCTGTGCCAAATTTGGCTCCGGAGACCCCCAGACCAGGCCTATTTTGAAAAGGGGAGGTGGCCACAGGGCTCCCCTCCCCAGGCCGATTTCAGCCCGAGAGCCCCTTTCCTCGAGGCGCAGCCTTTTTAAAAAAAAATTGTTTTAAAACTTAAAGGGAGGGGAGCTGAGTGGCCTTCCTTCCCCAGGCCGAATTTGGCACCGGGGACCCCATCCTCCGGGGCCGGCCTTTTAAAAAAAAAAAATTTCATACATTTAAAGGGAGTGGGGCTGAGAGCCCCCTCCCCGGCCAATTTCAGCCCTGGAACCCCATCCCCCCGGCGCCCGTCCTCACTTGTGGGTGCCATGGTCCCACCCAGGGCACCCACTCTGTTGGGGACCGTGGGGTAGCTTCAAGGCTCCAGCGGTGCCTGCCGGCCTCCCGCCTCCTGCGGGAGCAGGGATTGAACATGCATTGAACATGCAGCTCCCTCTCTGTCAAAGCGGAGCGCAGTTTGCTATGGCTTGGCGGTAGCAGTAAAGCTCCTGCCAAGCCATAGCAATCAGTTTAGGGGTGGGTGGGCATCCCAGGACATAGCAGGAGCAGGCACTGGTGGGGCCCCAGGGCCATATATGGCTCCAGGAGGGGGGACACGTGCCCCCCTCCTTTCTTCTTTAAGGTGGGGCCAGCCCCAGGGAGGTGGCAGTCACCAGGGCCGAGAACGGCCTGGTAGGGGGGCACGTGGCTCCCTCCCATTTAAAAAAAATCATTTTGGCCTCTGGTAGGTGGTGGTCCCCAGGGCCTGGGGAGGTCCGTGAGCCCCCCCATGTTAAAATTAAACAGCTCTGGGGAGGTGGTGGTCCCCCGGGCAGGGGGATCTGCGAGGCCCCCCATTTCCTTGCAATTAGCCCAGGGGAGGCGGCAATTCCCAGGGCTGCGGGTGTGGCCGTATGGGCCTCCCCCACACTAATTTTAGAAATAGCCCCAGGAAGGTGGCAGTCCCCAGGGCTGCGGGGGGCCCATGCAGGCCCCTGCATCATTTTAATATTGTTTGCCCTGGGGAGGTGGCAGTCTCGGGCTGCGGGGGGCCAGGCAGGCCCCTCGCATCATTTTAATATTGTTTGCCCCGGGGAGGTGGCGGTCCCCAGTGCACGTGAGTGCCGCATGGGCACCCCCGCATAATTAAAATATACTCCCCCTGGGGTTTGGGCCAACCAGGGGCTTTCTATAAAAGATGCGCGGGAGCCGAAGCCTAAGCGCAAAGTACCCCAAATACCCCAAAAAAAGGCTCGTCCCTGGGGTGAATAAGCCTCGGCAGTTAGCAGGTTAAAGAAGAGAGATAATAAACAGTAACAGTAGATGAACCTTGAAACAGATATAAAGTTATGGTTTAAATCTTTTTATTGCTTTATCAAAAACAAAATACAACAGCAACGACCTTCATCCGAAGGCCGGCGGAGATTAACAGTTATTTCAAAGGTAGGGGAGAAGTAGGGAGGAAGGGATATGAGTCAGATCCTAGAGTAGAGAGGAGAGAGAGAAGAGAGAGAAGGCCCGACAGCAATCCATTGAAATCCCAGCCCGTAACTGCCTTATTATTACGTTGCCCCACACAACCTAGCCCATTGAGTCACCCCTCTTCCTGTGTCATCTGAGTTAGGCGAAGTACACACAGATAGATTGGGCATGTCAGTTCGGTGAATTTGCCCGTCAAAAATCGTATGGTCGCCCCCCCATGTTTTATAAAAGCGAGTTAATGTACCTGTAACTCCTGCCTTCAATTTTCCATACACACGAGCTCCCACATTTTATAGAGCCAATCCAAATGGGTTGGTATTACCTCAGTGCCCCATCGGGATAATAGGGTCTGTTTGGCTGCTCCCAGGGCCAGAGCGGTAGCTCTCCCACGGTAGGACCGCAGAGGGAAGGTCAAAGCATTAGGTAAGCCAAACCCAGTAACGTGTAGCTTGGGAGTCTAGGTAGGTTTCGTAAATAGTGTCAATGTCTGATAAGACAGTGGACCAAAACTGTTGAATCTTGGGGCAGCTCCACAGTAGATGTGTTAGAGTACCTCCCTGACCGCAATGTCTCCAGCATTGCGTGTCTCCTCCCACCCTCCATTGTGCAATTCTCACCAGGGTATAGTACCAATAATGCGCAATTTTAAGGAACATTCCCTTCCCTGCGGTACTACATGAGGATGCCCTTGCTCTGTGTATGATATCCTGCCATTTCTTAGTGGAGAACTCGCGCTCACATTCATTCTCCCATTTGCGCTGCGCCGATGATTTAGCCTGATGTAGGGGTGCGATGAGAAAGGCGTATATATCTGAGAGTAGTCGCTTATCGGAATGACGGATGACAAACCACTTTTCAAATTTTGTCAATGGACGACTGGCATGTGGACGTATGTGGGGTTGTGATACCCAGTGTCTCAGGGCAAGATATTGCCATTAGGCATCCGGGGGCAGTTCGTACCCTGAGCAAAGGACTTTAAAGCCCATCACTCCCTTTTCATCAAAGAGATCTCTGAGTCTCTTACAGTTGGCCTCTTGCCATTTAGGGTAACTGTCTCCGGTCGCTGCGGGAGGGAACTCCAAATTGCCAATGAAGGGGGTGAAGGGGGATGTCAATGTAGAGAGGTGTCTTTTTTCTTGCATTTTGTCGCCCTAGTTATGGGTGAGATATATACTCCGGGAGGTCGAAATTTCTTTGGGAGCCATGGTACCTTCCCCACGTGTATGAAGCACCAGTGTTTCTCGGATTCTCTTCTATACCATTCTATCATGTAGCGTAGCTATGCCGCCTGGTAGTATCTTTCTAGGTGAGGGACACCCAGACCTCATCCGTTTGTTTGAGATACGTTTAGCAACAAAACCGATATAAAGTTAAACGAAAAACTCCTCACCCTCAAACAAAAACTCCTCACCCTCAAACAAAAACTCCTCATTTTCTGTCATTGTGCTACTTTTTTTCTTAACTTAGCTGTAAGAAAGAGCCCCATGCTCTATTTTAGTTTAGTCTCCGAATGGTTACAATTTTGACGGAATTAAGTCAAAAGGAACCTATAGCTCCTTTGCTCACACAAATAATTCACAAATGCGCTAATTTTTGCTGATTGATTGTAGGATGTTGCCTTATTGCGTGTTTTACATATTTTGCCCTTGATCTGGTATAAGATGGCATTTTAGCATTTGGTTAGGTCTGTGATGCTTCTGAACTGTGTTCAATGAAGTTTTAACCGAAATAAACTTTAAATGGATTAATTGATTGAAATGGCACCCATTGAAGAAAACGGAGGGTTTTCAGGGCTGTTTAGACATGGTAATATATGATGTCAATAGCTCATTAATACACATTTTAAAGCATTTTTTTTCAAACATTTTGCAGGCATGAACTTTGTTTTAAAAAGAAGAAAATTGGCATAGCACTTTATGTGCTGAATTTCTAATAGAAACGAGGCCTAAGTCATTCTCCCTCAAGCTTTACTTCATCCTCACATTGTAAAGGTGAAGATCAATCAATCAATCAATCAATCACGGCATTTATAGAGCGCGCTACTCACCCGGGAGGGTCTCAAGGCGCTGGGGGAGGGGGTAAGTTACTGCTCGAACAGCCAGGTCTTGAGCTGCTTCCTGAAGGAGAGATGGTCCCGGGTTCGCCGAAGGTGAGTGGGGAGGGAGTTCCAGGTCTTGGCTGCCAGGTAGGAGAAGGATCTTCCTCCGGCGGTGGTTCTGCGGATGCGTGGTACGGTGGCGAGGCGTGGCTGGTTGATCGTAGCTGGCGTGTGGGCGTGTAGAAGGTCATGCGGTCGTTGAGGTACTTTGGGCCCAGGTCGTGAAGGGCCTTGTGTGCGTGGGTGAGGAGTCTGAACGTGATTCTCTTGCTGACGGGGAGCCAGTGCAGGTCTTTCAGGTGCGCGGTGATGTGGCTGTGTCGGGGGATGTCCAGGATGAGTCGTGCGGAGGCGTTCTGGATGCGCTGGAGTCTCTTTTGAAGTTTGGCTGTGGTTCCGGCGTAGAGGGTGTTCCCATAGTCCAGTCGGCTGGTGACGAGTGCCTGGGTGACGGTCTTCCTGGTTTCAGTGGGGATCCATCTGAAGATCTTGCGGAGCATGCGCAGGAGTGTTGAAGCATGAAGATGAGACGGCGTTGACTTGTCTGGTCATCGACAGGGAGGAGTCCAGGATGAAGCCCAGGTTGCGTGCGTGGTCCGTTGGCTTGGGCGCGGTGCCCAGGGCCGGGGGCCACCAGGGAATCGTCCCAGGCGGAGGGTGATGAGCCCAGGATGAGGACTTCCGTCTTGTCTGAGTTCAGTTTAAGGCGGCTGTTCCTCATCCAGTCGGCGACGTCTCTCATCCCGTCGTGTAGGTTGGCTCTGGCGGTGGTGGGGTCGTTGGTGAGGGAGAGGATCAGCTGGGTGTCGTCGGCGTAGGAGATGATGTTGAGGTTGTGTCGGCGTGCGATGGCTGCGAGGGGGCTCATGTAGACGTTGAAGAGGGTTGGGCTGAGTGAGGATCCTTGTGGAACGCCGCAGATGACTTCGGTGGCTTCGGATCTGAACGGGGGAGGCGGACTCTCTGGGTTCTTCCGGCGAGGAACGAGATGATCCATTCCAGTGCTTTCTCTCGGATTCCGATGTTGCTGAGGCGCTTCACTAGGGTGCGGTGGCAGACGGTGTCGAACGCCGCAGAGAGGTCCAAGAGGATGAGGGCAGCTGTTTCCCCGTTGTCGGTTAGGGTTCTGATGTCGTCGGTGGCTGCGATAAGGGCGGTCTCGGTGCTGTGGTTGGCCCGAAACCCGGACTGCGAGGGGTCGAGGATCCATTCGTCTCGAGGAAGGCGGCAAGCTGTCTGTTGACGGTCTTCTCGATGACTTTGGCCGGAAACGGAAGGAGCGAGATGGGACGGTAGTTCTTGAGGTCGGTGGGGTCCGCCGTTGGTTTCTTCAGGAGGGCGGTAAGCTCGGCGTGCTTCCAGCTCTCCGGGAAGGTGGCGGTGTGGAAGGAGGAGTTGATGATGTCCCGGAGATGGGGTGCGATGGTGGCGTCGGCTTTGTTGAAGACGTGGTGTGGGCAGGGGTCGGTTGGTGATCCGGAGTGGATGGAGTTCATCGTGCGGGTGGTGTCTTCGGTGCTGATCGGGGTCCAGTTGCAGAGGGTGGTGGTGGCGGGCGTTGGTTCGGCGGTAGGGTGCGTTGTTTGTGCGTCGAAGCTGTTGTGTATGTCGGTGATCTTGCGGTGGAAGAACGCGGAGAGTGAGTTGCAGAGGTCTTGCGAGGGGTGATGTCGTTGTTTCCGGCGCTGGGGTTGGAGAACTCTTTGACGATGCTGAAAAAGTTCCTTGCTGTCATGGGCGTTGTTGTCCAGTCGTTCTTTGAGTGCCGACTTCTTGGTGGCACGGATCAGCTGGTGGTGTTTGCGGGTGGCGTGCTTGAGGGCGGTCCTGTTGTCTGTGGTCTGGTCGAGTCGCCAGGTTTTCTCGAGAGTGCGGCAGTTCTTCTTGGATTCCTTGAGTTCGTTGGTGAACCAAGGGGTTTTCTTGCTTCCGGGTCTGCTGGGAGGGTTTTTAGTGGTGCGAGGTCGTCGGCGCAGGCGGTCAGCCACTTGGCGAGGTTGCTGGCTGCTTCGTTTGGGTCCGTTGTGTTGGTGGGTGTGTTCTGGCTGAGGGAGGCGGTGAGCTGCTCGGCGGTGATCTTGCTCCAGCTCCGGCGGGGAGCCTGTTGCGCGTGGTGGTGGGTCGCAGTCTTTCTGAAGCTGAAGTGGACGCAGCTGTGGTCGGTCCAGTGGAGTCCGGTGGCGTGGCTGAAGGAGATGTGCTTGCTGGACGAGAAGACGGGGTCAAGCGTGTGGCCGGCGTAGTGGGTGGGCGTGTTCACCAGTTGCTTGAGTCCGAGGTTGGCGAGGTTGTCCAGCAGGGCGGTGGTGTTTCTGTCGTTGTTGTTCTCCAGAAGAGATACTTTTCATCTTCACCTTGTTAGGTAATTAGCAAAAATAGGGCAACTTTAGATTGCTCCATCTTTGTATGGGTGAAAAAAATCATTATTTATTATTAACTGGCGGGAACCCTGTTTATACCTTTCCCTGGAGGACCGCAGTGTGTGAGTTCAGTGGTAGAGTGTACCTGTTGAAGTCTTCCGTTTTTGGTCAGCATATCATGGGTGATACATTTTGAGACTCCTTGCATTAATGAAGTATGACTATTAGTCACATAGATTAATCACCCGTCCTTGAAAGACACCTATAATAAGGTCCTCAACATCATAAATTATGTGCTTATTACAACAGAAATATAACAGCATAAATCTGAAAATGCGGCAACAAACACAATAAAAAGGAAAGTAATCCCATGTTTTGAAATTATTTTACACAGTGAAAAAACAATCTAAATAGGTATGCGTATTGTAATGAACAGTAATTAATGCAGTTAGGATCACTCCGGCTTTCCCACTTGTCAGCCGCACACACAATAGCCAATGTGACCTTTAAATTCTCTCTGTTGCTTGAAAACTAAAATATTTGAAAGGGGCGTAGCTAGGCACTCTGCCGCCCGTGGCGGTCCCTGCCTTTTGCCGCCGCCGAGCGCCTAAGAGCAGGGGGGGGGGGGTGCTGGCGATAAATTTACTTGCCGCCCCCAAATCTCGTGCCGCCCGGGGCGTACCACCCCCTCCGCCCCCCCCTTGCTACGCCAGTGCTCTTTTGTCCCCCAGCATGGCGCTCAGTGCTTGTCTATTCCATGGGCTAGGTTAGCACTCTAGCTCGTTATTGGAACTCGGATTTTATCTGATGCTCCAATGTCCTAGAATTTCTTAGTTCAGAATCCAAACCAACCAAATCACATACCCCTGTTTATTTCTCTTACTCCCACACTTGTCAGTGAAGGCAAGGCAACCAATCTGCCCAGGTTTCCGTGTCTTGAGGCAATATGTAAAACTGCTAGAATTCTTTTGACAAACTCCAATTAGCAAAAGCACAGCCAGGCTCTGATGTATATTAGACAATCAGTGAAAACTGGATCAACTATACATTACAGTGGACATGCATATAACATGTGTAAACATTGTGCCATTCAGGATTTGGCCCTTATGTTAAAAAAACAAGCATTTGCAATGCAATCGGTCTCGCCTTTGGGACCTTATAAGTATTTAGCCATGCAGCACATTATCGCACATCATTGCAACGTAGCCTCGCTATGGACTTTGTGGCAGTGATCATGGGTCTGGCAGTAGTTTTGGCTATGTGCATTTTGTTATAATAACCCGTATTCCACTGGTAAAGATCACAGAGAACCAATGGGGCATGGAACTTCCCACCTCGAGAAACAGATGAGGTGAGGTTTATAAAGTGCCTTGGCTGAGCCTCTACTTGAAGTTTCCTGCGCTGTCGCCAATGATACCAGGTTGGTTGCACCCTGAAGCTCACTGCAAACCTTACACTGGCTCAAGGCCTCTGCAATAGTCTAACTTGCAATGTGCTGAAGCACTATGCAGCCAAGATTGATTGTCCTTGTTTTGGAATGATGAAGACAACTGTGTAGCTTGCAGGATCTTATACCCGGGACTATAAATGAGCAGAATGCATATCGAGTGCCAATACATTTTGAACATCAATTTCGGCTCGTATGTGTGGATCTGAGGCTAACCACCTCATTTTTACAGACTCATCACACAGGGCCATGGAGGCAAACTGGGCCCTCCCTCCCTGATCAAATGCACCAAGAAGGAAGTGGCTGACCTTTTCAAAAGAACACTCGTTTATCACGGCTTAGCAGCACAAGGGGCCATCAGCGCACAGACAATACAGCTTTGAGGTAGTGAAAAGTCATAGTTTCACTACTTAAACAAACTGTGTGATCTTGGGCAAACCAGCTTCTCGCCACAACTCCCATTCCTCTCATCCACCAAAAACACAGCAAGTAAGCTTTGAAACAGGCTAAACCACACCAACACCAATCCCCACACCAAACGAGTGTCCTGCCCCCAGGCACCCACAGCAGCCCCGCAACGCACACAAGCCACGCAGCAGCACCTGAAACTCGCTCTCCTGCACCCCGAGAACTCCGAGACACGATCCAGCAAGAGCACTGGCCGCCCTATAATAAACAGCCGACCAAACAAAACCACTGGGTGCAGGGATAGCCCCCTGCGTCTGCCCGAAGAAAAGCCCACATGAACCAACCAAAACACGCTCTTCCAAACCACAGCAAATGTTTCCTGTGGAAATAACAGTGCAAAATGCACCCCTGCAAAATGCACACCTCCCTGCCCCTTAATGATGCAAGGAAGCGCACAAGTCCCCCTCGCCGCTCAACCTCACCAAAGGGGAAGAGAATGCACGCCTAGGGTAAGTAAGTGCTAGTTCGCCCAAAAAACGTGCATCTTCTCTACACAGGGCCACACGGCTCCCCTCCCACACCACACACACAGCGGGCCACTGGTATGCCCCCCCCATGGTTTAAATGATTAGCCTCGCGCTGTCTGCAGAGAGTATGACATTAACATAGCATGTGTAAAGAAACGCACATGGACAGTCACGAGGGACACGCCAAACGATATTAGGAATTTTCTAGAAGGAAAATTGTTATGGCGATGTTTTCAGGGGTAATTTTCACAGTGGAACGAGGGGAGCGTGTTTGTAAATGGGAGGTAGCAGTTATGTATTGCGCATGTGTTCTGGAGACTGCCATCTTTTGGTCAGGCAAAATATGCCGTCAGCAGCGCATGACACAAAAAAAGAGTGCAAATTCACCTAGCCAATCCCACAAAAAAACAAGCATTTGCAATGCAATAGGACTCGTATTTACGCAAGACCTATTGCATTAAAAACGGGAGTGTGGGCGTCGAAGAAGGCACGAACGGGAGTGGGGGGACGAGGGGGGGCGAAAAGTCACGGACTGCGGGAGGGGGGGTCACAGGGAAGAAAATAGTGTTGGAGTAAAGGGGCCAATAGCTAGGGAAGGATACAAATAACAACATGGCCGTCAGGAGGAGGGACTAACAAGCCTAAAACCAATCAGAAGGCAGCATATAGTATCTAAGCCAATCAAAAAGATGGGCGGAGAGTGGGAGGAGCTTCCACGAAGCTTCCCCGCTATAGTATATACTGCATGCCTCGCAAAGCGGGTAGCGCATGCGCTCCAACGCTAGGCGAGACCTAAAAACTTGAATAAGAGTTAGTTGTTAATTTTATGGTGCAATGCTAGCAAAAGTAAACCAAGGTGGATCACACACTCTGTAGAAAGAGACTGTGAACAGTGGGCAACTCAGCATTGCTGACTGAAAGATATTCACACAAATAGAAATGTATCCGCGTTAGGGTGACCGCTCTCACAATGGCCACTGATGCGACGTGTGGCAAGAACGAGATGGATGCAGATTGGTCCAGACATACAATCAACCTTAACCATGGATGCTTTTCTTCTTGAACATGGTTCACAATTACAAAGACATCCAGATATGCTTTCCAGGACCACAGTTTCCAGCCCAACACGCATTTTACAATGAAATCTTCCAAATTGAAGACTGTGCCTGACTTAGGAAGCTTTTTTTAATTCTTTAAGACAGGCTTAAACCTCTTTTTTAACCAAGATAAGACAGCATTAAGACTGTCCTACATCAGGAAAGATGGGCCTGATTCACTAATGGCTTACCTGTCCTCATCCAGGTAAGAAGGCTTTAAGACGACCTTAAACATCAAAGACTCAGACTAACCTGCTGTGGCTTGAGGCAGCCTTAGACTGTGTGAGGGCTGCAAGTATTAATAATGAAGCTCTAAATCCTGCCTTTTCTGACGGATCGCTTATTAATGTTGCAATGTAAACGCAAACAATAAGCACAGAAATGAATACATGATCAAATAGCTTCTTTAGGAAGGAAGAGTCCAACCGCTACTACCCAGAGGCTACAAAATATTCTGCTCGAGACCAATTTTTTGCCTCAGACTTGGAATTTGTTTAGAAACGCACACCAATCAGACTGATAATATCACTGGTGTTTGACACTGTAAACAATTAACACAAACAGGGAGCCTTAGTAGTAGGGAAGCGCATACATTTTATTATACAAGCAGAGTATTGTGTAGTATGAGGAGTTTGCAGATTGCTTTATGAACAAAATTAAATTCATCTACCACCAGTTTCCTAACCAGGGCATAGTGGTAGTCACCCCAGAGAAGGGGTTGTCTACTAGCCTGGTGTTGATGGTTTTTGAGCCTATCTCTGTGGTAGATTTGGCTATGCTCCTGGCTAGCAGCAAGTCTGTCTTGCCTCAGGACTGCTGCCCTCCTGACATTCTTAAGTCACTCCTGCCTATTATCAATCCAATCCTGAATAAAATCTTGAATGCCTCCTTGGAGTCTTCTACTGTGTTGAAGAGTTGGAAACAGGCCCTCCTCCTTCCGCTGTTAAGAAAACCTAATGCATATCCTAAGTTACTCAGTAAGTTTAGACCAATCTCCCTCCTTCCTGCAGCAGTCAAGATGCCGGAGAAGGTGGTCAATAAGCAGATTTGCCAGTTCCTGTAATTGAACGCTCTCCTTCACAATACACAGTCTGGCTTTCGGCCAGGCTACAGTACTGAGTCAGCCTTACTGGAGATAGCTGAATTTATCAAGCGCAACCTTGATCTGGATGCATCAACTATGGTGGTTCCTTTTAGACCTGTCATCAGCGTTTGACACGGTCTTGCACCCCATCCTGATGAATAGACTAGGTAGGATCGGAATTCAATGGAATACACTTGCCTGGTTCAAATCGTATCTGGAGGAGAAGTCTCAGGCGGTATTTCTTTCTCACTTTCTCTCAGACCCCAGACCTCTCACGTACAGGGTTCCTCAGGGCTCCGCCCTGAACTCTACGCTTTTCAATGTCTACCTTGAGCCCCTGGCTAAGCTGGTTGAAGAGCAGGGTCTGAAGGTAATGTCATAGGCTGATGACATGCAGCTGCTGCTTCTTTCCAGGATGGAGCCCCTGACGCCATTAAAATCCTTCAAGGACTGCCTCAAAGCAGTATGCGACTGGATGGGCGAAAGTTGACTCAAACTAAATTCCGATAAAACACAGGTCAAGGCAGTCTTGGCTAGCTGCTTTGCTATGCTGAAGTCTCTGAGAAGGATGCTTCACTTGGTGCCTGTCGCTTCCCGTAAGACTGTTGTCCATGCCCTAGCCACCACTAAATTGGACTACGCCAACAGTCTTTACCTAGTTTTGCCGGTGTCCCTACTGCCACTGCTGCAGATTATTCCGAATGCTGCCGCTCACCTCAGTCTCAAGGTCCTGATTCCGTAATCGCTGTCTGCACATCTTCACCAGCTTCACTGGCTCCCCGTGATCAGTCACATTAAATTCAAGGCACTAATTTTTGCTTATAGACCCTTGGAGAATAAGGGACCTCTGTACTTGAGATGCAGACTCAAGGCCTACCACCAGAGCAGAGCCCTCAGGTCTAATTCCCAGAGGCTTCTGCATATCCCGAGGATCCACAGAGCTAGATGCGGTGGGAGATCCTTCGCCTTCTTGACGGCTAAGCTTTGGAATACACTTCCATCCAGCCTTCGCCTTGCTCCCTCGGAAAGGATCTTCAGGAAAGGCTTAAAGACCCACCTGCTTAATGCCTAGCTTTGTTTCCGTTCTTTAGGGTAGTGCTGCTGTTAACAGCGAGACACTCCCTCGGGAGCAGCCGCACACTTTACAAATGCCATTGTATTGTAGTTTGAGCTATCCTATTCAGATGGGGTTTCCTGTTACACCTATGCAGAAAGTGTAACTCTCTCTCAGATTCCTTGCTTTGGGGCAGAAATGCCTCAAAAGTCTGAAACTGGGTGTGTGCAAGGTTATTTTGTCAAGCATAAATCTATTTAGATCACTGCAAGCATTTTCTACACGGGTACATACTTCATGTACCTTTTATCTCACAACCTGACCGTGGATACTCGATGAATTATGCAAAGTTCCATACCTTTTGCAAAATTTACAGCTACTGCACAATGGAAACACTACAAGGCTTTGCACATTCATACTCATTTGAGGCTTCTGTCTATTACCTTAAATGTACTCTAAAGAACCCAAAGACTAAGAAAGCTGCAATCATAAACCCACTCCCAACGATGACCAACACATTGTATGAATGACTACTTCTTGGAACAAGAGCAATGCATTTGGTTGATGTATGCATCTAATAAAGAGCATTGTTCATAGAATTCAATTCATGGCAGCAGTTATCTCATGACCTCACTTTGGATTGTTGGTCAGCATTTCTTTACTTCCATGAATTCCACACAATTTGTGTGAGTCATAACAGGTTAGAAGTCATGTCAGGCACAAGAACATTTGGAGGTACACCTGTAAAGGAACTCCACCTTGAATTTGACAGGTCACGGACTTTGAAAAGGGCTGGACTCACTTCTCAATGCCATTACACATTTCCTTTAATTGGTATTCATTTCCGGTTCGGTTAAATACCATTCTATGTGCATCTGGCTAATTGCAAAAAGCAATGTTGTGGTAACTTGAGCAAGCACCTATGTGTCAGCACTCTCAAGAAACATTTATCACATTACCTGACTTTGCCTTGTTCAAAATGTACTCGTAACATGTGCACAGCCTTTCCACCAGCCTTTTCACGTTGGAAGAACGGACGTGATATGGCTGGCGGAAAGGTGGATTGTAATCCCCACGGCGGTGCCTGAGAAGGCACCGCCTCCATTGTGGGGAATGCGATCCGACCGACCACCCGACTGCCTCCTTGAGCCCGTCTGAAGCTGTTGGTCGGTCCCTGGGGCAATGTGGTCAGACCAACCACATCCTAATGCGGCGGTCTGACCGGGAATATAGATGTTGGTCCCACCAACATTGTAATCAGCCCCTAAATGTGTTTGGAAGGACATTCCACACTAAATGTGTTTGGAAGGACATTCCACACTAAATGTGTTTGGAAGTACATTCATGTCACAAAAATAATCATTTATGAATCACACTCGAAATCTTGTGAAAACTGAGCCAAATATCACAAAATCCTGACTACTGAAAAATAGAAAGGCCCATTCTTCATGAGGAAGAGCGCTGCCTCGTGCTTACGAATTTACAAGTCTGAATTTTACAATGAGGACACCTGTGAAAATGAATGCTCTCTCACAATTTTCGCTCGGCCAAGGAGATTCATTTGTACCATTTTTTTCTTACACAGACAACAAAGTGACAAATATGCTTAGGATTTCTTTCTTGCTAGGACGAGGCAAAGCATAAGTTTAAGAACTAGTAAAGAGCACCAAAATGGCACAAAAGTTGTATTTTCTTTAACCCCTTCGCTGCTAGGCCTTTTCCCCTCCTGTGCTAAGCCTTTTTTTGGCTATTTGGGGTAGTGCGCGCTTAGGCCCCTGTAACTTTTTGACCACATAAGGTATCCATGCCAAATTTGCGTCCTTTTTTTCTAACATCATGGGGATTGTAAAGGTACCCAGGGTTTGTGGATTCCCCTGGAGGGACCCAGAAATTAGTCAAAATACAGCTAAATGTTGTTTTTTTGGGAAAAATGCGAAAAAGGGCTACAGATGAAAGCGTCTTGATTTTTCCCTGCAATTGGCATCAAAAAAGGGGTTGTGGTTCTGAAATCACCATCTTCCCAGCTTTCAGGGAAAAGCAGACTTTTGTCAGAAAACCAACTTTTTTACACAGTTTTGGCATTTTTCTGGGACATAGCCTATTTTTGCTATTTTTTGTGCTTTCAACCTCCTTCCAGTTAATGGTAGAAATGGGTATGAAACCAATAATGGATCCTGGAAAGCCATACATTTCTGAAAAGTAGACAAAATTCTGAATTCAGCAAGGGGTCATTTGTGTAGATCCTTAAAGTTTTCCTTATAGAAACTAACAGTTAAATAAAGGAAAAATTGAAAATTAGTTGAAAAAAACAGCCATTTGTGTCAACGTTTTCACCTGTAACTTCTTCTAATTATGACAGCTATTTGAAGGCAATATACCGTTATATCCGCTGGACCTTTCTGGTTGTGGGGATATATAGGACTTGTAGAGTTCACCAAGAACCCGACGAACCCAGAGCCAATAATTGAGCAGCATCTTGCAATGGTTTTTTATTATGTACCGGGTATATAGCAATTATTTTGGGAAAATGTATACATGGAAAAATTGTTATGAAAGACACCTATGTATTTCTGAAATGGGAACAAAATGTAGATTTTAGAAACAGTAGATATTTGCACATTTCCGAAATTGGGAGTACCCATACTAGCATGAGAATTATAGGTCATTTTTCAAAATGACTTATTTTTACACATTGTCTTTCATTTGGAAGGCAGAAATGCATCGAAAGTCAATAGGTAATAACAGTTGCTCTACAATTCTGTGTTACCCTAAGTCTCCCGATAAAAATGGTACCTCACTTGTGTGGGTAGCCCTTGTGCCCACAACAGGAAATGGCTCAAAATGCAACGTGGACGTACCACATTTTCACAATGAAAAATTACCCTTTTTTGCAAAGTGCCTAGATGTAGTTTTCGAACCCTAGCTCTGCCGGCACCTAGGGAAACCTAGCAAACCTATACATTTTTAAAACTAGACACCCAGGGAATCCAGGATGGGGTGACTTGACTGCCTCCCACCAGGTTCTGTTACCCAGAATCCCTTGCAAACATAAAATTTTTTTCAAAAAAACCACATTTTCCCCACATTTCTGTGGTGGAAAGTTCTGGAATCTGCGTGGATCCACAAATTTCCACCCACCCGCGTTCCCCAAAGTCTTACGAGAAAAATGGTACCTCACTTGTGTGGGTCGGCCTAGTGCCTGCGACAGGAAACGGCGCAAAACGCAACGTGGTCACACCTCAATTTCGCAGTGAAAAATGACCCTTTTTTGGCAAAGTGCCTAGCTGTGGTTTTTGAACCCTAGCTCTGCCGGCACCTAGGAAACCTAGCAAACCTATACATTTTTGAAAACTAGACACCCAGGGGAATCCAGGATGGGGTGACTTGACTGCCTCCCACCAGGTTCTGTTACCCAGAATCCCTTGCAAACATAAAAAATTGTCAAAAAAACCACTTTTCCCCACGTTTCTGTGGTGGAAAGTTCTGGAATCTGCGTGGATCCACAAATTTCCACCCACCCTGCGTTCCCCAAAGTCTTACGAGAAAAATGGTACCTCACTTGTGTGGGTCGGCCTAGTGCCTCGGACAGGAAACTGCGCAAAACGCAACGTGGTCACACCTCAATTTCGCAGTGAAAAATGACCCTTTTTTGGCAAAGTGCCTAGCTGTAGTTTTTGAACCCTAGCTCTGCCGGCACCTAGGGAAACCTAGCAAACCTATACATTTTTGAAAGCTAGACACCCAGGGGAATCCAGGATGGGGTGACTGGACTGCCTCCCACCAGGTTCTGTTACCCAGAATCCCTTGCAAACCTAAATAATTGTCAAAAAAACCACATTTTCCCCACATTTCTGTGGTGGAAAGTTCTGGAATCTGCGTGGATCCACAAATTTCCACCCACCCCGCGTTCCCCAAAGTCTTCTGAGAAAAATGGTATCTCACTTGTGTGGGTCGGCCTAGTCCCCGCGACAGGAAACGGCGCAAAACGCAACGTGGTCACACCTCAATTTCGCAGTGAAAAATGACCCTTTTTTTGCAAAGTGCCTAGCTGTAGTTTTTGAACCCTAGCTCTGCCGGCACCTAGGGAAACCTAGCAAACCTATACATTTTTGAAAACTAGACACCCAGGGGAATTCAGGATGGGGTGACTAGACTGCCTCCCACCAGGTTCTGTTACCCAGAATCCCTTGCAAACATAACAATTGTCAAAAAATCCACATTTTCCCCACATTTCTGTGGTGGAAAGTTCTGGAATCTGCGTGGATCCACAAATTTCCACCCACCCCGCGTTCCCCAAAGTCTTTTGAGAAAAATGGTACCTCACTTGTGTGGGTCGGCCTAGTGCCCGCGACAGGAAACGGCGCAAAACGCAACGTGGTCACACCTCAATTTCGCAGTGAAAAATGACCCTTTTTTTGCAAAGTGCCTAGCTGTAGTTTTTGAACCCTACCTCTGCCGGCACCTAGGGAAACCTAGCAAACCTATACATTTTTGAAAACTAGACACCGAGGGGAATCCAGGATGGGGTGACTTGACTGCCTCCCACCAGGTTCTGTTACCCAGAATCCCTTGCAAACATAAAATATTGTCGAAAAAAACACATTTTCCCCACATTTCTGTGGTGGAAAGTTCTGGAATCTGCGTGGATCCACAAATTTCCACCCACCCCGCGTTCCCCAAAGTCTTACGAGAAAAATGGTACCTCACTTGTGTGGGTCGGCCTAGTGCCTGCGACATGAAACGGCGCAAAACGCAACGTGGTCACACCTCAATTTCGCAGTGAAAAATGACCCTTTTTTGGCAAAGTGCCTAGCTGTAGTTTTTGAACCCTACCTCTGCAGGCACCTAGGGAAACCTAGCAAACCTATACATTTTTGAAAACTAGACACCCAGGGGAATCCAGAATGGGGTGACTTGACTGCCTCCCACCAGGTTCTGTTACCCAGAATCCCTTGCAAACATAAAACATTGTCAAAAAAAACAAATTTTCCCCACATTTCTGTGGTGGAAAGTTCTGGAATCTGCGTGGATCCACAAATTTCCACCCACCCCGCGTTCCCCAAAGTCTTACGAGAAAAATGGTACCTCACTTGTGTGGGTCGGCCTAGTGCCTGCGACAGGAAACGGCGCAAAACGCAACGTGGTCACACCTCAATTTCGCAGTGAAAAATGACCCTTTTTTGGCAAAGTGCCTAGCTGTAGTTTTTGAATCCTACCTCTGCCGGCACCTAGGGAAACCTAGCAAAGCTATACATTTTTGAAAACTAGACACCCAGGGGAATCCAGGATGGGGTGACTGGACTGCCTCCCACCAGGTTCTGTTACCCAGAATCCCTTGCAAACATAAAACATTGTCAAAGAAAACACATTTTCCCCACATTTCTGTGGTGGAAAGTTCTGGAATCTGCGTGGATCCACAAATTTCCACCCACCCCGCGTTCCCCAAAGTCTTACGAGAAAAATGGTACCTCACTTGTGTGGGTCGGCCTAGTGCCTGCGACAGGAAACGGTGCAAAATGCAACGTGGTCACACCTCAATTTCGCAGTGAAAAATGACCCTTTTTTGGCAAAGTGCCTAGCTGTAGTTTTTGAACCCTAGCTCTGCCGGCACCTAGGGAAACCTAGCAAACCTATACATTTTTGAAAACTAGACACCCAGGGGAATCCAGGTTGGGGTGACTGGACTGCGTCCCACCAGGTTCTGTTACCCAGAATCCCTTGCAAACCTAAAAAATTGTCAAAAAACCCAAATTTTCCCACATTTCTGTGGTGGAAAGTTCTGGAATCTGCGTGGATCCACAAATTTCCACCCACCCCGCGTTCCCCAAAGTCTTCTGAGAAAAATGGTACCTCACTTGTGTGGGTCGGCCTAGTGCCCGCGACAGGAAACGGCGCAAAACGCAACGTGGTCACACCTCAATTTCGCAGTGAAAAATGACCCTTTTTGGCAAAGTGCCTAGCTGTAGTTTGTGAACCCTAGCTCTGCCGGCACCTAGGGAAACCTACCAAACACACACATTTCTGAAAAGTAGACACCTGGGGGCTTCCAGGGAGGTATGGCTTGCGTGGATCCCCCAACGTTTCCTTACCCAGAATCCCCTGCAAACCTCAATTTTAGCTGAAAAAAACACTTTTTTCACACATTTTTGTGTGGGAAAGTGTGGCATCACTGGCCTCACACAAATTTCCTACCTCCCAGCGTTCCCCAGGTCTCCCGATAAAAATGGTGCCTCACTTGTGTGGGAGGCCCAAGTACCCGCGACAGGCAAGGGCCCTAGCGTAGTGAGGCGACCTCAAACGGCCTTTCACAAAACGACCTGGTTTTGCAAGGGGGTCACCTGGGTTTTTGGCCCCGTGCTCGGCGGCCATCTAGGGAAACCTACCAAACCCACACATTTCTGAAAAGTAGACACCCGGGGGCTTCCAGGGAGGTATGGCTTGCGTGGATCCCCCAACGTTTCCTTACCCAGAATCCCTGCAAACCTCAATTTTAGCTGAAAAAATCACTTTTTCACACATTTTTGTGTGGGAAAGTGTGGCATCACTGGCCTCACACAAATTTCCTACCACCCAGCGTTCCCCCAGGTCTCCCGATAAAAATGGTGCCTCACTTGTGTGGGAGGCCCAAGTACCCGCGACAGGCAAGGGCCCACAACGTAGTGAGGCGACCTCAAAATGGCCTTTCACAAAGCGACCTGGTTTTGCAAGGGAGGTCACCTGGGTTTTGGCCCCGTGCTCGGCGTCCATCTAGGAAACCTACCAAACCACACATTTCTGAAAAGTAGACACCCGGGGCTTCCAGGGAGGTATGGCTTGCGTGGATCCCCCAACGTTTCCTTACCCAGAATCCCCTGCAAACCTCAATTTTAGCTGAAAAAATCACTTTTTCACACATTTTTGTGTGGGAAAGTGTGGCATCACTGGCCTCACACAAATTTCCTACCACCCAGCGTTCCCCCAGGTCTCCCGATAAAATGGTGCCTCACTTGTGTGGGAGGCCCAAGTACCCGCGACAGGCAAGGGCCCACAACGTAGTGGGCGACCTCAAAATGGCCTTTCACAAAACGACCTGGTTTTGCAAGGGGGTCACCTGGGTTTTGGCCCCGTGCTCGGCGGCCATCTAGGAAACCTACCAAACCCACACATTTCTGAAAAGTAGACACCCGGGGGCTTCAGGGAGGTATGGCTTGCGTGGATCCCCCAACGTTTCCTACCCAGAATCCCCTGCAAACCTCAATTTTAGCTGAAAAAATCACTTTTTCACACATTTTTGTGTCGGAAAGTGTGGCATCACTGGCCTCACACAAATTTCCTACCACCCAGCGTTCCCCAGGTCTCCCGATAAAAATGGTGCCTCACTTGTGTGGGAGGCCCAAGTACCCGCGACAGGCAAGGGCCCAAAACATTTTTTGATAGGCAATGTTGATGTCGCGGGTACTTGGGCCTCCCACACAAGTGAGGCACCATTTTTATCGGGAGACCTGGGGGAACGCTGGGTGGTAGGAAATTTGTGTGAGGCCAGTGATGCCACACTTTCCCACATAAAAATGTGTGAAAAAGTGATTTTTCAGCTAAAATTGAGGTTTGCAGGGGATTCTGGGTAAGGAAACGTTGGGGGATCCACGCAAGCCATACCTCCCTGAAGCCCCCGGGTGTCTACTTTTCAGAAATGTGTGGGTTTGGTAGGTTTCCCTAGATGGCCGCCGAGCACGGTGCCAAAACCCAGGTGACTCCCTTGCAAAACCAGGTGGTTTTGTGAAAGGCCATTTTGAGGTCGCCTCAATACGTTGTGGGCCCTTGCCTGTCGCGGGTACTTGGGCCTCCCACACAAGTGAGGCACCATTTTTATCGGGAGACCTGGGGGAACGCTGGGTGGTAGGAAATTTGTGTGAGGCCAGTGATGCCACACTTTCCCACACAAAAATGTGTGAAAAAGTGATTTTTCAGCTAAAATTGAGGTTTGCAGGGGATTCTGGGTAAGGAAACGTTGGGGGATCCACGCAAGCCATACCTCCCTGGAAGCCCCCGGTGTCTACTTTTCAGAAATGTGTGGGTTTGGTAGGTTTCCCTAGATGGCCGCCGAGCACGGTGCCAAAACCCAGGTGACTCCCTTGCAAAACCAGGTGGTTTTGTGAAAGGCCATTTTGAGGTCGCCTCAATACGTTGTGGGCCCTTGCCTGTCGCGGGTACTTGGGCCTCCCACACAAGTGAGGCACCATTTTTATCGGGAGACCTGGGGAACGCTGGGTGGTAGGAAATTTGTGTGAGGCCAGTGATGCCACACTTTCCCACACAAAATGTGTGAAAAAAGTGATTTTTTCAGCTAAAATTGAGGTTTGCAGGGATTCTGGGTAAGGAAACGTTGGGGGATCCACGCAAGCCATACCTCCCTGGAAGCCCCGGGTGTCTACTTTTCAGAAATGTGTGGGTTTGGTAGGTTTCCCTAGATGGACGCCGAGCACGGGGCCAAACCCAGGTGACCCCCTTGCAAAACCAGGTCGTTTTGTGAAAGGCCATTTTGAGGTCGCCTCACTACGTTGTGGGCCCTTGCCTGTCGCGGGTACTTGGGCCTCCCACACAAGTGAGGCACCATTTTTATTGGGAGACCTGGGGGAACGCTGGGTGGTAGGAAATTTGTGTGAGGCCAGTGATGCCACACTTTCCCACACAAAAATGTGTGAAAAAAGTGATTTTTTCAGCTAAAATTGAGGTTTGCAGGGGATTCTGGGTAAGGAAACGTTGGGGGATCCACGCAAGCCATACCTCCCTGGAAGCCCCCGGGTGTCTACTTTTCAGAAATGTGTGGGTTTGGTAGGTTTCCCTAGATGGCCGCCGAGCACGGGGCCAAAACCCAGGTGACCCCCTTGCAAAACCAGGTCGTTTTGTGAAAGGCCATTTTGAGGTCGCCTCACTACGTTGTGGGCCCTTGCCTGTCGCGGGTACTTGGGCCTCCCACACAAGTGAGGCACCATTTTTATCGGGAGACCTGGGGGAACGCTGGGTGGTAGGAAATTTGTGTGAGGCCAGTGATGCCACACTTTCCCACACAAAAATGTGTGAAAAAAGTGATTTTTTCAGCTAAAATTGAGGTTTGCAGGGGATTCTGGGTAAGGAAACGTTGGGGGATCCACGCAAGCCATACCTCCCTGGAAGCCCCCGGGTGTCTACTTTTCAGAAATGTGTGGGTTTGATAGGTTTCCCTATGTGGCCGCCGAGCCCCGGGCCAAAACCCAGGTGACCCCCTTGCAAAACCAGGTCATTTTGAGATAATGTGTTGTTTATTTCTGCAGCGTGAAAATTTTGGCACAATATTGCAAGGAAAATGTGACAGACATTTTGAGGTTTGCAGGACATTGTGGGTACCATAACTTGTTGGGATCCACAAGAGAGATATCACCATGTACTCCCATGGGTGTTTCGTTTACGACAATATCTACAGTTGGTAGGTTATTCTTAGACGGAATGTACACCTTGGCAGACAGACTAAAAAGACAAAGATTACTGCACAGCCATCTATTCCTCAAGCACACACACATACTGGTTGGATTTGGCACGAGGGCAAGTGATGGTTCAGTATATACAATTTTATTAACAAGAGATTTCACAAAAATGAAATGCACTGTCAATAATTGAAAGGACAAAAACGGAACCAGTGACTCGCAGCTCGTGAGCTGTAAAGCCACGTCAAGGCCCCAACCGCTTTACAGGCCATTCACACACCTTTCATACGTGATACACACAAGACCATTCACACCCCCAGGCACGAAACAAACACATTACAACATTCACAAAAAGGGACAAGGTACACCCTGCTTGAGAAAGACAAAAAAAATATTACTGCACAGCCATCTAATCCTCAAGCACACACACACATACTGGTTGGATTTGGCACGAGGGTGAGTAATGGTTCAGTATATACAATTGTATTAACAAGTGATTTCACAAAAATGAAATGCACTGTTAATAATTGAAAGGACAAGAAACTGAACCATTGACTCACAGCTCGTGAGCTGTAAAGCCACGACAAGGCACCAACCTCTTTACAGGCCATTCATACACCTTTCATACGTGTGACAAATACAAAACCATTCACACCACCAGCCGCGGGCCCATCACATTACAACACTCACACCAGCAGACAGCGCCATTCAAGGGCCCATCACTTTCACACGCCCACATTCCTAACACAGCAACCACACAAGCTGATGGATTGCGTGGAGTGTCGCTCGGCTAGCAGTGTGTGTAGTGACCAGTAGCAAGTCACTACTCACACACTGCCAGCCAAGCGCCAGTCCACGCACACCGCCAGCCAAGCGCCACTCCACGCACACCGCCAGCCAAGCGCCACTCCACGCACACCGCCAGCCAAGCGCCACTTCACGCACACTGCCAGCCAAGCGCCACTCCACGCACACCGCCAGCCTAGCGCCACTCCACGCACACCGCCAGCCTAGCGCCACTCCACGCACACCACCAGCCTAGCGCCACTCCACGCACACCGCCAGCCTAGCGCCACTCCACGCACACCGCCAGCCTAGTGCCACTCCACGCACACCGCCAGCCTAGCGCCACTCCACGCACACCGCCAGCCTAGCGCCACTCCACGCACACCGCCAGCCAAGCACCACTCCACGCACACCGCCAGCCAAGAGCCACTCCCCGCACACCGCCAGCCAAGCGCCACTCCACGCACACCGCCAGCCAAGCACCAGCCTACACACACCACCATCACATTTAGGATTTTTTTATACAAAAAAGAAAACACAAACAAATTGCAAATAGATACAAATCTACTAACACAAAATCAGAAACTAAATACATTGCACTAATGCCAACCTTGAAACAGAACAACAATTCTTAAACATTACAGACCAGGCAGTTCACTTTACCACTCATGGTTGCTCCCAATAATTCTTTTGCTTGTGGTACGCTCTATAACAAGCAGACACACACAGCCCAGGGTTAGAAGGACACTCAGGGCAGTACATACGAGTCTCCTTCCGCGTACCTCTTCGCCAACAGACTCTACATCTCCTAGTGGGAAAGTCTTTTGAGGGTGTAGGAGGAATGTGATCAGGAAAGTGGCGATCTTTCAATCGAGCCACATCCTCCACCACTCCAACTCTAGGAACACTTGCCTGTTCCACAACAACAAGGCTGCCTATGACAGACTCCTGAAACTGAACAAAAGTCAACTTTGACGCAGGAGAACACTCCTTGAACACAACAAAAGCATTGAAAGTTGCTAAATTGAAGAGATGGATGGCCAACTTCTTATACCAAATGTAAGACTTACGAATAGCAGTGTAAGGTTCCAACCTCTGATCTACTCTATCAACACCACCCATGTGCTTATTGTAGTCTAAAATGCACACCTTTTGCGCACTTCAGCAATCTGACCCCAAACAGCCACAGGTGAAGTACTCTCATCATGGATGGTAGTCAGCATGTACACATCCCTCCTGTCCACAAATTTCACAGCTAGCAGTTCCTCACTACGCAAGGCACTGCACTGTCCCCTCTGAAGTTTTTTGCAAACAAGCTCTTTTGGATAACCTTTACGGTTAGAGCGGATTGTGCCACAAGCAAAAGTGTCCACTTTGAACAATTCCTTAAACAATTGCACAGCAGTGTAGAAGTTATCAAGGTACAAATGGTGGCCTCTGTTAAACAGTCCTCTAGCAAGATCCCACACAATTTTCTCTGAAACTCCAAAAGTGGACGGACAACCAGGGGGTCAATAGTGGAATCCCTACCAGTGTACACACGCAAATTAAAAACATATCCTGTCCTACTCT
This sequence comes from Calotriton arnoldi, assembly GCA_963921515.1. NCBI lineage: Eukaryota > Metazoa > Chordata > Amphibia > Caudata > Salamandridae > Calotriton > Calotriton arnoldi. Next base: position 897,848 of record CAWUFW010005624.1, read on the forward strand.
CAGACAACATATACAGCTTAATTCCATAGCGTGCCCTCTTGCTAGGAATGTACTGCCTAAGAACCAAACGGCCCTTGAACAGGACCAAAGACTCATCAATAGATATTTCTTTCCCTGGAGTATAGATCTCTGAAAATCGATCTACAAAGTGATCAAGAACAGGCCGAATCTTAAAAAGACGGTCACATTCAGGGTGATCTCGTGGCAACGCCAAACCATTATCAACAAAATGCAGCATCCGAAGCAAAAGTAAATACCGATCACGAGTCATAACTGCAGGAAATATGGCCGTTGCCATCAAGGGACTGGTAGACCAATATGAACCCATGGACGGCTTCCTTATCAAACCCATCAAAAAAGTCAAACCCAAAAACTTCTTCATCTCTTCCAGATTTGTGGGACTCCACCGGGTAGCTCTAGAATGGGGCCTAAGTCTGGCACTGTTGTCCCTCAAAAACTGTTCAGCATACAAATTAGTCTGCTCAACAATCTCACCCAAAAATACATCATCCATAAACAACTGAAAATACTGTATAGGCAAATAATGTTCACAATCCACTCTACACCCTGCATAACCACTAAAGGCAGGCAACACCGGCTGCACCATGTTTGGATCAACCCAGAGTCCAGCACTTCCAGTAGGAAGCCTAGCAGCCCCAGGCTGCAATCCAGATGCCTCTTGCACCATCGGCACAGTAGTATCCTCCTCTAAATCAGGCACTTCATCTGCACTGAGAGTACCTTCATCATCCGATGATTCTATGTGGAGAGAAAACTCACTGCCTGAATCTTCCCCTCCCTCCTCTCCCTCAGACGCACTGTCAGTCTCATAATCCTGCTCAGAGGAAGATTCAAGAAGCAAACCAACCACCTGCTGAGCAGTAATTCTACGGCTAGCCATAATGCTTACTAATAAAGGTTACTTGTCAAACAAGTCAACAACAACAAACCCTTTGTAAAAAAAAGAAATAAACAAAATGTAGCTTTATCACAAAGACCTATATACTCCAACACTATACCACTCACGTGACAGAAGCAGCTAGACTCACCACCACCTACTCTGCACAGACACAGTAAGGATCAACAATATCCCACAAAAAAAGAAGAAAAAAAAATTACACATAAGACAATGCAAAACATCGCAAAGAATTTCATGCTCTGAACACTAACAAATATGCTGCCATTATGACACCACTTACAAAAAAATTCATTCATACATGACAATAATACTCATTTGGAGTACACACAACAAAAATATTTTTCTTACCAAATAAATGCAATTACGCAAAACTGCAGAACAACCACTGCCGAAACCACAAACAGGAATCAAAAGCTTTACACTAGAATAAAAAGGAGAAAAAAAACATTACAATCACATATGCAAATAATGCACCAGTCCACACACAATAAACCAGCCAAGCTAAGGGGTAGGTGGGCCAAAGAGTATAAATAAAATATTCACCCCCGTAAAAGGGGAGCAACCTTTGCCCTTTTGGCCACTCCCCAACACAAAAATTAAAAAAAACCCTGGTGTCTAGTGGCTTCTGCCCTCCTTGGGGGCAGATGGGCCTAAAAACATACTGCTATTCTGCCACCCAAGGGGTCACTCTCCACAAATAAATGCCTGGTGGACTAGTGGGAAGATACCTTTATCTTCCGCACACAATCTCTCACTACTCAACTCTACTCTATTCACAACTGGATGTTAGCTCACCAACTCATTCTGAATCCCGCCAAAACTGAATTCCTCCTCCTCTCTACCTCTCTCTCACCTCCTCCTGTTCAATCTTGGATGGATCAGCTGAACCTACTCAACAACAAACCCATCATTGTCTACAGCGCTAAATACCTTGGTGTCATTCTTGACAAAAGACTCAACCTAATCTCCCACATCAACTCTATTGCTAAGAACGCACGTTACCAGTTGCGCCTTCTATGGGGGATCCGTCGGTTCTTCCCGGAGAAAGACTTAAAAACCTTAGTACAATCTCTGGTTCTCTCAAGACTGGATTATTGCAATTCTCTTCTGAAGGGCCTACCCAAATCCCACCTCTCCCCTCTCAAATCCATCCTCCATTCAGCAGCTCGCTTCATTTCAGGGTCTAAACGAAGCGACCACGTCACTCCTATCCTGTCCTCTCTTCGATGGCTTCCGATCGAGGCAAGATCTATTTACAAAACTGCCTGCATCACACACAAAGCCTTACACACGTCCTCCCCTCGTTACCTGGCGAATAAATTGAAATTGTCCGGTGGCTCGCAATGCGGAAAAGCTTCTGCTTGCGCACCCCCCCTCTTCAAAAGGGAAAGATCGATGGCGCAATCCGGTGAGAATCGCTTCCCCATTGCTCCGTGCCACCTCCTCTACCCGGATCTTCAAAGCTGACCTCAAATCTCTTCTCTTCCAAACACACTATACTTTCACTCTCAGCCCCCTCTAGTTCGCTCTTCATTGTGTTCTGAGTGCCACTTATTGCAATATACCTCTATATCATGCACATGTGTGTGTGCCCGGAAGCTGTTTCAGCCCGGGCTGCCACACACGGGGGGGGTGGTGTATGCACTGCCAGCAACCTGCCAGGCCAGTGCACAATACTTGCCCGATTCAAGGCCAGGGCAGAGCACCAAAAGCATATGGCCCCCAAAAGGGGAGCGACCCTTGCCCAAGGGGCCGCTCCCCAAAACAGTATTTAGACAGGAATGCACATCGATGCCTCTTTTGTTTCACACGGGGGGTGGTGTATGCACTGCCATTCTCCCTATTGTGAAGCGCTCTGACACCTTCGGGTAAAGTCTGCGCTATATAAAAACGCATTACATATTACAATGCCCCCAAAGGGGAGTGACCCTTGCCCAAGGGGCCACTCCCCACCGTTTCTCCCTGGTGGTCTAGTGGGCTACAATAGGAAAAACTGCCCCCCCAGGGGGGCAGAACACCAAATACATATGGCCCCCAAAGGGGGAGCGACCCTTGCCCAAGGGGCCGCTCCCCGAAACATTCTCCCTATTGTGAAGCGCTCTGACACCTTCGGGTAAAGTCTGCGCTATATAAAAACGCATTACATATTACAATGCCCCAAAAGGGGAGCGACCCTTGCCCAGGGGGCCACTCCCCATCCCTGGTGGTCTAGTGGGCTACAACAGGAAAAGCTGCCCCCCCCAGGGGGGCAGAACACCAAATACATATGGCCCCCAAAGGGGGAGCGACCCTTGCCCAAGGGGCCGCTCCCCGAAACATTCTCCCTATTGTGAAGCGCTCTGACACCTTCGGGTAAAGTCTGCGCTATATAAAAACGCATTACATATTACAATGCCCCCAAAGGGGAGTGACCCTTGCCCAAGGGGCCACTCCCCACCGTTTCTCCCTGGTGGTCTAGTGGGCTACAATAGGAAAAACTGCCCCCCCCAGGGGGCAGAGCACCAAATACAGATGGCCCCCAAAAGGGGAGCGACCCTTGCCCAAGGGGCCACTCCCCATCCCTGGTGGTCTAGTGGGCTACAACAGGAAAAACTCCCCCCCAGGGGGCAGAACACCAAATACATGTGGCCCCCAAAGGGGAGCGACCCTTGCCCAAGGGGCCGCTCCCGAAACAGTATTTATACATTTAAAAAAAAAAAGAAATTCCCTGGTGTCTAGTGGGCATTCCTGCTGCACGATCGCATGATCGTGCAGCAGGAATGCACAAAGAGGCATCGAGGGAAAGGAAAGGGTTTTCCTTTCCCTCGATGCCACTTTTTTCAAACCCCCTCCCCGAGCCAAAACTGACCGTATTCCCGACGCGCTGGAAGCAAATGGCTTCCAGCGCGTCGGGGAAACAAGGGAAACCCCAATGACGTCAGCGCGCCTCGCGCGCTGACGTCATTGAAGGGGGGCGGGGGAGGCAGGGGAAGCCCTTCCCCTGCCTTCCCCGAAAAAAACCCAACGATCGGATCCCCACGGGGGGAGCGCCAGCGCTTCCCCCATGGGTGGGTCTTATGACGAGCTGGACTCGTCATGAGCACACGAGCACTGTGTGCCATGACGAGTCCAGCTCGTCATGAGCACCGAAGGGGTTAAGCTTCATCAACAGGCCGCCTGACTTCAATATGGCCGCTGTCACAAACAGGCGCCGGGTCCCAGTCCGGACTGCCTGACCCCTTAATGGCTGCACTCACCGAATCCCATCATCGCGTGGCAGTACCAAGCGGATGATTGCCACTGATCTAACATCCACTGGTGGCCTCATAACAACAGAGATTGCCGAGCCCTTGTCCCAGGATCATCGCCCTAAGGCCTTCACACCCGAGTCAGAGTTGGTCCTTTAAACTCAAGGACCTTCAGCACTTAGCCGGTCATTACCAAGATGGCCGCCGATCTGTAGCTGGTTAAGATGCTCCCATGGCCGGGATCATCAGCATTTAAAATATCCCGCGGATACCCTGCCATCCACCTACCATTTTACCACAGCACCTCAAGTCCTGTCATTATTATTGTGGCTAAGCTATTGACCACTTGTAGCTGAAGGCTGAGGTGAGCGGACCCCTCCCCCCCCCAGCGCGAGGCAAAATGGCGGCTCCTACCACGCTTGTCCCGCCGAGAGGGGAGATGCGTCCAGGTGGGCTTTTAATGGACTGTGTTACCCCCAATCACATATTGACGCTTGGGAGATCTTGTGACCTTTTTAAGAACTAAGGGAGACTGGCCTATCCTTCCCAGTAAAGTACTGTAGCACCTGCCCTCTTGATCAGCCCTCACCTGACCCTGTTCCTGCTCACCCACCAGGACATTTAATCTGAGAACTTTCCCTAATCAGCTGAGACCTAGCCATTTTGACTGATGCCCGGTGGAGCTACCTTGCGAGCTAAAGGGGAGATGGACTATGGATTCCCTCCTTGGCCATCACCTACCCAGCCGGTCTTTGGGCAAACTCTCCTGCGTCTCTCCTGTCCTTATCTCCCTCCTCCCCCTTCCCCCTACCCCCTACCCCTTTTCGCTCTACCCCTCTCCTCTTTCCAGCTATTGACCTTTGCCCTCGCCCGTCCTTGCTCATAGTTCCCACCCTGATTACCAACTGGACTTTCTTCTGTGAACTTACCCTCGTCAGTTGAGACCTAGCTATTTGACCGATGCCCGATGGAGCTACCTTGTTTAGCTATAAGGGAGACGGACTATGGATTCCCTCCTAGGACGTCACCTACCTAGTCGGTCATTGGGCAGACCTCCTTTCGTCTCTCCTGCCTGTCTTTTCCCTCATCCTCATCCTCCCCCTTCACACTTCCCCCTTTCCCCCCTCCGCTCCATTTGTCCGACCTTCCTTTTCTCTCTCAATGTGTTGCTTATTCTTGATGTTATGTGTAATTGTTATCTTTTTCTGTAACATTGTGTAACCTATTGTAAAGCGCTCTGATACCTACGGGTCTAGCCAGCGCTATATAAAACTCTTAAAATAAATAAATAAAATAAACAAGTGTGTGTTGGTGTGTGCGCATACATGTTTGTAACTCAAAAAAATCCCAACCTTGAATGCAGTTCATTTAGAAGAGTTGGTGGTAGAGCCAAAGGATTCAAGGAAAAAGTTCTGCTTTGCTGGCACTCTCTGCAGGGCATGGGGCTTGTGCTGCACACTGTTCAGGATGTCCTTGTGGCTGCATGTCTCAGCCTTTCCTCAGATGGGTGCTACCATTCTTTCGCATCTGAGGATCAGTGAGACACAATTCTTTTCAAATTTTTGTTTTCTTATCTTCAAAATATTTGCTTATTTCACAACATTTCTAGCTGTATCAAAGTTAGTTCTACAAAGGTCGACCAGACTTTCAGAATCAAAAACCGGGACAGCCACAGACAGAAATAGGACTAATTATTGGCCCTGATAATAGTTACTTAATGGCTAACTCGTAGCACACACGATAGATAGATAGATAGGTAGGTAGATAGATAGATAGATAGATAGATAGATAGATAGATAGATAGATAGATAGATAGATAAAGATTAAAGTGACGTTATAGATAGGAGAAAATGTAAGTTATAACGTAACATTTTGAATTAAAAAAAACGGAAATTCACCAGTTATTGGTAAATAAAGTAACTATAACTTGCACACTTGCTATGCCAGTAATACCATTAATGTTGTCATTTTAGACGTCAAGTGATGTTATCAATGATATCATAGAACATATCATAAGTGATGCAATACATGAGTTCATATGTGAAGTCTTAAGCAATGCATGGCGAGTGCGTAGGTTATAGTTACTTCATTCAACAATAACTGGTGAATTTCACTGTTTCTTTTAGTTTAAAATGTTATGTTTTAATTGACATTTTGCCTAACTATGACGCCACTTTAACCTTTGGTTTGGTTAAAACAGGTCTAGCAACCAACTCCCATTGGGTGACCAACCCCCCCACAGTGCATGAAATAGGGTTTGCCACAGGGCCTGGGCTGCACCAAGGGACACCAACAAAATTATTTTTTTAACAATTGTTCATGATCCCAGGGGATTCTTGTACCACTAAGGTGGGGTCCCTCTGGCTCCCCTGAGAATCCCCCGGGATTGTGGTATTCACTTTTTTTTTTATTTAGCCACAGGCAGTGTCCATGTTGCCTATGTATCCACACTGGTAATAAATCACAGATGTAGGGGCAAGAGGGTTCCCTCATTTGCAAAGGGAGATTTCGAGGGTGGAAAATGTGCACCTGTGCAATCCTTGTTTCAGAAGGATACGCAGCTGCCCCTATAATACAGCAGAGCTCCAAGGGTACACAAAATGGATTAAAACGCCTGATGTTCCGCTGGGGCACTTGGGTAATACATACAGCACCTGGACAGACTTCTGAGGAGCTTGGTCACATAGACAGCCAACTTAAGAAGTTGGGTTATCTGGGCAGGGAGTGAGAGAAGCTTGGAAACCAAGGCGGAACAGTAAGAGAAACTTGGCACATATGGAAAGAGTATGTTAGGAGCTTATTATAAACGTACAAACAGTGTGACAACCTCTGGGCAAATATACAGGTATAATGAAAAGCACAGGGCAAAGATACTATGTAAGGGACTTGAACTCTCACAGCGAGCATCAGTCTTGAGCAGTCTCAATCTGCCAACTTCCGCTTTACATGCACCTATGGTCAGGGCCGGCCTGGCTACCGGGAATTTTGGTCGGCTGCCAAGCTGGGGCCCGATTTTACTGCCGTGGGGGCTGATTTAAGTTGACAGGGACCTGCATTTGCTTCTAAGTAAAGAAAGCAAAACAAATGGTTTTAAAGCATACTTTAAAACCATTTGGTTTTCCATTCTTTACTTAGAAAGGCCTGGTAGCCAGTCCGGCCCTGCCTATGGTTGTTTCAGCTCACAGTGTATGCTAGATAAAGAGTATATTATGGTGTAATATTAGCTCAAAATAGCTATTAAGCAGTTTTAAACCTGTATCTTCACTAATACATTTGATATCCTATTGCTACACAGAGGTCCTACACCATTGGCATGATTCACACTATATATAAGAAGCTTAAATTACATATTTTTTTAAGTAAAAAAAATAATCCTCTTCCAGCATCTCATTTCCATTCAACACTATGTCAACTTCCTACATTCAATACAGCAAAATCACCTTCTTCGAATTGAAGTCAGTCACAAGTAACAGATCATCATAGATTGCTTCCTGTCATTGTCAAAATTCGATTGCATTTGATGCAAACGTGACTCATAAGAGCAGCGTTCTTTTTTTAACCCAAGAGGCCCTAATTGAAGGTGAATTAAATGTAAATTAGAGATCAACCTCGATGAGTCTACTCAAACTTACATTTCAACCTGCAAATATCCTTACAACGATGGGATTAACTAAGACATGCTCACACAGGTGGCCTAAGGGGCTGAAGGGTTGACCTGGTGTAGGGTCCAGAGCTCAGTCAAAGTGCGATAGAGGGTGCACAATCTAGCTGGAAGGTGGTGGTGGTCCAAAATAGATGGGATGGAAGAGGACTTGGCTGTAAGTGATGCTTGGAGCTAAGCATCCAGAAGGCGCAAGAAGGTGGCCAAGGGCACAAAAAAGGCACCACCGCCTTTAAACAGGTCAACCAGGGCAATAACTGGCCAAATTAAGGACAGTATCCAAGAGGCCTGCCTCACAATGAGAGGGCAACTTTAATTCAGAATGTTTCTCTGATTCATCACTGGATAGCATTGGTATATTTTGTGTCTCTCAAACCCGATACGAGTTGTGAAGCCACATTATGTGTCCAGTCCATCTGTATTAATATTAGAAAACAATAAGTCTGAGTCAAGCGAAATTCTGTACATGCCACAGCTTTTCCTATTCACCAACCTTTCCAGCAGAAACCCTGGAAAGCTGCACTAGCCTCAAGTTTTTTCAATGTCATTGGACATATTTTGGTGAGGCTGTCTTCCCAAGAGGAAATCTATGTCAATTTCCAGAGCAGGAGGGGTATGGGGAGGATCATGTGAAAGCCAACAAATGTACAAGTGTGTGGGTGCTCACAAACTCACAAGGGAAACCACGCCTGATCCTCGACTTCCCACCCCTTAGGTAGGACTTACTGCTTTGCAATTTTACACAGTCGTTGTGTATAATTATGCAGGAGTAATGTATTTACGATTCGTGGGTCACCTTTTACAAGTCTCTAGCAGCTGTAAATCGTGTCGTTTGTGTCTGTAAACCTGATTTACAAAGGCAAATGGCTTTCTGAATGGAGCCAAATGTTCTGTGTTTGAGAGGTTCAAAAATGATCAAGGCGAACAATAATTAATCAGAATATTTATACATTTGTCGTCAGGGTAATTGAAGACTTGGAAGTGATGGCGTTTCTCTAATATACATTGGCCTCACTTAACAATGTCATTTGCGATCGTAAACGTGATTTAAAAGCTCAAACGGTTCTCTAAATGGGCCCAAAATGTGGGACAGCCGAAAACCAAGGCCTGAAGAGGTTGATCTGAGTCAAAGAGCAGAGAAGAAAGGCAGGAAGAAGTAAACTTAGCAAAGAAAACTCCAAAGATAAGCCAAACTGAGCGTAGGCAGTTAGACAAGACCACACAAGAATTACAAAGAGCACAAAAACACAGTAAGTGAAAGGAAGAGTAATTGGAAAAGGATATCAGGAGCTTTGCCCTGTTTGGTGCAAGCACAGTAGTGAGGTGTCAATCTTTTGGGATATTCTGATTAATAAAAGAAAGAACATCTCAAGCAGAGGCTTCCCATGGTTTATCAAGAAGAGGCTTCCATGGTATCTTTGTCACTACACACTTGGTTCCTTGTGCACGTCAAAGCGGAGACACTCATCTATAGGGCATGCAGAGTATATTATTGCAGACACCCACTGGTTCGCTCGGCTGCCATTACCCACCAGTTTATTACAGTCACTGGAATACTGATAGATAGGGGTATATTTACAAGCTCCTATCGCCACCACAACGTCGCTTTTCAGGACATTGTAGTGGCAATAGGGGCTCCGCCTTATTTACAAGGCAGCTTTAAGCCACTGAAGAAGTTACAAAACGCCATTTAAAGATTGTTTATGTGCATCAAAGGAGAACTTCCTGCACATAAACAATCTTCCCCTCAACGCAGACACCCTTGCACTATGGTACAAGGGTCTCTTCGTTGGAGCTAGGCTGTTAAATTTAGCGCCAGCGCAGGGGGAAAGGCAGGGCTGCACCATATTGTTGTAAATACGGTGCGGCCCTGCGTTCCAGAAGTGGCAGAGTGCGGCATTAAGCCAGGAAGGCTAACGCCGCACTCTGTCACTTCTTAGTAAATATGCCCCATAGTGTCTCCATGCCTGTGTCTGGACTTCCATCATCTTTGCTGTCTTTGGCATCTGGGATCCCCACAAACCTGATAACTGGCTACTATGCAGACAGCTTAGGCCCATGGACAGGAATCAAATGCCTCAGTCTGTCATACTTGCATGCGGGAAGAGTCCAGGTACAGTCACATACATACATGTCATGAGTGCCTGACCATGTACTTGGTGAATATTCCAGCAGACGCTGCTCTCATCTCTTGGAAACAAATGCAAATCACTCCTTTTTACACTGTTTACAAGTAGTTCCCGTTTTAACCTATCGGTGAGCATATTTTGGTAAGTACTGATTTATTATACTTAACTCCACAGTTTGGTACAAATGTATTATACTTAAATCCACAGTTAGTGCAGATTTATTACACTTTACTCCACACTTGGTACAGATTTTTTATACTTACCTCCACAGTTGGTATCGATTTATGATACTTAACTCCACAGTTGGCACCGATTTATTATACTTAACTCCACAGTTGATACAGATTTATGATACCTAACTCCACAGTTGGTACAGATTTATTATACTTAACTCCACGGTTGGTACAGATTTATTATACTTAACTCCACAGTTAGTGCAGATTTATTACACTTAACTCCACGGTTGGTACAGATTTATTACACTTATCTCCACAGTTGGTACATATTTATTATACTTAATTCCACAGTTGGTACAGATTTATTATACTTAACTCCACAGTTGGTATGGATGCATTATACTTAACTCCACCGTTGGTACAGATTTATTACACTTAATTCCACAGTTGGTGCAGATTTATTATACTTAACTCCACAGTTGGTGCAGATTTATTTCACTTAACTCCACAGTTGGTGCAGATTTATTATACTTAACTCCATATTTGGTACAGATTTATTACACTTAACTCCACAGTTGGTGTAGAATTATTACACTTAACTCCACAGTTGGTGCAGATTTATTAAATTTAACTCCTCGGTTGGTACAGATTTATTACACTTATCTCCACAACTGGTACAGATGTATTATACTTAACTCCACAGTTGGTACAGATTTATTATACTTAACTCCACAGTTGGTATGGATGCATTATACTTAACTCCACAGTTGGTACAGATTTATTACACTTAACTCCACAGTTGGTACAGATTTATTACACTTAACTCCACAGTTGGTGCAGATTTATTATACTTAACTCCACACTTGGTACAGATTTTTTATACTTACCTCCACAGTTGGTATCGATTTATGATACTTAACTCCACAGTTGGCACCTATTTATTATACTTAACTCCACAGTTGATACAGATTTATGATACCTAACTCCACAGTTGGTACAGATTTATTATACTTAACTCCACGGTTGGTACAGATTTATTATACTTAACTCCACAGTTAGTGCAGATTTATTACACTTAACTCCACAGTTGGTGCAGATTTATTATACTTAACTCCACAGTTGGTGCAGATTTATTACACTTAACTCCACAGTTGGGGCAGATTTATTATACTTAACTCCACATTTGGTACAGATTTATTACACTTAACTCCACAGTTGGTGTAGAATTATTACACTTAACTCCACAGTTGGTGCAGATTTATTAAACTTAACTCCTCGGTTGGTACAGATTTATTACACTTATCTCCACAGCTGGTACAGATTTATTATACTTAACTCCACAGTTGGTACAGATTTATTATACTTAACTCCACAGTTGGTACGGATGCATTATACTTAACTCCACAGTTGGTACAGATTTATTACACTTAACTCCACAGTTGGTACAGATTTATTACACTTAACTCCACAGTTGGTACAGATTTATTACACTTAACTCCACAGTTGGTGCAGATTTATTACACTTAACTCCACAGTTGGTACAGATTTATTATACTTAACTCCACATTTGGTACAGATTTATTATACTTAACTCCACAGTTGGTGCAGAGTTATTACACTTAACTCCACAGTTGGTACAGATTTATTATACTTAACTCCACATTTGGTACAGATTTATTACACTTAACTCCACAGTTGGTACAGGTTTTTCATACTTAACTCCACAGTTGGTGCAGATTTATTACACTTAACTCCACAGTTGGTGTAGAATTATTGTACTTAACTCCACAGTTGGTGCAGATTTATTACACTTAACTCCACAGTTGGTACCGATTTATTACACTTAACTCCACATTTGGTACAGATTTATTACACTTAACTCCACAGTTGGTGCAGATTTATTACACTTAACTCCACAGTTGGTACAGATTTATTATACTTAACTCCACATTTGGTACAGATTTATTATACTTAACTCCACATTTGGTACAGATTTATTACACTTAACTCCACAGTTGGTACAGATGTATTATACTTAACTCCACATTTCGTACAGACTTATTATACTTAACTCCACAGTTGGTGTAGAATTATTATACTTAACTCCACATTTGGCGCAGATTTATTATACTTAACTCCACAGTTGGTGCAGATTTATACACTTAACTCAACAGTTGGTACAGATTTAGTATACTTAACTCCACATTTGGTTCAGATTTATTACACTTAACTCCACAGTTGGTACAGATGTATTATACTTAACTCCACATTTAGTACAGAATTATTATACTTAACTCCACAGTTGGTGTAGAATTATTATACTTAACTCCACAGTTGGTACAGATTTATTATACTTAACTCCACATTTGGTACAGATTTAGTATATTTAACTCCACAATTGGTGCAGAGTTATTATACTTAACTCGCACAGATCATATTTCGGTCGTCAACATTTTGGCTACATTATTTTCGTAGCACAATATTTAGCGCTCGATATTCTGATATTATACTGCTACCATACCTAACGTTTGATTCCATATAGCAGCCTCCTATATGTTGATACAGCACCGCCAACCTGCTCGAGGAAAAAGCTGATTTAATTTGAAAATGTTCACATTCCTTAAAGGATTCATCAAGCATCAATTAGGAAATAATTAACCGGTTCAGCAAGTTGCTCCAAATATTGCCTTTCCATGAATCAGCTGCATTGTCTCCCTACCATTCAAAGAAGGGCAGGTAGCCTGGGCGATGACGGGAGAGAATCTGTCTCTCCTGATACATAGCAAAGAATAAAGTCACATCCAGGAGGAAGGGCGTCATCATCACGCGAGAGGGAGGAGCCTCAAGGTGGACTCTATAAAACACCATACGATTCCAAGGCTCCACAAACTCTCCAGGTCTCCTCGGTGATTCCCCGCTGCTGCCTTAGGTGAGTGACAGTTAGATTCACTTTAGCGGCCTGACATGGACTTCGTGGCACTGGCTGAAGTATATTCTGGGGCTTTGGGTCACGTGATGCTGTTCTAGGAGGCAGAATTCTGCAATTGCATGTATGGGGCCTAGCACATCCCGGGTTTAGTAGAGCACGCAGGCTACGTCAATGCATATTTTCACTCTGTAAAATGTGTGTTATGAGCAGCCAGGCACTTTCTTTCTGTTGTCTCTGTAAAATTAGTGTTTGGAAACCTGACGAGGATCTTAGCAAGTTAGGACACAGTTTCTGATTTTGCTATTACTCTTTGTATTTCTGTGCATTTGGTGTATAAATTGTGAAAAGGCGGCACGTCGTTACTCTATAAATCATCTAAATACAGACATATTTTAGGGAACTAATATAAATTTCGTGCCAGATTTACCAACACTATGCCCTTTTGCAAAGTAACCAAAATGATGCAAAGTGTTGAGTTGGGATTTACTTTTACTCTAAGTAGAGTACAGTTCTGTTCTACTTTCTGTCAAAGGGCCGTCATATGGGTGGTGCGTTTACACACTAACACCCATGGTTTCTGATGCAAAGTCCTTCTATTAACATTTGTAGATCTAGCTTTGCATTAAAAGATGAAGCCTGCTTGAGGCAGGCACAACAAACGTTTTCTTACTTTGTATATGTGCACAAACAGAGTGGGAAAAGTTACATATTAAGTGTAAGCATAGTATTTTGTACAGGAAGGGTACCCTTCCATTCTAAAACCCATGACAGACTCACACAAATATCTTTGCACTATTGTGCAAAGGTTGGTGTGTGGTGCTAGTCATCTGGAAAGTGTGAAGCGCTTGTGAAGAGGTAAGCAGCGTCATATTCTTTGTAGCTGTGGTGCTGTGAAGCTCTCTCGCTTTCACACAACGTAGAGCAGCAACTTTGGTTGCCACAATGTGGTTCTTTGCTTGAAAAAATAATACATTTGCCCCTACTTTTGATGTCTCATGTTATCTTGACCAGGCTAGTGTTTTCAGCCAGAGTTTCTTGACTCATACTGGACTATATTGATATATTTTTTCAGGTATGTAAAATTCAGAAAACCTGTTTCCAAAATGTCTGAGATATATAAATTCATTAGAGACTACGTGGATGAACTGTATGGTTGCAATATTCTTGTGCTTCACAGAATTGTCTTGTTTGAGGTTTACTGTATCCCTTTAACCATACTAGCCATGGGGTATCAGGTGTGTGTTGGTGACGTGAGTTATGTGTTGTTAGAATAGTACATTGTTTTGTGCAAGGTGAGATGCTGTTGAGAGCTTGGTGGGGTCCGATGATATGGGGCCTCAACGTGTGTTGGTATGTCTTCATTTTTTTGACTTGTGAGTTCTGTTGAGTGTTCAGATTCCTTGTTTGTTATTATGATTAATATCTATCTCATTAAACACTGTAAAACACTCTGATACCCGCAAGGGTCATGTTCAACTCCCCCGATGCTTGGGCAGCCCCTAAAGAGATCACCCACCCATTCAGTTCCTCTCTGTTCTGTACCCTATATGCAAACCTTCATCCTTCCCCTCCCCTATATACCCCTACTCTACATAACACTCTGCTCCTTTGTAGCCAAGCCCATGCTCTATAAATCCCCTTACCTACCTAGACTAAAAGTCTGAGGATGGCCCTAATTTGTAGTTCTTCTCTCCATCACTACTACTGGGGAGAGGCAAAGCAATGAATATAGCACTCTTTGTGAAAAGAACTGTCTTATAGCACTAAATCCTTTTGCTCCACCATCTCTTTTTCAATTAATAATTCTCCCCAATTGTATCTCAGTAGGTGTGACTGCCAGATTCTTGGGTCTTATCTGCACTCAGACCCTTACCCATTTTGAAAGCTGACCATGGAATCATCTTTTAATTTCTCAGTTAAAACAGATATTACTTTCCGATGGAGGTCTCGCCACCGTTTCTACTATAGGCTTCCTGGGATTCCAGGATATGCCTTGTTTCTTTTGTGGGGTATTTAGCCAGTCATGGCTTTCGCAATCACACAGCTTTTCATTCTGGCACGTATACATTTTCTGAATGGAAAACGATGTGATCTAAAAAGCCGAGAGTGTTAGCCGTCTCATATCTAACAATGGACAATTGGAGCTCTCTGAACCCCTTTATTTTCTGTTGGTTACCCAATGCTACTGTAGACACCGGTCTCATGTCCTGGGCTTTCCTCTAACGACCTAATGCACAATGAGGGCTTAAGTCTCTGTCCACATTACATAGCAGATCACAGGGTTTCGGTAAAACGGTCTCCCAGGCCAGAGACATTGTACGCTAGCCTCTATGGAGCCATTGACTAATCCTAAGGTGCCTCAGGAATCCTCTTTTAGCAAAGTCTCCTTTCTCTTTGCATACTAGGTCGCCTCTACATCGGTGCAAAGATGTGCAGCCTCATCGAAGTGATCAGCTGCATTCATGAGCTATTCAAGAAGTATGGCGAAAAGGAATCAGGTCGTAACAAGCTGAACAAGGCAGAGCTCACCCAACTGATCCAAGAGGAGCTCCCACAATCACTTAAGGTAAAACGACACAACATTGGCGGAACCATCCTCTCTCTGTCTATATTCTTCTTGTCAACATGCAACTCATTACTTTTAGTTTACTTTAGGAAGAAAGAAGGAGGCAGCTGGAATACCCTTTCAAGGATAGCTTTCTGAGCGAGAAGGCAGTGTTGACCAGATTGGTTCTAAAAAAGGGATGCTCATTTAAAAATTGTTCAAATCTACTCTTGACCATAAATATTCATGACCCTGGGACACCATCTTCCAAACTTAGACTTTCCATGAACCAAATTCTACACTCTGCGACTGTGGCCTTAACTACCTTAGTTTTTAACTGTTCACAGAAGTGTCTAAAAGAAAAGCTTAGGGTTGGAAATATGCGGTCACAGTGACCTGCGGATACTATGTCAATGCTTCTATCCTGCAAATCTGCATCACCATTTTGTGCCTGCAGCAGGTGATACTCACAAGCAGTCACTATGATAAGCTGGTAGTCCAACATACACGCAGGAGGTTGGATTGACTCTTGAAATTCAGGGTAACAACTGGCTTTATAAATGAGTTCCTTTTAGATTCACTGAATGCAAATTTACCTTATGAGGATGTTCTCAAACTCCAATATGGATCTAGCCCTCCTAGAACTACATTTGCCACCCAAATGGCTGCCAAAATCAGCATATTACGTTATGTGTTATTTATTTTTATAACGCGCACAGATACTACAAGAGTGTCCCGGCGCAAACCTTGAGAGATAGAAAGGGCCAGATTAGTTGAAAAGGAATGTTTTCAATTTTTTTTTTTAAAGAGTGGGATCCTGAATGTTACAAAGGGCAAACGGCAACGAGTTCCAGGCCAGAGAGGATTTCAAAGCAAGGGAGTTGCCCCCCGTCCTTTGCAGGCGGAACCGAGGGACATTGGCCAGAAGTTGAGAAGTAGAGCGAAGTAATCTTGGAGGAGTGTAGAAGGAGAAGCGTTTTTGAAGATAAATTGGTCCTGTGGCATGGAGAGCGTGATGAGCTATAACTAAGGATTTAAATTTCACCTGTTCTGCTACGGGCAGCCAGTGAAGCGCCCACAGATGTTGTCTCACGCTGCTTCTGGCGGGGATACCAAGAAGAAGCCTGGCTGCCGCGTTCTGAACCATCTGTAGTATGTTCAGCAAATAGCCCGGAGTGCCAACATAAAGAGCGTTGGCATAGTCTATTCGAGATAGAATAAGGGCACGGGTGACCGTTTCCTTAGCCACCCTAGGAAGGAGTGGAAGAAATTTCCTAAGTGTTTTTAGTAACCCAAAGCAAGCCCCAGCCAGCTTCTTAATCTGAGTCGAAAAGGTATGGTTCTCTTCGAACCAGACCCCCAGATTTTTAACGGGTTGGCCTGTTGACGCTGGCAGAGCAAAGTTAGACAGCCAGAGTGTTTCTCTAAACTGGGGGAGAAATTTTCCGAAGAGAAGGATTTCAGATTTCTCTTCATTGCATTTGAGTTGCGCAGCGGCTAGCCAATGAAAAACTGTAGTCAGGCATTTTTTAGCGGCATAGGTGGAGCCCTCCTTTTTTCCCCAGGTAAACAAAAGCTGATATTAAACACAGCAGCAAGATCCACACATTTAGAAACTCCAAATGTGAGGAAATACGGCACATCTGAAAAGGGGCCTGATTTACAATGCAGAAGAGGGAAACTGATATCCAATTTTGCCTGTTCACACAAACATGAATGGTGGAACATTATTGCCATACAGTCACAGCTACAATACTCTTGTGGACTGTAACATTCAGGGCCTTATTTCGATTTCGGGCATTGCAGATACGCGTCCAACCAACCTCCGGTCGGCAGCCCTGACCGCTGAATTTTGATGAGACCGCACATGATGCGGTCGCAAGTTCTCTTTTCTGTATTGGAGCTTGTGCTGCGGTCGTAAACTGGCCGCAGCACAAGCTCCCATACAGAAAAGGGAGTTTGTGTTCATCCCTGCACAGCGTGGCAGGCACCTCACATGCCTGCCACACGGTGCAGGGATGAACAAGGGGGCACCACAGGTGCCCACTCAGCCCCCAACAGGAGGCCGCAGGCTAAAAGGGGCCCTGCTAGGGTCCCCAAAGTCGCTTTCCGACATGGTTTCCATGTCGGAAAGCCTGGCATGGAAACTCTACCGGAAACAGACATTATAATCCGGATGGTGTAAAATGCCATCTATAGGGATTACGTGTCAGTTCTGACTGGCAGACGGGCTACTTGAGCCCGTCGGAAGCCAGTCAGAATGCCTGGCCAGTCTCAAAACCGACAGCCTCCATTGTAATGAGGCTGTCGGTTTTGAAACCACGATGAGGCTCAGAAAGCCTCCGAACTGCATTCGGAGGCTTTCCAAGCCTCATCGTAATGAGGCCCTGAGTGTTATTCTGCATGTACTGAAAGCCATACCTTATAGTCAGCAGTCTTAATCTACAGTCCCTGGGACCTTGTGGGACCTACAATGCCTACTCAGGGGGTTTGCAACTGTTTAAATATTCAATAATATTCGCAGATTAATAGAGCATATACACACAATATTGCCAATTAAAACTTTTAAAGGGCTCTGTAAATGTAGAGAAACTTGAAATTGGGGGCTGAAAATTAAGCTGGTCTCCTTATCTTGATTCGTGGGAGCAGTGAAGCTATAGTGGTATAGACGACTAGTGACCTCAACTGAAGCACTAGCATGCACCGAGAAAAAGCATTAGCAGCAAAAAAGACAAAGTGATATATTGCAGTCAAGCATGTCACTTTTCTTTTACAATTAAAAATAAATTTTGAAAAGATTAAACTTCCCATTAATAATGCAATTTTGATTTGTGTCTATTTTTTATTGTTAAATGAGGAAAATATTTCCTAATGTGTGCATTTGCTTGCTATATATCTGTTTCTATAGTTTAGTGTACTTATTGGAGGTTCAAATCGTAGAAATTGCTAAGGCTGTGGTTCCGGGCTTTCAATAGTGACTCAGGGGGATTCCACAGAAGGCAAAAGATTAAGAACCGCTGCCTTAGATATTTAAAAGCGAGACTTATAATCCTAAAATGATGCTTTACTATTCGTGAGTAATGAACAAACAACACAAAGAAACTGAGCCACTTCTAATATTGTTTTAACCCAGCCATCAGATGTCCAGCTAGCATCTTAAGCACGCAGTAGTCACCTGATTTGAAATGATGAAAAAGAACTTGCATGGTCTAAGCAAGAATTCATCAGTGATCGGACTTCTTCTATTGCGTGTCGCTTCACTTGCGATAAAAGGGACTACTTTCCTAAGCTGGAGGCAATTATGGCTTGATAAACAGAGAAATTACTAAGAAATTTGGGGATTTCATAGGTAATCTTAAAGCACAATTTGAGCCCCCAGCCCAAAATGGCATAGATATTACGTGCAGCAAAATATGTTTTTCACCGAGCGACACCTGCTGGTGGTGCCTCATCTTTCCTAGCGGTTGCCAATGGTTGGCACTGGCAACAATTCTGGGAAGTGACAATTATGTAAGAGAGCAAAGAATGAGGGGTGTTAACTTTTAGTCTACCACGTGGTTGTGCTGTCTATGCTATGCATAGTCTGGCGACTGCGTTTCCCTTTCTGCTCCACCAGGTGGAGCCGCGTGCAGGGGCAGGGCGAGTCGCGAATGGATCCCCGACTAAACTCCGCCATACCTTCCCAGACGGGCCTTTGGCTCGCTGACCCTACTAACTGTTTCAATACAACATGCAAGATATATGCTCTTGAGGAAATAATCTATTGGTGTTTTGAGGACCACACATGTATTTACTACGTACAAAATGCGGGTAGTTCTGAACAAAAAAAAATTGCTCCAATGAACATGGTTACATTTGCTTGGGAGGAGTTGAGAAAAATAAAAATAAAAATGCATTTTTCTGTATTTTCCCAAACTGACAATTCTGGTGTTTGGAGACAAATGGATTGTATCTTCAAATATACATCCAAAGCACATACTTGAGTGGTAATCACTGGCACTCTCAGGAAATTAATATTTAGGATTGCTTTAACCCAGCTGCTTCTTCGAGCTTGTAAGACAGCCCAGAGCCGACAGACAGCAAAGCTCTACAAAATATTTCCAGAAATGCTGAATTGCCGGAGTCTGGAAGATAACAAACGACTGAGAAAATATTCGAAAGGAGCATGGGATTGAAAAGTAGAAGGGTGGTTGCATGCTAAATAATAAACATTGTGAAACTGCATTTTCGGAACCGTCTGTATTTCCGATGACTTTAACATATTTAGGTACATTTTATTAAAAAGTGCACAATTTTCTCAATATTATGATTGGGTGTGTGAATCAGCAACATTTCTGGTGATGGTCAGGTTTGCTTGACACACTGATAAAATACTGGAATATTTTTTGAGTGCCTTGGCATGGCCTAAAACTTTTCAACACGTTTGTGTGATAACTGTGGTGTAAAATACACTATTTATTCCCATTTTATTAAAATGTTCTTGCTGCTGAGCTCCCAAACCCATTTTGAGGAAGACTGAACCCTTCAGGAAATGAACACTTTCAGAAATCACCAGCAGCTAATGATCATGCGCATTAGTTTGTGCTCAGTTACTTGACCGGGTCAGAACTGGAATGGCATGGGGAGCAAAAAAACGATGGATTTAGGCCCAGATCTCTGTACTGGGGTGAATGTTTGACTTTGTGCAGCCTTCTGTTCATCAATTGTTCCTTTTGCATTTGTCATCCCGAGTGGGACGGGTATGCCTAGACGTGGGCCCCGTGCTCTCCATGCCACTGGATTCAAGCTAGCCTGGCTCATGAGGGGTGATGCCCCGAAACAGGTCCCAGGATGCTTGTTTCCAGTCCAGGGAGAACCTGGCCTGGCAGTTCGGGCTGGACTGTTCCCATGGGGAGCTGGGTCAAGACTGATTAGCATATGTCTGGGTCTGAACTGGAATGGCATGGGGAGCAAAAAAACGATGGATTTAGGCCCAGATCTCTGTACTGGGGTGAATGTTTGACTTTGTGCAGCCTTCTGTTCATCAATTGTTCCTTTTGCATTTGTCACCCCGAGTGGGACGGGTATGCCTAGACGTGGGCCCCGTGCTCTCCATGCCACTGGATTCAAGCTAGCCTGGCTGATGAGGGGTGATGCCCCGAAACAGGTCCCAGGATGCTTGTTTCCGGTCCAGGGAGGACCTGGCCTGGCAGTTTGGGCTGGACTGTTCCCATGGGGAGCTGGGTCAAGACTGATTAGCATATGTCTGGGTCTGAACTGGAATGGCATGGGGAGCAAAAAAACGATGGATTTAGGCCCCGATCTCTGTACTGGGGTGAATGTTTGACATTGTGCAGCCTTCTGTTCATCAATTGTTCTTTTTGCAGTTACTTGACTGAGCCTGTTTGAAAACCTATGGTTTGTGCTTGTCAAATCTTTCAGGGGTTAATCCATTGTTTGGACAAGCACTACAACATCCAAGAGAGTAAGCTAAACATGAAAGCACTCTTTTACATCCATGTTGTTTCTCCTGTCAAACCAAACCATCCCCTGATGGTGCAGGGAGAGCACCAAAGGCTGTGGGCATTGTCCATGGAGGCAGAGGGTGGTTCAAAAGGTATATGTATGTGGGTGGTGCCAGTGGCAGAAGGGGAGAGCAGTATCCGAAGAAAACACTTTGGCAAATCAACAGGACCTTGGTATGGCAGCAAATCCCACCCTGGTGTTTATCTCTTCCCTTGAGTGAGGGCAGTGGTAAGTTAGCGGAAGTAGAGTCTTTGCAATCAAAGACAGCAACTGCGGCCTGTACAGCAGATACTGGCCAGATGCTGACACCTAGATATCTCATCGAGAGGACATTTAGTTTCTTGATTAAGAAATGTTTTGCGCTTGCTCCATGAGTAGATGTTAATTTTCTTGCATTATTCTAGAACTCTGATGACAAGGAATCGATCAACTCACTGATGACAATTTTGGATGAAAATCAAGACGGAGAGATTGATTTTGGCGAGTTCTTGGTTCTAGTATCTGCTCTTGGAGTATCGTATGAGCAGCATGCGAGTAAGGAGCAAGAAATCGAGTCTTATGGGATATCACAGCCTGATAACGCGCCAAAGAAACCTGTGCCAGTAGCAGAAACTAAAACCAAGTCGGCGTCAGTTCCAGAAACAAAGCCAGCACCATCTCTAGAAACAAAGTCGGTGCCAGAAAAAAAGACGCCAGCTCCAGAAACAAAGTCGGTGCCTGAAACAAAGCCGGCACCAGTGCCAGGATCAAAGCAAGCACCAGTACACGAAACAAAGGCAGCATCAGTGCCTGAAACAAAGGCAGTCCCAGAGCCAAAAATGAAGTCAGCCGCAGAAAGTAAAGCAGCTGCAGTGACAGAAGCAAAGCATGTCTCAGAAACTAAGTCAATCTCATTGCCTGATGAAAAGACATGTACAGTGTCTCACACCAAGCCAATGCCACAACAAGAACCTACCTGCAAGGTCCCTACAGGCACAAAATTGGTACAGCCAGGACCAAAACTTGAAACAAAAGCTGCATCCTTGCCTGAGACTAAGCCAGTCCAAAAGACAAAGCAAGAGCCTGAAACAAAGCAAGCACCAGTGCCTGAAAAAAAATCAGATCCAAATCCGGAAAACAAGTCAGTGCCAGCGACTAATCCAGGACCAATGCCAGAAACAAAGTCAGCACCAGTGCCTGAAACAAAGCCAGCACCAGAAACAAAGAAAGCACCAGTGTTTGAAACAAAGCCAGCACCAGTGCCAGAATCAAAGAAAGCACCAGTGTTTGAAACAAAGCCAGCCCCAGAAACAAAGAAAGCACCAGTGTTTGAGACAAAGCCAGCACCAGAAACAAAGAAAGCACCAGTGTTTGAAACAAAGCCAGCACCAGTGCCAGAATCAAAGAAAGCACCAGTGTTTGAAACAAAGCCAGTGCCAGCACCAGAAACAAAGTCAGTGTCAGAAACAAAGCCAGCATCAGTGCCAGAATCAAAGAAAGCACCAGTGTTTGAAACAAAGCCAGCACCAGAAACAAAGAAAGCACCAGTGTTTGAGACAAAGCCAGCACCAGAAACAAAGAAAGCACCAGTGTTTGAAACAAAGCCAGCACCAGTGCCAGAATCAAAGAAAGCACCAGTGTTTGAAACAAAGCCAGCCCCAGAAACAAAGAAAGCACCAGTGTTTGAGACAAAGCCAGCACCAGAAACAAAGAAAGCACCAGTGTTTGAAACAAAGCCAGCACCAGTGCCAGAATCAAAGAAAGCACCAGTGTTTGAAACAAAGCCAGCCCCAGAAACAAAGAAAGCACCAGTGTTTGAGACAAAGCCAGCACCAGAAACAAAGAAAGCACCAGTGTTTGAAACAAAGCCAGCACCAGTGCCAGAATCAAAGAAAGCACCAGTGTTTGAAACAAAGCCAGCACCAGAAACAAAGAAAGCACCAGTGTTTGAGACAAAACCAGCACCAGAAACAAAGAAAGCACCAGTGTTTGAAACAAAGCCAGTGCCAGAATCAAAGAAAGCACCAGTGTTTGAAACAAAGCCAGTGCCAGCACCAGAAACAAAGTCAGTGTCAGAAACAAAGCCAGCATCAGTGCCAGAATCAAAGAAAGCACCAGTGTTTGAAACAAAGCCAGCACCAGAAACAAAGAAAGCACCAGTGTTTGAGACAAAGCCAGCACCAGAAACAAAGAAAGCACCAGTGTTTGAAACAAAGCCAGCACCAGTGCCAGAATCAAAGAAAGTACCAGTGTTTGAAACAAAGCCAGCCCCAGAAACAAAGAAAGCACCAGTGTTTGAGACAAAGCCAGCACCAGAAACAAAGAAAGCACCAGTGTTTGAAACAAAGCCAGCACCAGTGCCAGAATCAAAGAAAGCACCAGTGTTTGAAACAAAGCCAGCACCAGAAATAAAGAAAGCACCAGTGTTTGAGACAAAACCAGCACCAGAAACAAAGAAAGCACCAGTGCTTGAAACAAAGCCAGCACCAGTGCCAGAATCAAAGAAAGCACCAGTGTTTGAAACAAAGCCAGCACCAGTGCCAGAATCAAAGAAAGCACCAGTGTTTGAAACAAAGCCAGCACCAGTGCCAGAAGCAAAGAAAGCACCAGTGTTTGAAACAAAGCCAGTGCCAGCACCAGAAACAAAGTCAGTGTCAGAAAAAAAGCCAGCATCAGTGCCAGAAGCAAAGAAAGCACCAGTGCTTGAAACAAAGCCAGCACCAGTGCCAGTAGCAAAGAAAGCACCAGTGCCTGAAACAAAGCCAGCACCAGAAACCAAGTCAGCAACAGAGAATAAGCCAGCCCCGGTGACAAAAGGAGAGCTAGTTTTAGTGACAAAGTCAACGCAAATGCCAGAAAAAAAGCCAGCTACAGTTAATGACACAAAGTCAACACCACAACATGAATCTATGTGCAAGGCACCCACAAACACAAAATCAAACTAGACAGGATCAGAGCTAGAAACAAAACCTGCACCACAGCCTGAAATAATCTCGATTTCAGCTCCCGAAAAAGTCCACACCAGTCCCAGAAAAAAAAGCCTGCACAAGTGCCAGAAAAACAAACTACAGAGCTAGGGCTAAAAAACAAATCTTTTCCCAAAGCATCTTCAGGCACAAAGCAAAAAAAAGTCGATTTCAAAGAGACACCTAATCCAAACTCCAGAGCCTTTTCCAAAGTTACTATCAGAATCAAACCTAGAACAGCCTAAGAACATAAGCATCTATTACACCACCCCCAGACACATCTATTACACCACCCCCACACACATCTATCACAGCACCCCCAGAAACATCTATTACATCACCCCCAGACACATCTATCACAGCACCCCGAGAAACATCTATTACACCACCCCCAGAAACATCTATTACACCACACCCAAACAGATCTATCACACCACCCCCAAACACATCTATCACAGCACCCAGAGAAACATCTATTACACCACCCCCAGATACATCTATTACACCACCCCCAAATACAAAAAAAAAAAAAGGTCATGCCCCAACCCACTCCTATGGTGGCCATCTTGGAGTGGAGCCCCTACTAGTGGATAACCTAATCCGTCCTACACTGACTGCATCTTTGGTGCCTCATCTACTTACTAATTAAACACTAGTAATACCGTGCAACATGAATGCCCTTTACTAGTGAAGCTAAATCGCATGCCTGCCAAATCTCTTTGTGCAAGACTGGTCTGAGCCACCTGAAAGTGTCCTGCCATCGATCATTTCACTTCCACTTATGGCGCCCCTCTGAGCCTAGTTGGTGACCGGGTTAACTACACTCACTCCAGAACCCTGTGCTTTTTATCTATTCACTATACACTTTTTAGACTGCGCACTTAATCAGGGATGGAACTGTTGGAACACCCTTAACCTCATTTACCTGGACCGACATAATCTAATTCTTCCTCACCATGTCTGGTTAATATTTTGAGTCCCGATTGTTTACTGTCGCTATCTAGTATCCCCCCAATTTTTGCGGACTGATTTGTATTTGACGTCGGCTAGGCTGGTAGTCTTCCCCTGTTATCAAGTCTGCTCTGCAGTAAGATATTATAACCTAAAGCTCCTCATGCACCCAAACGGACCTACCTCCTCTCGATCACTTTATTTTTAGAAGTTGCCTTTGCCCGCTGCTTTACAAGCCACATACTTGCACATAGCACTTCCCTCTCTTTATGCACAACTGTACTGTTAACTTTTGTGGTCCACTTATGTACTTTACCTTGCCGACTACCATTTTTTCCCTCCAATGTTTGTGACTGTCCATATCTGTGACTTCTCTAGGCTGGCTGTTTCACTCCTGCAATCAATCTGACCGGCTACAGGACTTCTTAATACCTAAGGCTCCACGTACTCCTAAATTGCCCTACCCCATCCCGACTTCATATTGTATAGAATTTTTACCTTGGATGCATACGTCTGTATTGTTATGTGAGCTGCTAAATGACATTTTATCCTTATTGCTCCACATACACTGTAACTGTCCTGCCTCTTTGTGATCACTTAATATTTACCATATGACATTACCCACAGCAAGACAATACGCGTTATAGCACATTGCACTTTCTTCTCTTTGTGCGCAAGTGAACTGTGCGTGCTGGTGGTTTATTTCTCTGCCATTGTTTTGCCTCTTTATGTTACCTCACTCTATTGTCTTGGATTTTTAACAAGTTTTTAACGCTCCCTCATTTTCTCCTGCCCTATGATTTTTATTTTTAGTCTGCTAACCATCATTCTTGAAATTCCATTTGTGACACCTTCCTAGCACGGCCCTCTCCGGGGCTCACTCTAGTCACTAACTTTCCCTCCGTTCCCCCCTTTTAATTCCTCCCCCTCACTTCACCCTGTCCCTATTCCCCTTCCCCACTATTTTCCCTCTCCCCTGGATCACTTCAGCGGATTAAACATGCCCCCCTCACTCACCCCCTCGCTGCACAGGATGCACCTATCACTAGACACGGCCCAAACTCTTGGACCATCCTTTACCCCCTAACCTCTCCAAAAATGCTAAGAAAAACTTTAAACATAAACTACTAATTCGTCACCAAGAAACGCTTTTTGTGGATAACTACCTCAGTCTCACCTCGATTGTAATAACCAATTACATCTTCTACTCCAAGCGCCCCTCTAAATGGAAAAGCATCTTCCTCCACCACCTCCCTATCACAAAGTCATGCAAAATCCCATATGTTTTGAAACTGTCTACCACCCCTTCCCCTACTTTTCCTGGTGAAATTGACATCTCCATTTTTAAATCTGGAAACATCCTCATTCAAGCCTCTGAAAAAACATCTCACCATCTTTGAACACCATTTCAGCACCTTATCCTACCTACTCTCGACACCTTCCTCTGACCCCTCAGCCTCCCAATCACAGTCTGACCCTCTGCCCCCTCTTTCCCCTACTCTAACCCCTCCTCATACAGACACAGAAAACACCACGGAAGTCTCCCAAGCACAGACTCTCTATCTCCCTCCTGCGTTAACAATTTTCCCTCCTACTGATTCACCAACGGCCCACTCAACCATCCATACTCTCTCTCCTCCTCTTGAGGCTCCAACACCTCACACTTGTTCCTCCCTTCTATCTTCTTCTTCCTCCCACCCCCATAAAATTGATCCCCCTATGACTCAAACACTGACTCCAACTTCTCCCTCCCTAATTGACCTTCCCCTCCTAAACCAGGATGTCAATTCTCCTCACTCTCCTCGCGCACCCTCTCCTTCTCTTGACTCTCTTGTGACTCCAGTGAATGCCCTGTCCCACCTCACTTCCCTCCCTTCGTCCATCAATCGGAACACCCCTCACGACTCCCCACCTGGGCTCCCACCCCTTCCTCACCCCAGACCGCTCATCCTGACTAACACAGAACATCCTCCCAGCCTCCATCCCTTTCTCTCTTATACCCCAGACGCTTTTCAATATAGAACTCCATCTCGCTAACCTGTCGTTTGAACTCACCTCACTCAGAAAAGATGTCAACTCCCTCTCCTTACTTAACCGCCCCAATCATTCTATTTCCCAGTGTGCTGAACAAACCAACACTACATTCCCCCAGCAATGGGATACTACCCCCCTCTGTAACGACACACTTAGAACATTCCGTGCCTCAAACCACCTCCCCGCCTCTGATCTCCCTGACCCCTGTAAACCTTTCCCCCCCCTACTCTTTGACTACTGACCCTCTGGTCCCGCAGGCACCCATCCCCGTGATCCTTGGGACTAGCAGAATTCCAACTTCCCCTGCTTCACCCAGACTGCCCCCGCAATTTACCACTATCCACTCCTGCCCCCCCCCCCTACAACCAACCATAAACCCCTTACCTGCATGCTGGTTAACTGTCGCTCGGCTGTCCAACACGTGATTGAAATTTCGGAAACCATCCTTAGCGAAACCATTGACATCGCCTTTCTAACTGAAACTTGGCTTAAAGATCACTCTTCTTCCATTCTTGATATGCTCTCTCCCCTGGCTACTCCATCCTCAGAAAAGATAGACCTGTCCGAATTGGAGGCGGTCTAGCGATAATCTATAAAACGAACTCCAACTCTCACCTGTGCAGAACTCCGATCATTCTACTTTTGAATACCTTGGAGCGGAACTTAAAGTGCAAGGCTCCCCTCCAATTCGACTACACAATATCTACCATCCTCCTGGTGACCCTCTTCCTTTTGTAGAGGAATTATCCGACCTTCTTACCCAATCCTCACTTTCCAATTCTAAAAACCTCTTCCTCGGAGATTTTAACCTTCATTGGAACAAAAATGATGATCCTATGGTTAACCTCCTCACTGATCTACTTGATATCAACGACCTAAAACAACTCTGCCACTCTCCTACCCACACCAAAGGAGCCACTCTCGACGCTATCATTACAAGCAATGATCTGGCCTCCCTTTCCTCCATCGTTCCCATCGACTGGTCAGACCATCACCTCATCCTTTTCACGATCACTAACTCTGTACTACCCCCTCCACCCAAAACCATCAAACAGATGAAATTGACTAGGAATCTTCATCTTATTCCCCCAGGCGAACTGGAGACCAAAGTCAAAGCACAACTTCGACTCTCCCCTCTCTCCCAAAAATGCTAATGACCTCACCGAACACTTTAATAAATCCATCGTTGAGGTACTTGACCAAATTGCCCCAGCCAGACTAAAACTTCAGAAAAACTCCTCCTCCAAATCCTGGTTCAATGCAGATCTCAACAATGAGAGACGCGTACTTAGATTGACTGAACGCATATGGAGGCAAAATCCTTCCCCCTCTAATCTCTCCCTCCTCAGATCCCCTAGGGCCAATTATAAAAAACACATCCTCAATGCTAAGACATCCTTCTTCCGCTCCCAACTCGACCGGGCCAAAAACAGACCTAGGGAACTATTCAGCATTGTTAAAAACCAAACCTCCTCTGCACCCCCAAGGTGATTGCCACCAATGAGAGATGCGAAGAAATTGCCAACTACTTCTCAGAAAAAATCTCCAAAATTGACCAATCCTTCGCCTTAACTCCCCTCCCTCTTAGCCAACTTCCCTCCCTGGACATTTCCTCCAATTCTCCTTCACTCTCAACGCCTCTTCATGACCCCTCATCGCTTCCTCCTATCGTCCCTATTCTTGAACCCATCCCCACCATACTCGAGCAAAAAAATAATGCTTCTTGGCACAACTTCCATCCAGTCACTGAACTTGATGTTCTTAACGTCATTACCAGACTTAAACCGTCATCTCACACCAAAGACCCTCTCCCTTCCAACCTTGTCCAAGATCTAAAACATATCATTGCCCCCTATTGGACCTCTATCATCAACTCATCCTTTACCTCCGGTTGTGTCCCTGCTTCCCTCCAACTGGGACAAATCACTCCCATCCTCAAAAATCCTGCTGGTGACCCTAATGACCTAAATAACCTTCGTCCTATCTCTAACCTTCCTCTTCTCTCAAAAGCCCTTGAAAAATGCGCCCTGCTCCAACTAGATAGACACATTGATTCATTCAATCTTTTAGACTCTTTCCAATCAGGCTTCAGAAAGGGCTGTAGTACGGAAACGGCCATGCTAAATATAATTGATGACATCCATCACTCCCTCGACAAAGGAGAGTCCTCCCTTCTCATTCTCCTTGATCTCTCCGCTGCTTTCGACACTGTTAACCACTCTACTCTACTTAACACACTTAAAGATCGTTTTGGCCTCAACGGTTCAGTCCTCAAATGGTTCACCTCCTTTTCCAACATAGAACCCAGCAAATTAAAATTCGCGACTGCCTTTCCAAACCTATGCCCGTCTCCCTAGGGGTCCCCAGGGCTCTATACTCTCCCCTCTCTATTCAACCTCTTCATGGAACCCCTCACCCTTATCCTTAAGCAAGCGGGAATCAATTACCACCTATACGCAGATGACACCCAACTTTACTATAAGATTCAATCCCGCTCGGACATTCTTCACCTCAATGATGCCTTGAATAAGATTCAATCCTGGTTCCACTACAACCACCTCAAACTCAATCCAAAAAAGACTGAAATCATTCTTTTCTCCCCTAAGAACAACTCGCTCCCCATTCTATCCTGGATCTCTGACCTAACCGCACTCAACTGCTCTCTCACTATATCAAACTCAGTTAAATCCCTCGGATTTAACATTGACCAGAACCTTACTCTTATCCCCCACATAAAAAATTTGGCCAAAAGCACTCTCTTCACTCTCCATCACCTCAAGAAAATAAAACCCTTCATTCCTGCAGATGACTTTAAATTAGTCGTCCAATCGCTGGTCTTGTCGAAAATTGACTATGGTAACGCCATCCTCTCTGGAACCCCTAAAGTCCACCTAGCCCCAATCAAATCTGTTCTGAACATGGCTGCTAGGCTCATAACCGACTTCAAACGGTTCGATCACATCTCCCCTGCCCTTAAAGCCCTCAATTGGCTTCCCGTCGAAGGAAGAACTTCCTACAAGACAGCTTGCATTACGCACAAAGCCCTGCACCAACGCTCCCCGCAGTACCCCTCAGATAAACTTCACAAAGCTGGCTGCTCCAGAACATTGAGGAGCTCCAACACTCTCGCTCTTGTCCCTCCTCTGTTAAACAAGAAATCCACACAATCGCGCTCCTTTACCGGAAATGCGCCTAACATCTGGAACTCCCTCCCCAAAGAACTTCGTTGTAACCCCTCTTACGTCAGCTTCAAAAAGACCTCAAACTCCTCCTTCTCAACAAATACTGGGGTCCTTAATCCCTCCCCGGGCACTCATCCCACCCTGACCTCCTACTGTTTAAGATCCTCCCCCCTTTTTTGATCCCTGACTCCCTCTCTCCTCCCCCTCTCACATCTTCCTTCCCCCACTAACTTCTCCCACTAACCTTTCCCATAGGACCTGCTTCGTCCCACTTGGTTTTGCCTTAACCTCCCCCCCTCCTCAGCCTCTCCCCATTCCTATACCCTACCCCCCCTCTCCATCATTTCCCTCCCACGCTAACCTAATCTCTCAGGACTTGCTGGAGCCCATTGCAATATATACAATTAGATCGTGTAAAATGTGAGCTGTTTCTTACTGTCTGTATTGGTTTTGAGTACTACCTCATTGTAATTCTATTACATTGCAACTAATACCCATGTAAGCGGTATGATATGGCCTTAACCTCCCCCCTCCTCAGCCTCTCTCCATTCCTATACCCTACCTCCCTCTTCTCCTTCCTTTCCCTCCCACGCCAACCTAATCTCTCAGGACTTGCTGGAGCCCATTGCAATTTATGTAATTAGATAGTGTAAAATTTGAGCTGTTCTTTACTGTTTGTATTGGTTTTGAATACTACCTCATTGTAATTTTGTTATATTGCATTTAATACCCATGTAAAGCGCTCTGATACCCTCGGGTCCAGCCAGCGCTATATAAAACCTTTAAATAATAAATAATAATAATAATACATCTATTGCACCACCCCCAGAAACATCGATTACACCACCCCAGACACATCTATCACAGCACCCCCAGAAACATCTATTACACCACCCCACATACATCTATTACACCACCCCCAGAAACATCGATTACACCACCCCCAGACACATCTATCACAGCACCCCCAGAAACCTCTATTACATCACCCCCAGACACATCTATCACAGCACCCCGAGAAACATCTATTACACCACCCCCAGATACATCTATTACACCACCCCCAGATACACCTATCACAGCACCCCGAGAAACATCTATTACACCACCCCAGACACATCTATTACACCACCCCCACACACATCTATCACAGCACCCCAAGAAACATCTATTACACCACCCCCAGATACATCTATTACACCACCCCCAGATACATCTATTACACCACCCCCAGAAACATCGATTACACCACCCCAGACACATCTATCACAGCACCCCCAGAAACATCTATTACACCACCCCAGATACATCTATTACACCACCCCCAGAAACATCGATTACACCACCCCCAGACACATCTATCACAGCACCCTCAGAAACATCTATTGCACCACCTCCACACACATCTATCACAGCACCCCCAGAAACATCTATTACACCACCCCCAAACGAGCTTCAAAAGTGGAATTAACACAAGCTCTACTGACATCAAGCTAATCTAAACTTGAGTCATTTAGTTTCTTTCCCTAGAGAGGAAAAAAGTATCTCCCTTTTGCAATACCCCCCAATGTACACAAATGTTTATTTCATCAAGTGGCCTGAATTTTTGTTCCTTCAATGAAATATGTACTACATAAATCAATAAAAATGGTATTTCAATACACTTTATGAAACGATGCTTCAGTTATGTAACGATTTCCTTGCATGTGATTGGTTAAAGTAAATTCTATTTTAAAGATATGTTGACTGAAGAAGTCAGAGTATTTACAAAAATAAGTGTACTAGATTACATGCAGCACATAATAGAGATTACACACACACACACCACACAGTACGCAGATATGTGAACATTGCGATCAAATGTGTAACTAATAGTTTCAAAAATAATTGGCACTTAACGATTCAGCAACATTTCATATTATATAGTTCTTTCAGAAGATTATTCAAGATCTAAATTTACCATAAGCTGAAACCCAGACAGTTACTTAACACACACAAAAAACAAGTGGTCTGTTGAAGACACCGCGTGGATGTTGTCTCGGGTACAGCATCGCCGGGCCATCCAGTGTGGTGTTGTCCACAACACCGCCAACTCCAGCCTACCAGCACTTACCTGAGCCTGGATCTGTGGTCAGCTAGGAAGGGAGGGCTAGATTGGGTTTAATGTGAAGGGTGAACTTCTTGCTGTAATATTCAAACATCATTATGCAAGTTGTACAACCTCCCATCCACAGTGACCCCGCTTCTCTATAAGCAAGTTGTTCATCTCAACCGCCTCTTTGAAAAATTCGGTCCAATAGGAAATACATACTGAGCGGAATGATTACAGATTCATAATTGAATTTAACATATGATCTGCACAGCAGTTGTTATCTGAGCTTTAGGCATGACAATCATTTGATTGATTCATTAGTTTGTCAGTATTTGGTAAATTGCCTTATCTGCCCAATTGGGATCAAGGGAAAACTTGTTTTTTGTCTGATTAAAATTATTTTTAAAAGGCACCAATGCAAACGCTTTGATCTACAGTAGAACGATGCACAGGATCCACTTACTTTGAGAAAGTGTGCTCCCCCAGCTACGAAGGCTTTATACAACACTGGCAGGTTTTTAAAAATTTGGATTACAAAGTAAGTTGTAAACCTTTTACACTGATTCGAGTGTGACACTTTCTTTTTTGTTGGCATAAACAGTTGTGGTAAGATTGTTATTTCACTGGTTACTAAATGACACTGGAGCAGATGATCCTGGAGTTTGATTCCATAACTAACAAGGGAAAGACCAATTTAAATTTAAAAAAGAAATCATCGAAGAGGTTATTGTTTCTTAAGGGTTAACTGAAAACCATTGTCAGTAGGAAGAAGCAGATAAATAGTAAAAACAGTAGAGTGATTAAGACATGGGCCGGAAGGAGGCGTGCATCAAAAATTGGTGGACGTTCCATCCTCCCGCCTCTTGGTTTTCTCATCTCATTTAGAAACTGGGAACTGCTTGATTTTCGATGGCTGATCCTCAACTGTTTCTGTGTTGGAAGCAATCTTTCAGCAGTACATCTTCCACCGGCCAGCCAGCACTGCACCATCGGACAGAGTGTTCTGATTGGGTCAGGGCTTCCGACACTGTTTTTTCCTGCACAGAATTGCCATGAAAGATGCAGGTCTAAATGGAAAATAAAAAAAAGTTCCCCAGATGATGGCAGAAAACTTCCAGTCCATCAGGGACATTTATTTTTTGTTTAAAAAAGAAGCACCCTCTTTAAAGGGTGTGTTTCTGTGGAAAAAAACAAGCCGCCGCCATGAGAAGGCGGATCACCCAGCGTTTCATTGTTGCAGAAAGTGCTGCTATCGAGTCATTGGGAGGACTTTTGGTGAAAATTGTCCATCACAGCAGCGGGGAAATCATAGTATTACAGGTAGGACCACTGTTAGGCTGGTGGCGGAGAGGCCCCTGCTGACCTAATGCATGACTGTCATCCAATCATATTAGTGCAGCGCAGTCTCCAAGTACACTTTTAGTCTGAGAGCTTCGCTGGTCTTATTCGTAGGTTGGATATACTGAAGAAGTTCTAGGAGAACCTGCCTAGAAGGGAGGAGTCAATCCTGCCAGCTCCAATGATACATCATGAATTTCTTTTGGGGCATCAGGCTTGGAGACAAAGTAGAAACCGCCATATTGATTCCTCCATTAATTTTAGTTTTTGCATGTCGCCCTGCTTAACAGATATTACCTCCAAGGTCTTAGCCATGGAGTTATAGACAAGCACAGCACAGGCACAACATCCGGGGAAAAGTCTCGCAAATGTGTAAAGCTACCATCCAGCCAGTGAGGTATCATAGAATCTACCTTTATATTCTCTTCACAAAATCCTTTCATAAAATCAACAATTCGTGCACAGTGCTAGAACTCATGTAAAACAAAGGCTTCTAACAGAGCCATGTGCTTGCCCAAATATTTCCTTCTTCCCCACTAGACACAGTACACGTGTCATGAGTTAGTTGGCACCGAGGCAGCTTGCATGAAATGCTTCAGTAATGTTTGAAACATATGACAATGTCAAACAGCTAAAGAACATTCTGTGATATGGTAAAAGGAGACCATAATGAACTACTAATTAATGCTTTTGAGAAGGTCGTCCAGGGATTTGAGGAGGTCACAGCCGCGTGTCAGTAAGTGCTAATAATGCAGATCAAACTACCAAGAGAATACAACAGGCAGACATTTCAATCTGTGCATTATTCTTACCACCAGCCAAATCACCCGACTACAGCAAAGAAGCATTACACACCATGGAGGAGGAGAACTCCCTTCTCCCAAGCTATTGCTTAAATTATTGTATACAGAGACATTAATGCAGAAACAGGTGTAGAAATGAACTACATAAACAGACTCTAGAGTACAGCAGTCGTAACTAAACACTACCAATCAACCAACAAACACCCTACAAAAAAGACAACCATTGAAAAATGCTGCTGCACAGATGCTAAGCCTTAGGGCTGTGGATTCTCAATGAAAGAACAAAAATGCACTCACCGAGACAATTCGCGCCCCGTTCAAAACTAGAGTGATATACTATTCAATCCCTGCCAAACCAACAAACATCATGAAGGCTTTCATAGCAAACACACAGACACACCTCTTTGACCACAATCCAACCATCCTAAGAACCACGCCAGAGATAAACGGGTACAAACCTTCAAAGATGAGGAGATAGAAAGGCATCTGGCACTCTCCTTAGGGCTCCATCACAAGACACGGGGAGATGTAATCTGGAAAGTGGGGTGGGATATTGCTGCATCCGACTACATGTCTCGGTGTTCCCGCATCCTGGAAAAAAGGCTGCAGGAGCATCAGGCCCCATTTTATTAGGTGCAGACCAGCACCGGCTAAAACAGCTAGTGGAATGAGGCTGGGGTGCAGACATTGGCACAGCCCAGCCCCCCATTCAACCCCCTCAAACACCAAGAGGAGAGCTTGCAATGTTCTGCCGCGCCAGGGCTTACCTTGGCCTCAGGCACCATCTTCCACCTGGTTCCCCCGCCCCCAACTCCACAAGGCTCCGCTTAGGTTTTGCGCCTCCTTAGAGCAGTCATCTCAACTAATTTAAGAAATTTACAGGCCTTATCTTCAAAAAACTGTTCATTGCTTTCAACCCTAGTTCAAGATCAATGCAAGTGTAAAGAGTCTGCCCATCATCCTCCCGAGGTTCATCATAAATTCTATTTGTATGTTTTATATGGAATGGTAACGTATAAACCAGGAGTTTTTGAAAATATGAAAAGATGCTCTATAAGAGAAATAATGCCTGTCTCGGCAGGTCTTCTGAGTGGAGGAAAGGCATTCTGCTGAACCTTTAGGTAAATATAAACAACCTGCTTAAAGCTGGTGCTAAATCTGAGCGAATTTGACCATAGAACCGGGCCTAACCATCTGCAACAGGAACCAGTATTCATGGGTGCACATGGTTAGTCCCCATTCCAGGGACAAAAACCCGTAATGGCTGGCCTAAGATCTGGTGATAACGCCAGAATATGTCATTCCGGTTTAGGTATCACCCCAAAATAAATCCAGTCATCTCGAAATGGGGTCCAAGATGAAGAAATTCAGCCGGAATGCAGCGAAGAGGAACAGGGCTCGACGGATGCCACAAACAATCTAAGAAAGCTTCTAGCTCGGCGCTAACGGCAATGCAACCTCCCAGAGGAGAAGGCATACATCTATTGTTTGGCTATGTAAACATCTCAACACAAAACTACAAACGCTGAATAATTAAAAACACAGACAAACAGTAAATGCAACCACAAGAACTGAATATCCAAACACCTTAAAAAGATCCGAGCAATTCATGAGAAAGAAAACAAGCATTAAAATGCAATAGGTCTCGCCTTTTATTAAGTTAAAGCCATTTTCTTTGCTATACAATACCATTAGAAAAAGCAAATGGCTTTAACTTAAAGGCGAGACCTCTTGCATTTTCAATGCTTGTTTTCCGGACTGTAGTGACAACAGGCACATCGATGTGCGCATGCTCTCACTGCTCACTTCTCACTAGTGGAGAAGTTACGGCTTGACGTCGTGCCAGTTGAGCCTTGTAGGGGAAGGGAAATCCTTTAAAGAGTCATTTTCTCTCTGGATTTCCCTTCTCTTTTTGAAAGGCAGGAGCAGCAACATCGTTGTGGTGTCACCAGGGCTTTAAGTGGAAGCTTTTTCAATATTATATACAACAAGCCATAGTTGCTGCTTATTTATCTTACGCAACTACCAACCATTGACAAAGCCAATAGTCTTTACTTGTTGTAGTTATGATGTTACTTGTTGTATCATATATATGGATGCAATGACAGAAGCAGCAAAATACCAGTCGGGTGACACACTGTGCTAAGTTTGAGAGACCCCCCAGTTTTTTCATCCCAATTAAAGCGCTATGGCATAACAGGTGCCAATAAGATTGGCGCCGTTTTCACCCTACCACCTTGGACTAAAAGGCTGCAAAAAAGTTAGTCAATGTTCCAGGGCAACAAGGAGGTCAGATAGAACCTCTAAATCTCTCAACCTGGAATTTCCACTGGGCGCGATGAAAGGCAACTCTACTGGTCGCACCAAGGAACAAGCAAACGTAAGGGGCCCAATACACAAAGGGGCTTATTTACAAGCCCCTTGCGCTACCCGTATGTCACTTTTCCCATTTTAAAAATGACGCAAAAGTGGCGCAAGGGGCTTGTAAATAAGCCCCAAAGATTTTGGCGTGAGGATGTGTGTCTTACTCCTGTAGTACTCCTGGTAACCAGTAGTGAGCCATGAGTACTTCAAAAGTAAGTCACATCAAAATCTTTGTCACCTGGGTCCACTGAAAGATTACATGACAGCAACACAGATTGTGGTGCCATGCAGTCAAACCAACACAGAACTTCTCCCAGGTGTGTGCCTTTCCTAGTGTTGTGGTTTTAATGAGGACATCTCCTCCCGTTTAGTTAGTACAGTTCATTTTTTAATGTTCTAGATTCTAGAAAGTGAAGGGTTGTTCTCTTGCTCTAACAGGTATTTGAGATACCATTTGAAATGTTCTGCAGCATTTAAAGCCACTGTCACCTAACAAGGTTTATCCCCCCCTCTAAATTTCCTTAATGAAATCAAAACATCATGCCAAGAGATTACCTCAGTAAATATTGAATTGTACTGTTTCAAGGAAGGGTGATTCCCTCACTGAAAATTGATTTGTGTTTACTGCTAAACTTAAGCCTGTCAAAACAAACAAAAAATATAAGTCCTGAGCCTACCACAATGTTATGGGGCCATGCTGCAGGCACAAGAACTGCAACGCAACTACCACAATGCTGGGGGACCTTGATGAAGGCGCACACCACAACGACTAAGTCTACAGCAATAAGAAGGGTCTTGCTGAAGACACACACTAGGATGAGAGTGTCTACCACAGTTGGGGGGGTCTTGCTGAAGGCACGTGGGTCGACAAAAGTCGAGACAACACAATATCACAAAATGACAACGTGAAAATACTGTAAAACAGTTTAGTGCATGGTTAGGCCTCAAATACCTGTGCTTTAGGAGGCAGAGCACATGTTTGGCGGGGGAGGGTGGGTGAATTCTCTGGTCTAACCCTGCAGTGAGGCCAGCCGCACCGTGTTCAATGGGCACTGGTCCCTATAGGGCAATTTAATGTGTTTCACGACAACCACTCCACACCACAGCGCGACCTCAGGAGAGCTGGGCCTCCAGGCTGCGTCCCTCCCATGCAAGAACCGAAGGCCCCCCTGGGCCTGCTGCTGCCTGACAGGAAGACAGATCCCCGGCATGCTCTAACAGATACCTGAAACCTCAGGGTGTAGCCGCAAGAAAGTACTGTGCGCGCTGCTGTGCTGCATTATGCACGAGTAAAACACATATTAATGCACCAAGTGGAGGTCATCAGGTTAACTTTGTATATTGTTTTATGTGTGACAAATCCACATTACTTTTTTTTTTTTTTTTTGATAATCAATTTTATTGATTTTGAAATTAACACATTTGCAGCAAGAAAAACAAAACCAGCTTTTCGCACAGTGGTCAGTACAAAACAGTGACAAAAATAGGGAAATAATACTCTCACATACATGAATCCAGCTAGGAATAGCAAGCAACAATGTCCACAACCATGTCCATAGGGAAGCCTCAGGAAAGTTCAGTCTTCCACCACCCCGACCCATTTACCCCACACCCTTCGAAACTTTTGGGACAACCGCGG
This sequence comes from Calotriton arnoldi, assembly GCA_963921515.1. Taxonomy (NCBI): domain Eukaryota; kingdom Metazoa; phylum Chordata; class Amphibia; order Caudata; family Salamandridae; genus Calotriton; species Calotriton arnoldi. Next base: position 936,287 of record CAWUFW010005624.1, read on the forward strand.
GCTGCATACATTGGTCGCTCCTGCGCTGCACACCAATCCACCCCCTGCGCCACCGTGTCATGGAAGGGGCCGACGGGTCCAGCCAAAGGGCTGTAATATCTCGTTTAGCTACCATCAGTGCCGTGGTGAGACAGAGCTTCTCGGCCCTGTTCCCATCCAAACCATCAGTAACCCCTAAAAAGATGGTCATCGGATTCAGCGGGACCTCCCAGCCCAGGACCTCAGTAAGTTCAGCTGTCACTAGTTCCCAGTAGCGCGTAATAGCGGGTCAGAGCCATACCATGTGACAAAAATCCGCTTGGGAGCAGTGACAGCAGGGACAGGAAGCATCAGGCCGGAGCCCAGAGCGATGAAGGCGCAGTGGTGTGAGGTAAGCTGCATGTAAATAGTATATTTGAACTAATCGGAGCCGCGCTGAAGCTGTAACAGTTTTAGGGACCATCAGCGCATCTCTCCAATCAGCGTCATCTAGGGAGCCTATCCAACCCTCCCACTTATCCCGGAGATAGGAGAGGGAATTTCTGAGGGAACGATAAATGCGGGAAATCCCCCCCTTCCCCGAGTTGCCAGTCATGACCTGTGCCTCAGGCGGGCTATATGCAGGCAAGGAGGTCCCCTCCGAGATGTGTATATGAAGTGCATGGCGCAGCTGAAGATAGCGGTAGAACTGAGAGGCGTGGAGGGAGAACCGGGTCTGCATGTCTGAGAATTCGCGAATATGGCTTCCGCGCCAGACATCTCCCAGCTGAGAAATGCCGATGAGATCCCAGGCTCTAAAACCAGAGAGAGCGGCAACGTCGTTGAGCCATGTTCCGCTCCACAAAGGGGTACATTGGGTTAGTCTGCCTGACCAGCGGGTGTGGCGCAGGGCGGCTCGCCAGGCCAAAAACACCCACGAGTAATTTCCGGCAGGGTGTGGGGGATAGCGGTTCCGTACAGCATCCCTTGAATACCGGAAAAACCCAGGGCATGTAGTTCCAGGCGGTAGGCCGGACCAGCCCAGCCACCATTAAACCAGTCATGCACAGTGAGAAGCCTGGTCGCCAGGTAATATAGATGTAGGTTCGTCATTCCCAGCCCCCCGTCAAAGGGCGGAATTCTGCATTGACTGAGGGCCAATCTCGGCCTCCGACCTCCCCATAGGAATTTAGTGGCCAAACCATCCATCTCTCGGAACCAGGACCGCGAGAAGGCGAGGGGGGTGTTTTGGAGCATATAGAGGAAACGGGGTAGGACCATCTTCTTAAAAAGAGCGATCCTGCCCATAAGGTTCAGCGGCAGCGTTTGCCATCGAAGGAGATCAGCGCATACCCGTTTCACCAGGGGGGGTGACGTTGAGAGACCAGGCGAGATCAGGAAGGAGCGTCACCCAGATCCCCAAGTATTTAAGCGACTGTCGCCGGAGAGGGATCGAGGACTGCCAATCGAAGCATTCTCTCGACAAATGAAAGGGGACCAGGACCGACTTGGCCGCATTCAATCTGAGACCAGAGACACGCTCAAAGAGACGTAGGGCTCGGAGACATCGAGGCCCTGAACGGGCTGGGTCCGACAGAAAGATCAGGACGTTGTCGGCGTAGAGGGCAATCTTGTCCTCCGCCAGACCGGGCCATTGCCACCCCGTGAGTAGCGGGTCGGCACGGACGAGAGAGGCAAAGGGCTCCATCGCTAACGCGAAGAGGAGGGGCGAGAGGGGGCAACCCTGCCTCGTGCCTCTCCCAATGGGGAAGGGGCGGGAAAGGGCTCCGTTAACCATCACCTGGGCCCGCGGCTTGCAGTAAAGGGTCTTGATCAAATTAAGAAAGGGGGGTCCAAATCCCATCTCCGACAACACTGCCTCCAGATACCGCCAGTCCACAGAATCAAATGCTTTCTCGAAATCCACGAGGAGCAAAGAGAGATAGGGAGTCAGTTGTTGTCGGTGTGCCAGAGCCAGGTAGAGCCGTCTAAGGCAGTGCCTGGTACCCCGGACGGGCATAAAGCCGCACTGGTCCATCTGGACCAACTTGTCCAGGTGAGGGCGTATGCGGTGTGCCAAAACTGAAGCAAATATTTTGAGTTCTGAGTTGATAAGGGAAATAGGGCGGTAGTCAGAGCAGTGGGCCGAGGGGGGTTGAGACTTAGGGATCACCACAATGGTGGCCAGATCCGTTTCAGGATGGAAGGAACCGCGATCCGCCGCCTCACGGTACATTGCCAGGAAATTGGGGGATCAGCGTGTCCCGGTAGGACACGTAGAATTCCTGCGGGAGGCCATCAGGTCCCGGCGTCTTACCCGCCGCCATGCGGGAGGTAGCATCGTTAATTTCTTCCGGAGTAATCGGGAGATCAAGGTCCTCTGCCTCAGCGTCAGTGAGCCGCGGGAGGGGGAATCTTTCACTCCGGAGGAGTTCCGATAGAGCGAGGTCTGGAGGCCGGGCGGAGTACAGAGAAGCGTAATATAAGGCAAAACACTGGGCCACCGCCGTGGGGGTCTGATGGGTCTTTCCCTGGGAGTCCATCACTTCAGGAATAATACGGTTAGCCATAGGATAAGTGGCCAAACGGTGGAGGAGCTTCCCATTTTTATCCCCCCATCCATACACTCTCGCCACGGAGGACCTCCACAGCAGCTTAGCGGACTCCATGGAGGCCTGTCTGAGCTCGTCTCTGAGAAATGTGAGTCTCCGATCCTGGGCCTCCGTTCTTTCCCCAGGCGGATGGGCCTCCAGCCGGGCAGCTTGGGCCCCCAGGAGCGTGAGTCAGGCCTTCTGCTTCGTGCGTTGGATTTTAAGTTGGCCTTTGGCAAAACCGCGAATAGTTGCCTTAGCGGCTTCCCACAAGGTACATGGGGACGAAACCGAGTCTTGGTTAGTGGCGAAGTAGTGACGCAGCTCAAGCCCTACATTCTTTCCGGAAGCCTTTGTCCTGGAGAAACCAGGCGTTAAGCCGCCAGATCGGGCGTGAAGAGGCCGGGAGGCTACCCAGGTGCATAGAAACTGGGGAATGGTCCGAGAGGCCTCTGGGAAGGATAGTGATGGCTTGGATCGATCGACAGTCCAGGGCCGGAAGAAACAGATAGTCTAGTCTGGCCTGTGTGTGGTGGGCGGCCGATGTGTGAGTGAACATACGAGTAGTCGGGTGCCAGAGTCGCCAGGCATCACCAAGCCCCAGAGTCGCAGCCCAGTTTGAAAGGAGTGTGGATTGGGAAACCCGAGAGACAGAAGGGGCTGCAGCAGAATCAAGGTCTGGAGCCATGACCGCATTAAAATTCCCCCAACTACAGTGGTCCCCGGGGGCAGGGCGGCTACTAGTGGAGCAAGGCGCCGGAGCGTGGAGGACAGCAGAGAAGGGGGAGAGTACACAGTTAGCAGGTTCAAGGCTTGGGTCCCAATGTTCCCTTCCAGAATGACAAAGCAGACTCCCGGATCATGTATTACTTTACGCTCAACAAAAGGAAGGGCGTGACGCAGCAGGACCGCCACCCCTCGAGATCCCCGGGTAAAACCAGAGTGCCAAACCCCACCATAGCCATAGCGCGCAAGGAAGGGGCAATGGTTGCCTACTAGATGGGTCTCCTGAAGCAGCAATATGTCTACATTGTGTCGCTGGGCATACCGCAGGGCTGCAGTGCGCTTAACCTTATCTAGGAGGCCATTGACATTCCATGACATAATATGAAGTGATGTTAAACCGGTGCGGCCGTCAGACATGGAGAGGCTAAATAAGTGGTCGAAGACCCAATACGCGCAGGGAGCGTGGTAGTGTAAGCGCGTGGGGTGTAAGACATAGAAGGACAAAGTCTGTCACTGTATGGACGTTGCAGAATGAGGCAGAAGTGCTGGCATGAGAACAACAAAAAACAAACAAACAATAAATCCCAGGACAACGGTCCCCCCCACCCGAACCCAACCCCCACCCCCCACCCTATACTTCAGGAACTGAAGCATCTGTCGCCCTAACAGTGGAAACTAGCAGAGACCAAACTAAAACGCTCGGGACTGGGAAACGTGGAGGACACCTCCTCATTGCAGGATGTGCATAGTTAAGTCCGTCTGGAGTTGGAGCAGTGATGAGCCGAGCCGCCGTCTCTGGCCGCGGAGCCAGGCCCGGCAGGCAGAGACGAGCTCATGCGGGATCCCTGAGGAACATTGGGCTGCGCGACAGGTCAGTGTCTGGGAGGTCCAGCAGTGAAGGCCGGGGCGAGGTACTTCCAGGATCCAGGCGTCCCGAGGAGCCGGACCGCCGCACACCCGAAGGCTCTCCAGGAAGCGGAGTCGGGTGCCGAGAGGGGCCCAGCACAGAGTCTGAGCGGGCCCGCCTCTGGCCACGGCGTCTTCGTGAGCGGTTGCGTTGGGGCCGGGGGCCAGGAGCCTCTTGGTTGCCAGACCCACGAATCACGCCGCCTGATGATGGTTGACGGTCATTGGCCCTCAGGGGAGGTTCCTCCGTGGCTCCTCAGGGGTATCAAAGAAAAGGGTCTTCTTGGAGAAAACCACTCGCAGGCGTGCCGGAGAAAGGAGCCTATACTGTATGTTAAGGGTACGCAGCTTTTGCTTGACTTCACCAAACGAGCGGCGCTGACCCTGGACCTCCCGAGTGTAGTCAGGGAAAACCATGATCGTGTGATTGTCATACCGAAGACACTGCTGTTTGCGGGCCTCAGTCAAGATGGAGTCACAGTCCTTAAAGTTGAGAATTCGCATGATGATGGGCCTGGGGGCTGCTCCCGGCGGCGGTTTAGGGGCAAGGGAGCGGTGTGCTCGTTCAATCGCGAACCACTGGGAGAGGGAGCTCTCGGTGACCCACGAGCGAAGCCACTTTTCAATGAAGTCCTCTGGGCAGCCTTGCTCCACCCCCTCCGGGAACCCCACCAGGCGAAGGTTGTTGCGGCGGGACCTATTTTCAGCGTCTTCTGCCCTCCGATGCAGCTCTCGGGTGTGGGACTGGAGATGGGTGACTTGCTCCTTAAGCTGTTGGACGTCGTCCTCCACCGTGGAGATGCGTGACTCGGTCTCCGTGATCCGGGCCACCGCATTCCGCAAATCTTGCCGGATGAGGGTAATGTCAACCCGGACCTCAGCAATCTTACCCTCCACAGAGGACTGCGAGGCATGTATGGCCTGGAGGATGGTAATCAGGTCCGCGGCCAATGGGGCTTCTCTATCCATGGTTCCCCCGACCGCCCCGGTGTCCGTGGTGGTGAAGCGGTCCATTTTGGTCTGGGTGGCTGGGGTCTTGGCCACCTTGTCGCAACCCATGATCGTGACTCAACGGGCCAGGGTCCAGCCGTTTCTTTAGATGGTCTCCGTGGCAGGGGCCACCGATCAAGGTCAAAGGGCGCAGGAGCAAGCTGGACCCAGGGCCACGGGATCCCACAACAGTCGAAATGTGAGTCGGTGCGGCCACCCCCGACAAGGCCCCAGGTCAGGTGCAAGGTCTTCGCGCCTGGGGCCCTCGGACCGTACCAGGCTCTCTCAGGGCAGATCAGAGCCGGGGGATGGCGGAGGGAATGCTCTGCTAGTCCTCACGCCTCGCGGTAGTTGCCGCCAAATGGATCTCCCCTGGGTCACGGTCTCAGCGAGAGGCAGCACGATGAAGGGTCGGCCCAGATCTGGCAGCTAGGGTCTCCGCGCAGAAGGATCTACAGTCCCCAGCAGGTATTCCAAGACAGATCAGGGGAGATTGGGGGGAGCCAGCGTACAGGGCCCTGTACCACTCGATGCGTGCGGTCGAACACCCACCTCCTCCGCGCCGCAGGCCCTCAGAGGCGGAGTAGTGATGGCTAGGATGTAGGCCAGCAAGGGGAATCCCCAGTTCGATAGGCCCAAGGACAGCACCAGGAAGGCAGGCCAGGCCAGGGACAAGGTGCGGCAGAGGGCCCCCTCTGGAAACCCTTCGGCAAACGCAGGCGGCACCACCTCACCAGGTTTCCTCCAGGCAGGGGTAGGGAAGCAGCCCCAGCATGACGGCGGGAAGAGATCCAGGGCCCAGGAGGTCGGACCCACAGCAGGTGAGGCAGGGGGGAGCAGCAGGTCAGACCGACACAGCACTGCCCAGGGCCCAGGTCGCACAAGCCGGCCAGGCGCACGGGGGGTCCCTCTCAGCAGTCCCAGGACCTCCCCCCGTCGCCCGGACTCACCGCTCTCAGAGTCCGCCAACCGCCGGGTCTCCACCTCTCATAGGCCGCAACGCAGCATCCAGGGTCTCCCACCGCTGCCAGTCCCCAGCCCCCTGCCACCCGATATGGCGGCCGGTACCACGGCAGCGCCTTAGGGGAGCCGGGGTGCAGCTGCAGATGTCTCCTTCACAAGGGGATGCAGGGACAGCGCCTCACTTCAGGCGGGTCGGTTTCGGCGGCAGGGAGCCAGACCCACCAGGCAAGGAAGGAGGAGGGGGCAGACAGTTCCAAGGAGTAGGGAAACAGCCCCAGCCTGACGGCGGGAAGAGTTCCAGGGCCCAGGAGGTCTGACTCGCCGCAGATGAGGCAGGGGGGAGCAGCAGGCCAGAGCAGCAGGCCAAACCGCACGCAGCACTGCCCAGGGCCCAGGTCACACAAGCAGGCCAGGCGCACGGGGGGGTCCCTCTCAACAGTCCCAGGACCTCCCCCCGTTGCCCGGACTCACCGCTCTCAAATTCGGCCAGCCTCCGGGTCTCCACCTCCCATAGGCCGCAACGTCCAGGGTCTCCCACCGGTGCCAGTCCCCAGCCCCCCCGCCGCCCGATGTGGCGGCTGGTACCACAGCAGCACCGTAGGGGAGCCGGGGTGCAGCTGCAGGGTCTACTTCACAAGGGGATGCAGGGACAGCGCCTCGCTTCAGGCGGATCAATTCGGTGGTAGGGAGCCGGTCCCACCAGGCAAGGAAGGAGGAGGGGGCAAACAGCTTCAGGCCTCCCCACAGGCTACTGCCCTGCGTCCAGGCCTCAAGCGCCGCCGATCCCCAACCCCCAAATCCAGACTCCCGCCGTCCGATGGAACGGCCGAAACAGCGGCAGCGCCGCAGGGGAGCCAGGCGCAGCTACGGGTGTCCCTGCCGTGGGCGAAGGTTGGGAGGCAGTTTTGCGCCAGCAGCGCCAATCGCGGCAGCGGTGGACCGGAGTCCGTGTGGGAACTCAGCCCGGCAAGGAAAAGGAGGAGGCAAGCGGCGTCTAAACCGCTACAACACCTACAAGGTCGCCCGCTCCCCAGGGGCCTCTCAGGCCGGCACGGACATCTCAGCAGGGGCCCAGGCAGCTCAAACCCAGGCTGTAGGTAGCGGATGGCATGAGGGGGAGGCCGCCATTTTGGAGGCGAGCGGCGACCGGACAGTCAGACGATCGCGGTGAGGTGCTGGTATCCTGGGTCCCCACAGCCAGGGCCAACGTCAGGTACGTGGCAGCAGTGGGTGGCGCCAGATTTCAGGGCTGGATGGCTGTTAAGACGGGCAGATTGCGGGCGGATAGCGGAGGGGTCCGGGAGCACACTCAAGGTGCGACCGCCATCTTAGCTCGCTAGGCCACGCCCCCCCCTTTTAAGAAAATATGGCACACAGTGTATAAAATGGGTAGATGGTGCGCATGCGTGCTCGGCGCCGATCATGTATTTTACATATCTAAACCATGTAAGAAATGCAAGGGGGAAGGGGGGAATCAGGGACAATGTGAATTCTGTTTTTTAAGCCACTCAACTTATTGCCAAGTGTTTGGGAAATACATTACCACAAATATACGAATACATTATCACGAATAATGTGTACGTGAAGAAAGGGTGTTAGAATCTATATATCAGTGTGCATTAAATCATGTTTTAAATATTTTATTAGAACAGGTTTCATTTTCTAATCAATACAAATGCCTTTTTTAAGTTCCTGTTGTCATAATGACATCTTTCTCAATTTCGTCGCCTAACATGTTTTAAGGTGCTATATTTAGCCAATATTTTCACAATGAAATGGGTCTCCCTCTGTTTCTTAACATTTCCACTCTTGTTGTACGTGAAAGTGATACCTTTCTGGAGTCGGACTTTATCCCAGGTGATACACCTAAAATGTCAGTGTTTGTGGTGGCGTGCAAGCCCCGGTCTTCCACACTTCTGGGGGTGTGCTTGCCGTGGCAGACAGAGAGGGGGCACGATTGGGCATCAGGGCAAGCCCTGCATTCACAGAGGCGTTTCCGCCTGTGTGCACATTAGCACGGACACTGCCAGAACAGACGTCAGAGCTCGTACTATGTGCGCACTTGTAAATTGTATACTGAGGATTTCTGCTCCGAAATCCATATTGTGCTCCTAAAGACGCAGGCGACGTTGTTTTCATGTCATCTGCTGTTCAAATCCTTCTAACTCTCTTCAGTATTTTGTGTTAATTCCATATCATGATGTTCTTTCCGCGCATTTTCAGGTCAATAAGCCCCGCCCAGTGTCCTACGTAGCCACAGAGGTTCACACATAACGCTCTAGTAGCGCAGCTGAACGGTGTTTATGTTGGAGTGTTGTTTGGCTACTTAGGACAGAGATGTCATGTGACGGGCTCAACTGCAGAGTTTATGTATAGGAGATCCTGTTCTGATCCTGGATTTCGCACTTGATCAACACTGTGTGATCTTAGGCAAACATCGTTGTTCCCCCAGTGGCGGAACAATGGTGCCATGGGCCCAAGTGCAAGCAGGGAAATGTCCTCTTTGACTACTGTTGAGATGGTAAAATACAGCACTAATTAGGGTGCAGTGTGCCCCTCAGCCCTTTAAGTCCCGGTGCCAGTTCACCTGCTGCACACTTTATAGCGATGCCCCTGTTTTCTCCATGAACCCCAACATCCAAAGCACGCTGTTAGGCGTAAACAATACAATTACCACCATAAGATAGTAGAAAAGTAGCAACAAAAAAAAGTAGACACGAGTTGAAATGCACTGTTTTCACAGCACAAAATATTACGTACCGGCGAGTGGAACTTCATCTGCTCCAGAGGCTATTTCAGAAACAATACAACTCTAATTAGATCTTTTTTTAAGTAAAAATATACGACGTGCAATGGGAAAATATAAGTAGCTGGCTGCCATCTCTTACGTTTTGCTCTTGTTGACTTTTTTGGTGGAGGTATTTGCGCTTACAAGAAACACTGAAGCGCCTGCTTGCACAGAGGAAACCTAATCGATATTAAAGCCACGAAAGCCAAGAATGGTTCCGTTTCTGAGGCCTAGCCAGAGGCTGGCTGCTAGCCTGCGAGGGCCGTGGCGGCTTGTCCAAGAACTATTTGTATTAGCTGTTTATCAAATTATTAACTGCACAGATGTTGTTTGGCTGAAGAGCAGCTGGACTCCCCCACCCGCCAGCCGTGCGAGACAAAGGTCTTGGGAGATAATTGGAGATGTGCGTGGAATATTAAATTAATTTACTGCTCTTAATTCTTATGCAAACCCTGACCTCTGGTGCAGACTATCAATTACCCTTCGCGTACTGCGAGAAAAGGAACATTCTTTTTTAACTCTTTTTTTTGGCAAGGTAAAGGGGCAAAAGGAAATGTTTGCAAACACGCAAGGGTCGGAAATGGGCAGAAAACATGTAGAATAATGTCCACATTTAGAAGGACGTAATTTGGGTGTTTTTTAGCCACTGCCATTCAGCTCTTAATATCGCACGCGGAATCACAATGCAGGAACACGTTTTTAATTTAAAATGAAAGCGGGCTTTTAGTTAAAAGGCGCGCGGCCTCCAAATTAAAATAATAAAACCCACAACGGTGAAAATGAAAGCGGGCATGTAGTTAAGCCCGCGAGTGGTGTGCGCGCGCTATAAGGACAAAAAACAAGCATACAAAAAAAAGTGCGGCAAGCTAATACTAAACCTTCTGTGTCACGCCGCGGTAAGAGATCCAATCCCGCTGGGCGTGGCTAAAAGGAGACAGGGTGGCAACAAGCAGCGACTGACATGCACTGCCTTTGGCATAATTCGTGACGCCAAACGACGCGCACAAATCAAAACTGAAGGCGGAGCTGGGATGAGGCTTCTGGAATCGTATCGATTCCAAGAAGCCTCGTATGACGAGAGCAGCGCATGCGCTGCTTACGTCAGGCCGAGACCTAAAAAGATTCACTAGGACATAGCAAACCTCTCGATGAAAGCCTTTTGGGCTACAAACAAGAGTGTAGGAAAGAGATAGGAATATCACATAATATAACGTGAAAACAACATAAAGGGCCATATGTACAATGAAGTGGCGGAGCGCGGCGTTAGCCTTCCTGGCTTAACGCCGCGCTCCGCCACTTCTGAAGCCAAGGCTGCACCATATTTACAAGAATGTGGTGCAGCCTTGCGTTTCCCCCTGCGATGGCGCTAAGTTTAGCAGCTTAACGCCAAAGCAGGCACCCTTGCACCATAGCGCAAGGGTGTCTGCGTGCAGGGGAAGATTGTTTATGTGTAGGAAGGTGTCCCTTCTGCACATAAACAATCCTAAAATGCCATTCTGTCACTTTCATGTGTGCTGCTTCATGCAGCACACATGAAAGTGACAAAATGACATTTTTAAAAAAAGATTGTTTATGTACAGGAAGGGACACCTTCCTGTACTTGAACAATGCATGGCAATTTGCTTTTTCCATGTGTGCTGCACAAGGCAGCACACATAGAAAAAGCAAAAACGAGGAGAAATAATGCATTTCTCCTCGTTTTGCCATCTTAAGACCAGTTTTTACCTGGTTTTAATTTTAGCGCTGACTCCTATGTACGCCACCCTTGTACATAGGGGGCAGCGTCAAAACGAATGGGTGTTGCGGTGAAATTCCCACCACAACACCCACTGCCCACCCCTTTCACGCTAACATAGCGTGAAAGGGGGCCTTATGTACAAGGCAGCGTTAAGCCACGTTAAGTGGCTTAATGCTGCCTTGTAAATAAGGTGCAGCCCCTATCGCCACCACAACGTCAGTAATAGTGACGTTGTGGTGGCGATAGGGGCTTGTACATATGCCCCAAAATCTCTAAGAACTCAACAAAAAAGAACAACTTAGCCCAGACAAAATCGACTTCGTGAACATTTTTGATGAACTCGAAAAGCTAATTGAAAACAATCTTCAAGATCATCCAGACTCTTCACATCAATTAATAATTACAACATCTGATTAGGCCTGAGCGGTGAACTTTGCTCCGTTCACAGAGTTTGCAGACTTTTTACCACTCCCCGCTCGGTGGAGCGCGTAGAGTTCCAAAAACCTCCACTCCGCAAAGCGGAACGGAGTTTTTCCTCCTTCGCGCTCGCCAACGTTAGGTTGGTGAGCGTGAGCAAGGAAAATCTTACTCCAGACCACCTCCAGGCGAGATTTCTCAACGCATGCGGTCGCGGAGGATCGCTACCGCTCACATCGAGAAACTTCTGTTTGCGCTGAGGAAGCTGCCGCTCGAGTAGAATTTCTACTCGAGCAGCAGAAAGAAGCAGCGCTCTCTTGCACCTGCACATGATGCCGTTCACGCTGATTTTACAGCGTGGGACAAACACCAGGCGCTAAAAATCAGCGCGACCTAACACACTCCGCCGCTTGCGGAACTCCGCATTGTGCGGCACAATTTTTTTTGTCACTTTGCGAGTTCCGTGTAGCGGAACTCCGCGACCTCTGCCCGGCCTACAACTGATGGCATTCACTTAGAAATCACCCAGAACAGAGACAGATACAGACATAAGTGGTAAAATATGGCATCTCTACCCTGTAATCAGCAATGGCATAATCATTCAATATGGCATTGTGCTCATGCCAATGTTATAGAGCCTGGTCGAACACTTTTATCAAACTAATGTGTGGAATGGTGACTTCTAGTTCCTAATACAGGGGCATCTGTATAATTAGCGACCGGGGGAACATGTGCTTTGCCATTTTCAATGAAATGATCCGGGAGTGCATCATTGACAAAAATCAAATGCGATTTCTCACCAATTATTAGACCACTGACTATACTCACAATTCAGAAATAAATTTTTCCATAGTGTACATGAAAGGAAAATATCTGCATGTTGTAGTTACAAAAGACACCTCCTGAAACTGGAAAAGGAGGAAAGACATATGAGGTAAGCAACAAGGTAGCGTAAAGCGTAAAATAAACAACAGAAAGACAAACGAATTCCAAACAAGAACAAAGATGACACGGAACAAGAGAAAGAGGGTGTACCCAGCACAACTGTAATAAAAATGTATACGAATTACCAGGGTCCAACTGGCCTCTAAGGTAATCGGGCAGTACCGATGGGCTGATCTGACAGGTCAGTGTGTGGGTCGGTTTTCTGGCTGTTTGTGGGCCTGCTTTATGGTCTTCTGAGCCGGTTTTTCCTGTTGATTTCCCTGCTATTAAAACAAACATTGCCTGCAGCAAGCTCAAATCCATGCCATCTCCCATACCTCACAGATCACTTATACAGCATGATTTTTACAAGTTCAAAACTGCCCCAATTTCCAAACATGAACCAATTCTTTAACTATCTTATTCACTAAAAGGGACTACCTTTGGAGCCGGGCCTATTTTCTGCCCCAGTCCGACCCTGTAAATTACTTGGAGTCACCCTAAAAGGAATCACCGTTCAAGTATCACTCTAGAAGAATCCACAATTCCCAAATACTCCTGGGAGCTTCAAAAGTTACTGCATTGTTCATGCAACTGATGCATTCCTTCTATCTTCAACAGGTATTTTACATTTATCACATGTACTTCTTGTCTCACGTACAAGACAGAGATTTCGCCATGTATTCCTATGCAGATGGCGTGTGCACTTAGCTTCTAGTTAGTGCGGCCAGGCAGAGTTTCACCAAAGTGTTGGAGACCTTGGAAATCGTGGCTGAATGGCTAAGTGTCAAGGGCTTCAAACTGAATGCTTCAAAGACTGAGGTCTTATTCGCTGGTCTCTGTCATCTAAGGAAAATAAATCTGCCTCCATGGCAAATTTGCCTAGATGGTTCAGCACTGGCCTTCCAAACTACCATGTGACACATTGACATGCTGTCCAGGATGCAGCCATCCATATGGTATTTAGCCTTTCCAATCATAACCCTGTTTCCAACATTTGATAGTGTCTCTGTTGACTCCATCCGCATCACAGAATAACTTTCAAAACCTTCTGTTTGACTTACAAGAGGCTCAATGGCTTTGCTCTCGTGTATCTTGCAAAAACAAATTTGTTTTATATTCCCACTATAGCACTATGCCCTAAGAAACATCATCTTTTTATTCAATCAGAAGATCATAGTGACCTCAATGGAGAACGCAGATTTCTGAGCCTTATTGTGGGATATTCATGGACAAATTTATTCTGGTACAGTAGGTAGGATTGAAATCCAAATTGTGAGCCCAGTTTGACTTTTTCTGAGCTACTTCAACTTGGCCCCAACACAGAAGGAATGATAGTTGATAAATGTAATATAGTTTTATAAATCCCAGGCTAATAGAATCCAGTAACTTACTCCTCCAACCTGCACTGTTCCAAGAGGTCAAAACTGGTCTAAGTTCATTCTGCTTACTTGCTTCATCAATGCAGTTAGAGGAGCATACATTAGGCCATGTGATATTACTAAGCTCATCATTTTCACCCAGTTAGCCAGGACCCCTTACTTATTTTAAGCGAAGGCAAAGACGTTACCACCAGTGGGACGGCAGAGTCCCATGCCATACTGTTTCAACTGATTGACCATGCCCTGTGCATAAACTGTTTATCACTCAATGAACCAAATATCAAGTTGGGCCCAAATCCAACAACGGAGGGATTGTCTATTCATCGCACATATTCAGCGAATACATCCTCCTGTCAGGCTTATCACCCATCCTCTTCTCAACACTCTCTAACACTTCACCTATTAGAACATTTGCTTCTTCTTACCTTATCTTCAGTCCAGAAGTACACTCAGAATCAGGTGAAGGAACAGTGTATCCAGGTTGAAAAAGGTGTGATTTTGTGATAGTGACTTTCATCAATATAAATGGTACAATGAAGAAATGAATCTCACCATGGCAGCATTTAGAGGTGCCGTGGAGTTCAGAATACCGTTTGCAAGAAAGCTTGGCTAGACCCAATGGGCCTATGTGGGCCAAAATACCACAAGGTCATGGGGTCTTGAGGTAAACACGTCATCTGTTGAACCACACTCTTGATTAAAACATTCAAGCAAGAAACTGAGTGGAACATTCCCACTCATTGTATGGAGGGAAAATATTGAAAAACTAAGGGTACAAGTCACAAACATTTTGCTATCACTTACTCTTTACCATTTCTGGCTTACTTTTAAATTCTAGGCGTAAGCTAGGGGTCTAAAAGTGTATGTCACATCTAGTTATAGAATAGACTTTGTGACCCAAGACACATGTATGTACAGGAATTTATGAAGCAACCCTAGATGGAAAGCAACTGAGCACTGAACATAACATGACTTGTGGATTTATGTATTTGGGATCTCATTGACATTACATTTTACATACCTATAACTGCATTATATTTCTTACATGGTGACTCTTAAACACAGGGGAATCAATTCGCGAAGATTTTTCTGTCTCTTACTCTGTCGAACCTCTGCTTGCTGCTGGGATTTGGGAGTAAACCAGGACTACCGCAAGAGTGAGTCACACTTACTCATAAAAAAATCTTTGTGAATCAGGCCCTAAGTGTACAATCATGCAGAATCAATGTAATGAACATACATTTTAGCATGGAGTCGATAGGAAAAGCAATCCAAAATTTGTAAAGCCAAACTACTCACCCCTAAGGGTCTCAAGGCGCTGGGTCGCCGTCCGGGATATCAAGTGAGCTATTGCCCAGAGTTGCCGCCGGAGATCGAACTGTGAGCCCTGTGCTCCGGAGTCAGCCGCCCTGGCTGCTGTGCCACACCTCTCCCTATCAAGGCGATTCATGCAAAGAAAGGCTCACGGCCAGGACTGCCAATGGATTTATGTAAGATTATTTATGATGCACGGGTTACTTTGATGACTAGTGGTGTGAATTCTACCTGTCAAATGGGCACCTACTCAAAACTGGTCACAGAAGGCTATGATCTGAATATCTAAAAAAGGATATACATCAGATGTGGATTGTTACAGTTCAATAACTCTGCTTGACTCCCCTATTACAATCCTGGGATGAGGCTTGTTTGCACAATTGACATGTGCCAAATGCAGAGATATTGTGGAAGATGTGTGAGTTTGTAAAGGGAGAAAGTAATGATGCTACATTCAGGTTGGCCAATAACTTTGTTGCTGGATTTGGACTATGAAGGTGGAGCCTGAGTCCCACACTTTGTTCAAAGGCAGTGTTTAACAGGTGAAAAGATCACTACCACTTCAAGCTGCTGGAGCCAGGAATATGGACCAAGGTCTGCTAGTCTCCCCGCTGGGTGAGGGGTCATCACCCAAGAAGTCAAGACCACTTGTCCTGAGCCTGGAGCACAAGCCTTCTGCCTGCCTGCCAAAACCAGTGGACCCTGTGAGGAGGAGGCGAGCTCTTGGAGGGAGTGAGGCCCAGCAGGGATCCTGCCGAGTAGGTCCCAGTGAGCAAAGTATGAGATGCCTGGTCTAGTCGTAACCACAGCACAGACGAAGTTGGGGATCCCTATGCAGCAGGAGGCGGCCACTGTGAATTAAGGGCCATCGACTTAGTACAGAGGCGGCAACCCCAGTATGCCTCGTGGGGGTCACAGTGAAGTAAGGGCATTGCCCTTGTGTCGAACCAGTGGGCAACCCCTGTATGCCAGGAGTGGGCCACTATGAAGTAAGGGCAGTTGCGCTTGAGCATAACCAGTTGGCGACACCACCATTTGCTAGATAGGGGCAACAGTGAAGTAAGGGATGACCCCTTAAACGGAGGAAATCAGTACCCCCGTGCACCAGTCAGCACCGTCAAGGCTGGGTCATTGCCTTGGATCATCGTGCCCTGGCTGCTGTGAAGAACATATACTGATTGCGAGGAGCCATGGAGGAGGACATCCAACAATGACATGGGCAATCTGAAGATAGAAGAAGGCCTGACGCATCATCAAGGAAAGACTGTGCGAGGTAGCGGACCTTTAGCACCAGGATACCAGTGCCTGCAGAGAAGTGCTCCAGTCCTTCTGCACTGGCAACTACCATTGGGTCAGGTAAGTCTGTTCACGGGCGGCAGGCCTGTTGGTAAGTTGCACAATCTAAGCACATAGTGCTGCGGAAGTTGACTCTTAAGGCCTAACTTATACTTTGTTGGTTGAGGACTAGAGTGGGTCATATCTGAAAGTTGCCTGTAGTATCAAATGGAGAATAACTAACCTCACAAGAAAGGGCTGGTGTGACTTGGGGACACCGCCCAGAATTGCGCTAGCACAT
Source organism: Calotriton arnoldi (assembly GCA_963921515.1). Classification (NCBI taxonomy): domain Eukaryota; kingdom Metazoa; phylum Chordata; class Amphibia; order Caudata; family Salamandridae; genus Calotriton; species Calotriton arnoldi. The sequence goes on from CAWUFW010005624.1 coordinate 952,560, forward strand.
CGACCTTAAGAGATTGAGGATATTATTTTGTGTGTTTCTTCTATGTTTTGTGTGCTTATCTTAGAATACTACCTTTTTCATAAAAGTATTTGACAGAACAATCACCTTATTGTGGTCACTGTTCATACTTTGAATCTTATGCCTTTGTATGCTTCACACCTACCTCCCAATTGAAGAGCCTTGGAGTGCTCGACCCACACTACCACTGAGAGTCAAGTGCTGAAGGAGATGATACTTGGCCCAGTTACACAGGACCCTTAGTAGGTCAAGCCCCAGGACTCCAAGAAAAAAATGACTTAACACCATTGTTGGCCCCCGTAAATCCTGCCTGCCCCGTGGCCCTCTGAAAGGAGTTCCGACAATTGGTGGCAAGTGATGGGACACCTACCATTTTGGAGTCCAGGATGTGAACGCTGCACAGGCCATTTCCAATTTACGCCATAAGCACAAGAAGTACAGTTTTTTTGCACACAGGGTGCACAATTAAATATTGGAGAACACATGGTTGGTAGAAATCCTTAGCATTATATCTGTAGATCAGTTGAAGGATCTATGCAGAGACTGTGGGTGGAGGGCTCCCCAGAACAGGGACAGAGAGATCCTTGTTGATTTCATTAGGGACCAGTTTGAGCTACTGAGCAAAGGTGGATGCTGTGGTAGACTCTGAAAAGGAAACCATGATAGGAACCCAGTAGAAGGGCGCTGAGTAGTTATGCTTTTGTGTCCCCTTAGAACATATCTATCCAAGGCACACACCTAGTGTGTCCCCTACTGCAGTGACGAGAGTTTCCCCAAAAGTCACATCACCTCTAATTTCTAGGATATCACTATCACCAATTTCTGGAGTAAACTCCTTGGGTGGCATGAGTCTAGTAGAGACCCTGGAATTACATTTGGCTCCTCAGAAAGCTGAAGCTGAACAGGAGGAGAATCACAGAAGTTTGAGGGGGAACAACTGAGCCTAGATCACCCAGAACAAGAGGAGAGAAGGGGGGAGAGACAAGAGGAATAGGCCCAGGAACAAAAATTTGAGTGGGAAGAGAGGGGAAAAGCAAAGGAAGAGAGAGCTCAAGAGGGAAAAGATTGCCAATGTGTAGGAGAAGCTCAGAACGGCAGCAAGGACAGCTCCATCTGGGAGGAGCACCTCCACGTCCAGTTCAGGACAGGAATTGGCCAAGATTCCAAGAGAACTTGTAGATGTGTATGGGCAAGATATTGTAAAATGATATGTCAGCTTTGAGGTCACTGGTAAGCCGATGGCCTAGAATGATGGGTATAAGGTAGTTGTCTTAATCGGTCACTTGTCTTTGAAAGAGACAGCCATCATTGGAAGGATTCCTAGGGCAGACAAGATGGTCTACAAGTGCATGAAGGAAGCTCTGATTAGACGGTTTGGGCTGAAACCAGCTCAATACCTTCAGAAGTTCTGTGACTGCAAGAGAGCAGATGGTGTTCCATTTGAAACGGATTCATGGTGTATTGCGTGACTGGAATGAGTGAGTGAGAGGGATGGAGGTCAAAGATTTTCATAAACCAGTTGATGGTGACAAAGAGACCCAAGGAGGACTGCTCTACTCCATCTATGCAATACCTGTGGAAGCTAACTGGGTTCACAAGGGGCTAGAGCAGCATGGTTCTAAGCCAAAAGTGGAGAGGAACTCTCCACAGATTGGTTCCAAATGCCAGTGTATGGGCCAGGGTAATTCCCAAAGGACCCAACGGGGCTCCAGGTAAAATGGGAAGCGTAATGGTGTGCTCTCATGAGAAGGAAGGACAGAAAGGTTCTTACAGGTCGTTATAAGTGCTACCAGGTGGGATACTACAGAAGAGACTGTCAGGTGAAAGATCCTGTACCTACTGCACCAGTGACAGCTAGAGTGTTACACACTGGTGAAGGGACCGTAGAGGGTCCTGTTGCGATCAAGCTAGTGGCTATTGATATCTGGGAGAGGCATCCAGATTCTCTTGACAATGCTCTAATTAACGAATAAAGAGGTTTGTTAGGTAGTAAAGAGGCTATTTGAGTCTCTCATAAACTTAGTCCAAGGATATCAATAAAACTGCACACAAACAAATTCTAAAGGTATCAACCTAAAGGGTTTATTCAAAATACAGTTACTTTACATAAAGGAAAAGTTAGTAAATCAAGTAAATTAATGAGCATACTGACATAAGGTTTGTTGTTTCAGAAGAAAACCAAAAAGAGGTCCCAGGACAGAGCAAGAAATATAAAAGCAAAGGTCTTGGGCATAGCAAACACAGCAAAGGTCTCAAATCAACAGGTCTGGCTCATCTCCAAATAGCACTTTCTTTTATAATGTTTCAGGAACAGAAGGCACACATTTCATGACATGATATTAAGTGGAAGGATGGGAACCAAAATGTTTTCATTATTACAACTATTCAAACTATTACTTTGCACAGCACCTCCAGAACCTCCTACTACTTAATGCATCATATTGTTCAATGGCATACATATTTAATTAAGGATATGAAATCCTGCTTATGAAAGAGAGAAATGAAATAGCTTGTTTAACTAAAATGGAGCTCAGCTCAGCAGCCTTAAAAAACTTATAACGGAAAGAGCACCCTGCCTTCCTTCATAGGCAAGAACAAATATTATATAATTTAATAGCTGAGAGACCATGTCTGAGGTTGTATTTTGATGATTTTCGAAATACAGAAAGACACATGCGTGTGGAAAGCTCATTCACAAAAAATAAATAGACAATTTTCTTCAGTAAACATGAAGGATTCTCAATGCAGAAGGCTGCCGCCTAGTCATGCTAACTGACATACACTTAAATTAATCATCATTTTTTAGTCAGCTAAAACTTGTTTACATTCTGAAGCACATTCATCTTAGCATATTGGGTATTGTGCAGGATGCCAGTATCAATGGGAGGCAGATGCCTCCCTGAGGGATGTTGGAGCTTTCGAGACCATGGTTGAGAGGAAGTATCTCAGCCTGTGGAAATTCTCCGTCGTACCAAGGAAACCAGCTGGTTAGACATTGATGAAGGCATGGAGTACCCGCTTGCCTGAGTTGAGGTAGGAATCAATGGCAAGGTGGCCAGGGTACATGTAGGAGTGAGAGAGAAGCAAGGTCCTGGTTGTCTCTTGGGCAATAATTTGATTGCCCCATGCTTGGTGCCAGCCCCAGAAGCCTATCTGGCTTGGACACCATCAGCTGTGATGACAAGAACAAAGGCTGTACAGCAGTCTCAGGAGACTGGGTCCATTCCTACTTTACAGACTCTGGGAATGGACTGGTCGTGGAGGTAATTCCTTCAGACCCAGAGGAAGAGGAGGATGAGGCTCCTTAAGCAGGCCAAATACTGGAGTTTGGGTCACTTCCAGAGCTGCAGGGTTTGCTAGCCACTGGATGTTCTACCTGGGATGAGTTCTGCACGGCACAGTCGGAGTGCCCTATGCTTGTGGGACTTTGCAAGGAATTTCAGGAACACGTGAAGAAAGAAGTGGTCCGGAAACACTATATTGGTTGAAAGGATGGCCTACATTATACTAGCCAGTGAATCCTGAGCCAGGTTCCAGCATGTGGCAAGTGGTTCCGTTGGTGCACAATACATTTCTGTTGCCACTGGCCCAGGAAAAGCCCTTTGCATGACATGTGGGGATTAGAAAAACACAGGATAAGGTGGGCCATCTATCCTACTGACCAGGAATGTGTAAAATCACAGAGAGGTTCTGCAGCACCTGTTCTGCTTGCCAAGTGAATTGGTAGCCAGGTGGGAGGATTAAGGCACCGTTAGTGCCTCTACCAGTTGTGGGTGTTCTGTTCGGTGGGTGAGAATAGACATTGTAAGTCCAGTTGAACTCCCACCCCTCAGAGTCAGGCAACAAGTAGATCTTGGCTATAGTGGGCCATGCCACCAGGTACCCTGAGGCAGTGCATCTGAGGAGCATGATGGGAACTGTGCCAGAGAACCTAAGGAGGAAGTGGGGTCTTCTCCTGCTATGTTTTTTGTTCAACAGCTGACAGACTCAGAAGAAGATAGGATTTAGTTCCTTTGAACATCTGTATGGACACACGGTGACAGGGTCTACTCGCTCTAGTCAGAGAAGGGTAGGGAGGAACCTCAGAGTCACCACAGACATATGTGGTGGACTATGTGATTGACCTTGGGACTTTGATGGCATAATACATGAGTCAAACCAAGGAAAACATTCAGGCGAGCCAAGCGCTGGACTGTTACGACCAGAAAGCTATCATGACTGGATATCAGCAAGGTCCGAAGGTGTTGGTGTTGAAGCCTATTTGTCTCAGGGCTTTGGAGCACAAATGGTGTGGTCCATACAAGGTAGTTCAGATGATTTTTGAGTATAACTACTTGGTGGACACTGGTGCCATAAGGGAACCAAGGAGCACGTTCAATGTGAACTAGCTGAAGTCTTACCTCTGGAAAAAATACACAGTGAACATCATGGCTATGGCAGGGAGGTTGAGGATGACATTAAACCTTCTTCCTGACTTACTGCATGGTGACATGAATGATGGCATTTTGTACAGGGTTCAGTTAGCCCCAGAGGTAACTACTGTGCAGCAGAGAGAGCTGTAGAGAAGTATTCAGGCGTTTTTCCAAACTCTTGTCACTGGCTTCAGGGTTGACCCCGTCTGTGTCCAAGACATAGACACAGAATATACAGAATGTCTAACTGGCGTCAGGGATCCATTAAGGAGGAAGTTTCCAAGATGTAGGACCTGGGGTCATTAAGAGATCTCTAGCTCTTTTACACCACATCAATTACATCGCCTAACCACTGCATCGCCTGACTACTGCATCACCTCAGCTACATCGTGGGCACTACATAATTTTAGTTATGATAGTTTGGAGTAAGGTTTATTTAATTTAAAAATAGCATAAAACATTTTTAATTAAATACAAATAAAAAAGGGGACGTAATGGTGACTCCACTATGAACCGATATAATGCCCCACAACGTAGTGAAGGTGATTCAGTGGTCAGGCAATGCAGCAAATCTCAAGGCACACTTAACTCTTCCAGGCCTAAAAGGATATCTGAGTCCCAAAACCTCCCTGCGCCCACCCTGACTTTCCTCATTCGCCAGGCTTCCCCCACTCCAATAGAAAGCGATACTCAACCTTAAGGACTTGCTACATGAATTCAAATGTACCCTAAATTCTGAGCATTGAAACAGCTAGCCTAACAGAGCACCCAACACCGCGGCTGTGCGACTTCAACTTGAATAGGAGTGGGAGAATCAGACGCATCGGTTTGGACTATGCCAACCTGATCTCTGTCTTGTCCTTAATGTTTGCTTTATTTAGCTCCCATCACCCCATCTCCTGTTATTATAGCCTTATAGCCCGCCGTAGCGGGCTATACCTGCTATTAAAGGCCAGCTCCAGCGTTAAAGGTCAAAGCCGAAGGCGAGTGACTTTAACAAGGGAGCAGGACTTTAATAGCCGGTATAGCCCAGCTATGAAGGGCTATAAGGCTATTAGAACATTCTGCCACTAGAGGGCAGAATGTTCTAACAAATAAAACAAAAGCTTCAGGGAGCGCGAGGGGATTGAAATCCCCTCAGGCTCCCTGAAGCCTTTGTTCACAGCCACAGCTGTGAACAAAGAAACATTGGAATGTTGGCGCTCCGGGCTTATACCAGCCATTATAAGCCCGGAGCTACTCCATTGTTGTTTTCAATGGAGCTCCCAACATTCCAATGTCCTAATTCTTGTTCATTCCTATGCAGCTTGCTTTATTTAAGATTGGCGCATTGCTCAGACACAGTCAAGATCATGTCACAATCGCTCAGGTCAAGTTGAGGATGAAACACACTTTTTGCTTCATTGTTCAACATATCTTAGTCCAAGGATAAAATGGTACAAACAATTGCTGAAACACATGGACAACCAAAGGGTGAAACCCGCAGTGCACCTATTTAAAGTTGATACTTCAAGACCTGTGGTCTTTGTGGTGTCACGTGTTTGTTGGTCACATAGAAACTCATTCAGCTCCTAAAAAATGATGATTTGCACATCTACTAAGTGGAATACAGTGTTTTAAGTGTAAATGTAGATGCCCTGGTACTCCCTATCAAGAGTACCTGTTTGCTTCAGTGCTGAGAAGTGCAGGTACTCTTTCTTTCAAATTAAAGTAGTGCAGGTACTCAGTTCCGGATAGCACCTGCCCTTTTAAAGTACTGGTTAAATATGTAATAAATTAATTTTCTGTGTTATGTTAATTAATAAGATGGAAGCTATTATTTGAAGATCATAAGTGTAGCGTCTGCAGGTTTAAACCTTTCGTCATATATATTTATATTATCTATTATGTTGCATTGCTTTAACATTTTATGGACATAGATAAATACATTTATTTCGATTGAAACTACGCAGCCTGCTTGTGTACTCCCTATCAAGAGTACCTGTTTCCTTCAGTGCTGAGAAGTGCAGGTACTCTTTCTTTCAAATTAAAGAAGTGCAGGTACTCAGTTCCGGATAGCACCTGCCCATTTAAAGCACTGGTGAAATAGGTAATACATTAATTTTCTGTGTTATGTTAATTAATATGATGGAAGCTATTATTTGAAGATCATAAGTGTAGCATCTGCAGGTTTAAACCTGTCGTAATATACATTTATATTATCTATTATGTTGCACTGTTTTAACATTTTATGGACATAGATAAATACATTTATTTCGATTGAAACTACGTAACCTGCTTGTGTATAATAACTATGTAAAGTTTTTCGATCACAAAAGCTTATTATTAAATAAACACTATTAACAAGGGAGAATAACTTCCTTGATGCAAAACTACTGAGGTCTAAAAACGTAATGCTTTGAATTCTCTGCAGTGATATCACTATATTTTTATCCGGCGAGGGGGGCTCTTACAATACATACAGCGAATTTATTGCTCGTCCCCTTTTAACATGGCCTCCTTTCAGGATTCAAAAGGTTGGTCTCTGAAGCGTACTGCTGTGCAGAGTATATCAGATAGCATTATCACATGACAGCCGCTTTGAAGATTGACAGCCCCTTTGTTCAGTCTTGCTTGATAAAAAGGGGAATAAAAGAGGTACTAGTAACTAGTGTAAAGTCGAGCAGGTTCAGGGCCCAGTGACTGTAGTCGAGGCCTGGGTCCTTTATGGCTCACACTGCCACTGCAAAGGAACATTGCCTCGACCTCGTCATTAAAAGCACAATGAAAGAGCTGGGATCGAGTCATTCACAATTTTTTTTGCAACTTTGGGGATAGTTTGGCATAGATAAAGGCACTGTCACAGGACTCCTCCTTACATCTTCAAATGGGGCCAACGGCGACCTGAACTGGTTAGCTGTTGAAGACTGCACAGCCCTGTAGGTAATCATTTTCGAAAGGCACTGACTGGAATTATGTAACAATGAAGTGCCAAATTGTGTGGCAAGATCGACTGACTTATTTCACAAGAAAGGGACAATTATGCGGAATAATGCGGCACATTCTGAGGCAGTATTATTTCAATGTTTTTCATTTTATCAAACCATAAATGTCTTGGCAAAATTATTACCTTATTAATACCAGTTTAACACCGAAATGTAATAAACGGCAACTTAAACATGACCACTTAACTTTTGCAAAAGGCTCTAACACTGCTCAGTTTTTTTACGAACTTGTGATCCGTTCGACTGAAATCATTTTTTGTTGAAATCTAAAAATTATTCGGCAATGGTGGATTATGTGCCAACTTCGTCAAATCCATTATTTTGCAGAAACGCTATGGATGCAGAATCGCATACATATTGTGGCCATGCCTTATTCTTCCACTTCAGAATTGTATTGTGTCACTTAAAGAACCATCGAGATGGCCACGACACACAAGAATGCTAGTTAGGAATAGTGAGAGACAGCATGCAGCATTTGCCACACAACTAATCAGGTTTGACATCTTGTTCGAGCCCCAAACCCCTCTACTTTGCTGCTGATAGGTTAGTAGAATGGCAAAGAGTGCCCGATCCTTGTATTATTTCCCAGTATGGCAGAAATAATAACTTAAAATAAATATAGCACTTCTGGTGTTTCTAAGTACTGTAAATAACACAGGTTTCTAGTTTCCAGTTTGTGGTGCCTAGTTTACCCACTTTAAAAGCATGGAAGACTGTGTCTGCTTTGCCAGGTTTCAAACTCATGACCTCCAGAAGAGAAACTTATCGACAAAGTGAACAGGGCTCTTCGGGCTGCTGCCTTCATCGCCCCACGACACAGGAGATATGACCAGGAACACAAAAGAGCAAGCAAACTGCCCGACCTGACTACCAGTACATGAAGACAGTGATGTAACAAGCATTGGCAATTCATAATGGACTAACATATGTATGAAAGTGCCTTTTGTGTGGTTGATGGGTTTGCCCACTCAATCGTATATGTACTGTGTCAATCACCTCTGCACTCATTACGTCATTCCTTCATCCATCCACAGGCTCATTCTTGCATTCACCCTCTGAAATAACAGCAATAAAACACACAGAAACTCAACAACATCTGCAAGAAAAATAAAGAAAAATACATGTAGAAAAAAAGAAAATATGCTGCTATTTAAACACAGGGACATATGGTATTGAAGCATTGTAAATAGTCTATTGGTGTGTTCAAGTTCCATCATGGCAGCCACTTTTAGAACCAACTTGTTGGCTGTCTTGGAATGGTAAAACAATGATACACAATGAACAACAGCATTCCATAGTGGTCTCCTGGTTTAGAGGAAATGGCCATGTGTGATGCAATGCACGTCAGAGGAAATGTTTGGCAAGCAAGTGACCTGGTAACACTGTCTGGAGAGCCATAATATCCACTTAGGAAGCATCGAAATAAAAAGATGAGAAGCAAAGAAATGAAATTGAAAACTAAAGGATTGGCCAATCCGCCCTAATACTGATTTGCACTCATTTTTAGGTGGATGTACACCTGTGATCAGAAAATGATAACATTAACAGAGCAAGAGAGCCAATTGCTGATGTGAAAATTACAAATATGTAGGAAAAAAAAGTTTACAAAACAATACACAACCCTTCCCAACAGAACCTTACAAGAACCATTTCAGTGAAACCCCCCAGGGTTTGTCAGGGTGGGTGGCCAACACCAGGACCCTCGCCTACTGTGATAATCTGTGAGATTACATGTAACAAAATACCTGTCTATAGCCTGTAACACAGTGTAATAACAATCAACTCTGAAAGGCTTACTGGCTTTAACAAGTGATTTTCACAATTAATAGGAAAGGCCTACGGCCTTTGTCATAACATTTCATAATAAGCTCAACATATCAAGGATTATTGTAGTGCACATCGTCTATTCCCATGGTTTGTTCGGATGGATTGCCAAGACTGAATCCCTTGCCATAACCAACTGAGGCCTTCAGTTTTTCAGAGTAAGTTTTTCCACAGGGCAACCATCACACACACACACACACAGTCATACATTTAGAAAGGCATACCAATTCACAGCTGGCTAAGCAAACAACTATGTTGCCAAAGAGGGTCTAAGAAGGATTCTTGCTGAGTAAACCTTCGATATCCACGGTTTGTCCCACAGGATAATAAACACACAAATCACTCCCTACTATAGCAATATGCGAGAGTCTATGTAACAAAACACGTATCTGTAGTCTGTAATATAGCGTAATAACAATCCACACAAATGCCCGTTGACTTTAGCATATGCTCTTCACAATAAATACATCAGGCCTACTGTCTTTATCATAACATGTCATAACAAACAGATCAGGCCAATAGCCAAGATCATTGGCTTGCCATCATAACCAACTCGGCCCTGCTGTGTTGAGCGTAAGCTTTGCCAGAAGTCATAAAGTGCAATATATATATATATATATGTTGTATTTTTAGTGGAGCCACACAAATTCAGACCAATACAAACCTGTATTCAGGTAAACCAACATGGGGTGGAGCCTAAGCCCTTCTCTCAGTAGTACTCCAAAAGCTCTTTTGTTTTGATCACATATGGTAAAGGGACACTCTCAGTGTCTAGCCAGACTTAAAATGTTAAAATTAATGTAGCCTTGGGATCCCATACTGCTCTCAAACACAAAACTGCATTAAAGTCGAAAGTTAAGGATGGATTGGGTGGATGCAGGGACTGCAATACATTCCTCATGACTGCCCTCCTTCCATGCTGCTGTCAGAGACAAAAAACATAATGTAAATTATCTAGTTATCTAAGACACTTTAACAGCATTACAATGACATATGTGTGCCCCTGAAAGTTCAAGCTCAGGCAGCCATACTGCTGCTGGCTCAGGCAGCCGGATAAATAATCAAAATAGTTAGATCAGCAAGGAGGGGGAGCACTTTTTTCTGTGGAAGCGCATAACTTCTGCCCGATCAAAACATGTACTCCTGGCTCCCAACTTGTGGGCGGAGGCAAAGCCCCTCTTTTAGTACTCCTGAATGCCCTTTTTTAGGTTGATCACTTTATGTCTGGAGACAGCTGCGCTTTTAAGTCAGATCTAAAAACAGACTGACTCACAGAACAAGAACATTTCTCACCAGCTTGGTCCACGTGAAGATTCAGCACGTCTAGGGTAAGCTCAGTCACATCGGGTGCCTGAGATGTTATTTCCACCCCTGGTCTTTCAGAGGCTGCCCAGAACCTCAAACATTTCTCTATAGACTAGTCCGCCTCTGGACGGTGAAAGGGTCAGTGAAGGTTTTGACATTTAGAAGGGCAGAAATACAACTTTCAACGATTCCTTCCTTCCAACCACCACTTTTGAATTACAGGCTTCAGAGCAACTCTCTCTGTCCAACCTGCCTCAGCTATCATGATTGGACCAAGGATCACTGATCTGCTGCAGGAAGGGGGGGGCCATGGGTGAGGGCGGACTCTTGGATCTGTGCAACATATATCAGTCAAAGAACAGTGTAAAGCACTGAGGCCTGCTAAGGAAGAGCTTTATCAAAGTTAATCTGTCTAATGCAACCAGGGGCGTAGCTTGGTCAGTAAGATTGGGGGGGGGGGGGTGAGCTACCGAATTTACGACAATCACACTGGCATATAATGTTAAAATACGTTATACGACAAGCAGGATGCATGAGAGTGGCCTAGGGGGCAATGGAAATGGAGAGGAAGGCGGATTGGTAGGAGTACTAGGAGAAAAAACACAATATTTTGTCAAATAACCAATATGTCTGAGGAATTTCAAGACAGAGAGGGCGAGGGAGTGTGTGCGTTTTGTCTGAGTGTGTTGCTGAAATCCGACTGACATCTCACCATACCTGACTGAAAGCACCTGGAGCCAATTCTTTGTGGGAAAATACATTTGTTAGGGGAGTGTAATGCCCCAAATAACACCCTGAAGCTACGCCCCGGAATGCAACCTTTCATGCTGTGCTTTTCCACTCAGCCAGACTGCAAGAAGCACTAGAAGAGCAAGCAGTTTGCAGCCTACTTATACTTTCATGTTTTTACCTTCGCTCTTTGCATCCCTGTGCCTCACAAGACATGACACAACAGGCACGGGTTCAACTCGCTGGAATCTGGCGCACAAAACGCCTGCAACTTTTTCAACCCCCTCTCTCGTCTCAGTGCCACACTTACAATTACTCAACTTCCCGCTTGAAAGGAATTTTAAATGGGGACACAATGTGGGCCACAGATACAACTGGTGGGGCCATTTACAATATAAGATTTAAATGTTTGTATGCTTGATTACAAATTTTTAATTTGACTTCATATGTATATATCAATATATGTATGTTTAGATACATACACACATACTTACAAAGTCAGATTTAAACATTTTAAGCTAACTAAACTGCTGTGCAATGAAAGGTAGTTGGACAAATTAATGTGATTGGCAAGGTGTAGTGTTTTCTCTCTGTCGCCCCCTGGTACATTCAGCAGCTGGCTGTAGGGCACAAGGGGAGGCCAGGGCAAACAGAGCTTGTACCCCATCCAGCGCCCCCCCCCCCCCCACACAGATGCCAGTGTAATCTAGTGACCGTCTTAGAATGGCCTGTGAACATCTCCAGGCCATGAAGAAATTACATGCCAATGTGTGATATTAGAAGCCAGATCATCAGGAAATAACAGCAAATTTCCAGATAGGCTAAGAAATATAGAGTACAATAGCGCTTATCTTCTGAAATAAACAATTGTAGGGACCCAAAGTGCTTCTTAAGAGACCCCAGTGGATGCTGCTAAATGCCACTTTGCCAGATACCAAGGTTGTTTTTTTGTGATTCTCTTACCACCCTATTTTTTCTGTCTTGTTATCTTACTTTTGGCGTTTCCTTTTCATCCCTGATTTTTTTCTCTGTCACTGTTTCCTTAAATCTCTCTTCTTATAGTACGCGCACATCGTGACATTCACTCCTCCCAATTGCCCAAGAATTCTCAGAATCAGGGCGTGTTGTTCATGGCGTAGCCTTTTATTCACAAACCAGGTAATTCACCAGTGACCAACACGAGAGAAAACAGTATCCTTTTGGGATATCACATTATTTACAGCATCATTCTTTCGGGCCATCAACATGACAAAGGCTGCAAGGCAATTAGGCACGACATTACACTTGAACTTGGCCGTACACTTTAGTGGTCTTGACCTGTCAAAGGCAGTAAAGAAGGTATGCACCACAGTATGCTTGAACTCTTGAACTTGAAATTGGCCATACACTTGAACTTGGCCATACACTTGAACTTGGCCGTCTCGGCCCACCAAGCCCCACTCTGCTGCGCACATTGTGCCAGCAGGCATCAACGCGCTACAGCGAACAGTTGCACTACTTGAAGACCAGGGCCCCGCATAGCACACTGGCCCGCCCACCTGGGTACCTGCACTCAGGCAGCCTCCCCAAGGTTCACCTCAGTCCATACGTTGTGGGTTAGGGCAGAAGAGTCCAGGACCACCAGCAGGACAGTCCCCCCTTCCGCCTACCCTCTGCACACGTGGATCCTACCCCCTCCTGGGGCCATCCAGTCGCTGAACCTCCCTTGTAGTGCATCCCCTTTGTTGTTAACTGTCAGCGTTCCGCCCTCGCTCGCTCTCTTGCCGGGTGGGTGGGTGGTCGACGACGCGCCCCTGCAGCTTGCCGGAGGTCCAAGGTGACAAAGAGGCTGAAGATCCCAGGGCGCGGACTTAAATATCCTTACAGCGCATCCAGATGACATCACCTCATCCAGCACCCCTTTCCGGCCACGGAGGAGGCCCAGTCCCGAGGCGCTACTAAGGGCGCCCCTCCCCTAGGCGCGGGGGGCGCCTGTTCATAGTACGCGCACATCGTGACATTCACTCCTCCCAATTGCCCAAGAACTCTCAGAATCAGGGCGTGTTGTTCATGGCGTAGCCTTTTATTCACAAACCAGGTAATTCACCAGTGACCAACACGAGAGAAAACAGTATCCTTTTGGGATATCACATTATTTACAGCATCATTCTTTCGGGCCATCAACATGACAAAGGCTGCAAGGCAATTAGGCACGACATTACACTTGAACTTGGCCGTACACTTTAGTGGCCTTGACCTGTCAAAGGCAGTAAAGAAGGTATGCACCACAGTATGCTTGAACTCTTGAACTTGAAATTGGCCATACACTTGAACTTGGCCATACACTTGAACTTGGCCGTCTCGGCCCACCAAGCCCCCACTCTGCTGCGCACATTGTGCCAGCAGGCATCAACGCGCTACAGCGAACAGTTGCACTACTTGAAGACCAGGGCCCCGCATAGCACACTGGCCCGCCCACCGGGGTACCTGCACTCAGGCAGCCTCCCCAAGGTTCACCTCAGTCCATACGTTGTGGGTTAGGGCAGAAGAGTCCAGGACCACCAGCAGGACAGTCCCCCCTTCCGCCTACCCTCTGCACACGTGGATCCTACCCCCTCCTGGGGCCATCCAGTCGCTGAACCTCCCTTGTAGTGCATCCCCTTTGTTGTTAACTGTCAGCGTTCCGCCACAGGGTGAGAAGCTCCCTGGCGCACTCGCCCTCCCCCCCCCAGCGCTGACTGTGCTCCACCGTAACCCCCATCCTAGTCTGTATAACGAGCTCCTGCCCTTTTGTTGCCAGATGCATCATATCCTGCTGGAACAGCTCTCGTTTGCTAGCTGGAGCAAGTTGTGCCGAATTGTGTCCCTCGTGGATTCTGCTGCTATTCTTTTGATCGAATGGTCCGGCTCCAACCGTAATCTAGGGAGGCCGAGTCACTCAATGCCACCCCATTTCCCGCCAGAGTGGGCATTCAGCTCTGAAAGGAAACCGATCAGAAAACCACGTCTCCCCCTGTTCCGGGTTCTGCTGCCACCAAAGTGGGACCCTAGCCTGCAATTTCCCTGCTTATTTCTTCTTGGGGGTGCTTGACACCGAAACCAAACAGCCCAAACCCAGGGGATGTTAGCCGTTACCGTAGGCCCTCCTTCCTGTTGTCCCCACAATTGGATAGATTAATCCGTATGCCTCACCTCCGCAGGGATTGTCTCCAATCGTCTTGCATAACTACAATGCAAAATTAACATACTCCAGGGGTGAGACCCGCACCGAATATGCAGGTAACCATTACGTAAGGAATAAGGCAGCAAGATGAAAGAGAAGGCTATCCTCCCGAACCGGTGGAGTATCCACGGCCTCCACTCTATGTTATTTGTGTTGCCCACCCTCATTCTTCGCTAATGACTGCTGACTCTTAACCGGAAAAGAGACACTCTGCATGAATCTTTTGGCAAATACGTAACGCCGCCCCAATGTTTATTAATTTCTTAGTCATTCCACCCAGTGCCTGTGGATTCAGTCACACCTACATCGCTACCCGTTATTGGGATGAGCACTTAAATTACCTTTCGTTCCCAAAGAGCCTCTCCATGTTGATTGCGTTGTACACCCTCAGTCCTCACTAAGGACTGCGACCGTTGAAAGGAGAAGAGAAACTCTGCATATACATATTTGGCAAATTGAGTAAAACTACCCTAATAATGCGTGATTTCTTCTCAATTCCCCACATCACCTGTGGATGATGGCACCAATCAATTTATACTTGTTATTTGGAAGAGCTTTTAATATGCATTACTTTCTGGGCTAAGCTCGTGGCCGAACCCGTGGAGCCGGCTAACAGAAAAAAGTGCTCCCGGTGTAGGTAAAACCCACTCGTCGCCACCAATGTGTTTGTTATGCTAATTCTGGAAACCCAATCCACATGTGCTTCACCAAAGCACACATGCCGCGTAATGGTGGTACGCCCTTATTTGCCCCGAATGTATGTTACGACCATAGGGTAAGGCTTGTGTGTTTGAGCAAACTTTTACTACAAACTGGATGTTCGTAAGGGGGCAAGCTCCTTATGGCAATGCCAGGAAACCTTCCTGGGTGATAATGCCCTTAAACCAAGCCGCACAACAGCACGTATAGCCATAGATTGCAACATCCTTGCTGGCTCTTTGTAAGCAGGCAAGCTCCTTATAGCAACGCCAGGACACCTTCCTGGGTGATATTGCGCTCACCAAGCTGCACCACACAACTTGTAGCCATAGCTGGCAACCTCCTTGCTAGCTCTCCGGGTTATTGTCCTGCACTGGGATTCATTGGTGCACCCTGGGGAGATGATCTATCCATAGGCTACCCATCCCCCGACTCCCTAGGGAAAGGGGTTTGTCCTTCTGCCACCCGAGTGAAGCTGGTAGCGCCCGCGCAAACCTTGCCAGATCAGCTACAGGTGTGGCTTGCGATGGCCGGTACTCAGTTGTGATTTTTTTTTTCCTTTTTTTTCTTTTTGGAGTACGTTCCCCAAGTACTATTGCGCAAGTACATATACCAATCAGGACCAAAAACGCCAACCCAAAAGTAGTAAGAAAATAAAGAGGCAATGTTAAGATTCAATAACACCTTATCCGAGCTTCTGCCTACCTCCTTCTCTTGACCGTCAACAATGCAATGTAATGGTTGCGACAGTTCCCTTCGAGCTGCAGTTGGATAATAACTGCCATGACTTCCTGTACTTAAAGTACCCGTCATCCACTGATAACTGTGGAGCGCTGTCACCGCATAGACCCGGAGCCTCAAATACAACTCCTTTTAATCCCACAACAAGCATCATTACCACCTATGTTCGCCATTAAACCGGCAACTAACGTGCCCTCTAATACTGGTTTACTTCCTCCTCCACTTTAGCTCGGTACATTCCTACATTTTCACGTGGCCCACTAGGTTAGTTGTGAAGAAACAACGCTACCGTTCACTTCCCAAAGCAAAGTCAAGACTGATTCCCCATGAACTTTTGTTTCAAATTAGCGCAACAGCTTAACTGAAAACAATTTCAAAAGTAATTGCCTTCCCAACCTGGTTCCACTTCCTCATCCCAGACACGGAACCCTGGACTCCACTGAGGCGCTATAATCCTCTCCATGCACGTGGCAGGTAAGCAAGTCAACTTCCACTTACGACAAGCGTTGCAGTTAAGACAATAAAGCAATAATCGTAACTAGGGACCTCGTGGGCAAAGGTCACCATATACATTTACCACGAGCATTCTATTCAAGGAACTAAAATTAATAATCGTAACTGGGGCCTGGAGGGCAAAGATCACCACATAGTTAGGGGGATCTAGGCAGCAGCTCCGCCCGTATAGCTTTCCACTGCCTCGCGCCGCATTTCTCCTGCCACGGGCGCGGCCCCCACTTCCACACGGCCCCCCCATTTCCTTTACTGCGAGTTCTCAGAATACGAAATGCACTTAAAACAGTGTTGTCGGGATAACAAATTGCGCTAAAATGCCACGGGCGCGGCCCCCCCAATCCTTTGCTGTGCGCCTTCACCATACGAAATGCACTTAAAACAGTGGTGACGGGATAACAAATTGGGCTGAGCACGGCCCCCCCAATTCCTTTACCGCGAGTTTTCACCATACGAAATGCACTTAAGACAGTGTTGCCGGAATAACAACTTGAGTTAAAATGCCACGGGCGCGGCCCCCCAATCCTTTGCCGCGCGCTTTCGCCATACGAAATGCACTTAAGACAGTGTTGTCGGGATAACAAATTGAGCTAAAATGCCACGGGCGCGGCGGCCCCCAATGCAGCGTGGCCCCCCATCTTTTGCCACGCGCTTTCACCATACGAAATGCACTGCTCTTGCAACGTAAGTCTAACAAATTGCATTTTTTTTTTTTTTTTATTACCGATAATCTTAACTGCGTCTGAACCGGTGCCCTTTAGGTTATAAAATCCTAGTTTCATCCGTAGAGTGCATATGAGGCCGACTTCACTAACAAGTCAGAATACCTGGACTGGCGAGGTTCAATTCACAAAGTGTTTTGTTCCTGTATGTTAAACTTTTGTGAGGTTATCCGTTAATTTCATCGGTAGATGAAATGCGGTCCCTAGAGACAGTAACAGAACTTACCAGCCATCCCTCGACTACTCGACATATTCTACCGAAAGAAAATTTTCTTAGCTGAAAATGGCCAGACCTCAGTTATTTAACACTAAGAATGCCATGCAAATTTACATGCTTTAAGTCGCGTCTGTGTATTCTCACCTATAATCATGACTGCGTTTGAACCAGTGACCTTGAATGAAAGTGGCAAAAACGCCTGTATTTCAACCCTGCGAATGCCATGCAAATTTATATGCTTTAAGTCGTGTCTGTGTATTCTCACCGATAATCATAACTGCGTTCGAACCGGTGACCTTAACCGAAAATGGCCAAACCGCAGGTATTTAACACTGAGAATGCCCTGCAAATTTATATGCTTTAAGTCGTGTCCGTGTATTCTCACCGATAATCATAACTGCGTTTGAAACGGTGACCTTCTGGTTATACAATCATAATTTCATCAGTAGAGTGCATATAAGGCCGACTTCACTAACCAGTCTGATACCTGACCTGTAGAGGTCCGATTCACAAAGTCTTTAGTTCCTGTCTGTTAAACGTTTTGTGAAATTATACAATATTTTCTTCAGTAGATGAAATGCGTTCCCCAGAGACAGTATCAGAACTTACAAACCAGACCTTAACTCCTCCACACATTCCACCGCAAGAAAATCCTCTTTAACTGAAAATGGCAAAACAACCGGTATTTAACAACTGAGAATGCCATGCTAACTATATGCTTTAAGTTGTGTTTTGAGTTTGAATTACCTAATCAGTATCAGTACATGTTGCTGTATTGACCTCCGATGCCTTATATGTGATTTAAATATGTGCCTATGAGGCCGACTTCACTAACAAGTCAGAGTACCTGAATTGTAGAGGTCCCATTCACCAAGTCTTTTGTTCCGTTATGTTAAACTTTTTGTGAGTCCAATGGGTACTCAGAAACGTTTCCATAGCGTGTACACAATCAGGACGTAATTACCCCTGTTAAAGACCAACGCAAATCGGTTTACTGTTACTTAACATCACGCAATCCTCCTGAATGAGGTCCGTCCCTATATCTCAACTCACTACCATCCCGCCGCTCGGAGAACGAGGGCGCCTGCCTGACCTTGCAGCCCCTAAAAATGATCACATTTGTCCATCAACCGCTCTTTCAATTGCGCCCATCCTCAGATTTGCAGTCGACCGCCCTATCCATCTAGCCACACCCCTTGCGAATACGGTCACCGCCTCCTACCAGTAAAGCAGCTGCCCCAAATTGCAATGAATAATACCGATCCCGATCCTAGTACAATAGCTGCCCTACATTTTGATCAAATACCGAGAGCCAATCTTAAATACCGCATTATTAAATCTCTTAAAATTCTTATTCCTGTCTACCGAATTTACGACAATCACACTGGCATATAATGTTAAAATACGTTATACGACAAGCAGGATGCATGAGAGTGGCCTAGGGGGCAATGGAAATGGAGAGGAATGCGGATTGGTAGGACTACTAAGAGAAAATACACAATATTTTGTAAAATAACCAATATGTTTGAGGAATTTCAAAACAGAGAGGGCGAGAGAGTGTGTGCGTTTTGTCTGAGTGTGTGTAAAAATTCCTGCTGAAATCCGACTGACATCTCACCATAGCCGACTGAAAGCACCTGGAGCCAATTCTTTGTGGGAAAATACATTTGTTAGGGGAGTGTAATGCCCCAAATACCCCCCTGAAGCTACGCCCCTGAATGCAACCTTTCATGCCGTGCTTTTCCACTCAGCCAGACTGTAAGAAGCACTAGAAGAGCAAGCAGTTTGCAGCCCTACTTATACTTTCATGTTTTTGCCTTCGCTCTTTGCATCCCTGTGCCTCACAAGACATGACACAACAGGCACGGGTTCAACTCGCTGGAATCTGGCGCACAAAATGCCTGCAACGTTTTCAACCCCCTCTCTCGTCTCAGTGCCACACTTACAATTACTCAACTTCCCGCTTGAAAGGAATTTTAAATGGGGACACAATGTGGGCCACAGATACAACTGGTGGGGCCATTTACAATATAACATTTAAATGATTGTATGCTTGATTAAAAAATGTTAATTTGACTTCATATGTATATATTAATATATGTATATTTAGATACATACACACATACTTACAAAGTCAGATTTAAACATTTTAAGCTAACTAAACTTCTGTGCAATGAAAGGTAGTTGGACAAATTAATGTGATTGGCAAGGTGTAGTGTTTTCTCTCTGTCGCCCCCTGGTACATTCAGCAGCTGGCTGTAGGGCACAAGGGGAGGCCAGGGCAAACAGAGCTTGTACCCCAAGGCGCCCCCCCCCCCACAGATGCCAGTGTAATCTAGTGACCGTCTTAGAATGGCCTGTGAACATCTCCAGGCCATGAAGACATTACATGCCAATGTGTGATATTAGAAGCCAGATCATCAGGAAATAACAGCAAATTTCCAGATAGGCTAAGAAATATAGAGTACAATAGCGCTTATCTTCTGAAATAAACAATTGTAGGGACCCAAAGTGCTTCTTAAGAGACCCCAGTGGATGCTGCTAAATGCCACTTTGCCAGATACCAAGGTTGTTTTTTTGTGATTCTCTTACCACCCTATTTTTTCTGTCTTGTTATCTTACTTTTGGCGTTTCCTTTTCATCCCTGATTTTTTTCTCTGTCACTGTTTCCTTAAATCTCTCTTCTTATTCTTTCTCCCTTTGCCTGCTTTCGTTCTCCAGCTCTGGGATAAAGTCATTTGATGAAAAATAAACCCCTGCCCCCATAAAAGAATGCTGGTGCTGACTACCTGCAAGCACTGGCACAAGTTAAGCAGTGGAATATAAGATGTATCTGCTGAATAGTCTAAGTGTCCTAAACCTAAAAACAAAGGACCATGCTTCCTATCTGTCACCTATTCAAATAGAAGCTTCTTCTTTACTGAAAAGGGATGTTTTTTCCTATACAACTGTTGTCTGTTTCTAAACACACTCAGTATCATCAGTGTCAGCAGTGACAACAGGTAGGCTGGTTGGGGTGAGGGGGTATTGTGGATGGGAGGGTGCAGGGAAGGCGTGGGCCTGTCCAAGGCGAGCACTCTATGTTCCCACAGTACTGCTGCATGGAGCGTGGTGGGCAGTGGCGGCTCCTCTTCTATGGCCGAGGAGCGTTGCCCCACTGCTTTTGAGTAGTGTAAAGGAAAGAAAATATGAAATGATAATAACTTTGAGTTATCATTTTATGTTTCCTTTGCGGGTGGGCAGGACTGCTCTACTCACAGAGCAGGGCAGGGGAGGAGTGGTTAGCCCACTCCTAAGTGCGAAATTACTCTTTGTTCGGCCCTCTCAGGCTGCCCAAACCAGTCACGCGCACTTTCCCCGTTCTCCATGCAGGCTGCATTACAGCCTGCATGGAGAATAAGCCAGGCCGCCATTCCCTGGTTGAGCGTCGAACCAGGACGCTCAAAACCAATTGCAACGCTGCATTGCAGCGTTGTGGTTGGTCAGGGGAGCCTGGGTGCTTACCAATCCCATGGCTGCATTGCAGCACTGTGATTGGTCTGGAGAGCCTGGCTGTTTTTCCTGGCTTCCTGTCCCACGAGGAGAGCAGGAGCAAGGAGCAGAGACGCGGGACCCAGCAGCAGGGTAAGTGCATAATTTATTTATTATTATTTTTTTCCCATTTTGCAACCCCACGGCCCCTCCGTGCCCCCCCTGCACCCGCCCCCGCCCTGCCACTTGCGAGTCATGCCGGCCGCCACTGGTGGTTGGGCCAGGCAATGATGCTGCTGCCTGCAGCCCCTGCAAAACCTGAAACGTTGTGGTGTTTCAGTCTAAAAAATGATCAAATCCGGAGTTTGCAGGCCTAATAATTCTGGGCCTGGAGACATTCGGAACTGTGATTTGCATAATTTCACCCAGATTGTCCCTCCGAGGTGAAATAGCACAACTCGTAATGAGAGTGTTTGTGATTTGAGAAATTTCTTCAGGTTGAATGCGATTTTTAGCTCTGGATTACCCTTAATCTGCATGTAACACTTAGGGGGATATTCACAAGGACGTATCTCTGAGTTATCGCCAACTTAACGCAACAAAAGTGGTGACAGATTTAACACCCCATTCACAAGCGGTTGCAAACTGCAGACAACGCAAGTATTCCCGCGATAACCGCCTCAACATTTACCTCCACGGGTGACACCACCAACTAACCCTAATGAGATGCAGAGTAGGCGTTCCCGTGCAAAAAAACACGAAAACACCACAACACCACTTTCACAACGAACTGCCAGAGCTGCGTTGCGAACCAAAAACAGGAGATAAGCCGCAGTAGCACCAGGGATTTAACACCTGCCTTTTGCTGGTGTTAAGCAGGACAACTACCTGCAGCATGAAAGGGAGCCCAGCCAAGAGCCACACCTGAAGACCCACAGATGCCATGGAGACAATGATCATGCAGCTCCGATACACATGAGGGCCACAACACCCACCGCCTTCACCCCCAGCCCCCCCCCCCGCCCCCTCCCCCCGGACATACACATACCGTGCACTACACAAGAGCCACAAAAAGCGCATGATGATGCACATTGACAAAAAATAACACACATGTGTGGCCAGAAGAACGAGAAACAGTCACACAGCACTGAAGTAACAACCAAAAACTTTGTTGAAATACAACACAAAACACCAATGCGGAAGACTCCTGTCGGGTCCGTCCGGGACAATCTCGATGTCACAGCCTGGAAAATAAAGCACAAGATCAGAACATGTGCCATGCGCACATCAAAGGAGCGAGACACAGAGAAACAGAGAATGAAAGAAAGGCAGAGAGAGAAAGAGAGAGAAGGAAAGGAAGGGAGAGAGAGAGAGAGAGAGAGAGAGTGATAGAGGGAAGGAAAGGAGAGAGAGTGAGAGAGAGAGAAGGAAAGGAAGGGAGAGAGAGAGTGAGAGAGAGGGAAGGAAGGGAGAGAGAGAGAGAGACACCGCCGCCCCTGCGCACCCAGGCCCCACTGTTCACCTGCTGCCACCGGTGTGTCTCCAACCACGTGCCGGGATACACTGCAAGCCACCAGGACTGCAGTCTGTAATCGAGGCCAGAGTCAATCATGGCAGAGTCCATCACACAGCACACGGCAACAACGCCTGTCCGTCCCTGCGCATGCATGCAGCCGCACCCCACCCCCTCCCGCCGGCCAGCGCTGGCTGTCCGCACTTGCGCACCCCTTGGCCCACTGCTCACCTGCCGCCAACGGTGTGTCCACCAGTGGGCACACCACGTGCCCGTGCAAGCTCCAGGCCCCGGTCCCGCCACCATGGCATGGTCCACATCATGCGGACCCGCCCGCGGCCCAGCAGGTCCCACACATGACGCTGAGTCCTGAGGCATCAATGGCAGAGACCACATCAGTGCACACGTCATCATCGCAGGCTGCACACCCGCTCAGCTATTTCGGTGCCACTAACCCTGTGCAACCCCAGTCAGCGCCACGTGGTGGTAGGCCTGTGACGGGCGCAAGGCTTCGGGTGCGACCAACCCTGTGCGCAACAACTCATGGGCCCTTTAAGATTGAGAACCGTGGAGCGTCCGTCATCCAGTCACCACCGGCAGTGGGGAATGTGACGTTGTCGGCCCCTTATATTGGCGGGGTCACATGGCCTGTGACGCCTGTGCCGGATGGGTGTGGTGTGTGTGCAGACCTGCCCTCAGGGAGTGACCGTGACATGCTGACAACTAGACCAGTGACCTGCATACCACCAGCGTGTACGCCTGCGACATGTAGCTATGTGGGTCCCCCCTCTGAGCATAAGCGGAGTGGTCTAGCCTGGCATAGGCCGGACCAGCGCAGGGCTTGCAACAATGACTCGGGGGCTCTGGGCGTGGCTCAGTCAATGTCCGGACAAGGAAGTGACTAATGCGTGTGTCCCTGTTGTAGTGTCTACGGCACCCGGAACACAATCGGCAATGTAGCACACTGTGACTGGCATCCCACTAGATGAGCATCATTGACGTAAGGGAAATCACTGTCCCTACACTCATCCACACATTCATACATGAATGATGAAAGATATGACACAGCAGTGCGTTTCTGGATGTTTATTGCACATCCGGTGGAGTTTTGCAGCTGGAGCAGTACAGGTCCATGCCAAGCACACTATACAATATGGGCCCGTGGATTGCCAGCCAGAGTCCATCCGGGGATGACAAGTACTGCGGAAGAGGAAGGGTACAGTCCGCAGTGTGGTCGCCGTGTCATTGGTCATCAAACAGGATATGGCAGTCCATGTCGCGGTCCAAGGTGAGTGCAGCGGAGTGTATCGGGGGTCAGTGGAAGGTCATGGGGCCATGTGCTGCACCAAGCAGAAACAGGTAAGGTGGCGGAAATGAATGCTAGTGCCTCCTTCTGATCTCAATCCCATCCACGTCCTCGTCCTCAGATGTGTGCTCTGCCCCACCTGTGGGTGTTGCAGTACCGGCTGCGGCACTGTGTGCCACTGACACATCAGGGGCCGGAGGAGGATTGTCGGCCGCACTGTGTGGCAGTGACACATCAGGTGCCGGAGTGGATACGCCTGCCGCACTGGGAGGCACTGACACACCAGGGTGCAGAGATGTGGATGGTGTGGGGGCAGCAGCATTCATCATCGCCACGCCTTGTGGCAGCAATGCCATGATGAGGACATGCAGGGCATGGTAGATCCCAGCTACATTTCGCTGATGTGCAGCGGTGGCTGCCATCCTTTCCGCCTCCATCCGCACCATGTCCTCCATGAGCCTCCGCATGCGTGCCATCTCCTGGCTGAGATCGCTGGAGCCACTCTGAGCGGACAGGTGCTCTTGTCTCCGAGTCATGACTCCAGCAATGTCAGCCAGGGCTCGTTGGAGACCATGGAGCGGCGTGTGGGTGTCCGTTAGGGACTGGAGATGGTCCCTGATGGGACTCAGACACCCATGAATGGCGTCGAGTTTGGTAGCCATGAGGTCAAACCCCACCCGCACCTGCTCAGCCATCTCCCTCTGGACCTCCAACACACGGCGTTGGAAGGCCATGGGTTGTTCGGGGGGATCTTGGGTGACAGCCAGGGTTGTGGGTGCCTCCTGCTGGGTGGTTTGTGGAGTGGGTGGGGTCTCCTCGATGCAGCTGGACTGCCCTGGTCCTGGAGGTGAGTGGCGGATGAGTTCCATGATGTCTTGGAGGGCTTGGGTGTCGATGCTGGTGGTGTCCTCCTCGTCATCAGTGACGAGTGGCTGGGACTGCTCTGCAGGTGGCATTGACGGTGCCCCTGCAATGTGAAGGGGAGATGCTGTGTTACAATGTGTCCTCATGTATGTGGCCACATGGTACATGTTGACATTCAGACAGCATGGCAATGTACATTGTGACAGTGTGTAGATCAGGGCCATGATCCAGAGTCATTGTGGGTGTGCACTGTGCTCTGCTTGATTGTGCATGTGTGCCATTGTGGCCATCTCCCCCCGTCCCCTCAGTACCTGGTGGTTACTCACCCTGTTGCTGTGGTGTTGTGTCATGTCGAGCAGTGTCCGGTCCCCCGACTCCTGCCACGGTCTCCACACTGATGACTGTCGACACCAGCTCCTCCATGTCATCCAGCTCCAGCTGTGGCGCTGGGCTCCCACCTCCAGTCTGCATTGCTGCCTTCTGGTTGCCTGCGAGTTTCTCCTTGGTCTTGCGCTTGATGTCATTCCATCACCTCTTGACCTCGTCCATTGACCTCTTGTGCTCTCCGATGGCGTTCACCTTGTCCACGATGGCCCGCCATAATCCATTTCTGGTGCCCAATGACACATTGGAGGCGACGAACAGTTGTTGATGGTGTTCTATCACCTCCGTGACCAGGATCCGATTCTCCTGCGGACTGTACTTCATCTTCCTCTTCTTCTTGTCCTTGCCCTTCCCTGTCACCGTGGTCCCGGGCTGGTCTTCCGGGGTACTTGTGGGGTTGCGCTCGTCCTCTGCGCCTGCTCCGGCTGCCTCCATGGTGCTTCGGTGTTGGTCATTTTGTGTTTGTGTGTTTTTTCTCCTTTTGTAGTGATTTTCCCGCCTGCCGTGTGTGTATGGCAGGCCTGGCGCTGCTTATCGCTGATTTCCTCATTGCGAATGGGCTCATCGCACGTTTTTTGGTGTTGAGGTTTGTGTTTTTATCGCCGTCGCGGTGGTTGTATCGCGGACATTGTCCGCGGTTTCAGGAGACTATCGCATGGTACCGCCGTGTTGTGAATTCCACGTTAACACGGGGTTATTTTCCTGCGATGTGTAAAGTTGGGTTAACATTTTCTGGAAATGTTTAGCCCACGTTCTTGTGAATATACCCCTTAATTTGCTGAAAACCCTCCTCAGATTTATGTGAGCTCCTCCCCTCTCACCCTGTCCTCATATAGTAGGGTACAATCGTGAAACACTCCCTTGAATTGAAGCCCTTTGCACTGCCTAGCACAATAGCTGGCCTCGCTCCCTTAAGGCCCTTAAAAAGTAGCTCTCGGCTCCTCCTCTTTCTGCTTTCAGGCTGTGCACCCGTCCTGCAGGGATCCAACGGCACATTCCCAGGCCAACAGAGACGTGGCCTGTAGATGCTCAGCTGCCACCTGGACAGAGCAACCAGAGGTAAAGTGATGCTTTGGTACCTGGTGAGTGGTGCTCTTTGTGGTGGAAGTGCAAAAAGAACAAAATGATAGACAGATTGCTGGGGGTAAATGTTTGATTTGTTCCGCATTCCGTCCATCATTTGTGTGTCTTTGCTTTCTCGCCCTAAGTGCGCCGGGTCCAGTTTGCATGGTGGCAAAAGAACGATGGATTTAACCCAGATCTTTTTACTGGGGGTGAATGTTTGATTTGTTTCGCATTCCGTCCATCATTTGTGTGTCTTTTGCTTTGCGGTAGAAGGGCATTTCCAGAAAGCACTGTGCGCAGCTAGCTTTCACATTACACATTATTTACAGAATGCATGTTTATGATTTGAAGTATAGGACATTGTAGTGACTTGCCTAAAATCACAAGGTTTTTGGTCAGATCCCAAGAAAACAGTTTTATAAAGCAGTTCTCCCGGCTCTAAGATCAAAATGAGCATTTCTGAAAATGGTGATAATGCACATTTTGTGTTGCTCGAATTGGAAGTCTTTGGCAAACTGCCAAAGATATTTTGCTAAATTGTTACGTAATCAAGTGAAAGTATCTTTTTCTCAAGGTAGGATGGGTAAGAAGCTCAGGTTTAAATGAGAAGGGTTTTCATACCACAGCTTTTACAGATCTATTACCAGGTCTCAAAATGTGTTAACTATCCCATTATAATCCCATGTCCTGGGGCATGTGGGAAAAGAAAGCTGTGTTGCTCTAAGAGAACTCCTAAAAGATGCAGCTGTGCTTCATCAGTTGCTTCAATCCAATGGAAATCAACAGACACTGACACATCTGACCTGGATCCCCTGCATCCGACATTCAACCTGAGGATACATTCACTGGTGGTGTTGAACCCTCCAAAAGATAGTCCCTGCCCGTGGGCCATGTCTCAAGCCACAGTGAATGCCAGCGAGAGCTGCCTAGGCGTTTTTAACATAACGCCCGCACTGTACCCATTCCAGGAAAGGTACCCTACTTATGCATTTGTATTACTAAACACAGCCAACAGTCGTTGTATTTGGTGGTCATTGTTGGCCGCAGTTTTATTACTCATTACATTACATACGTCATACATGTGCAACTCCCCTGGACACCTTCTTGGGGCCAGGGTCATAAATCATACGTTATTGCACATTGGGTATCACACAGTTCTCATTGGGACATCATAACCCCCCGGCTCATAAATCATCGGGGTATCATAAATCATTCTGCCACAATCGGCCATCATTTTGTTGTCATAAATCATTCTGCCTGATCATCATAAATCAGCAGCCATAAATCATGGGCCATAAATCATCGTGGTATCATAAATCATTCTGTCACAAACGGTTATCATTTTGTTATCATAAATCATTCGGCATGATCATCATAAATCATCAGCCATAAATCATTGGCTGGTCATAAATCACTTGTCTGTCTTTTGCTCATTTGCATCTCCTAGGGTCGTAAATCACCCTGACAGTTCGTAGATTGTTCTTTGTTGTTTTCCACGCTCCTTTGCGTGTGAGGGGTAGCCTTTCCCCCGGAGTTAGGCCACAACTCGCTACCTTGCTAGTCTCTTTTGTGCCCTGCCGTCTGGCAGGGGCTGGGCTGCGAGTGCCGTCTCAGTTTGCTACCCCCTTTTTGTCAGGCCTACTCACCCTGCCGTAAGGCATCTCAGAGTGAGTGGCCCTCCTTCTACACACCGCCCTGTCGGTGTGTTTCCATAACGAAACCAATACACCTTTTGTGTCCGCCAGCACTGCGACGCTGCTGTTACCTCGGTGTGGGTGTGTGGGACTAGAAATTCTCAGCGCCGCTCCCCCAGCTCCATGATGTAGAGTGAGCTGCCCCAGGGGGAGCGTCGCCCTATATCCCCCCTTTCGTCTTCTCGCCCTTGGCCCTGGAAAGGGGGGAGGGGAGGGGGTGCCACCCTATTGGGTGATCCGAACCCTTGCCGGGCCCCCCTATTGGTCCGGTGACCTAGCACCACTAGGTGCGTGGTTTGCCGCGCGGCGCTTCCTGGCGGCGCAAACCAGTTCTGTTCCTTTTCGGGCTCTGGCGGCCATTATGGCGCCGGCCCTCGAGGCCCCCTTCGGGGGCGGCCTCTGCTATAACGCCCGCACTGTGCCCATTCCAGGAAAGGTACCCTACTTATGCATTTGAATTACTAAACACAGCCAACAGTCGTTGTATTTGGTGGTCATTGTTGGCCGCAGTTTTATTACTCATTACATTACATACGTCATACATGTGCAACTCCCCTGGACACCTTCTTGGGGCCGGGGTCATAAATCATCCTCATACGTTATTGCACATTGGGTATCACACAGTTCTCATTGGGACATCATAACCCCCTGGGTCATAAATCTTCGAGGTATCATAAATCATACTGCCACAATCGGCCATCATTTTGTTGTCATAAATCATTCTGCCTGATCATCATAAATCAGCAGCCATAAATCATGGGTCATAAATCATCGTGGTATCATAAATCATTCTATCACAAACGGTTATCATTTTGTTATCATTCGGTATGATCATCATAAATCATCAGCCATAAATCATTGGCTGGTCATAAATCATTTGTCTGTCTTTTGCTCATTTGCATCTCCTAGGGTCGTAAATCACCCTGACAGTTCGTAGATTGTTCTTTGTTGTTTTCCACGCCCCTTTGCGTATGAGGGGTAGCCTTTCCCCCAGAGTTAGGCCCCAATTCGCTACCTTGCTAGTCTCTTTTGTGCCCTGCCGTCTGGCGGGGGCTGGGCTGCAAGTGCCGTCTCTGTTTGCTACCCCCTTTTTGTCAGGCCTACTCACCCTGCCGTAAGGCATCCCCGAGTGAGTGGCCCTCCTTCTACACACCGCCCTGTCGGTGTGTTTCCATAACCAAACCAATACACCTTTTGTTTCCGCCACGCCGCCAGGGAGGCTTCCGTCTTCCTGCGGCTCCCCCCTCCCTGTGTCTTCCGTTTCCACCTGCTGCTCCTTATGTGCAGCCCGCCAATGCCATTGTTTTTTTTTTTTTTTTTTTGTGTGTGCTAGATTACCAATCTTAGCTGTGGCTCCGGGAGGCCGACGTCTGGTAGGCTCCAAAGGGCATCCTTCCCCCAACTACATGGTGCGCTCTGCTCCATCCTTGCAGTTATGTAGTGGCACGCTTGTGTCCTTCTCTGCCTCTTCCACCACTGTCCCCGCTCACCATGGAGTCATACATGAAATCAAAATTGGGAGACAGTCAGATACCGCTTATAGAGGCGTGATACCGCATACAGTACCAATTAACATCAACTTGTATCATGCACAGCTTAGGCGAGGTTACAACATTTCTTGCATAAAAAAGGAGTCAGGCCTGTCTTTGTTTGCACTGTACTCCTGCAGCCCCTCTCCTTTCCAGCTGTGTCATTGTCGCCAGGCAGAGATTTCTCGCCATTTCCTATCCCATTATTATTATTATTCATTTATTTATTTATTTATTTTAATTTGTACAGTTATACTTTGCCACCACTCAACTCAACTGTCCTTATTTTCTACTTTGGAGGGATGAAAATCACGAGTTGGCCCTGCCGGGATCGCAGGAAAACTAGCATACATATTTGTAAAGTGCACGTTAACCCAAGGGGTATCCTGGCGCTGAATAACAGTTGTTTATTGTTACCCACTCAATGGTACTGATTTTGACCTCAGCATGGTGAACAGCTGAAAGGGGCCCGCCGAGTTTGGACCAGTGGTCCTGAGGTCAAGCACAGGCCCCAGCAGCAGCCGCATTAGTCCACTAAACCACCTGCTCAGGTCTGTTGCTACGTTTACCCTAGGAATATGCGATTTATACTGGACTTGTGGTATCATTAATTTGTCACATATAATCTTAATTCAAGCGTGGCAGGGAGTGCAGCCCTCGATGGCCCACGACCTAAGTATGTTGTTTTCACCTGTCGCCCTGCGCCTGGGGTTTCTGCAACATTCTTTTATACGTGACGCACTCGCCGAAGGGGTTTGGGTTAACATTTCCCCATCCCTGGTGTCTGGGTTGCTGGAACTAGGATTGTTTGCCCTCACTTTTTGACTGCTTCCAGCACCTACCCTTAAGCCCCCCTGGCACGCCGCCTTTGTTGTGGTTCAAGGCAGGGGCGTCCGCACAGAGTTTAGTGAGTAGGGGGTAACTCAGGTATAGCCGAAAGGCGAAGATATTAACAGATGACCTAGCACTCATATGCCTGAGTGAGGTTACCATGCTGACTGGAGGCACCGCCGTCAGTGCACCATAGAGCCAAATGAGCATATTTTCGGGTTTTTTTGGCCCCTACTGACCCTTTCCTGAGTCCTTTCTGTCCGTATGGCGCAACCGCACATAAGTCAGGCACGCAAGTTAACCCAGCTCGCAGGTCTTACACAGGCCTCTTAGGGGTATATTCACAAGAACGTGTGATAACTACCGCAAGAGTAGCGTAACGCAACTTTCAATAACGCAGCCTATCACGGGAAAATAACCCCGTGTCAACGTGGAATTCACAACAAGGCGGTACCATGCGATAGTCTGCCGAAACCGCGGACAAAGTCCGCGATACAACCACCACGATGGAGATAAAAACACAAACCACAACACCTAAAAACACGCGATGGGCCAAAGCGCGATGAGGAAACCAGCGACAAGCAGCGCCAGGCCTGCAACACACACCTGGCATGCGTCAGAAACCTCCAAAAAAGCAGGAAAAAAAAACCCACACACAAACTGACCCACACACAAGCACCATGGAGGCAGCCGGAGCAGGTGCAGAGGACCAGCGCAACCCCACAAGCACCCCGGACGACCAGCCTGGGACCTCGGGGACAGGGAAGGGCAAGGACAAGAAGACCAGGAAGATCAAGTTCAGTCTGCAGGCGAACAGGATCATAGTCACGGAGGTGATGGAACACCATCAACAACTCTTCGTCACCTCCAACGTGTCACTGGGCACCAAAAATGGAATATGGCGGGACATCGTCGACAAGGTGAATGCCGTCGGAGAGCACAAGCGGACAATGGACGAGGTCAAGAGGCGATGGAATGACATCAAGCCGGAAGACCAAGGATAAACTCTCCGCCAACCTGAAGGCAGCAACGCAGACCGGAGGTGGGGGCCCAGCACCACAGCTGGAGTTGGATGACATGGAGGAGCTGGTGTCGACAGTCATCAGTGTGGAGACTGTGGCCGGAGTCGGGGGACCGAACACTGCTCGACAGGTCACAACACAACCGCAACAGGGTGAGTGACCACCAGGTACTGGGGGGACGGGGGGAGATGGCCACAATGGCACACATGCACATGCAAGCAGGGCACAGTGCACACCCACAATCACTCTGGGTCCTCGCCCAGACCCACACACTGTCACAATGTACAATGCCATGCTGTCTGAATGTCAACCTGTACCATGCGGCTACATACATGTGGACACATTGTAATACACCATCTCCCCTTCACATCGCAGGGGCATCTCCAACACCTCCTGCAGAGCAGTCACAGCCACTCTTCACTGATGACGAGGAGGAGGAGGAGGACAACACTAACATCGACATCCAAACCATCCAAGACCTCATTGACCACCTCCGCAACTCACCTCCAGGATCAGGGCAACCCAGCTACATCCATGAGACCCCACCCACCACCCAAACCACCCAGCAGGAGGCACCCACAGCCCCAGCACCCTCCCAAGACCCCCAGGAACAACAAATGGCCTTCCAACGCCGTGTGCTGGAGGGCCAGAGGGAGACAGCCGAGCAGGTGCGGGTGGGGTTCGAGCTCATGGCTAACAAACTGGATGCCATCCATGGGTGTCTATGTCCGCCCCATGGTCTCCAGCGAGCCCTGACTGACATCTCTGGAGTCATGACGCGGAGGGAAGAATACCTGTCCGCTCACAGTGGCCCCAGCGATGCCAGCCTTGAGCTGGCACACATGCGGAGGCTCATGGAGGACATGGTGCGGATGGAGGGGGAAAGGATGACAGCCGCCGCTGCACATCAGCGAAATGTAGCTGGGATCTACCGTGCCCTGCAAGTCCTCGTCATGGCATTGCTGCCACAAGGCGTGGTGATGATGAATGCTGCTGCCCCCACACCATCCACATCTCCGCCCCCTGGTGTGTCAGTGCCTCCCAGTGCGGCAGGCGTATCCACTCCAGCACCTGATGTGTCACTGCCACACAGTGCGGCCGACAATCCTCCTCCGGCCCCTGATGAGTCAGTGGCACACAGTGCCGCAGCCGGCACTGCAACACCCACAGGTGGGGCAAGGGACACACCCGGGGATGAGGACGTGGATGGGACTGTGGTCAGGAGTACCAGGCACTAGCATCCATTACCGCCACCTTGCCTGTTTCTGCTTGGTGCCGCACATGGCCTCAAGACCTACCACTGACCCCCGATACACTCCGAGGCACTCACCTTGGACAGCGACATGGACTGCCACATGCTGTTTGACGACCAATGACACGGCAGACAGACTGCGGACTGTACCCTTCCTCTTCCGCAGTACAGGTCATCCCGGGATGGACACTGGCTGGCCCTCCACGGGCCCATATTGTGTGGTGTGCTCGGCATTGCCCTGTAACGCTCCAGCTGCATGACTGCACTGGATGTGCAAATAAACATCCAGTGACGCACTGCTGTGTAATGTCTTACGTCATTCCTGTGTGGATGTGTGGATGAATGTGGGGACAGTGCCTTCCCTTGCATCAATGATGTTCATCCTGTGGGATGCCAGTAAGGTGGTGCGACATTGCATTTTGTGTAGCGGGTTCTGTGAACACTGCAGCAGGGACACACGCATCAGTCACTTCCCTGTCCGGACATGGACTGGACCACGCCCAGAGCCCTCGAGTCATTGTTGCAAGCCCTGCGCTGGTCGGGCGTACGGCAGGCCAGTCCACTCCGCTTACGCCCCGAGGGGGGCCCTCATTGCTACCCGTCGCAGCCGTACTCGCTGGTGGTGTGCAGGTCACTGGTCTAGTCGTCAGCATGTCACAGCCACTCCCTGAGGGCAGGTTTTCACACACACCACACCCATCCGGCACAAGCGTCACAGGCCATGTGACTCCGCCAACATAAGGGTCCGACGACGTCACATTCCCCTCTTCCGGTGGTGACTGGATGACGGACGCCCCACGGTTCGCACTCATATAGGGCCCATGAGTTGCTGCGCACAGGGTTAGTGGCATCTGAGGCCTGTGAGTACGGCACGGGCCTACCACCACGTGGCGCAGACTGGGGTTGCACAGGGTTAGTGGCATCCGAGGCCTGTGAGTACGGCACGGGCCTACCACCACGTGGGGCAGACTGGGGTTGCACAGGGTTAGTGGCACCAGAGGCCTTGCGGACAGCACAGGCACCCCGCCATGGGACGGTGACTTTGGGTACACTGAGTCAGTGGCACCTTGAGCTGCTGAGTGGGTGTGCAGCCTGCGATGGTGCCGGGTGCACTGGTATGTCCTCTGCCATGGAGTAATCAAGACCCAGCACCAAACGTGAGACCTGGTGGCCTGCGGAGCGGGGCTGCATGATGTGGAGGGTGCCATGTCCGCGGGCCCTGGGCTTGTGGCTTGCAGCGGCACGTGGTGGGACCTCCTGTCTACGCGCCGGTGGCGGAAGGTGAGCATTGAGGCCTGGGTGTGCATGGGCGGGCATGCTCCGATGGGCGGCGGGAGAGGTTGGGGTGCCTCTGCCTGGGTGTGCATGGGCGGGCAGGCGATGTTGTCTTGTGCAAGTGTGTGTACTGTGCCAGTCATGTATCTGGGCTCTGTTTCAGCTGACGGCTCTGAATCAGATGTGTGACCTGGTGAACTGCCCTACATACCGGCACGTGGTTGGAGACACACCGGTGGCAGCAGGTGAGCAGTGTGGCCTGGGTGCGCAGGGGCGGCACTCTCTCTCTCTCTCCCTCTCTCTCTCCTCTTCTCTCTCTCTCTCTCTCTCTCCCTCTCTTCCTCTCTCTCTCCCTCCCTCTCTTCTTCTCTCTCTCCTCTTCTCTCTCTCTCTCCCTCTCTTCCTCCCTCTCTCTCTCCCTCTCTTCCTCTCTCTCTCTCTCCCTCTCTTCCTCTCTCTCTCTCTCCCTCTCTTCCTCTCTCTCTCCTTCGCTCTCTCTCTGTCCTCTGATGTGCGCAGGACACACCATCTCATCATGTTTTTTGTCTTACAGGCTGTGACCTACGTATTATCCGGAGGGAGCGGCCATGTGTCTTCATTTCATTTCGTTGTTCATTTTAATAAAGTTTCATTTGTTGCTTCGAAAGTGAATGTGTGCTGGTCATTTCTGTGACGACACATCCATGTCACCAGTTGTGATTGTGCGGCATCAAGCGGAATATTTTGTACATGTTTAGGTGTGGCTGATGTGGCATGTCTTTGGTCGGGGGGTGCCAGGGAGGGGTGGTCCTGGGGTGGTGTCGGTGGGTGTTGTGGCCCTCTTGGGTGTCCGGGCCGCATGATGGGTGGCTCCATGGCATCTGTTGACCTTCGGATGTGGCCCTGGGCTGTGCTCCCTTTTGTGGTGCTGGCTGCCGTCCGAGTTTACACCAGGTCAGAGCAGGTGTAGATTTCCTGGTGCTAACGCGCCTTATCGCCTGTTTTGTGTTTTTATCGCGGATGTGGCTGGTCGTTGTGAATGTTGAGGTGTGCTGTTGTCTCGGCTTTAGTCACGGCAACGCCTACTCTGCATCTCATTAGCGATATTTGCGAGGGTCCTCTGTTGCGATGTTTTTCGCGGGTAAACTGGTGCTGTGGGCTGTTAACACTGGCTTGTGAATGGGGGGGTAAATTTATCATGACTTTGGCTGCGATAAAGTGCCGTTAATTCGGCAATAGCTCCTTGTGAATATGCCCCTTAGTCTGTAGTGTAGTTCCTATTTCCCTAATAGGCTCTGCGCATTGGAATAATATACCCTATAGATTCGACATAGGACTGAGGTCAGTATGTCCCTATCGAGTATATTAAACTTAATTACTTTGTGCCAGCTAGCTCAGAGGCCGCTAGAAACTCCTTGTAAACAAGAAGGGAGTAGTTTCTGGCAACCGCATAAACATGACAACTTTGTTTCCCTTTAGAATCGTAACACTTCTCAGAATCGTGGAAACAATAGATAATAGTTTCACTCAGCTAATCGTGCATGCTTAGTTTCCTCAGAGTTACACAGAAAGAATAGAAGGGCGTTTCAATAAAAAGGATTTATTGAACAGTCTTGTTTCTCGTGTAAGAGATATGAGCTGTTATGATCACAAGACAATATGCAAGATATATAATGTACAGCATAAGCAGTAGAAATAAATAATACTGCGCTAGCATTATCTTTTAGCATATATTCACGTACATAAATAAGATGAGCTAAAAATGCGAGTACTCATACGATGCTTCTCTAAGCTAGTTCTATCCCAATGTACCTAACCTAGTCTAGGTGTAGGGAAAGGTAAGAAGTAGGTGAAGTATTCTCTAGTATGGTATACTAAGAGTATGTTAAGTCTAGGATGCCAAGAGTCCCCCTAGGTTCTAGTCAGCTCCGTACCTTGAGAATGAGAGAGGTGGGAATCTCCTGCCGGATCTCAAACTCTAACACCCCGCGAAGGGAGTCAGAACACTGGAAGCTGGATTCTTCTGCGAGCAGGAATGACAGCGTCTTCTCAGTGCGTCAGGCCGGGATACGGGCTCCTCTGAAGTCGAGGTCTATTCTAACTTGCTTGGGCAAGGGAAGGTATATTTATACCTGGTAGGTGCCTTGGAATGTTAGCATTGACGTGAAGTCGGACAGAGGAAGACGTCAGGAATGAACCCTTAAGGTATAACGGTTCATGCATAATAGATGTATTCTTGGAGAAATCAATAATCCTGTGCTAGGGGAACTCCCAAGAGCTTAAGGGTCTGGTTTCTAAGAACTCGTTGTGACGTTAGGGTGGACGGATGTCGGTGACCATGCCTGTATTTGGAGTGCACGGCTAATGCCTAAATAAGGACTGGGATTCTATGCCTATATAAGGGCAATGTGAATTGTGCCTATATAAGGACATGTTTCAGGAAAACCTATATACGGACACCTAAAGCGGAATACAATACCCACTCCACTTTCGAATGAACGATAATACTAAATGCCAAACATTAAATGCTAAACATTAAACTGAGTACCACATGTTGCTAAAAACATTTCTAAAAGCATATGAAAAGAAGTTTAAAATAAACTGTTGAATGCAATAGGTACTGTACATTTTAAAGCATTTTTTCATTCTAAGCATATATAGGAAATAAATGCAACATGAATGAATAAACAGAAATATATACATATGATGAAATGGTTGACAAGTTTTCAAAAATCAAAGCCATTGCATATCATGGTATTAAATGAAATTTTAGACAAATAATGTGACAATGTGTCCCTGGAAGTATTCAAAGAAGTCCGTTTTATAAGAATAGTTCTACTGTAAGCAGATTGTTTTGCCATGTATTTTCAAAAAAGAAAAAGTTCAGTTTTCGGAAGAGTTCCAAGTTTTGAAAATATGAAGGCCAAATTCATTGCGTCCCTGGTACACTGTGAGCCGAATCAAAGTCAGTGTATGGGTCTGGTGTAAACATAAAATCATCTATTTCTGTAGACAAAAGATCGTCTACCGATGTCGGTGACAGTTGGAATACCTCATTTAGAAGGTTAAGTGCACAGAGATGTGAAGCATCGCCTTCAGCATAGGATGCCGCAGCAATGTTCGCGTCCGTTGTTACCTGTGTGCCTGTTGATCCATCTCGTACCTCAGCAGTAGCAGGAAGCGTCTGTGAGATCTCAATGAATGCCGTCATCAGGATTGGTAGCCTCTGGGGACAACACAGAGCATGGGCCGTTATCGGGTCCAGCAGAGTATCGATATCCGTTGGCATGACTGATGGGAGTGTTAGACAGGTGTCTAGCACGCATTCTTCACCGCAAAGCAGGCAGCGTAGAACAGGTAAGATGCAATCTTGCCAGATTGGTCTGAATGACAGGAATCATGTTGTATTAAGTTCCCGTAGACGAGGTATGCCCAAAAGTTGCACTGTGCGCTCACGGCAGTTCCGTTCTAGGAAAGCTTTCTCCACATCGCTCGGAGTGATGTCGGTGGATAGGCTTGCCATAGCGTAATAGTAGGAATAGAAATAGGATTCCTGCAACAAGTGCTAGAATTAATGGCACACCACCAAACACCGAATGTGCGAAGTTTGGGATGATTCCGAGGACTGCCTGGAAGGGTGCTAACAGTCCTGAACAGATGGTCTTAAATACATGCACAATACCGCTCGTATCAGACATGTTAAAGATACGTCCCATCATTTCTGCGAAATGTATAGGGCAGTTTGTACGAATTAAAGCCTGTATCTCAGCCGAAGTCCTTGCAATTTGTAAATCATAGATTTCTTTGGCCGAGGTCAAAGGCACGGTCTGTTGCAAAAGCATGGCTTTCATTCTGCTTAAAGTATCAAAACGTATAAAAGAAACATTCAATGAAGGCCATAAAGGCGACTCCCTGACTGTGTCTATTGGGGGGAACAATACTTGCACACAGCAAGTAACCCTGGAACCGACCGTTACCAGATATGGGATGCCTGGCAACATGCCACAGCAACTCTGATCATTTAACATGAGGTAACTTCCGTTAGAAAGTCGGCCAAACGTTGGATTAATCACAGTAGCTGGTGTACCCTGCTGGTGGCAGGACAAATTTGCCACAGAACCATTACAAGCCCCGTGTAAAGAAATGTCCTGACATATGAGTGAACCGCTTAGTGCATTTTCACAGTGTGTACCGCTTAGAAACACTTCACGATCCCCACTCCAACATCTGTATACGTAAGGTAAATCCCAGGATGTCTTAATGTATTCTTTACCCAACCTTTCATATTTGCCTGCTTGCATTTGTTCGAGGCAATACTGAAACTGAAAAGTAGTGACAGGCAGAGTGATTTTGCCATGGATAAGCCATTCTGTAGCTGTTTTTTCTGCTACCGTAAATGGTAATTTTTCCAGTTTTTCAATGCTCAGCACTGTATACTTTGCTCCCCTTTGTGCCAGTTCGATCTGTTTATCAGTTAGATTGTATTCTGCAAACAGAGACGACGTGTTGATAAAACGCCAAGGCACATAGCCCGCACGCAAAGATTGCAGCGTCCAGCTTAATAACATAATAGAACATAACTGAGATTGGCCTTGTTGTAACATGGCTAAATCTTGTTCCAGTATGTCAATAGCAGAGGATACAATGTTGTCCAATGAATAAATTCTGGATGACAAAGTTGTTAACCCATTGTCGACCACAGAGAGAGTTTTCTCTAAGTTAATACGATCAAGTTCACGTATTCGTTCTGCGGCCTCTGCCTGTGAAACCTTCCATACTTCATTATAAGCAGCATAAATGCCGGCATATATGAAACGTTTTTGACGCGGTTTTCTTGATCCTAGCAAGAATTCCCTAAGGTCTGCGTCTTCTTTAAGTAAAGATAAGTGTTGTTTCACATCCTCAAGTGTAGATTTTTGTAGCCAGTCGAGGCACAATTTTCCTACACTGTATGTTGTTACTACCCCCGGATGTTGTCTTTGAACGTATCGTGGGTCTGGCCTATGGATAGTAAAGCCCTGTCTTCTATTCAGGAATCTTTCTTGACAGATGTTTGTGTCTGTAGGCCAGAGTAACCAGTTTTTCCAATCAGGATCTGTTCTGTTGGTTTGTAGTATTGTGGCAACTGTAACCGCTCCCTGTGTAGTGTTATTACTTGCAGGTGTTGGCACAGAAGGCGTTTTCATGTCTTTGATCTTGGCTAAACCAAGGCAAGACGTTTGTTGCACAGTGCCATTCAAAAACATTATTTGCTGAGGGATGATACATGCTCTAAACAAAGCTTCTATCCCCTGTACTTGCCAATCTTTAGAACCCCAGACAGATTTTGTGTCTATTGTGTCTTTCCAAAATTCAAATCCATGTCTAGACAATTGGGTAATAAAGGCTGCAGAGTAAATCTGTTTTGTATTAGTTAACATCATTTTCTGTCCTGTTATGTTTACATTTTTATAGTAAAATGTTTCTGGATCAGATGTATTGTACCCTGAAAAATAGGGAAACTTTTTAGCAAACATTTTTTAACTACCTTTTGGTGGTGTAGGACAATGTTCCCATTGGTTAAACATAAACACATTTCTAGGTGTTGCAGATTTATGCAAGAAATGATGACCATAGTGGTTATAGCAATAAAGCTGTTCGTAGTCTGTTGAACCCTCTAAATATTCATTGTTAGAGAATGCAGCAGACCTTTCTAGGTCAGACATCATATCATTTACAGTCTCAAAGTCCCAATCATCAGAATAGGTACTGGAGGTAATAAAATCACTTAGTGAAATTTTAAATAAATGTGGAATGTTCAAAAGTTCCGTAGGGCCATAGATATCGAAATCGGTTTTGTCCCACACTATACCATCCTGTATAGGAACGGCGGTGATGTTCACTGCTGACAAGTCTCTTGCTTCACGATGGGATGATTTGTGTGGTTTCAAAAGTAAGTTCACATTTTTACTTTCAATGTCCAAACGGATGTATCTGCCATTTATAAGCACGCTGATAGTCATAACCAAAGCTAGCCAAAGCAGAAAGAAAAATATTCCAGAAACAATCCACAGTTCAATCCATGGTGAAACCAGATAAGTCTTTTTCAGAAAATGAAAAAAGTCTTGTACTTGCTGTTTGAAAGTTTTTGATGCTGGCGTCGTTTCAGGCTCACTCGGATCCTCAGAAAACGTATCAAAGTTAATGAAGTAGCCAGAAGCAGTTCGGTCAATTGTTGGAATTGCATCAGGATTTGTTGAAATCGCTGGAACCAGTTGATCACTTGTTACGTTGGTGTAGACAGGTGTATCTGGACGAACTGTTACTTGAGTTTCAAGAGGGATGAGTTCCATAGTATTGTTGCTTAGTCCTTCATCTGTTACTGCTGAATTCTCGATGGTTATCAGTCTTTCAGTCTGAACCTCTTGGATAGTAGTGAGAGGAGTGCGTCTGCTACTAGGTCAGAGTCCACGAGGCCTACTATTTAGTATTGGCCACATACTGTGGTTTGATGAGGTCGATTGACATAAATCTTTTCTCATTTTTTCCAGCAAGGGGCGGCAGAAGTACTGTTCTTGTTCCGTGAATGGCTAGGACAGGTACTGGGTGTCTGTAAGAAGGTCCAAATTCCTTCTTGTCCGCAATCTTCTCTCTGACTAGATCCCCAACTTTTGGGATCCAGACAGGCCTTGCTGGGACTGCCGGTTTTTCCCCAGTGGTGGTTGGCTTCAGGAACACGTTGCTTTGTTTCGATCTTAGTTCATTTAGATCCTGTAAAACAGCCAAACGATCTTTGATATCAAAGGGTTTATTTTCCACCACTGTGCCTTTACATTCGAGATCAGGAACCCACATTCTTGTCCCAAATAGGACCTCATATGGAGTGACCCCCCTAGAGAACTTCTTGGCAAATTATTTAATGAGTGTTGGACCCCATAAAGATATTTGACCCACCCATCACCCGAACCTAATACTCTAGCTGTTATAGACTGCTTTATGTCCCGGTTTTTCCTTTCCACAACAGAATTTCCCTCAGGATGAAACGGAGAGGAGTACCGCAATGCTACGCCCAAACTGGCCATGGCTTCTTTGTTAGCCCGAGAGCTAAACGCAGGGCCCTGGTCAGAATGTAGTGTGCCAATTGCGTATGTGCCGATAAAGACTCGCAAATCTTTTATAACAGTTCGAGCATCAGCCGAGCACTGAGGCCATATCCATAGGAACCTTGACTTAGTATTTGTGGGATTGCATTTGTCCAAAAGGACGCCTGCGCGTAGATAGTCTAATGCTATCTAACAATAGTGTCTGTACTGGGCAGGCTACTTCGTAGCATGGTGTCTGGTGGCGTTCTGCATCACGCTGTACCTTACAGTCTATGCAGTCATTGATGAAGATGTGAATCTGTGTATTCATTCCAGGCCACCAGTACATCTCTTTTAACGTCAATATTGTTTTAGAGATCCCTTGATGTGACAGACCTTCCCCCAGATGTGCTTCATAAATTAAAGCTGCTCTACGTTCCATGTTTGGAATTACCCTATCCCCCACTCCAGGGATTCGAGCAAAAGGAACGTTGTTCGCATCAATTACATAAGAGTACTTGAGTGGAAACTTCTTTGGTAACGCTGCACCACTGCCTTTGCTTGAAGCATTGACAGCCAACAATATCTCACTGTCTATTTTCGTTTTTGAACGAGTGATCGCAGCTACGGAAGCCGTCTGAACAGCCCCCTTTGCGGCTTCGTCAGCCAATGAATTCCCTGCAACGTGAACGCCATCACGTTGATGACTCAGCGTGTGTATCACGTGAGCCTTTGGTAGTTCGTTTTTTAACTGAACTACTTGTTCCCAAAGCATTTTATGCTTTATTGTGCCACCTTTTGCATCTTTGAACCCATTTTCAAGCCAATTTAGTATATATTCATTATACGACTGAACACAGTAAAAAGAATCGCACACTATGAGTGTGGGGAATTCGTGATCTGTACTTTCAAGTGCCAGTTTGAATGCTTGTAGTTCAGCTCGCTGAGCTGTACAATCTCCTAGAGATTGAGTTTTAGTGACCATTGGTCTGAAGTTACCATCTTGCATGCAACCTTTAACGATTGCGCATGCTGCACTGTAAGCTTGCTTACTCCCTGTAGCGGGTTGTGCTGATCCGTCAGTGTAAATTATAAATTCGTACTGATCGAGAGGCAGAATTTCAGTGGGCAGAGGACATTCATGTTCATATTGCAGGAACGCTTGTGTTTTTAAATCAGGATCAAAAACATATTCAACATCTGTTGCAGCAAGAGAATTAACCCATTGTATCCATCTAGGATGTAAAGCTTTTGCATTTGGAATGCTCGCTTTTGTGACCGCTTCTAAGGCTGGTACTGGGGTTACGACAATAATGCGTTTCCCTTGAGCTAGAGCTCTTTCTTTTGCTACAGCGGTTTGAACTGCTGTCAGTATTTTTTCTGTTGAAGTGAAGCGCATTTCTGCTTGTGTATACAAATGTGATTTGTATGCTATTGGTACTTTTTCACCCTCATTAAATGTTAAGTAGGTGAATCCGCATTGACCCGAAATTATTCGGATCACTAAATTGCGTTGACTTACGCGTGTTTGTAAGTGATTTGTTGCTAACATGTTAGCTTGGAGTGAACGCAGGATTTCTGTGCGTTCCTATGTCCAATGTTTGATTGAAAAATCAGGTTTGACTAATTCGTAGAGAGGTTTAACCCTTTCCGCGTAATTTAGAATGTATGTTCTTCCAAAATTTAGGAAACCCAAGATGGATTGTAAGTTTTTCAGCGTTTTTGGAGGTTGGAGCAGCACGCACTTTTCTAGAAAGTTAGCTGCCAGGCTCTTGCCTTCACTTGAAAGCTCATATCCTAGGAAAAGGACATTGAGATGGGCAATTCTGGATTTTTTAAAGTTGAATTTATAGCCCTCAGAGGCGAAGCCCAATATAATGGTACTCACCCTGTTCAAGTGCCTATCCAGGTCATCGTCTGTCAGATAGATGTCATCGACATATGACAATGCCTCATTATCATAAATTTGTAGTAACTCTGTTACTCTTGCTGAGAATAACCCTGGGCTGTTTTTGAACCCTTGTGGGAGTCTACCAAATTGATGCTGGGTCCCCATTATTGAGAAAGCTGTTAAGTACCTGCTTTCAGGTGCTATGTTTTGACAAAAGAAACCATTTGAAATGTCTAATGTGGTTTTGTATTTTTTGCGCACAATGTTATTCATTAATGCTGTAGTATGTGCACTTTGCACCACAAATGTTTTTGAAAAAGTGTTCAAGTGTCTGTAATCCAAAACTAGACGATATGTATGGTCTGGTTTGGATACAGGAAACAAAGGATTGTTCATTGAGGAGGTGCATGTTTCAATCACCCCTTGGTATTCAAGTTGATCTAAGATCTCCCTGACCTGTTTTTTAGCTTCTTGCTTTATTGGGTACTTCCTTTGTGCAGTAGGTTCATTTTTTAGATGTATTTTGTGGTGAGGTGAGTCCTCATCCCATCCTACATGATTTTTGTATAATGCTGGGGCCTGGGCAACTGCCCATTTCTTGGCATAAGTATATTTAAGGTGAATTGGAATATGGTTGGAGAAGGCAGGCATAATAATATCCTCACCATGTGGGCACTCCATGACAAATTGTGGTGGCCAGTCTTTTTCTGCTAGAAGTATATCATAACCCCTCGAAAGTTTCTCCCAAAAGAGTATTTTCACTTGTCTTGGTATGTCTCCCTCCATTCGGAGTGTTATTTCATATAACTTTTGTGGAGTACTAACCCTAGTGTCTACAGTCTCTACTGTGATGTAATCATTCAAGTCCACTGTCTCCAGAAGTTCCTTCAGGTTCTGGCGAGCTATTGTGACTTCTGCTGCACTGTCCAGCTTTGTCTGAGCCCATTCTCCGTTCTTGAGCTGTGTTCTCAGTATTCTCGGCATGTCTGATCTTCAGACCTGCTACCTTCTTTTTTGAGAATTGAGGTTTTGATTTATTTTTCTGAACGTGTTTGTCTTCTTTGGATTTCACGCGTTCTTCTCTATGTTCTGACCGTCCTCTTATTTCCGATGTCTGTGACGATATCTGAAAGGTACGAGAGGAACGTGTATCAGTATCTTGATACCTGTCAGGCTTTCTTAAATTATCCCTATTCCTGAGGTTATACCTCCTTTCAGAGGGCTCCTTTTGAGGAGACCTACCTCGGGATTGAGAACGTTTCTCGTTTGAATTTTGTTTATTAGTTTCCCACTTCTTTTTAGAAGATGTAGGAGTGTGTTTAATAGAGTCCTTTTCAGGACTTTCAGATAGTTTTGGCTTCAATGGTTTTCCACCCAAACTATCTCTGCCTAATTCTGCATAAGATTGTTCTATTATTCTGGGTAGTTCTGTTTGATGTTCTGTAACATCAAATTCCCTTAAGCTTTGGCGGATCGCCACTGATGCTGCCTCCCCTTTAATATTAGATAATATTATTGTTGAGACCTGGTCGAAGTTTTTCAGTAATTTCATACCTAAATTCAGAGCAGGTTCTGCCCCGTATTCGTTT
Source organism: Calotriton arnoldi (assembly GCA_963921515.1). Lineage (NCBI taxonomy): Eukaryota > Metazoa > Chordata > Amphibia > Caudata > Salamandridae > Calotriton > Calotriton arnoldi. The sequence goes on from CAWUFW010005624.1 coordinate 996,649, forward strand.
TGAATTTGTTTCAGGACATCTGGTATTACTGCAATTGATGGAACACCATGTGTTTTAGTATAGATGGCAGCAAAGACTGCGCCCCAAGTGGTGCAATCTTCCAGTTGTGGTGTGATCCCCATTGGTAAACAGATTGTTAGGATTCTGTGTTTCTCATAAGGGCTAGTATTTGGAAATACTGCTTCAATTTGAGTAATTTTTTTAGCTATCCAGAATGGAATTTGCTCACGTTTTGTGGGCATTTTACCCATGACTGCGTATAAAGTCTGTGGTGTAATTTTTAGTGTATTCCCCTGTTGAGGGGTTTGATTTGGAATGGTCAATGGTGGTTGGACTGTGAAAGTCTGCATGACATATTGGACTAATTGTCTGTAAATTTTTATTAACTCTGTAAGTTGAGTAAGTAATTCCTCGTCTGACATTATATCGAGGTCAGGATGAGGAGTGTAGCCGGCTAGAATCGGCCATGTTGCTCCTGGTCTACCTAGTGGACCGAGCCTGGTAATGTTTCTGTGATGCTTTAGGGCGCCTTTAAACCAGAACTGATGCTCCTGGTATGTTAGTGGAATTTCAATATCCTCGAAAGGAATATATTCCTCTGGTGGTTCATCTTCTTTGTAGAAGTGAAACAGTCTTGTTACTGGATTTGATTCTGGGAATACTATCCATGAATAGAATACCTCTGTCTGAAAGGATTCGTGTGCCTCTATCACGAAAACTGCTCTACCCCCTCTTGGTGGTAGGCCGTGTTTTATAAGTTTTAGAGTGATGGCTCTCCTTAAGTTTGGAGCGATGTCTATAACTCCCTCCTCGGTTTCATTTAAACCGGTAAAGTTAAAAGCTGTTACGACTGGTTCAGCCGCAGCTACACCGTTCCCGGTGTCATTGTCCCCGTGTATGGACATTTGTTTTTTGAAAAATGTAGAACAAGTTTCAAGGAAACAAAAGCTAAGGTGCACAATATTTTGGAACACTGTATCCTTCAACGTTGAACAAACCAAAATAGCTAATATATAGGGTTTTTTGTCCTATTTAGCTTTGGCGGATATTTAACCTTACCCACTCCAGACGTCTTATGGAGTATGTGAGTAGGGGTCTCTGAGAGAAAAGCACGACTGAGTTACTCAGAATCTAGCATTAAATTAGTGCCTTACCAAACCATTGGGCGCCATGTAGTGTAGTTCCTATTTCCCTAATAGGCTCTGCGCATTGGAATAATATACCCTATAGATTCGACATAGGACTGAGGTCAGTATGTCCCTATCGAGTATATTAAACTTAATTACTTTGTGCCAGCTAGCTCAGAGGCCACTAGAAACTCCTTGTAAACAAGAAGGGAGTAGTTTCTGGCAACTGCATAAACATGACAACTTTGTTTCCCTTTAGAATCGGAACACTTCTCAGAATCGTGGCAACAATAGATAATAGTTTCACTCAGCTAATCGTGCATGCTTAGTTTCCTCAGAGTTACACAGAAAGAATAGACGGGTGTTTCAATAAAAGGATTTATTGAACAGTCTTGTTTCTCGTGTAAGAGATATGAGCTGTTATGATCACAAGACAATATGCAAGATATATAATGTACAGCATAAGCAGTAGAAATAAATAATACTGCGCTAGCATTATCTTTTAGCATATATTCACATACATAAATAACATGAGCTAAAAATGAGAGTACTCATACGATGCTTCTCTAAGCTAGTTCTATCCCAATGTACCTAACCTAGTCTAGGTGTAGGGAAAGGTAAGAAGTAGGTGAAGTATTCTCTAGTATGGTATACTAAGAGTATGTTAAGTCTGGGATGCCAAGAGTCCCTCTAGGTTCTAGTCAGCTCCATACCTTGAGAATGAGAGAGGTGGGAATCTCCTGCCGGATCTCAAACTCTAACACCCCGCGAAGGGAGTCAGAACACTGGAAGCTGGATTTGTCTGCGAGCAGGAATGACAGCGTCTTCTCAGTGTGTCAGGCCGGGATACGGGCTCCTCTGAAGTCGAGGTCTCCTCTAACTTGCTTGGGCAAGGGAAGGTATATTTATACCTGGTAGGTGCCTTGGAATGTTAGCATTGACGTGAAGTCGGACAGAGGAAGACGTCAGGAATGAACCCTTAAGGCATAGCTTTCCAAACTTTTCATGTTGGTGACACACCTTTTAGACAATCCTAATTTTGTGACACGGTAATGCGAGCGCGCAAGCCCGAACCACCTAAGGGGTGTTCGGGGGGGTTCTCCCCCCGTGAAAATTTTGAAAATATTGTCGACACATTTTTAAGCAAATTTGAGAAAGCAGGAAGGTTAATAAAGCAATTGTGAATCTGTTCTAACAAAGACAGTGGCTGGCAAAACTGGGTGTAAGCAAGGTTAGGTTTGTGCCTGAAACAACAATATAATCATGCACACATTGACACATGCCCCAGTGATTTACGGCACAAAAAGGGCAGGTGCACGCACTGCCAACCCTTTCAACCATGCAATGTAAAGATCATATTATCGTCTTCAAAAATATCCTTCATTTGCAGCTTAACGTTAGCAGACATATCTTGAATACGTCTTCCAATTGTGTTATCTGCCAAAGGGATTTTATTAACTTCTATCTCAAATTCTGGCCCAAACATTGTTCGAACAATAGCACAGCAAGATTGCTTTATGGTGATTTCGGCAACAGTGTGTGGTTCCTTGTTTTTGGCAATTATTTGAGCAGCCAAGTAACTTGCCTTTTGAGCTTTCTCTGATGTCTTCATTCTCTTTGTGAATGATGCAGACTGCTTCCTTATAGATTTTGAAAGCTCAATAAAGTATTCTACTGGTTTTTCTGACAAATGGCTGTGTTTTGTGGTAAAATGTCATTGTAATTTATTTGGTACCATACTTTCATTTGCAAGTATTTCCCCACAAACTAAACACTGGGGACAAGGATGGTTTTCATTTCCAGAAAATGTGAACCCCAGTTTCATATACGCTTTATTATATAAACGAGGATTGGAGATTTTCCCTTTACACTTCTTATGTACTGAAACAGACCGTTCAGTTGATTCTTGTGTACTTTGCTAAATAGCTGCTACAATTTGTTCTTCGCAAACGCCATCTTCACCAGCTTTTCGCTTCTTAATTATAAACGTATCCATTTTGAGTTTCTGTTTGCCTTCTGGGAAAATGAAGAAATGGGGAAATCTAGGAGATAGGAAGAACATGAGATACGGAGTTTAACATTCTTACGCCTTGCTTAAAGTCCTCATTCTCTCTAGTAACATTTCAGGATTTGAGTAGTAGATAATCATGTGAAATCAGAGCTGTCAGCATAAGGTGGGACAGAAGTAATAACTGCATTGACGCTGGCTCGGACAGACTCAGGATGCCAAGTGAGCTGTCAAGAACCCACAATTATATGCCATCCTTTATCAGAAGGCCCTTACATTTCCATGCCATGGTCTTCCCCGCCAAACTAGATTGCTTACTTTTCCTAAAAAACAAATTTATGTCTCATTTTTAATCTACTTATTTGAACAGGAAGCAATCAAGAGATAATGTGTTAGTAATAAATACATATTTTTATACATATACTGTGTGGTTCTCCTTTCATTTGATCATTCAGGAAGTTATTGATGGTAAAACAAGCTGCTTTACATTCCTCCAAGATTAAGCCGGAAGGCTGCTCTCCAAAGCTACCACTAGGATAGCTTTCATAAAGGTTATCTTTGACCTCATACATCATAAGGGGTTGTTTGGACTGGTTCAGGGTGCCCACTTTAACTAGTGGACAGCATATACCAGGCCAACTTCTCACAGCCTGTATAGTGGGAAGTGTATAAATGGGCATAATAGCACAGGAGCTAAGCGTGCACCACACTGTTATCCATTGTGTGAGTCCCATCATCGAGCATCAGTTCAGGGATGTATCCACGCCACTCGGAAGGCAAAGCAGTCATGCCGGTGTACGCCCTGGTCATTCACCTTCCCCTAGCGCCGGGCCCTAGCGTGTTTCCCCAACTGTGCCACCTCCCAATCAGCCAGCTTCCAAAGCTCACCAATAAGGGACGCATGTGCGCCGCGGTAGTTGCAGGTCATCAGGGCTCCACATCGCTGCATCATCTAAGTCGCGCAGCGCAGTTTCATATCAGGACAAGACTCCTTGGATATTGCGTAGTACACCTCAGTGTTTTGAGATACAGATCCCATGTGTATATACCGTAAAAGCCTCCCAAAGGGTGGCCTACTTCGCAACAGATCCCACATTCAGTTCAAAGTATTCTATTATGGCAGTGCGCAGCCACTCACAGAAAACATCATCATGGACAGCATTGCAAATCCAACGGGAGGAGACTCCACATTGGGCACAAGCCTACTGGAAATCCCCACCTAAACAAGCGGTACTAAACAGTCCAGTCAAGGACTGAAGCCGGGCCAAAAAAATCAAAGGACTGAAGCACCCCTGCAAAGTAAATTCAACACTGCCACCAGCAGCACATGTTTTTGGACCAATCAGTAACAAATATTGCATTGTTTCCATCCAAGCGGAATTAAATCAAAGAATGCACAAAAATGGTTTTAAGAAAAAGAATTTGAGTGCATAATGTCTTGAAACAAATCTATCTCAGTTTGTTTACCAAAATCAGAGTGATGTTTCTAAAACACCAATGTCCTAACAAAAATCATTTCATATTTTTTTCACTTGGTTCCAGGAATGTTTTTCCACCAAACTCTTTGTCTTTCTGCGAATCAACCGTCAGGTGTCAGATTGTTTACTGTTCAAATAACTGAGCTAACGGTAAGTAAACACAACGTAGCCTTCATTAATAATGAAATAATAAATGAAATACCAGCATTTGTAAAGCACACAGTTACCTCCGGAGAGGTGTCCCGGCGCTGGGGGCCCTCGGGAAGATTAAGCGAGCTATTGCCCAGAGTCACATGGTGCTGGGCTAACCTGCCGCCGGCACCGGGGATCAAACCGTGAACACCGTGAACCCCGTGGTCCAGAGTGAGGTATCCTGGCCGCTGCGCCACACCTCTTCCACATATGCTCTGACTCTCAAACTATTCATTGTCCTGCACCTTCTCATCAACCAACAGCGGTGTGCACCCTGAATATTGAATGTAGACTATCTAGATATCGAGGCATGCAAATATTGAGAGCAAAATATCGCATCCAAAACTTCAAGAGTTTTAGTTGAACAGCTACTACTGGCTTTTGAGGATACCTTTTGGCTACATTTTGTCTTCTGCACTCTTAGGAAACATGCCCAGAATGGATCACCTTTCCTGTAGCAACTCGCTCGGGAAAGAAATGCAGTAAATTAGCTATTTCATCCCTCAAGTAGACACGTGCCTCTCTGCCGTGCAGCGCAGGAGCCCCGCTTTTGAAAGTGCTCCGATAACAGGCTCCGAAGCCATCCCTACTTGCCACGTTCAGCCAGAGTCTCCGCAGAGCTAGAGACATGTCAGGCTCTCAGAAACTCACATTCCGAGCAGTCTCCTGGGCACGTCTGTGGTCAGGGCTCATGGTCACCGAAACTGCGCAGTTATCTGGCTCGATGCAGCAGGCACGATTCACTTCCAGTTAACAAGCACCGAGGGACCCCGAGGCATTCAGTGTAATCACGCTCCTTCGACCACGGACATCAGCAGTGAAGCGGAACACGCTGCTGCATGTCACGGCGACAGAGGCTCCTGCCCTGAACCTGCAGCAAGGAACAAAAACTGCACAGGGCAGGACGCTGAACCAGCAGAAACCGCGCTCCCTGTCAGGCGCAGGTCAACATAGCGCTGCAATGCCCAAATACGAGCGCTTCTTTACAAGAACGTATCTTTCTGTGTTTTAAAAACGTTTTGTAATGTCTCTCTGATGGTTGTATTCTTACACTCAAAGACATCATCACAGTTATTACTGACACATGATGATATAATGGCCACGATCTGGTTCGCTGAATGACATCAACATGATGAAATGTTATGCTAAACGATGTTACAGTGGGCTCCATCTTAAATCCATCATTCACGTACATCAGTTCTTATTTAGAATTACAAAAAGTCAAACACTGCAGCTCAGCTGGTCCCGATCCCATGCTAATGAGATTCCTTGGTAAGGTGACAAAATGCATCTACGGCGTGCAGGCTCTTATGAACGTCAGGGCCCAGCGAAACCTTGCATGCTTCCAAGCTTTGCAAACTGCGTCCCAGAGGCGTAAAATTTCGAAAATGTACCTTACCTTTGCCTGGGATGGGGAGCAGAGGCGGCTCCGTGGTCACTGCGTCACAGAAGGGAACAAGGCCACGCGCTCAGCTCACGCTCGCTTCTCCTTCCTCCTCCGCGTACTGCGTCACGTCCGCTCCAAGTATTCGCTCTAATCTGCCCCAGACGCCATCGCCGTGCGACACACCCACAGATGGGAGGCGACACAGTACTGTGTCGCGACACACAGTTTGGAAAGCACTGCCTTAAGGTATAACGGTTCATGCATAATAGATGAGTTCTTGGAGAAATCAATAATCCTGTGCTAGGGGAACTCCCAAGAGCTTAAGGGTCTGGTTTCTAAGAGCTCGTTGTGACGTTAGGGTGGACGGATGTCGGTGACCATGCCTGTATTTGGAGTGCACGGCTAATGCCTAAATAAGGACTGGGATTCTATGCCTATATAAGGGCAATGCGAATTGTGCCTATATAAGGACATGCTTCAGGAAAACCTATATACGGACACCTAAAGCGGAATACAACAAGTCTTTTGTGGACTGTAACTGCTCATCACGTTGCTGCGCGAGTAGAACCGTAAGCTAAGAATTGCTGCGCCGGTAGAACCGTAAGCTAAGAACGCATGTGTTTAGCTACCACATGCTTATTTTGATTACCATAACTTTTTATTGGTGCTTTCACAAGGGAGCTTGTGAAGTGCGAGCTAGGTTACAGTAGAAGCATTCTACAGTTTCATTCTTCAGTAAACAGTAATAATCCTTCCTGTGGGTTTATTTATTTATTTTTGCAGATCTATATAGCGGGAACGCGACCCAAAGGTATTGAAGCGCTTCGCATGAGCACCATTTGACGTCACACACGGCCCTTTCCTAATGTTTTGATAGGCACGGGGGGTTACGTGATTTGCCCCGAATCGCAGGATGGGAGTCAACCCGAGGCTCGAACCTCTGTTTCCCTGCTTCAAAGTCGGCCGCAATGGCCGTGAGACCACGTGTGCAGCAACAGCTTCAACGACTGTGCCTGATTTTGTACTTAGCGCCCTCCTCGGAATGCTCCTCCCCAACGCAGCGCACTGCACCCTTTTTCGGCCGCGAGGCGCAGTCGGCACCGCAACATTTTTTTATTTTGCCATGAAACGCAACCGCAGGCACAGCATTTAAAAGAAACACTTCTTCACAACATTACATCATACTGTTTATCACTGCACTGGAAGGGGTGTCCTGCGCAATGTTTAGTTAAACTAAAAGTACTTTGCCCAAACAGCACACTTGAATTTATCACATTCAACGTGTGAGACACCGTACCTCAAAAACCTGGTTTCCATTTCACACCCAGTGTGTTAGATCAGGCGTCGGTCTGCATAAAGGCGGCTTTTTCGGGCCCAATCTCCCCATGCTCCAAAGTTAGAGCGCTCGACAGTGGGGACTGCAAGGCTGCTTGAGTAGCCGTGAATAGATCGGAAGCCATAACATCTTCCACTCTCGTTTACGATAAGAACAAATGCTTAATATATGCAGTTGGGGTTGCTGGACCTAGGATTGGATTTTTGTTTGCCCTCACTTTTGACAAAACTAACGTTTTTTTTTTTTTGACTGAGTTTTATTTTGCACGAACTTGCCCCGAAGGTATGGGGTATCAGAGCGCTTTACTCTGGCACCAGTTGCATTATATGAGGACACATTTGTTATGCTACTCCACCGGCGGCAGCTCTAGCCGTTATGCCGCGTCTCGTAAGGAGTATTTTTTTATTTTTTTTATTGGGCCCCACTCCTTCCGCGAACTTAGCGAGCACTGCATCGGTTGCCTTCTCCCTTGCCATAGTGCCACCTCCTAATTCAAAAAGCCCCCAACATTCGTATCTGGCATGGAGAGGTTAAATGGTTCGAAACAGTGCCCAAATGGCAAGGTGCAGTTTTGCCCGCAGTTCCGATCATTTATGCAAGCAAGCTGCCATTAATTTAGATGAAATAAAATTGCTTCCAAAGAACCAATGCGCATGTTTCAATCGTAGGGGGCTCCTGTTTATGACTGTGCCCTATCACAGAGCTCTGTCATACACGTATGCACATTCTGATGTCCCAGCCACACGACGTCTGTCTTCATGGTCATGACACTTGTGCACCTGGAGGAGGTACAGACGTTATGGAAAGACTCCTTGTTTTCATTCCCGAACCCTGCTTCTCAGCGCCAGCGTCGGCAGCTTTAGCTGTTACACCGTATGTTGGTCCTAAGTAATAGACCCCCCATAACTGCTGTTCTAGAGGGTAACAAAATGTGCTGGGAACTTGATGTTAAATGTTCGCACTGCTCTTCTTCCATCTTCACAGAGCAACCATGCAGCTCATTAAGCAACTGCAGAGCTCGAGCGTAGGTCCCGCCCGGGACCTTCTCGCAACTAAAGGGAATGTTCGCGCCATTTTACAAGTACCCTGGGGTCATATCATACTTAACAAGGGTTTTTCCAATCTGCCGCCTTCGGCCCTGCGCGATGTTACAGCATCGTTTCATTTTTCTTTGTTTGTGCGCGTGTAATGGGTGAAGTTTCAAAGCGTGAATGTGTGACTTTTCAGTTTATCGCTCTCCCCACTGCGCTGTTTTGGCCGCCTCTCTAACGTATTGAGGGGGCTCCGCCCATCCCGACTCGAGCCATACTCGGCTGTCCAGCCTTCTACTGAGCTACCACGGAAAGGACAGCCCCTTCAGGTATTGGTAAAGGCACAATTTTAACTTTCCCATGCTCAAGAACTAGCCATGTGCAGACACGAACACACTTAAACACATTCAGGGCACCAAGCACGTGCAGCACTGCGCGCTCTGTGCTGAAAGTTTCAATTAACGGTAATGCTCAGCTCAGGTACGCTGCGGGGGGGGTACCTGGGTTGAATAATGCCGCAATGACCTTAAGCGCTTTACGTGAGCACCAGTTACTTATGCCACAGGATGGTGGACCCTACGCCGCGCCCGCTTCTTCGAGCTCCAAAGGCGGCAGCTCTAGGCGCTACGCGACAACCTCTCCCACGTTAACTAGCTGGGAATATTCTATTGGGCACCCTCTCTTCTCGAAATTTAACAAATACCCAATTAAACACGTTCAGTGCTGACCAGTAATACCCTCTAGATACCATGCTCCCCGCTAACCGATTCGTTTTACAAAAGCCTTCATTCACACTTCTGGCCCGCGCTCACCTTAACAGGCCGAAGCCTCCCTGTGACCTCCTCACGGCCTCTGAGTGCTGCGAAGACGCGGACCTCGACGGTGATTTTCGTGTCCATTTCACTGCGACTCAGGCGTCGACCCCAAAACCTGGATGGCACTGGATATCGCGCCGACGCCGGGGCCCAAACCTGGTTCCTCAGTTCCCAGGTCAATATCTCCGGCTGTAAGTCGACATCCTCGCTTACTTCCACTTCTCTGGTGAAGCGCCTCGAGTTGTGCTGTGGGGAACGCCGCTTCAGGAAACCACACAACAACCAGGTTAGATTTCTACATCACGGTGTCGCCACTAGAAATTCTCGGCGCCGCTCCCCCAGCTCCATGATGTAGAGTGAGCTGCCCCAGGGGAAGCGTTGCCCTATATCCCCCCTTTCGTCTTCTCGCCCTTGGCCCTGGAAAGGGGGGAGGGGATGGGGTGCCACCCTATTGGGTGATCCGAACCCTTGCCGGGGCCCCCTATTGGTCCGGTGACCTAGCACCACTAGATGCGTGGTTTGCCGCGCGGCACTTCCTGGCGGCGCAAACCAGTTCTGTTCCTTTTCGGGCTCTGGCAGCCATTATGGCGCCGGCCCTTGAGGCCCCCTTCGGGGGCGGCCTCTGCTACTTCTGCTGTCGCTACTCTCAGAACTATGAAGCCACCCTAGGGTGCAGCATCTCACAACTTAGTCCAGCCAATGGGAAACAAAATGACTTGCGAAAGATAACACATAATAGCAGTGATGAGCTGCGACTCAAACAAGGTTACTCTGCTGTCACACTGACAGTTCCGGATTCCCAACTAGACAAAGAAGACACTGGCCTATGGGTCCCACTCCTTTCAGGGGCCCCACGACAACAGATCAAAATAACTTTGATTTGATCTTGAAAGAAAATTACAAACAAGCTTTCTTAAATATTGTTTCCAAAAGATAGAAAAAAATGAATCAACTCAAAGAAACGAAAACTTTACATTAAAGACTCTATAGAGAAAATACTGTATCAATGTAATGTATCCATTAACAACTTAAAGGACATAAACCAGAGACATCAGATTCACATAAGTTTGTCTCTTTGAAGTTCATCTTCGGGCAGCTGTCAGTTTGTAAAAATAAAAATAAGTGCCCTGAGAATTAGGAGATCATTTGCGAGGGGCCCCCGAAATTTCGACTGCTTGGGGGCCTCCACAGGGTTTAATCCTGCACTGCACACTGAGTGCTTTAACAACTAGGACACGAAAGGCCCTCCGGGCTCTGTTCATCTCTCGCAGGAATCTGCGAGGCGGTATTGTCTTTCTGAAAACTTTCCACTGAGTTCCTTTCCTAAAGAGACTTGCTATGTGCTTGGCACTGCCCCGGAGTTTAGCTACATACGCAGATATTTAACCGCTGGATGAAACAGCTGGTTACTGAGCCGGAGTGGGGGGAGCCGAGCACAGCACAACCGAACTATTTAAAGTCATGCAAGCGCGGGCCGATGACTCAGCTCTCCACATTCCAGCCGTGTGACTTGCACAGCAAAAAACATCATCTAACCGCCAATGGTTAAAATAAAAAAAACATACTTTGTAGGTAACAGCAGAGTTCCCCGTCGCTCTCCTTCCTTCTCTCTCGGGGGCCAAGCTCCGACACACGCAGTTCGATCTCTTTCTACCCATTGCTGCTTCCATTTTCAAAAGTTCCCTGTCAAAGTTCTTCCTGCAACCCAGGGCTTATAGGTGGGATGAAAAAACTGGGGGATCTCTCAAAAGGGCATGGTCAATGTAATTAAGGGCGTGGCTTAAAAACACCTAAGCTAAAAATCTGCGCTTAGCATAGTGTGCCGCCCGACTTGTATTTTGCTGTTTCTGTCATTGCATCCAGATATATGAAACAACAAGTAACATCATACCTACAACAAGTCAGGACTATTGGCTTTGGCAGTGGTGTTAGTTGCATAAGATAAATGAGCAGCAACTATGGCTTGTATATAATATTGAAAAAGCTTCCACTCAAAGCCCTGGTGACACCATGACAATGTTGCCGCTCCTGAGTTTCAAAAAGAGAAGGGAAATCCAGAGAGAAAATGACTCTCTTTAAAGGATTTCCCTTCCCCTACAACACTCACCTGGCATGACGTCATGCCGTAACTTCTCCACTAGTGAGAAGTGAGCAGTGTGAGCACACGCACAGTCACTGCAGTCTGGGAAAAAACGGACCGCCTGTGCCAGGGCACAAAACAGAGCCCGATAGAGACCCGTTTCGAGGCCCCCTTTAAAAAACTGCCAGTGCTCAGCACCAGTGAGACCCGGCCCACTTAAAGCCCTGTTGTAACCCAACACAACATTCTTCGCCAGATGTCTGGCTGCTTTTCCATCTTATCTTGCACCGCCATTTTGACACAATTTCCTGCAAATTAATCCTGCTTACTTTAAAAAACAATCATTGCTTCGGCTCTTGTACAGACACAGGGTTTTCACAAGCTTCGGTAAGATATAGAGAAAGGCATAAGTCAAGTAAGCTTCAACTGCATACATAGAACTACTACCACTTAGATATCAAACATACACATAGAGAACGGGAGTCATGTGAACATCGGGTGTGCAGGCATCTCTCCCTCACAGACCTGGCCGAACAGTGTAATTACCCAACCACACAGAATAGGCAGGGCCACTGGAATTATGCGATAGTGCGGCCACGGCGATTTTAGCATAATTATCGATTTGCCGCATTTGAGACCTAATCCATCATCTGCTGCATAATGTGTAGATTTTAACAACAACAAAAATTTGTTTCTAGCTCAAATGGTTAAAAAGTTACTAAAAATGCAGCGACACTTGTTGCAGTGCAGTGAAAGGCCCTTTGCAAAGCTGGACTTGTCACCTTTTAGTTGCTTCTTGCTATATTTGGGTATTAAAATGTTACTAATGAGGTGCAACCAATGCCCAGACAGTGTTACCAAGTTTAAAGATGTTGAAATAATGAAGTGATACTATTAAAAAGTGTGCTGCATTATGCTGCATAATTTTCCTTTTCTTGTGGCATAGTTTACTCAACCTTGCCACATAATTTGGTCCTCTCTTGCCGCATAATTCTAGTGACTCTGAGAATAGGTATAGCGCGGCAGCATCAGCAGTGGAAACTTCCCTCCATTTGAGAAGATGCACAGTTCGATAATACCAGTGCAGGATTCCCTGCCACACAGATCTAGGAGGGGTTATACCCGTCTCGCCTGTCTTAGCGTATCTGTACAGTGGCTGCTCCTCCGCTAAGGTGGAGGAGCATCGCCCCATTGCTATTTCAGCAGTGCAAAAAATTAAAATAAAATGATAATAACAGGATGTTATCATCATTTTAATTTTCTATGCGGGACTCGGAGCCAGGACGGGGCAGGGCTGGGCTCTGTGACACCAGAGCAGAGTGAAGAGTGTTTTGCACTCCTCTAAGTGCGCATTACGGTTGGGCCGGCCCTCTTGGGCCGGCCAAACCATCATGCGCACTTAGCATGTTCTCCACCGGGCTGTGTTGCACAGCCCCGTGGAGAACATGCCCAGGCTCCCAGGCACTGCCTGAGCGGCAAAACAGGCCGTTCAGACCAATCACAACCATGCACATGCAGCATTGTGATTGGCTGGAAGAATACGGGAGCCTGGGTGCTTCCAGTGCTACCAGCACATGAAGAGGACAGAGGAGAGAGGCGTGCGGCAGCAAAGGCGAAGGTAAGTTACATTTTGGATTTTTTTTTATCCATTCCTACCCCCCTCTGCACCACCACCCCAATGGCGACTCCTCTGCTATGGCGGAGGAGCATCGTCCCACTGCTTTCAAGCAGTGCGAGAAGAGGAAACATAACATGATAATAACTTTCAGTTCTTATCATGTTATGTTTCCTTTGCGGGCGGGAGGCTGGGCGGGGCTGCTCTGCTCACGGAGCAGTGCAGGGGCGGAGTGGTTTGCCCACTCAAGTGCGCAAAGACTGTTTGGTCAACCCTCTCAGGCCGCCCAAAGCAGTCATGCACACTTCCCTGTTCTCCATGCAGGCTGCATTACAGCCTGCATGGAGAACATGCCCACGCCCAATACAGCCCCTCAGACCAATCACAACGCTGCACTGCAGCATTGTGATTGACTTAGGGGAGAGAGCCTGGCTGCCTGCTTCCTGTTCCTAGAAGCGGACTCAGGAGAGCAGGAGCACAGAAGACGCGGGACCTGGCCTCGAGGTAAATTTTTAAATTTTTTTTATTTCTAAACCCCACTACCCCCGTGCCCCTGCACCCGCCCCACTCACCCGCGAGCCATGCCGGCCGCCCCTGCACCACCCCTGTTCCAAGGCAGCCGCCACTGTAACTGCATCCTGCTCCTGCCATGATTTCTTGCTCATACTAACCGAAGCTACTTTTGCCTGATTGCGTCCTGGCAACCAAGATGAAGATGCTGAAAAGTAGCTTGCTTAACTGATACGGTTTCTATTTATGTTACTCGTGTATGCCATTTACTAATTCTCAGGAGCGCAGCGAGCTTCCTGTGAGTTCTCTTGGTGGGAAGTTTTCTTATCACACAGAATCTCCTTGCTGGTGAGGAGCCGTAGTTAATTGTCAGAAGACAAGGCACTGAAGGCCAGACAGGGGCACAAGGAGCAGCTCCACTAACGCCCATAATCACCAAGGAAGCCCAGAGCTTTAAGTGGGATGAAAAAACTGGGGGGGTCTCTCAAAGGGGCGTGGCCGATGTAATTAAGGGCGTGGCTTAAATCTCATCAACTAAAAATATGAGCTTAGCATAGTGTGCCGCCCGACTGGGAATTTGCTGCTTCTGACATTGCATCCAGATATATAATTCAACAAATAACATTACACCTACAACAAGCCAGGGCTATTGGCTTTGCCAATGGTTGTTAGTTGCATAGGATAAATAAGCTCCAAATTTGGCTTCATTGTATATAATATTGAAAACGCTTCCGTTCTGAATTGATGAGACTGTGAAAGAACTATAACAAGTCTCTTTGAAGTTACGTCAAAGGCAGTAAAGGGTGGCACTGCTGCAGAGTTAAGATTTGTTTTTCATCGTGAGGGAGAAGGCAAAAATGGAGAGCCCGAAAGGGACCCGTCTCAGCACCTGCTCTTTAGAACTGCTGGTGCTGAGCACCGGCAGGACTAGGCCCACTTAAAGCCCTGAGGAAGCCACACATAACTCCATCAATCTAGACATCGCCAGTCAGCAGCAGAGGAACAGGGCACTGAGGAGAACCAGCAGCACCTTGAACGCGTTGGAAGGGGCTGTAGGTATTGAAGGCGAAGCAGCTGCATGTGTGGCAGTGTGCTCAACATGAGCGTTGCAGCCAATGCCGTGCCACGCCGTTCCACCTTCTGTTAAGGGTGGATTTGCCTGTAGCATGAGCCGCAGACCTTGAATCAATCAATCAGGGTTTGTATAACACGACTACTCACCCATGAGGGTCTCAAGGCGCTGGGCTGTGAATGTCACAGCAGGCAATGCAGCACTCTTTCAGCAAATCAAGTGCATGTGATGCTTGCTATTTCTTGTTGTGAAATGCAATTGGAAATCACTCCACTGGTTTCCCCCTGGAGCCACTGAACCAAAATGTAGAAATCATGACATGATAAAGGAGTTAGAGCTGGCCTGTGGTCCAAAGAAGCAATGTACCAAAATGTCTGTGTTTCATTTGGGCGAAGGTGAAAGTAATAATAACACATATTGTGGCCCATCTCTTGATAAACACATAGCCAACTTCAACATTTGGCACCTCTGAAGAAAATTGTTTTTTTCTACTTGTTCCTGTAGGGTGCTGGGAGATTGAGGTCAGCATTACCTTTGTTTCAGTGTTGGAAGCATTCAGATGTTGGATAAAATGAATGGACTGGTAGCGCCTTCTCATGACAGAGCATGAAGCACTGCCAAGATGGGCGATGGGGTCACAGAAGCTTGATGGAAAACTGCCACTCTGATGATAACAGACAGGAGGTGCCATATGGGAGGCCATGTCTATTCATAAACTGTACAATCATAAACTCACTTGCCCTGCTTGTTCATACTCTTTCTGGAGATTTGTGAAGTGGCAGATGCCAAGTGTGAGACCT
This sequence comes from Calotriton arnoldi, assembly GCA_963921515.1. NCBI lineage: Eukaryota > Metazoa > Chordata > Amphibia > Caudata > Salamandridae > Calotriton > Calotriton arnoldi. The sequence goes on from CAWUFW010005624.1 coordinate 1,012,100, forward strand.
TCAACCACTCTTGGGCTTTTCACAACTAACACTTTGCATCCTGGGTTTATGAGCCAGTGCATAAATGTTATAAGCAAACCTACAAGTCCCAGGATCAACATGTAAATACTGTATGAGGCTCCTAGAATCAGGACACCTGAGCTGCCCAATTAGGGACACAAACCTGGTTTACAATGAATAATCACAAAAGAATGGGAAGCAGGCCCAAGCGCCACCAAGCAAATTTCCATTGTAGCTTTTCACTGACTTAAGGCAACATTGCTTCTCTGCTCCTTACCTAGATATATCAAGATGGTTGCTCATCCCTCCCACTCATCTTCTATAGAATGTGTCCATTCAGAAAAACATAGGTCACCACAGCATCCCAATCACACCACCCAGTATCGTATGGCTTTTACCTCCATGACTGTTACTTCTTACGCGCTGATTCTGCCTCTTTCGGAAACTAGAAGCGACCTGTACACTGAGGGTGAAAAATAGGATTTACTAGCCTCTCCTTTGGCTCTGTGAAGGCAGGATTAAGGTTGAAGGGATTGCTTTTGCAGGTCAACATTAAAAACGTTTTGAAAGAAATGTAGTAAGTTTTTAGCTTTGCAATAGAAAACAAGCATTGGCAAAGCCAACAGGTCTCATTTATGGGAGAGCTATTGGCTTTGTGCTGCATGGCTGAAAGTTAGAAAAAAAAGTGATATGATGCGAACAGCGTTGACTGCTGAAGGTAGTAATCCGTTGTCTTAGTCATTATATCCGAGCTGAAGTTCGCCGTGTTGGTCCTGTTTCTAGCTTCTTCAAACCCTTTGAAATTACTTTTGGGTGTTTTTTTCTGGCTGGACGGGGAGGGAGGGGGGCAAGCAACAAAGGGGTTGGGGGTGGGGTGTGGATGGGGAAAGCAACAATGGGGGCAGGGCAGACTGAACAAGCAACAACGCAGGAGGTGGTTGGGGCGGTAGGGGAAGCAACAATGCAGGAGGGGGAGGGAGGAAGTGGTGTAAGTAAAAGGGAAAAAAGTACCTTTGAAAGCAGCAAGCAGTGGAAAAACACTGGGCAAGGGAGGCAATACTTGGGCCATGCTCCACGGTGGGGATAAACATACAAATTAATGGGCAAGCTCTTAGCTCCCCTGTATGTAAACAAAATGTCTTGCAAGCGACAGCACATGCGCTCTGTCAGGGGAGCTCTAAAGTATAGGATTTGAGAAGTGGGATGGTGGAAGGGACGGGGCAAACTCTCAAAGAGGCAAAGGTTTCTGCAAAACATACTGAAGTGCATAAAATAACCAGCACTGCCCTCAAAACATTTAGTGGTGCTTGGTTGAGAGCAGGAGAGTGTTTAAGGACGAGGCGGGGATGTGTCCTGCCTGAGGGGAAACAGTCTTTATCACACAGACCTTACCACGCAGGCCATTTACCACACAGGTAAGTATTTATACCTTTAGCATGCAGCACTTCACCACACAGAGAATCATTTTTTTTTTAAATAACATACTTTTTATGCTATTTAAAAAAAAGTAATTTTAGGGAATGGTGGAGGTAATGGGAGGCAAGGGTGACTTTAGGGATCAGGTGTGAGTAGAGCTAAAGGGAGGTGAGAGTGACTTGAGGACTCAGGGGTGGGTAGAGGTAAAGGAAGGTGATGGAGACTTGAGGGCTCAGGGTGGGAAGAGGTAAAGGGAGATGATGGAGACTTGAGGGCTTGAGAGTGGGTAGAGTTAAAAGGAAGTGAGGGTTACTTGAGGACTCAGGGGTAGGTAGAGGTAAAGTGCGGTGAGGGTGACTTGAGGGCTCATGATGGGTAAAAGTGAAGGAAGGTGAGGGTGACTTGAGGGCTCAGGGGTGGGTTGAGGTAAAGGAAGGTGACAGTGACTTAAGGCCTCAAGGGTGGGAAGAGGAAAAGGGAGGTAAGGGTGATTTTAGGGTTTTGGGGGTGGGCAGATGTAAAGGGAGGTGAGGATGAATTTAGTGTTCAGTGGTGAGTAGAGATAAAGAGAGGTATGGGTGAATTTAGGCTTTGGTGGGTAGTACTAAAGGGAGGCAAGGGAGATTTTAGGGGTTAGGCTAGGTAAAGGTGAAACATAAACCTTTTGAAATTACTGTATGTTTGATGATGAATAAAACATCCTCTAAATTATAAAACAGGTAACCAACAAATAAGTAAATGTGACACAGTGGCCAGCGTTAATTCAGAAAAACACATAGGGGCCGATTCCGATCTCGGCCGGTAGGGCTCCGAATCGGATTCGGCTTAACCGGATCAGATTCGGAGCCCTATTTCCCGACCGATTCGTACGCGCGTCCGGGCGAGCGAGTACGATGCGAAATCGCCGACCGACTCGTCCGGGCGTCCCGACCGCTCCGACCGACTCGTTCCCGGGTCTAACCGCACCAACCGACTCGCTCGGACTCGACTCGCACCGCGCAATGGAGACGTTCCCCGGCCGGGTAAGTACGATGCGCGCCGCCAGCAGTCCGACCGAGCCGCGCACTCCGGCTCGAAAGAGCAGTCGGAGCCGGGCTTTGGGGGTCCGTGTCGGACCCCCCTGTACGCATAGCCGCGCGAGTCGCACACAGGGGGGACCCATGGGTCCCCCCTACCTGTGCGTGTACGGCGCGAGTCGCTTCGCCGCGTACACGCTGTAGGGGGCGCCCTTGTCCGCCTCGCACCCATTGAGTCAATGGGAGCCCGCGTACGCATTGTACGACCGGCTCCCATTGACTTCAATGGGAGTCCGACCGACTCGAGTACGATGGCATACGTGCGCATCGTACTCGTTCGGTCGGGCTGCACGGGTCCGATTCGGTCGGAAATCTCTCCGGGTCCGGCTCGGTCGGAGAGATTTCCGGCCCGAATCGGAATCGGCCCCATACTGTCTGGCAACAGTCTTAAATGAAGGGAGTATGTTTACACTGTTATCATCAATAAAAGCAACAGGTGGACAAAAATGTATGTTTCGAAAATTGGCCACATGCCACAAAGTTTTGTTATTTCTAGTTGTTTGCGTTCAGCTCTTGGAAATACCGGGAGGCACAAGCTTCAACACTGATGGATTCAAGTTGTTCTGCAAGCAAAAGGAAAACAAAAAATTACCACAATCCAAGCGCAAGCAGTGCGGAAGAACACTAATCAAGAAATCAATCAGTACTTGGTCCATGCACTAGAGACAAAAACACACGGAAGCAAAGTGAATTCGACAGGAGCTGACACCAATTAAAGGAAAGAAAATAAGATTGACAACAAAGCCAATCAATGGTAAGTAAAAGGCGGGCTAAAAACACCTTTTTAGAGTTTATTTTAATTTTTTTAGGAACAATAGATTGTCGCAAGTGGTAGTGCATGCGCTGGCTCAGGCGAGACCTAAAAAGCATTGGCAATAACAATGTGTCTGTCTTGCTAGAAATACTTGCAGTAAGCACCTGGTGGTGCCACTATTCCATATATCTAAAATTGTGAGCAGAAAATATAGCTACTTTACATACGATAATGTGCTAAACTACACAATGTAAACATCCGTGTTATACCATAAGTTGGTAGCATGGAACGCATTAGCTTTGCCAAAAGACACGAGACAAGCACTGTTTATTATTTTTTTAATGGAGGGCGCCATTTTCTGAGGCTTGAGCAGATTGTGTTACTGCCAACAGGGAATCTTACCACACTTATTTTTGGGTGTAACATAATGTATTAAGTTCCCTGCAACTTTGTTACAGTTGCAACAAAGTGTCTCATGTATTTTGTGTTTTAAATATTTTTTTAATGCATATGTGGAATGGGGTTGTTCAATGATGAAAGGGCATTATATAGAAACACAAGAAGGATCAGAAACTGACAATTGAAGTATCAAAGACAACTTTGAAAGAAGAAACATAGAAATTGTAATAAAGCCTGTTGATAAAGGAAAATCATATCATGGAAGATGGCATGCCCAGCCATGCTTGGCTCGCCTGACCACTCTGGTCAGCATGCGAGAAGTTGGAATACCAAGGCTTCGGAAGTATCCTGATCCCATTGTACGCTGATGCAATTGCATAAAAGAGAGCTGTGCATCCATTTTTGAAGTGCAGTCCTTTCAATACATTTGTAGCTCATTGTATTAGTGCATTCTGTACCCATAACATAGATCAGATATAAGTAGTATTGGTTACTGCTCCATGTTTGAAACCTGAAATTTACAGAGTTTATGCACTAACTCACAGGGCCCGATTCACAGAACTAACTTACGTCAAAAACGTAAAGTTAGTACTTTTTGGTATTCACAGAATACACTTACTCATTTTGGTATTCACAGAATGCACTTACTCTTACTAACTTTATGTCCGCACTCGGAATCTCCACCACCGGGCCGGAATCTCCGGCCCGAGTGCGGACATAAAGTTAGTATGAGTAAGTGCATTCTGTGAATACCAAAATGAGTAAGTGTATTCTGTGAATACCAAAATGAGTAAGTGTATTCTGTGAATACCAAAAAGTACTAACTTTACGTTTTTGACGTAAGTTAGTTCTGTGAATCAGGCCCACAGTTACTTAGTAAAGCCATACACCAACAGCAAACAAACCTGCCACACAGTTCTATTCTGCACAGACAGATTAGTGCAGAAATGTATTGTGTAATGGCGTAATGTATTCAGCTAGGATTGGATGCATCTGACACCCACAAGACAGCACAAGAAATTCAAAGTCACCACTGTAGTCCATGACAGTGGGACACTGAACGCACCTGTTTGGTATATGTTCTTCCAGCAAACTCAATGTTTAACAGTGGTCGGCTACCTTCATCGACATTGCCAGTGCTACATGTGAAGCCAGGGGAGGTGCATCTTTCTCCAATGAACCACTGACAACTGCTTCTCCAACAAATCACAAGTGTTTGCAACATCTCAAAACTGTTAGACTATGATGGTGTATCTAATAACTAATTTCCAGAGGTGTCCCTCAACGCTAATTACCAAACACTTTTCCCTAGTTGAAGGAATGTCCCAGTGCATCAAAAGGTAACCCTTGCCGCTCTCGTGTCCTAGGAGTAGCTGGTATCCACAAAAAGTATGGGAATTTCCTTAAGAGGACTTCAAAGTCATGAAGGATTGGTACCAGTGATTCCATCCAGAGGAAGAGTGAATAATTGACAGAATGCATGCATGTAGGAATAAATAAACACATGAATGAATTCATTTGGAATATATGACGATACTTAGCATGCCATTAGTACGCATGCTTTTAGTGCGATGTTTTTACATCGCAAATGCCATTACTACGCATATTTTTACTGCGCATACCATTACTTCGCAAATGCATTAATAACATTAGAATTTACTTTTACTTCGCAGATTTTTAGTTTGCATACCACTACTTAGCGTACATGGACCATTTTTAATATTTTTAATTAAAAGTAACATACCCCCTTGGACGGGATGCCAGGGAAATAGGGGTTTTGGGTGGGGAGTAATTTAAAATATATTTTAAAAAATAATAATAGGGGATGAAATTTAATACACTGCATAGTTTAACATCGCATTTTTCCTTTTTATAAACACCCCAACACTTAGAAACGTAATAAAATATGTTTCAAACAATAAATAAATAAATAAACACCCCAACACTACGCTAAATACTAAATGCAAATACACTACCCTACACAACAGAAACTTCACAACACTACTCTAATCCCTGAAACACTACCCCCAGCACGACCCTACCCTGTGCCCCAGTCCTGCCCCTACACGCAAACACTTCCCTACACGACCAACTGACACTACCCTAAACCCTAAAACACTGCCCTACACTACACCAACACTACCCTAAAACACTACCCCCAGCACGAGCCTACCCCTACCCCCAGTCCGTCCCCTACACTGAAACACTACCCTGCACGACCCCCTGACACTACCCTAAACCCTAAAACACTACCCTACACTACACAAACACTACAACACTACCCTAAACCCTAAAACACTACCCCCAGCACGACCCTCCCCCTACCCCCAGTCCATCCCCTACACTGAAACACTACCCTGCACAACCCCCCGACACAACCCTAAACCCTAAAACACTACCCTACACTACACAAACACTACAACACTACTCTAAACCCTAAAACACTACCCCAAGCACGACCCTGTCCCTACTCCCAGTCCGCTCCCTACACTGAAACACTACCCTGCACGACCCCCCGACACTACCCTAAACCCTAAAACACTACCCGACACTACACAAACACTACAACACTACCCTAAACCCTAAAACACTACCCCAAGCACCACCCTGCCCCTACCCCCAGTCCGCTCCCTACACTGAAACACTACCCTGCACGACCCCCCGACACTACCCTACACTACACAAACATCACAACTCTACCCTTATCCCTAAAACACTAACCCCTGCACGACCCTCCCCCATCCCCCACTCCTGTCCCTACACACAAACACTACCCTGCACGACCCACAACACTACCCTTAAACTAAAAACACTACTCCTCAAACACAAAACCTTCAAAAATAAACAGTCCCTCTTACCTCTCTCTCCTCGGTGCACGTCCCTTGTCCTCGGCTGAAAGCGTTGTCAATGTCACGACAGCAGAAGTTCCTCTAAAAACCCTCTGAATTACGTGGATGCTGAGATGATTGCGGGGGTGCCCAGAGCCCCTCGTGCCCCTGCTTCGCTGCAGTTGTCACCAGGTCTCCTTCCACCACTCCGTCTTGCTGGCCTCCTCGTCAGTGCAATTCCGTGCGTCTTCCGTCTTCACTGCCTCCTCGTCATCGCTGCCTCCTCGTAACTCCCACAGCTCGCCAATCCATACCCTGACTGCCGTCATCCATACGCGCATTACAACGCATGCGTTGTAACAGCGCATGCGAAGTAATAACATGCACAGTAAAGGCTACGCGTTATTACAGCGCATGCGTTGTAACGCATGTGTAGTAATGGTACGCGGTGTAATGACCGCGTACAAATGGATGTTTACCATTCATTTGTCTTAGCTTAGGGTACTTGGTCTTCTGAAGGTGGCAATGGAGCATCTTAATGAATCAGAGAAAAGAAAGCCTTCTAAAGACACCTGGAGGGCAGGTAGTTTGGTCCTCATGAGATGTTGAGGGTCTACAGTGTCCAATTCTTGCCCTACCAAAGACAATGAAAGAGTCCAGAGGCCTACTCATTTGCCACACTTTTGGGGGACAGTGAAAGACCTTGATGAGAGAGGCTTTACAGAGATTTTGCAGAATCCATATTTCTCTTTGCAATAATAATACTGTACTTGTTAAAAGTGTAGTGTTTCACTTCAAATATTTTTTAGAAACCACTGACTTTAGTTTCTGGGACTACAGTCTTTTTAATCAACACTTATCCAGCACCCCAAAGCTATTCTGGTTTAAATAGACACCATGAACCCCAATAAAACACCAGAACTCTTATTTATCTAAAACACAAGCAAGAGTCTGTCAATGCAAATAACGGAAATAGCAATCCTTCCGAAATGGTAAGTACCTGAAATTAACTGTGGCAAAACACACACCCCAACAAGAACACTAACCACTGCAGTATACATACAATGACACATACAGGAAAACTATACATTAACCATGAATCCCCACTACTCAGGATTCAACTCAAACAAATGGAAGACAGACTATAATGGAACCGTCAAGACCAGGGCATTGACGGTTGGTCTTTAAAAAAAAGAATATTTTTACATTTTGGCATGTCAGCAAGTGACAAGTGCACAGGAAGTGAGATCACACACATATTGGATCTTCACGGAGTGGGGCTCCTTCCGCATGGCATGTCGGTACTTGAGCTCCAACAGTGCTGCACAGCCATTATAATGGGAATATGGAGTTATATAATACATTGTGACATAATATACCATGTACATTGAGTGATTGAGTGCACTGGTGTCGTGAACCCCCGCTTTAGCAGCTACAGTGGGGGTGGGGCTCTTTATGGGCCTCTTCTGTCTGCAACTCCCAAGACAAACTCTCATAATTAACTCTACAAAGCAATGCAGAGTCAATATAAGAGCATGGGGGAGCAAGGAAGAACAAAAAGTGGGCAAACAGAAAAGGGAAAGAAGGAAGGAATGTTAACTATAAGGAAGGGTGAAAGGATGGAGGGACGGAGAGATGAGTAGGTGGATGAATGAGTGGGTGGATGAATAAGTGGGTGGGTGAATGTTTGGGTAGAGGAATGAATGGTCAAAGAATAAGCAAATGGATAGATGAAAGGATGGCAGAGTAAAGGGTTGGCTGGATGGATGGGTGAATGGATAGGTTGGTGGACAGGTGAAATGATGGCAGAGTAAATGGATGGATATGTGGATGGACAGGTGAAAGGGTGGCAGAGTAAATGGATAGATAGGTGGATAGAAAGGTGAAAGGATGGTATAGTAAAGGGGTGGATGAATAGATGAATGGACAAGTCAAAGGTTGGCAGTGTGAAGGGATGGACGTATAAGTGGATGGACACTTGAAAGGATGGCAGAGTAAAGGGATGGATGGATGGCAGAGTGGGTGGATTGACAGAATAGGGAAAGATTGAATCATGGATAAAAGAATGAATGGATGTAAAACTGTAAAGGTGAAATACTGGATATCAGCGGGTGGATGGAAGGGTGAAAGATGTGGGAACTCTTCTAGGGAGGGGTCCGCTCTTTAGCTTCATTTGCTTTGTGCCATGAGAGCTCCTATTTCAAAGTGGAAGTACTTTAATTTTCGGGCTACTTGCTTGATTGAGCGTTGGTTCATCAGTGAGCACAGCTTCAACTACCCTGTCACACTGTACCGGTTCCTCTGAGTAACTTTCAACCAGAAAACATGAACGTGGGTTCGCTGACACAGACAGTGTGCAAATGGAACCATCAGGCCAAATGCTTCCAGGCACACAACATTTGCCTTGGGCCCATAATCTACCCGCAAAACTGACTATCATGCATAAAATGTGAGTCTTTCATATTGTCTGTGTAAGAAAGTGGGTTACAGGTTGAGGGGGTGAAACCCTGCTCAAGCTGGAACCACAATCCTTATCAGGGTGAGGCACAAGCAAAACCCAAATTAACCTTGGCGCAGAGCAGCCAGGCTTAACTTAGAGGCAAAGTGTAAAGTATTTATGCAGCACATCAAACAGTAATAAAGTGAAAACACAACACAAGAAAAATCCCACACCAAGTTAGAAAAATAGAGTACATTTTAATAAATAAAACAAGATCAAAACAACAGAAAATTCAACCAGTAGAACTGGAGATATGCAATTTTAAAGATTTAAGTGAAAATAGCGCCAAAAAGCACAAAGGGCCAACTGTGGGTATCTGGTGAAGCTAGATCGGGACAAAATCACAAGTTCATTACTACGATGGAGTGGTGGCAGGCTACAGGGACCCAGTTAGGCCTGCTAAACAAGAGTACCTTAATCCTGGTTCAGAGGCATTGCGAAGTCCTGCATTGAGGATGCATTGCACAGTGGCGTTTCCTAGGAGATGCGAAGCTGTGATGCAAGGTCCTGCAACATCGTCGAAGATGCCGTCAACGAGGGGTTTGTGATGAGAAGTCCTGCATCTAGATGAGTCGCACATCAGCTGGTTCCAAAGAAGCTGCAGGGCTTGTGATGCAGGTTCCTGTGCTGTCGTCGAGAATCCGGTCAACAAGCAGCATGTGATGAGAAGGCCTGCACTGAGCGAGCATCACTCAACGGTGGTTCCTGAGAGGCTGTGGCCAGAAATGCGAAGTCCTTGCTTCAGGGAAATCTACGCAGCTGGGATGATTCATCATTGCTGCTCAAGGTTGCGCCACACAGCAATATAGATGTATCAGTTTTGCTGAAACCACAGATGGGCTGGCAGAGCACTTTCAGGCACACTTCCATTGGTCCAGGACTTGGGTGGTACCACTTGGCAGGGTAGGCCTCACAGATGGCAGAGTCCAGGTGCTGGGTTCAAGGTTGTTGGAACCTTCTGTCCCTAAGGCTCTAGTCAGGAGGCCAGCCAACTAGCCCTTGGAGTCACTCTGGTGTACTGGGTACAACAGATGCAGGTCCAATCCTACTTACCCAGGCAAGAGGGCAGCAAGTCAGAACAGCAGGGTAGCAGGGGCAGTAGTCCTTCAGAGTAGCAGTCTAGCAGAGTGGCGGTCCTTTCAGCAGCACAGCAGTCCTTCTTCCTAGCAGAGCCCACAGGTCCATAATTGTGCTAAAGAGTTGGGGTCTGAGGTCCAACATTTATACCTGGTGCCCACTTTGAAGTGGAGGAAGCTTCTAGAGGTTTCCACTCGCCTGTGGTGTTAGGCATCCCCTTCCTCCCTGTCCTGGCCCGAGCTTGTCTGAGGTCACAACAGACTAGTGTCAAACCCTTTGTGACAGAGGCTTTGTGATGTGCAAGTGTTGTAGGTGATAGCCCCTCCCCAACGTTAACTCAGAACAGCCCATGCCTCAACATCTATCTTCCCTTTGTCTCACTGTCTGGGAGCAATACACAAAGACCAACTGCCAGCTACGAATAGTCATGCAACCCAGGATCAGGCTGCAGGTGCCAAATGGTTAGGACAAGAAAATACCAACTTTCTAACAGCGGCATTTTCAGAATTGTGATTAAAAACCCGACTTTACCATTAAAGAGGGCTTTTAATTACAATTCTCTAGACACCAAACTCAATCTGTCTTCCCACCTCCCACTTAGAAGTTACAGAGTATTAAATGGAATAAGGTAGCCCAAATGTTATCCTATGGGAGAGGTATGCCTTAGAGTAGTGAAAAACAACTTTAGGAGCTTTTCACTACCGGGACATGTAAAGCTTAAAAGTACAAGTCCTACTTTTTAAATACACTGCACACTGCCCTCTGGGCTGTTCAGGGGCAACCCTAGGAGTGACTTAAATGTATTAAAAAGAAAGGTTTGGGCCTGGCAAAAGGTTTACTTAGTCTGGACGAAATGGCAGTTTAAATCTGCACATACATGAGGCAATGGCCGGCCTGAGACTTGATTAAAAGTTACCTTAAGTGGGTAGCACCATCAGTGTTGCAGGCCCACTAATAGCCTTTAATTTACAGGCCCTGGGTACCAGCAGTACCACTTTACTAGGGACTTGCAGGTAAATTAAATGTGCCAATTGAGTGTCAGCCAATTCTACCATGTTTTAAGGAGAGAACACAAGCACTTTAGCACTGGTTAGCAGTGGTAAAGTGCTCAGAGTCCCAAAGGCAGCAAAAATGAAGTCAGCAAAACAGGAGGATTGAAGGCAAAAAGTTAGGGGAGAACCACGCCAAGGCTGCCAGGTCTAACAGTCTGCCAGAATGTGAGCTTCTATGAAAACCAGAAAAAAAGGACTGCTGACTTTCAGAGGGCGTTATAATACCCAGCTATTACTGTTGTTCGTTACTTGAAGGGTCATGTTTCATGCAGGCCTACCCACCGTTTGAAATACATGAACTGTTTTAGGGAGAGGAAGATAAGGAAAAACTCTGTGATCAGGAACAGAAAGTATGATCTTTACTTCAAACGGAAACAAAATTAGATATCATGAAAAGTGAAGTTTGTGCTTTTTCTGACAGAGCACAACCCGGCTTTGGACTGAGGCCAGGCAGGAAAATGAGGGCGGATGCAGTGCACCACAGTGATGTTGCTGCTGCATACTCTGCTCTTTAGCTCAGAACAGAACGTGCTTATGTCAGCAGCACAGCAGTCCTTCTTCCTAGCAGAGCCTACAGGTCCATAATTGTGCTAAAGAGTTGGGGTCTGAGGTCCAACATTTATACCTGGTGCTCACTTTGAAGTGGAGGAAGCTTCTAGAGGTTTCCACTCGCCTGTGGTGTTAGGCATCCCCTTCCTCCCTGTCCTGGCCCGAGCTTGTCTGAGGGCACAACAGTCTAGTGTCAAACCCTTTGTGACAGAGCCTTTATGATGTGCAAGTGTTGTAGGTGATAGCTCCTCCCCTACGTTAACTCAGAGCAGCCCATGCCTCAACATCTATCTTCCCTTTGTCTCACTGTCTGGGAGCAATACACAAAGACCAACTGCCAGCTACGAATAGTCATGCAACCCAGGATCAGGCTGCAGGTGCCAAATGGTTAGGACAAGAAAATTACAACATTCTAACAGCGGCATTTTCAGAATTGTGATTAAAAACCCGACTTTACCATTAAAGAGAGCTTTAAATTACAATTTTCTAGACACCAAACTCAATCTGTCTTCCCACCTCCCACTTAGAAGTTACAGCATATTAAATGGAATAAGGTCGCCCAAATGTTATCCTATGTGAGAGGTAGGCCTTAGAGTAGTGAGAAACAACTTTAGGAGTTTTTCACTACCGGGACATGTAAAGCTTAAAAATACAAGTCCTACTTTTTAAATACACTGCACACTGCCCTCTGGGCTGTTCAGGGGCAACCCTAGGGGTGACTTAAATGTATTAAAAAGAAAGGTTTGGGCCTGGCAAAAGGTTTACTTAGTCTGGACGAAATGACAGTTTAAATCTGCACATACATGAGGAAATGGCCGGCCTGAGACTTGATTAAAAGTTACATTAAGTGGGTAGTACCCTCAGTGTTGCAGGCCCACTAATAGCCTTTAATTTACAGGCCCTGGGTACCAGCAGTACCACTTTACTAGGGTCTTGCAGGTAAATTAAATGTGCCAATTGAGTATCAGCCAATTCTACCATGTTTTAAGGAGAGAACACAAGCACTTTAGCACTGGTTAGCAGTGGTAAAGTGCTCAGAGTCCCAAAGCCAGCAAAAATGAAGTCAGCAAAAGAGGAGGATTGAAGGCAAAAAGTTAGGGGAGAACCACGCCAAGGTTGCCAGGTCTTACAGTCTGCCAGAATGTGAGCTTCTATGAAAACCAGAAAAACAGGACTGCTGACTTTCAGAGGGCGTTATAATACCCAGCTATTACTGTTGTTCGTTACTTGAAGGGTCATGTTTCATGGAGGCGCTAACCACCGTTTGAAATACATGAACTGTTTTAGGGAGAGGAAGATAAGGAAAAACTCCGTGACCAGGAACAGAAACAGTAGCGGCTCCTGGAGGGAGTGCTGCGGGGCGGTGGGGCGGGGCGGGGGAGGGGCAGAGTGGGGGGTAGTAAACTCCGGCTTACGGCCGAACTGAGTTAAGTACACAAATAAATAATTAAAACAAATTACATTGCGCGCGCTGCATCACCGAATGCGATGCTGCGTGCGTAATGTAATTCGTTTTATTTATTTATTTATGTACTTAACTGAGTTCGGCCGTAAGCCGGAGTTTACTACCCCCCACCCTGCCCCCGCCCTGCCCCGCCCCACCGTCCCGCAGCACTCCCTCCAGGAGCCTCTACTGACAGAAAGTATAATTTTTACTTCAAACGGAAACAAAATTAGATATGAAAAGTGAAGTTTGTGCTTTATCTGACAGAGCGCAACCCGGCTTTGGACTGGGGCCAGGCAGGAAAATGAGGGCGGATGCAGTGCACCACAGTGATGTTGCTGCTGCATACTCTGCTCTTTAGCTCAGAACAGACCGTGCTTATGTCCTGGATCATCGCATAGCAAGCATCCTGCTTCATTAGGAAAACATTAAAGTACTGGAATGTTTTATATGTGCCCTCTGGTTTTATTAGCAGGTGTATGCGACACTTGTGGTTTAAAATGCACTATTTCTGTTTTGTTTTGTAAACTATAGGCCCACGGTTTCACCAATAGCTAAAGTCAACTGTGCAGCTGCCTTTAATAAAGTCCCTTGCCAGGCAATCACTAACTGTTGCCTTCAAGCCCCTACATCTTACTCGTGTGATTTCCTGAAGCCTGAGAGATTGGAACATGTACTAAGTTATTAGAGCAGCCATCTTAACCGAGCCTTTCTTTCTTTGGACAGCAGCCATCTTAACCGAGCCTTTCTTTGGACAGCAGCCATCTTTACAATTTCTCTTAGCAGACTGCAGACCAGGCTCCTCACTTTTCCTGAATGAATCACACGTGATGGAGCCACAGGTCACGCCTCTACACTCTGACCTCTAACTACAATGCATATCTTAACCTGTCACCCATGCACCCTCAGTGCATGCATTTGTCTGTGTTTAGTTCTTCGAATTTAACCGAAAGCCAGACAAAGAGGGAAGGCCGTGCTGCCACGTAGACAAAAGCAAGAAAAAACTGGTTTAGCAACTACTCTGTGACTAGAGCGTGAACCATTGCTGGCTGTTGTAAGCACAACAACAGGGATTACCTGAGCTGGATCCAGACTTCCGGTCTGTGGCCATGTTTGTCGGGGGATATTTGAGGGCTTCTTAGCAACAGCATACCTGCCACTGATTGCAGGTGTCTCCTCCATCAGCCATTCCTTAGGGTTGCCACATGCGAAAGGTTCTATTTTCTAATGCATTTTGACAGTACATGTTCGTGCTCTAAAGCTAATTTTGTCAAAATATATTATATTTAATAAAGGATAGCATTAGTCATCCTTGACTCATCTTTTGTTGCGCTTAGGAACAACCTTACTTCCCTAAAGACAGCAGGATGAGAAAGTGAAGAGGGCTCAAAGCATGGAGATCGATTCACCAAAATGCCAGGAAATAGCTAAAGTGGCATTATGCACTACTGGCAACCAGTGGCCCATTAACCCACCATTAGCCTCAGATGTCCCTTGCTCTAGAGGTTTATTGGTAATGTCAGGGGCTTGAAAAGACTCTAATTATGCCTGGCAATAACCTATAGCTGATTTGAAATATCTTAAAATTTCTCAGTATATTAATGCACACATGAATACACAAGGAAACACCTTGGATTCATTGTTTGGCAACTGTTTCTTAACTAGAATGATTAAAATAGTAAATGTATCCCTTTGGGCCTCAAAGAGTTCTTTTTTTCTCCAAAATGCACATGGAAGCCCACCATTAGAGCTTTATTACAAGATGAGGAATACATATCCCAAGGTGTTCAGAAGTCCTTTTATGAAACAAATTAGTCAGGATTGTTCTCAGTTCCCAACAAAAAAAAATCTGCAGGCTGTTGAGGTGCGTTGCAAATCTTTTTAGGCGCTGCTACAGAGAGATTTCGTTATCTGATGACCTCATGTCATCAATTCTTCAAAAAAGTACTAAGAAGAGGTATTGGGAGTGCGGCTTGTGGTTATTCCCCTCAGACTTTGGCTTTTATGTGTATTTATCATTGTTTACTGTTGTTTGCAAAGGCTCTACACTTAGGCCATGAAATGTAATCAATGGTTCCATTGCCCCATTTTTATTTTCTTTAGGTTGTGGTGATACGGCATTAAGTTGTCCTTTTAGCACAATGCAGTTTCAACATGATGTGTAACTTGAAATTGAGACCAATGTGTGTCCTTGGACATATTTGCTCAGGTGACACAATTAAGTTTTAATTGCTGATGTGTTTTTTTTGTTTAGAAGTGCATGCTGTTTGGATGCTTTAGCCTACCATAAAGACAGCTTGTGCTTCATTAACTGTCCTTGCACTTTCGTTTGTTTTATATTGCTGTCATAGTTATATGTTGTTGAATATTTGACATTCTTTTTCACAACATAAAGACATGCATGCACCTAAGCCTTCTTACAGATGCAGTCTTTCGTCAAAAGAATCTACTATGCAATATTTTGCTGTGCAAGCCTATTACATTAACCACCAAACTTAGGGCCTAATTTAGATCTCGGCAGACGGGTTACTCCGCCATAACGGTGATGGATATCCCGTCCTATGGGTTTTATATTTCGGTGGACAGGTTATCCTTCACCGTTGTTACAGAGTCACCCGTTAGCCCAGATCTAAATCAGGCCCTCAATCTTGTGACACATTTTCATAACAGTCTTTTTTGAGGGTACAGCTTTAGCTCCGATAATGTAGGCTGTTCACCAAAGAGATCCTACCCCCAGCTTCTAAATTGTTGTAGCCAAAGATGTTGCGTCACTCTGGAATTTTCTTACTAGTGTAGCAATTACTATTACCAAACACCTCTTGTAACAAAACATCTGCTCTATTGGCTTGACTGATACTTTTTGTACTGAAATAATTCAAAGACCCCATGACCATGTTCAGACAGATCCACACATTGGTACATAGTGGAACTGAAAACATGAAAGCAATCGACTAAACAACTAGAAGTGAGGTGATGCCAAATATTCAAAGAGAACAGGCGAAAGGCTACAAAGAACTCAGAGGGGTGTATTATAGTATCATCCTAGAATCCAATAGAGTCTACTATGAGTGAAAATGTAAAACCCTCCCAATACCTCCAGGTAACTCCTTCAAATCATGATAAGCTTTTAATGCCATAAACAATCCTGAGAGCCAGTGTTTTAGCCACACATTGAAACAATAAGGGTGACTACATTGGTGAATGATAAGCTGATGGTTCACCCTATCTTATCTTCTTTACCAGAAACTATTTTTGTCCTTTTTTTATTACTTGTCTTTTTATCACTAGAGAAACTTGTGTTTTAACAGCATGGATACTAACAACAAAGGGAGACACAAAAACTAGGTAATATAGAGTCCCCTGCTAAAACACCCACCCTGGATATGAAGGACCTTAGGAGCTGGACTCCTGGTATTTAGTAGAAAAGTTGTAAAAGTGAAACTTGAACAACTGTAGTCACTTCTTGATATACATATTCTTCTGAGTGGCAATCAATCTGGTTTCCAACTCAGGGAACTAAATCCACCTTGATGAATTTACAGCCAATTTTTAAAGGATCACAGCATCAGCCCACCGTTCAGGGATGGTACTGTTAGATCTCTCTGCTGCCTTTGATACCGCGGATCATGACATCCTTCCCCAAAATTTCCAGAAAATGGCAGTTACAGAGGTGGTGACACTGGCATGGCCTGGCTCATTCCTCCGGCTCATCAACAGAAGCTACACTGGTTTCTTATTCCTTTTTAGAACCTTCTAAGCAGGGCTGTGGGCTTTCTCCGTGCTAAGAATTTATGATGTTTTAGTTTTGCCAAAAAAGCATGTGAAGTCAAGAGATTCCCCCTTAGCAAAGTTTGAGAAAGTAGTCCCGGCTTCACCCAACTCTCCCTGATGTGAAGTAAGGCTAGACTTCTAAGCAGCTGCTCCAAGGCAGGATTTTCTTGACTCAGCTAAATAAACTTCCTGCGTCAGGAAATTCTGTAAAGTGGTTGGCTACCTCCAACCTTATCTGCAGGGCAGGTATGAGGTGCGGAAAGCGGTAGTGGCGTAAGAGTACAGCGAGAGCAGAGTGGTGACCCCCACCAAGAGGACAGCTTTCGATGCCAGGATGCTAATCCTAAAGAAACGTTGAGGAGTGAAGGGCGACCACACATGGAAGCTCCAGTGATGGAGGCTAGATACCTGGAAGCGAACAGTGCTGGATGGAGGGTACACAGGAAACTGACACAGTGGAGGGTACCTTAATCCTTGCAAGTGGACAGTACGGTGCAAAATGTGGGTTGGGGCGGACACCAGAGTTGGTAGGGTGCGGATCTGAGTAGGAAACGAGGAACAGGTGCCAAGTAGGACCGGCCATTAGCTTTCCCCGAAGACCTTTAGTAGAGGAATCGTGTCCTCCTGCTGCAAAGGGTCATAAAAGCGGATACTCTTTTTAAAGTAAATCTTTGCAAGCTTCTCGCGTCGCAAAGCTCATAAAGGTGCAATTCAAACTTTGTGAAGTTACAAGACATCCAACTTCACAAATCCCTACGGACAACCTGAACTCTGCAGTGTGCTTATTAGAGGGTGGAGGAAGTTTGTACGTCATGAACAAAGTTTCATGTAGATTCTGATTATGGTCTTAATGGAATTTCAAGTTTTCCCTTTGTCTACACCAGTGCACTTTTTTTTATCGTGCAAGTGTTACAGTTCGTGCTGAAAGCAGTTGTTTCATGTTCTCCCAAGTATTGTGAAATAGCGTTGCACTGAAAAATCACGAATATTTTGTATGCGAGTGCACAACTCGTGTAGAACATCATGGCCTCGGCATATTTTTGTAGGTTCTGGGAGAAATATGGGAAGATTGGGAGAAAAAAGTTGAAACATTGCCCACCAATAGAGCATTTGAACCCTCTCCTTTTCAACATATGTGGATGTGGGCTCCAGTTTGAGGCTTACATTCCTCTCAATTTACCAAGCGGTGTTTCTCTACAACCAAAATTGAGTTCTGAGTGCCCAGAATGTGACTCCAACGAAGGCACAGACATATTTTTTTTATCTAATAGAGTTTAGGCTGACGAAAATGATCCACTTTTTTTCATCTGTTTCCATATGTGCACGGTCAACAACATCTGTCAACATGGCACTTCATTCTATCAGGGCATTGCTAAAAGCCTACTACACAAATTGCCGGTACACAAAATGCTGCAGTAATGATGCCTACTGGGCCTAGCAGGTGTAACCAAATATCTGATGCTAGAAGAGGCCTACACTGTTTAAAGTTTGAGAGCGAAGCTAACAACGAATGCCTTTGTATCTCACAGAAGTGCATATGTAAATAAAGCACCTAGCTACAAAGTTGTAAAGCACTACATCCTACTAGAGTGAGGGTTTAGGTAGAGCACATGTTAGATAACCTCATGGTCCACATGTAACTGTGAAAGGGAAGGGGACTACATTACATAAAGGTTGAGCGCAGTGTTAACTTTGAAAAACTTAGAATGTTACACACGTGCATTTTCAATGACCACTTAGCTATTAGAAGGACAAAACCCCACGTCCGTTCTGCACCAGAGTTCTTAAAATCCTCCAACACCAGAGGTGCTATCTTATCAGAAAACACCTCAATGAGGTGACCTCATCCAATCTGGCCATTCGCATCCAGAGTAACTTACAGTTGCACCTTTGTGTGGGAACTGATAAAATGAAATTTAGATCAATTCGGAAGACTTATATTTTTGCATATTTTCCTCGACCTTACCTTTAATAAGCTCAGGGCTTTTAGTGGGCCGGGTCTCACCGGTGTTGAGCACCAGCAGTTTTTTTTAAAAGGAGGCCTCGAAACGGGTCTCCATCGGGCTCTGTTTTGTGCCCTGGCAGAGGCGGTCCGTTTTTTTCCGGACTGCAGTGACAGCAGGCACATCGATGTGAGCGTGCTCACACTGCTCACACCTCACTAGTGGAGAAGTTACGGCATGACGTCATGCCAGGCTGTATTGCATACATAGGCGAGCGTTGTAAGGGAAGGGAAATCCTTTAAAGAGAGTCATTTTCCCTCTGGATTTCCCCTCTCTTTTTGAAACTCAGGAGCAGCAACATTGTCGTGGTGTCACCAGGGCTTTAAGTGGAAGCTTTTTCAATATTTTATACAAGCCATAGTTGCTGCTTATTTATCTTATGCAACTAACAATCATTGACAAAGCCAATAGTCCTGACTTGTTGTAGGTATGATGTTACTTGTTGTATCATATATCTGGATGCAATGACCGAAACAGCAAAATACAAGTCCGGCGGCACACTATGCTAAGCACAGAATTTTAGCTTATGTGTTTTTATGCCACGCCCTTAATTACATTGGCCACGCCCCTTTGAGAGACCCCTCCAGTTTTTTCATCCCACTTAAAGCCCTGAATAAGCTGCATACGTTTTATTACCGCTGTAGCAAATTCGCCTTTTCTGCCTAGTCACGCTGGATTTTTCGCCTTTTTCTGCACCCTATTTTTGCTGGTACTGGTACTGTGACATTGCTATTCTTAGGGCTTGTGCTCTGGCCCTCCACAGGTATTGGTAAAATTGTTTTCACCCAATTGGTCTATTTAACTTTGCTATAAAGCCACTGTAGATGCCTTCAAATGCACCAACGGCAAGGTGAGTTAAATGTGGGGCGAAGACTGTGTTTACACCACCCAGATATTCAACAAAATTATAAGGCTGCCAGGAGCACCATGGCGCTGTAGTTTGGCTGCTGTTTAAAGGCACTGCAGAAACAAATGGCAAAGAAACGTGACTTTGCTATGTAGAAAAACCTATTTTTATATATGAAATCATCCTTAAAGTGTGCCTTGTTAGTACCAAGCTGGGTGTCTAATATATAAAGAAAGTGGTACATCATACATTTGAAAAGTGTGCCCTCACACTGACTCAAAGCTTAAAAGTTATTTTCAGTATGTAAGTTCAGCAGCATTTTACCAAAGACATAGTTGTGATTAAAATATTTAATTCTATAGCTTTGCTATAAAAAATGTTGCAAAAGTCATTCTATGTTAAATTGCACTGAACTTTCAAAATCTGATTTAATGGTGGAATCAGTTTTTGATCACTTTATTCGAAAATTACCTTTATAAAAATTTCATTTTGGCTGCCTAACCAGAACTCACTTAAAACCAGTTCTGCCGCTCTTCACACCCCCAGAGCTGGGGTATATATTCTTGTTTCGATGAATGCACAACCCTCTGAGCCCAGAAATAAGGGAGGTGATAACTACTGGCTGTTTAGCAGAGATTTGCCATATGAGGGAACGGTGGTTATTGGTCAGCTGGGAGAATCGAGGGAAGGTTCAATGCTACTTCTTTTCAGGTGGAGATGCCAGAAAGGGATTTTCCAGTTCTTCCCCAGGACCATCTTGGCCAACCTGGCTCCAGTCACAGTGGGGCGAGAGAACTAGTTTGGAGCCTGCCAGGTGGGAGGAGAGCTCATCGTATAGGGGAGTGGCCTGTCTGGTGGCAAAAGGGTTCTGCCATTTTGAAACAGGGATCCTGGGTGAATTTATAGTAAGGTGAAGTGCTAAAAAGGGGGGTAGTGTCAGGTTTTGGAGGAAGTGCACTTTAACCATAAGTGCCCACTGAGAATCCCAGTGGTGCACCTATTCCAACTGAAATAAGAAAACAATATCTCAATTTGGAAACCAGAGGAAACAATGGTGGAAGGGATGCTGGTTAAGAACAGGCACTGGATACTGGCTCAGAACGGACACAGGACCATCGCTCGCTGCACTGTGAAAAGAACATCACAGGAAATAATCAGTATATTCAGAACAGAAAGAATTGGTAGGCAGTATTTAGCATTTAGTGATAAATGTACTCCTTTGTGCATGAACAATGATGTGCTCCTTGTGTGACCTGGAACCGGGATGGAAGGCCCAAGATGCTGAGAGAGGATAGTTCAGTAAGCAAGCCCAACAGTGAATGAAAAGCCAAGATAAGAGCAAAAGGGAAAGGAACCGAAAGAGGAAAAACAACATTAGTATATGGACAAACTCAGGAACAGCCCCAGCGGCAATGAGATACCTAAGAAAACGATAAATGTAACCGGCACCTAAGCTAGTGCAGGAGGAGGGTTTCTATTGATGCTTCTATTCCTGCACCAGACTTCCCACTTAAGAGTCCGGAATTGATTCCATGGAAGTCTACTGGGCCTAACCACCGAACCTCTAACTAGTTCTTTTCCATAACCTCCATTCCTGATCTCTACTTACCTTAAATGATGCATGGAAGCCTCTCACTAAGTCAGAAACGTGAGGCTTGTATCTCCTGTGAAACCTGACAAGTGGGCCTAGCGAATAAAAGCATCCAGGATTGGTTAGGGAAAATTCTCCAGTCGCTGGCAAGGGCGCAGGATGAGCCAGGCAGATCGCCAACACTTACTCAGAATATTCATGGGCCTGGCGGGACCCCACCTGAGGAAGAAGGACCTTCAGAAGAAAGAAGACTCCTGTTGGAAGAAGGGGACCAACTCAATGACTCCCGACTCCTGCTGGCATCTAGGGACTGGACCTGCTGCCCAGGGAGCTGGTAGCCAAAGTGGGCAAGTAAAACATGTTTGTTCCACTTGCAGCACTGTGCCACAGTATAAACTGGTACTGCGGTCCTAGCTGTAAAGCGATCAAGCCTTGTCTGGCCACAGCTTCAAGCCTTGCCTCACCGGAGGATTTTGAAAAAGAAAAATAGACTACATTTGAAGCTAAAACCTTGCCCCGGGGTAGATTGACTAATCTATCGAAACACAAAGCAGCTACCTCGGCAGCTAGAAAATCCTGCTTTGTTCCACTCAGAGCTTTTGGCAACAGTAGCTTTAGTGCTAGTGCGACACTGAAATGCCCGACTGAACTGCAAACTTTTGCTTTTCAGTGGCGCTTTACTTTTTCTAGGAGATTTTTGCGTTAATACTTTAAAATTCCTATCTCCAGTTGCCCTTTTACAATTCTGATGATAAAATGTTTCTCTGTTTTTCTAAATTCGTTTGGGAGTTTTATTGTGTTGTTATTTTACTTCAAAAGTGCTGGTAATGCCTCAACTTAACCTGCATTTCTCTTAACGATGATTGGTGCTTGTGCCACAGCTGCCAGGGTTTGAGCAAAGTTTCTATACAAACTTTGTTTTGGCCTAGCCAAACTGTGCTCATTAAGTCGGTTAGGGTCACCACCCTCCTTCCAAATTACTCACCCAAAGTCTGACAGTCTGTCATCATGTGAAAGGGTTTCATTACTGGTACACAGGAGCGGCCTGTGTAGGTAGCAGCAGTGGGGGGACTCGACAGACGACGACGAGGGAAAATCAATCATTTTTTTAATTTTCCCTCCTCTGTAGAGTCCCCCCCCCCCCGCCCCACCGCCCTTACCTGTATGAACCGCTCCTGCTGATACTCTTCAAAATGCCTCATTTTAGTAGGACAGCTTACTTTCATTATAACATCACTTCAGTCAAACTGCACGGTCCAGTGACAACAATCGAAGAATGTCAAGCCAATGTGCAAACTATTTTTATCGCTTACAGAGTTTCAAACTAGCTACAACTCTTATTGTGACTCATTTAAATAACTGAAGTTGAAATAAATGGAGTTGAAGGACTCTAGCTAACTCAAGGCATTCAGGTGTT
The DNA here is from genome assembly GCA_963921515.1 of Calotriton arnoldi. Lineage (NCBI taxonomy): Eukaryota > Metazoa > Chordata > Amphibia > Caudata > Salamandridae > Calotriton > Calotriton arnoldi. The sequence goes on from CAWUFW010005624.1 coordinate 1,034,824, forward strand.
TTTGGACCTTTATAGGAGAAAGAGTGGCTACTCCTGAGAAATGTTCTGGACAGATGTGTTAGGCCTAGTTCTAAAAACGAAGATTCAGGATAAGGATAAAGGGAATGCACATGTCTCTCACAGCGTCATCATCTTAAATGTCACACGGACTGATGGGGAATTCTTCTGGACAGTCACAGATGTGTAAAACAATTCCACATGCAATAAAGACATAGAGAGTTTTTTGCTAATTAAAAAAGAAATAGAGAAATGTCAAAGTGTTGGTGCTGTCAATATAGCACTTTAAGATCCGCCTCACATCAAACTGTAAGCACTACGTGTGTCCTAATGGGTGTGAGCAGGACATGTGATAGATAATCTTCTGGCTTACATGGAATTCTTAAAGGTACTTTAGTTGAAGTTGAACCATCAAATGCTGAGGTTTCATTTCAATACAGGCGAGGGACAGTTGCGTGCTGTAGGGCAATTTTTAAAAATCTAAATGTACCCCACATGAAACCGGGCTCATGGCACCAACAATTAGGACTTTAAAAAAAAGATAAGAAGTCAAACTCTCCGTAAATTTACTGAGCTGGTCCATATTCATGAATTAAAATGGCAAGCTGTTCTAGAGTACAGGACCCAACAGATGGATGGGGGTACCTCCAGAATGGGCTATTCTAAATCTGGGGGAGACAAAAACCATACCAGTGGATCCCAATATGGAAAAAGGATTATATTTATGGAACACTTAGGCCAGGTAATTGTGTTTGGTTTGATACAAATTTGTAAGCATGACACATACGGTCTTAAATAGAATTATTTTCTGAATGGAAAGACAATGAAGCTTTTGAATCTTTCTGCCTTTCGGGTCAAATTTTCTAAGACTATAAATGAAATGATCAGTGGCATTTTGAATGCACTGTAGCCTATTAAGGTATTTTTCCATCTGCCCTAAACAGATCACATAGCAGAAATCCAAAAATGTGTGGTTGAAGGTGTGTGCGGCCATGATCCGGTGAGACTAAGACAAGCAAGGAAAGATTCTCTGCAGGATTTGTAACTGAAAAAAAGCAAGATTTAGAAATTGCTGTACTCTACAGGTTTAGGGACAAGTCATAGTTAAGAAGCACTCCATGAATTCTAACAAACGTGAAGAATTTTGGGTGGGTGCGAACCAATATATGGAGAGAGGCCATAATCTTCCATTCCAGCAATTGGGGGAATTATCTGTGAAGAAGACCTCGGCCTTGCAGGGTGTTAGTTTTAAAATGTTGCAGTTCATGTAACCATGGACAAGATCCAGGGTATCGGGGAGTCTCATTGTCTTAAAATAGCTTTTGCCTTCTATTCTCAGTAGCAGTCGAGTATCACCTGCAGATCTAATAAAACAGGATGCCCACTTTATCCCACAGATGTGCCTGGAGGTGCAATAAAGATTGTAAAGATGAGGTGAGAACGTGGATCCCTGTGGAATGACACAGTGTACTAGTTTAGGATTCGAAGTAAAGAATCAACTAAACTGCCTGAGTGTGACTGGAGAGCAAAGACTGAGCCCACTAGAGGACTATTCCTGCAATAGGTGCCTTCGTAAGATGACCAAGTGAAATCTAGTGGCCGACAGTGTTGAATGCTCCTAATAAGTCTAATAAAACCAAGGCTTAGATACCACCAGAGCACCATCCACTATCTTTCTTAGTTTCTCAAATGCTCAGGCAACCACCAACTCCTTACTAAATGGGGGTCTATAGTGAGTTTGCAAAAGCTAAAAATTGAATCTTTCTCAACAAACGATTGAACCAAATGATTTGAATACAGAAACCAATCACAGACTTATGTGTACATTATATAGTCTTGGCAAGAATTACATATAGTTTTCAGGGAAAAAACACAAAATAAAGTCTTGGCAAGAATTAGATATACTTTGCAGGGAAAAAACATAACACAATGTTGCATACACCACAATAGGACTCATGAGAAATATGTTTGGAGGAATTCACCCTCACAATTCTCATCACTTCCATGCTATACCAAGGGATGTTGGCTGCTAACAACCAAGTGCTTCTGAAACCAAGTTCCTAAAATCAGTAAGAGAGAGTGTAAGGAAATGCCTCTTTTTGCATGATCACCCCAAAGTTTTGGACTGATGCTGCTTGTTTTCCGACTCTGAAAGTGCATGGAGGCCAGCTAACCAGACCTCAGCCCTAGTGCTCTAACCCACAAAAGTGTATGTTCAATTGCCTTATACCAAATTGGCATAAGTTAACTTATAAGTTCCTGGTATATGGTAGCAGGGGTACCAAGGGTCTGTAAGTTAAAGTGCCCCTCATGTGCTGCTACACTTATTATGCCACCCTGAGTGTGACAAAGTAAAATGTCTGCCAGCCTGCTATTGCAGACTGGTAGAGCAGTTTTTAACTGTTAACTCAACTTTCTTATTTAAACATATGGCAAAGTCCAGACCTCCCTTTTTGATATATAAGTTCCTCCTAAGATAGGCCTTTTGAGTAAAAGGCAGGGTGCTGTATATTAAAAAGTAGGACGTGTACTTTCATATGCCCTAACAGTAGAACCCCCAAATTGTCATTTTTACTGCAGAGAGGCTAGTAGCTCCATAGGCGAGTACAGGGTTGTACACTGACAACTCGGCTGCACTAACCCCTGAATGGCACTCCTAAACTTGGTACCCAGGGTTGACTAAGGTTTTACAAACGAGTCTGACTGGACCTTAGACAGATTTGTGGGTTTATTTCTTCTTTTGATAAAGGCAACGGTTTCTGCAAAGATCTTCAAACACTAAACAATGGGATTCAAAGAATTTGCAATATCACATGAGCATCTCCAAAGCTGTGTATAATAATAAAGGAAGGAGCTAGGCACCTAAATCATATTGATTATTCCTTGCCCAGCTCATCACAATATTATCCTCTTGTAAATCCTAACCTATTACCGTCCACAAGTCAATTTCTGGATGTGTTGAATCACTAAAGGCAACATATGTCTATCTGGGGAAAGCCAGTTGTGCTATAGCTTAATTCAATCAATCAATCAGAGAATTGTAAGCGCGCTACTCACCCGTGAGGGTCTCAAGGCGCTGAGGGGGGGTCCGCAGATCTGTTTAGCCGAAGAGCCAGGTCTTGAGGGTCTTCCTGAAGGTGTTCAGGGAGGGGGCGCATCTGATGTCTGCCGGTAGCTCGTTCCAGGTCTTGGCTGCAATGTGAGAGAAGGATCTTCCGCCTGCTCTGGCTCTGTGGATGCGCGGGGTTTCGGCCAGTGCGAGGTTGGAAGATCGGAGGTTTCTTTTGGGTACGTGGAAGTTGATTCTGTCGTTGAGGTATTTGGGTCCGTTGTTGTGTAGGCATTTGTAGGCGTGAGTGAGGATTTTGAAAGTGACTCTTTTCTCCACGGGGAGCCAGTGGAGACTTCGTAGGTGTTGGCTGATGTGTTCGTGTCGGGGGATGCCGAGGACGAGTCTGGCGGCGGTGTTCTGTATTGTTTGGAGTTTGCGGAGTAGGGACTTGTTGATGCTGGCGTAGAGTGCGTTTCCATAGTCCAGTCTGCTGGTGATGAGTGCGTGGGTGACTGTCTTCCTTGACTCAGGGGGGATCCACTTGAAGGTCTTGCGGAGGATGCGGAGGGTGTTGAAGCAGCTGGCGGTGACTGCGTTGACCTGTCGGTTCATGGTGAGTGATGAGTCGAGTACGATGCCGAGGTTCTTGGCGTGGTCTGAGGGGGTAGGTGGGCTTCCAAGGGCGGTCGGCCACCAGGTGCTGTCCCATGCAGAAGGGGTGGTACCGAGGACGAGGACTTCTGTCTTCTCGGCATTGAGCTTCAGGCAGCTGTTGGTCATCCAGACTGCGACGTCTTGCATTCCTTTCTGGAAGTTGAGTTTGGCAGTGTTGGGGTCTTTGGTGAGGGAGAGGATGAGCTGGGTGTCGTCGGCGTAGGATATGATGTTGAGGCCGTGTTGTCGGACGATGGCTGCGAGGGGGGCCATGTAGATGTTGAAGAGGGTGGGGCTCCATGATGAACCCTGTGGGACTCCGCAGGTGATTTTCGTGGGGTCGGAGAGGAAGGGTGGGAGTCTGATCCTTTGGCTTCTTCCGGTGAGGAATGATTGGATCCAGTCCAGGGCTGTTCCTTGTATGCCTGCTTCGTGTAGTCTGGCGACTAGTGTGCGGTGGGAGACGGTGTCGAAGGCCGCTGATAGGTCGAGTAGGATGAGGGCTGCGTAGTGGCCTTGGTCCAGGAGGGTGCGGATGTCGTCTGTGGCGGCGAGTAGGGCGGTCTCTGTGCTGTGGTTGCTTCGGAATCTGAATTGGGACGGGTCGAGGACGGCGTTCTCTTCAATGAATCGTGTCAGTTTCCTGTTGACTGTTTTCTCTGCAACTTTGGCTGCGAAGGGGAGGAGCAAGATGGGCCGATAGCTCTTGAGGTCGGTGGGGTCAGCTGTGGGCTTCTTTAGCAGGGGTCTGACTTCTGCGCGCTTCCAGTCATCTGGGAAGGTGCCTGTTTTGAAGGTGGTGTTGATGGTGCGTTGTAGTTCGGGTGCGATGGCGGCCGCAGCTCTGTGGTAGATGTGACCCCTCACAGGGGTCGGTGGGGGCCCCCGAGTGGATGCTTTTCATGGTCGAGACGGTGTCTTCGGCCGTGATCGGTGTCCAGTTGGAGATGGTGGGCTGGCTGGTGTTTCTGGGGGGCGGGGGGCCATCTGTGGCACCTGGTGGATGGTCGATGAAGTTGTCATAGAGGTTTTTGATCTTGAGGTGGAAATAGGTTCCAAGCTTGTCGCAGAGGTCTTGGGATGGTGTGATGTCTGTGGCTTCGCTGCGTGGGTTGGTGAATTCCTGAATGACACTGAAAAGTTCCTTGGAGTTGGTGGAGTTGGCCAGGATTTTGTTGTGGATGAAGTTCCTCTTGGTGGCTCTGATCTGGTTATGGTAGTCCGTCAAGGCGTCCTTGTAGGTGGTGTGGTTTTCGGTTGTCTTGGTGTTTCTCCAGTTCTTCTCCAGGCGTCTGCAGGTGCGTCTTGGTTCTTGGAGAGCGGTGGTGAACCAGGCGGCTTTCCTGGGGCGTTGTCTGTCGGGGTTGCGTAGCAGAGCGAGCTCGTCTGCGCAGTTGAAGATCCAGGTGTGGAGTTCTCTGGCTGCGTTGTTTGCGTCATTTGCATCGGGTGCCCAGGTGTGGTTGTCTCGGGTGAGGGTGGAGTTAAGTTGCTCATCGGTAACCTTGCTCCAGTTCCTTTGAGGTGGGCGTGGGGCTGGTTTGGGTGCCTTGGTTTTGTTGATGGCGAAGTGTACGCAGTGGTGGTCGGTCCATGGCGGCTGCGTTGTGTGGCTGAATTGGACGCTGTTTCCTGCCGCGAAGATGGGGTCGAGGGTGTGTCCTGCTCTGTGGGTCGGTGTGTTGACGAGTTGTTTAAGTCCGATGCTGGCGAGGTTGTCATGAAGGATAGTGGAGTTGGGGTCGCTGGGGTTGTCGAGGTGGAAGTTCAGGTCTCCAATGAGTATGTAGTTTGCTAGAAAGTTGATGGGCTGAGCTCTTACTCCACTTCATCCACTTTCAATTTCTTCGCCTTCGACCAAGTGGACAGCAGTAACAAAGAAGTTGGGTTCCTGAATCTCTTTCTAATTTTCCATGCCAACCATCAAAACGCAATAGAGTCCTTCCTGCTTCAACAAGTAGAACAAGGCAGTTACGACTGATCTTAACATTGTGTATGTGTGGTTGTAGTTGTGCCTTAACCCTCTTTCTTTGGACCTTAGACTAGCTAACCAGCATTGGCTCCACTCCACCAGCTATCCTTGCCAGAGATTCAGAGCTGCTGCTGATGCTTGTTGCTAAGGTGAGCTCTGTCTGAGTGTGGTTCATTGTGGTATGTGTTTGAAGGGTTTTGCTCCCTCGCACAGAGCGTGTTATTAAAGTGTCTCACGACGACCCTTTGGCTTTATTGAGAGGTAGCAAATATTATTCAAAATGTTTTCTTTTGCTCTTCTGAGTATTGGCACACCAACTGGAGATTACCTCTGAGCACATTCTGACAAGTAAAAAGACTACCATGGGCATTGGAAATGGGGGTTTCTGCAAGGTATGTTGCTTTCATAGACTTATTCAAAGTCCTGGGAGCAGTGTCTTAATGCCTTTTCTACATTCTCCCTTTAGTGACATACACAATAATTATGCTCACTGCGGAGTCACTCCTGTATGGTAATACTAGGGCTAAGGTGTGGCCCTCTGAAACCTGAGACCTTGGTTCTAATCCTGACTTTTGAACTTGAGCAAAACAATTTACTAAATTCTGTCTATTCACGTTGTCTTCCTCTGAATGAAAATGTAAAAATATGTCACGCAAAGACAGAGCAATAGCGTTTTCCCTACAGCATGTCTCGTATCACAAGCTGGTTTGCACAGTCGGTTTTCATTTGCATTCCACATACCGTGCTCCATGCTTTATTCAAAGTGATCCGGCTTATATGAAAAGGTTCACAGTAAAGTACTTTTTTTCAGTCTTTGCTACATCAAATATGCACAATGAATGATTTCTGCAGTTCTGTCATCTGCCTGCTGTGAGCAAACACACAACTATATAGTTCAGAGTTTCAGTCTAGTACTATGTGGGGTTAAATTCCCTGCAGTATTGACTCCTTATTTTATCCTCCTATTTGCTTCCTAATTCCACCTTGGTCCCCTTCAAGTGAAAGCTACATGTTGGTAGCCTGCTAGGGTCAGAGGTCAGGAGAGATCACCATATAACTCTGCCACTGCTAAGAAAAGTCTCTAATGGTTGCCTCTTCATGTAGGCTGGCCTTCAAGACACTTAGCCATATGCATGAACACATTTTCCCATAGACACAGAATGGGCAAAACCCTTTGATGCATCTGGCCCTTAACCTTTAAGGATGTCTTTTTTGATGTCGAACCTCTAAGTTTCATAAAGTAGATTCTCCTCCTCAAAGTGTTGTTGTGTCTGTTGTGAGTAACTGAAATTCTTTAGCAAGAGGTAGATACATACAATGTTACAAAAAACAAAAATTCACCAAAAAATGTGTAACATTCTGCTCCTATTCAGTGCTCGCCCTCCTCATTTTGCTGACCCCGCCATTCTTACATTTCCATATCTACTCCTTGTCACCCCTTGCCTCATAACAATGACCCTAGTGTGCAACTCTTCAGACTTTCCTCTTTCTCAACATCCAGTTCACTGCGATCTGCTCTTTCCTCACAACACTTTTTCAGGGTCCCTCCTTCTCAAGTAATGGTCTTCTGCATTTTACTCCTCACCTGCTTCTTCAGATCAACTCTTCCTCCTGTCACTGTGTCCCCAGCACTTTGGCCTTTGTGCACTCGCTCATCTTTAGAGTTCTTCCTCCTTTTATCCTTCCATGTTCATTCCTTTTCAGAGCCCTCTTGCTCTGCGCCCCACACTGCCCCTCCCCACTCACAACATGAGGCAACGTTCATCGTAAAGGCCAAAGCTCAGAACCTTCTGCCTATAGCAATACAGATAAATAAACATCATGAGTCTGACAATACATTTGCCATCACAATATTCACCCATTTGCATGCAGACATACCCCCACTCAAATTTCAATAAAACTATCTCAATACACTCACACCCCTAAAAGAATTTCTCACTTTGCTATCCTGCCGGCATTGCAGATGCCATTAAAAGGATGGCCTTAAGGTGTTTTTATCTTTAACAAGTAGACCCCTTTTGGATAAAATATTTAAAGTGCTTCCTGGAGAATGGTCAAGACCATCCTGGTTTATAGGGACCTGGATCACACCCGATGATGAAGCATGACACCAATAGGGTGTGTGAGGCTCACAGAAAACCCAATTGAGGTGTTATACTTGACGTTTTGAGCTCACTTGGATACAGCCCTGCATTAGGGTTAAAGGGATACCTTTGAAGTGATAGGTTATAGTTAGGGAGAGATTATCCTGTATCTCTCACCTGTCCTGAAGGAGGTTCCCAAAGACACTCTGGTACTATAATGTAAACTTGGATGTCTCTAAATGCCCATTCCACTCACTCAGCTGTGCTCCGAAACGGGAAAGGCAAACAAAGAACTCTGAATTAAATATGCTGTTTTGCTTTTACTAGATCTGTTGTGGAGTGCGTCTTAAAAGTGGGGACACATTGATGAACATGTAACTGAACGGCAGTCTGGCTGTGAAGACTACACCACCCCGAGTTGGGGCCATGAAAGCCTGAAAATCTGGAGTTGGTTGGGACAGTAGATCAGCACAAATTACGGAGCATTTATAGTTTGGAGGCCCACTGGAGGGTCATTTTAAAATGCATATTCAGTGTTGCAGCGCAGAGTCTACAAGAGGCAGAACACTGTCTGAAAGGGACTACATATCCCAGCATGAACACTTGTTAACCTACTTGTGAAACCTACTAAAGGTCAATTGAAATGTGCTGAGAAATTTTGCCTTTAAGGATGTCTGCGTGCGCCCTGGCAGCCTGTGATCAAGGAGCTGTGCTCCAAAACACGTAAGGCAAACAAAGAACTCTGAATTAAATATGCTGTTTTGCTTTTACTAGATCTGCCGTGGAGTGCATCTTTAAAGTGGGGACACATTATATATATATATGTATTACCTACCGACGTTTACAAGTAGGTAGCTATAGTTAGGACCTAGTTTCCATAGACAAAGCGTTTTTTTGTTTTTCCAATATCTTTGGCCTTGTTTGACGAATCTTTGCGAAATTTTCAAAATTAGTATGTAATTCACTTCAGCCACTGTCTGAAACGTTTTGGGGTGATTTGTCAAGCCGGGGCCGAGAAAAAGGGGGCTCCTAAACCTCTTTTTCCCCATGAAATGTCCCATAGGGATTTTAGACACATCTAAAGCCTGAAACGCTTAACGGAATTACACTAAATTTGGCAGAGAGGTAGATTTTGGTGCAGAAAGTGACCTTTTTGTAATTTGTTGTAAATCCGTTCAGTAGTTTTGGAGTTATTAAAGGAAAAGGATTTACAGATATCTAGGGTCCTGGATCCATCCACTGAGGTGGATCTGCGAATCCACGTGCCAACAACAATGCCATGATTGGCTGGCCCCAACCTGACAAGAAAGTTGTGGTCGCCATTTTATCAATCGAGGCACGGTCCTGGGGCCTAAAAATTAAAGTGTAAACTGATTGATGGGGTCAGGATAGAGGTATCCTGACCCCATGTGTGGGATAGAGGGGTCCCTGAGGGCGCCATGATGGGCAAGAAACTGCAGAAAAACATTTTTTTCATGCACAAGAATTCACAGATCAACCGCGGTGCTCAGCACGGCATCCTCGTGTGAATCCATGACAGATCCGTGGACCCAGCACGCAATTAAAAGAAATACACCCACTTACAGACCCACTAATACACCCACTCATATACCCATACAGGCACTCACACACCCACTCACAGACTAATACAGTGGCTCACACATCCACTGACAGACCCATACTGTGGCTCACACACACACTGACTGACCCTTACAGCCACTCACACACCCACTTACAGACCCACACAGCCACTCGCACACCCATACAACCACTCATACACCCGTTCACACACCCATACAATCACTCATACACCCATACAACCACACACACCCACTCACATGTCCATACAACCACTCACACACCCACTCACAGACCCACATAGCTACTCACACAGCCCATGACACACCCATAGAACCACTTACACACCCACTCAGAACCAGCCACACACGTATGCACCCCTGACACACCCATACAATTACACAACTACTCTCACACCCACTCACATACTCCCTCACTCATAGAACCACTCCTACTCCCACTCACAGATGCGCACTACTCACACATCCAAAAAAACTACTCACATACACACTCACATACTCAAACACCCATTTACACACTCATACAACCACTCAAACACTCATACTACCACTCATACACCCACTCACACACCCAAAAAAACCTCACACACCCCTAGAACCACTCACTTATCCACTCACACACCCACACAGCTGCTCACACACCGACTCACACAAGGAAAGAGCTACTCACACCCATTCACACACTAATTGAACCACTTACACACCCACCCATACAACCACTCACACACCCACTCATGCACCCACTCATGCACCCACCCAGCCTGTGACACACCCACTCACACACCTACACAGCCAAACACCCACTCACACATCCACTAACAGACCCATACCGCCAGTGACACACCTACTTAGAGACCCATACAGTCACTCACACACCCACTCACACAACTTCAAAACCACTGCTACACTCTCTCAGATACCCATGTAGCCAATTATGCATCTACTGTATTAAATGTGTTGTTGTTTTACATAAATGCTTTTGATTGAGCAAAACCTGTTACTATTTTATGTTGAGTGTGTGACTTTGGTTTAGGATCTGTGATGGATCCGTGGATCCAAGTAAGACAAATAAAAAAGAGTTTAAAAAGAAAATAAACTAGTGTTTGGGAATAGCTTTGGCACTAAAAGGAGCCTTTGTGTTTATGGTGTGTAGATGATACCTACACATAGTACAGGATGCAGTCTTTCAAGTTCTTGATGAACACCCTGTTGCCTTCATCTGTGAAATGGACTCAGTCTTTTCGATAAATTCCATCTATATCGAACCATAAGTTGTTGTGGTATATAGAGTCCATGTTGTGGTCTCGGAGGAATGCAAAAACTGTTTTATTGACATGTTTCCAGGATTTTTCCATCTGTGGAAAGAATTCAGTTGACCACTGCCACTTCTGTATTTGGCAAATGTTAGAGAACACCAAGGCAGTATGAGGGAAAAGTGACAATAATTTACCAAAAGTATCCTTAATTAGAATTTCCAGTCCTACCTTCCTAATTGTGCCTAGGTCATTGTTACCACAGTGCACAATCATAAGGTCTGGATGTTGGCAATCCACAATGCTTTCGACCAAAGGTGGTAGCAATTGATGACACTTTACCCTCTCTGGCCAACCCAAGCAATGTCTACATTACGTAAAACCAAGTCCCTGTCAATGCCACTCTTTCTGAACTCTCTCTGGCCCAAAACACAAAACTATGACCCACAATCCACACACTGACCATTTTTGAGGGAAGCTGGAGTAGCACACAGGAGAAGGCTGCAACAGAATGAGGTAGTTTTGAAGATGAAAGGTAGCTAAAATGGAGGACAGCACCTAAAATATAAAACAACATATTTGATTGGATGTTGGAGATGTGAAGGTAAATAAAATTAGGTAGTGATTTGGAGAAAAAGTAACTACATCTGTGATTGGTTTTGAAAAAATAAAAAAAAGTTATGTTGTTAGGGATATGCTTGAAATTGCAACCAGTCAATCGCACCTGCTACGGTTAAATTTGAAGCTAGTATGCTGCTTACAGAAAGTAATGCGAACTTTTGACCTAGTGGTAGCTAGAGAGTGTTGCAAACATGGTCACCATGGAAAAGGAGCTAAAAGAGTATATGGAGAAGGGAACAAAAAAGACTGCACTGTGAAACTCAAAAGCAGAGTGATGTACAAACATTGTTTACTAGGGATCATTTGGCTTTTAATTGAGTAGTTTTTACAAAGTAAATTATAAATGCAAAGCATTAACAATAGATTGTTAAATGCTTTTAGGAGCTTCCGTGTGGATCCGTGGATCTGTCGCAAATCTACAATGAGCGCCGCGACGGATCCGCAGATCCACCCAAAAACACTACCAAACTGGGCTTCTTACCAGGAATCTTAGAAAGGATTACAAAATACTGACCATTTAGAAGTGATATAACAAAAATAAAAGATGAAAGGAAGGTTGCGATTTCCTAAGTACAGAACTATCAGTGAAAGCACAGTAGGAAGGGTAGCCATTATTGATATTGAGAAGAGATTTTAAGTGATACTGAGATAAAGATTGAAGAACAGCAAAGAGATTTGACAGGTAAGTGAATTACGGTGTACTTTTAAAAAAGTAAGCAAATAAAAGGTATGAGTGTTCATAAGCTGAAAGGAAATGTGTAGGATCTACAGAACAGTAAAAGGGAAAATAAAAGGGGGGTAGATGAGGATATTAAGTAAAATCATAGTGAGCAGCAAAGGAGGAAGAGAAATGGCTATAGAGAAAATAAAGTTATTTTATTAAGCTACTATGAATGAGTGTGTTAGGAAGTAGATGTGGGTGATTGATTGCAGTACATAATTTGTATACACTCACACAGTCACTCATACACCCAGTTACAGTGCCAGAAAACTGCTTATGTGCCGACTAATTATATAGCCTAACAGTAACTGACACACACAGAAAGACACCAATAAAACCATTCACACGCTCATTTACTCAACCTAAACATCCACTTACATAGTCATTCAAGCACTGTCAGATGCAACCACACAGCTATACATGTATTCATGTATCCAGTACTCAGTCAGTTACAGACACACTTATACATCCATACACCCAGTTATACACCCAGTCACCCACCCATACAGCCATTCTCATTTAAAAGACCATACAGCCACTCAGACATACAGTAAGACAGAGACATTTATACATACGTTTACACAGTCAAACAGCACTTAAGTATCCACTAGTAATAGAGCCACTTGCACATACAGTTATACACCCTGTCACGTGACCAGAATAGGCCTAGTAAGAAACACCACCATTTACAGGCTCACGTTTTCTGAAGTTGCCTTTTCTTTTAAACACAGTGACTTTTGACATACATTTGCGTACATGACAATGCAGGATAACATTTTCTAAATCTGCACTGCTTACATTTCTACTTCGTAGGCACACTATCACGACATTTTGAACATTCCGTACAAGGGATAAAGTTCCCTGCGCATATGTCATCATTGTTATTTTCTGGTACGAAACAAAGCTATCACCCTAGAATAAACAATTACAGCCTAACCAGGGTTTGAACACGAACACATGGGTGCTGTTTTATTATATAAACAGAATTAGTTCCTTGTTAGGGCAGAGGAGCACCCAGCTGACACTGTAAGGTCACTGCATGCCAGAATTCCAGCCCAGCTGATTCCTTTGTACCGACACGAGGGATGTCCAACTTTACTCCAAGGCGGACAGCCTGATGACACCGACCCACAGGTAATGGGCATTTGGGTTGACCAGCAGGGATCTGGCAGATCACCCACTCTAGGCAGCACTAGGTTAGGGTGCACTAGATAGGAGTAAACTATACACAGTACTTATATGCCTGCACATATTCACTGTTGTAGCAAGATGGTGGAATTGTTTATCTTTTTCACTATTCTCATTATGTTAATAATATTATTATGTTTCCTCCTCTTGCTTATTGCAGTACACATATTTTACTCAACAATCACCATGCTTCAATAAATATTGAACCTGCAGGTCATGTATTTCTTGTGTATTTCTTTGGGTATGCATAAGTGACTAGAGTTAAAGGGTTCTAATCTGATACCATGATTTGCTTGGGGGATCAGGGCTGTCATATTCTGAGGATTCACATACATCTGTCACCCTATAAGGTTAGGGATAGAGATGGTGCACTGTGATCTAGCAGGACTACAGGCCAACATATCCTGAGGGTGTGCACAGAATCAATCTGGCACAATCCTGACTTTTATGTTGTCCAACAAAAGCACAGTTTTACTGGGAAGTATAAAGCTGTATGACAACCTAAGCAGTCATTAACACAGTCAGTTATGAATCCATACAGCCACTTACATATTGATTTGGACACTCATACAGCCACTAACACACCTAGTGACCTACCCAGACACTCAGTTGGCCTGATCTGAACACTTTACCACTGGTAGATAGTGGTAACGTGCATGCCCTTTTCCCCTAAACATGGTTTCATTAACTTATCCACAATTAGTATATTTAATGTATCTGTAAGTCCCTAGTAGAGTACAGTACCTGTGCCCATGGCCTGTAAATGAAATGGTAGTAGTGGGCCTGTAGCACTAATTGTGATACCCAGACAAGTAGCCTTTTAAACATGTCTCAGGCCTGCTACTGCAGAGCCTGTGTGTGCAGATTACACTGCAATGTTGATTTTACATTTAAAACCCTGTGCCAAGCCTTAAACTTTCCTTTTATTACACATAACTCACCTCTAAGGTTAGCTCAAGGTAGCCAATAGGGCAGGGTTGTAGGAAGGTAGGATCCTTCTGCATGGTTACCCCCATTTTTTCCCTGGTGCTATGCTGGTTTATAACTAGTCTGACTGGGATCCTGCTAATCAGGACCCAGTCTATCTGTGTTCTCCCTAAATTGTTGTGTTCAGTACTTAGGTACATTCCAGATTGGATACTGGGGTACCCTTATCAGTCCCTAGTATATGGTACTAAGGTACCCAGGGCATAGGTACCCCAGAGGTCTCCCATGGGCTGAAGCATGCATCATGCCACCCATGGGAGACCATGTAAAATTGAACTACAGGCCTGCAATTGCAGCCTGTGCAAGTTGGTTCTTGCACCACTTACTAAAGATATAGGTTTACTATATATAAGGGTCAGTGCACTTAAAACCTATAAGTCACCCCTATAGCAAGCCTTCACAATTCTGAAGGCAGGGTGCTTGGTTCTAAGTGAGAGGGTGCCCCTGCATGAGCAGGACACCTCTGCAGCATACGGAGTCCATTCTCCCGGGTTGTCAGTGAAGCAGCCATATACTATATAGAGGGACACCGCGTAATTACGCGATGACCATCTCAAAAACGGCTGCAACGAATCCTATCATTTTTGGTATCAAACATGTTGGAATCATACCCCCACACCGTAAACTGTGTGGGAGGTATGATTCCAAGCACTGGAAGAGCCCTTCGTTAGGCTCTCAGAGTTCCCGGTGCCAACCTTCTAGACCCGGACAGCACAAAATGGTTGCTGTCGATCAGAGACACAGTTCTGCGCTCCTGCTGCTGAGCCAAGCTTGAGCAGAGGAAGGTGGAACAAGGGAGGTGTGACCACCTCTCAGACAGGATTTAGAGTATTGGGACCAGTTGGCTGCGCTTGCCAGTGCCAGAGAGTCTGCATGAGGGGCACATTTGGTGTCCCTGTGCATAGTCCAGTTCAAACCAGTCCTTGGAGCCATTGGTTCCTGCTCTGGCACGAATCTGGACAAAGGACATGGGAGTAACCTCCCCCCTGTCCAGACCCTCCCCTGGGAGGGTCCCCTGAATCTTCCCAACCCTTTCTCTAGGGTACTTAAGGACTTACCTGGGTGTAGGTCCCTAGATTCATCGTGGGATAAGATTCAGATCAGACACCACTGCACTTCTACCATCTGGGCACTCTGGACTTCGCTGGACTTTGTTTGGGCCTGACTTTGTCTCCCTTCCAGTCTGCTGCATCGTCTGTGCCTGTGCATCATACAGGAACCTTCCAAGGCCTGTGAAGCATCAAAGACACCTGAAGTAAACTCCTTTGGAGTGAAGGAGTCACTCCCCTGCATTTGCAGCCACCGCAACTAAGTTGACCAGTGTGCAGTTCCTGAGCTCCACTGGACTCCGAGGGCTCTGTAACACAGGTGGTGGTTTTCCACAGCTCCTGAGGCCTGCCCTGCCCTCTCACCAAGTTTGAGGCCAGTATCCCTCGTGGGGGTTGCAATAACCAAACCCCTGTGCACCGCACCCAACTTGCAGTTGCAAAGGCTTGTTGGTCTCTTTGCAAAAAGATCTTCGGGCTGCAAGTAGCCCCAACCTTGAGCACCTCCAGTGACCAGAATCTTCAGCCACACCACATTGTGTGCATCGTGGTCTGAATCTTTTGGTGAGCTGTTTGAGGTCCTCTCGCGACTCCAGTGCCTCCAGCCTGTGGGTCCACTTGAGGGTCACACTTGTTTCTTTTGAGCTCCCCTGATTGCTCGGGGCCTGACCTGACTTCCCTGCCTTTGGTGAGTCCCCTGGACCTTGCTGGTCCCAACTTTGCACCTTCTCAACTTCCTGCGTGGGTTGCATTGGCCAAGGCTTGTTGGTGGTCCCGCTGGACACCGACCCCTCAGCACTCAACATCCTTGTTGAGACAGATCGCACCCAGGTCCTGGTCTTCTTCAGCATTGCCTAGTCCTCACAGTTGCAGAGTCAAGGTCATCGTCATCTTCCCTGAAGCACCCGACATCGAAGGGCATTCGTCTTCCAAGTCTCCTGGTCACTCCTGAGTGACATAGACTCTGTCCCCTCTGCTTTCAGGTACTCTTCTTCAAGAATCCATGTTTGGATTCCCACGGACACTTTCTCCTCTTCCAAAAGCAGCACTTTCCTGAAGTCCTCCATTGGGTTCGACGGCTGTTTCCAACACCACTTCACACGTATGCACCCGACTTCCTTGGTGTAGGTAACGAGGGTACTAGGGTGGGGTGGCTCTCCAACCTCCTGTCTTCCAAAGGGTTCTTCCAGGGACCACTGGGAAGAGTTCTTAATCTTTAAAAATTCAATCGCGACTTGCACATAGACTTGTACGGAGCACGCGGTCGTGTTCACACACTGCACACGCTCTCCGTGGGGTCCCTATCTACTTACCTTGGGTGGTTCTGTGTGTCCCCAGCAATTCTACGTCCTCTCGACATTGTCCTGACTCGAGTCGTGGTTCTTATACCACTTTCTTAATATATGGTTTGGTTCCCCCCTGGGGTCCTCTGTGTATTTCATGCTATTTACTGTATTTCTTGCTAAAGTATTGTGTGCATTGTGTTTATCTCCGTGTGGGAGATACTTGAACATACTAGAGAGTATTCTATAATAAATACATATTTTTATAAATACTTGGTGTGGTTCTTTTAACTTAATCTATACTATAAGATTGCATTCTGGTAAAAACAAGCTGCTTTACACTCCTTCTGGACTAAGCCTGAAGGCTACTCTCCACAGCTACCACTTAGAGAGCTTTCTAAGGTTGTCTAAGACCTCTTAAATCACCATAAGGGTTGTCAGGACTGGTGCAGGGTGCCCACTTACATTACTGGACATCATATACCAGGCCAGCTTCTCACAAGGGTGCTATGTGCTTAAAAGGTAAGACATGTATTTTTAAGTTTTACTCACTTAGAAATTCACATACAGACCCATATGCCCAGTTATAGATCCAGGCACCCACCCATGCAGCCACTCAGATACCTCTTTACAAAACCATACAGCCACTCACACATTCAGTCAGACAGCGACAGAGGCACTTATGCATTCAGTCACCCACCCACACAGTACTTATGTATGCAGCAGTAACAGAGCCACTTGCACACACAGTTACATACTCCAACACCCACTAACATAGGCAGTAACCAATCCATTGAAACACTTCAATACACATTTAGAGACCCATAGAGTTACTAAGACAGCCAGTCACTCATTGACATAGTTACTTACACATCCAGTCACACACCCAGAGAGACACTGATACACTCACTTATATGTGTTCTTTAAGTACTGACACACCTAGTCACCCATTTGTAATTGATATATGCATCCATACAGACAGTTACATACCAATTTGGACACCCATATAGTCACTAACACACCCAGTGACGTAGCCAGACACTCAGTTGGCCTTAGGGGTCTGAACACTTTACCACTGGTAAATAGTGGTAAAGTGCATGTCCTTCTCCCTAAACATGGTTTCATTGACATCCACAATTGGTATATTTAATGTATCCGTAAGTCCCTAGTAGAGTCCAATACCTGTGACCAGGGCCTGTAAATGAAATGGTAGCAGTGGGCCTGCAGCATTGATTGTGCTACCCAGAGAAGTAGCCTTTTCAACAAGTCTCAGGCCTGCTACTGCAGAGCCTGTGTGTGCAGTTTATACTGCCATGTTGATTTGACATTTTAAACCCCTTGCCAAGCCTTAGACTTTCCTTTTATTACACATACGTCACCCCTAAGGTAAGCTCTAGGTAGCCAATAGGGCAGGGTGCTATGTGCTTAAAAGGTAAGACATGTATTGTTAAGTTTCAGTCAGTTAGAAACTCACTTGCAGACCAATATACACAGTTATGCATCCAGTCACCCACCCATGCAGCCACTCCAATGCCTAATTACAAAACCATAGAACCACTCACATACCCAGTCAAACAGTGACAGAGGCACTTACATATTCATTCACATACCCACACAGCACTAATGTATGAAGCACTAATAAAGCCACTTGCACACACAGTTACATACCCCAAAACCCACCAACACAGGCAGTAACCAATCAATTGAGCCACTTAGATACCCAATTAGAGACCCATAGAGTCACTTAGACAGTCAGTCTCACACTCTCATAGTTACTTACATATCCAGACACACATCCAGCAAGGCACTGATACCCTCAAATATATATGTACTGAAGTACTTACATACCCAGTCACTCATTTGTACAGTAGCTGATATATACATTTATACATCCATACGACAGACTTACACAACCTGTTACACGCTGATATAACTACTCATGCAGCTACTTACTTGCTTATAGTATGTAATGTAATACTTTGCAATGTAAAGGAAAATGTATTGTTTATTTGCTTTTCAGACATCTTCATGTGTTTAAAGAGAAGGATTTACAGTGCCGAAAAAGACACAAAGAAGAAAAAAAGAGAAGAAAGAGTGCTATCTGCTTGAAACTCAGAGTAAAAAGGGACATGATGTGAAGAATGTGCTGGGAAAAAAGAGCTGCAGGAAAGAGAACAAATGAGTTTCTTAAAATAGAATGTGTAAGAATGCGGGAAAACTTGCAAATAAAAAGCAAGGTTTGAAATCAACTCAGGAAGAAAAAGGAGTAAGTTATATTGAAAGTAAAAAATGTTATAAGAAAACAGCTACTTTGACAAGGAGACAAAAACAATTTAAAGAAATACGAATGAGAATGTTTCGAAGTAGGGTAATATAGAATTTGGTACGAAAGATGAGAGAGAGGAAGAGAAGAAGGACAGTATTAAAGCAAAAACAGCATATTGAGAGTGTAGTTGATAAAGAATTTGCCCTGAGGTGAAAACTCTTTATCTTGATACTGAACAGAATAAGAACACTGGATAAAGCAGTTTTGTCTATGTAGAGAAAAAGCCAAAAAAATAGACTTGTTTATAAAAGTAATTTTTGCATACTTTGCAAATGAGAAAGGAAACATATGTCTAATACTGAGACTTTCTTTAATGAAGAAAGCTACTTACAAGACAAAACATTAGTACATTCAGCGGAAACAACTGGCCGATGCTATGATGTAAAAGATGGTACTCCCTTTGCAAAAGAGGAGATGGTTCCTAGAAATGTAGAGATAGCAGGAGAGGTACATGCATAGGCATGCCCCTGTATATAAGTGGGAATGCAGTAGAATTTGTAGTGTTCGCCAGGAATCAATTGATATATTAAGAACTTTTCTACATGATTTTCCTGGTAAAAGTGTGAAGTGGAAAATTGCAATGTTGCAAGGATTAGATCCATGCAAAGTGAGGAAATACACTAATTTACAAGGACACTTATTGGCATGTCTATCCAGGAAAGTGTGCACAAGCACCTTCCAACATTTTTTAATGTTGGCTGTTCATCATTCAAAATGTGAAATTTTGTTAGAATACTTTACTTTGTAAAAAGTCCTGCATCGTGTTAGGAGAAATGAGGAAAACACTTTTGTATGACACAGTATCAGAGGCTGGAAATGTTTGCAAAGATATTCAGTTACCTTTATTTCGTCCTGAAGTGCAGTCTGGGCAAAATGAGGAGTTGGTAAGTTCATGTGTAGGGGAACAGAAACCAAATATTAGTGCTGATAACTTTGATCGAGAAATAGCAAAGTTCAATGCAGTTTCTACATAGAAACCAAACTATGTTTGTATTTGTTGTTGCTGCACTCACTACAAAGGCCAAATTCGAAATAGTGATGTGAAAAGTGGCTAGAATTTGCAGTGTATTTATTTGTGGAAGAATGTTTTGATTTGTCAACATGTCAGATCCTCTGCAAGTATCGCTATGCTGTGGGTATAGAGAGAGATTCGGAAGAACCGCTTGTGATTCTAGTAAATGGTGTGCCCACAAAATAAAATAAGCAATGTGGCAGGAACTAGTGGATGTAAAGGAGGTGAAGAAAGCTACTTTCTACCTAAAAGAGAATAATGTGGACTATAAAGACGTAGATGTTGTTGCAAATGGCAGTTGTATGGAGGAAGACATGTTGCCTTCAAGTGGACAATTTGAAAAAGTGGATACAAGTAAATCTGAAGAAATAATATGACCACTATAGTATCCATTCACTGCATTCAAAAGAGGTTATGGATTATGCTATTGAACTATACCAGATTAAACAATCTAAAGGAGATCCATGGAGGGTGTGGAAGAAACGTGTAGAGGCTCAATGTTTTCCTCAGCTATTTCCAACTGGAGCAGGCAGGAGGTATGATGATTGCCCTGCGCAAATACCTGTGTTATAAACCCCAATGTACCCCGATATAGGCCTAGGTAGTTACACAACCTTTTACCTACATCTGTCCTACCATTGTTTTACATAACGGGTCTGGCGCTGACCTTCTACCAGTTAGGTGCTACATGACTGTCATGTGATTTTCTCCGAAAAACTAGCCTTGTGTATTGTGCATGAGGATTCTCAGTATCACAGCAGGATTACCATCTTCTGCATAATAACTCTGCATAAGGGTCATCTATATTATCATCCTTGCCCGACATGCCCATAGTAAACTTCTAGGTAGAACCCCTAAGGGTCCCATTTGGGTATATAAGCACTACATCTTCGCTGGGCAAACCAGAGGAGAAAAAGACTTCCATGCTGACACGCTGACGCGAGTCGCTGAGGTTCCTGCACGCAGACACTACAGCACGCAGTGGTCTGACATCCCTCTTGGGGTGTCCATCTCGAGACCAAGACGGGGTCCTTCGCTCTCCCACTTCAGGTAAGGGGGTTGGCTTTATCCTAAGGGGAATCTTGGCTATACACCTACATACATGCTAGGTACACTTAGGTACATCTAGTTAGGGTTGCATTGTAGGAGTACGCATTATTACTGTCATGTTTTCATATGCCTTCATATATTCATTGTTCTAGCACTGTGGTAGATTTCTACCTTTTCTTTACTCTGCTGGTGCTTATAACCGTATATATCTGTTTCTGTCTCATGGTTGTTGCAACACACGTATTTTATGCTAGAATGACGCTGGTTTAATAAATTCTTATTGAAAACGTCCCCATCATTTATTCTGTGTAACTCTCTGATACAAAGTAGGGACGTGTGACTGAGCGAAAAGTGCTGTACTGTTTCCATGATCCCTGACCCTGAGGGGTCAGGGTTGTCATGTTCGATAGTTGCCAGAAGCGAGTCTCTCCTTGGTAAGAGGGGCTAGTAGTGGCAGTGTGAGCTAGCTGGACTAACAGACTAACATATCCTTTGGGGATGTCTGGAATCAGTCTGGACACCAATCCCTTCGTTTATGTTGTCTAAACGGGCAGATCCTATATAGATTTGTGGGAACTACACAACACCTGCAGCTGAGTATAGGTCAACAAGATTATTTTCAGAGTACCCTAGATTTCATCAAAGTATTCCATAAGTATTTCATCTCTTATTTGAAAGTGATTTGTCTGAAGTTTCATATGCTGTTAACCATATTCTTAAAACAGGAGTTAATCTACAAAATATGTCTGCAAAATACTTTGTTGACAAAATTCATAGAAAAGATGAGAAGCTGGCGTACAATTTGATAAATTTGATGGCATGCCAATATGGGACCAATGAGTATTGGTATCGTTGTCATGGTGAGCTGAAGTGCATGTTGCGAAAATTAGGTGCACCAACTTAGTTTGTAACCCCGAGTTGTGCAGAATATGCATGGGATGTCTTACATGACTTTTTGAGATAAGCAAACTCTAATATTAAAGGCATTGAACAAAAGACAAAAGGAGAACGTTGCCCTTTCGATCCTGCAAATGTTTGTAGGTATTTTAACCACAGATTTCAAGCCATGCTGGCATTCCTCTGCAACAAAACAAAAGTCACCTCATAGAGAAGTTACTGATTTCTTTTGGCGAAAAGAATACAAGAAACAGGTGCTCCTCATATTCACTTGCTGTTGTGGGTAAAAGATGCTCCTAAATTTGGAACAGACACAAATGAGTGTACTTTCTTTCATAGAGGGTATGTTACATGTAGTATTCCAAAAGAAACAAGGGAAAAAGGCCTAAAGCAGCAAGTACTACGTTTTTAATCACATAGATGTGGAAAGTACTGGTGGCGGCAGTACAGAGCAAAAGGAATATTTTACACAAAATGTTGTTTTGGATTTCCAAGACCTGTTATGTCGAAAGGAAGAGTGAACAGTTTAATGTCTGCAGTAAGATATACACTTACTCGGAATATCATGAAAAAACACCTACAACCTCAGGAGAACAGAGACTTCCAAATATATTAATGACTACAATCCTATGATTTTGAAATTTTGGAATGCCAATATGGTTATTCAATTTGTGGCAGACAACTCTATAACTGTTGCTTGTTATATTACTTCATACATAACAAAATTTGAGAAGACGGAGATGAAAGATGTGTGGAAAGAGATTTCTGCTGAAAAGTCTCTAACAAAAAAATTGTACAGCTTCAGTTTGAAGATGCTTTCGCACAGGGAAATTGATTCCTATGAATGCTGTGATGGATTGAGTTCTGCTAGTTTATATTCTAAGTCAAAAGGAATTGTATTGGTGAGTCCAGGCCTAGCATCAAGTCGAAACCAAGTTTTGAAATCTTTCCCAGAAATTTAATATCTTGCAGAGTTTGAGCCAGATTGTACAGACATTGCGAAAAAAAACATGTTGGATACTTACCTCTAAAAAGGAGTGTACATCTAGAAGATGTCTGCCTATATGAAGTACTCCAGTACTACACATATAGAAACAATGTAACAGAAAATATAGATAAAGGAAAATTTGCAGTAGCTGATTGCAATGGTGTTTAGTGCGACATAACAAGGCCAGGCTAATTAACCATAGAAAACTGAGTTGCCAGAATGCTGAAAAATTTGATTTTTTCTATTTGGTACTTTTGCAGCTGTTTAAACCTTGGTGCTCTGAAACAGAAATACTGGGGAACTTTGACCACTATGAAGACTCTTTCAATGATGTAAAGGATAGCATTGAATGCTCAGTATTTCCAAACTACTTGCAAATGTTGAATGATGGCATTGAAGAGGAAGAAACAATTGCTGTTGAGGTAGCTAAGGAGAGTTCACAAAGCAGTCAAAGTTCAGTTCCACAAATTCAAGACTGTTAGAACTGGGGGTCTCTAGTTGGCAGAGGTAGGTACCTTTGTCCAAATAGGGACCCTTGCTTCTAGTCAGGGTAAGGGGGTATACTCCTGAAATAACCCCTGCTCACCCCCTTGGTAGCTTGGCACGAGCAGACAGGCTTAGTTCAGAGGCAGTGTGTAAAGCATTTGTGAACACATACAGTAATCCAGTGACAACACTACAAATGGACACCACACAGGTTGTATTATAAAAATACATATCTTTTATATAGATTTACCACAAGACCATAAACGACAAAAATAATCCACAATACTGTACTTTAAAGATGGTAGAATTAGCTTGAGTCTCTTTAAATGAAAATGCGACACTTTGAGTTCAATGTACCTTAAGATGCGTAACGCAGGGCAACGAAAAGTGTTGCAGGGAAGGTGATACGGTAGTCCCTTACACGCAAGGACGGTGATGCGTTGAAGATCTGGTGCAAAAGAAACAAAGTGGCGTCTTCTTGAGGTTGCGACAACGAAGGGGTGATGCATGCACGCCCGACGGCCGTGCGGCGATTTCGATGGATCTTTGGAGCCACGACAGGCCCTGCGACACGCTTCCCTGGCGATGCGACGGCGTCTGATGCGAGGTCGACGATCTTCTCCTGGGATGCGGGCGCGCCTCGTGTTGCGATGCGTCGGCGTCTGATGCGAGGTCGATGCTCTGCCCCGGGGATGCGACGGAGTCTGATGCGACGGCGACACTTTTCTCCGGTGCTGCGAGGCGCTTCGAAGGATGCGAGGGTGTCAGCGGCGCGCTTCTTCTGGGATGCGCCGGCATCTGATGTGACGTCGACACTCTTCTCCGGCAATGCGAGAATCAGCGGCTGCGGCAACACGCTTCTTCGTCTTGAGTCGCGCTTCCAGCTCCCAGAGACACGCAAGTGTGTCAGAAGGTCCAAATTCCCAGCAAGGGAATACAGGGGGAGCTGGTGGGTGAAGTCTGTTGTCCCTGAGACTTCAACAGGAGGCAAGCTCTGAAATCAAGCCCTTGGATATCCTTCACAAGTTGATGAAAGTACACACAAAGTTCCCTTCTCCTTTCTTTGGCAGTCAGGCAACCACTGCAGGCAGATCCCTCTAGCTTAGGGATAGTCTTCTCCTCAGTTTCTTCTTGGTTCCGCTCCTCAGCAAAGGTTTCTTCTTGTTTCCCAAAAGTTATCTAATTTCCTAGGGGTCTGGGTCCCCTTTTATACACCTTTTCTCTTTGTTCTCTGAAGGCAGAGAGGCCTTTGCCTAGTCCAAAACCAGTTCTGGTCAGTCCTGGAGCACTTTGTTTACAGGACTCCTTCTTTCCTTTCAGAATGTGGGGCAGAGTGCTCAGCCGCCCGGCAGGAGGTGGAGCCAGCATTGTGGAAGGCAGGCACAGCCCTATTCAGACCCAGGTGCAACTCCTCCCTCCACTCTGGATGCAGATCTCTCTATTCAGCCCTGTGCTGACTCACCCTGTCTCCTGGAGTCCCCCAGCCCCTGTCACTCACAAACCCAGACAAGGAATACACAACCTAGCAGAGGCAGGCTTGGATAGTTAGGCAAGAAAATACCTACTTTCTAAAAGTGGTATTTTCAAACACAGAATGTTAAAACCAACTTCACTAAAAGATGTATTTTATCATCCTGAGTTCAGGCATACTAAATTTGTTTTTCTACCATGTTCCCTGGGTCAGTTAGGATTATAAGGTGTAATAATCAAACTGCCCATTCTGGCCTATGGGGAGCAGGTAGCCTTGCAATAGTGAAAAACGAAAATGGCTGTAATTCACTATTAGGACATGCCACACACACCAGGGCATGTCCTACCTTATACTTACAATGCACCCTGCCCTAGGGCCTACTTTAGGGGTGACCAACATGCAGTAAAGGGAAGGTTTAGGGACTGGTAAGTGGGTGCACTTACCAGGTCGACATGGCAGCCCTAGGCTGCACACAGGCTCTGCAATGGCAGGCCTGAGACACACTTTACAAGCTGCTTCTGTGGGTGGCACAACCAGTGCTGCAAGCCCACCAGCAGCATTGGATTTACAAGCCCTGGGCACACTCAGTGCACTGTACTAGGGACTAACAAGTAAACCAATCATCCAATCATGGAGTCACTAATACATAACACAATTTACAATAGGGAGAGCATATGCACTTTAGCACTGATCAGCAGTGGTGAAATGCCCAGAGTCAGAAAACAGCCAACAACAGGTCAGAAAAAATACAGGAGGAAGGCAAAAAGTTCAGGGATGACCCTGCAAAAAGGGCCAAGTCCAACACAACCCCCTTCCAGCCAAAAACGCAGGGGAGACCAATCACTACCTTGATGGGCTTCCCTGCTTTGGGCGATAGAACCTGGACCCTGGCCCACAACAGCAGGGGCATATTCCAGTTCTACGCCAATCTGAACCTATTTGGATCCCTCTGTCCATACTCTCAGGATCCACCAAGCTAATCCATGGGAAACCCTTCTCCTCACCTGTGGACACCATCTGTGCAGCACCTAACCTTAACTTGCTCACAGGTGTGTCCCAACAGACAGACAGCAAGCCGCAGTGGCCACTGACAGTGGTCAGGGATGAGACCCAGGCCTTATGCCTCTCAGGGCTCTCAAACCTCTGTGGCGTCAGAGAGCGAGGAGCAGTAGCCCCAGGTGCCTGGCACCCTTTGTCCACTCTCCCTCCTGTCAGGTCAGGCATGACATCCTGACACTGACCCACCAGCCCCAGGCCTGTACCCGGCGGCTGGACTGGAGACTTGGGTGGGCTTTCCCACACCCGGTCCTCCTCCTTGGGGCTCTGTACCCTCCCACCTGGAGCGGTACCCCCTTCCAGAATTGCCAGGGCACCTGTGGCAGGTGTCCTGCACAATTCGCCCACCAGTTCAGGGGTTCTATCCTGCAACTGGGCGTCCAGGTCAGGGGGGACACCCTGAACCTGGTCCTCCATTCTAGGGTCTAAACCCTCCAGTTGAACCGGGGTCAGAGGCGAGGACTCCCTCCCTCTGCACCCCCTTCCAGAGTACTGCCCCCTCCTATGAGGAGCGGTACCCCCTTCCAGAATTGTCAGAGCACCTGTGGCAGGTGTCCTGCACAATTCGCCCACCAGTTCAGGGGCTCTATCCTGCAACTGGGATCCCAGCATAGGGTCTGTACCCTTAGACTGGGCAGAGGCCAGGGGTGAGGCTGCCCTCTCCCCGCCTCCCTTACTGGGGTTCTGCACCCTCCCACCTGGAGCCGTGCCCCCAGAAGACAAACTGGTAGGGGCACTGTTAGTAGCTGCCCCTTCCTCCAGGTCAGGGGGACACCCTGAACCTGGCCCTCCAACCCAGGGTCTGTACCCTTAGGCTGGACCTGTGCCTGGCAACCCAGGACTTCCGGGAGGGTACACCAACCCCCCCCAAGGGAAATACACTCCTCTAGAGTTGTGTAAGAATCTGCCTGGCGCACCAGGACTTCCTGGGGAGCACGCATGCCCCCCCAGAGGATAACACATAACTCATGTGTCGTGTGACAGTCTGCCTGGTGCATATCTCCCGACCCCTGTCCATCGGACAGTGCGTGAAGATCCCCCAGGACATAAGTGGTGTCACCATGGTCATTCACTGGTGACTGAGCCCTTCTGGCTGGTCCCTGACCCACTGGTTCTTCCACTGGGGACCCTCTCCCCCTCTCACCCCTCACTCTGGACTTCTGCACCCTCCACTTAGGAGTGGCACTGCCAGACATCAGAAACACTGGAGCTCCATTTACAGACGCTCCAGGTTCTCTAGACACTAGGAGATCCTCCTCAACAGGCGGCCCATCAGGGCAGCCTAGGCTCCCTACCTGGCGTTCCCTTAAAGAACCATCCAGGCTCTGAGACTGGGTTTCGGGAACCTTGGGACACGCAGCCCCACACTCACTCCTTCTCCACTGAGACAGGACGTGAGTCCCTACACCCCTCCCACTACCATGGGACCTAGCTGGGCTACACTGAACCTCTCCCACCACTCTGGGTTGGAAGACACCTGAGACACTCCTCTTAGGGTCACTCCCCAATGTCTCTCCAGACCCTCTGGAATCCACCAAAAGGTCTGCCTCCAATGTGAGCTCACTGGGGTCAGAGAACTCACTCTCCAACAGGTGTTGGCATAGCTCTGGAAAACAGGGACTTACAATATGCTCTCCCGCAATTGGATCACACAGCCCCCTACAGGGGTTAACCAAACTATCCTTCACCTCACCATCCAGTGCTTTGCACACGTACTCCACACCACTCTCCTGAGATTGGCAAGACAGTATCTGACTGTCTCTGTCATTCAACCCATACTCTTCTGGGCGGTCTTCACACTCACACATCAGGACTTCAACCATGGGGGAACCCCTCTCCCTGCACCTCTCATCTAGAGTCAGTAGAGTGTCCCTCCCACCTCTAGGACTATGAACCCCTGTGCCAGTTCCCCTATCCACCTCAGGGACACTGCGCACCTCTAGAGCTACCTCATATCCTTGAACCTCCTGGTGTATATTAACCTCCTCCTTCAAGTCAGGCGCCACATCTCTGGGTGTGTGTACTACTCCCTCAGCACTAGATAACATAATTTTGCTGCCACCATCTGAGCTGGATTCCACCTCCAACTCAGCAAAGCTCACTTCCTGAGCTATACACATTTCTTTTTCTGGGCTGAGACACTCATGGCCTCAAGCCTCTCGAGCCCCAAATCAAGCTCCCTCATTCTCAACTCATGCTCAAACCGCATCCTCTTTTCCTCTAGGGCCAACTTTCTAGATTGCAATTCAAATTCCAACTGCCCCTTTAACTTGAGCTTGGTCAGCTCCATCTCATGCAGCCTACTCTTTTCTCTGTCCTCCAGCTCCTCTGGGGACAGACCTTGGGCAGAAACCCTGCTACCTGCTGGGGAAGTTACTCTCCTCCCCCAATCACAATCAACAGATGCTATGGGTGCTGCTGTGTCCATGGTGATTAAACTTGGCAGTTTTTAGCAAACACAGAAAGTCCCAGAAAAGAATATCTACCAAAAGTATGTGGTTGCGTTTTGGTCTGCACTCACTAGGTAGTGTTCACCAATCACTGTACATGAGTCACAAATGCAAGTCCAGAATCCCCACCGCTGACCACCAATGTTAGAACTGGGGGTCTCTAGTTGGCAGAGGTAGGTACCTTGTCCAAATAGGGACCCTTGCTTCTAGTCAGGGTAAGGGGGTACACTCCTGAAATAACCCCTGCTCACCCCCTTGGTAGCTTGGCACGAGCAGACAGGCTTAGTTCAGAGGCAGTGTGTAAAGCATTTGTGAACACATACAGTAATCCAGTGACAACACTACAAATGGACACCACACAGGTTGTATTATAAAAATAAGTATCTTTTATATAGATTTACCACAAGACCATAAACGACAAAAATAATCCACAATACTGTACTTTAAAGATGGTAGAATTAGCTTGAGTCTCTTTAAATGAAAATGCGACACTTTGAGTTCAATGTACCTTAAGATGCGTAACGCAGGGCAACGAAAAGTGTTGCAGGGAAGGTGATGCGATAGTCCCTTACACGCAAGGACGGTGATGCATTGAAGATCTGGTGCAAGAGAAACAAAGTGGCGTCTTCTTGAGGTTGCGACAACGAAGGGGTGATGCGTGCACGCCCGACGGCCGTGCGGCGATTTCGATGAATCTTTGGAGCCGCGACAGGCCCAGCGACACGCTTCCCTGGCGATGCGACGGCGTCTGATGCGAGGTCGACCATCTTCTCCTGGGATGCGGGGCACGCCTCGTGTTGCGATGCGTCGGCGTCTGATGCGAGGTCGATGCTCTGCCCCGGGGATGCGACGGCGTCTGAAGCGACGGCGACACTTTTCTCCGGTGCTGCGAGGCGCTTCGAAGGATGCGAGGGTGTCAGCGGCGCGCTTCTTCGTGGATGCGCCGGCGTCTGATGCGACGTCGACACTCTTCTCCGGCAATGCGAGAATCAGCGGCTGCGGCGACACGCGTCTTGAGTCGCGCTTCCAGCTCCCAGAGACACGCAAGTGTGTCAGAAGGTCCAACTTCCCAGCAAGGGAATACAGGGGGAGCTGGTGGGTGAAGTCTGTTGTCCCTGAGACTTCAACAGGAGGCAAGCTCTGAAATCAAGCCCTTGGAGATCCTTCACAAGTTGATGAAAGTACACACAAAGTTCCCTTCTCCTTTCTTTGGCAGTCAGGCAACAACTGCAGGCAGATCCCTCTAGCTTAGGGATAGTCTTCTCCTCAGTTTCTTCTTGGTTCCGCTCCTCAGCAAAGGTTTCTTCTTGTTTCCCAAAAGTGATCTAATTTCCTAGGGGTCTGGGTCCCCTTTTTATACACCTTTTCTCTTTGTTCTCTGAAGGCAGAGAGGCCATTGCCTAGTCCAAAACCAGTTCTGGTCAGTCCTGGAGCACTTTGTTTACAGGACTCCTTTTTTCCTTTCAGAATGTGGGGCAGAGTGCTCAGCCGCCCGGCAGGAGGTGGAGCCAGCATTGTGGAAGGCAGGCACAGCCCTATTCGGACCCAGGTGCAACTCCTCCCTCCACTCTGGATGCAGATCTCTCTATTCAGCCCTGTGCTGACTCAACCTGTCTCCTGGAGTCCCCCAGCCCCTGTCACTCACAAACCCAGACAAGGAATACACAACCTAGCAGAGGCAGGCTTGGATAGTTAGGCAAGAAAATACCTACTTTATAAAAGTGGTATTTTCAAACACAGAATGTTAAAACCAACTTCACTAAAAGATGTATTTTATCATCCTGAGTTCAGGCATACTAAATTCGTTTTTCTACCATGTTCCCTGGGTCAGTTAGGATTAGAAGGTGTAATAATCAAACTGCCCATTCTGGCCTATGGGGAGCAGGTAGCCTTGAAATAGTGAAAAACAAAAATGGCTGTAATTCACTATTAGGACATGCCACACACACCAGGGCATGTCCTACCTTATACTTACAATGCACCCTGCCCTAGGGCCTACTTTAGGGGTGACCAACATGCAGTAAAGGGAAGGTTTAGGGACTGGTAAGTGGGTGCACTCACCAAGTCGACATGGCAGCCCTAGCCTGCACACAGGCTCTGCAATGGCAGGCCTGAGACACACTTTACAAGCTGCTTCTGTGGGTGGCACAACCAGTGCTGCAAGCCCACCAGC
This sequence comes from Calotriton arnoldi, assembly GCA_963921515.1. Taxonomy (NCBI): domain Eukaryota; kingdom Metazoa; phylum Chordata; class Amphibia; order Caudata; family Salamandridae; genus Calotriton; species Calotriton arnoldi. Next base: position 1,065,189 of record CAWUFW010005624.1, read on the forward strand.
AGCATTGGATTTGCAAGCCCTGGGCACACTCAGTGCACTGTACTAGGGACTGACAAGTAAACCAATCCTCCAATCATGGAGTCACTAATACATAACACAATTTACAATAGGGAGAGCATATGCACTTTAGCACTGATCAGCAGTGGTGAAGTGCCCAGAGTCATAAAACAGCCAACAACAGGTCAGAAAAAATACAGGAGGAAGGCAAAAAGTTCAGGGATGACCCTGCAAAAAGGACCAAGTCCAACAAAGACCCACTTGGAGAACCAATCATTCAAAACGAGGCTGCTACTGCAATGAATGAGGTGGAGCCTGCTATGGATCAAGCAAGACAGGAAACAATTGATTTGACAGATTTGGTTGGACAACTAAATGATGAGCAAATTGACATATATATGGAAGTGAAAGCTACAGTTGAGCATGGATTGCTTCATGACAAGAAAGAGTGTGGATGTGCAACGTTTAAGACTATACTGTTATTTGTGAGCAGTCAAGTTAGTACTGGTAAAAGTTTCTTAATACAATTTCCTACTGTTTCAAAAAAAAAAAATATATATATATATATATATTGAGGGGTTGGGCGTGCGCAGGCGATGAAGTCCAAAAAGTCAATGTTTAGTTTTTCAAATGAAAAAACAGTAGAAAAAACATTAAAAAAGAAGAAAAGGGGGCAGGGTAGAAACACCCTGACCCCTAGGCCTGCTCAGGGGGTCCCAAAAGGACCCCCCAGGCCAAAAAAAGCATTTTTTTTAATAATTTCGGCGGAAACCGCGCTTCGTTTAAAAAAAGCCCCCGGGCACTGTAAATTCATTAGCGGGGGCCCGCCACCTGCCCGGGGCTGTTAAAAAAATGCGTGGGGGGGTCCCAATTCCCCCCACGCTGCCCCGGGGACCACCACCTCCCCGGCGCTTTTACAAATAACCGCGGGGGCATGCGGCCCCCCACAGCCCCGGGGACCGCCACCTCCCCGGGGCTGTTAAAAAAAAGCGTGGGGGGTCCCAATCCCCCCACGCTGTCCCGGGGACCGCCACCTCCCCGGGGCTCTATTTTTTTTAAAATAACCTGTGTGGGGGGGCTCGAGCCCCCCACACGCCCCGGGGACCACCACCTCCTCCCTGGGGCACTAAAAATGTAAATGCGGGGGTCCGTTACGGACCCCCGAGCGCCGGGGACCACCACCTCCCCGGGGCTTTGCAATGGTTGGGAGCCCTCCATGGCCCTGGGGACCGCCACCCCCCCAGGGCCGGCTCCTGCAGTGTCCCGGGGTGCCCACCTCTGGGACACTGCTGTTTGCTATGGCAGGGCGGGAGCCGTGCGGCTCCCGCCCTGTCATAGCAAACTCTGCTTTGGATTTTGGAAGTGAGAGCAGGTTTCCTGCTCTCGCTTCCAAAATCCAAAGCAGATTGCTTTAATGCCGGCTCCCGCAGGAGGCGGGGAGCCGGCGGGACCGTGGGGGAATTGGGGCTCCCCCCACGGTCCCCAACGGAGAGGCCAGGCCCCGGGGGATGGGGTCCCCGGGGCCAGGAGTGGCCTGGGAGGGGGGCCACGTGCCCCCCCCCCCTTTAAAAAAAAACATTTTTTTTTAAAAAGGCAGGCTGGCCCCGGGGGATGGGGTCCCTGGGGCCATAATTGGCCTGAGGAGGGGGGCCACGCTGCCCCCCTCCGAAAAATTAAAATAAAATAAAACGGATGGCCAGGCCCCGGGGGATGGGGTCCCCGGGGCCATAATTGGCCTTTGGAGGGGGGCCACGCGGTCCCCCTCCACATAATTTAAAAAAAAAAAAGGGTGCAAGGCCCCGGGGGATGGGGTCCCCGGGGCCAAAAGTGGCCAAGGGAAGCGGGGCCACGCAGCCCCCCTCCCAAAAATTTTTTTTTAAAAAGGAACCGGTAAATCGCCGGAGGCCCCGCCCCCTCCCTGCACCACTGTGCAAACGCACCCGTGGCGCGTTTTAAGGTGGGGAATTAGTTCCCCTTGAATACTGAGAGTCCCTGGGGGCTATCTAGCCCACCAGGTACCTCCAGTACGTGCCACAGGGTTGCGTTGCAGAGAGGTGGTCCGAGGCCACGCCCCTTTTTACACCTCTCTGCAACGCAGCTGTGTGGCGCTTACTGGAGGTACCTGGTGGGCTAGTTGGACCCCAGGGACCCTCAGGATTCAAGGGGACTTAATCCCCCAACTTAAAACGCGACACGGGGCGCGTTTGCACAGTGGTGAAGGGAGGGGGCGGGGCCTACTGTGACATGTGTGCAAACACGTCCTGTGGCGTGTTTTAAGTTGGGGGATTAAGTCTCCTTGAATCCTGAGGGTCCCTGGGGGCCAACTAGCCCACCAGGTACCTCCAGTAAGCGCCACAGAGTTGCGTTGCAGAGAGGTGTAAAAAGGGGCATGGCCTCGGACCACCTCTCTGCAACGCAGCCCTGTGGCGCTTACTGGAGGTTCCTGGTGGGCTAGTTGGCCCCAGGGACCCTCAGGATTCAAGGACTTAATCCCCCAACTTAAAATGCGCCACAGGGCACGTTTGCACACTTGTCACATCAGGCCCGCCCTCTCCTGCACCACTGTGCAAACGGGCCCTCTGGCGCGTTGTAAGTTGGGGGATTAAGACCCCTTGAATCCTGAGGGTCCCTTGGGTCCAACTAGCCCACCAGGTACCTCCAGTAAGCGTCCATGAGCTGCGTTGCAGAGAGGTGTAAAAAGGGGCGTGGCCTCGGAACACCTATTTGCAATGCAGCTCTGTGCCGCTTCCTGGAGGTACCTGGTGGGCTAGTTGGCACCCAGGGACCCTCAGGATTCAAGGGGACTTAATCCCCCAACTTACAATGTGCTAGGGGGCACATTTGCACAGTGGTGCAGGGAGGGGGCGGGGCCTGATATAAGAAGTTAGCAATCCTGCTGTGTGGGACTTACTGGTGGTAATAAAAGGGATAGTTGGCCCCCAAGGTTGACGTTGGGGGCTAACTACTCCTACTGTTACCTCCAGTAAATACCACACAGTGGGATTGCTAAGAGGTGTTTCGGAGGCCAAGCTCACCTTTCTCCACCACTCTGGAAACGCGACTGGTATGTTATAGTTAGAAATTAGCATTTAAAAAACCTTTGAAATTCACTGAAAAAACCATAGGTTTCAGGGACGTTATAGTTAGAAATTAGCATTTAAAAAACCATTGAAATTCACTGAAAAAACCATAGGTTTCAGGCACGTTATAGTTAGAAATTAGCATTTTAAAAACCTTAGAAATTCACTGAAACCATAGGTTTCAGGGACGTTATAGTTAGTTGGACATTTCTCTCGTACAAAACCATAGAAATTGCCCCGTTATAGTTAGTTCAGCTAACTATAACTCGCGCTATCCCGCAATGCACTTCTGATGACGTCACATATTACATCATTCATGACATGGTCAGTGACATCACTGATGGCATCACTGATGACATCTCAAATGACATCACTGATGACATCATCCACGTGAATATATGATGCACCTCCTCACACTCTAATATAACCTTTGATACACCCCCTGTAAAATACAGACTACCATTTTCAAAACCATCGACACACCAATACCAGTTACTACATACGCACTCACTGATTCCTAGGTCTACACACACATCCACTCATTCACCCATAAAGTCACTCATACATGCAGTCACTCATCAATACAGCACTATCATAAGCACTCATACACCTACACACTCACACACCACCACTCATCCATGGAGTTACTCACACAGCTAGCCAGTCATGCAAAGAATCAATCACACTTCCATTTACTGACCTATACAGTTATGCACACACCACATCACTTATTCAAACAGAAACAAACGCATACTTACTCTCTTATACAATCACTGATACAAGTACCCACTCATCAATACAGCCATTCTCACAATCACTGACTCTCACTTATAGTCATTTATATACTCCAACTCTCACATACACTGCCTTTTACATATGTAGTTACTTGGACATGTACCACTGAGACATCCATTCTCTCACCAACACACCCATACACACACTCACCCACCCATACAGCTGTTTGCACATGCACTCTTGAACCCATACACCCAGTGAATCAACCACTCACACATCTATGCACAGAGTCACACACCTCCCACCCACCCACACACACACTCAGGCACCCATACAAATACTCAGGCAACCAATCAATAGCCCATATAGACACTCATATAGCTACTGACCAACTCATGCAGCAGCTTACACAACAACAGACAGACTGATACAGACATTCACACAGTTTAGTCACTAACCCATGCATTCAGTAAGACACGTTTAATCACTCACTTATACAATCAGTCATGCACCTACAAAATCCTCCATCCACACACTTATACACCCACTCATTCTTCAATACACCTTGGCATATATATATAAAACATATTTAAACTTTACAGAAACACACAGTCACTGGACGATGTCATCAGTGATGTCATCAGTGATGTCATTTGAGATGTCATCAGTGATGTCATCAGTGAAGTCAATGACCATGTCATGAATGATGTAATATTTGACGTCATAAGAAGTGCATTGCGGGGGCGCGAGTTATAGTTAGCTGAACTAACTATAACGGGGCAATTTCTATGGTTTTGTACGAGAGAAATGTCCAACTAACTATAACGTCCCTGAAACCTATGTTTTTTTCAGTGAATATATATATATATCCATATATATTCATATGCATGCACTACAAAGATATCATGCTTAAATATATCACACTAACAAGCTGTGCTGAGCTCGAAAGGGATTCCATTTCTAACCTTGCCTGGACAAGCTTCAAGAGCTATTCTGAACCACCTTAGAGGTCACTTTGCTTGTCATGACTTCATGTTAGTTTGTTTGTTTTTCTGGTTGTGTAATTTGCTTACACAGTAGGTCTGTAGTATAATTGGCACAGTGCGGAGCCGGCATTTCTGTGCTGCCCATATCTAGCTGTGTATAATTGCCATGGTGCAGACCTTGCACATCCCTCTTAGCCATATTTGGCATGGTTCCTTATTCTAGTTCCGCTGACATTCCATTACTAAATGTATATAGGACCCAGAAACCAGTCACTCAGGGAAGAAGCAGGCTGAGAGCACCAGTTGGTGACCTGACTTCTTTCTTGCTGATCAGCAAGCATGCATGGGTACCAATAAATACATTTCACTCTGTTTCTGAGCAAACTGCTGTGTCTGGTGAGTTTCTTAAATTTGACCGAGGATGGTTCAAATCATTTCCCTAACACTTACTGCTTTTCTACATAAAACTACAGACTGTAATTTATCATGTGTGGTTACAGCACATACTGGATTAGCTGCACACAATATAAAAAATATTACTTTATATCGACTTCAAATGTTGTCTGTGAAACATGACAACAAACTGGAATACCAAACGTTTTCGGTGTGAAGCTTGTCTTGAAGTGTCAAGAGTGTTAAAAAAGTTGAAAGTTTTAATCATCGATGAGGTGAGCATGTTCTCAAATTTAATGCTTACGTTTGTGCATTTGAGGATGCAAGAAGTTTTGAGGACAGATTATGATGTCCTATTTGGATGAAAACATCTGATTGTTTGTGGAGATCTTCTGCAACTTAAGCCTGTGAAGGGTCAGTCTGTGTTTAAAATACTGCTACAAGTTGAAACTAGGAATTCTTTGCGAAGCACTGGAAATGTGACTATTTGGTTACATCTAATATTAGGATATTAGAGTAGGTGTTCTTTCAAAAGAGGGAAGGCGTCTTTTAGAAAGTCGTCTAATTAAAAAACTGTATCCAACAACGAAGAAAGCAGCAGAACTAATGTTCAGATTTATACAAAAAGGTAAACATATTGTGTGTCTAATGCCTACTCTGGAGGAGTGTGCATCTTTCAACAATGAATTGCTTGAATTGGAGAAAATTGAAATTTTGCAACTGAAAGCAATCTAATAAAATGGAACACCAGGGTGTCACTGTATCGCTAAATGAAAAGCTATAAAGCAAGCTGGATTCATTAAAGAAATCTGTTTCATGAACTGCAGGATTAGAGAAATGTTTAAGTGTATGCAAAAACTATAGAGTGATTTTGCTCAGAATTTTAAATGTTTGCTTAATGGTGCTATGGGTAAAGTTGTTGATTTTATTAATTTTCCTAATAGGAATGAGATGGAATACCTTTTGATTTAATTTGATCAGTTTGACAACGCGAGGCAAATTAGACAATCTACTGCACTTTTTTGCTCATGAAATATTTATATGTTCGGCGGAAACAGTTTCCAGTTTCTCTAGCATATGCTGTTACTATTCATAAATCACAAGGTTTAAGTGTAGATGAAGCATTTATTAATATTGGTAGTACAGTGTTTAACAAAGTTACGTCATATGTAGTCTTGGCTCGAATTAGGACTTTGTCTGGTTGTATCTAGTTGCATTTGATGACAGCAGAGTAAATGCAGATCCAAGTTGTGCAAAAGAATATAACAGATTACAAACTCTTTATGCTTCTCATTTAGGACAGTGTCCAGTTTATGAAAACGTTCATCTGTCCAAAGGCGGAACCTTTTAAAGCGGTATAGTGATGTTGTTTTAAAGAAAGAAGTGAAAGAGAAGAAGGAAGTTGTTAAGAAGCAAAAACTTGAAAATGAAGAAGATAATGTTGGTTACCAGTTGCCAACCCCCTCTAGTGTCAACTGCTATGCTAATGTTCTCTTAAATGTACTGTTTGCATTACCTCGTGTTTTAGATGCAATTGAACAGAACAACAGAAGGCGTTGTATTCTGGACTGTATGCTTTGTTGCATCGTCTGCATAGTGACAGAACTAAAACACATTGCGCCTCACACTTTTGAGATCTTGTAGATATATGTAGTGGATCTGTACAGTTTACTACAAACACTCAAGAAGATGCACAGGGGCTTTTAATGGTGATGTTTACTGTTTTAGAAGAGGAGTAAATACCTATTGATGACTTATTTGGACAAACTTATTCATGGAGCCATGAATGTGAAGATTACTCATACACATCAACTACACAAATAGATTCAGAGCGTTTTATTTATTTAACATTTCCAGACTGCAAATGTGTGACTCTGGACAGACTGGTGAGATAAACTACACAAAACAATGCATGCCCAAACTGTCGAACAGATCTTGTGTCAACTTTATGTGTAGCAAGAAGTAGCAAGTATGTTATTTTAATTCTACAACGATGCAGAGCAGATGGAACTAAATTAGAATCTGAGATTACTAGCTTTAAAGCAGGACAAATATCTATTTCGGGTAAAACATATACTAGTACTGCTATCATTTTCCATAAGGGAGTTAGTATTAAATCTGGTCACTACACTTTCTATCTAAAAACTAGAAGTGGATGGACGAAATGTAATGATACAACCCTGTTAGATCTAGCATCTTTGGTGTGTTTTTCCCCAGTGTTTTTTGCTTCTGACATCCTGATTTTGACTGTGTGCTGCATTTCAGTTTTGCTAGTTTTAGAACTCTGGGCAGTGCTAAAGTGCAAGTGCTCCCTGTGTAAATGGTATTTGTAATTGATTATCCATGACTGGCATATTTGATGTCCTGGTAAGTCCCTAGTAAAGTGCACTGTGTGTGCACAGGGCCTGTAAATCAAATGCTACTAGTGGGCCTCAGCACTGATTGCGCCACCCACATTAGTAGCTCTTTAACCATGTCTCAGACCTGCCACTGCAGTGTCTGTGTGTAAGGCACCCCTAAGGTGGGACCAAGGTAGCCCCATGGGCAGGGTGCAGTGTATTTAAAAGGTAGGCCATTTTCTGGTGTGTTTTACATGTTTTGATAGTGAAATACTGCTAATTTTGTTTTTCACTATTGCAAGGCCTATCTCTCCCATAGATTATAATTGGAGCTGCCTTGTAACCTCTTACTAGTGTAACTTACAATTGAGAAGAGGTAGAGATTTGGAGTTTGGTGTCCCTGAACTCACAATTTTAAAATGCATCTTTTTTTAAGTTGGTTTTTAAGTTGCGTATTTGAAAATGCCACTTTTAGAAAGTGGGCGTTTTATTGCTTTACCATTTTGTGTCTCTGCCTGCCTGTGGAATCCACGTCTGAGGGAAGGTGACAGTTGGGCTGTTTGTGCATTCAGTCTAGGTAGTCACACAAAGAGAACTGATGTATGCCCTATATATCCTGATGGCAGAGCACCAGGCTGATGAGTCTTCCTGAGCTAGAGTGGTGGGAGGAGTTGTCACTGACACCTGAATAGGGCTATGCCTGTCCTCACACAAAGCTGTCTCCACCGTCCCTGTAGTATGTCTAGAGCCAGGTCAGGGAAAGGCAGGGTCTTGTGCACTACAAAGACTTTCCTTTGAAGTCTGCCCACTTTACAGGCAGAAACTGGTATAAGTACTGGAGCTGTGATACCATAACTTCAAAACACTTCTGGACTAAGAGGATATTCTGCCAAGAAGAAGATCTGGATGCTGTAGGAGGGGAACTGACACTCTGCTTGCTTCTTTGCTGGGCTGGCCTACTGCTTGCTGCTTCTGTCTTGGGTAGTAAAAGGACTAGACCTTGCTTTCTATATCCTGCTTGCCAAGGTTCTCCAAGGGCTTGTGTGTGCTTGCCTCCTGTTAAGAAGTCTCAGGGCCATCAAAGACTTCATCTGCAGCCCCTGAACTCCTCGGCTGGGAGTTCTGACCTGCCAAGTTGTGCCAATTCCAGTTCTGGGCCCATGGAGGTGGCTTTTGATATAAGGAATCATGAAAATCCACGCATCGACCTCCAGCGTCTGTTTTTCCTGACACAGCACTGCCGTGCGGTTGAAAAACCAACACATCGCTGCAGTGCGACTGAAGAATCAACGTAGCGCCTGCCGTGAGGCTAAAAGATTGCCGCAGCCCGAGTCCTGAGCACTGTGTCACCGAAGTCCGTGGCACCCGCTCTGACTCCGATGCAGGCCCTGCTGTGCGACTGAAGAAATCGACACATCGCCTGCTTTGCGGTTGGGAAATTGATGCATCGCATGTTTCGCCGCCGCCACATTGGCCCAACATGTCCGGATTTCCGAAACATTGCACCTGTGCGCCAAGTTCTTCATCGACATTGCCTAGCAGTAAGGAACCAAGGCCGTTTGTCCGGAGAGTGACGCATCACCTCCCCTCACAGTAAGGAACCAACGCATCACCTCCCCTGACAGTAAGGAACTGACGCATCACCTCCCCTGGCAGTAAGAAACCGACGTATCACCTCCCCCCCTGGGAGTGAGGAACTGATACATCGCTGCATCCCCTGCACCTGTTTTCATCTTTGATTTTGACACATCCCAGGTACTTTGTGATAAAATTATAGCACCCATAGTTTCCTATTGACTGACTATTTTGAACCTTTTAAAAAGTGATATCTTGATTTGCGTATGTTGGATTTTTGTTGTTTTGGTCTTGTTTTGTTCAAATAAATATTGGTTATTTTTCTAAACTGGTGTGGTGTCATTTTGGAGTGTTTTCACTGTGTTACTGTGTGTGTATGTATAAATGCTTTACACATTGCCTCTGAGATAAGCCTGACTGCTCATGCCAAGCTACCAAGGGGGTGAGCGGGTTATATTAGCTGTGCAAACTCCTTACCCTGACTAGAACAAGGGTCTCTACTTGGACAGGGTGCAAGTCAATACCAACTAGAGACCCCCATTTCTAACACAACCTTAAATTCAAGCAAAGATTACCTTGGAAGTTATCAAATTCCTATTTTTAGTTGCTGGAACCAAAGTTATAAGTAGGATTATAGTTGTAAAAGTGGAATAGTCTTGTTATTATAAATATATTACCAGGATCTGTGACATGATGCGGACAACAAAGGTTGATGTCTTTATAAGGTTTGGCTATTCTGGTGATATATATATTATCTACTGGCGGTCACCAGTAGATAGTTATAGTTAGGACCTAGTTTCCATAGGAAACTCGTTTTTTGTTTTCTCAATATCTTTGGCGCCGGTTGACGAATCTTCGCGAAATTTTCAAAACTCGTAGCCCGCTCCGGTCAGATCCTGTCTTGAAAGTTTCAGGGTGATTCGGCAAGCGGCGGCCGAGCAAAAAGGGGGGTCCCAAAACGTGTTTTCTCCATGTTAATTCCCATAGGAAACTTTAGACACGGCTACAGCTCGAACTGCTGAACGGAATTACACCAAATTTGGCAAACAGGTAGCCCTTGTTTCAGAAAGAAACCTTTTTTTTAAATGGAGTAAATCCGTTCAGTAGTTCCTGAGAAATTAAAAAAAGAGAGGTCGGAAAATCAATTTCCCATAGGAAACTTTAGACACGGTTACAGCCGAAACTGCTGAACGGAATTACACCAAATTTCGCAAAAAGGTAGCCCTTGGTTCAGAAAGAGACCTTTTTTTAAATGGTGTAAATCCGTTCAGTAGTTGCTGAGAAAATCAAAAAATAAAAGTTTTGATATCTATGGCCGCGGTGGATCCGCGCACCCTCCCGATCACGAGCTTTATTCTAATTGGCTGTCAACACTCCAAACCAGGAAGTGTTGGCAGCCATCTTGTGCCTCGGTAACCGAGGCACAAGAAAACAGAAAAACAAAAGGTGAAAAATAACAAAAGGGGGCAGGGTAGAAACACCCTGACCCCCTAGGCCTGCTCAGGGCCCAAAATAGCATTTTTTTTTTTAAATCGGCCAAATTCGCGCTGGGTGCGTGAATCCGGCCGAAAATTTAAAAAAACGAAGCGCGGGCTCCCACGCTTCGTTATTATTTAGCCCCCGGGTGGGCCAAGTCCCGGGGGCATGGGGAAATTTAATTGCGGGGGCCCAGGGGGACCCCCGCAGCCCCGGGGACCGCCACCCCCCCGGGCTTTTGTTAAATATTTGCGGGGGGCACAAGGCCCCCCCGCAGCCCCGGGGACCGCCACCCCCCGGGGCTTGTTTTTAAAAAAAGAAATAGACCTGTGTGGGGGGGGCTCGAGCCCCCCCACACGCCCCGGGGACCGCCACCTCCCTGGGGCACTAAAATGTTAATTTGGGGGTCCGTTACGGACCCCCGAGCCCCGGGGACCACCACCTCCCCGGGGCTGTGCATGTGATGGGAGGGAGGCCGTGCGGCCGCCCTCCTGGAGCCTGTGATGGCCCTGGGGACCGCCACCCCCCAGGGCCGGCTCCTGCAGTGTCCCGGGGTGCCCACCCCCGGGACACTGCTGTTTGCTATGACAGAGCGGGAGCCTCGCGGCTCCTGCCCTGTCATAGCAAACACTGGTTTGGATTTTGGAGGAGAGAGCAGGAAACCTGCTCTCTCTTCCAAAATTCAAACCAGATTGCTTTTCCACACGGGGAGCTGCATGTCAGCAGCTCCCCATGTGGAAAAGCAATGCCGGCTCCCGCAGGACGCGGGGAGCCGGCAGGGACTGTTGGGGCATTGGGGCTCCCCCCACGGTCCCCAACGAGAGGCCAGGCCCCGGGGGATGGGGTCCCTGGGGCCAGAAGTGGCCAGGGAGGGGGGTCACGCGGCCCCCCTCCCCCATAATAAAATAACAACAACAAAACAAAAAAACACGCAAAGGCCGGCCCCGGGGGATGGGGTCCCCGGGGCCATAAATGGCCTGAGGAGGGGGGCCACGCAGCCCCCCTCCAAATAAATTTAAAAAACAAAAAACACTGGCGATGCCCCGGGGGATGGGGTCCCCGGGGCCGAATATGGCCTCGGGAGGGGGGCCACGCGGGCCCCTTCCACTTTAAAAAAAAATAGGGGTCAGGCCCTGGGGGATGGGGTCCCCAGGGCCCATAAAATAGGAAAGAAAGGGGGGCCACACAGCCCCCCTTCTTAAAAAAAAAAGAAGAAAAAAAAGACGCGATCGTGCCGGAGGCCCCGCCCCCTCCCAGCAACACTCTGCAAACGCACCCTGTGGCGCGTTTTAAGTTGGGGAATTAATTCCCCTTCAATACTGGGGGTCCCTGGGGGCCAACTAGCCCACCAGGTACCTCCAGTAAGCGCCACAGGGCTGCGTTGCCGAGAGGTGGTCCAGGCCACGCCCCTTTTTACACCTCTCTGCAATGCAGCTCTGTGGCGCTTACTGGAGGTACCTGGTGGGCTAGTTGGACCCCAGGGACCCTCAGGATTCAAGGGGACTTTATCCCCCAACTTAAAACGCGTGACGGGGCGCATTTGCACAGTGGTGAAGGGAGGGGGCGGGCCTGAGGTGACATGTGTGCAAACACGCCCTGTGGCGCATTTTAAGTTGGGGAATTAAGTCCCTTCAATCCTGAGGGCCCTGAGGGCCAACTAGCCCACCAGGTATCTCCAGTAAGCGCCACAGGCCTGCGTTGCAGAGAGGTGGTCCAGGCCACGCCCCTTTTTACACCTCTCTGCAACACAGCTCTGTGGCGCTTACTGGAGGTTCCTAGTGGGCTAGTTGGCCCCCAGGGACCCTCAGGATTCAAGGGGACTTAATCTCCCAATTTAAAACGGCCACAGGGCGTGTTTGCACACATGTCACCTCAGGCCCCCCCCCTCCCTTCACTACTGTGCAAACGCGCCCCGTGGCACGTTTTAAGAGGTAATTTTAATCCCCCTGCCCTATTATGTACTAGGGCCTTACAGAGGAGGTCATGCTAATCACAGGGGTACCCCAACGCATAGTGTTCCCTAGTGTATGTAGGTGTTTTCACTGCATTCTAAGTGTCTTTTAGCATAGCACTGGCTCTAGGCCTGGTTACTCAGAGTCAGTTACCACCAGTACCCGTCTGAAAAAGTTGTGGGCACAGGATGATTTTGCAACAAGGCCTCTTTCTGCTCCTCTGTTGGTTCTTTCTGCACATGTCTTACTTCTTCCTGCACTTTTCTTCGTCTTTGTGGACTTCTGTTGCTTCTTTCTGCATTTCTTTTGCTTCTTTCTGTGCGTTTTTTCTTCTTTCTTCACATGTCCTACCTCTGTAGGCATAGTTAGAAACTAGCATTTAAAAAATCTTTGAAATTCACTTAAAAAACCATAGGTTTTAGGCACGTTATAGTTAGAAATTAGCATTTAAAAACCCTTTGAAATTCACTGCAAAAACCATAGGTTTCAGGCACGTTATAGTTAAAAATTAGCATTTAAAAAACCTTAGAAATTCACTGAAAAAACCATAGGTTTTAGGGAAAGTTATAGTTAGTTGGACATTTCACTCGTACAAAACCAGAGAAATTCCCCCGTTATAGTTAGTTCAGCTAACTATAACTCGCGCCCCCGCAATGCACTGCTGATGACGTCACATATTACATCACTCATGACATGGTCAGTGACATCACTGATGACATCACTGATGACATCTCAAATGACATCACTGATGACATCATCCAGTGACTGTGTGTTTCTGTAAAGTTTAAATATGTTTAATATATATAGGGAAAGGCGTATTGAAGAATGAGTGGGTGTATAAGTATCTGAATGGATGATTTAGTAGGTGCGTGGCTGACTCTATAAGTGAGTGATTAAACGTATCTTACTGAAAGCATGGGTTAGTGACTAAATTGTGTGAATGTCTATATCCGTCTGTCTGTTGGTGTGTAAGCGGCTGCATGGGTTTGTGAATAGCTACATGAGTGTCTAAATGGGTTATTGATTGGTTGTCTGAGTATCTGTATGGGTGCCTGAGTGTTTGTGTGGGTGGGGTGTGTGTGACTCTGTGCATAGATGTGTGAGTGGGTGATTCACTGGGTGCATGGTTTCAAGAGTGCATCTGTGATGGACTGTATGGGTGGGTGAGTGTGTGTATGGGTGTGTTAGTGAGTCAATGTAAATCTCAGTGGTACATGTGTGAGTAACTACATATGTGAAAGGCAGTATATATGTGTGTTGGAGTATATAAATGGCTATAAGTGAGAGTGTGTGATTGTGAGAGTGGCTGTATGGATGAGTGTGTGCTTGTATCAGTGATTGTATAAGAGCGTAAGAATGTGCTAGTATTTGTATGAGTAAGTGAGCTGGTGCGTGTATAACTGTATAGGTGAGTAAATGGCAGTGTGATTAATTATTTGCATGACTGACTAGGTGTGTGAGTACCTCTATGGATGAGTGGCGGTGTGTGAGTGTCTATATAGGTGTATGGGTGCATATGATAGTCCTGTACTGAGTGACAGTAAGTATGAGTCACTGTACGGGTGAGTGAGTGGATGTGTGTGTAGACCTAAGAATCAGTGAGTGGTTATGTAGTTATAGGTGTTGGAGTGTCTATGGTTTTGAGAATGGCAGTCTGTAATTTAGAGTGGGTGTATCAAAGGTTATATTAGGGTGTGAGAAGATACATCAAATTATCACATGGATGATGTCATCAGTGATGTCATCAGTGATGTCATTTGAGATGTCATCAGTGATGTCACTGACCATGTCATGAGTGATGTAATATGTGACGTCATCAGCAGTGCATTGCGGGGGCGCGAGTTATAGTTAGCTGAACTAACTATAACGGGGGAATTTCTCTGGTTTTGTACGAGTGAAATGTCCAACTAACTATAACTTTCCCAAAAACCTATGGTTTTTTCAGTGAATATATATATATATATATATATATATATATATATATATATATATATATTCACTGAAAAAAACATAGGTTTCAGGGACGTTATATTTAGAAATTAGCATTTCAAAAGCCTTTGAAATTCACTGAAAAAACCATAGGTTTCAGGGACGTTATAGTTAGAAATTAGCATTTAAAAAACCTTAGAAATTCACTGAAAAAACCACAGGTTTCAGGGACGTTATAGTTAGTTGGAAATTTCACTCATATAAAACCAGAGAAATTCAGCTGTTATAGTTAGTTGAGCTAACTATAACTCGCGCCCCCGCAATGCACTGCTGATGACGTCACATATTACATCATTCATGACATGGTCAGTGACATTACTGATGACATCTCAAATGACATCACTGATGACATGACTGATGACATCATTCAGTGACTGTGTGTTTCTGTAAAGTTTAAATATGTTTTATATATATATATATGCCAAGGTGTATTGAAGAATGAGTGGGTGTATAAGTGGCTGGCATCATTTCTGTCCGATAGGACTTTTCAGGTGATTGCTCCCCCTTTTACCTCGCCCACCTTTCCCATCAAGCACGGGGTACCACAGGGCTCTTCATTGAGCCCTCTGCTCTTTAATTTGTATATACAACCTTTGGCTGTTTTAGCCAAGAGCAGTGGATTGACTGTGGTCTCCTACGCCGACGACATGCAGCTGATGGTAGCGCTCTCGAGCAACTCTAAGCACGACGCCTCGAAGTTTCGAGGCGATCTTGCTGCAGTTGCCGGGTGGATGACAGCTAACTGCCTCCAGCTGAATGCTAGTAAGTCAGAGGTGTTGCTGGTGGGTAGGGATCACGGGTTATGGAATGAGTACTGGTGGCCTACGAATTTAGGCACCCCCCCTTCTCCTAAACAGGCGGTGAAGAACTTGGGGGTTTGGATGGACGCCTCTCTCAATTTCCAGACCCAAACAAAGAAGGTGGCGGGTACCTGTTTTGGTTTGTTGCGCGGTCTCAAACCTATTTTGGGCTTCTTTGATGCCCCGACCAGACAGATTATTATTCAGGCCTTGATCATATCGAGGCTTGATTATGCAAACTCTCTGTATCTGGGGGCCAACAAGGCTGAAGTACTCAGGTTACAGAGAGTTCAGAATGCTGCAGCAAGATCTCTTCTGGGTCTGCGTAAAGTCTGCTCGGTGGCTAATACAATCCGCCGCCTCCACTGGCTGCCTGTAGCTCAACGGATTGAGTTTAAGGCTCTCTGTTTAGCTTTTAAAATTTTGAAGGCCTCCTCCCCCAACATTTTGACGGATCTGTTATCCTTTTATGTCCCCTCCCGTCAGCTACGCTCTATGGGCCAACATTTACTAGTGGTCCCTCGGGTCAGGAGGACCCGGGCTGGAGGTCGTTCCTTCCGGTACAGAGCAGCTATCCTTTGGAACTCACTGCCTCTCTATATTCGTGGTCTCAGTAATCTCTTCAAATTTAGGAAGGCTATTAAAACTTTTCTATTTCCCACTGTGTAAGTCTCTTGGCTTCTCCTTTGCGCTGTTGTCTCCTATTTGCTGTTTAGCGCCGTGACGCCTCCTGGCCGGGGCAGCTGTCGCGCTCTATAAATCTCACAAATACAAATACAAGTGTCTGAATGGATGATTTAGTAGGTGCGTGACTGACTGTATAAGTGAGTGATTAAACGTGTCTTACTGAATGCATGGTTTAGTGACTAAACTGTGTGAATGTCTGTATCAGTCTGTCAGTTGGTGTGTAAGCAGCTGCATGGGTTGGTGAGTAGCCACATGAGTGTCTATATGGGTTATTGATTGGTTGTCTGAGTGTCTGTGTGGGTGGGTGGGGGTGTGTGACTCTGTGCATAGATATGTGAGTGGGTGATTCACTGGGTGTATGGGTTCAAGAGTGCATCTGGGAAGGGCTGTATGGGTGGGTGAGTGTGTGTATGGGTGTGTTGGTGAGTGAATGGATGTCTCAGTGGTACATGTGTGAGTAACTACATATGTGAAAGGCAGTATATGTGAGTGTTGGAGTATATAAATGACAATTTATGAGAATGAGTGATTGTGAGAGTGGCTGTATGGATGAGTGTGTGCTTGTATCAGTGATTTTACAAGAGAGTAAGTATGTGTCAGTATCTGTATGAATAAGTGAGGTGGTGTGTGTATAACTGTATAGGTGAGTAAATGGGAGTGTGATTGATTCTTTGCATGACTGACTAGGTGTGTGAGTAACTCTATGGATGAGTGGCGGTGTGTGAGTGTCTGTATAGGTGTATGAGTGCAAATGATAGTGCTGTATTGGTGAGTGACTGCATGTATGAGTGACTGTATGGGTGAATGAGTGGATGTGTGTGTAGACCTAGGAATCAGTGAGTGGGTATGTAGTAACTTGTATTGGTGTGTCTATGGTTTCAAAAATGGTAATCTATATTTTAGAGTGGGTGTTTCAAAGGTTATATTAGGGTGTCAGGAGGTGCATCAGAGGATCACGTCATCAGTGATGTCATCAGTGATGTCACTGACCATGTCATGAATGACGTAATATGTGACGTCATCAGCAGTGCATTGCGGGGGCGCGAGTTATAGTTAGCTCAACTAACTATAACAGCCGAATTTCTCTGGTTTCGTATGAGTGAAATTTCCAACTAACTATAACGTCCCTGAAACCTATGGTTTTTTCAGTGAATATATATATATATATATATATATACCAGTACTTCTATTCAAAATGCCCTCATTTTCAGCAAATCTTTGTTTGGATAAGTAGAGGATGGATAGGTGAAATGATCATTTAAAAAATTGTAGTGAGTGCAATGCGCAGTGTTGATTATTTACAATGACATACTGAGCATTTTGGGGTTGTTTTTTATACAGTCTGAATGATTGTAGTTTACCCACTGTTCAAGGATGATTTTTTTATACAGTACATCATTTATGGTGTATAAGTATAAAAACTGAAAACAGTAAAAAAGGGAAAATGAAATGCTTTTTATTATAACATAGCATTACAGCATGAGAAATATGTAATGATGTGTTCCTATTATGAAGTTGTGCATTGTTGAAATTTTTTAACTTTTATTTATAATTTTATAAATTGTAATACTACTTCCTATTTGTTTTTTTCTTTTTTATACAGGTGAATATCACTGTTTCTTGGAGTAATGTGGTTTACAAATTAGTTGGTGCAGTGTTGTATTACTTTATATTATGAGGGTGTTCCAGAGTACAAGTAAACAAATACATACACCGATCTATACAGTCAGACAGCCACTTGCATTCCCATACAGCTACTTATAGACCCACTCACACACTGATACAGCCACTCACACACCCAGTCACACACCAATCCAGCCACACACACACACACAGCCACACACTAATACTGTCACTGAGACACCAAGGCACACACTGAAACAGCCACTCAATCACCCAATCACACACTGATATAGCCACTTACACACCCAGCCACAGACTGATACAGCCACTCAAACACCCAGGCACACATCGATACAGCCACTGACACAGCAAGGCATGCACGATACAGCCACTCACACACCCAGCCACAAACCAATATAGCCACTCAAGTTTAAGTTTAAGTTTCAAGTTTAAGTTTACTTGATTTAGTTCTCAACTGAGAACCACAAATATTTAATACATGATATAAAGGTTTAAACAGTAAAATAATACAAGTTTTCATTCTAAAACAAAGTTAAAAAGGATTTTAAAAATTTAAATATATTATAACATACAAATTCATTTGGCGGAACCTTGCAAAGCGAGATCAGGTCCTGAACAGAGGTGATTCTACATTTTATATAAATTGGTTGTAGAAATCTTTTTCTTGCTTCTACGACTAACGAATTTGGGCAAGTAAACAACAAATGTTCCAAGTCTTGCTCCCCTCCGTTGCATAAATTACAGAGACTACTAGATATTTCTTTCGATAGCCACTTGCAAGTAAAAGATTTTAGAGGGAGTATCTCAAATCGGAGCAATACAATCGATCTCCTAACTCCATGCTTTAGGTTAAAATACATATACTGTTGTGTTTTCTTATAGACCAAAGTTTCAGCGTATTTTTTATATAGTGACAAATTGGCGCAGTGCTGAACATCAAGGTCAAAGCTTAATCTTGGAGTGAAGTTTTTTAAGAAAAGCTTCAGCTGGGCAGGGGTCCATGATTGTAACAAGTCTGTATTAACATTTGATAATTTAAAAGCAGTTGAGACATTCCTACCGAATACGTATTTTAAAGTTCCTTGGTCAAATGTCTCTGTTTTGAGTAGGGAACGCAGCGTTCCTTCTTCAGCATGAAGGAGGTTATATGCCCATCTGATAACGTTGCTAATTCCTCTAGCATGGGAACTGACTAGTGAAAATTCTAGGCGAAGAGCTTGTACCGGGAATGCTTGGGACATCTTTGCGAGTTTCCGCAAGATCTTCCCTTCTTTTAGAACTAGATGTTTCCATTGTTCTAAAGGGATATATTCTAGAGCATATGAAAGCACTGGCGGAATCTTGGCACTATAAACCTGGAGTAGCGAAGAGAAGTGTCTTTGGCCAGTCGAGGCATATAAACGTGAAAGTGCCCCCGCGTGGACGTCGGCTTTCCGGATTAAGTTCTGTACATGGAGCACGTTTTGTAGGGACTTTGTAAAGATTCGACCTAGATAGGTGTACTCGTTTGTCACTTCCACCGATTTTCCCCTAAAGTCCAGTTGAATTTGATACTCCGTTTCCTTCCCGAGAATGGAACTATTTTTGTTTTTACGATATTCGGTATTAGATAATTTTCCTCCGTATAGTTATGGAGTGCTTGCAGGCTTCTTTGCAGACCGAATGGTGTTAGGTCTAAAATGATTACGTCGTCTGCATACATCAAGGTGTGAATTTTGTGGAGAGCAATTTTAGGTGGAAAATTGCAGATCTGTTTAAAACAATCAGGTAGATCGCTGAGATATAAGGAAAACAATAAGGGGGCTAGAAGGCATCCTTGTCTAAGGCCGTTTAGGGTCGGAATTGGGTTTGTGAGACCCTTCTCCCTCCCCATTTGGACCTGACACCAAGTCCCGGAATATAATGATGTTATTACATGGAGTAGGTGATCCGGAATACCCATTCTGCTAAGCTTTCTCCAAAGCGTTCCTCTATCCACCCTATCGAATGCGGTGGTAAAGTCGACAAAAGCGGCATACACAACCTGAGATTTTGAAGACACATATTTGTCCAGTATGGTTTGTAATACAGCGATGTTATCGGTGACCGAGTGCTTTGGTCTGAATCCGGCTTGATATAAGGGAATTAGACCTGATGAGAAGGCCCAATCTTTCAGATGGTCTAATACTGTTGCTGCAAAGATCTTTCCTGTTGCATCCAGGAGAGCTATCTGCCTGTAGTTGCTGGGATGCAGCCTTGAACCCTTCTTGTGTATAGGGATTACAATGCTTCTCTTCCAAGATTTAGGGATTTCCCCTGTTGTAAAAATGTGGCTATAGAGGGGAGATCAGAATTTGCTCCATGCTCTAGGATTGCTTTGGAGAACTCTAATTGGGATTTGGTCCGGGCCCATTGCTCCCGTCGATTTTGCCTTTTTTATATGTAACTCAATTGAAAAGGGACTTGGTGCTCCGAAATCTGATGTACTTACTCCAAAAATTCTTGCTGGGCTGTTATTCCTTTCTGAAATAATATTTAATTTGTATAGATTGGTTAGGTATGATTCCCATTCTGCCGGGGGGACCGGGATAGATTGTAATGCTTTTTTTGTACCTATTTCTTTGGCAATTATATTCCAGTATTGACGTTGGTTATTCTGTTTTGCTGCTATCTGGATGTCAACCCAGTTTTTATCCTGGATTTTTACCTTGTTTTTTACTTTTTCTCTCCTGCGCTGGTTTTTCAATTTGTTTATTTCTAATTGTTTAGATGCAGAGTATTCAACAAACTGCAACCTTATTAGTTTATTTAATTGCTTTGCATTAGTGACCAAGTTCGATTTTTTGTTTTGGTTCTTTGTTGGGCCCCGCTGTTTTAGTTTTTCTTGTAATTCTTGTATCAACGTTTTGGTAGCTATTTCAAAGTTTTTTATCGGATTTGTAGAATGAGTTGTCTGTAACAGATATATCATGTCTATTGCGTTAATAATTTTGTTGAGTGTCGATGAATTCCACTGGATTTGTCCTTGGGCTTGATTGACCATAACTGTACTATGAATATACATGATGTGTCCTGATAATGCAAGTTGTGTTTTCCACTCTGTATCTGCTTGCAGGATTGCATGGTCGCTTCCATGTGTGAAGTTAATCTTAAGTTGTAAAACAGTGCCAAACAGATCCGAGCTACAGATCATGTAATCCAGGATAGAGGAGCTGCAATTCCCTTGTCTTGTAGGTGATGCGGGAATGTCTCCTTCTACATTGCCATTTAATATAACTCCGTTTAACGTCGGGAGTGAGGCTAATAAGATTTTCCCTCTTTTGTCGGCTTTGTATTCTTTGGGAAATAAAGGGGTGGATATTGCTAGAGATTCTTCTTTGTCCCAGTTTGCCCATTTTTCAAGCAACTCGTTTGATATTTTTCCATTGAAGTCGCCTGTAATAAAAAATGACGGGTAGCCTTGTACCTCTACCACCTTTTCGATTTCTTCGAGAATTTCTATTGCAAGTGCATCCATTTTTGCGCCGGGGGGGATGTAAACATTGAAGATAAGTAGATCTTTTGGTTTTTCTTGTGGGATGATCTCAAATTTGATTTTTATGCATTGAAAGTTCATTGAATCGATTGGGATTATTTCTTGGGCCCACCTGTTGTCTTCGATAAGAAGAATTGCTATCCCACCTTTCGCGTGACCCCGATCGACCTGCTCTTCGGGGATATCATAAACGTAGTATTCTTCATGGTCAAAATTTGTTGTAGACCAGGTTTCTTGTATGGCCACTATCCCTGGACGGTCTTTTGTTATTACAGCTAATTTTTCTTGTGTTTTTCCGGCAATATTCCATGAAGAGATTGTCAGACCTGTGTTAAATAGGGCATTTCTTTTCTTTGTCCTGTTTATTGCTATTCAAATTCTCAGCGATCCAGGCCCATGAGTTGACCCCGTTGTTATTTCCCTCTTTGGGGTATTTTTGCTCCAGCTACTCCTTTCTCCGTTCTTTATGGAAACAAATAAGGTTTCCCCAATGGGATTTGGAGGATTATTCGTGGCGTTGAAGTTTTGATTCAATTTCTGAGTTTTGTGAAATTCTTCTGATAGTTCCGAATTATGAAATTTGTGATTTTGCACTGGCGTTAAGTCATAGCCGTATTTATGGAGAGTCTCACTTTCCTTTAATATTATTCCTGGTATTACTGGAGACCAGAATTCAACAATCGCTGTCGTGGTTTTAGATTTTTCAGGGAACGTTACTAGTTTTACTTCATTTCTGGCTAAGGAATGTAACGGCTGTATCTTTTGTAGCAAATTAATAATTCGATCACGATTGAGCGGAGCGTCGCCTGAAGGGAATAGATCTGTAATTTCCAGGTGGCTTGACGTAGTCTTTTCGGGTTGTGTGTTCATCTTCCCGATGGTGTAGGTTCTTTGTGGGATATCTTTTGGTGCCTGCATCATTGCTCCATGATCTACTACTGAGAAACTTGTCGCCATTGGGTTAAGTTGGTTAGAATTTACCCTTTGTAATTTGGCTAGTGATTTCTGGTCTTTTTTCTTCGGGTTCTGTGCCATTTCTAATCTTTCCTCTTTTTCTGGTGGTCGAGTCGGAGTGGGGAGAATGTTCTGGAACCTTGATTTACTGGACTTTCTTTTTCTCAATCCTTCTTAGCGCCCTTCTTTTTGTCTTTTTTTGTTTGGACTTTTTTGTTTACTTTTATTATTTGGAGTTTCTGGGCTCGGAGAGACATCTGTAGGTAAACCAATGGTATCTATGGTTTTACGATGTAAAGTTACAGGGATACTCGAATTTGATGGTAATTTAGCTTTTGTTTTGGTGAAAATTGGGTAATATGGTATGAGCGGTTGATAAATGGCCGGCTTGTTAATCTCCCTGAAAAGTTTTCTAAGGGAATAGATCTGATTTAGATCTTGTTTAACCTTTTTTTCCTTAGGTGAATTCCGACCGGTTTGAGTTGCGATTTCTTTCTTCAGTGGGAAAGGCTCTTTTGTAATTTCACCTTTTGGTTTACGGAGGTTTTCCTCATTACGTTTCTCACAGACCTCTGCTGTTAATGATGATTTTAATTGATCTTTCTTCCTTTTTTTCTCCACTAGGTATTTTAGCATTCCTATTTGAGTATCGAGCATCAGATCAGAATTTTCCAATATATTCCCTAAATGAGTAAGAACTGATTCCAAAATTCTTTGCAAGGTGAACAGAGATTTAGATACCGGGGTATATTCATTGGAGAGACCTGTAATCTTAAGAAGTGAAAAATCTGGAGATTGATTGAGAGATCCGTCTGGGTCGGTTAATTTTTGTGGAGTGCAGTTCTGGATGTTCGGTGACTCCTTTTGAGTTCCCTTATAAAAGATCAGATCTTTTTTGTTGATGTCAGGGCAAGTGATATCATATTCTTGAGTGAGCTGTAATTGAAGTGATTCCGGTATTGTTTGTTCCAATATTGTGAAGTTAGTTATTGGGTCATCCAGGATCCTTGGGTTACTTTTTTTAGGTGCCTCTGGTGTTTTTTTTAATTGTTTTTGGGTATCGTCGTTGATTTGTAGTCCTTTCTTTTCAACTTCATTATACCCCATTGTTAGATTGTCTTTTTGTTGGTCTGTTTGTTGATCTTTTTGTTTTTGCCCCTGTTCATCTGAACCTGGTTTTATGAAGTATTTTTCAATTCCGGGGATTGGTGAGGACTTTACTGTTCGTATTGACTTCCCAGCGCTCTTCCTAGTCGCCTGTTCCGTTCCCATTCTTTTCATAAAGATAGTTCTTGATCTTATTTTTTTGTAAGCCATTTGTTTATACAAAAGATGATTTTGTATGTGTTAGCCTGTAATGAGATTTCTTGCTCCACCAGTCAAGCGCCAGTCAGGCTGTGGCGGAAGCTAGGAAGATGATGAAAAAGACTGCTGCTAGTGGATGGAATGTGACAGATAACAATCTGTTAGGTGGTCAGAGCCAGGGGGGGGTCAGCGAGCCCTCCTCCCTCCCTCCCTCTTGAGTTCAGTGGGGGTTCCGGGCTGGTGCTAGCGGGTGCGTGGCGGGTCAGTGTTAGATGTGAGGCTTCCTTTCACTCACCTCAATCTCCCACTGGTCGTCGTGGGAGAATCTCGCGCTCTGCGATCCGCTCGTGTTGCACCTCGTCACACCTGGCCGTAGCCTTGCTCACCCCCAGGTTTCTTTCCTATAGCAGCAAAAAGGCACCACTTTGGCGCTGCTGTTGATTCAAGCGCTTGGGACTCCTGTGCCCCGGGCTACGTTTTTTTTTTTTTTTTCTTTCACCAAGCCTCTGCCTTGCTACTGCTCTAGGCACCGGGCCCGCTCATGACCCGTGCCCTTCCTCGACCACAGTGTGAGGCAGTGTGGCGATATCCGCTGTAGGGTAGCTGTAGGGTAGTTGTAATTGTGGCAGCAATACAGTGGGTACACTCTCCCGTTTGCCAAAGGATGATTGTTCCTGCTTCCCCCGCTACTCCCCAGGGTCCAGGAGTTAGCTCAGGAGTTAGCAGGACGTTCGCAGCCCACTTGCTGCTTGATTCTGATTTCTTCAAGCTGCAGTCGAGTTGAAGGAGTCTTATGCTGTCTTATGGTCTGCCGTTGTGTTCTGCGGACTCTGGCTCCACTCCAGCTGCCTCAAGATCTCTTCTAGACCTCTACCGGTTGCAAGGCTGTGGCTCACCTCACCCGCCTCACCCGACCGGAGGTCCTGCGGCCACCGCCGCTGCTGCCGCAGCTACTGTACTGGAGACCGGGAGTCCGGCAGGACCGGGAGAACCGGGGTGCACCGGCCGCCACTGCCGGTTGCAACACTATCGTGGCAAAGTTATGGCTCACCCTGACTGAGAAACCGAGAGGCTCCTGAGGCTCCTGCGGCCGCCGCCTGCTACTGCTGCACGCCTGCTTGTGCTCAGGCACGGGAGTCCGGAAGAACCGGGAAGCGCCGGGAAGCGCCGGGAAGCGCCGGCCGCCGGGATGCACCGGCCGCCGCTGCCAATTTACGGCACTATCGAGGCGATGTTGTGGCTTCCAACCGGGAAGCTCCTGCGGCCGCCACCTGCCGCCTACTCCTGCACTCCTGTACTCCTGTACTCCTGTACTCCTGCTCAGGCACTGCTCAGGCACAACGAAAACACGGATTGGATTCTCCCCCAGGCTTGTCGTTATTCAGAAGTGCCCAAAACAGCCCGTCACCCATCTCAATACAGCCACTCAAACACCCAAGCATACACCGATACAGCCACTGACAAACCCAGGCACACACCGATACAGCCACTGACACACCCAGGCCCACACCGAAACAGCCACTGATACACCCAGGCAGACACTGAAAGAGCCACTCACGCACCCACTCCCACACTGATACAGCCACTCACACACCCAGTCACACACTGATAGACCCACTGACACACCCACTCAGACACCAATACAGCCACTCACACATCCAGCCACACACCGATTAAGGCACTCACACACCCATTGACACACCAATACAGCCCCTCATACATCAATACAGCCACTCACACACTGTAACAGCCATTTACACACCCAGCCACACACTGATACAGCCACTCACAACCACACACTGATACAGCCACTGTCACACCGAGCAATACTCCAATACAGCCACTCACACACCAAGCCACACGCCGATACAGTCACACATAATCAGCCAAACAATGATCTAGCCACTCACACACCCAGCTACACACAGATACAGCCACTCACACACCCAGTCACAAACCGATACAGTCACACACAATCAACCAAACAATGATATAGCCACTCACACACCCAGCTACACACAGATACAGCCACTCACACAACTATCCCCACTTATACACCTACTCACACACTGATACAGCCATTGACACACAGCTACTCACCAATACAGCTACTCACATACCCAGCCACACACTAGTACAGCCACTCATACACCCAGTCACATACCCATCAGGCACTCACACACCAACTTACACACTGATACACCCACTCACACACCGAGCCACACACTGATACAGCCACTCACATACCTAGCTACACACCGATAAAGCCAATCACACACAGTCACAGCCACTGACACACCCAGCCACACACTGATATAGGCTCTGACACATCCACACACATATCAATACACCCACTAAAACACTGATACAGCCACTCATACACCCAGACACACACCGATATAGCCACTGACACACCCAGGCATGCACCAATAGAACCACTGACACACCAAGGCACACACTGATACAGCCGCTCACTCACCTACTCCCACACTGATACAGTCACTCACACACACACTGATACAGCCACTCACACAACCAGCCACACACTGATACAGGCACTCACACACCCATTCACACACTAATACAGCCACTCACACACTGATACAGCAACCCACACACCCATTCGCACATTGATACAGACACATACACACCCACTCACAGATTGATACAGCCATTCACACACCCAGCCACACACTCATACAGCCACTCACACAAGCAGCCATACTCTGATACAGCCACTGTCACACCCAGCTACATACAGATACAGTCACTCACACACTGATACACCCACTCATACACTGATACAGCCACTGATACACCCAGCTACACACCGATACAGCCACTCACACACCCACTTACACACTGATTCACCCACTCACACACCCAGCCGTACACTGATACAGGCACTCACACACCCAGCTACACACTGATATAGACACTCACACATGCAGTCACACACTGATACAGCCACTGACACACCCAGCCACACACCTATACAGCCACTCAAACAACCACTCCCACACTAATACAGACACTCACACAGCCACTCACACAGTGACACCCACTCAAAAAGCCACTCAATGACCCATACATACACTCACACACATACCCACTCCCACACTGATACAGCCACTCACACATCTACTCACACACCCAACGCCCACTCAGTCACTCACCAACCCATACACACATCCATACACCCACACACATACAGCCACTCTCACATCCACTTATACCATATACAGTCACTCACACCCAGCAATACACCAATACACCCACTCACACACCCATTCACACACTGATACACCCACTCACATACCCATGCAGCGACTCACACACAGATACAGCCACTCAGACACCCACTTATTCACCCTTACAGCCACTCACACACCTACTCACTCACCCATACAGTCATACAAAAAGCCCCCTCACACACCCATACAGTGAATGACAAACCTACTTTGACACCCACACAAACGCTGACACATCCATACAAACAATGAAACTCCCAACCAAACTGAAATATGTGTAGACATATAACAACAGGTATTCACACATTCACAAACATGTAACATATAGTGTTTCTTTCTTTATGAATGAATGAATGATGGATTCTTTTATAGCGCACGCTACTCGGAAAGAGTGTTCTGGCGCTGATTAGGACGCTAAAGACAGAACAGAGGAGTCGACCACCGGACTCCTGCCATCACTGAAGTCTGTATAAGAGAGTTTCAGCTCTTTTTTAAATTTGACTTCATCCGAACTGGATCTCAAATTTTCAGGCAGCTGATTCCAAATACCTGTCGCTTTGAACCAGAAAAGATGGTTCTAACAAGAACCTTTTTTGGGGGCGATTGGGGGGGGGGGGGCAGTTCAAACTTTCTTTTCTGTTTTTAAAGATTCTGGGGGTTTTTTGGTATTTTTTCTGTTTTTATAAGTGGCAACTGTAAAAAATAAACCGTGAGAAAAAACGCTCAGAACTTGTGCAACAAGTTTTAAAACAAAAAAAATAGCATATATGGCTTCTTGCAGCCTCAAGTACAGCAGGGATTGACTATTCTCCCACAGTGAGCAATTTGTGGCACACCGTGTAAAATGTTCCAATTTCCAACAGTTCTGGAGAGCTCACTGGCACTTGTGCAGAAACTTCGGGTGGTAGTACAGCCCCAGGATGGGGATGTACTGCAACGCTTTACCCAGAGGGGATACCCAAAGTGGGTTTTAGACAGAGCAATCCTTAGGATCTCCACTAGATCCAGGGAGGAAATACTGTTTGGCCAGAGTGGGCAAAATAAAGACACTGGGGTAAACCCTAAAATGCTTATTACTACATTTAACAGTAAATCAGAAGCAGTGCAGGAATAATAGCCAAGAATTAGGACCTGCTCAAATGAGACCCTATTATTGGAGCGTCCATGAACAACACTCCTGGTATCACCTATCGCAAGAACAGATCCCTGAGGGCCATGTTAGTTAAAACTGACATAAGAGCATCCACACAGTCTAACACCATACTCAGACAGCAACTCAAGTGGTTTTACAAATTTGACAGGTGTAAAGTGTGTGAAAACTTAACCAGCTGTAAAACATTCTCAACCCCGCATACGAACAGGGAGAAATCCATCAACCAATTCATCACTTGCAGTACCACTCATGTGGTCTATGTTGCATGTTGTCCTTGAAACCTCAGATATGTAGGTAGCACAATGCAACTGGTACATAAGAGAATTCTGGAACACACTAGGGCCATCGCAGAGATCAACACTATCCAGTGGTACGTCATTTTGAGACACTCCACTTCAGTGAGCGCAAGAAACTGAGTTTCTTTGGGGTGGAAAATGCCCATCCCACCCCTAGGGGTAGGGTAGCCACCCTCAGAAAAAGAGAGTCTAAATGGATCATAGAGCTTAACACTAAGACCCCTACAGGTTTGAACTCCTGTGAGGAGTTATATGTGCATTTGTAATTTCTTACTGTGCCTCTGTGCGTCAGGTATCCATTTGTTTTCAGCTATGTGATATTTTGTTTTATCTCATTTTATTTTCACAGGGAGAATAGGAAGGGACTCTCGTCTGGCGTGCTAGGTTCAGAAAGGAGACCCCGGCTGGGGCACCCTACCCTACTCTTCCAGGACACACAGGACACATTGGTGAAATGCTTTGGTTATTTACACTCATATCTCACTATGTTTATTGCTTGGGACTGGTGTTCTCAGGCTGAGGGAGTGTAATCATACTGGGGCCCCCAGGGGTAGAGCCCTTAGTGTTGGGTTTTAACCTTAATAGCCTTCACACGTTCCTATTAGAACCTTTATATCAACTTTTGTATAACTGCATACATACTGTTTGTGTACATTTGTGCCCTTCAGGGACCCCTGAAACTTTGCCCACTTGGGCTTTATCTTTGTTGATATTATGCCGGTACAGAATGGGTCTCTGCCCACTTGGGCTATATTTTATATTGGGATTATTACTCACTTATTGCAACTACGATACTTAGTGATGCAGACTTGGGCGCCTCTATTGTTGTGTGTGGAGTGCCATGCAACAAGCACCTCATTTTGACTACTGTATGCCTTTATAATGTTTCTATTGAAGCTGTCCATGTTGGACAGGAATTAAGCAGCAACATGTTATTTATGCCTAGCCAAAAACCTCTGAGGCTGCTGAGACATTGATATGGTGTATTAGGACATGTTTCAAATGTATGCTTTATTTATACATGTTTGAGCCACATGCTTTAAGTAGGATTGCAAGTGCTTTCTACGAACTTACCCATTCTTTTTCAACAACTAAAACAAGTATTGATTGTGCCATTGTATGTCAACTGTATAGGCATTGACTTTGTTTTTGAACATTCTAAGATGGCTGCCGCCATTTCAATGTCCAGATACGTCACTGGTAACCAGTCTGTTGTTAGTGTATATGTATCACCAACACATGCATGTGTTTTCAAAATGGTATTTAGGTTATATGTATCACATTAACCCCGATGCGTGATCATGGCCGTTTATATATATTCAACACCAATACGGTGATATCCCCCGCCTCTTGTGACAGCGAGCCCACGGCGGGGTAGCGAACCCCTTATATTACACACCACTCCAATCCACTTCTTACAATATCGCAAAAAAGAAAGACAGGCTGCGGCTCAACTCCTTGCAGCGTGTTTTTTATTAAAAAAGGCAGCAAAATCAGCCCATCATGAGTCCTGAGCACCCTTGTTGGTTCAACCTGACTGGTCTCCCAGTCCCAGCTTGCAGCCTTTTTGCAACAGGACAGTTCCCCATTAAAGTGAATGGGACACCTGACGCTGTAACACACCTTTGCACCCGGACGCCCCAAAGCCTCCCGAGGTGACCTGTTGGTGTGGTCTTGAACCTTGCCCCATACTCAGCTTAAGTCCAGGAGATTGGTCCTGTAAGTCACTGTGCAGTGCCCATATGCAATACATGTTTTTCCCCCATTAGGACATTGGGCACCCACCGCAGAAAAGCACCTCTGCACCCGGCCGCCCTAGTGCCGATCGAGGTGACCGGTTGGTGCCGTCTTGGACCTTGCCCCATACTTACCTAAAGTCCAGGAGATTAGTCCTGTAAGTCGCTGTAAAGTACCTGTATGCAGTATATGCCTTTCCTCCACAGGATGCTTCGGAAATTGCACTAAGTGTTGACTTTTTAAAACTGCAAATATTTCTATCTCGAAACGTACTTACCTGATCATAATGATTTTGGTGCCTAAATATATATAAAGATATGAGTTACTTTCATAAATTTGGGTGGCTCTCCTTATTGAGTTGTGTGTATCATTTATTGACTGTGTGCATGAATCAAATGTCTAACACTCCTCTCTGATAGGCCTAAGGCTGCTGGACCACACTACCCCCTAAAAGAGCACCTTGGGATTGCTAGAGCAAGCCCCTGTCCACTTATAAGGGATACCTGGACTCTTTGCACAGAATACCTCTTTTTGGTATACTATATAAAGAGCCCGCTTCCTACAGTTAACATTTGAGAAAATGTATCAGTTATGTAGAGACCTGGGCTAATCCACCTATTGTGACTTAACAGAGCTTCAAAATAGATGTATATGTTAATATTTATGTTTTATAAGTTTACTGATATCTGCACCAGTAAATTTGCTTTTCACACAAAGTAGCTTCAAAGTTGCACGTCGCGGCCGGCATGACTCGCGGGTGGGGGTGGTCGAGCGGGGATGGGGATTGCGGGTTTAATTTAAGAATAATAAAAAAAATTCAACTTACCTTCCCGCCGGCCTGGTCCTGCGTCGTCTCTGCTCCTCTCCTGCCTCCGGCAGGAACAGGAAGCAGGCAGCCAGGCTCCCAGTCCCACCCCTAAGCCAATCACAACGCAGCAAGCAGCGTTGTGATTGGTTGGCACGCCGCCCAGCCAGGGACTAATGGCCCGGCCATGTTCTCCATGTAGGCTGCATTGCAGCCAGCATGGAGAAGGGCAGAGTGTGCATGACTGGTTTGGTCCGCCCCAGAGGGCCAACCAAACCAGTCATGCGCACTCAGGAGTGGGCATACCACTCCGCCCCTGCCAAGCCCTGCTCGCAGAGCAGCCCCGCCCACCCGCCTGCAACCAAACCCTTCTGCTTTCTCGCAGTGCGAGAAGCAGAAACATAAAATGGTAGTTATTACCTTTTTATGTTTCTGCTTCTTGCACTGCGAGAAAGCAATGGGGCGACGCCTCCGCCCTAGTGGAGGAGCCGCCCCTGAAAGTTGCCAGATGATTAATAGTCAATTAAGGCAATTGCTGTACTGTCATTGGCTATGATGCTCTGTTGGATGCAAATTGGAAGAACCTGGCACTTTCCTGCATTATCAAATAAACAGGACCCCCAGACTCTGTGAACCTAGTGGTAAGCAACAGATCCCACCAAAAGCATTACCTAATTTTAAAACTGTAGTTTTGGTCCACAAGTCTAAACATTTTATTCTCAATCTTACTGAATTCTATGTCAGGACCGGAGGCTCCAATTAAGCTTCTCATTTTCTTTACTGAAAATTTCTCAGCAGCCAATAAGATTACAGAAAAAACAAATACTACAATACACATGACCACGCAGGGTATCACATGATAAACCCTAGATTAACTCATATATAAACTGCAGATGAGAATACCACATCCTCTTTCTTTGCTGCTCCGCAGCCAGTTAAGTGCATTACTGATGCTATATTCTATAACTTTATTACTTTGTAACGACTTTGATTGTTTATGTTTAACGTATTTTGGTACTCGCGCTCTGTTGTATTATTGATTGTTACATTGTTGCAGGTTTTCTGGTTGCCGCTTTGTAGCGTTTCCGTTTTGATTGTTGCCTTCTATTTAGTGCGTGTGTGTTTCACCGCGAGACGCGGTTGATTTCTTTTTGGCTTATTGAGCGTTTTGTCTTCGGGAGCATTCTCCTCCCGGACCGGGCTCTTGCTGTGCCCGCGTCTTGTCCTTGTGGAGCAGGAGATTGTGGGAGCGGAGACGCGGGTCCTGCTGGACGCGTAATCTTTTTTCTGGTTCAACGAGCGGGCCGTTCCGCGCATGTGCGGCGGCCATTTTACCCGTTTTTATTCACACATATTGCAATTGCGGGTTTAAACGAGTGCGGGAGCAGTGCTTGAATTGCTCTATTCCCCTATTTGCTTGTGCCAGGCTCCCAGCGACGCCCTGTTTATTTTGGTAGACTGGGGCCAATAATTGTTGCATAGGTTTTGCCTAGAGTGGATTTTGGCAAGCCCTGCCTCCACTTTTGATTCACTTTACGCACAGTTTATTTCTCTCTGCTTCTTCTTCTGTGCGTTGGCTTGCCTGGGGTTTTATCCACTCCCCCTTACTTTTCCTTGCTGTTGCAAGTGTTGGCAGTCATAGTCTGCGCAATTTGGCCCTTCCAGTGTGTTACGGGCAGTCCTCCTGGGGAACGTGTGTCACTTT
Source organism: Calotriton arnoldi (assembly GCA_963921515.1). Taxonomy (NCBI): domain Eukaryota; kingdom Metazoa; phylum Chordata; class Amphibia; order Caudata; family Salamandridae; genus Calotriton; species Calotriton arnoldi. The sequence goes on from CAWUFW010005624.1 coordinate 1,097,562, forward strand.
ACTGTGACAGGATGTCTGATTTTTATTTTGAAGAGGACTACTTTGATGAGGAACCCTCAGGGTCTATGGAACAAGAGCTTGTTGAAGCTTTGGATGCTGGAGTTCAACACTCCATTAATAAGGCTCTGGTCAGGGCCATTGAGCCACTGAAGCGTCACCTTTGTTCTTACGCTTTTCAGCAGGGTTGGCTTCCTGGTTCTGGCAGTCGTCCCTCAGCCAGTGGGAAGGGGCCTAAGAATCCCCACGCGGCGGATTTTGCCCGACTGGCCACCGCTATGACTAAAGATCATGATTATGGGACACCTTCTAAGGCAGCGACTACTTCAGAGTCTCCTCAGGGTGATGCTGGTGATACTACCTCAGGTCAGTATTCTGAGCAGGAAGAGTCCCCTAAGCCTGCTAAGAAATTGAGAAAAGAGCGTTATGTAGATGCGCCATCTCATCCTAAATTGCTCACATTTGAACCAACGGAAATAGTTCACCCTAAGTCCTCCGCTTGGCTTCCGCCTCCTGAGGTCGCTGATTATGTTCAATCCCATATTCAGCAAGCATTTGATAAAGATGTTAGAGCGCGGCTTCATTCGGAATGTCCTCGTCCGGACTTGGCGGATAAGGTGGCAGAAACCCCGGAGGTGGATCCCTCCATGCTCACCTATCTTAAGAAATATTCTAAAGACCCTAAGAAGGGTATAGATCGAGCATGGAGGTCTTGTCAGGATAAACTTTTGGATCTGACGGGTCCCCTCACAAAGATTTTGGAGCTCGGTTTTCGGGCAAAAGAATCTTTGATGCCAATTGATCCGGAGGACCTGATTGGCTGGGCGCAAAGGGCCATCTGTCAGTTGGGGAACGAAAATTGCGCTATGTCTTCCGAGCGCCGCCGCTCCATTCTTTTGAAGCTCGACCCTAAGTTGGCAGAGATCTCATCTTCTGAGTCCGGTCCTTTGGCTCAAGGTCTCCTCTTTGGTCAGCCTTTTCTTAAGGAGCTGACGAAGTTTGTCGCCACCTTTAGTGGTCTAGACAAAGCGCAAGGGTCTCTTAAATGAGCTTTCCGACCGGTTTGCAGCAGGGCCGGACGATATCGTGGGCGGTCGTTCGGTCGTGGTTTCCATCAAGGCGTCCAGCGAGGCCAATACCAATCGCAGCGTGGAGGATACCAAGAATCCGATTATACCACTTCCTCCTCCTTCTATCCAACCCGTCGAGCCAAGAACAGGTTCAGGAAAGGCAGATATGGTGGTAACCAGGGAGGACAACAAGATGCCGCAGCTGCAGGTGATGTTGATTCCGTATACGGAAGTGAGGTTGGGGGGCAGGATACAGTTTTTTCTCCACAATTGGCAAAAGATCTCGCAAGATGCTTGGATCTTGGACACAGTGCATGGGTACAAGATAGAGTTTTAAAATTCCCCCAATCAGGTTTTGTTTCCTCATCCAATGTGCTTTTCCCATCAAGATCAGCTCTTCATTTCCAAAGAAATAGAATCTCTCCTTCAGAAGGGTGCCATAGTGCTCTCAATTTGTCACCCCCGAGGCTTCATCAGCAGAATCTTCCTAGTTCAGAAGAAAGGGGTGGATCCAGGCTAGTTTTAAATCTAAAGGATTTCAATGGATGGGTAGTATATCGGCACTTCAAGATGGAGGGGATTCATCTTCTACGCGACCTCCTTCAGGAGGGAGACTGGATGGTCCGTCTGGACTTGAAAGATGCGCATCTGTCTGTGCCCAGGATGCTTGTTTCCGGTCCAGGGAAGACATGGTTTGGCAGTTCGGGCTGGACTGTTCCCATGAGGCACAGGGTCAGACTGATTTGCATATGGCCATGTCTGAACTGGGGTGGTGGAGTGAGCTAAAGAATGATGATGGATTAAACCCAGATCAGTTGGCTGGGCGTGAGTGTTTGATTAGCTCAAACGCTCCGTCCATCATCCCCTTTGGTATCATTTACGAACCTCATCGGCGCTTTCTTCAATTCCAATGGCAGGGAGTTTGGTACGAGTACAAAGTCCTTCCCTTCGGCCTCTCGTCAGCACCTTGGTGCTTCACGAAACTTCTGAGGCCCTTAGTAGAATCATTGAGAGCACGGGGTGTTCGTCTGATTATTTACTTGGACGACATTCTCATCATGGCTCATTGTCCTCTTCTTGTGATGACCCATCTGGAATGGACCATAGATCTTTTGCAGTGCCTCTGGTTTCTTCTGAATCCACAGAAATCGGTCTTAGTTCCATCTCAATCGATTGAGTTTCTGGGTTTTCTGATCAACTCCCAAACTTGTCAGCTACTTTTGCCCAACCAGAAGATCAGGTCTATCAAGAGAGAGTTGAGGTCGATTTTGCTCAAGCAGATTGTATCATTGAGATCTGTAGCCCGGATCGTAGGACTGTTAGCTTCCTCCATCCAAGCGATTTTCCCGGGCCCCCTTCACTACCGAGCGCTTCAGCGGCTCAAGATTCGACATCTCCAGAAAGACCTCGGTTACTCAGATTAGATTCCTCTTTCGGAAGAGGCGAGGTTGGAAATGTTATGGTGGCTGGACCACATGGAGTCTTGGAATGGTCGAGCCCTCTTCGGATCTACTCCGGAAGTAGTGATAGAATCCGATGCCAGTCGGTGGGGTTGGGGAGCCCGTTGCGGTCAGATTTCTACAGGCGGCCGTTGGTCACAGGAGGAATTGAATTTACACATCAATTGCCTGGAACTTCTGGCGCGTTCCTTTGCGATTCGCTGTCTCTCCCCCCGCAGGACAAACTGTTGCATTCTGCTTCGCATGGACAATGTGTCCGCAGTGCGTTATGTGAACAAGTTGGTGGGGGGACAAAGTCCCGGATTCTAGCAGAAATTGCCAAGGATTTTTGGCACTTTTGCCTTCAGAACAAGATATCAGTGGTAGCGGAGTATCTTCCGACTGGCACTCTCGTCACCTAAGGGATTTCAGCGACTGGAGACTCCATCCACGGGTCTTTCAGTCGTTGAATCACCTTTGGAGTCCCTGCCAGATAGACCTGTTCGCTTCACGTCTCAACAGGCAGATTCCAGCGTTTTACAGCTGGTGTCTGGATCCGTAGGCCCTGGCCACGGATGCGTTTCTTCAGGATTGGCCATCGACTCTTTGTTATGCCTTTCCACCATTTGTGATGATTCCCAGGGTTCTAGCACGAGCCAAATGTTATCAGTCAGAATTGATTCTAATCACTCCACTATGGAGAGCTCAGGCATGGTTCCCAGTACTTCTGGAGATGCTTTGTGCAGTGCCGCTCCTCCTTCCCCAGAAGTGGAATCTGTTGCTGGACCCTCTGAAATTCCTGCATCCTTTGATACAATCAGGGCACCTCCTTCTGGTAGCTTGGCTCGTTTCAGGGATGGATGGAAGATCCCAGGCCTTTCGCGAGACGCTGCCAGATTTATCAGCGAGGCTTGGTCACCCAACACACACAAGCGTTATTCTTCAGCCTGGAAACAATGGTGTAGTTGGTGCATTCAACGGGAAGTGGATCCCGCTACAGCAGATGTCTCCTTTATTGTGAACTTTCTGGCTTCCATCGCATCTTCAGGCCTTGCCTATAGATTGGTAAATAATTTTCGGTCTGCCATCTCAGCAGGTCACGTGTCAATAGATGGCAAACCGGCTGGTGAACATCCTTTAATATGCAAACTGCTCAGAGGTATCCGGTTGGTAAAACCCCCTTGTCCCAAATATTCAGAGTTATAGGATGTGTCATCTGTTTTGCGTTTCTTGGAGGCCTGGCCCTCCAATAAGTATCTGTCACGAAAGCAGCTTTCTGCAAAACTGACTATGCTGCTCTGTCTAGTGTCTTGCAAACGGGTTTCGGATATCCGCGCGCTAGATCTAGCGGGTCGTAGGTTTTCACCAGAAGGTGTTACTTTTGTAATTTCCAGACGCACTAAGTGTAATACCGCTACTATTGCTTACCCGGCTTTTCCTAATAATCCTAAACTATGTGTGGTACAATGTATCAAGGATTATGAGGTAAGTACAGCTGAATTTTGTCAAGATATTAGAGATCAATTGTTAATTGCTTTACAAAAACCTTTTCGCCCAGTGACTCCAGCTACCTTGTCCAGATGGGTTCGCTGGCTCATGGGCGAAGCAGGAATAGATGCTTCAAAATTTGGTGCACATTCCGCTCGTGGAGCTATGGCTTCTATGGCTTTCTCTTTGAGGGTCAGCTTAACGGATATTATGAACGCAGCTGATTGGTCATCTGACACAACGTTTAAGTCTTTTTACTATAAGCCTATTGTGGATGTGGCATCTATAGTGGTGGCTCAGCTTTAAACAAGCATAATCGGAGCCTCCGGTCCTGACATAGAATTCAAAATTTGCGAACATATGTGACAAGAATTTTCAATTCTATTAAAGACACGGAGGCGAGGATTATCCCACCCAGTATTCTGTATTGCATAGTGTACTTTGCATATTGTGATTTGCATTCTCTGAATTGGAGTATTTTCATACCGCACATATGTCCCTATGTTCTTCCCTTCCCTTTCTGATGTATTTATAAACTATATGTGGGAGTAAGGTATTACGGCCCTATCTTTTTCATTTCAGGATCTGATCTCAAATAAGGCACGTTGGTCTTCGTTCGTGGAGGTGCTTCGCGTCCTCGTGCCAGTCAAGGTGTTACGTTGGTTCAGGAACCGCATCTAGCGCATGACGCCCCGTTGGGCGGCTGTTTTCTGCCAGAAGAGTTTCGTCTTGATTCCGGATGGTTCTCAGATGTCAGACTTTTATTCATGGACTTAACTGTTTATTTATTTTGTCAAAGAAAGAGGATGTGGTATTCTCATCTGCAGTTTATATATGAGTTACTCATGGTTTATCATGTGATACCCTGTGTGTTCATGGGTATTGTAGTATTTGTTTTTTCTGTAATCTTATTGGCTGCTGAGAAATTTTCAGTAAAGAAAATGAGAAGCTTAATCCTCGCCTCCGTGTCCTTAATAGAATTGAAAATTCTTGTCACGTATGCTCGCAAATTTTGAACTCTTGGACATGTTAAACTCGTCTGCCACTGGTAGGGGGCTGAGATTCCCTGCCTGCAGAAATGTGTGGCAAACATGTAATCCAAAGGTCCCTGTTCGAAGTAAAGCGGCGCAGCATTTTAACATTAATGCCACAAGAGTACAATTACTATCAGGTGTGCGCTGTAGCAATTAAACCAGTGCTTTAAATGGGCCGGTACTCACCGGTACTGAGTACCGGCACTTCCAAATTTTTTAGCCGTCAGTACCGGCACTTTTCTTTAGTCAAGGACAGTACCGGTACCCTGATTGATGGCATGACAGGCTAAGGTTTGCTATTGCCTCGAATGCAGGACAAATGCCGCTCAGCATCTCACAGTCGCACTGAGCCTCTGAAGTAGACTTTTGCAGGGACGCTGCGAACGTCCAGTGGCGCCTATTAGAATTTCCCCACACTGCAGGGGTTGGGGAGGGCTTGCATCACGCTGTGATCAACAATACAGGGTCTAGGCAGACCCTGCACTGTTGATTAGGTGTCACCAACCATTCTGCTGCAAGCCCCCGTCCCCCATGTCCCTCCTTTCAGTCAGGTGCGTGAAATAGCCAGGCCTGGGGCTGCCGGTCAGTAATCCAGTCCATTTAAGGTATTGCACTGGCCATACGAAAGCGAGTGGCAGCCGGTTTTCTTATGTTTTTTTTTTTCAGCGCAGGAGCTGCTTTCCTTTGTGTGCCCCGTCAACACTAATCGCTGCATGTACATAACAGCGAAGGACCCATGGGTGTGAAGGTAGCCCTGCCCAAAGAGCAATGAATAGCAGGGAACGCTGCAGCACCCCAGGAACTGGTCTGATTTGGGAAAACCGACATGAACATAGAAGGAAGGGGGAGGGAGGAATGTAAAAAAAAGTGAGGTGACAGCTGAAGTTAGAATTGCCACTTTTTTCAGCTAAAAATACCAGATATTTGTTCAGTTTTGAAATGGGTCCTTAGAAATTGTATTTTAACACAAATTGCGAAAGTACAAAATCTGCTGTATTTCTTGAGGTAATGGGTTTAGCTATTGATGAACCACATGCAATTATAATCGAATTGCCTCTTTTAATGCAGGGAAGCAGTCTGATAAAGAGAGATAAACTAACCATTAGCCTGAAATTTAGTTTAAAAAGCTGCCTTGCAGAATTTACAGGGCGCGACGGAGCGTGCGCTCACACACTCACACACACGTGCACAGTCACACACACACGCACACAGTCACACATACACACGCACACAGTCACACACGCACACACACAAAGCGTTCACAGCTTGGAAATAGTTTTGTACTTTTGAAGTGAAAAAATGATTTATGCTTTTATTTACTGGGAAAAATATCAATCCTGATTTAGCAAGTTTTTTTTTTTTTTTTTGCAAGTCTTTATTTAAAACTACAGGCCTCAACAGTAAGTGTGCTTTATCAACACAAATAATGAAATATAGGGCAACAAATTACTGGCCAGGTGGCAAATGTAGGGTATGGGTACATCATGGAGGAGAGAAGATGAGGCAAGTGGAGGAAAAAACAGTGACAAAATGTAAGAGACTTGTGCAGAAAGTAAGCTAGAGGTGGCAATAAGAGGGGCAGAACCAGGGAGAGAAGGTTGGAGGCTGGGTAGAAATGAGAGTTGAATCGAGAACAGAGAAGAGGTGTGGATGTAAAGATACTGAACCAGCAAGAGACAGGAAGAGCCTGGCCATAGGGAAAAGTGCAGAGGCAGTGCTTTAAATGGGCCGGTACTCACAGGTACTGAGTACTGGCACTTCTTATTTTTATCACTGTTAATACCGGCACTTCGCCACTGCCTAGCAGAGTACCGGTACTCATGAAAAGTAAGCTCATTGGCTGCTAGTGCTGGTGAGCACTAGGCTGTCCGAGAAGAAGCTGCCTCTGACAGCCAAGGCGCTTCTGTAGTCCTTAGCTCAGCAGCTTTGTGTACATGTCTGCTTGTTTCTTTGTGTGTGTGCGCACGCTTGAGGATATACAGCATTGTGCCAAACAACAACAAATAACGGTATGACATTAAGAAGTTTCAAATATTACAAAGCAAGAACATTTTTAACATGTTATTATGTTTAGCTTTCATTTTGTGTAATGATGTAACCTGTTTTGTTAACATAAATGCATTTCCGTTGTGTTTTGATATGTGCTGCAACTGGTATAGAAGTTATTATGTATCATCATATCTTGGCCTTAGCCCCACCCATAGCCCCGCCCACTTGCCACACCTCTAGTTCACTTTAATGAGTACCTGCACTTATTTTTTCCCATTTAAAGCACTGAATTAAACAGACAATCAAGGAAAGGCGAATGAGAAAAGCGTAGGGTTAGTAATGCCTGATTTTGCCCAGAGAGGGGAGCTAGCTTCTCGTGCTGCAGCCTACGGTAGGAGAGGCGTAGTTAGTTCACTACAGAAATGAGCACCGCCATTTTGAGGGCAGAGTCAGGAAGTCAGAGCTTCACGCTCTACAGAAGTGGGCTGTGCTCACAAGTGAGGAATGTAAAAAAAAAAAAAAAAAAGTCACTTTAGGGCGTTGGCTGTGTGGCTGAACAAAGCTGGGAAGCTCTATAAAATCTGCTGCCTGCAGCTTTCCGCCTCTTGCTCGTTGCTCCAGAGACGGTCCAGACACAAACGGCCAGCCCTTTCCAGAACTTTCACAATGGTAAGTAAGCCTGACTCGCATTTTCCACTGCGACACGCCGCACAGCTGCTAAAAAACTGCCTCGCCTTTCACCACCTGAAGCCGAGCTAGGAGGGTCTGGTCCAATATAGCCTAGGGTCCATCCGCACAAAGCGTGCTGTGTTTGAATTATATATTTAAAGAACAGTCAAGTAGGTTTTGTAATTTGATACCGTCTCCGAATAGCGTTTCTTGAAAACAGTAAAATGGGATCTTGCAGCGCATAACCATCGAAGGCTTAGAGTATATTTTCATAATAAAATGACACAGATGGTCGCGCTTGCATCCTAAAATGCTATTGTGGTTTGACTCTACTAGTGTTCTCAAGGTGTGATGCTCTTGCTGTGTCTGGGGTGTGTACTGAACTGAGATCAATAAGTTAATTATCTTTTCGTGACGAGGAGCAAACCAACCGACAGTATTAAACTTAAGGGCACGCTGCAGAAGGCAAGGGGCCGGTGTGATATTACCTTAAGGTGTTTACGATTAACTTTTTAATGCTAAACGCTTTGTTGTGGAAGCGCTGTGCTATCGGATATTATTTTACCCAGCTCAGTGCTGCTCACTTTTCGCCAACGGATAGACAAAGGTCTACGTTTGCCTCGCCGGTTATTTAAGCAGCGCTTAATTTGAGCCGGTGGTTTCTAGAGCTTGGCAACGGACATCGGCGCTTATGACAGCTGCCACACGGTGTCGCGGTTTGTGTAATTTAAAGATAAGCCCAACAACAGTTGTTTATTAATTCAATATAAATTAAAAACTAATCCCTGCTCCCAAGCCGTTCTTGGTGCTGTGGGGGCCTCGAACAGTCAGAATTGTCGCACTTGTAGGAGTGTCACCGTTAGTAGTTGTGTTGGCCGCGTTACCAGTGGCAATGGGTGGTGCAGGCTGGTAGTGGCTTCCTGACGTGGACCGTCTCTTATTGTTTTACAAATTAGACCTTTACGCAGTGCCTACTACAGGCGCGTAACCCTCCAGTGTGTCATGAGCGCTAACATACATCCCAAGACACTCGATGCAGACAGGAGTCACGATTTTCAAAAACTAAAAATGGCTTTAATTTAGTTGCATCCCGCCTGAAATTGCCTCCGTTGCCATGTATACAATTAAAGTAAGAGACCTCAGAACGGTACACATTCCCTATTATGTATGCTTCCTTCCACTGTCAACCCTCCAGAGGACCCCCCCCCCCCAAAAAAAAAACCAAGGGCCCCATTAAGTTCAAGGTCAAAGAATATCTGCGTGATGTGGCAGACTCGAGGCACCCTGCAGGGAGAGCCCCGTTAGTTCGCGTTACGCCACAGAACCGCAGGCTTTTACAAGTCATGGGGGGCACCCTGCATTAGTTCTGAGGGGGAAGGGGGGCCAAGTTACCGTGTCAGACAGGCCTGGCAACCCTCGCCATGGGCACACCTCCCGCAGCGTGCAAATTTCTTTGAACATCTACCCACAGGTTTATTATTGGGGGGGGCAGTCTTTTGACCCTTCTGTCCAGATTGTTTTCTGGTTGTTGCTGAAGTACCGACACGTCACCTTTCGGGCACTGCAGAGCGATTGAAGGTGTGGAGGCGTGACGTGGATAGCGCCCTGAGCGGTAAAGCTGCGGAGGGTTGAAAATTGAGACATGGCGGATTGATCGACAATAAAGACGGGGTGGATTTTTGTTCAATACGTTTCTTATAAGATCTCGGGATCGGTCAACACGTGGGGTGTTTGTAGCACACCAACGTGCAAGTAAAGCGGCCTCCAGGCGCTAGCCATCGCTGCAGTTTGAGTAGATGAACTGAGGAAGGATATTACAAAATGAACTTCTGAGTCACTTTGTCGGTTCAACGCTCGCCTACAGTTGGAGCCAGGAGTGTTGCAAGTTCTTGGCAGCAGCATAGTCACAGGGGAACACGTTCAGCGCCATATTCCGGATGTCATTCTGGGGGCTTTTCACCGTACAGCTGTTGTGCCCATTTTTGAGGGTCAGCTTTGGGGTGGGGGGCGTGTGTTCAGTTTGATCCTGCAGAGAGAGACAGTGCTAGAGTTGCTGAAATGTACAAAAGTGTTTTATTCATCTGTTTCAGCAAAACTAGTACCGTATGTCGCTGCAGGAGTTGATTCACATGCGTCGCCTCTAGAAAACTAGTGGCCGCAATTGTGTAGCATCGGAGATGCAGGTCAAAAGCCTGGCAAAAGTCCTGTCTTTTACCCCAGACTGTACAACAGCTTGGTTGGTCGAAGCACCTTCTGCAGGATCTCTTTTGGCAGTCTGTATTTTGCAGATTTCAATCACAGCCTAGTATAGCCAGGTCGGCCTTTCATCCTTCCAGTGTCAATTAAAAGCCATTAGCCATACATTCGAGATGGATAGTTGAAACCTCCAGAGACTGACAACAAGGTCGTGTGGTACATGCAGCTCTTTTTCTAATAAAATATGTATGCGGCTGATTGCCACATACAATGACAGAAGAGGCAAAATACCAGTCAGGCGGTACACTATACTAAGCACAGGTTTTTAGCTTAGGTGTTTTAAGCCACGACCTTAATTGCATCGAACACCCCCTCTGGAGACCCGACCCCCCCCCCCAGGTTTTTCATCCCACTTAAAGCCCTGGAAACCACACCATGTCAGTCACCTCTCGGCCTGGCACTGTGCATCATGCATGACTTCCACTTTTTCAGATTGCCTATGTGCAGGGGCATAGTGAACCCTACCACCACCCCACCCCTTGCTTTAGTACCTACAGCAAGGGTGAAATTCTTGATGAGCCTCTTCTGTCTGCAACTCTGCAGACCAAGGCTCAGCTCATAATTATGAAAAGGTGGGTGAGTTAGTAAGTGAAGGGATGGGTGGATGGCTGGATAGATTAGCGAAAGGGTGAATGGATGGATAATGAAAGGATGGGTGAGTGGAAGGATGGATGAGAAAAGGTAAAAAGATGGATGGGTAAAAGGATGGATGGATGAGTGAAAGGGTGGATGGATGAGTGAAAGGGTGGATGGATTGATGAATTGATAAGTGGGTGGACGGATGAATGAAAGGGTGGATGTCAGGATGGATGAGTGAAAGGGAGGTTAGATAGACAAAAGGATGGATAGATGATGGGGTCAATGGATGGATTCATGAGTGGATGGGTGGAAGGAAGGATGGCTAAGTGAAAGGGCCGATGGAGAGAGAAAGGGAGGATGGATGGATGACTGAAAGGGTGAATGGATGGAAGGATGAGTGACTGGATGGATGAGTAAGTGAAAGGCTGGCTGGATGGGTGAAAGGCTAAAAGGCTGGATGAGTGAATGGAAGAGTGGATGGATGAGTACTGATGGATAGGATGGATGAGTGAGTGAAAGGGTGGATGGATGGCTGGATGAGTGAAATGATGGATGGATACATGATGGATAGGTTTGCAAATGATTAAATATGGATGGGCTTAATTATATTCTATTGTGCGACCTCCTGTCCCGAAGTTTTGTCCTGAATTTTGACCTCCTGAACTTTTGTACTGAATTTTGACCCTTTGTCCTGAATTTGTACACTCACCATCCTGAATTTGCACCCATGCCAGTTGGTCACCCTAGTCAGGTCAAGAAAACTGCGAGAGCCTAGGCCGCAGTGACGATGGGCGGGGTCCATGGACCGAGTGGGAGGAGCTTGGGGGTCACCAGAAAGGACAGGGAGGCGGTTGGTCCACAAAGAGGGACGAGGGAGTAAGATCGACAGGCCATCTAGAACCATACTGGGGCATTCTTTCAAACATTGACTGAAGGGCAAAGCGCCTAAAGGCAGTTCTGTGTATGGGGTTTGTAATCGGATGCCTGTTTCTCGAACCTTTAAGTGTGATTTGAGGAGCTATGCGCATCAGTTTGTAAAAGCGTAGAATGAAACGCGATATAAATCGCACTTTATTGCAGCGGACTGTGATGTCCGGCCAGGATAATGACGCTGCTGCTGCAGATTGGCCAGGGGGTCTTCACAGGTGGTGCTTGGCAGGTGATCTAAGGAAGCCAAGAGCCCCATCCATCACGAGGTACCGCGGTCGCCAATGTATCCCCAATTACCCTTCTCCCACCGCTTTTTGAAGAGGGTGCCTTGAGGCTTCCTTTCATTAAAGTTTCCAACTTTAGTTGCTCCTGACTTGCCCTCTGTGGACCTGACCTTTCGACCCCTGCTTAAGGACCCTGAGGGCAGGAACCAAGTAAACTTAATTAAATGTGCCTGCCATACGAGCCCTCTGGAGTGTACATTAGTTGCCCTTCCACAACCATCTCGGCATTACAACAGGAGTCCGATGAACTTGGGGCGGGACAAGGGGTCCACCCTGCCCTGTCACTGGCTGTCAACGATGCCACTTCTGCTGTGCTTGCCATTTTGGTGAATTGCCTAGTGTGTTCCTTTTTGACTCCCTTTGAAAACATGAGGGAGTAGAGATTCTGAAAGAATAAAAATAATGGTAATTTTCCCTATTAACTTGCACTGAAGCGGAGGCAATTTCATTTTAGTTGAGGACAGCTACAATAAAGTAATTTTTGGCTTAAAGTAGGGAGTCCACTGAATAGCGGGTGCTGGTATGTGAATATATTAGCGGGAGGTTGTAAGTGCAGCACATTTTCCGAAGTCTCTCTTAGATGTACCCGGTTGAAAGGGGGATATCTTTTGATTCCAAACATGATAGGCCCATACTGAGTGGCGGCTCGCCGAGGGAGTGGTGGGGTGCGGCGGGGGAGGGGCAGGGTGGGGGGGGGTAGTAAACTCCGGCATACCGCGTAACGGAGTTAAGTAAATAAATAAATAAATGCATAAAACAATTTACATTGCGCGCGCTGCATGGCCGAGTTGGCGTTGCAGCGAGCACAATGTAAATTGTTTTATGTATTTATTTACTTAACTCCGTTGCGTGGTATGCCGGAGTTTACTACCGCCCCTGCCCCTCCCCCGCCTCACCGCCCCGCAGCACTCCCTCGGCGAGCCGCCACCATACACATAGCACACGAGGGACGCCAGGAGCCTCTGTGCACGTGCTGCTTGTGTAGATTCTGCAAAGTATGTCCAGTTCCCAACAGGCGCATAAAGAGGGTGCCTAACTTGTGTGGAAGATCATATAATCGGAGCTTTCAACAATCCCAGTTCATGCCTGCGTATCTCGTCCACTCGGGTTTTTTCTTTGGGCTCTGGAGTTTGCAGTCCTGCCCTAGTATACAATTTGGGTATACGAGCAGAATGCAAAGGAAAAAAAAAAAAACCGAAGGGTTAAGACCCCGATGTATGAACGCGATAATTCACATGCCAGCATTTTGTTAATTTGTCGCATGCATTCTGTTCCAATTATTTTTGCCCTTAAACTGTTACTATATCATTTTTGTTCTTTGGGTCCGATGCTGTGCATATACTTTGCATTATTGGTTACCGACGCCCACAGCAGACTCTGCATGGGATGATTCAGAGCAGCCATCTTGAGGGCATTGAGAAGCTTTAGTTAAGAGTGCGGGAGGGAGCTGCCTTGCTCATCGCTGAGCTGTACAAGGCGGTGAAACATGCTGTGGCGCCTCCTCCTTCAAAGGTGCGGCGGGTGATGCTGACGGAGGCAAGTCCAGGCACCCAGGCAGGCGGGGAGCTGGTCTGGTTAAACTCCCACCACACCTTGGCTAGGCCCAAGGCAGGGATCTGGATGTTTGATGAAATAGCTGTCTCAAAGTCCTCACCTAAGATTACGTCAATTGGGCCGAACTTAAGTTAGTAACTGGTACCATACATTTGCCTTAGATACTGCTGGCCTTTCTGGGCTGCTGGTATCACCATTTTAACAAAAATGGGCAATCCGTGCTGAGGCTGATCTCACTTAAAATCTATCGAAAAGCGCTTTTAGGGGAGGCGCGTTCACAAAGCGCGCCACCCTTTCCCACTCCTCATTCACGAATAGTTTTGAGAGGTGGGGTGACTCGTATTTCAAACGCATGGATTGCATGTTTTAAACTGCTTGCAGTTCCTAGGTTGCGTGCAGGCCCACCCAAGAGTGGAATGCGAGTTCTTTCAAGCCAGTTCATGCTTTGCTCATCAGGACTGTGCAAACTAACCGCATTCCACCGCCCTGAGGTGTTTTTTTTTTTTTTTTTTTTCCCCCTTCAACAAAAATGTAGTCTGGTTCCCTATGAAAATGTACTGAGAAGATTGGACTAATAGTAATATGTATCACCACCTGAATTGGACACCTTGAGTACCAGTCTGAGCATCTACCATCTTTAAATTAATTGGAATTAATTTTAAAACTTTAGAAATCGTAAGGTAGCGTTCAAACTGTCGCCTTTCATGTGTGCACTGGTGAACAACTCGCAGCGCATCCAGTGAATGTCTGTAGTGCAGCAGCCATGATTTATTGTGTTAAACACTTTATTTTTTATTTTTTTCAAAACACACAAGTAGACAAAACAAGCTTCATTTAGTCACTTGCTTGTGATTATTTCACACTGATGTATAGCATCAACTTCTAAGACTTGGTGATTTACAAGTTTCCTTGGAGTTTCTTTCTTATTACATTTTCAGTCCACGGTATAGTGTCTCCCATATAAAAGTGCCTTTTCTTTTCATTTATATTTCCTGCTCGTCTATTCTTGATTTGGAAAATGTTGTCTGTTCAGCATCTCGTTCCACTCCTTCAGACAGTCTCTTGTCTGCTCACATCTTTTTCTTGTGACAGCCGTTAATTTTGGCCTTGGGCCATTGTTTTACTGTATTTGCATTTTGTTATCACTTCATATTCCGACACTATACCGAAGCGCTTAAAAGGATGGGTTACAGGGAGGCCCCCGGCGAAATTTCAGTTATTTCAGGAATTTCGAGTTGTGCTTGATGAAGCGAAATTCTTGAAATGTTGCCGCCACGACGCATAATTACGCTGCATTTGCTACACAATTGTGCTGCCAAGCATGGGAACACTGTACGACCAGAACGCCTATGTCTGTTGTTTCTGGCACTTACGTTTGCATTATTTTTATAGCAGGAAATGTGTCCATGCATTTTGGCCTAAAATAAAGGACCATGTTAGATTTGATTTGTTATTTGTGCGAAATTTTTATGTAATTGCTCCAAAGCCAATTTCTTCCACCCCTAGTTGCATGCAGCTTCGCAGGAGTGCTTAGTTGGAAGTGTGGTTTCTAGTGTGGAATGTGAGAATGTTTTAATGTCAAACGTGATGACCAGAGGGTTCTTTTCATGTTTGCGTTGTTACTTATGATACAGTGCAGCAAAAGGAGTGAGAACACACTGAAAAAGGAACAAGTGTATGGACTGAGGTGTGTGAATGTAGTGAGGCTTATGTGGGAAGTGTATGTGTTCTGCATATATGGCAGAGACTGTCCTTAGCTTATTGCTTCAAACCTGTAGCCGTGGATATGTGTTGAGTGAAGCGAAGGAGAGCATGAGAGAACCAGTATGTGGTTGTGCTTACGACCCTTTAGGGAACATGGGATGGGGGTTGGGAGGATTCCACCAAGGCCCAAACAGCCACACCACCTAAGTGCACTTGAGAGAGGAACTCTGAAGTCCATTTAAACTTTCCCAAAGCCAGTTTAAATGTCCCCATTTTAGGCAGAGCTGCCTGTAAAGAATGGATCAAATGTCCCAAAGGGCTATGGTAATTCTGGGAGTTGGGCCTTACCAAAGCCCTTTAAACGTGCCTGATACAGGCCACTCTTCCTGGAATCCATGAATCCACTATTTTTTTTTTTTGTCAGTCGATCTTAAACTCGAGGTAGTTGGTTTGGTGTTAAGTCGTTTATTTATCCCAAGGTGGTGTTAATAATTTAGATGTTTAGGAATGTACTCGAATCCTGGTTTGTTGATTAAGGCATTTCAGTTTTTTTCATATTTCTTTTTTACAAGCCTGACTAAGAGGACATTATAATAGTTGAAAGCATACCTGCCAACTTGAAGAACAAGCTCAGTGTGAGGAGGGGGTGGGGCCTTGAAGGGGCGAGGCCTCGTGCCAAGAAGTACCTACAGGCACTTTTGAACACCACCCGCCCCCCCCTCAAAAAAGCTTGCTGAGGTTGGTGCCGATTTCCTGGGGTGTTTTCACACCCCTTTAAAGGACGTCGGCAGTTCAAAGCCTTAGAAAACGAGCTAGAAAACCACTATTTACAGCTCGTTTTCCCTGCCACTGTGTGCTATCGGCTCCTCACCGGGAGACCGTGTGTTGGGAGCCGATATCGTGTCACACGCGGTGGCAGCACCGTGTGAGTTGGCAGGTATATGAAAGTTGTGAACTAGTTGCTCGTGGACACCTTTGGGTAAATAAATCACGATTGCCTCTGCTCAGCTTTTTGGAATGTTATGTCTTTGTCTTCAGTAGCGGCTCCTGGAGGGAGTGGTGTGGGGCGGTGAGGTGGGGCAGGGTGGGGGGTAGTAAACCACGGAATACGGCCGAACGGAGGTAAGTACATAAATAAACAAAACAAATTATATTGCGCAGCTGCAACGCCAAATGGCGATGCAGTGTGAACCAGCTGATATGGTTCATACTGGGGCACAGAGCTCCAGCCCCTCAGGACATGTCTGTTCTTCTGATGACAAAGGAGATTAAATTGGAGCTGGGTTGGCGGTTGGATCGCATAACCTACAGAAGGGCATTCTCTTGAGTCCTCCAGACCAGCTAGTCATCACAACAGATGTGCGTGAGATGAGGTTGTTGGGTCATTGGCAGGGGTTTGGACTGGTATACAATAGGTCCAGGGTCTTTGACGAGAGCTCAAAGCGTCGGGTCAAGTCAACTGGGGGGAGCTCCAGGCTTTTTTTTCATATGATTCCGGACCAGTCAATCAGAATGGACAATACGACCACAAAGGCATATCTTAATTGCCAAGTAGGAACTAGAGCGCTCTCTCCCCATCGGTCATTTCAGAAAAGATCTTTTCTTTGAGCAAAGTCAATCTCCTCTCTGACAGTGGTTTTATATTCAGCAGCTGCTGAATACTTGTTTCTTTCTTTCTCCTTCTCTTTCTTCTTTCTCTCCCTTTAGATCCAATGTGTCTGAGTTAGGCATGTCCGGGGATCTGTTTGCATTGTCTCAACACTGCCCTCAGATTTTGCTCCAGGACAAGGGAAACCTCCGCTTGGGGAATAGATGCCCGAGGGCTTGCTGTAGGTGTTCCCTCTGCTACAACAGCTTCTGGTCTCTTTATCAAACACTACAGGATTATGCAGGGCCCTGCAGTGGAAGCTGTATTTGGATCTAAGGTTCTGTCTGCTGTGAAGTAACAGTAGTATGAAGGATTGCAATAAATGAAATTTTGTTCTGTAGAACTACGATTTGTCCTGGCATTATTTTGCTTGGTTACATGTCAACTATGTAAGGAAGCTAGGGGGCGATGAGGGGGGTAATGCTTCGATTACCTACCGATAATTACTTCACTCATAGTCCATCTCTCGCTTAGATTTTACACCCTCCCTCCCACCCGGCGTGTCCTGTCCAACTGTATATTAATGGGCTTGGTCTCCTAATAGGGAAGTGAAGTGGGGGGACTTTGGCTTGGAAAGGATGTCTGGAGAGGCACAGAGGCCTCAACTACGTCCGGAATCTAAGCGAGAGATGGACCCAGAGTAATGCAATTACTGGTAAATAATTTAAGCAATTTGTTGTACAAATACATTAAAAGTTTTCCCTCGGCAATGACTCGGGCATCATCCTATTTTGATAGGGATTTAATTTCTGGTATTGGGTTGTCTTCCATCATAGCTCTGTTTATAGTCCTGAATGGCTTCCTACCAGAAGGCCCGTCCGACGTGTCTCTTAGTGTACATCATTTCAGTATTCCTGGCTGCTTTCAATATTGTTGTTTGAATTAACCCAGATCTTTTGACCCAACGAATATCCCCCATTTATTAAAGCACTGGGCTCTCCTAAGGTGGTGTCCCCCCCATTTTGCATTGAGCAAGGTCTCCTATTGGTGATTTCTCAAATTTGACTTGTGGCCACAGTGGGTTATGCAACTGTTATTCCTCTTATCTTAAAGATGTTTGTCAATCCTTCCTGCTTGCTTTCATTGTATGTGAGATGGCTCCATGAGGCAGCATTTCAACAGAGGCATTCTTCTATTTCCCAGAACCAAATTTGGCTTATCACTAGTATCTTTCAGAGGGTGTAACCAGCCAAAACCTCAAGTGAGCAAATTGCTCTTCTATGGGACATGTTTCAAAGCCTGGCACTCCGAAGTTTTCTTTCTTGCGTAAAAGTTTTTTCATATTTAAATCACTGTATTCAGTGTGTTCACCGAGATCCAGTGTATACTTTATCAAAGTCACAAAATCCTCCTTTAAATTGTATAAAACGAATTGATTACTCGTAGTAATTTTGGTAGGATGATCCCTTTGTCCAGTGCCATCATATTCATTACCTCCTTGGCAGTTTTTGTTTCACAGATGTAGCTTCTTCCATGAGAGCGGGTGTCCCAACATAGCAATGAGTACCATGGTGTTTTGTCACATTGTGGATGGCTCCTCACCTTCCTGCACCCATGAAGGGTTTCTGAACTCTCCACACCTCCTGAGACCTACTAAACCCCTCTTGTGGTTTGAATCCCCATGGGCTTAAGAGGGAAGAAACCAGGACAGTTACTAAGAATAAAGACCTTGACTTCTGACAAGCTTTTTGACCAACATTTCCATTTTTAGGTCTCCGCTACAGACAGCTGTTTGTAGGTTGGCCTATTGTGTAATTATTTCCTCTTGACTAAATAGCTTTTCTGCCTATACTTGCGTTTGTCCCACCCATGAGCATTTGACTCGTTGTGTTCTGGAATACGTTTGTAGTTTTCAGTTGCATACTTTAGCTTTTTTTTTTTTTTTTTTTTTTTTTATTCTGACCTTTTTATGGACTTCCTTGAGGTCTGATGGGCCCTCTATGCACTCTTGACTCCCCACCCCCCCCAAAATGTATTTCCCAACTAAGGTGGTCTTTGAGATTAGGGCCTTATTACAAGTTCGGGGGTCCGTGGACCGATGTCCGACTGCGGTGAGCCGTCCGCCATATTACGAGTTGGGTAGAGTGGATTTGCGAAGACTGTGGTTGGACCGACTGCCATGGTCGGGGGAAGGTAACTTCCATTGGGCAGCACAAAGGTGCAACACCGCCGTCAGTATTAAGAGTTGGCTTCATGACAAGCAGACCGTGGCGGTCGGACTGCTGCCTTAAGGTCAGCGGAGACTAAGGATTTGGGGTGCATACTCCTCTCCAGCGGATTTCGACATGGATCCCTTTCTCCAGGTCCCGCCCCTACACAGGAGCATCTTCACCCCGAGGAATACGACCCTGTCTTCTGCAAAAGACAAGTGCCTGCTTTGTTACCATGTACTCATTACCGGGACTGCCCACATATGGGTTGCACTCGGGCAATGGGTAGGTGGTATTTTTTTCTCCAGATATCCTGCATATGTGTGCATTCGACACATGAAGTCTGAAGAAACAGTCATCGATGTATGTGGGAATACATTGCCCACCGCCGCAACCCCTGGGGTAACTCATAATACGGCAGTCGGAAGGCCGCAGATGCATCCTTCTCCTAGCGGATGCGGTCCTTCGGCAGTCGGTCCGCCGAACTCAGTCAAACCATACTTTATTCGGTCATTTGAACACAGAAGTCAAATATACATAAGTTCTTAGATGATAACACTTTAAAGCCATTTACAGTCGACCGAAAGAATCTGGGTCTCCTATTCCACAAAACGATACATTTTCTGGGAGCATGATCATATAAAACGTAAAAAGGGGTATAGCAGCAGAGATGCACCAGTTTCCAAAGATCTTCGCTGCAGAATTAAAATAATGCAGACCTTTCATGTCTCTTCCATAATTCAATAGCCTTCCTGATAAAATGTAGTATAGCATTTCTCTGGGGTGAACAGTTTCTGTAAGAGGGTCCAGCCTTCTTTATGCATTCTCAGTTTTGAGTTCTTTAAAACGGGGATTAAATAATTTTGCCTAAAATAGGTAAGCAAGGAACAAAACAATATAAAGTGGTTTGTGCTTTGTATGGAAACTTGATCACAATTACACGGGTGGGAGAAACAAACACTTTATTGAGGGAATGCTACCTTGTCATTTATCAAGCGCAGCCTGAAGAGGGTAAGATAACTTATGTGAATGAAATTCGGAACCCAAAGAAGATATGGTTCTATATAATCTGTGGTCGAGATCTCTACATATCTTTTCAGAGAAACCATGGACTGTGCTTTCCTTAGTCTTATATCTGAGCGATATGTAAGAGAACCTGTTTTTAACCACCTCCTCACTTTTATTAGTACTCTCAATAAGGCCCTTGGTCTTTCAGGCATGCACTGTCTAAAGACAAGACACCTAGGGGAATATGTACAAGGAAGTGGCGGAGTGTGTCGTTGGCCTCCTTGGCTTAACGCCGGGCTCTGCCACTTCTAAAACGCAAGGCTGCACCATATTTACAAGAATGTGGTGCAGCCTTGCGTTTCCCCCTGCGATGGCGCTAAGTGCAGGCACCCTTGCACGATAGTGCAAGGGTGTCTGCGTGCAAGGGAGGATTGTTTGTGTAGGAAGGTGTCCCTTCCTGCACATAAACAATCCTAAAATGCCATTCTGTCACTTTCATGTGTGCTGCTTCATACATCTTTTTAAAGGTTTGCTTATGTACAGGAATGGACACCTTCCTGTACATAAACAAACCATGGCATTTTGCTTTTTCCATGTGTGCTGCACAAGGCAGCACACATGCAAAAAGCAAAAACGAGGAGAAATAATGCATTTCTCCTTGTTTCACCAACTTAAGACCAGGGTTTTCCTGGTCTTAATTTTGGCGCTGCTGCCTATGTACGCCACCCTTGTACATAGGGATACCAAAGTGGGATGAAGGACGGAGCGTTAGAGCAAATCAAACACTCACCCCCAGTCAACTGATCTGGGTTTAATCAATCATTCTTTAGCTCACTCCACCACCCCAGTTCAGACATGGCCATATACAAATCAGTCTGACCCTGTGCCTCATGGGAACAGTCCAGCCCGAACTGCCAAGCCATGTCTTCCCTGGACCGGAAACTAGCATCCTGGGACCGGTTTCGGGTTCATAACCCTCATCAGCCAGGCTATCTTGAATCCAGTGGCAAAGTGAGCAAGGGACCCACGTCTGGGCATACCCTGCCAACTTAGGGCGAACAAAGCGATACCAAAGGGGGATGATGGACGGAGCGTTCGAGCAAATCAAACACTCACCCCCAGTCAACTGATCTGGGTTTAATCCATCATTCTTTAGCTCACTCCACCACCCCAGTTCAGACATGGCCATATGCAAATCAGTCTGACCCTGTGCCTCATGGGAACAGTCCAGCCTGAACTACCAAGCCATGTCTTCCCTGGACCGGAAACAAGCATCCTGGGACCGGTTTCGGGTTCATAACCCTCATCAGCCAGGGTTATGAACCTGAAACCGGTCCCAGGATGCTTGTTTCCGGTCCAGGGAAGACATGGCTTGGTAGTTCAGGCTGGACTGTTCCCATGAGGCACAGGGTCAGACTGATTTGCATATGGCCATGTCTGAACTGGGGTGGTGGAGTGAGCTAAAGAATGATGGATTAAACCCAGATCAGTTGACTGGGGGTGAGTGTTTGATTTGCTCTTACGCTCCGTCCATCATCCCCTTTGGTAACCCTTGTACATAGGGGCAGCGTCAAATACAATGGGTCTTGCGGTGGAACGCCCACCACAACACCCACTGCACGCCCCTTTCACGCTAAGCATCGCGTGAAAGGGGGCCTTATGTACAAAGCCGCGTTAAGCCACTTTAAGTGGCTTAATGCTGCCTTGTTGTGGTGGCGATGGGGGCTGCGCCTTATGTACGTCTGTTAAAGTGATGTTGTGGTGGCGATAAGGGCTTGTACATATGCCCCCTAGTTGGGCAAAAACTGTCCTTCAGGCCACTATTTCGGATGCCAGCAGCAAAGTCCATCATATCTAGGTGCAGCGGGGATCACAAGCAATCAACTGGACAGGGGGCATTAAGACAGTGAATGGCTATTTCAAAGTCTGATGGCCAGGATTGAAACGGGCACAGAAAGCTCTCCAAAGCGAGGCAATGGAGGTTCCTCAGCCAGGTATTTACCTTTTTGCTATCGGTTAGTATCTAGGGGGGTGCAGAGACTCCTGCTCGTCCCTGCCCCCATGGCATTACCAAAGTTTTGCTTCGTTGACGTATGGCTTCTAACTCTGATGTGGGTTTGTAAGGAATATTCACTTCTAGTATCGAATTTTAATTGTTTATATTTTTTTTGTTTTTGCCCAGGCGCAGATGTGTACAGATCCGCCTTCAGAAATGGAGCGCACCATGGAATACCTGATCACCACTTTTCAGCGCTACGCCGGGAAGGAAGGGGACCGCAACAAAATGTCATTCGACGAGTTTGAACGCTTCATGACTGTGGAGCTCAAAAGCTTCACCAAGGTACATTTGTGTGTTTCGATCCGCTGTCCCAAGCAAATCTATTCTTTTTAGATCCCTTCATTTACTGCTGGTCTGAACTTCAAAAAACCCATTTGCAGTAGTACAAGTTGCGTTCAATTACATAAGTATCAAGCATCATAGGTGAGCAGCTAAGACAGTGAAACTAGATGGCACCACCTTATGCAGTGTCTATTGAAACTATAATTCTATCAAAAATAATCATGATAAATTGAAATTGTTTTTGCAACTAGAAAATTACTTAAACAATCGAATTCCACAACCTCCCGTTTTTACCCCCTTTGTTACGTTTTCCACTTTTCACACTCGAATGAGTGTGGAAGGTCAGTTGCTTGAGGAGAATGATTTGGTTTAAAAGTCTTCTTCAACACTTGGATAGGTCTTGGCATAGCCTGCAAAACTAGCTTAAGCCTACAAGCTGAAATACTCAAGTCTTCAGCTATATAATGCAACATGGAAGCTGGATGAAACTTTGCAAGTTCCAATTAATTATTTTCCCCGTTTCTTGGGGTTTACTGCCTGCAGGCATATATATCACAAAGTACCAGATCAGAAGCCTAAATATTTGTGTGCACTAAGGCAGTCTATGTGCCATCACTAACCATTTATTTTTTCCTGCCGGTATGTGAGGCGACAGCGGAATGCTACAGCTAAAGTAGTTTAGTGGAGCTGACTTTAGTTACTTCTCAAGCACAAGCCTGACTGTCTACAAATTTGCTCTTACCTGATTTTCTCTCTGCCCTTACCTGATTCACTCGCTGCTTACTATGAACAATAATTATAAGCTAACTAGTATCCGATATACCTATTTACTGCGGGTCATCATAACAACCCATTAATATTCATGGTCCTGAGGATGGCCTCCCGTGCTTGAGACTTTTGAGACCGAAACGTCGGCACAGTGCCACTTTTCTCATGCTAACGATTGGAGCCCTGTGATGGATTTATACAATGGACTGATTCCAGCTATCAAGAGTGGACTTCACATGCATTAATCTATGATTGCTTAATAGACTTTTGATTGAATGTACATGATTTAATGTATGCTGGGTTTTTCGGTTCATGCTGTACCCAACAATATAAGTATTTTGGGAGAATGAGAATTTCTTTGTGCTTTTTTTTTTTTTTTTTTTTTCTTGCTTGCACAGATTGGTTTGATCAATTCTGTATGGATTTTGATTAATTTCATTTGATAACTAGCTTTTTGATTCAGAAATAACTTTGTAAATGATCCCCTTGCTAGCACTTTACCTCTTAGATTACTGATACCCAGGCTCACAAGGGGTTATTGGTTTATCCATTCCTTTTGTGCTCACTAAGCATGCAGCACACACTGCCTGATGGCTCGAACAGGCCGCTGTGGTTACCAAAGCTCACCAGTGGCTTCTTTGAAATTCTGGCCTCCCAAGTATATTTTACTTAGTCTGTTTTTGGGTATTGTCATTTGATTTAACATTCAAGAACCAACATAAATTAATCACATACACACTACATTTCCTATAGTTTGCAAAAGTGTTTTCATCTTACACAAGGGAAACCAATGGGTAATCTCAATCCAAATTCTTTGAATTGTCTCTTCCACTGGCTGAAGCTTGAACCTTTCTTATAATTGTACTCCTTGTTCCTTGAAGAACATTTAAGACCAGGTAGATATTATAGGTTCACCTAGTTCTTCAGTGGAACACAGGCAGCATTTTCGTGAGGCCCAAGTTTTTCATTTCTATCCTTTAGATGTTGCTTAATGGCACGTGCCCTAAACAAAACAATTGTGGGCTTGTCTAATGATACTGCACCATGAAGGTAGAACTGGTACAGACCAAGCCGGTGCTCTCGACTGGGGGGGGGGGGGGGAAGGGTGAATGGATCCAGGGAGAGGAATAAACGAGCAATTTCTCAATGATGGAACTTTCTCGGGTAGGTATGTCCATCAGGCTAGGTGCACAGAGCACACCTTACTGGAATGCTAAGTTGGGTCTTGCCACTGGGATGCCTGTAACAAGCCAAAGGAGTACTGGGATTCCCTCCCAAAACTCAGAACCTGAAACTGGAGGAGATGCCCAACTGATGTTTGAGGATATTGAGTCAAGTGCACTTCAAAACTGGAGGACCCCAAAATGGAAATCGTTAAGTTCAGAGAGCAGCACGGAGGATCCATCCAGTTAATGCGATCAACCAAGAAGTGCAAATCGCACTGCAGTAACTGCAGAAGGGAAGGAAACCGAACAGGAATAAAAATCAAATGTGAGGTTAAAGGAGAATGGCGGTCAAACTATGATCGAGGACCCCTGCATCTAAGCGGTTGGGAGGCAACTGGCTACTGTCTCCTAAGTTCCTCTGGAAGCTTGCGGTTTCCCTTGAACTTCCCTTTGATTGGTCCTTTTGTTAGTCTGACTTGGAAACTTTGCCTAATTCCGCCATGCCCCACTCTCCACTGACCAGCCTCTGGAGTCTGCAGGCCCTGTGTTTCCTGCACTGTAGATCCCCAGAGATCAATGTGGCGTCTGAATTTCTCAATGGTCTATTCCTAAAACTACCTCAATCGCCTAAAATACATAATCAGGAATGTGTCATATGGTCCTACATTGCCTGCTCAGAATTCTAGTATCATTGCAAATCACTCCGCCTTCTGCTGTGTGTTGTCACCAGGCACTCCTCGATGGCAATACAGAACAAGTAATCTGAAATATGGAAATGTATTAATTTCTAGAATATAATCCCATGAGGAGACTAGATAAAGAAGGCAAAATTGGCAATCGGTTGAATAAAGATGACAGATTAAATTGGTCAGAATTCCACTTCATTGAGATAAAAGCAATCCGCTCTCTCTCACTAGGCTTCTGAGTTTTAACAGACTGGAAGATAAACGTAAGTGTGCTATTGCACAATAATGACGTAAGAAAAAGCTGTTCATGTTAAATACATTTCGTCATTTGAAACGCCTCCTTATTGTAAATCCATAATTCTTGCTGAATAGTAGCGTCCTTTTCTCTGCTACCTGTCTATGGTGAATTTCAGTTAAAGACATTCCCCCCCTCCCCCTGTCCTAAAAGGTCAAAAACCTTAGACTGGCAAGAATTGGATACTGTCTGATCTGTTCACCTGAGATTTGTTTCTTACTCCCCCCACCCCCCCCTCTGCTCTTGCTTTACCAGAATTTCTTGTTTTGAGCAACCCTGGCACCCACTGTTAAACACCTTCGTTATGTATGCTAGTTCTCAATTGTTGAACTAGCTGGGATTCAAAATGGCGGTTTCGTCACTCCACTAGAATACTGCTATATTGGACAATTCGCTTTATCACCGTGTGCGCAGGCTTATGAAGTTGGAGTTACTGGATAAAGGTTGCCAATATGTTAAACTGACCACCTTAGTTTTTGGGAATATTTATTCGATGTCCTAACTTTTGTGATTGAGTAACTCTGAAAAATTGCCCTCAAAGTGAGGACACAGAGGTTAAACACTCCCTCTTCTTCACGTCTAATCTTAAGCCTACTTTGCTCTTGGTGAAGTCCATTTTCCCATGAAGTAACCCCGGGCATTGCCGATCCAATCCCCATTGATGGATGACTAAGCACAGGAGATGTTAATAAGGTGGAGCGGCTGTGGGGGGGCCACCCTCCACCTTTATAGCAGTGGCCCCCTGTTGGAAAACGAGGCAGCATCTGTGAGGCCTGCACAAATAACATGACTACATTTGTCCTTCACTGGGAACCAAACACCCAATTGTAGCGCCTGACTCTGAGGGTAGCGTTGCAGAGCAGTCTGAGGCTTACTCAAGGGAGGTGGTGTGGATTAAACCCAGATCAGTTGACTGGGGGTGAGTGCTTGCAATGTTCAACACTCCCTCCATCATCCCCTTTGGTTTTGCTATGTTCGCCCTAAGTTGGCAGGGTATGCCCAGACGTGGGTCCCTTGCTCACTTTGCCACTGGATTCAAGATAGCCTGGCTGATGACGGCTGTATGCCAGAAACCGGTCCCAGGATGCTTGTTTCCGGTCCAGGGAAGATATGGCTTGGCAGTTCGGGCTGGACTGTTCCCATGAGGCACAGGGTCAGACTGATTTGCATATGGCCATGTCTGAACTGGGGTGGCGGAGTGAGCTAAAGAATGATGATGGATTAAACCCAGATCAGTTGACTGGGGTGAGTGCTTGCAATATTCAACACTCCGTCCATCATCCCCTTTGGTTTTGCTGTGGGCTAGTAATCGCCATTTGCAGGTGCGCAGAAATAACACTCAATTGATTGTCCAGTCTGTACTTTGCTTTATAAAAGTAAGAGTACATTTATTAAACACACACACTACTCAATACTATGCACCAATTTACAAATCTACATAAGCTGTTGGAATTACTTTGTGACATTGCATAACATCTCCACCCCTCCCGCAGGGGGGGTGGGGTCTAGTACCACCACTCCCATGTATGCACATCATCTTGCCCCTCAATGCAGTGTGTTGAACATAACCTGGAGCGAGGGCCCTGCGCACTGGCACCATCCCAGTGGCGACCCACCCCATTACCTCAACACGCATTAAAAATAGGTTCACCTGCCCTAGTGACACATAACCCTGACTGAGCATATTATATTGACCATACAGTATGCACCCCTACATCTTCAGGGCTAACAGTCTGGGTTGTTCCTCACTTAAGCGCAGCAGCAAGAATACATGTTGAAGCATTACCTTAGAATGACAGTACTCATCACATTTGTTGGACATTTGAATGCGTTGCAATTACAGCCCCCAAAGGCATCACAGATGAAATCACAGGATTACGCATATACAGCCAGACCCCCTAGCAGGAACGTCTGGCAACATAACCTCACTTTGTTTATGACATCACCTTACACAGGTACTGCACATTACACATGTGACCTTCAGTCCCTCTAAAAGAAATAACCGCTAGTAAATGCATTTCTGGTGCAATTACACCTCTTCACCTCCAGGAGATGCCTTTCTCCAGACATCCCCAACTCAGCCCTTCACTTCGTTAGGCACTTCTCAATACACCCTCAGCTGTAGAACAAAAGTTCCAGCCTAGAAGGTGTTAAATGCAAGCTGAGCCCTTGAGGGGTTATTCTATTCAAGTCCCCATGTGACTTGTGGAGGGACTCCTCTTCGTGCTGGGGGGGGGGGAGACTGCGCTTCTCCAGCAGCTCCACCCCCCCCAGCACCCTTTTACACTTCAGGGTGACCCCCTCCTCTGGGGCCACCATGCACCAAACACGATGTTGTCCCCATGCCTTGCAAGGCATTATGGGGCGCTTCAGGCTCCTTCCGCTGAATATTAGAGCAGCGGCTCTCCCGCTGTGCCGGGGAGAGCTGCGATCACCAGTCTGGCGCTTTGTGCCGCCTTCACTCTCCAGTGGGGGGGTTATGCGGCCCGGGGAGCCCACCCCCGGCCGCTCCTGCCGCTTGGTGGGAGGCCTCCTTTGTTTTGGGGGTCTCGGTCCCACCCGGGACCCCCGCACGCCGTCCTTGGTGGAGGGCAACCCAGGGAGCCCACCCCTGGCTGCCTCCGCCGGCTCCCCGCGCGGCCCGCACCTCCGTGTGCGGCCGCGGGAGCCGGCACCGTCATTTTGGTCTGCCCGCTCTGGCGGGCAGACACGGAAGTTCCCGGCGGACCTCGGGGGAGTGCGACGGCACTTCTCCCTCCCCACCCCCCCCCTGCCTCCCTCCCTTACTTCTGGGGCCCGGGGAAGGGGTCCCGGGCCCCCCAGGGCCATCTTCACGGGGGCACGACGGCGCTCCCCGGCTTTGCTTCGGGGCCTGGGGATGGGGTCCCGGGCCCCTCTTCGTCACGGGGGCGCGACGGTGCTCCCCGTCTATTCTTCTTCGGCAGGGGCCAGGGTGGGCTCCTGGCCCCCCAGGGGGGGTATCTTCACGGGGAGCGCGACGGCGCTCCCCGACTTTACTTCGGGGCCCGGGGATGGGGTCCCGGGCCCCTGGGCATATCTTCGTGGGGGGTGCGACTGCGCTCCCCCGCCCCCCTCCTCACGCATCACCAGAGGCCACTTCACTGGGTGCGCGACGGCGCCCCCTGACTTTGCTTCCTCCTGGGGCAGCCCCCAGGACCTGACCCACCCTGGGGGCATGATTGAGACCGGCGGCGGAGCCCCACGCGCTTCGTCTATCCCAGGCGGGGTCAAAGGTCGCCTACCTTCTGGGGGGGCATATCTCGGCCCCCTAAAGTCCGATTTTCTTCATTTTCTTCTCTTCTCGCTCTCCTGGGCCAGCCCCAGCCACTGGGAACACTCTCCTTCGCCCTCTGGGTCTCCGAGAGGGGGGTATTCAGCAGGGAGCGGTCTTCACTGGCTCCCTGCGCCAGCCTTTCGCCTGGCTCTCCTCCTGGGCCTCTCTTCTCCCTGCGCAGAAGCCCCTGCTCCTGCGCACTGGTCCTGGGCTCTTCTTATGGCGCTGTTAGGGCCCTGGGGGGCAGTCAGGGGGTTCCTCCTTCCAACTGCCCATTGCCAGGCTCCAGCACCTTCCGCCTCAGCAGACCACACCCCAGAGAGCTTCTCTTCCTGTGCAAGCACTTTTTAAAAAGTTGAGTAGGGGGCTGGCAGGAAGTCTGTTGGTCCTATGAAACAGCGACACATCACTTCCCTGCCTTTCTTGTCCAGCCTCTGGGTTTGTTCAAAATGGCGTCGTCCAGGGTCTCTGGCCACATGGTCTCTGAAACGAGCCCTTCCCTCCTTTGTGCAGCCTGGTGCCTGGCACCCAGTGATAGCTGCTGATGGATGAGCCTGTAGCCCCACCCATCTTCTCCTCGTGGAAGAAAGGTTATCAATCCGTCCAGCTGAGGTCAGCCCTCACCCTGGCCCTGGTTATGACGGACTCGGAGAAATGTGACATTTCTGGATGACCCAAAAGCAGTACAAATGACTTTGGACTCTGCAGAATACTCCTTTTCACATCCGCTACAGTGGACTTTAGGGCGTGTCTGGAATCTGTAGGCCTTATGAAAGTTAATCTAGCCCATGGGCTCCACATCCCCATAGGGGAATAATGAAGTGAAAAACAGTAAAACACACTGACTTTCCCTGGCATGTTCCTTCCCAGTGTATAAAGCCTATTCCATGTCACCACCCAAATCTGCATAAGTCCTGCCACACTATTCACTTTGTAGCTGCTCCTGGACTGCGCACGCCAGGAATCTCCCCTGCGCAGCCCCTACACGTGTGTACACGGGTGTCTGCATGTAACCAGCCCGGTGCCCCTTACTCCAACTGCTGCGCAGCGGCCTAGTCAAGCTAGGGGGACACCAGTAAAATCCACATGCAGTCTTTCATCATGAGTTCCCTGTGGGTGAGTCCCAACTTATGAGGCTCTCCCACAGTAAAAGCTCAACAAATAGGTGCTCAAAAAGCGAAAAATCCGGGCGGCCCATAGTGTCAGAACCACCTTCTAACACCCCCGCACTGCCGGCTGATTGTACTAATAAATATCGATACCAAATATATAAATTGCATACTAATATCGAAAGGTAAGTCCATATAGGGAAGTATAGAGTTACTATTAATTCCACATCTATGCACCTTGAAGATATGTACTGCCTAGGTACATGCCTGTGGAGCTGGGTATAGAAATTGTAGACTTACTTACCTGTTGCTTTTATTTTCGCTATTCTATCCAATTGATATTGTTGATCGGATATTCATGGGGCACACCGTGCCAGCCATCAAATGTAAAATTATTAATCGTTTATCTTGTAAAACTACTGCTCACCTCACTTCAACAAACTTAAGCCATAATAATTTTTTTTATTTGCAGAGTCAGAAAAACCCAAAAGAGACACTGAAGAAAATGATGGCCTCTTTGGACGGTGGTGTTGATGGGAAGAAAGATAATCAGATTGACTTCCAGGAGTTTTTGAGCCTGATTGGGGGTATGATGATTGCCTGCCACGAGGCCATAATGAAGACCAAGCCATGAACTGCCACATCACAAGTATGCAAAGACGTACTTCACACTTTGCTTACACATGTATACATTCCATAAAGCCAGGATGCCAGCAGTTGCCTTATTTGTAAAAAATAAAATAAAAAAGAGAAAAATAAAGTTTATATTAAAATGTCACTGTGCTTTGTCCTGTTTGTGAGGGTTGTGGGATGCCATCACAGAGACCTTTTAGATCTGGTTATATATCACTTTCGGCATCTGCGAGAGCTCATGTTCCCAACACTAAAAGCATGCGCTGGAACTCTCGGTCCGCCCCTTCAGGCATTGCTTGAATAAAGTGTCATTCACGTTTTGAGCGAGACCAGGCGTGTTTCTGCCTCCACATGTTTTATTGGCTATTAAATGAGTTGGTAGATCTGCCCTGGAAGCAGCGGCGGTCGACACAGGTAAGAGCATTGGGGCGGGGAGTCGACAGATGACTAGGTAGGTAAAATTAAATAAATGGAACCACTTACGTTGCGCTCGTGCCCAAGGTAAGTGGTTTTATTTTTTAATTTATTTAATTTTACCTACCCTGTAGACTTCCCACCGCTCTCACCTGTGCCGGCCGCCATTGCCAGGGAGTGCTTTTCATTGAAGTGCATTGATGGGGAACCGGTGCGGCCTGCACAACAAGGGAGGCCCGTTGGTGCTCCTAAGCTTATTTAGATGTTTTGTATCCCGCGTACATGACCCCTAGAGTGTTGTACACTTTGCACTCCAACAGTTTGACAAAGCATGGAGAGTAGAGACTCGTTGCAACTAATACAGGAGTAAAGGGGCACAGATGGCATGCCAAGTTACGTGGGATATGGTCCATCCTCCTTATAGACCTATTAATATGCAATACCTAGTAATAAATACATTGTTATCTGACCGGTCATTTGGCTAATCTATAGGCCAGTTCATTGCAGTAATCTAATGAGTTCTGTCCTTAGTTAAAAAGGCCAGCATGGAGCTATTCCTAAATTGTTCCAAATTTTGCAAGACCCCTACAGTGGTAGTATTCTGCTCTCCGGTGGAATGGAGCGCTTTCTGAGAAGGAAAGGTGTCCTGATTGAATATACACTTTGCTTCAATGGACCGCAATTTCCGTGAAATCAGAATAGGTTAGATGTGGACAAATTCTCTAGAATCCTTAGTCTGGCTGCTGCATGTATGGTTGCTTTTAACGCAACGGGGGAAATTTTGAGGACCTTCAGCTGAGGAGAACTCTCCTAGTTTAGTGTTGAAAGTACAACTGACTGCGTGGAGAAAACCAAGTTACCACTGCACTCCTTTGGCCCTAGCATTCACGTGTGATTGTAAATTCAAGTGCTTGTCTTGGATTACCTCCAGGGACTTTGCACAGCCTAGAGTTTGCTTTGAGTGGTTATTTCCCTGTTACCCATTATTTCTCAAAGTCTAGAGATGATAATGAGGTTCCATTGATGAAGCCCCTCTAATATCCTCCTCGACAGAGCTATGGTATACTATCATGCCTCTATTGGTCTGTGGTCACGTGTAGGGCTGTTTTCTCTCTCCTTCACTTGTGTAATGCACGTGAGTCCTGAGGGCCTGTTTCCCAGTTTGGTTGATGGTTCTGTATCTTGCAGCCATACATTCAGAACGTGGAGTTGGTCGCATATAATGGTGTTGGAGAAGGGATGCTCTCTACCTCCCCTGTTGACAGAACAATAACGAACGGCCAATACAACGTTCGGTGCCTCCCCCATCCCATAGTAAGTGTCTAAGTTTTCCCTCCTCTGGCCTAGAATAAGAATCTGGGACTACATGAGGGATGTCTTGCAGAATAGGTGTGAACTTTGTTAGAGATCATTTTGAAGATTGCGCCTTGCCATACAACAAAAGGGGCCCATTTCGCCATCTGTCTAGCCAAGAAGATGCAAGAGTCTCTCATCCCCATGTTACCTCAATTCCTAAGTATCTGAATCTTCCCCCAAACTCATGCAGGAGTTTCACTACATCAGACAGTTGGGTAATTTTAGCCCAGTTATTTTTGTAATCCAGATAGTCTCTGTAACCATAGATGATTAGCAAGGGCACAGGAATAGTGTTCTACAACTGCTGCATATGAGGATGTAGTCTTTATATGACAATATCCTGCCCTTTGTCTCTGTCCACTCCTAATCCTTTAAGCCAGACGCTGCCTTTAGTCAGCGGGCCCGTGGCTCAATTGCTATGGCAAACAGAAGCGTGGACAAAGGAACATCCCAGTGTCCTACTTCTGGCAAGGTCAAACATATGACCTTTTGCCAGAGTTTGTTCCATGTATAGTAGCTTGACCCATGCGGTGTAATTGGGGCTGATCCTGAAGTTTTTGAAACCAGAACTGCTATTTACAATGCCTTTTCAGCATTGCATGAGAATTACCAGTGGTTCCTCCCTCCACACTGTAGCCGATTATGGAGCCCACATGCACTCCTTCTCGTGGACCACCCCTGGGTACAAAGCCCAATTGCTCTGCCTGTGAGCATCTTATTTGTGAGCCTTTTCGGCATGATCTTCCTTTCGATTTTAAGGATTGAGATGGGTCGGTACATGAAACACTCTAAAAACATTTCCCCCTCTTTTGCATAACTCTTGTGGTTGCATGTTGGAGGTCAAAGGCAGCCTTCCCTCCTCAATCTCCTCGTAAAAAATTAAGAGCTGTGGGACTCTGCTATGAAGATAGCTCCTCAAACCTCTTTAATAGGGAAACCATTTTGGGGTCAGGTGTTCCCACTCTGGTGAGAAGCGACCACTTCTGTGATTCTAATTTAATGTCCTTTTCTAAAAGTGCTTTTGGTCGGGAGTCCACTTGGATTGTTCTACACTTTCTAAAAAGGTTTCATTCTTGCTGTGCACAAATCTTGATTGCTTTGTTTGCCTGACCCCATAAGGGTTTAACGATACCCACCTGCTTCCTCCATAGTGTCTGAGCCATGCCATTACTATCCAGCCTTATTGCCTACTTCATGTAACCTGACCTGCACGCGAAGATAATTCAGTATAATTACCTCTTAAGTCACTTGATGCCCTACAAGCCAGTGCTAGTTGCCCAGGCTGTTCAGTTGTTGACGTATCCTTCATGTTCCTCTTTTTCCGGCATCTTTTCCTCTAACTCTAGGATATTTCTGAGCCTTGCTCTCGTTTTTACTTTCCCCCACTGCCCCTCCAATCACTGAGCTTTTCCTCACAGAACTGCCTCGTAGGCTTCCCACAACATTGTGGCCTCCTGTATGGACCCTATGTTTTCAAGGAAGTATTGCCTTGTGACCTCACACACTGTTGTATGACAACCACGCTTTCCTTTCCCATGCGTTCCTTAACGCGGGCGGAACAACGAATGAGTCTGAACCACACATTCCATTTAATACGCAAGTAGTTACTACTTGCCTTAGGGGGCGCTGGACTTTGGAATAGTATAATTTATTATTACTACTTCAGTCCCTGCAACAGTAGGGAAGCATTGGACTTCAAAGTCAAATGCTGCTTTCCCTAATGCATGTCGTTGTAACGACTTGCATTGTAAATGGAATGCATGGGTCGGACACATTTGTTGTTCTGCCCGCATTGCAAAGGCAACACGTTGTTCGGCGTTCGTGGTATTTGCTGTTTCCCCTCGTATACTGCTGCCATTGTTTTCTTGTCTTTCACTTTCCATGCATTCAGTCTGCAAAGGCCATTTCCAAATTCTATTTGTCGTCCCAGCATCACCAAATGGAGTGGTCTGAGATGCTTCTGCCCATGTGTTCAGTGCTGTCTACCTGAAAGACGGCTGGGGCAAAAAGTCATCAAACCTGAATGTAGCTCATGTGAGCGTATTCAAGCTATCGGTAACTCGCAGGGCTGCCTATCAAAAAAACGTTTACATCTTCTGAGTGTAAATTAGAAACTTGCTGCACGAACTGATGCACACAGCAATGTAATTGGAGTGTACAAAGTAAATTTCGCAACATCTCCGAGATAGTAGCGTGATTCGCTGGTGCAAAGTTTTTTTTTTTTTCTTTTCCTGTATCTTTACCTTCCATCAGCATAACATCAGATCAGGTTAAATGAGGAATCCAAGAATTTAACCGACTTTGTAACACTTTGCCACATATCGTTTAGTAAGGATGCTGTTTGAGTCAGTTTCACATCCCCTGTCTTCCAATGTAGGATTTATTAATTCGAGTGTCTGGTATAGCTTATCAAGACAGCATTTTAATTAGTGGAAACTCCGAAGCGGAGCATGATGGTAGGGTGAGAAATGCGTTGTAGATGCTAAGAGAATGGTTTTACTTTGAAGGGAATTTTTTTTAATTTAGGAGAATGATCAAAGGGACACCAGATCACTTCTAATGGCATAAGTCCATTGGAGCCCCTGGTTAAAGCTACAGCCGCCTTACAATGTCCCATCCGTAAAGCACCAGCAGCATTCTTCAGCGTAGTCTCGCTTAATACCAAGTGCATCAATAATTGTTCTCCAAGACCGACGCTAGAAGAACTTTTGAGAAGGGTTTTTGTATGGTCCGAAGAGTGCAAACCAGAATCTTGTGAAGTGAAACTTGAAGCAATGAATGTACTGGTATTCCTTAGTTATGATCCCAGGAAACCTGTTCTGTCCTACCAAATGCTAGCTCTAAAGGCGCGGATGTAGTGTTTGTGCAGTTGACTCCATTTTCATGATAGAACAGCTTTTGCTTCTAGAATTTTACAGGTCTCATAGAAATTACTCATTTTGGGGCTCCCATTTTGAAATTTCAAATTATTATAAACCTCTGCTTGAGGTTTTGAGCAAGATGGGCTTAGAGTCCATTTCCTCGCACATCATCAGGTGGGTGGTGGCATAGCAGGAGGTTTCCTATAAAATGAAGCTCATTCCTTCAGTTTCCAATAAGACAGCTGACTGTCTTTCTCGATTTACTAAGGAAGTAACCGATTGGAAAAGCAGGGGCGTAGCTTGGTCAGTAAGTTTGGGGTGGGGGGCGTGCGCGCGAATCAGATTTCCTGACCATCACGCTGGCATATAATGTTAAAATATATATGACCAGCAGGGAGCATGAGTGGGGCTTAAGAGGCTGTGGAAAGGGAGAGGAATACGGGTTAATAGGAGTGCTAAATGGGAGAAATACCATTTGTAAAAAACATTTTTTAGGGCCTTCAAAACAGGAGAGTTTTTGTCACTGTGTATGCACAAATCACAGGTGAAATGCGACAGACACCTCACCATATGCGACTGAAAGCACCTGTACCCAATTATTCATCTGAAAATACATTTTTTGGGGGGGGACCTGCATTGATAACTAAAAGAAAGAGGCTTTTGTGATGGTATGCCATGTGTCACTGGAATCCGTTTTGCATAAAGAATGGATGGATGCACATAGACTGCCCAGTATTGTGAAAAACGTTCGAAATTGGATTATTATTCTGGGTGGGTGACTACCCACCTCGAGGAATAATCGCAACCGTAGACAGGCTGAACCCTTAAAGTCACTAAATTAATCTGAGCTCATCCCCCATTGTATCTATGGCATGGCACAGAGCAGACATGCTTAACTTTTGGCAATGTTTTCCGTATTTATGCAGTGCCAAAACTAATATAAAAGAAAAAAAGCTTAACCGAACTGGGGGGGAAAAACAGTAAAATGTAATAAACATTTCCCCTCCCTTGTGGTCACTCAAAACTGGAGCAACATGCCATCTTTAGAAATCCAATAGCAAGAGAACTTGCAAGAAGCAAAACCTACCCCAGGCACAGCATAGTGTCAAATTGAGGAAACATGTGAAAGTCGGTTTGACCAGCAGGGTACAATATTAAACAAAAAAACATGTTTCAATATATAGCAAGAGCATAGAAGTGGAAGAAAATTGTTCATCTATTAAAGGTACAAGAGAAAGGGGGGTGTAAATTCAAAATGTAAACTTGAATGCAGCATTAACAAACCAACCTAGTGAGGAAAAATAGTGAAAATAAACAATGTTCGTGACAGAACGAGGCCAATATTGAATTCATTCAATATTCAATAAGGCACGAATGTATAAACGTAAAATTTTAAACTGCATCAACAAATAAAAAACCATAGTATACATACTTGGTTAACTACTCCAATAGACAATTTGGAAACAAACACCTAACATAATTGCAGCTGAAGGTGGTATCTAAAACACTAGATCAAGAAGGTTGAGAAAGGTGCCATTCAGTTTTAGATGTACAGGCTAAAAACACTGTCAATTACGTTTAATTATATACAGAAATTAAGTACACCTATAAGAGTGGAAAAAATCCCAAAAGTACTTTTGTTAACCTTTAAAGTGCGGCCGACGGCAGCACTCCCTCCGTGCGTCTGTCAGCCTTTGGCCGGCACTGGGAGGGCTATAAGGACTCCAGGATTTCCTTTTTTGGATTTTTGCTGTGGCTGCTCGAGTAGAGCTTTCCGAGAAGCCTGACCTTCTGTTTGTAATGACTATCGGCGTGCACTGAGGTCATTACATATCAAAGTAAAATGAGCCAACTGGCTTATTTCACTCCATCAGTGCTCGGGGGCATATCTCGGCCCCCGAGCATAGATTGTCTTGGAAGAGGTATCATTGAAATTGGGAGAATCTCCCCTTTCCAATCGTATCTGCCCAGTGGATCCCTGCTTGGGGATCACCACAGGAGAGCGATTTCCCCCAAGCAGGGATTCACCCACTAGACACCAGGGAATTGAGGGAACAGGCCCTTGGGCACAGGCTTGTGCTTTCCCCACCAAAGAGGTTTCTGCCCCACGGTGGTATTTCCCCACTAGATGTCAGGGAAAAGACCATAGAAAATGAATATATGGGTTGGGGCTGCCCACCATGGGCATGGCCATGCCCCCACCCCAAAAAGGACTGTTCTGCCCCCCCCCATTGGGGGGGGGGCTTTGGAGACAATCACCCCCAATCTGCCCCCTCCCAGTGGGCGGGCAGGAAGCCCACTAGACACCAGGGAATGTTTTTTAAAAACAATACAAGGTTAGGAGCTGCCGCCCATGTCCCCACCCCAACAAGAAATCAGACAGTCTTTCTGCACCGCCCCACCCCAGGGGGTGGATGGGGCGTTTGGGAGAAATCTGCCTCCTCCGGGGGGGAGAGGGGCAGAAAGCCTAACACAACAGGGAAAAAAGAACATAGGAGTGGGGACTGCCTGCCATGGCCGTACACCCACCCCAAAAGGTCAGTCTTTCTGCCCCCCCACCCCCCTGGGGAGCGAGTGGGGCAATTAAGCCAATTTGCCCCTCCCTGGATGTAGAAAGCCCACTGGACGCTAGGCACTGCATTTATGCAATATTTCTTTTTTGATGAGGGGGGGGGGCACGTGCCCGTGCTCTCCCCCACCCTGGGGCCCAATAGATGTGCTCTCCCCCACCCTGGGGCCCAATAGACCTTCTTCCCCCTCCCCGGTTGGATGAGTATATTCACCCCTAATCTGCCCCCTGGGGGAAAGAAAGCCCACTAAACACCAGGCATTTCAAAATGAGCCAAAACAAAGAAAAGGAGGGTGTGGCCTACCCTGGCATCGAGCCATACCCTCCCCGAAGGGCCAATAGGGTCTTTCTGCGTCCCCTGGGGACAGAGCAGGTTTGTCTGAACTGGAGAGTATGCCCCAAATCTGCTCTCTGGGGGGTGGGGGTAGAAAGTCCACCTGACACCAGGAATTTTGGGGCAAAAGAAAGTGGTG
This sequence comes from Calotriton arnoldi, assembly GCA_963921515.1. NCBI lineage: Eukaryota > Metazoa > Chordata > Amphibia > Caudata > Salamandridae > Calotriton > Calotriton arnoldi. Next base: position 1,135,327 of record CAWUFW010005624.1, read on the forward strand.
TGGGTGTTGCACTCTGGCATTAGCCACACCCCCTCTCCAAAAGAGACAGACCAGTCTTTTCGCTTCCCTCTGCCCTGCCTCTCCCCTCCCCCACCTCCCCAGAGCAGACAGGAGGTTTTCCCAAATTTGCCCCTGAGGGCCAGAAAGCCCACTAGATGGCAGAAATGTATATTTTTAAATAAAATAATAGGGTGGGTCTGCCCCATCGTAACATCTACCCAACCCTCACCCCTAAAGCCTCAACAGTCTTTCTGCTCCCCTGCGGAGTAAGAAATCCCATCCCAATGGTAAGCGAGAGGACATTTGATTCCTTAGGGTGTTTTTACATATGGGCCAGGAGAATGTGGCTGCATTTTTTTAGGCTTGGTTAGGCTGATACCTCGAAAAATCTACCAGACCCAGACAGTTCTGAAAACTAGGCACCTGGGGGGAATCTAGAGTGGTGTGCTTGGCGTGGATCCCACAACTACTTACCCCCAAGCCTTGCAGACAGCAAACTTTGACTAAAAATACACACTTTACTCACACTTCTGTGAAGAAATTTCTGGAATCTGCGGGAAGCCACAAATTTCTTTACACCCAGCATTACCCCAAGTCTCCTGATGACAATGGTACCTCACTTGTGTGAGTGGGCCAAAGGACCTTGACACAAAAGGCCCTAAAGCGCTACATGGGCAGATCAGTGATTGGGGTAGCTGCAGGATTTGGCATCGTGCTTGGCTGCCACACATGGAAACCTACCAACCACAGGCCATAGACAACTAGGGGATTCCACAGTAGTGTGCTTGTATGGATCCAATGAGGTTTTCGTACCTCAAAATGCCCTGCAAATCTCAAACTATACCTGAAAATCACACATTTTCCTGACGTTTCTGTGATGCAAACGTCTGGAATAAAAACAAATCCTACTACCCAGTTTTACCACGTGTGCCAATTAAAAATGCTGCACCACATGTGCGGCTGGGACTAGTGCTTGCAATGGGAACAGATCAAACCAAGGACAATGGGAGTCCCAAGGGCTCACATGTGAGCTGTAAAGCCATGACAGGACACAACCGCTTTACAGGCCATTCAAACACCTTTCATGATTCACACACAAAACCATTCACACCGCCAGCCACGGGCCCAGCACATTACAAAACGCACATCAACAAACCGCGCCATTCAAGGACCCATCACTTTCATACGCCTGCAGGACTGATACAGCAATCAATCTGCCTGGCAGCTGACGGAGTGTGTGGACTGGCATTTGGCTAACAATGCGTGTGTAGTGACTAGCAGCAAGTCACTACACACACATCAGCCAAATGCCAGCTCTCACACACTGCCAGACCGGCCACGCCACCAGCCAGTTCAGACACAACAATGACACCACCTTGAAGCTGGTAGAATGTGTAGTGGTGTTTTAGTGGTAGTGTGTGTTTTGGCTTCCTGCTGGTCACAACACACACATTAGCAGCTTAACGCCAGTCCACACACCATCAGCCAAGTTTCAGTCTACGCACCCAGTCAGCCAAGTGCCCGTCTACGCACCCCGTCAGCCAAGTGCCCGTCTACGCACCCCGTCAGCCAAGTGCCCGTCTACGCACCCCGTCAGCCAAGTGCCCGTCTACGCACCCCGTCAGCCAAGTGCCCGTCTACGCACCCCGTCAGCCAAGTGCCCGTCTACGCACCCCGTCAGCCAAGTGCCCGTCTACGCACCCCGTCAGCCAAGTGCCCGTCTCACGCACCCCGTCAGCCAAGTGCCCGTCTACGCACCCCGTCAGCCAAGTGCCCGTCTACGCACCCCGTCAGCCAAGCGCCCGTCTACGCACCCCGTCAGCCAGCGCCCGTCTACGCACCCCGTCAGCCAAGCGCCCGTCTACGCACCCCGTCAGCCAAGCGCCCGTCTACGCACCCCGTCAGCCAAGCGCCCGTCTACGCACCCCGCCAGCCAAGCGCCCGTCTACGCACCCCGTCAGCCAAGCGCCCGTCTACGCACCCCGTCAGCCAAGCGCCCGTCTACGCACCCCGTCAGCCAAGCGCCCGTCTACGCACAGTCAGCCAAGCGCCCGTCTACGCACAGTCAGCCAAGCGCCCGTCTACGCACAGTCAGCCAAGCGCCCGTCTACGCACAGTCAGCCAAGCGCCCGTCTACGCACACCGTCAGCCAAGTGCCCGTCTACGCACACCGTCAGCCAAGTGCCCGTCTACGCACACCGTCAGCCAAGGGCCCGTCTACGCACACCGTCAGCCAAGTGCCCGTCTACGCACACCGTCAGCCAAGTGCCCGTCTACGCACACCGTCAGCCAAGCGCCCGTCTACGCACACCGTCAGCCAAGCGCCCGTCTACGCACACCGTCAGCCAAGCGCCCGTCTACGCACACCGTCAGCCAAGCGCCCGTCTACGCACCCCGTCAGCCAAGCGCCCGTCTACGCACCCCGTCAGCCAAGCGCCCGTCTACGCACACCGTCAGCCAAGCGCCCGTCTACGCACACCGTCAGCCAAGCGCCCGTCTACGCACACCGTCAGCCAAGCGCCCGTCTACGCACACCGTCAGCCAAGCGCCCGTCTCACGCACACCGTCAGCCAAGCGCCCGTCTACGCACACCGTCAGCCAAGCGCCCGTCTACGCACACCGTCAGCCAAGCGCCCGTCTACGCACACCGTCAGCCAAGCGCCCGTCTACGCACCCCGTCAGCCAAGCGCCCGTCTACGCACCCCGTCAGCCAAGCGCCCGTCTACGCACCCCGTCAGCCAAGCGCCCGTCTACGCACCCCGTCAGCCAAGCGCCCGTCTACGCACCCCGTCAGCCAAGCGCCCGTCTACGCACCCCGTCAGCCAAGCGCCCGTCTACGCACCCCGTCAGCCAAGCGCCCGTCTACGCACCCCGTCAGCCAAGCGCCCGTCTACGCACCCCGTCAGCCAAGCGCCCGTCTACGCACCCCGTCAGCCAAGCGCCCGTCTACGCACCCCGTCAGCCAAGCGCCAGTCCCCACACACCGCCAGTTTAGCACAAGTATACACACACACCGCCATCACGTTTTTTTTATTTTATTTTTATTTTTTTTACAAGGCAGAAAGCACAAATCAATTTGAAGGACAACTATGACTACAAACAAAATAAGTCTAACTACATCAAACAACCACCAACCGTGAAACTGAACAAAAAACATAAAACCACACAGAACAGTCAGTTCACTTTTACACTCACAGTTGCTTCCATTACTCGAGTTGCGTGTGGTACGATTTGAAACATTTGTGCACACATTGCCTAGGACACTCGGCAGTAAATAGGACTCTCCTTTCGCACTCCTCTTCGGACACAGACTCTACATCTCCTACAGGGAAAGTTTTTTTGAGGATGTGGGAGGAATGTAATCAGGAAAGTGGTGATCTTTCAGTTTAGCCACATCTTCCACCACTCCAGCTCTAAGAATACTTGCCTGCTTCACTACAACAAGGCTGCATCTTACAGACTGCTGAAACTTCACAAAAGTCATCTTTGAATCTGGAGAACAATCCTTGAATGCAACAGAAGCATTGAAGGTTTCCAAATTAACAACCAACCTCTTATACCAAATGTATGACTTGCGAACAGCACTGTAAGGCTCCAATCTACATCACCCCTGTGCTTATTGTACTCTAAAATGCACACAGGTTTGCATACTTCAGCAACCTGACCCCAAACAGTCACCGGTGAAGTACTTTCATTATGAATGGTTGTCAGCATGTGGACCTCTCTCCTGTTTGAAAATTTCACAGCTAGAAGATCACCACTACGCAAGGCACTGCACTGTCCCCTCTGAAGTTTTTTTATTACATGCAAGCTCTTTAGGGTAACCTTAACGCTTAGAGTGGATTGTGCTACATGCAACAATGTCCACTTTGAACAATTGCACACCAGTGTAGAAGTTATCGGGGGGGGGGGGTCGTCAATAGAAGAATACCAGTACACCCTGAAATTATAGACATATCTAGTACTACTCTCAGACTGCATATACATCCTAATTCCATAATGTGACCTCTTGCTAGGAATATGGTGCCTAAATACCAAACAGCCCTTGAACAGGACCGAAGACTCATCCCAGCTATTTCTTTCCCTGGAACACTGATCTCTGAAAAGGGATCTACAAAATGTTCAAAGACAGCCCCAATCTTGAAGAGATGGTCACAATCAGGGCGATCCCATGGCAATGCTGAAGTATTAGCAACAAAATGCAGCATCCAAAGCAGAAGCAAAAACCAATCACGACTCAGGGTTGCAGGAAATATAGCAGTTGCCATCAAGGAACTAGTAGACCAATATGAAGACAGTGACAGCTTCTTAATCAATCCCATCAAAAACGTTAAACCCCAGAACTACTTCAGCTCATCCAGATTTGTGGGAGTCCACCGGGTAGCTCTAGAGGGGGGGCTTAGGGTCTGGCACTGTTGTCCCTCAAATTCTGTTCTGGATACAAATCAGTCTGGTCAACAATCTCATTCAAAAATACATCATCCACAAACAGCTGAAAGAAATGTATAGGCAAAATGTTTTCAGTAATGACTCTAAACCCTACAACACAACTAAAGGCAGTCAAGACAGGCTGCACCAGGTTTGGGGCAACCCAGAGTTCAGCACTTCCAATTGAAAGCCTTTCATCCCCAGGCTGCAATCCAGATTTCGCTTGCTGCACTATCGGCATATCAGTGTCCCCGTCTAAAAGAGGCACCACCTCTGCACTAATAGTGACTTCATCAGATGAGTCTTCTGGGATCGAAAATTCGCTGCCAGAATCTTGGACTTTGTCTTCTGCCTCAGATGTAGTCAGTCTCAGAAACCTGGTCGGAGGGTGTAGGAAAGTAGGATCTGCTTCTTATGGTTACCCCTACTTTTTGCTTGATGTTACACTGTTTTTGACTAGTCTGACTGGGATCCTGCTAATCAGGACCCCAGTCTATCTGCTTTCTCCCTAAAATGTTATGACATGTACTTAGGTACACCCCAGATTGGATACTGGGGTACCCTTATCAGTCCCTGGTATATGGTACACATGTACCCAGGGCATAGGTACCCCAGAGGCCTCCCATGGAGTGAAGCATGTATTATGCCACCCATGAGAGGCCATGCAAAATGGAACTACAGGCCTGCCATTGCAGCCTGTGTAAGATGGTGCATGCACCACTTACGATAGATATAGGTTTACTATATCTATAGGTCACTACACTTAAAATCTATAAGTCACCCCTATAGCAGGCCTTGACAATCCTGAAGGCAGCGTGCTGGGTTTTACGTGAGAGGGTGCCCCTGCATGGGCAGAGCTCCTCTGCAGCCTTCGGAGACCATTCTCCCAGGTTGTCTGTGACACAGCCAGACATATATAGGTAGAGGTGCATTATAACCTCGCGGTAAATGCTATCTCAAATGGCTAAAACAAAACATGTCGTGTTTGGTATCAAACACCTTGGAATCATACCTCCACACCGGTAACCGGTGTGGGAGGTATGATTCCACCCCTCAGAAGCCAGATTGTGGGTCCCTGGTCTTCCCGGTACCAGCCTTCTCGATCCGGACAGCGCAAAATGGATGCTGCCGACCAGAAACACATTTCTGCCCTCCTGCTGCTGAGCCAAGCTCGAGCAGAGGAAGGCAGCACAATAGGCATCCTGTCACAGGGAGGTCTGACCACCTCCCAGACAGGATTTAGTGTATTGGAGCTGGGTGGGGGGTACTGCCAAAGTGCCTGAAAGTCTTCACGAGGGGCACACTTGGTGTCCCTGTGCATAGTCCAGCTCAAACCAGTTCTGCGAGCCGTTGGCTCCTGCTCTGGCGCGAAACTGGACAAAGGACATGGGTGTAACCACCCCCCTGTCCTGACCCTCCTCTGGGAGGGTCCCCTGAATCTGTCCAACACTCTCCCGTGGGTACAAAAGGCTTACCTGGCTGTAGGACCCTAGATTCGACGTGGACAAGATTCTGAACAAGAAACCACTGACCTTCGACCGTCTGGGCATTCTGGAGTTCGACTGGGCCTGACTTCGTCTCCCTCTCCGTCCAAAGCATCGTCTGTGCCCGTGCACCATACAGGCTCCATGCAGGACCTGTGCAGCATCGAGGACAACTGAAGTATCTCCCTTGGGGTGAAGGAGTCATTCCCCTGCATTCGCAGGCACTGTAACGCAACTGACCAGTCGGCTGATCCTGAGCTCCTGCGGACTCTGAAGGCTCCAACACAGGAGGTGGGTTCCTACGTTCCTTGAGGTCGAGCTGCCCTCTCAACAAGTTTGAGGCCAGTATCCCTTGTGGGGACCGCATAACCAGGGCCGGACTGGCTACCGGGCATTTCTAAGTAAACAATGGAAAACCAAATGGTTTTAAAGTATGCTTTAAAACCATTTGTTTTGCTTTGTTTATTTAGAAGCACATGCTGGTCCCCAACTACGAAATTAGCCCCCACCGCAGTGAAATCAGCCCCCAGCTTGGCAGCACACCAAAACGCCCGGTAGCCAGTCCGGCCCTGCGCATAACCCGAACCCCTGTGCACCGTTTACATTTGCAAGTGCATATGCTTGCTGGGGTTCCCCAACTTCGTGCATTGGGCTGTCGATAGCCCCAACCTCTGCACACATTTTGTACCAAGGACTCCGGCATCCTCGCGCTCTGTGCCCTGCAAGCTGTTTGGTGAAACTGCTAGAGGTCCCCTCGCGACTCCTGTGCCTTCGGCCTGTGGCTCCACTTGAGGGACAATCCTGATTTTCTTGGGCTCCCCTGGTTGCTCCAGGCATGCCCTGACTCCCCTTGCTGTGGTGAGTCCCCTGGTCCTTGCTGGGCCAGACCGTAACCTTCTTTGACCTTCTTCGTGGGTTGCTGTTGCCAAGGCTTGTTGGTGCTCCCGCCGGACACCGACCCCTCAGCACTCGACATCCTTCATGGGACAGCTCATATCCGGCTCCTGGTCATCCTCGACGTCTCCTGGTCCCTGCAGCTGTAGAGTCAAGGTCTCCTTCGCACCTGAAGCATCCAACATCGGTGGGCATTCGTCTACCGAGCCCCTGGTCACTCCTGAGTGACCCAGACTCTGTTCCCACTGCTTTCAGGTTCCTTCCATCAAGAATCCACCTGCGGATTCCACCGGACACTTTTCTTTTTTCCAGTAGTGGCATTTCTTTGAAGACTCCCACTGAGAATGACAGCGGTTTCCAACGCCAATTCAGACCTATGCACCCGGCTCCCCTGGGATAGGTAACTCTGGTACTTCGGTATCCACGGTTGGGATGGCTCTCCAACCTTCTATGTTCCAAAGGGTTTCTTCGTAATCCACTGGGAAGGGTCCTTTAACCTTAAAACTGCAACCCTCCCATTAAAATGCTACCTAGCACGCGGTCATGTTCTCACACTGCACCCGTCCTCGGTGGGGTCCCTACTTATTCACCTTGGGTGGTTCCCTGGGGTCCCAGCGATTCCACACATTCTAGACATTGTCTTGACTCGAGTCGTGGTTCTTATACCACTATTTTAGTATATGGTTTGGTCTCCCCCGGGAGCCCACTGTGTATTAGTGCTACTTACGATTGTTTCTGTGCTATAGTATTGTGTGCTTTGTGTTTATCTGCATGTAGCAGATACTGTGAGGTATTTAAGGTGTTATAATAATAAATATATATTCTTATAACTACTGTGTAGTTCTCCTTTCATTTGACCAATACAATAGGATTGCATTCTGAAAAAAACAAGCTGCTTAACATTCCTTCAAGACTAAGCCTGAAGGCTGTTTTCCACAGCAACCACTTGGATAGCTTTCTAAGGTTATCTTTGACCTCTTAAATCACCATAAGGGTTCTTTGGACTGGTGCAAGGTGCCCACTTTAACCCCCTTCGATGCGCGTGACGAGCTCAGCTAGTCATGCTGCGCGGTAGCGCTGTGCGCATGACGAGCTGAGCTCGTCACGACCACACCCGCGATCGGAATGTCCAGCACACAAGCGGAATTCCGATCGCGGTCAAGGGGTTAATTAGTGGACAGCATATATCAGGCCAACGTCTCACATTGGTGTGCAGCGGTTGGGATTCAAGCCTGCATTGTTTTACCAGATAAACCTTTGTATTGATTAACTGAAAACCACTAAGTACTAGGTACATATAATACTAGCTTAGAATAAGTAAGTTCTATTGAACTTAGGGTTGGGTAAGTCAAGGGCTAGTACACCCTTTCTCCAACCTCAGTTTCGTTTCCACGATGTTAGGTAGGTGCAACACCTCACCACACTTAGTATGTCTTCTAAAGGAGATGCCAGTGGCTCTCTGCCCTCTACAGTGAGCTTTCATTCCAAGAATTGAAAGCCCTGTGTGCCTCTAGAAAGCTGAAGACAGGGAGAACAGCAAACACCCAACGCCTCATAGAGGCCTTACTCCTTGATGACCTTAGGAAGACCCCTGGGTCAGATGAACAGGAGAACGTGGGGGGGGGGGGGAACAGGGAATGAGGACAGGTCAGGAGGTGACACCTTTTATGACCTTGACTCAAACCCTGGCCAGGAGGATCAAGATGATTCCCACCTGGACAACTCAGATCTTCAGGAAGAAGGTGAGGAAGGCCAAAATGGCCCTCTTCACCCCTCCTGGAAGAGTGCAGAGTTTACCAAGGAGATCTAGATCTCTCTCTGCCGAGTCACACACTCAGGACAGTCTGTAGGGACCTCTGTATCTAGCAAGAAGGACCACTCTTTTGATAAGGAATACCAATTTCTTGAACTTGAGAAAGCTAGGCTTAGGCTCAGGCAAGAGCAATTGGCCCTGGATAAAGAGTCGCTAAAAGTCCAGAGAGCTAGACTAGAGTCCCATGGTGGCAGCAATAGTGTCCCTAGAGTTAAAGAACATTCTTTTGACAATAGGAACCTGAGCAAGATTGTCCCTCCCTACCATGTTGGGGATGACATCCATAAATGGATAACTGCTTTAGAGAGGGCCTGTAAAGTTCAGAGGGTCCCTCAAGAGCAGTGGGCAGCTATCTTGTGTCTCTCCTTTGCTGACAAAGGTAGAGATCAGCTCCTCACTGTTAGAGAAGAGGATGTTGACAACTATTCAGTCCTGAAGAGTGCTCTCATTGATGGGTTTGGCTTAACCACTGAATAGTACAGGAATAAGTTCAGAGACACCCAGAAGACACAGATTCAGGACTGGGTAGACTTTGTGGATAGTGCCATTAAGGCTCTGGAAGGCTGGTTGCTTGGCAGCAAAGTGAATGATTTCAAGGGACTGTACAATTTGATTATGAGGGAGCAGAACCTTAATAATTGCCAAAATCAGTTGTTGCATCAATACCTGGTTGACTCTGATCTGACTTCTCCCCAAGAATTGGGAAATAAGACAGATAGGTGGGTTAGAACCAGGGTGAAGCAGAGAAACCAGAACCATGGTGGTGACCAGAAGAAGCAAGATGCTAAAACTTCAGATAAGGGTGGGGACAAAGGTAAAGATGACAAGTCTTCATCAGGGCCCCAAAAACCTGCATCTGGGTGGGAGTCACAATCCAACAAAGGAAAAAGCAAAAAGAAACCTTGGTGTTACTTATGTAAAGAAAAGACCCATTGGACAAAAGATGCTAATTGTCCAAAGGCCAAGGATTCAACTCCAACCACTGCTGCCCCCAAGGCAACTGCTCCCCCTAGTACAGTTTCAAGTGGTGGTACAGGGAACAAGGGAATAGTAGGATTAACCTTGGGCTCTGAGATGTGTTCTGGCCTAGTCAGAACTCCAGCTCAGGCTGTACTTGTCTGTGATGGTGGCATGGATATTGCCACCTTATTTGTTAGTCCCAGTATCCTGGGCAAATACAGACAACAGCCTTTGATTAATGGTAAGGAGGCCATGGCATACAGGGACACAGGTGCAAGTGTCACTATGGTGACAAAAGATCTTGTGGACCCTGAACAGATCATACTTGGTGAGATGTACCAAGTGACCAATACTGACAATGTCAGGACTGATCATTCCTTGGCAGTTGTTAATTTCAGCTGGGGAGGGGTAACTGGCCCAAAGAAAGTTGTGGTTAGCTCAGACCTTCCAGTGGAATGCTTATTTGGCAATGATTTGGAAACTTCAGCCTGGGCTGAAGTGGAATTAAGGACTCATGCAGCAATGCTGGGCGTCTCTGCAGATGTGTTTGCTGTGACCAGGTCACAGGCCAAACTGATGTCTACTGAACAGGCCCTGGATTCTGAAAAATTGGACCAGGTGCCTTCCAAGAGAAGGAGCAGGAGGGGTAAGGCTGAGTCTTCCCCCCCCAGGCTCGGAGAGAGGATCCATCTCTTGAGGGAGATGATCCCAGTCCCTGTGAAGGAACTGTCTCCGAGGAACTGGAACCTGATCAGGTTGAGTTCTTGGGGACAGGGGGCCCTTCCAGGGTAGAACTGAGCCAGGAGCAGCAAACCTGCCCCTCTCTTGAACCCCTCAGACAGCAAGCTGCTGCTGGGAGTATCAGTGGATCCCACAGGATCTATTGGGATGAAGGACTCCTTTACTCGGAGGGTAGAGACCCCAAGCCTGGTGCCACCAGGAGGTTGGTCATACCTCTGAAGTTTAGGGGCTTCCTACTCACCTTGGCACATGACATTCCCTTAGCAGGACACCTAGGCCAAAGTAAAACTTGGGACAGGCTTGTCCCTCATTTTCACTGGCCTCATATGTCAGAGGACACCAAGGAGTTTTGTTGCTCCTGTACCACCTGTCAAGCCAGTGGTAAGTCAGGTGGTACCACAAAGGCCCCCCTAATACCACTACCTGTGGTGGGGGTTCCCTTTGAGAGGGTTGAGATTGACATAATTGGTCCCATGAACCCTCCAACTGCATCTAGGCACAGCTATATTCTAGTGGTGGTGGACCATGCCACTAGGTACCCAGAGGCTATACCCCTTAGAACCACCACAGCTCATGTAGTGGCCAGGGCCCTCCTGGGAATTTTTTACAAAGTGGGTTTTCCTAAGGAGGTCTTAACTGACAGAGGTACCAACTTCATGTCTAGTTACATCACTGCAATGTGGAATGAGTGTGGAGTGAATTACAAATTCACCGCACCCTATCACCCATAATGCAATGGGTTGGTTGAAAGGTTCAACAAAACCCTACAGGGCATGATCATGGGCCTCCCAGAAAAGCTTAGGCGAAAATGGGATGTCCTGTTGCCCTACCTTCTCTTTGCTACAGAGAGGTCCCACAAAAGGGGGTTGGCTACAGCCCCTTTGAACTTTTGTTTGGGCATCCAGTTAGGGGTCCCTTGTGTTTGGTGAAGGAGGGATGGGAGTTACCTCTCAAACCTCCCAAGCAAGACATAGTGGACTATGTACTTGGTCTCTGCTCCAGGATGACTGAGTTCATGAAGGCGGCCAGCAAAATCCTTGAGGCAAGTCAAGAATTACAAAAAGCTTGGCATGACCAAAAGGCTGTACTGACTGTTTATCAGCCAGGACAGAAGGTATGGTTGTTGGAGCCTGTGGCCCCAGCAGCTCTCCAAGACATGTGGAGTGGACCCCATACTATTATTGAGCTGAAGGGAGAGGTCACTTACTTGGTGGGCCTTGGAACTCCCAGGAGCCCCCATAGGGTGCTCCATGTAAACAGGCTCAAACCCTATGTGGACCGGGCAGACATGGGCTTGCTCATGGCTACTTTGATTGATAAATACTTTTATTTGATTTCATAAAAAATCATAAAAGGGTGGAGGACCACCATACAAGAAATATACATTTTGAAGTAAAACTCGCAGAGGTACGTGCTCAGCTATTAGGTTAAAAAGAAAAAAAATAGAAAAAAGAACAGATGAGTATAAAACATACAAGGCTCCTGATGAGGGACAGGAGGAAGAGAGTGAACCACTCCCTGATCTCCTCTCACAGAACCCTGATGATGGCTCAGTTGATGGTGTAGCCTTGGCAGGCAGCCTCACTGAGCAACAGCAGATTGATTGTAGGAAAGTCCTCAATCAATACAGACACATGTTTTCTTTGACTCCTAGTCAGACCACCTGGTGTACCCATGAAGTGGACACAGGTGAGAGTCTACCTGTTAAAAATAAGATTTACAGGCAGCCTGACCATATCAGAGATTGCATCAGGACTGATGTCCAAAAGATGCTGGAATTGGGAGTGATTGAACCCTCAGATAGCCCTTGGGCTAGTCCAGTGGTCCTGGTACCAGTAGCGGCTCCTCGAGGAGTGCCGTGGGGCGGGGAGGGTCAGGGTGGGGGTAGTAAACTCTGGAATACAGCCGAACGGAGGTAAGTAAATAAATAAATAAATAAAACGAATTACATTGCGCGCGCTGCAACGCCAAATCGGCGATGCAGCGCGCAATGTAATTCGTTTTATTTATTTATGTACTTCCGTACGGCCGTATTCTGGAGTTTACTACCCCCCCACCCTGCCCCTCCCCCACCCCGCCCATCCCCGCCGCCCTCCCTCGAGGAGCCGCTACTGCCTGGTACCCAAACCTCATACCCAGGGTGGTAAGAGAGAAATGAGGTTTTGAGTGGACTACAGGGGGCTCAATGCAGTCACTAGAACTGATGCTCACCCTATTCCTAGGGCAAATGAACTCATTGACACTTTGGCCTCAGCCAAGTTCTTGAGCACATTTGACCTTACTGCTGGATATTGGCAAATCAGACTAGCTGAGGATGCCAAACCAAAAACAGCATTTTCAACCCCTAGTGGGCATTATCAATTTATTGTGATGCCCTGTGGATTGAAGAATGCACATGCCACATTCCAAAGGTTGGTGAACAAAGTCCTTACCGGCCTGGAAGCCTATAGTGCAGCATATCTTGATGATATAGCTGACTTTAGCTCCACCTGGGAGGATCACCTGGTCCACCTAAAGAATGTTTTGGAGGCTCTGCAGAAAGCAGGTCTCACTATCAAGGCCACCAAGTGCCAGATAGGGCAGAGTAAGGTTGTGTACCTAGGCCACCTTGTGGGTGGAGGCCAGGTTCAGCCATTGCAGAGCAAAATCCAGACCATCATGGACTGGGTTGCTCCCACTACCCAGACTTAGGTCAGAGCTTTCTTGGGCCTGACTGGATACTACAGAAGATTTGTGAAAGGATATGGGTCTAAAGTGACTCCCTTGAATGATCTTGCATCAAAAAGAATGCCCAAGAAAGTTCAGTGGACAGTTAGCTGTCAGAAGGCATTTGATGACCTCAAGCAGGCCATGTGCACTGCTCCCATTCTGCAAAGTCCTGACTATTCCAAACAATTCATTGTCCAAACAGATGCATCTGAGTTGGGGGTAGGGGCTGTGTTGTCACAACCTAATCCAGAGGGTCAGGATCAACCAGTAGCTGTTATTAGCAGAATGTTGACCCCCAGAGAGAAACGTTGGTCAGCCATTGAGAGGAAAGCCTTTGCTGTGGTTTGGGCTCAGAAGAAGCTGAGGCCATACTTGTTTGGCACTCACTTCATTGTTCAGACAGACCATAAGCCCCTCTGATGGCTACAACAGATGAAGGGTGAAAGCCCCAAACTTTTGAGGTGGTCCATTTCCCTACAGGGGATGGACTATACAGTGGAACATAGACCTGGGAGTAACCATGCCAATGCAGATGGACTCACCAGATATTTCCACTTAGAAAATGAAGACTCAACTGGGCAAGGTTAGTCTCATCTCCTTACACTGGGGGGGGGGAAAGAATTGTGTAGGAAAGTAGGATCTGCTTCTTATGGTTACCCCCACTTTTTGCTTGATGTTACACTGTTTTTGACTAGTCTGACTGGATCCTGCTAATCAGGACCCCAGTCTATCTGCTTTCTCCCTAAAATGTTATGGCATGTACTTAGGTACACCCCAGATTGGATACTGGGGTATCCTTATCAGTCCCTAGTATATGGTACACATGTACCCAGAGGCCTCCCATGGGCTGAAGCATGTATTATGCCACCCATGAGAGGCCATGCAAAATGAAACTACAGGCCTGCCATTTCAGCCTGTGTAAGATGGTGCATGCACCACTTACAATAGATATAGGTTTACTATATCTATAGGTCACTACACTTAAAACCTATAAGTCACCCCTATAGCAGGCCTTGGTAATCCTGAAGGCAGGGTGCTAGGTTTTACGTGAGAGGGTGCCCCTGCATGAGCAGAGCCCCTCTGCAGCCTTCAGAGACCATTCTCCCGGCTTGTCTGACACAGCCAGACGTATAGGTGCATTAAAACCTCGCAGTAAATGCTATCTTGAAAACAGCTGAAACAAAACCTGTTGTGTTTGGTATCAAACACCTTGGAATCATACCTCCACACCGGTAACCGGTATGGGAGGTATGATTCCACCCCTCAGAAGTCAGCTTCGTGGGTCCCTGGTCTTCCCGGTACAGGCCTTCTCGACCTGGACAAGGCAAAATGGATGCTGTCGACCAGAGACACATTTCTGCCCTCCTGCTGCTGAGCCAAGCTCGAGCAGAGGAAGGCAGCACAATAGGCATCCTGTCGCAGGGAGGTGTGACCACCTCCCAGACAGGATTTAGTGTATTGGAGCTGGGTGGGGGCACTGCCAAAGTGCCTGAAAGTCTGCACGAGGGGCAGACTTGGTGTCCCTGTGCATAGTCCAGCTCAAACCAGTTCTGGGAGCCGTTGGCTCCTGCTCTGGCGCGAAACTGGACAAAGGACATGGGTGTAACCACCCCCCCCCCCCTCTGTCCTGACCCTCCTCTGGGAGGGTCCCCTGAATCTGTCCAACCCTCTCCCATGGGTATAAAATGGCTTACCTTGCTGTAGGACCCTAGATTCGATGTGGACAAGATTCTGAACAAGAAACCACTGACCTTCGACCGTCTGGGCACTCTGGACTTCGACTGGGCCCGACTTCATCTCCCTCTCCGTCCAAAGCATCGTCTGTGCACCATACGGGCTCTGTGCAGGACCTGTGGAGCATCAAGGACAACTGAAGTATCTCCCTTGGGGTGAAGGAGTCACTCCCCTGCATTCGCTGGCACGGTAACGCAACTGACCGGACGGCTGATCCTGAGCTCCTGAGGACTCCAAAGGCTCCAGCAACAAGGAGGTGGGTTCCTAAGTTCCTTGAGGTCGAGCTGCCCTCTCAACAAGTTTGAGGCCAGTATCCCTCGTGGGGACCGCATAACCCGAACCCCTGTGCACCGCGTACATTTGCAAGTTTGCAAGTGCATATGCTTGTTGGTGTTCCCCAACTTCGTGCATTGGGCTGTTGATAGCCCCAACCTCTGTGCACATTTTGTACCAAGGACTCCGGCCTCCTCGCACTCTGTGCCCTGCAAGATGTTGTTTGGTGAAACTGCTAGAGGCCCCCTCGCGACTCCTGTGCCTTCGGCCTGTGTGTCCACTAGAGGGACAATCCTTATTTTCTTGGGCTCCCCTGGTTGCTCCAGGCCTGCCCTGACTCCCCTGACTCCCCTTGCTGTGGTGAGTCCCCTGGTCATTGCTGGGCCAGACCGTAACCTTCTTTGTGGGTTGCTGTTGCCAAGGCATGTTGGTGCTCCCGCCGGACACTGACCCCTCAGCACTCGACATCCGTCATGGGACAGCTCGTATCCAGCTCCTGGTCATCCTAGACATCTCCTGATCCCTGCAGCTGTAGAGTCAAGGTCTCCTTCTTTGCACCTGAAACATCTGACATCGGTGGGCATTCGTCTACTGAGCCCCTGGTCACTCCTGAGTGACCCAGACTCTGTCCCCTCTGCTTTCAGGTTCCTTCCATCAAGAATCCACCTGCGGATTCCACCGGACACTTTTCTTCTTTCCAGTAGTGGCATTTCTTTGAAGACTCACATTGAGAACAACGGCGGTTTCCGACGCCACTTCAGACCTATGCACCCGGCTCCCCTGGGATAGGTAACTCTGGTACTTTGGTATCCACGGGTGGGGTGGCTCTCCAACCATCTGTGTTCCAAAGGGTTTCCTCGTAATCCACTGGGAAGGGTCCTTTAACCTTAAAACTGCAACTGCGACTCTCCCATTAAAATGCTACCTAGCACGCGGTCGTGTTCTCACACTGTACCCGTCCTCCGTGGGGTCCCTACTTGCTCGCTTTGGGTGGTTCCTTGGGGTCCCAGCGATTCTACACATTCTAGACATTGTCTTGACTTGAGTCGTGGTTCTTATACCACTATTTTAGTATATGGTTTGGTCTCCCCGGGAACCCACTGTGTATTAGTGCTACTTACGATTGTTTCTGTGCTATAGTATTGTGTGCTTTGTGTTTATCTGCGTGTAGCAGATACTGTGAGGTATTTAAGGTGTTATAATAATAAATATATATTCTTATAACTACTGTGTAGTTCTCCTTTCATTTAACCAATACAATAGGATTGCATTTTGGTAAAACAAGCTGCTTAACATTCCTTCAAGACTAAGCCTGAAGGCTGCTCTCCACAGCTACCACTTGGATAGCTTTCTAAGGTTATCTTTGACCTCTTAAATCACCATAAGGGTTGTTTGGAATGGTGCAAGGTGCCCACTTTAATTAGTGGACAGCATATACCAGGCCAACTTGTCACAGAGGAAGATTGGACCAACAACCTACTGAACAGTCGACCTGCGGCTAGCCATACTCCTTTCTAATAAAAGTAACATAGCCAACACTGTGTAAAACAAATGATAAACATACTGCGGCTTTATCAAACAGAAAGTAAAACTACTGACATATAGTATTCTGGAAGGAAAAGTCAATCAATACAAAACACACAAAGACCTACATACTCAAAAATGATACCACTCACTTGCCAGAGACAGCAAGACTGAGGATGAACTGCACCTACTCTGGACAGACACAGCTAGCACTAAAGAATCCCCAATGAAAAGGGAAAAAACACATTACACATATCACAGGACATTATAGAACGTGCACAAATCAATATGTTACTTCCAAAGATTTTCACACAAAAAGCCAAAGTCTCAAACATCTGTACAGCAGTCAAAAAAAATTATACAGACTGGATAAGGATACACATTAGATGAAAAGATTACAAAATGAGTTGCTTACCAACCACAACTCCACAAACTACATATCTGCCAAAGCTGCACCCGCAAACAGGATTCATCACCAAGACAATGGAAACTATTGGAGCTACAATACAGAAAAAAAGAATTAAAATACAAATAAAAATTATAACAAAATATCAATCAAGAGACAATGATATTCCCCCGAAAGGAGGTGCGACAAAGGCAAAAAAGGAAACCATCCGATGGAAGAAAACCTTACTCCAGAAGCAGATCTCGCCCCACATAACCTTATTCCTAGGTGACTCAAGTGTTACCACCCCCGGAGGCCCAGTTCACTCAAAAAAGACTAAAAACCCAAATAATAATAATATGGGCCCCCCAAGGAGAGTGACCTTTGCACAAGGGGATGCTCCCATACAAAATCCCTGGTTTATAGTGGGCTTCCACCAGCCCACAGATCAGCCTTAAAATGCCCAATCTGCCTTCAGGGGGGGGGGGGGCGGAATAAAAAATAAATGGCCACCAAGCCTTCTAAACACATTTTTATGGTGTCTAGTGGGCTTCTACTGCCCCAGAGGGCAGATCAGCCTAAAAACCGCTTATCTGTCAAACCGGGGGGGACAAAATATATAGCCCCCAAGGAGTTGCTCCCCTTCTAAACACATTTCCCTGGTGTCTAGTGGGCTTCCGCTGCCCCCCCCCCCGAGGGCGGAGCAGCCTAAAAATGACCGATCTGCCTGCCGGGGGGGGAATGGAATACCAAGATAAATGGCCCCCAAGGGGAGTGACCCTTGCCCAAGGGGTTGCTCCCCTTCAAAACAAATTTTCATGGTGTCTAGTGGCTTCTGCCTCCGCCCCCCAGAGGCCAGATCGGCCTAAATACCGCCGATCTGCCCTCCGGGATAGGGGGCAGAATTCCCGCCCGAAAATTATCCTTCATGGGGAGCACCCTTGCCCAAGGGGTCGCTATCTACAATTAGTGCACAGATTATTCCTGGTGTCTAGTGGGTTTCGACCTTCCTGGAGGGCAGATTGGCTGAAAAATCCAGCCAAACTAGCCCCCAAGGGGGCCAAAACATGGATACATTATTGCCTCCCAAGGGGAGCGAACATTGCCCAAGGGGCTGCTCCTCCAACAAAGATCAAAGCCCTGGTGGTCTAGTAAAATGGATTCTGCTCCGCGATTGTGGCCTGCAATCATGGAGCAAGAATCCACAACAGACAAACACAGGGGGAAAGGAAAAATTATTTCCTTTCCCCGTGTCGGTTCTTCTAAAAAAATAAAAACCCAGGAGAAGGACCTACCAATAGGAGGCCCTCTCACCTAATGCGCTGGAAGCAAATGGCTCCCAGGGTGCTCCTGGCACCATCTGATGACGTCGGCGCACCATGCGTGCTCTGACGTCATCAGATCACCGAGGGGTGGAGGGGGTCGGAGGTGGTAGCAGAAGCACTTCCGCTGCCATCCCCAATGGAGGCATGTCACGAGAGCCCATGGGAGAGCACCAGCGCTCTCAACGTGAGTGGGTGCAAGGACAGCCTGGAGCCGTCCTCCGCACATGACTGCCACGGCTGAGGACGGTTCCAAGCCGCCCTGAGCACCCAAAGGGGTTAAAGTATTGCAAGGTGAGCATTACACTGCTAATGCCACTCTTGATCAGAGGAATGTTATTGAAATACATATGTAATATAAGAACAGGACACATTAATGTGTGACTTAGGATCAGTTATCAGAACAGCACACTAGAAGCATCTGCCCCTGTAATGAGGATATTTTAGGCCAGTCCATCCCTCACTGTGCACAGACTTGTGACACAAATGTTTGTGATGCTTAGAAATACAGCCCTGCCTGCTACCCCCTCACTCTGCCCATCAAAAGAGCTTGCTTTTGTAAAAGGTATCAGCTCTTACGTCAAACCCCATAAGGTCACTGTTCTGGATGGAAACAATAATAAGCTAGCCAGAGTGGAACCAAATTAGAGAGGTGGTCAACAAGTAAAACAGGGCTACAAACTCTGTCCTTCAGGCCCCTGAAAGATTAAGATTCCTCCTGTAAAGAGGACACGAGAGAAAACAACATGCCTTGAAGCAGAGGAGGCCCTGCATTCCCAGCTAATTAACCACTTGGAGGGCAGCACTTGATTGCCCCATCCAGAGAGTGCCAAGAGTGCCTTCCTTGCTGCTATTAAGGGCTCCAACAATGAAACAATGCAGAGCGAGCGTCCACATTGTTCAGTGCCTTCTGTGTATGGATAAAATAGTCGTCCAAGTCGCTTCTCTGACGAGCCATTTTTTTCTCTAAAAAACAAGTACAAACTTTTTAACACAAATAAAACGATCATGGGAGCCAGAGTCTAGGCTAGCTGCAGATAGGTGTCTAAAATGTCTATATAATTAGCAGAGCTGTGTGATTCTGAACTTGTTGCAAATAGTAGGAAACGTGTGGATGCATAACAACCCTTGACTGACAGAATTGGCACAGAGAGTATAAATGCTATACACGACTGAAATTCTTGCACCTCGCCTCTCACCTCAGGGATGATCGTGTGTACATCTGGGCCGTGGAAACATTGGCTCAGTTGGTGAGAATGCTTGACATGGGCCTTGCAAATATGTTGGCCTAAAGCATGGAACGTCCTGCTGCTACACATAAGAGCCTCATGCTCGCGCCTTGAATTCCTCAAGAAGCTGAAGACCTGGCTTTGAGTTGTCACGCAAGGCACATTTCTTAGTGCGAGGATTCCCTTCCGGGTGATAGTGTGCTCCACAGATCTGCATAACATAACTGAGTAAAATAGGCACCCATTAACTCTCAACATTGCCAACAGATTTGCATTGTGATATGCAAATGCCCCTGTTATGTTCCTTATACAGGTGTAAGACGTGGCAGGTGAAAGGGCTCTCCAGGAATCTGACTCCAGGTGTACCGTCAGCTCTAGCCCCCTCCAATGTGGACCAGAACACTGGCATGCAGGGCCGGACTGGCCGTAGCGGTCACCGGGCATTTCCCCGGTGGGCCGCCAGGGTGGGGGCCGGTTTTGGGCCCCTGGGGGCCGTTTTTGTTGCAGGGCCGTTTTTGCAGCATAGCTGCAATATCGGCCCCAGTAACAAAATCGGCCGAAACCGGCCCTGGCAAACAGCTTGGCCGCACCCCCAACTCCCCGGGGGGTCGGCCGAGCACTTTGCCAGGGCCGGTTTTGGTTCCCAGTCCGGCCCTGCTGGCATGTGATGCCTCTCCTACTACACACCCACCTGACATCTCTGCTCCGCCCAACTGGCCCTGGGCACCATCCCACGGATCTACAAGACCTCGGCTGAGAAGACCTGGAATTCCCTGCCCCAACATCTCAGACAATAACCGTCACTGCCTCAATTCAGCAAGGGCCTCAAGACCTGGCTCTTTGACTGAACCGCAGGTCCCCCCCCCCCACACACACACACAGCTCCTTGAGACCCTAATGGGTGCGTAGTCGCGCTTTACGAGAAACCCGATTGATTGATTGGCATGGAGTCAGGTCTCCAGCGCTCTGGTTTGAAATGTCAGGCAGGGTAGGCTGGCAGGAAGCTGGGGATAATGGCGTGGATGATCATGATAGAGCAATGTGCAGGGCCCATGACGAGCATTTTCACTAACTTAGCCAATGTTTCCAATGCCTAGATGTACGAGCTACCATCTCTGAGAGGTGAGCTGCAAACACGTCAGCTGTGTACAGTGTTTATACTCTTTGCGCCAGTTCTGTCGGACTTGGGTTGTTCTACAGCCACGCGTTTCCTGCTGTTTGCTATCAAAAAGCTCATGCTAAATATGTGTTCATTTTTGCCACCTATCGGCTGCTAGCCTAGTCTTAGGTTGCCCTGACCAGGCACACACGTTTACATCATAGTGCAAAGGTGACTGTGCGTCTAGCATAGGTTTTCAGGGGTGTGGACATTTTTTAATAATCCACTTATCCATCGGGCAAAATGCTATATAGAAAGCTGCATGCCCAGTAAAAACCTATATCATATGGGCTAAAAGAAAAGAAACATTAATATAATGTTATTATGGTTTGTGGAAACTGATAAACAAAATCAATGCCTTGCAGCAATGCTAAAGAAAAACAAAAGGTGGCATCATCCCGATTTACCCAAAAGTAGTGAAACACAACAATATAAATGTATTCTCTTCGCTTTGTTCCTACTTCATCCCCGGTTAGTTCTTTCCCTTTCCTCTCTTCCCAATCTCTTCCCTCCCTGGGGGAGTGCCCTACTCTTATTCGCAGACACACAACCCCCTGCACACACACACATCCTCTCGCACATGCCTACTGCACAGACACTCAATCTCCCCTCCCGGCACAGACATATAAGCCCACCTACTCTGCCGCCAACCGGCATAAAGAAACAACCTGTAGGCAAACCCTGGCGCAGATGAGCAAACCCTGGCGCAGATGAGCAAACCCTGGCGCAGATGAGCAAACTCTGGCGTAGATGCACAAACCCTGGCACAGATGCGCAAACCCTTGGTCAGATGCACAAACCCTGGCGCAGATGAGCAAACCCTGGCGCAGATGAGCAAACTCTGGTGTAGATGCACAAACCCTGGCACAGATGGTTAGATGCACAAACCCTGGCGCAGATGCGCAAACCCTGGCGCAGATGAGCAAACCCTGGCGCACATGCGCAAACTCTGGCGCAGATGAGCAAACTATGGCATAGATGCACAAACCCTGGCACAGATGCGCAAACCCTTGGTCAAATGCACAAACCCTGGCGCAGATGAGCAAACCCTGGCGCAGATGAGCAAACTCTGGCGTAGATCCAAAAACCCTGGCACAGATGCACAAACCCTTTGTCAGATGCACAAACCCTGGCGCAGATGAGCAAACCCTGGCGCAGATGAGCAAACTCTGGCGTGAATGCACAAACCCTGGCACAGATGCGCAAACCCTGGCGCAGATGAGCAAACTCTGGCGTAGATGTACAAACCCTAGTGCAGATGCGCAAACCTTGGCGCAGATGCACAAACTCTTGCAGAGATGCGCAAACTCTGGTGCAGATGCGCAAACCCTGGTGCAGAAGACCAAACCCTTGCACAGATGCACAAACCCTTGCACAGATGCGCAAACCCTAGCGCAGATGCACAAACCCTTGCACAGATGCGCAAACCCTGGAGCAGATGCGCAAACCATGGCGTAAATGCGCAAACCTTGGTGCAGATGCACCAACTCTTGCACAGATGCACAAACTCTGGTGCAGATGCGCAAACCCTGGCGCAGATGAGCAAACCCTTACAGAGATGCACAAACCCTTGCACAGATACGCAAACCCTGGCGCAGATGCACAAACCCTTGCACAGATGCGCAAACCCTGGAGCAGATGCGCAAACCCTGGCGTAGATGCGCAAACCTTGGCTCAGATGCACCAAATCCTGCACAGATGCGCAAACTCTGGTGCAGATGTGCAAACCCTGGCGCAGATGAGCAAACCCTGGCACAGATGCACAAACCCTTGCACAGATGTGCAAACCCTGGAGCAGATGCTCAAACCCTGACGCAGATGAGCAAACCCTGGCGCAGATGCACAAACCCTTGCACAGATGCGCAAACCCTGGCGCAGATGCACAAACCCTTGCACAGATGCGCAAACCCTGGCGCAGATGCACAAACCCTTGCACAGATTATACAAACCCCAGTGTAGACAATTACCCTCCAGCAAACCAACACCCTGCTGGTGCACACACAGACAGACGCAATGGCCCTGCAGGGACTCTGATAAGAGGTGCACATCTTACAGACATGCATGTGGTGCAAGCATGCACACACACACCACACACGCAGTACAATTTGAGCAACAAACACATACCTCAAGCAGGCCTATCACCCCGCAATCCCAGTTTCCAAAGGATGGAGGCTGTTGTCTGGGTCGTGGGACGACATGAGGCAATCGCATGAAGGGCTGTTCTGTGGGTGCATTGGCTTGACAGATTAAAGGGAAAGGGGAAGAGGATCCAACCCAGTCCCTGTCTGCCAAGTGAGAGGTGACTGTGCAGTCAGTGGGACAGGAGCCCTGATTGCAGGACAAACCCTCCAAAATATGAAATGTTGTGCACCATAGCACTCAGAATTCACTGGCTCCAACAACATGGCTGGTTTTGAAACAGAGCAGGCTCAGGAGACGACTCTATGGAAACTATTGTCTCATGTATAAAGGCCCTCTCACAGTAATCACCCAACAGGGAGAAATATGTGACTCGGGGTGGATTCAAGACTCCCCCCTTCAGCTATTCACAAGCAAGAGCCCAGTCATGGGCTAGTAGCCTATTAGTGGCTTAGAGGCCTCCACACCTCTCCATATCTATGAGATTTCTTTTAGCCTTCATAGTTGGCTGTGTGCTCCAAAGTGCCACAGCTCTTACACTATTTACTGTAACGTAATTTATAGTTGTCTGTCAGACAATAAGACATTAAATCTTCTTGTCCACAATTAAAATCAACATGCCACAGGCGTCTGGTGGTCTGAATTCCACACCCCTGGGTTTTGTACTGAAATGGTGCCCTTCCAATACAAAATACTATGCTTGGACTAACTTTTAAACTTTTCTCCCTGAGTGTTGCTTACTATTAACATACTTAATTCACCAAATGCTCTAAAGAGGCCTGGTTCACGTGACCAAAATAAATATAACAAACAAAAAACTGCAGTCTTGCTCCCCAAAGCACTCCCTTGAAGTTGTACCCTCTTGGTTATTTATGGAGTAAGCAGATCACCACCAGAGGCCACAAAACAGGTGGGAAACAGCTCAGTTGGGTTAATAGCCTTACTATTGAGAAGTGTGTGGGAACAGATGTTTAAATCAGGCCTGGCTCAGCATATCATCCGTCTGAAGTACATTCAATGAGGTCCACCAAGAGGGATAATATTAACAAGTAACCATCCAGGGGTGTGGTTTGGACACCGATGGAATAGGCAGCAGATCCGGCAAGCTTCAGGGTTTTACTGCCATCCGGCCCCATATGAAAAATAATAGGACCCAACGGACCCCTGTGAAGTCTAGGCGCGCCCTGAGTGCACTCCCCTGAAACATTTTGGCCCCCTGTGCAGGAGTTTTCTGGGTGCCGGCAGTGCCAACTGCACACTAGGGCATTACTGCTGCCGCAGCAAAGCCTCAACATGCCGGCATGAGCGTTGCAGCAGTGAGGACTTGTTGGACGTCGACTTTCGAGACGTTCGCCCAAGGACTTTGGGGGCTGTCGTGGCAGCCCTCTTTATGTTTGTGGCCCTGGGGCAGTGAACTGGTGTGGCTGGGGGCTGGAGCCTTCTGTCGCAATGGAACCTGGAGGTGGGTGGCGAGCAGCCCGCGTGGATGCTGGCAGTCGAGGAGTTGTGTGGAGGAGCACCAGGGGGTCGCACCGACTGCGCTGACCTAACGGAGGGGCATTTAGTGGCCCGGATGCCACGCTGATGGAAACAAATGCAGTCAGAGGCCTAGGAGCAGTGGTGAGTGGGCCCCATGATTTAGCCTTTCGGGGGCACTTAGGGCTGCAGTGAGGTGCCCCTCCCCCTCTTTTTTTCTTTGGGACTATTGGGGGTTTTGATGGACAGAGCTCCTGGGGAACATGGAGCCTTTGCTTTACCCTGGACCGTCTTTTGCCCTGCTTAGCCTGAGGACCCTGGACCCTCCCTCCCCCTCCTCCTTTAGTGGTCCAGCGGTAGTGTGCTAGCCCCGGTTTAAGAGAGTGGCCCGGCAGGGGTCATTTACTAACAGTGGGGTCCACTTTGGAGACTTCTGGAGCAGTAATAGTGCCAGAGCTGTGCTTTTGGAGCTCGCACTGCGGATGTTGATGGCCCTTTCCCTCTCTGCAGGTGCCTGCCTCATGGTCTCCTGAGGGCTGAGACAGTATACGCGGTTCTTGGCACCCCCTGCTGGCCCAGCGATGAGGCACGTTTTGGTGGTGTAGTGGACATTTGGCATCTGACAGAGCGTGGGAGTGCCATGATAGCGCCAGTCCACTACGGGTATTGGAACATTAACGGGCTTGCCCTATATTGCTGGCACCATGGGCCAGACGACCAGATGGAAGGGGGCTGAGGGGAGCAATCGACCACCTGCTGGCTCTCACAGCGATACGGATGAAAGCCCCTCTAATCCTACTAGGGACTCTCCTACCACATTGGATTTCATTCTGTCGGCCATTAAAGATACTAAGGAGGCTCTGGAGCATAAAATGAACACCGTGGTGGCAGACCTGGGCATCCTGAGAGACTACCATCGCAAGCTGGCGGAGTGACTGACCACAGCAGAGCACACTGTCGCTGAGAAATAGCCCACTGTAGGGAACCTTCTGTCTAAAATGGTGAAGGTGATGAAGCGGATCCGAGTACTGGAATACAGAGCGAAGATGAGGAGGGAAGAGCATGCCAGAATAATATCTGTATCATTGGTCTCCTGGAGCGGATTGAGGTGTAAGACATGGTTTCTTTCATTGAAAATTGGATATAGTCAGTGATAGCACTGGTTGGCCCCCATCCCTTCCTTTCGTTGGACAGGGTGCACAGGGTGCCACCCGCAATCCGGGTGACCTGCCTCGGATGGTGGTGGCATACTTGCTCCATTTCTGTGACGGGGATTGCATCCTCCGCATGGCCCAAGATAAAGATGACCTCCTCATTGAGAACCAAAGAGTATGGTATTTCCAGACTTCATGCCGGCAGTTCAGGGACAGCGCTCCTCTATCCTGGCTGCCAAGGTGATACTCAGACAGATGAGGATCTAATATGCCGTTGATGCATGTGTCTGAGGAATCTTCTGTAGGCACAGCCGGGGGGCGAGGGAGGACCTTTTCTCCGGGGTCGTTACCTGTGCTTGGATTTTACAATGGCATGTATGTTTCATGATTGTAAGGTGATCTGGAATGTTCGGGGACTTAATAGTACATCCAAGCAATATAAGGTTCAGGCATACCTGAAGAGGTGGGGAGGTTCATGTCGCCCTCCTGCAAGATACACATCTCACAGCTTCGGGAGGAGTGGCAGTACAGAGAGGCTGTACACCTATTCCGCTTTCGCTAGGGGAGTTCTTATATGACTCAGACCTGGAGTTCAGTTTCAGGTGTTGGAGGAGAGGTGGGATAAGGAAGGGTGCTATGCAGTAATAAGCGGCCATTTGGGGGTAGACACTTAACACTAGTCAGCGTTTATGCCCCCCAGCACAGACCAGCCCAAGTTGCTGGATGAGTTGTCATTGGTTCTGGTGCCCTTTATGACTGCCCCCATTATTTGTTAGGGGATTTCAGCTGTGTGGCTGATCCTTCCTTAAACAGGTCCCATCCGCAATTGTGTGACTCCCCTGTCATGTGGACCACTAAGAAATTGGCTGACTAAAGCCAGAGCTGCCGAATTTGGAACTGGGGAACCAGGTTCAGCCCTCATGACCAGACCACTCTCCTGAGGGTGCTCTTCCCACGCTAGACCTTAGAAGCCCCCGCTAGACTTCAGAAGCACTGGTGTCTTAGCACCAGCAGGTGGCAAATGTGAGTTAACCTTGAAGGCCTGTCCACCACAATCCATACTGAAGTTCACATGCAGTCTTGCGGGCAGGCCTAAGAAGCAGCACACCCTAGAGCAACAGTGCCTCTGTCACTCAGGTACAGGACCCTTGAGGCCAGTCCGCCTCACCCCTTGGTACCTCCATTGGCCTTGTTTCAGCAGTAGTAGTGCAACTCACCAGGGATGGGCAATGCAGGATTTGCAAGTACACCAAACTAAGTTTGCAAACTTCAAGATCTCTCTGCTTGATGCTCAAGCACTTTCAAAATGTGCTGCCTGCTTTAGGGCCACTGGAATTATGCAGCAAGAGAGGACAAAATTATGTCGCAGTGTTGACTAACTTATGCAGCAAAAAATAAAGCTGCAGAATAATGCAGTACATTTTGTGATACTTTATTATTTGGACATTTTTACACATACTTACAGTCTCTGCAAATATTTTGCCTCTTTAGTACCAATGTAACATACAAATGCAGCAGTGAGAAAGGTGACCAGTCAACCTTTGGAAAGGGCCCTCTACTTCACAGCAACACAAGTCACATTCTTTTGTAACTTTTGATCCATTTGTGCTTCAAACAATTCTTTTGTTAAAATCGTCAGATTATGCAGCAGAGGATGTATCATGTGGCAAATATGGCAGAGCCATAGTTATGTGGAAAACATTTGCAAACTAGAATATTTTGCCATTCCTGGTTGAACTGCTCTTCTGGAAAAAAAGAAGGAGAAGTGCTAATGACAGAAACTGCATGGCTCGGAGACAAATGGCTTGTGATTCAACTTTTAAGCGTATTTGGGACATTCTGTGATTGGAAACTTTTCCCACTTAGTGAATGTATTTTAATGTCAATAACTCATATTAAAACTTAAATAAACATGTATCCATTGGTTGAATTAAATAACGTAATAAGCTGTAACTGGTCAGTGAAATGCCAAACGAATACTAAAAATTGGGATGTTTTTGCTCTTTCTGGCCACACCTCTGACTCCGCCCATTGACCCAATCCTCTGGTTATTCCCACCCTCTGATTCTCCTCCCACAGTTCCCCTACTTTTTTTCCCCACTTCGACTACTGGGCGGACAAGAGTACAGCGCAGATGCACTGATTAGTAGTGCCCAGTTACCCACCAGTAATATTCATTACTCCGAGTCATTTTCTTCCTGTTCGATGCATTACACATGAGCAGCTTGTCTGCTCCACAGAAACCTATTACCTAGCTGAGGTAAAATACTTTCCTCAATATGGCGCTACCTACCAAGCATGCATAAAGGGGGAAGTACATCACCAGGACTGCCTGAGAATACCAAAGAAACCCAAGGAAAAGAAAACACAAAAACAATCACCATAAAAAGAAATCAGGGAGGGAGGGACGGGCTCAGGAATGGAGCGGGAAGACCAGGACTTGAAGTACTGAATATTACCGGTGACTAACTGGGCATTACCTGCTCGTCTGGCTTCCTGTCCCATTCCTTACACATGAGCCCATACCCATCCAAGGAATGAGAGCCTATTTGGCCTGAGAAGTGGGATCCCAGTGGCGCAGCAGTGATGCAAGAGGGGATACAAATGGAGACAGACCCAGGGGAGGACATGCAGTGCGGAGGCCACCTCTCCCTGACTCTGCAGCTATAGCCGGGCAGATACCTGAAACTGGGACAGCACCCAAGAGAGGTCCTGGAACAGAGTCAATTGTCTTTCAGGAGACAGGAACACCATTCCC
The DNA here is from genome assembly GCA_963921515.1 of Calotriton arnoldi. NCBI lineage: Eukaryota > Metazoa > Chordata > Amphibia > Caudata > Salamandridae > Calotriton > Calotriton arnoldi. The sequence goes on from CAWUFW010005624.1 coordinate 1,163,509, forward strand.
AAATCCATCCGGAAGAGGGCCCTGAGAAACTTCAGAGACTGTGAGGGCCAAAGGGAGGACTTCCTGTGGTTTATTAGGAACCCAAAAGAATCCAGCAGATGACAGACCTGATGCACATCCTCCAATGACTGAGAGAAAGAGGGAGAAATAATCAGCCAATGATCAAGGTAAGGATACACTTCAATTCCTCGAGAATGGAGAATACCCACCTAGGGGGCATGAGCTTTGTAAATACCCTTGGCACTGATGAAAGGGTGAAAGGAAGTACCTGGAACTGGTAGTACCGTGAGCCCACCAAAAAGCGCAGAAACTGCTGATCCACTGGATGGATTAGAGCATGCAGGTAGGCGTCCATCACGTCGAGGGAGGCGAGGAAGCAACCCTGATGAACCAGCTGAAGGATCGACTGCAAGGTCACCATCCAAATCGATGAGGAATGTGCAGATTCACCCCCTTCAGATCCAACACAGGGTGGAGTCCTTCTTTGAAACCAGAAAAAGGATGCAATAATAACCCAGCCCCCGTTCCAAGGGCGGAACTTAGATGATAGCTGCCTTCTCCAAGAGAAGCTGAACACCCTTCAGCAAAGCTGTCCGCTTCATGGGATTCCATGGCAGAGGAGTCTCCTTGAATACCCGAGCCTGGCGAGATGAAAACTCGATCCGGTAACCAAAGGTCACCGTCCGAACTGTCCAGGCATCGGAAAGACCCTGCCATTTGTGACAAAAGAAGCTAAGTTGACCTCCAACTGGAAAAGGCATATATTAACTGCTTTGGAGAAGGAGCGGAGGAGGCACCAGTGGACCAAGATCAGGACTTGTCACCTCCAGGGACCCCTGGTCATGACCCCTGCCACGAAAGGGCTGGTAAGCACCCCTGACCATAGGAAAAGCAAAAGCACTGTGCTATTCAAAACCCCTACCACAAGAGGAAGGGTGAACGGGAGTCACCGGCTTCCAATTTTCGGCCGACTGCTTCACCAGCTACTACAGCTGTGGGCCAAACACCTTTGAACCTTCAAATGGCAGTTTCAGATAGACAGAGTTCTGTAAGGCCTCCGCCTGCCATGTCCGCAACCAGATATGGCAACTTGCCGCAATTTGAAGTCCCTGGCGATGCAGCAGATGCACACATGTTATTGAAGGAGGTGTCGGACAAGTAGCGAAACTGGAGCTCCATCAGATCCAACAGAGAGGAGCCTGGAAATCCTTCAAAAGGGACTGAACCATATTATTGGTATAGGCCGGGCCTGGACAGAAAAATTGGAGACCTCTTCACAGCACCCTCCACCTTCTTGTCGACGGGGTCGGAAGGAAGACCATTATCCGAAAATACCATGTCCTGGGAAGACAGTCCAGCCATCAGGTTATCCACCTTGACAGGCTGTGGGAATTCCTCGGAAAAACCTTCCAAAGCATAATGTTTACCCAAAAAGCAAGGGATTGCAGTTTTATCAATGTCTCGCCATTCATGGGCAAGCACCTTGCAGACCGTGCGGTGTAAAGGCGAAGAGTCTTGATCAGGCTGGTGGTACTGGGTAAAAAAATCAACTCGTGCACCATAAGAGAAGGAAATTCCAGATTGCCCCTGACATGGGTAAACAGATCAGAGAGCTTAGCCCCTTGCATAAAGCGACCCCTCTGCCCTTCCTCCTCATCATGGTCATCTATGTCTGCCAGGGGATTAGGCCTAGGAACTTTAGTTGGTGGACCTTTAGTCTCCCTAGCCCTGCATGCTGCCTCCACAGACTCATTAATCAAGAGGTGCAGTGCATCCACTGTCGGAACCCCCGCAGAACCACATGAGGCAGCTGGCTGCATGATTGCAAGAAGCATGAATACGGGCACTTCCTGCATCAAGCCCGGTTTCAAGGAAATAAAGTCTTGCGGCCCCCAACCTCTCGTGGGAGCTGTCGGCATGCAGGAAGTGCCCGTAAGCCCAAATGCAGCACAGGTGGGTGGGCGCTTCAACAAAGAACAACCTGGCGACAAGAATCAACAGCGGGGGCTGAAAAGTGCATAAGGACGTTCAGTGCGCAACCCACAGGGTGAACCAATGCCCGCTGAGCAGGGCGGCCAGGTTCCAGGAAGAAGAGCGACTGCTAGAGCAAGTCATGGTAGGCAAAATAAAATGAGAAATAAAGAAAATTCAACTTACCGGACCTTGGTAGGCAACAGGTCTGCAGCCGAAGAAAGAAAAGAAAAGAACAGACAGTCCTTGTGATGCACTACCCTCTTTATGCATGCTGAGTAGGCAGCGCCACATTGGGGGAAGTATTTCACCTCAGCTAGGTAATAGGTTTCTGTGGAGAAGACGAGCTGCTCATGAGTAAGGAATGGGATGGGAAGACGGATGAGGAGGTAATGGACTCAGACAGCCAGAGGCGCCGAAGGGAACCTGGGTGCCATACAGTCTCAGGTAGAGCGTCTTCCTCTAACTCAAACCCTGGTTTTAGTTTCCCCGGCCTCCAAGTTTGTTCCTTCACGTGCGCCCGAAAGCGGAGTGACCTCGGGCGCCTTGGAGTCAGTCGGCGCGGGTCCTCAAAGGTCCCTGACAGGGAGGGGCGTGGCTTGGCGCCCGACGCAGATGGCGGCGTTCGTGTAACGCTCCGCGGAACGGGCGGGACACCCACAACATACGGCTCGCTTTTGGTCACTGGTGAGCAGTTTTTAGGGAGGGGCGTGACTTGGCGCCCGACGCGGATGGCGGCGTTCGTGTAACGCTCCGCGGAACGGGCTGGGACAACCACAACATGCGGCTCGCTTTTGGTCACTGGTGAGCAGTTTTTAGTTTTCTGAAGATGCGCTGACCTGCCCGGTCTGTTTCCCGCGACCTCCTGCAGCTTGTTTCTCCAGGAATTCAACATGTCACGCTCGGCGTTTCTGAAGCGCTGGGCGCGACCGCCATTTTGGCTGCAACGTCTTTTTCGTGAGGAGAAACTCCGGTGAGGAAATTGGGGCGCACATATGCTTATGGCGTCCTTCTCCTTCTGGCATCTTGGGCTCTTGGTAATATGAAGTCCCAATACCTGTGGAACCTTTTGTGGACTATTATTTACACATGAAATTCGGCTTAATGCCAAGTACTGTTCTTTCCTGCTTTGCTCCTGTCCAGAAACCTTCTGGTTGTTAATTTGATGCGGGACCTGGATTATCCAATTCCTTTGGGCTTGGAGATGACATCTTTTATGGTGCATTTCTGACGGAAAGTGTTCCTTGCATCCTACTCTTGTTGCTGCGCATGAAGGTAACCTGGGCTCTGGTGATTGTCTGAAATGGAGTACGTTCGGCTGCTGTTTTTTCAGACCTCATGCAGGCTTTCTATACTCTGAAAGAATAAAATTATAATTATTAAAGCTTTCACTGAAGAAGCCAAACCGTCTTAGACATTCTACAAACCAGAAGAGAGGTATTATAAATAAATATCATTTAGATACTGGTACTCATTAGAAGAAGAGCTCCTGCCCTAATCTTTTGTGTGCTGGAACGGATGTGAAAGCCTATTTGCTAGGACCCTCCTCATTTTCTAACCTTTTTCTATTGACTACGCTGCTTGAACTGATTCTTTTTACAGTTCACTTAATAATACCTCTTCATAAGGTGTGGTTTTGGTTTCATTGGAGCATTGCAATACTTGGCCTCAACACACCATTTTTGTGTCTCTCTTATGGGAAGATTGAAAAAGCTGGGCTCCTCTGCGCTACGTACCACGCATATGTTTATCAAAAACTCTAGAATCTTCTCTGAATTCTCCAAGATGGAAGACTCGTTGGCATCTGTTTCCAAGGCTTCCTCTGCTTTGAACGCAGGTACTTCAACGGCTGGTAAAGTCACCACCAAAAGACTGAAGAAAGACCCGCCTTCTCCATCAAAAGCCTCCTCATCTGTATCTTTAGAAGTATTACTGGAGGAGATAAGGGCACTTCGCCCCTTTATGGAGGATACCTCTACCAAGCTGCAATTCTTAACGGAAAATTGGTCTCAGATGAATGAGCGTCTTACTACTCTGGAACAGAGTGTCTCTTCCTTCACTCACACGCACGAGAAGGTCAATACTCTTCAGTCTCAGATTACATCGCTGCAGCGGCAGGTCGAAGATTTGGAAAGCAGAAACAGAAGAAACAATCTTCGCATATATGGTTTGCCGGAAGGCTCAGAAGGACCAGACCCCCTATCTTTCTTCAAATCTTTTCTTCCTAAATTATTGCATCTACCCGAAGGAACTTTACTCAATATTCAGCGAGCTCATAGACTTGGTCATCAACGTGCAGATACCTCCTCTTCTCGGAGACCAAGAGGGGTCATTATGTATTTCCTCGAATACACGGATCTTCTCAAGGTGCTTTCAGCAGCTAAGTCTATTCAACGTATCTCTTGGTCCGGTTCTACATTATTCTTCGCTCAAGATTATGCTAAGTCCACAGCAGATAAGCGTAAAGAATTTTTGAACATGAGACCTGCTCTGCATGCTATGGGTGCTAGATATGGCCTCTTCCACCCCTGCCTTTTCAAGGTCACTTATAACAACAAAACAACGACTTATGAGGACCCTGTCAAATTGCAAAGTTTCATCAACTTTAGCAAAACTGACTCTATGGACTTTTCTGGAACTTCATCTTCCCAAGTTGTTTACCTGGTTCTTTCGTTTAATACATTGATTTTTCTTCTTGGTTTCACTGTTTTTAGTTTTTAACGTCTAATACTTCAATTTATACTATTTGCTTGTTTTTAGCCATTTGTTTAGTTGACTTAATCTATGGTAATGTCATTATATTTTGCTGGTTTTGTTTCATTGTTATGATCAATATTTTTGTCTTTTTTCTCCCCCCCCTCTTCTTTACAGGTTCCTTGATGCTCGCATTTACTTTGTACCCTCACCTTATTTAAATTCCTGTGGTTTGTTCTCGTCCTCGTTTCGTTGAGTCTGGACGCGCCATTCCTTCTTCGTGGCTTCACCTCCCCCCACCCCTTTGTGATGTCTTTTGAATTAGGTATGTTGTATCTTTTTCATTGTCGTTCTTTTTTTTCCCTTCTTCTTCTTTTCTTCTTGTTTCCTACCCTTGTATTACTTCTTTTTCTTCTACTTCTTTTTTTCTTTTCCTCCCTCTTTCGGTTCACTAATATGTCCCCACATGTATATCTACAGTGCTCAGTTCTCCTTTTCTATTGTCTTTTCTACTTTCAAGATTTTCTTTCCCCTTCTTTCTTCTCTTTCTTTCCTTCTCTCTACATGCTTTATTTCACTTTTCTATTTAAGTCCTCATTTTCTATTCTTCTTGCTTTCTTATCTCATGCTCATTTTTACTTCTATTGTTCTTAACCTCTTTTTATCATTATATCTTATGCTTTTATAGTTGGAATGTTACATATCTTATTCTTTGCTCTTCGAAGGTCATTGTAGGCCTTCATTTTCTTGTCATTTTCTTGTTGTTTTTATGTCTTTGAAAATCATTTCATGGAATGTCAGCGGTCTAAATTCTCCCATCAAACGGCAACGTGTTTTAACACATTTATCCAAATTAGGAGCAGATATTGTTTTCTTGCAGGAATCCCATTTGAATGCTATAGAATCTTTGAAGTTAAAGAAAGGATGGGTTGGAAATGTTTTTTTCTCTCCAGGTGACGGTAAACGCAATGGAGTTATTACTCTTTGTCATAAATCGTTAAATATTAATTTGCTTTCTCAACAATCTGCTGAGGAGGGTAGATGGTTATATACTAAATTGCAAATTGGAGGTGTTCCGGTATCTTTGTTTAATGTTTATGCTCCCACTAATGGAGATCCCTTGTTTTGGACCTCTTTATCTCAGCAAATTTCCTTGTGTTTTGATGACAATTTTATCCTAGCTGGTGATTGTAACCAAGTGATGGATCCCTTTATAGATCGAAACTCATTGGTTTCTTTTAAATCACATAAAGCTCATAAATTATTTGCTCAGACCATTCAGCAATATAAGCTCATAGATGCTTGGAGAATTTGCAAACTAGAGAATTTACGTTTTTCTCCCCAGCCCACCAAACTCAGTCTAGACTGAATTATTTCTTTGTTTCACACAACATATCCCAAACTTTAAGAAGCGCTGATATTGGCTCTATTTTGATCTCAGATTATGCTCCCATTTCCATTCAATTGGATATAGTCTCAAAGTCTAATTTACCTAGAAGATGGCGATTCAATAACTCACTTCTTCTAGATCCAAATTTTCACTCCTCTTTTGTTTCCTTTTTTAATGAATATTTTTCTTTAAACCAAACTGACACTCTTCATTTTTCCGTAATTTGGGACGTATTCAAAGCAGCTGCTAGAGACTTCATCATTGGTTTTGTCTCTAGAAAACGTAAAAATGCTCGCAAATTAACCAATGATATTTTGGCTGAGATAAAGAGACTGGAACATTCCTATCATTCCTCTAAATCCAAAAACTTGTCTCTCACAACTTGTCAAGGCAAAATTTCAATTCAACAAGGAATCAACGGATAATGCCTCACTATGGGGCCTATTAGCAATAACCTGCGATAATTATCGCTAAGCGCAGTTAGCGCTAGGATAATTATCGCCGGCTATCGCAGGTTTCTATCGCAGAGATAGCGTGCTATCAGCAACGCTTATCTCCAAAGCGATAGAAACCCTGGAGAACAGTGTGAATATCGCTTGAAAACAAGCGATATTCGCACTGTGACCAGTGTTAGCTTGCTAATAGGGCGAGGGGGATTGAGCCAGATAATCCACCTCCCATTGGATTACATGGCTAAGTCAGGTCTGGACCAGGCGTTAACAAACCAGCGCTAAACGTGTTTAGCGCTGGTTCGTTAATCACCTCTTCTGCCTCGCTAATAGGCGATAGCGACCTTAGCAACTGTTTCCAGTCGCTTTTAGGTTGGGAACGCCTACTTTCCATGCCATTAGCGATAAATATCGCTGGCATGCAAAGCGGCACCCACCCCGGTCGCTATCGCCTAGAAGCTGTCGCTAACAGCAGTTAGCGACAGCTTGCTAATTGGGCGATTGAATTATCGCCGCTTTAGCGGGAAAAAGTCCCGCTAAAGCGGCGATAATCACGTTGATAATATGCCCCTATATTTGTTGAAGTCTAGCGCAAAGTTCTATGGGGGTCAGAATAGGGCTGGCAAGCTTTTAGCAAATTACTTAAAAATTCAACATAATAAGTTTGATATTGATGCCATTTTCGATGAGCACAACACACTACGAACTAGGGACCCAGAGATACTTAATGAATTTCTTCTCTTCTATAAATCACTATACTCTCCTGAAATCTCACCTTCAGAATCTGATATTACACAATTTCTCTCAGGTATCCATAAATCGTTTAACACTCAAATTGATTTTACCCCCTTAGAAACTGATTTATCACATCAAGAGCTTCTCAATGCTTTACAATCACTTAAGAAAGACAAAGCCCCAGGACCTGATGGGTTTACAGTTGAATTTTTCACCCACTTCGCTCCCATCCTTCTTGTCAAGCTACTCAATCTCTTAACTCTTTTTACACAATCAGGAGAATCTTCAGGTTCCTTTTTAGAAGCTCTAATATGTCTAATACCCAAAGAGGGGAAAGATTTGAAATATTGCAAGAATGACAGACCCATTTCGCTGGTAAATATTGATTATAAAAAAAATTCTAAAGCCCTGGCTATTCGTCTCGAATCCTTCCTCCCTCAATTGCTGGGTGCAGAACAATCTGGTTTTGTTGAAGGCCGTCTCATCTCTGACAACACTCGATTATTTTTCGATTTTTTATCAAAAGCCTCACACTTACCCCATTCATTAGCTGCAATAGCGTTGGATGCTGAGAAGGCATTTGACCGAGTTAATTGGTCGTACCTCTTTCAAACATTGAAATGGTTCGGTTTCGGTTAAAAAATTACCTCTTTGATTTCTATCCTATATTCTAATCCACGAGCAGCCGTTTTTTTAATGGTACTTCATCTCCCTATTTTGACTTAAAAAGAGGGGTACGTCAGGGTTGCCCATTATCCCCGTTCCTCTTTAATCTAGCCCTGGAACCTTTTTTGTCCAGAATTCGTCAGAACAATGACATAAAGGGATTTGAAACTAAGGACACACAAATTAAGTTAGCAGCATATGCTGATGATATATATTATTTCTCTCTGAACCACAATCTTCTGTTCCTGCCTTCTTACAAGAAGTGGAACTTTTGTCTCTGTTTCTGGTTACAAGCTTAATCGGGACAAGTGTGAAATATTGCTCTCTAACTAAATTTACGTTTAAGGATGATTTCAGTTCTTCTAACTTTGCTTGGAACTCACATCATATTAAATACTTGGGTCTTTACTTTACCCCTTTAATTTCGACAACGTTATCTCTTTGCATGGAGAAATGTTTACTTAAAATCTCCTCTCTGACCACTAAATGGCACCCTTTATATCTCTCTTTGTGGGGTCGTCTAGACACCATCAAAATGATGCTGGCTCCGTTAGTTCTATACACCATTTCTAATATCCCTGTCCTCATTCCCCTAAAATTCTTCACAAAAATTAATTCTATATTATCATCTTTTCTGTGGAACAAAAAAACATCCTGCATGTCCCTCTTGCGATTAATAAAGCCCAAAACAGAAGGCGGAGTTAATTATCCTGATTTCCCTACTTACCATAAATCTTTCCTACTTCGCCAGGCCTCGAGATGGCTTTCTGATTCCCCATTGGATTGCCCTCTATGGGTGGTACTTGAACGTTCCTTTCTTTCCCCTTTCTCTTTTAAATAATTTCTTTCCTTTACCCGTAGACCACCCTCTTTTTCTACTCCTGTTCTCAAATACACCTGTAAACTTTTGGGCTTTTCTCCAACCGCATCTCCTACCGATTCAGACTCCTTTCTTAACTCCTCTTTGTGGCACAACACATCCATTTTAATCGGTGGATAACCTTTTTATTGGAAATCTTGGAGAAACAAATGCTTAATTTGGACACACCAATTATTTTCTCATAATAAGGTCCTGTCTTTCTCTGAAGCTAGTCAACTTTTCCACTTACCCCCTTCCTTCCATTCCAAATATAACTTAATTTCACAAGCTCTTTCAAGTGCATATAATCAAATTCTATCTCATCCGAAACCTCCCCCGATTAACAGCTTATGTGCTTTTCTACTTTCCTGTCCTAAAGCATCCAATATTTACACTCATCTACGATCCTCACAATCCGTTAGAGCAAAGACCAAAGTTGAACTTTCTTGGGAAGAGGATCTTGGGGTTGACTGGCCGTCTTCTTTGTGGAACAAAATTTGGTCCAAAATTAGGAAAACTTCTAGAGCAGCGAATGTTACGCAAACGTTATTTTTCACCTACAACAGGCTTTTGCTACACCCAGTTGTATTACATAAACAGCATGTCACAGTACCGGACACCTGCTGGTCCTGTTCCTCCCCACTCGCCGATTTAAAACACCTACTTTTTACTTGCCCACACGTACATAACTTCTGGACATCTGTTTGGGCTCAAATTAACTCTATCTTCAACTCCAGTTTCCCTTTCTCTATCTCACATTTATTTCTGGGCAGTTTATCCCCTATCTGGGAAGATCATACTTCCAATACAAAAATTGTGGACTTATTGTTAGCAGTTGCCTTTCAGCAGATCACTAAAAATTGGAAGGATTTTACGAACTTATCTTTCCAAGCTTGGTGGTATGCAGTTTGTTACCATCACAGATTGGATACAGCATTTGTTCATCCTGTTCATCTAGCCATGAAACGTTTAAATTTATGGTCACCTGTTACATCGTTCATTGATTGCAGTGCTAAACGCTCTTTTTCTTTTCTTTAACTCCTGCTCAACAAGAAGTTGCTAGGCCTCCATGATATTCCATTTCTTAGATAATGAAATTCTAGAATATATTGTTATATTTCAGCAAATGTTATGTTGCTATATGGTTGTTATATGCAATGCACTGCTTTATTGGCATATTGATGTTTTATTGTTTTCTCATTCCAACCTAGACATGTTTGCATGATATTTTTATCTTATATGTTCTCCTTTTCTTTTTCTTTGCACCCTTCTTAATATATTGTACTGTATCACTTGTTTTCCTAATAAACTTTCTTTTTAAACTAAAAAGGTCCGTGGCAGAAAGGGGGCAGAGTGGGAGATTTGTCATTGCTTCGGCCAAGGTGAGGAAGTAATGACAGGACAATTATAAACAGGTCTGCTGCAAATCTTCCACCGCAAGCCAGGCCTTGCTGTTTCCAATGGGTTGAACAGGTGCTTTAGCAGCAAATTGAGATCCAAGAAGTGTTAATGAACAGAAACAGGAGCACAGGAGTTTCACTTGGCTGCTAGCAGCTGACTATATCCAAGGGTGAACTGGTGGGCATAGCTGCCAAGTTTTCAGTATGCAGTACATAAAGAGAATGTCACAGTGGAAATGAGTCTAGCAACATAAATATAAGCATTAATCTTATATACCTAAATCAAAGTCATACACCACCTTAGAATACAGCCAAAGATGGCTATGAATTTTATTTTGTCAAATCTAGGAATAAATCCAAGAATAAGACACAGTCTGTAAAACAGTATCAATATCAATTGAACAATTAAAAAGGTGCATTAGCAAGGGATAAGAGTGTGTGAGGGGTTAGTGAAGGTGATGAACATAAGGGAAAGGTAGTGAGCATATATACATCAAAACACTGAGTTTGAAACCTATCCGGCAAGGCGACTGGCATCCATATAAATGATAAATCATAACACACACAAAGGAATGCAGATATCTAATCTCTGTCATCCATGTTTGATATGAACAAGAAAAGTCAACGTTTCGACCCCTATAGAATACAGGGTAGTCGAAGCCTTGGGGGTGGGGTCTTCATCAGGACTGGGTAAAGAGGGGAAATGCACCAAGAGAACAGCAAGAGGGCTTCGAACTGGCGATGAGCGTTGCAGGGCCGCAAGGGCTCGAGGGTAGATGGTTAATCCAGAGGTCAATGCCTTGGTTGTTGAGTAAACTGAGGCTGCCGGTTGCTGAACAGTTCTGACAGTTTTCAGTATGGACAAGCGTGACATTCCTTTTTTCAAAGGGTGCCTATGTGTGACATTTACATCCTTCATGTGTGACACTTTGAGTGACACCTTATTGGGAGCTGTTGTAAAGGAAAATATGTACAGTTCAAAAAACAAATCTAATTTTATTCCTTACAGTTCAAGCCAGGTCCTAGAGGGTGGGCCAGGCCCTCCCAAACTAGGCCTGTGGCCCTCCCAAGGTCCATTTAAAATTTAAAAAACATATTTTGTTCTTTTTTATACTGTTTCACGTGGGCTTGCAGCCTCGCTTTCACAGCTTAATTGTTAAACTTAATGCCTTGGCCTATTTGAAGCGTTTCGGTCAGCAGTGTTGGTGGCTGTTATTATGCACACATGATCAGAGGGGTACCTTAAAAGACACAATATGGCAGAAACGATGTTAGAATTTTGATATCCCAAGAAAAATATCTGAAAATGTGCATCATTCAAACAACCATACAAGTAGCATCTATATGTATTAACCTTTTTTGTTCTGATAATTGATCTGAACACTCTGCCACTGTGCCTAAGTATAGATGCTAGTTTGCGCTTTATAATAATTGAGTTGTAAGCTGTGATGCAGACTTGTCAATCTGAAATGTGCTCTTTCAAGCATTACTCGATTATAAGGTATTATTTTGAGTGTGCAGGTTAACGTATGGCATTTAACAATACATATACATATACAATGTTATATATATTTTTACATCTCTAGTAGACAATTTTATGTCACAATATCTCTAAACCAGGTTGTTGATTTACGCAAAGGTCTACATGTATTGTTTCTCTACACACGGGTTTGAGAACTATACATTACAAAATGGCCACTGTTTTTACTACCTTTTACTACCTTCTGCGACCATTGTGTACCATAGTCCATTGTTTATGTTCAGTGTTTATATATGCACGTAATTCCATTAACTCAGCGTGTGATCAAGACATTCAGTTGTCGAAACGCGTAACGTTTGAGGAATAAAGCTATCGGCTTATGCAAAGGACTTTCGAGTGTGCGCCCTTATTTGCAACTTAATTTGGATTACGACGTCCGGCTGTGGTTCCACTGGCATCGCGCACCACCTGGCTTTGGGCTCGATCCCAGAAGGAACCCCTTCGCAAAACTGATATATATATATTTCCAATCCCTGAACCAAGGAGGACGACGCCATGTGCGATTGTAACAATCCTTTATTTGTCAAACCGCCATCAAACGCGTTTCGGCTGATCCCAGCCTTGTTCACCATTGGTGATAGGAGGGAGGGTGGTGACAAGCAAACACAGACAACAGAAAGAGGGTGGGTGGGTGTGGCAACCACACCTACAGTGGAGGAACACAGAGTGGGGAGAAATACACGAGGGAGCCAGATGTAAAAAACACACTCTGGTATAGTGCTTAAATCCTAAAAAAAAATGTAGCGGCTCAAAGAAACGAGTAGTGAAAGGACACAAGTGATGCGTCCATGCTCCGGGCAAGCGACAAGCACACAAAAAGGAAGGAAGCCTATGGCAGCTGACCAATTCCCCACTTTTGGGGATTTTAGGGTACCCATAGGTTGTGAATCCTTCTTGAGGGCTCAAGAAATCGGCCAATAGGTTGCAAAATTTAGTTTCTGGGGAAAAATGGGAAAAACTGCTGTCCAAGGAAGTGTGTTTTTGTCTCTCAAATGCCACCAGCAAAAGGCTTGCTGTGCTAAGATCACCCTCTTCTCAGCTTTCAGGAACAGGCAGACTTGTAAGAAAGAAAACAAAAGGTAAGGAGAGGGGAAGGGTGTGACACTGTACGTCCCTTCACTGTCTTGACATAAACACAAAATAGGTGCGGTGGCTGTTGTTTAGGAAACTGTGTAGTGTACTCTGCGCTACAATTCAATGTTGAATACACGTCTACAGATTATCCTGAGAAGAGAAAACTCAACCTAGGTTTATTAGCTAGGAAAGGTCATCCTTAACGGAAGAGGAAACGTCACACACTTAATAGTGTCATGCTTCATAATAGGAGTCCTCTCCCCACCTCAGTAGGACAGTGCCACCAAGGTGGACTCAACCTTCTCAAAGACTGTAATGGAAGGAGGGAGTTCTTAAATAAATCTTACTGGACAACACTGACATGAAGGGGGATCCAGATGGAACGTAATACTACCTTAGTGTTCAATGGGCAATACCTTTATTCAACTGGGCGCTAGGTATGATTAAAACCTAAAATAAATGGGTATATGGAGATCAATGACTCACACCCAAATGTCTGTCTGCCAACATGTTTCTGCCCATCTAAATTAGAGCCTAAACGGTCTGGGGCATTCATCAGGGCATGTGGATCCCTAGTGGTCGTTTGAATGATTGTGTTCCTGGATAACAGTAAATGTACTTGAGTTGTAGATTATCTTATTAAGTCACTCAAGTGGGTCCTACCCAACTTCAGATGAGTAGGAACTTGATACCTAAAGTAAAAAAATAATAAGACAAAAAAGAATCAATAATGAAGGAATTATGTTACAAAAGGAACTGAAAGACATTTCCAAATTTACCTACACATAAGAGTAATCACATCATATGGATATATTCATGGCTTATCCGGGCCATGAACATGCAAGTGTTCTTGCTTAGCAGTATCCTATACTATGGAGGGCTGCATGTGAACTATAGTGGTAGGACCAAAAGGCCTACATGTGCCTATCTAATAGGCTACATAATAAAAAAAATATTTTATATATTCTTTTCAGATTTCTACTTAAAAATGGTTCCATAGTTTCTTACCCTAGGTTTTAGAGGAAACTGGCATCTCGGTCACAGATGGGGTAGTGTCCTTTGTAGTCACACACTATCAAAGAGAGGAAATGGTACAGTTAACTTAACTCTAGTGTGTACTGTACTAACTTCTATATGCTTTTTGGTCTTAAAACAAGGTTCTAGATTTTTCAGACTATATACTGTATCATGTTATTCGAACCCTCAGCTAACTATGTGTGAGAGTGCAGGAGTTCAGATGATACATAATCTCTCCATTCCGGCTATCCTACATGTCTCTCAGGGCTCATTAAAATGTTCAAAGGGGATTATAAACTGCTGTTGTAAGTTGATTATCACGAGGGGATACAACAATTCTAATTAAGCGGTACGCTACTCATGATAGGCTGATAGTGTCAGAAAACCAGCTGATTTACATCTTGTGACAGTTATTATCTTGTAACTGTGGATGTAAGATGAGATGGGACTGTCTCATTTACTAACATTTGCTTTGTTGTTATAAACAATTGTTTTTTTTGTAGTTGAGACCCAGGTATAAAAATATATACAATTGTATTTTGATAATGCCTATACTGCACATGGGTTATTTTGCGTGTTGGGGTGTCTACGCCTCCTTAGTGGCACTCTGCGTGGTACTCGTCATAGTGTGCATATTGTTATGAAAAGCCAACTGCGACTCAGAAAAAAATCCATTTCCAACAGTAGGGATATCTCAGGCTTAAGAGTGCTCCCCCGCATGCAGACCCCCCACTTACTTCATCAAAAGGTACGCCACTCGGTACTACCTCTGTTAAGCCTGTTCTGTACCGCTGGAACGAGTTTCTCCGTGTGGGGAGGGCTCTTGTATGCTCCGCGTGCATGCTCAACATGTCACACTTGTGCCCGGAAGTGATTGACGCTGCCGGAACCCTTCAGTCATCCTGGGTGATCATGGGGATTGTAGTCCTGTAGATTGACTTACGTGCGCCCCGAGTGAAACTTCAACTCGGCTCCGTATGTGTATGTCTCATGTCTTTGTGCGAGAGGGTCGTTTTAATCTACGGAACATTGAGAATTCACCGTAGTTGTTGTGACCCTTGGTCTGGCTAGAAATCTCTAGCGTATTAATTCAAATTATCGCCTAGGGTTGCTGGTAGACACCTTTACTTGACTTCTTTGATGTTATCAATTCGGCAGGAGACCCAATGTGTCTGAAACCAGAAAGTGGCCAATAAACCATCACTGGTGTTTTTTAAGGGACATGACACTCATATGATGTACTCTGTATGTGTAATTTGTATGAAGACATACATACCGGGTAGAGTAGCTTATCAAGGGAGAGGAACAGGGGGGAGGGACTGACAGAGAGGAGGACAGACCCTGGACCATTTGTGAATAAGGGCCATAACGTGAACCCCACGTGCCGCATAAGAAAGGCTTATTATTTTAAACTGTACCATGGAATATCATCATTTAACCCATGGAGGTCTGTACGTAGTCTGTAGACCCATCTTTGTTCAAACAAGAGCAGAGGTCCGCTCACATCAGGGTGGGTCTCTGCCAGCTTCTCCAGTACATACCACTCCATGTCGCTATCTCTGTGGTTTTTTCAATGTAGTGTTGTGTTAGTCTAGTTGCTTCTCTCTTGCATTGGATAGTACTCAGGTGCTCTGATATCCTAGTGCGCACCTGTCTTGTTGTCATCCCCACATAGAGGAGGTTATATGGACATTTTATTATATATACCACATTTTTAGATTTGCAGTTCATGGGGTGTTTGATTTTCCAGGGTGAACTCAGGCCAACATCAATCTCTTTAACCTTCCTGGTTAAGCGACATGCTTTGCAATTCCCGCATGGTGAGTGTCCTACAGGTGGTGGGAGGTTCCACAAGGTGGGCTGTGTATTTTTGTCTGTAATTATTCTCGGTCTTGTGTGTACCAGTAGGTCTTTTAAGCTGGTCCCTCTCCTAAACGAGAACATGGGTTTCTCAATTTTAAGGCCACCTGTTTGTAGTACTTTCCAATTGTTATTGATGACTTTCTGGAAGGCATGTGATAGTGTGTTGTAGGTGGACACGCAGATCAGACGGTCATTGTCCTGTCTTCGACATGTCTCCAAAAGTAGGTCCCTGTTATTATTAGTCGCTCGTTTATCAGCCATCTTGACCACTTTTTTGGGGTAATTCTTTTCTAAGAGTTTGGTTTGCAGTTTTTTTGCATGTGTTCTGTATTCCTCCTTCTCAGTGCAATTGCGTCGCAGTCGGAGAAATTGTCCAATGGGTAAATTTTCTCGTAGACTTCTAGGGTGAAAACTTTCAAACTGCAACAAGTTATTGCGGTCTGTAGGTCTGTAATAGACTTTTGTAATCAGACTGTCTGGTTTTTCTTGTATCAGTAGGCCTAAAAAAGGATGCTTACTCCCTCCCACTGTCATTGTGAATCTCAGGTGAGGGTCAAGGGCATTCAGCCAGTTGGCAAAAGTAGTTGCTTCAGCTATTGTGCCCTTCCATACTACCAACACATCATCTATATAACATTTCCAAAATCCTATTTGTTTGTGATAGTGATTGAGATCACTCTGAATGTGTTCAGACTCAAAAGAGTGGACATACAGGCAGGCTAGGCTTGATGCAAATGTGCTTCCCTTCGAAGTCCCAGTCACCTGTAGATAGTATTGTCCCTCAAATTCAAAGAAGTTTCGTGTCAATGCTAAGTGACCTAGATCCAGTACAAAATCCCGTGGGGTAATCGAATCCCATTCGGTTGTGTTCAGGATTCTTTCTACTACCTGTAGTGCAGCTTTCTGTGAGATGTTTGTGTATAAGGACTGCGTCAAAACTAATGACTCATAGTCGTGGAATATCACTCATAATTACACTGAAATTATGAAAATGTCACACATGAGCCACCTGAAACCTTAGCAGCTATGGATCGTGCATGTGCCCAAACTGCTACCCTCACAGTGGGGAAAGGCTACAGCCTTCATCAGTACGTAAGCAGCACGAGTGTGGTGGTGGCAGCATACGCATTGTGATCAGGGGTCCTTTTTAACCTGTGTCAATAAAGTGATGCTTAGAGGTTCACTCATTTTAAAGTTCTACTGCTGTGTGCGTAATCCACCCATGTCCTACATCAGTTTGTCTTAAAGTGCTGCGCAGCACAGAAGTGGTGTATCTGCACTGGGTGTATGTGTGCTTGGGATGGGTACAATACAGGGATAATGCCGTGCTGTGCAGTGTGTGCATGTTGAATGCATATGCTGGGTGTATGTGTGCCTGTGAGTGGTACAATACACAAAGGATACAGTGCTGGGCAGTGCACGCATGTTAAATGTATGTGCTGGGTGTAGGTGTGCCTATGAGGGGTACAATATATAAATGATACAGTACTGTGCAGTGTGGTTATGATGTAATACACTGGGTGTATATGTGCCTGTGCATGGAACAATGCATGGAGAACCCATCCCATTTTGGAAGACCCAGGCCTGCATAGTGGAACATAGAGAGGAGGTATAGAAATCCCCCCAGACAGATTTGTGTATTGTATTCCTGTAAGCTGGGTGAGACTCACACTGGAGAGTGGGAGAGCCAGGCTTCCCCTGTGCACTTCAAAGGGTGCACTTTGATTCAGTGAGAGGTCACAAGGAAGGGGCCTGGGCACATTTCAGGAAGGAGATGGGGCTATAAGAGATTCATAAAGAGTAGGGCTGGGGGCTCTGTGCTACCCCTTTGATGCACATATGACTCTGACTGATATCCAGGTGCGAACTCTAGTCACTTCCATGGACTGTGTTGAGGGACTATCAGCTTTGGAGCTGCTCCTGCTGTGACAGACTGCTTTTCAAGAGGAAGAGAGGGCAAAGGAGTGGGCACTTCAGAAGTAGACCCCAAACATAAAAACTTCAAAGTTTAAAAGCCAAAATCATATTTGGTGTCTGAAAATGGACTATAAGAAGGGGAGTTTTAGACCCCAAAAATTGTCATCTTCAAAGCAGCCAGATGGGCTGAGCGAAGAGGGGAAACTCTGCAAGACGTTTGCATGTGACCAGGACTGGGAGCCTAAGCCTAGTCTCCCTGCTGGGTGAGGGGGCACCACCCAGGGAATCCAAGACCTCCTGCCCTGCAGTCTGGTGCACCGTTGCCAGCCTGCTTGCCAAGATCAGTGCACCCTGTGAGGAAAAGGGGAGCGTTGGAGGGAGCAAGGTCCAGTTGGGAGCCCTGTTGAGTGGACTCCCTTTGCGAGGTGTGAGGAAACGGTTGCTGCACCGATCAGGTTGTTGCCCATGTGCAGGATAGAGTCTGCAATCCCATATGCCAGGAGAGGGCCACCGCGAAGAAAGCCGTGTGTGCACTGCGGTGATCGGGCTGGAACCCATGTGTACTGCCAAGTCAGTGACCTCATATGCCGGGAGGGGCTACCGTGAAAAAGACTGCCATGCGGTAAGGGCCATAGCCTGTATGTCAGGAAGGGTGTGAGTGAGGACTTCACCATGCCATCGGGCGGAAGCCAGTGGATTATGAGCTATGGTGTCCTCGTATGCCAGAGGGGGTGACCGGGACCATCAAAAACTGCGACCTGATCTACTGCACCCCGCCGGAGAAGTGAGGATGCTGTGGAAGCACCTGTGCACCACCACCCAGGTGAGAGTCCCGCAACAACATCATCGCAACCACCACCCTGTGAGACGAACCAGACACCTACCCCTCGAAGGAGCCACAGAGGGCTTCTGATCACTTCAGGAGTACAACCGCTAGTGAGGGAATCTGCACCACTGAGTGCATCTGCCTCGGCCCCATGCGGCAGACTCACCTGAACTTAGCTACAGCTGCTTCAAGTGCCCATGGAGCCTTCATGCCTGCTGGTGCAGGAAGACTGATTTTGGGCCTGATGGCCCGGGGGAACTTGCTGCTAATTAGCGCTGTAGCGCTGGGACACTATTGACTTTAAATTAGAGTCAAAGTGGACTATTGAGACTCCGACTACTAGTGGGGCATACCCCGGATGTTACCTATAGTGAATGGGGAATAACCACTATCACTAGAGCAAGGAGGGATTGGGACAGGGAATCGCCAGAGAAATACTAAAGCTCCGACCTCAGGGGGGACTGTATAATTGTTTGTGAATGTTGTATATTTCCTTGGTGGTAGTAAAGGTAAAAATAAAATACTTCTCTTTTTTCATAAAGGTAAGTATTTGGCTGGATCTGGTGGCTCAGTGGACTATGCGTCCACTTCAGGGGACTGTGTTCGACCTCATGGGCACAGATTCAAATCCCAGCCGGTCCACTCAGCCTTTCATCCATCTGAGGTCGATAAAATGAGTACCGTTGGGTAAAAATAAACATCTGTTATTCAGCGCCAAGATACCCTTCTGGGTGAACGTGCGCTTTACAAATACTTATGTTATGGACAATGGCCTTTTGCTGCTGCACACATTTGAGCCATTCCTATGTATCCACCCCCTACCCCAAGGGAACGCTGGACTGCGCGAACAACGATTACCCAGAGAGTGAAGTGCAGAAGGGGTACTTGGCCCACTTGCTCAGAATCCATATTAAGTCGGGCCCAGGTACATCAGGAGTTAAAGACCCAAACCCCACGATTGGGCTCAGTTACCCCTGCTTGCCCTATGGCCCTGTGAAAGGGCTTCTGACACAAGCAAAAACATTCCATGCATTTATGCCAGTTTCTTTTGGTAGATTAAATTAATAGGAGTTAGATGTGATTATTAGTTAGGGAGTGTGGCAGTTCATGCAGATGGTTTTGGGGCGTAATAGCTGAGCGAGGGAAGATTATGCATGGTAAATTGCAGGGGAATGACTTTGAAAGAAGGAGAGGTTGTGATTTTTTTTAATGTGTTGTGGATAGTTTGCAGAAATACATAAATAGAGAGTAAAGGAAACATTCATGTGCCTTTGAGAAGGTTCTGTCCAGAGAGAAGATGCATGCAAACATTGGAAGGTAAGGACATTTGAGAGAAAAAAGCAGAGGCAACAATCCGAAAAGTTTCAGAAAAAGCTCTGTTTTCATGCCCGATTTTAGAAATATAGGGGATGCTTTGTAATGATTTTTCATTGTGTACTGACTGTGCATTAATTCATATGTTAAAATCTAATTAATCAAAAATGGGCAAGATGGAAACCTATGCACTTTTGAAATATGTCAAACAAAATGAGTTTAGCAATTGTGGTTATTTGTACAACTATGAATTGGGAGCTACCCATAACATCATGTCATTCAGAGGGCGCTGTGCAAAACGGTTAGTTCTTGAACACTCGCTTACACCTTGTAGCCAAAAATCAAGAGACATTCAATTGATTCTTACACAGTTTCTACTCTTCCTTTTTCCACACTTCTCACAAAAAATGGTACCCCACTGGTGTTGCTGCGCCTATCAATCGCAACAGGAAAACCCCCAAAACACAAGTATTATCAATATGTTGCCTTTAAAGCTGACCCATTCTAGTGTTGTGGGTAGCTGCGGTATTTGGGCCAGTGCTCAGCCACCACGAAGGGCAACCTACCAAATCCAGACCTTTCTCAAAACTAGATACCCAGAGGAGTCAAGGGTGATGTTACTTCAGTGGATCCCACTACGTTTTCTTACCCGAAATGACCTAATGACCTACTAATTGTTGCGTCATCCAGTTGTTTCGACCCCCGCCCAATGGGTGAAGTGGATCCGGGGGGTTAGCACGGCACTGCAGCAACACAGGCCTTAACCCCGGTAGGCATGGGCAAGTAGGCATTGTAAATAGCCGCTGGCGCCTGGAACCAAATGACTGCACTCTAGAGTACAATCTCGGTGGAATCCCCATGCGACTTCACGCCTGCTTATTTATACTCTTGCCATGCCCATGCCGAGAGGTGCGTGCATACATCCCTACCCACCTGTAGGGCCGGGTGGTATTCTACATCCCTCTCCACGTCAGTGGGCAGGCATGACCACCAAATAGTAATGACCATGGGAACAAAGCACGGGGGAGGGTCTTACCATGCTATGTTACTCTACTGAACAAAGTCACGAAAATACATATTTGGTGGTGGATTGGGCTGCAGGTGATAGCGGTAGCTGGCTGAACGACTCCTCAAGTCTTTTTTCCCGTTCACCTGTACAACTGGTGTGGCGTTTAGGAGCGCAGCTCATACACCGGCACCCGATAGGTGATCTCCTTCTTCCCTTTAGGATGCCTCTGTAGTTGTACCGGGAGGGTTGGGCAATTCGCCTGCATCTGCCCATTCATCCTGCCCTCTGCCTCCTCGGTCACCTCACAGGGGACTGGTGGGTTGCTTCGAGCTGGCACTGGCTTAAACCAGGAAGCACTGTTGGTGACTACCTCCCGTCCTTTTGCGGCAGTGATCATGATGCCATTCTGCTCTGTGACTCGCCAATCACCCCTCTCAAAGGGGGTATGGAATTTCTATCCAGGGGGCCTGTCTCATAACACCACTGTGTCCCCCATTTGCAGTTTGGGACTCGAGGACCACCTGGTCTGATCATTGGTGTCATTCCTCTTAGCTTGCACAGTGGCAGCGTGAAGGGGCTCGGGCCTTCAATCTGACACAGATGGAATACTGTCCGTCACCAGTCTCCTGAACAGTAAGACCAAAGGTGAACGAGACGTCTTTCTATGAAGCATGTTTGCTGTAACTTCACAGAAACTGGTGCAGACACAATTTTAGCTCCTCTTGCTGGGAGACTCCAATTCGTAGCGTCTTATTCAGAGTCCTCATGAATCACTCGGACTCCCTATTAGCTTGCAGCCATTGGGGTGTTATTCTTCTGTGGGTCATCCTGAGGGACAGGAGATACTCCTTGAGCTCCTGACTTTGAAATGGGGGACCATTGTCAGTCTTAATAATGCATGGTAATCCAAAAGTGGAAAAGACTTTTCCCAAGATAGGCAGGGAGTGGGAAAAGCGGTAGAGGTGGTCACCTCCACCACTCAGTACTTTGAATAGCTGTCTATATTCACCATCATTTGATGTCTATCCGGGAAGCTACCGAAGTCCATGCTCAGCATGCTCTACGGCTCGATGCTTGCCTCTTATGTCTGAATCATGGCCGGGGCCCACGGGGTGCCAGTGATTTGGCACGGGTGACAAGCCCTGATCCTCCTCTCTACCACCGTGTCCATCCTAGGCGATCACACTGTCCGTTCCCAGAGTGCTTGAGGCACGACAATATGTCACCCCCACATGATGACACCCTCTACTGTGGTGCTGTTGTCGTCCCTTACCCTCCAGAGCAGGGACATGACCATCCGCTCTTCCAGGCTCCACTGTCTTACTCCCTTTAGGAATCTCCTCCATTGATAGTTCTGCAGTGCTTGAGCTGCCTTCTGTAGGTAGCTTTCTTCTGGTGCGGCTTCCTTGATCTCCTCTATGGATAGAGCTTTGGGGCAGGCTGCTCGCAGGGTCATGTTCACCAACCCCTCTGCAGCTTCGGCATCCTGCTCCACTACAACTTCCTCAGGTGCAGGATGCCTGGAGAGATAGTCCTCTGGGTTGCTAGCACTGGGTCGGTAGAGCACCGTGAAGTCGCAGAGCTGCAGCTGTAGTGCCCATTGTTCAATTCGAGATGGGGGGTTTCTGGACGTGCCGGCGAATATGATCTTTCTGTCTTTGGTGGAGCAGAATGGGAGTAAATCAACATAGCTCTCACAAAAGGAGCAGCAAGAAAAAGAATACAGTTTTTTGGAAGGATAGAGCACTAGCCCATGCCTTAGGGGCCGCTCCACCCCTACTGGTGTCTAGTGGGTGTATCCCTCCGTGGGTAAAGCCCTATTCTGCTGATCCTCAAGCAGGGATCCACATGGGAGTGGTACCGTTCAGATTATTTTGAAGTATACATATAGCAACTGCTTGCAGGTAATCCGTCATTCTGGATATCCCCGGGTCTGATGCTTTTTGCGGTGTTAAATAATTTGGATGTTGCTGGTGTGAGTTGTAACAGGTACGTTTAAAGGCAAATAATAAGCGCAGAGAATGAGGTCTGACATAGAAATATTGAAAAGGAAAGCAGAAATAGTTCAGCCTTCATAAACACCTATCTTTTGCCAGAATGGTGCAGATAAGAATGGAGGAAGTGAAATGATAAGCGTTGTTTCCGTGAGATATGACTGGATCCATTTTAGAAATGCAACCTCTGTTCCTGCATTATTTAATCTTTTAGGAAGAAGTTGGTGATCCACAGTATCAAAATCAGCTTAGAGGCCAATTAGAATGAGTGCAGAAACTAAGGGGCATGTTTACAAGGGCATGGTGCCACTAGACCGTCACTTTTTCCGACGCTTCGGTGGCGCAATGCCCTGCTCCATATTTACAAGGCGGTTCTAAGCCACTTTGCGTGGCTTAAAGCCGACTTGTAAATATGGGCTTCCTCGCTGCAGCTTTCTGCGGCAAAGGGGCATGCAATGGGTGTTGCTGTGGGCGTTCCCACGCAACACCCACCGCTTTTTGACACTGCCCCAGATTTACAAGGATCTGTACATCTGAAGCAGTTCCAAAAACGAACGCCTTTGAAAAGGAGGCGTTAGAGTGGCGCAACGAGGAGAAACACTTCTATTTTTCCTCGTTTTTTTGCTCTATGTGTGTTGCATTCTGCAGCACACATAGAAGGAGCAAAATGCCATTAATTATTGTTTTTGTGCAGGACGGTCTCCCTTCCTGCACAAACACAATCATTCCTGCAACGCAGCGTGCAAGGGTGCCTGCGCTGGAGTTGCACAGCTTTTTTAGTGCAAGGGAAAACACAGAGGTGCGCTGTATTCTTGTCAATACGGCGTATTTCTGCGTTTTTAAAATGACGAAGCGCGGCGCTGCTAAATTGCTTGCAGCTCAGCACTGCAACATTTAGTTGTAAATATGCACCTCAGTTGGGTCTGTGTCTAGAATTCATCAGAGACCACAAGTAACACTACTTCAGCGCCTCTTCCAGGTTTTCTGGTCAGAGATGATTGAAACGAGTTCTTGATTGCTACTTTTTCGATTTGTTTGCCTAGAATTGGTCGATTCACACAGGTCTCTAATTTTCTGGGTTCTGTACTAGCTTTTTCGCGAGTGATTCGTTAATGATCGCCCTGGCTGACCTGACCGCAGACCCAGAATTAGCTCGAGAATATTCTTCGAAAATGTGGATAATTAATAATATTCAGGAGAGTCACGGTAAGACTTCCACACACTCCTAAGTAACGCAGCAGTGGCATTGTGCTGCTAAGACTTCAATGCAGGTAGAATTATAATTAGTTTACTTTTAGTTCACGTGGAACGTGACAAGAAAACGTAAGGGACTGGATTGGATCGCATAGGCTGCAGGGCTCGAATAGCGACTGCCTTCTAGAGCTTGGACACCAGATGGTGCTATTCGCCTTCCGAAAGCCGCATAGCCTAAACTTTTTTCACTGCATGTTTGTTTTGAAGGAAAAAAGTTTCAGGTCCTTCACGCCCTTCAGCGGCAGTTTTGAAAATGGTGGGGGTGGGAGCATATTAGGCGATGTGCCCAAAAGCACACAATCGGTTCAAGTGTAGAAGCTGCGATTAGGTCCCAAGTGCCCTAGTTTTGCTACCCATAACGTAGCTGCCGGACCACTGTGTTAAGAAATAAGCAAATGCAGATGGAAATGCAAGAATTCAAATGGTCCAATAACGCCTCTCTTTGACATTCTAAGAACCTGGATGTTTTCAAAAGAACAATTCTATCTCATGTCAGCAGGGCTGCTACACATAAATGAAACAGAACCTGCGATTCACACTGCGTCATACCTCAATTTTTTTAAATTGCGATGCTCCTAAAAATTAAACTGCTGCTCCACCCAGTACTTTCCAAAGGAACGCATTGACTAGAGATGCATGGTGTGGTGTCGTGGGCTCTAGGCCCACATGCTAACAATAATGGACACAGACACCGATAGTAGGGTACTGTAACTGGCCCAGGGCACGTGCGGCCGGCCCCTTTTATTAGCAGGGTCACCTGACCGGTGACGCCTGTGATGGGTGGGGGTTAGTGTGGATGTTAGCACAGAGCAAAACACTAGAACGTGTCCAGCCGGACACTATATCCCTCCCAAACTTTAATGAAAAGAACCAAACGAAAGTCCAACGTATAGGAAAACAAATAACCAATACACAGCACCAAGTGAGTCTCTTCAGGCGATCTGCTGGGCAGTGTTGGAGTTCTGGACCACACGGTCGGGAAGCTTGAATCCACCTCAGCGGTATAGTTCTGACCGGCCTGGTCTCGCGGTGTTGGAGTCTATTTACAAAGTTCAAATATCGGTGCATCTGGAGTGGTGGTGGAGTCCACTCTGGAGATCTCGCAGGCGCTCCAGTTCCGGTGGACGACAAACTTACAGCTGTTGGGGATGATCTTGGTGTATGAGGCTTTTCCTTGAAGGCGACGTGCTTGATGGTCTTACCAACTCCTGACAGCCGAACAACTTCAGACTTGCCTCTCTTGCCTGGACTCCTCTCTCACTGGAGTCTCAGGGAGGGCCTTCCTGCCGGGCTGCCATGGGACCGTGTGGACTGTGCGGGCTTCGTGTAGGCCGCGCAAAGGCGTCGCTGAGGAACTGCCAACAGGACCACAGGCAAGTCGCTCATGTAGCCGCAGAGGGTGGTGTCTCATTCTAGGTGTTCTCGCCGTCAGGACTCAGGTTCTACGCCTTCCTCCGATGGTCTTCGGGTGACCAGTTTTCATCTGTGACCTCCATGCTTCCCGGTGCCTGTCGTGGAGCTGCTGCCAACGCATCTCTCCTATTCGGATTCCCCTCTCACAGGAACTCCGTTGAGGCCCTTGCCCCTGGATTGCCACATGACCGCGTGGGCTGTGCGGGCCATTCGTAGGCCGCGATGAGGGGTCGCTGCAGAACTCCCAACAGGGCCACGGCCAAGCCTCGTGTAACTCCAAGGATGGATATTCCATTGGTCGGGTATGCTCTACTTTGGCAGGCTTCTGGTTGACGGGGGCATACAGAAGGTTCCTGGGTGGCTAGCCTCGTTGAACTCAGGTTGTCTGGAGTGTTGGGATCCACTATGATGGTGCGATGCTCCTTTTATGTCCTTGGTGATGATGCACCTGGATGACGATGAGGAACACAGTAATTTTCCTTCAGTTGGGAATCAGGCGGCGATTTCTTGCCTTGGGTGACCTCGTGGAGTGAGGAGGACTGGAGAGACTTTGTGGCCACTTGCAGTTGTCTTCAAGCAGGTGCACTTGCTAGGCGTGGTGCTATCGATACCAAGCAGCCGGTGACAGGTGAGAGGATGGTCGAACTGCGAAGCGTGGGGTCTGGACGCAGATCACGCTTGCTAGCGGCTTACGGTTGGTCCTCCCGCGAAGCTGTCTCCAGTGACGTCTCTGCACCCCGGTGGCTGGCTTGTGCTGATGAACACCTTCTCCAGTGCTGGCATGAGTCCTCTGTCCTGTCGCTCTTCTCCGTTCCTCCTTGCGCGCCTGTGGTGATTGTCTGCCCTGTGGCGCTGTGCCACTGTTCTTTCTTCCTTCGCGGCGTGGCGTCCTGCCACTCTCTTTTCCTCCTTCCGACCAGGTCCTCCCTTGGATGTGGTGTCCTGCCACATGTCTCATGTTCGCGCCACATGGACATCTCGCTGGTCGCGTCCAGTTCTTGGGATGGTCTTCACTTTTCTGCGGACCTGTCGCAGGTCTGTCCTGTCAGTAGGACTTGCTTCTTCCTCTTAGGGACCTTTCACGGGCACCATCCCCTCCTCAGGGTTTTCACGGTGCTCCTCTACTTCTCACTCGAGAGCATCGTGCTTGCGCCTCCAGGCTGCGCCATTGAGGCGCTTGATCCTGCCTCCATTCGGGCATGCTTGGCAGGGTTGGTCAGTTCGTGTGACGTGCTCCTTCTTGCTGTGCGATGTGGCATCCGGCCGCCTGTCGTTGGAGCACACGTTGCGGTGGCAGCTTACCACAGGGAGTGTGCGACTCTCCTCTTGCCTGTCTTGGGCCATTGGCGACTCCATCTTGAGGCAGTGTGAGGGAGGACACTGTGCTGTCTTCTGCCCACTGTGGGGCTTCGCTGGCATGGTGGAGATGTAGAGGATCTCCCTTCTGTCTTCAGCAGTGCATCTGTGTGGAGATGTCTCTCTCTTCTGGGCACTTGTCAATGTTGTCAGTTTCTGGATGTCTGCGTCGGCGCACCTCGGACTTCGCGCTCTTGGACCTTCTTTGGGCGCCCTCTTCTGGAGCTGGGCGTGCCCATTTCCCTGGCTTGCGGTGACGTCGGGCAGCCAGTGGGAGCTGCGTCTTCATGGAGTTTGGCTGCTTTCGGTCTTGTTATCTTCTCTGGACCGTGCTTGGCCACTTGATGCTTCTCTGGTGGTGGCGTCAGACAGCCACTGGGGGTTGCGCACGCTGCACCCCGTCTTCTTGTGCTTCCTGTAGATCTTGCTGCCTTCATGGGCTGTGCTGCTCTTGGCTTCTTGACGCTCTTCTGGGCTGGGGCAGCTTTGGGCTTCTTGGCACCCTCCGTTCTGGGGGCGCCCTTTTCGTCGGTGCTGCGCTCTCTCTCTCTCTCTCTCTCTGCTGCCTCAATCTTCTCTCTTTGACCAGGTGCTAAGTGTTGGGGCAGGGAGGCATTTACCGTGGTGCTGTAGGGCCGTGCGTGAGAGTACCTCTGACGCTGGTGCAGAGTACCAGTCAGCAGGTATCGTTGCAGCTGTCGCATCTCGCAGGCCGACAGCAGCTCCACCGATGCAGCGGTGTTGGAGATACAGGTGCAGTGTGTCTTGTGCCCATCTGGCCTGTTCTCGCTTTCTCGGTCTCCGCGCTGATGTGGAAACAGAGTTGAGGCAGGTGGGTGCTGCTCAGTCAGTGGTGGGGAACATGGCTGCCACTCATGTTCGTCGGTGCTTTAGACATACAGGCACCGACCCTTTATGTGCTTCCTTTGTTTGGGTGCAGTACCACTGGTGGCCACTTGGTGGCAGTGCAGCGTTTCAGTTTACAGGCCCCGGCAGTCTTTCCAGGAACTGCGGGCCTCTGCTGATAGAGATGCCGGTACCGGGATGTGTGCTGCTTTGGCGCTGTGCCCTGACCCAGTAGCTAGGTGGCGCTGCAGCTACAATGACTTTGCTGGTGCCCCAGGAGTTCAGGCAGGCACGGTGCGGGAAGGTGCTGAGGATGCAGACGGAGGGACACACTGCGCCGGTGAGGTAAGACGGCTCCTGTTGTGTATTTTCTTTTTCACTGCTACTGTAGACTCACTAGATAGCTTGTGCCTTCAGAAAATTGTGGGCCCCGTCGGGGCCACTTCATTATAGTCAGTCACTTGCAGGGTGTGGTATACTGGGCCCCAGTTAGGTGGCGCCTCAGACGTTACTGATCGCGGGCATCGGAAGTCTTTCCTCTGACTGTGGGCAGCCACGGCGATCTCCTTGAACTTGCGGGATGCTCTCATGCAGGTATGTACTTGGTGCACTGAGCAGATCAGGACTACAAAGCGATATTCGCGTCCCTAGCGCTGCTGGTCAGTGTGCACGCTGGCTAAATATTGCCTATTGAGAAGTGTGGCTCAATGGTTAGAGCGGCAGACCCTGATGCAGAGATCTGGCCCGGGACCAGGGTTCAATTCCCGCCTCGGCGGGTCTTGGGCTCAATTTTCCTCGGACCTGATAATTCTCGCCTCGGTGCCTATTCTAATCATGGGTCCCACTCTGCAACTCTGGGCAATAGCTTGCTTAATCTCCACAACGGCCCCAACAGCGCTGGGATGCCTGGCTTCACCCTGGGGGTGCCTAGGAGTGGACATTTCACAGGGAAAAGCCAGGAAGGGTTCCACAGCGGTATGCGTACAGCGCCAGGACACCCCTTTGGGGGTATAAGTGCGCTTTACAAGTACAAATTTCATTTCATTTCATTTCATTTCATTATGGGCTATGGGTTTCCTGAGCCCGCATTGTCTGTTTTTTTTTTTTCTGGGCAGGTTTGGCGCTCACCCTGGAAGCGGCCGCAAACTGAGCCTCATTTATCCCCCCCAGCCGGCTGAGCCTCCATAGGCAGCTCACTGGGTTCCTTCTCTATCGGCTGGTCGGCGTGCTGGCTCACGGCAGGTGTGGGCTGCAGAGGTAGGCAACAACCTTCCATTTCAGGCCGTCGCCTCGGTCTTCCCATGTGATGGTGGTGTCGCAGGTTCCTCTACAGGACGACAGTCTTCCTCGTGCACAGTATACTGGGTGCTTGTCCCGTAGTCGGCAGTGGGGCAGTTCCGCTGGCTCTTGCACATGCCAGGTGGGCCTCGCTGCTGTCTTCAAACGCGGAAGGTTGGGGGCATTTGTGCACCATGGTGGCATGCGTGTGGCACTTACAATGCGCTTGGGACATTCAGAGCTGGTACGCGCTCTGTCCAATCGCTAATGGAGTGTCTTGTCATACCAGATCTCCTCACGGTGGCTCACAGCAAGCCGGGGAGGCGCCGCACTTGTATAGCGACTGTCTGGCTATGTCGCAGGGGTACTCCTCTGTCATGGCACTGACCGCTGGGCTTGGATGTCGCCGGCGGTGGGGGTCAGCAGCGCTGAGACGCCTGGGGCGTGGTGCTGGCTGTGACGCGCCCTCTTCTTTCTCAGCTCTTCACAGTTGGCAGCAGAGGCAGGACGTGCCCTAGACATGGGCTACTCCTCCCCCACGATGAACCACGAAGTGGTCGACAGCTCACACGGGGATCGACCCCCTCATCGCCATTGTGGTGTCATGGGCTCTAGGCCCACATGCTAACAGTAATGGGCACAGACACCGATAGTAGGGTACTGTAACTGGCCCAGGGCACGTGCGCCCGGCCCCTTTTATTAGCAGGGTCACCTGACCGGTGAGTCTTGTGATGGGTGGGTGTTAGTGTGGATGTTAGCACAGAGCAAAACACTGGGAAGTTATTTCCAAACATGCCACTGAGTACACATGTTTTGAAGAGTTAATTTTAACACATGTAAATCGGCCCAGCCAAGTGCCACGCATCAGGGGCTAGTATACCGCATTTTAGTGCTGGTGGCCGCATGAACGCACTAAAATGCAATGTCACACATAATGAAGCACTTCTGAGTTGTGCAGTGCCTTAGGAGCTGTAGCGCTCCTTAGAGCAGACATGGTTTGCATCACACTTAAAAATGGGTGAGCCAACAAATTAACAGGGAGTGCCAAGGCAGAGCCGAGCCAAGGCTCTGGCTGAGCGCTAACAGCCCATGCAAGAGCTGAGCCCAGAAAATAGCTGGCATCTTAATCATGTAATAAATGCCATGTAAAAGTATGATCATTTCTTTTTAAATTAAAAAGGGTATTTCTTTAATATATAGAAGCGTTCCACCTTAAAGAACAAGCTACTTACCTTTTGTAATGCTTTATCTGGTAGAGACTATCGAGCCGCAGATTCCTTACCTAAGAATTATCCCCAGGCATTAGATTGGATCCGGAAACCTTTCGAGCAATACCTCTGCGTGCTGGTAGGAGGCATTGTTCGGCTACTCATCCGCGCCGAAAGTGACGTGTGCTGTGCATATATAGGTGCCACCCCAGCACACTGATATCAGTTACTTTTCACAACCTTTCCATGTCAGAAACACAGAGCAACGAACATTTTCTTGCCAAAGGTATCCAGCCTCCTGGATTCCCTATCCATTGGTGTGGTAGGGAATGTGCCAGGGTTAACTTTGGAGGTAGAGACTTGTACAACAAGGCTCTCTGGGGTGGGTTGCTGGGTGAGAAAAACTGGGTCCCCAGGCAGTTTTCCTGTGCACAGGGGCCCCTGTGCAGGGCTTGAGCCAAGCCTTGAGTAGGACACCATTGAGGGATTCGTTAAAAGGGAGAAGGCGTTCTGAAGGAGTGACTCTTGTCTGTAGCACCTCTGTCAAGACATACGTCTTGGCTGCTGCTGAGGGTAGCTGAAGGTCCAAGACCTCAACTGCCCTCCTCACCACCATAGCGAAAGAGGCCCCTTGCTCCATAGCCACACTCATAGGAGAGACCAGGCCAACGTCGCTGGAATGGGCTCCGGGGAAGGTGGCAATACCATGATCGGAGTTGTTCTGAATCCAGAGGGCCCGACTGGTGGTGAGAGTTAACCCACCGGTGGGAATCCAGTGGGGGCAGCCTTCGAACCCATGGGGCCTGAAGGCTCTCCAGAGGGGTCAACATGCCCAGAAATGAGGTGCACAGCCTCATAAAACTCATGGAGTTGGAAGAGGGTTGCTTCTGAAAACTCAGAGAGGCGCGGAGTGGACCCAGAGGCAGGCTCCACATGGGAGCAGGGCCAAGACTGACGTTCTGTCCACGATTTGGACAGGCGATGTGAAGTCGAAGAGCTCTTTGATTTTTTTTGTAGGACTTACCCGATGACTTTGTGCACAATGAAGAGCGCCTGGAATGACTCTGCTAACAGGCCTGGGGCCTTCCTCACGACCGGGACCTGGAGTGTCGTGAGGTCCACCCGCATCAGGCGACAAGGAGCTTTAAGGAGCACTCCCTCAGGGCCTTTGGGCTCATGCTGATGGAGTTCTCACAAGTGTTGGAGCCGTGGTCCAGCTCCATGCTCCAAAGGCAAACCAGATGGGGGCTTATCGTAGATATCTGCCTGTGACAGGAACCACAGGGTTTAAACCCCATCAGTTTCTTGGAAAACATCCCTAACACATTGGGAGACAATGTATCGAAAAATAATTTTGACAAAATGTAGAACAAAGCCAGTCAGAAAATGACTAGAGTTAGCTTTCCCCAGATCTGTGCTGACTGGGGTGGTGCCTATATAGGCACCGCACACGTCACTTTTGGCGTGACTGACACAGAGCCGAACACCGCCACCTACTGGCATGCAGAGGTACTGCTCGTAAAGTTTCCAGATCCGATCTGACGCCTGGGGATAATTCTATAGTAAGGAATATGCGACTTGAATCCTCTATCAGATACATCAGGTTATTTTTGCACAGTGCACATTCTGAACTCATGTATGAAGGTTCTCTCATATGAGAAAATGAAGAAAAGCAATGCTCTGTAAATCATTATATTTGCCTAGGATCACACAGTTCGGTCAAGCAGGGAAGCCAGGATTGGTCTCAGATTTTCTGGTTTCACATTATGCAATGCACCCACAAGATGGCTACCTCTTTCTTTCCTTTTTAACACCAAAGGTTTATGTTTTATTCATTGTTTTTAATTCATGGCCCATGATGGTAGAGCATGGGTTGCCGGCAGAAGCCACATTAAAGCTTGGTTTGTGTTGGGCTGGTGGGTTCAAGAGGACCTCGAGCTGAGCCAGATTCGGGCCTCTGGCTTGAGCCTGACTTGAGCCCTAAGTGGCTCGCTAACCTCTAATCTTGCTTGCTTTGCAAGCAGTTGGCGTGTGAGACCGGCCCAGGTCATGGAGCAGTCCCTGATTGCTCTGGATGCCAAGGCCTCTCAGGCTGGGCTGGCTTGTTTACTGTAGTGTCTGGCGCTGCCGCACAGTTAATTACAAAGTAGAAACTGAACTCTCTCCTCCTCATGTGGTATGGCTTCCAGTGTGCTGTGAGGGGGCCCTAGCCCCAGATGTTTGAAGGATTCAGTGCAGTTGTCTCTTATTGCTGCAGGGTAAGCCTGAGCAGCGAGCATGACTTGCAGGATTCTGCACAATTATCGTATTCCACAGTTTCTGGTGACCACAGAGTGGAGTCGGGTATCACCTCTGCAGTCTGCACCCCTTGGATTCCGGACCAGAGGGCAAGTCATGTGTTTGCACCTGGCTCCTGGGCCTTCAGCATAGTTAAAAGCATAAACGGTCTCTAGGTAGTAATCTATGTCAGCAATGCCATCACGTTTTTCTTTTAATCTTGCATTCCATAAGATTAATTGCATTTTTTTGGATTATGTTTCAGTAGCATTTTCGTAATGCTCGCACTTTCATCACCTGCGTCAGCTTGTAGGTGTTTTGTATTCAGGGCCACTGGAATTATGCCATTGTGGGGCCGAGGTGCTTTTTGCATAATTATAGATTTGCAGCATATGCCACCTAATCCATTATCTGCTGCATTATCTGCAGATTTTAACAAAAAATAGTTTCTAGCTCAAACGATTCAAAAGTTACAAAAAATACAGCAACGAGTTGTCGGGCAGCGGAAGACCCTTTTTTAAAGGTTGACTGGCCACTTTTATGTTGCTTATTGCAATATTTGGGTGTTAAACTGGTACTAATGAGGTGCAACCAATGCCCAGGTAGTGGCAACAGGCATACAATTGACAAAATAATGAAGTAATACTATCACAAAATGTGCCACATTACACTGCATAATTTGCCTTTTCTTGCCACATAATTTACTCAACCCTGCCACATAATTTGGCCCTCCCCTGCATCATAATTCCAGTGGCCCTGCTTGTAGGGTGTGGCTGGGTGGGCATATCCCTGGGACACTCAAATCACTTGTGCCAACGCACTTAAGCTGTGTTGCAGAGGTTTGTGTCAAGGTACAGGGCAGTGTTAGCCATGGACATGAAATGTGGGCCGACATGAGAGAATGGCACCACTCCTCTGATTCGAGGCCGCCCATGCGACTCTCACCCTTGGGCTTTGGGGTTGGTGCGACATAGAAGTACATGGGTCACTCTTGCCAACTTTTCTGACCTATATATGATGGGCGTCACCCCAGAGTGAAACATTACCAGGAAACCGACACCATTAGAAAAACATCTGACTTTATCTTGCATTTTTGTTGTATTTCCATTTAAGATATGACTCTTCTACAGTGCATACTGTGAACTGAGCCGGCTATATGCGTCTGGATAACTGAAAAGTTATAGGTGTGTGCTTATTATGGGGGTGATTAAGAACTGTGTGGTGGAGGCTGAAAGGAATGAGAGTTTTTCTGAACAGCTGTTGGTGGGTCAAATAATGGTGTTCAGACTAACTCTTGGCCCTCTGCCTCTCTGCAGAGCACACTGAGCGATGTTCAGGTAGCTGCCAACTGTACTTTTTATTTTATATGAAAGTGTGTGAAGCTGTAGAAATAGTGACAGCGCAAACAGAAAATGATGTGTTTACAGGCGAGGAGAGGGAGAGTGGGTGGGTGTGTGCTGAAGGATGGGTGTTTGGTGACGCAATAGAAGGAGATACTTGCAGGCAGTGGCGGCTGCTGGGCATGAAAGTGGTAGGGTAGCGCGGGAGAGGCAGCGCAGGAGATGCAGTGCAGGGAAAATAATTTTTTTAATGCTTACCTGCCGCGGTGGTGCTGTTCTGGCCTCTGCTCCTCAACTCCAAGCGTGCTACAGGTTCCCCAACACCAATCCAGATGCTGGTCTAATGCTGGTATTACCCAGCATGAGAGCAACGACGTGATTGGTAGGAGCGCCCTAGTTAGGCACTCACTAAGGGATTAAGACCCTGTGTGTGCTCTCCACCCAGCCGTACAGCACAGCTTGGGTGGAGAGATCAAAGTGCGCATGACGGTTTGGCCAGCCTTAGACGGCCAGCCAAACTGTCATGCGGACTTGAAGCAGGGCCGCCCCTCCTGCTTCCTGCAGCTGTGTCGTGTCAGAATGGACGGCCCGCCCTCGGCTCGGCTGCAGGAAGTGAGCGAGGAAAAATAAAGTGATAATAACCTTTGCTATTATCATTTTATTTGTCATTTTTCACTGCTGAAAAGCAGCGGGCGACGCTCAGCGGAGGAGCCGCCAATGCATGCAGGGCAGGGTGAAAAGACAGTGATGAAGTGAAAGGAGATGACGTGAAATACTCAGATGGAGAATGCCAAAAAAATGCAGCGAAAAAGAGGAAATACGTGGCTAACTCACTGAGAGACCGTAGATAAAAGCAGTGTGAAGGGGAGTACAGGAGCGATCAGATTTGAAACTCCGAAGACCACAGATCTCAGTAAAGTTTACTTCACAGTCACATCTTTTTGTACTTGAAACATTTTCAATTCAAATTATTAACCACAATATCTATATAACTCATTTAGCTTAACTCACTTAACACCCGTTGACAATGCCAATAGGTCTGGCTTGTTTTAGGCGTAGGCTCAATTTTGTGCTATATCTGGAAACAATAATATAAAATTCACTGAAAAGCGCTCAAATGCTAGTTACTGCTTTGATTTACTTGCAAGAATGTGTTGCTCAAAGTGTCACACATTTGACAGTAGAATGCCACTCGTACGCACACTGAAACCACATAAATATCACATATAAGCAATTTGAAAGCTTGCCAGCTATGGTAATTGTTGGTAGCAACACGCAGAAACTAAGGGCTGTACCAACCAAATGGAAAGAAGGGCTAGACTGCTTTTAAGATGTAAATCGTTTTTCTTCATGAAATACACTACAAATTGCATAAAATTGGTGCTGGCAAGTACCAGCTCACTGCAGTGGCTAAACCTTTTATTTTGGAAATTTTCCTTGGAGGAAATAGACAGCAATCATTGGCAAAGCCAATTGGTCTAGCTCTCATTTTGAGTCCTCACTAAAACATTAACCACCACACAGAAATATTTTACAGATGTCTTTATGGAGATCAGGCATTTCTGGATTTAGGCCAGAGCCCAAACTGTCCCCCATGCAAAGGCATATGTTGGAGACATAATTCGGCCACTTTCAGCACAGTTCAATTTCAGTATTCCTTGAGCCCGTCCACAAAGTAGAAGGCTGATACCGCTTGTGTGAAGACAATATTTTCCCTCACAGCTGCTTGGTGATTTTCCCGCCCTGGCACCACCATGGCTGACAACTCCTTTCTGATCTCAAATAAGGCATGCTTTCTCTTCAAGATTGCCCTCAGAGGTCATTGAACATGTAATTCCTGCGGTTAATAAAAGTTATGGGGCATATTAACAAGGGCCGGCGATAAATATCGCAAAGCGCGCTTAGCGCTTGCATATTTATCGCCGGCTATCTCTGGAATTTATCGCCCGGTTAGCGCGTTATCAACAACGCGGATCGGCGAGGCGATAAAAATTCCAGAGATAGTGTGGATATTGCCGTTTTCCATGGTGGAAAATGGCAATATCCTAGATGATAGGGCCTGTGGTCTTAGCCACAGAATCCACCCCCCATGTTAAGTATGCCTTAGTCAGGAATTTAACAGATGTTAAATTCCTGCGTTAAGTCACACTTAACACGATTTAAAAAATCGCTACCCTTCCTTGTTAATATCGCGAAGCTGCCTTCGCGATATTTTCCCTGGTTGGTTTCACAGCCACGCCTACTTTGCATCTCATTAGCAATGCAAAGTTAGGCATGCTGGAAACGGGCGCTAAGTCAGCAAAACACGAGATAGCGTGTCTTTGCTGATAAGGCGATGAAATTATCGCCGCTTTTCGCCCGAAAACGGACGCAAAAGCGACGATAATTTCTTGGCCCCGCCTTGATAATATGCCCCTAAGTCTCTCTGATGTACTGCCGCATGGCTGAGCCTGTCTTTGTCCTCCACTGAGCTCAGAACCAGCATGATGGGTCAATGGAAACTGCTCCAGAGCTGTCTTGTTCCCCTAGTAAATCTTTCATCAGAGTAGAAAACATGTCACCTGCTTCCTCCTCAATGCGTTGGAGGCATCACTTCAATGCATACCCGGGGCCCTCTATGAGCCCCTGACCTTCCATATTTACTATGGTACGGATAGCACAGCCCTGAAAATCATTTTTGGAGAGTTCCCTTTTATCCGCGTGGATGAAGGGGATTGCTGGTGATAGTGGCAGCTGCTACTGAAAGGGGGTGGTGGGCACGGAGGGCGGGGGGATGAAAAAAACATTAAAAAACACTTATCTGGGTATGGCCGGCCACCGCCTCTCCTCCGTCCTCTTCTTCTTCTTCCTGTCTCGAGTATCGGCAGCTCAGAAGCACACAGGCTCCCAGACTCTCCTAGCCAATCACAATACTGATTTCACCAGCATGACAGCAGCATCGTGATTGGTCTGAGCGGAGAACATGCTAAGTGCGCATGACTGTTTGGCCGGCCCAAGACGGCCTGTCAAACTGTCATGCGCACTTAGGGAGTGCCACCACCCTCCCCTTGCTCTGGCCAGCGCAGCCCGCCCCACAGGAAACTAACTGAGCCATTGCCGTATGGAAAAATAAAATGATAATAACATTGCGTTATCATTTTATTTTTCCTTTTTGAACTGCTCGAAGAGCAGTGTGGCGATGCTCCTCCACCTTAGCGGAGGGGCCACCACTGGCTGGTGACCATTTTTTGGAATGTGGTATCCTGCTTCGAACAACTCCTCTTCGCCAGCACTTTTCCTTGCTTATGTGATGCAGTGGGTCCACTGTGCTCCAACAAATATAGATACATTTCTCCTCTTTGCAGCCTGCAGGTTCTCACAAATTCGATCTCTCTAGCATCCCCATATACAGCCCGGTTCTCCTGCGATTCTGGGAATTCTTGGGAAGGGAGAATTTCTGCCTCCTCAGCCAGACGTACAACTGCATGCACCTCGGGGCTCACAGCCTTGGCTGATCTCCACTGTCAGCCTGTTATTTCCTTCATTATTGCCAGAAGCGTAGCCTCAGGGAGGGGGGGGGATTGGGGCATTACACCCCCTAATAAACGTATTTTGGATAAATAGTTGGCACAGGTGCTTTCAGTTCAGTTCACAAGGAATTTTTTTACACACACAGACAAAAACGCACACACACTCTCTCCCTCTGTTTGGAAAGACTTAAAAAATGTTGGGCGATTCGCAAAATAATGTGTTTCTCTCACATGGTACCCACACCAATACACATTGCCCTCCCTTTACAACTGCCATTTAAGCCCCTCTGGTGCGCCCTGCTTGTCGTACAAAATATTTTAACATTATATGCACCGTGATTGTCAGGAAATCTGAAGCTCCGCCCCTTATTACTGCGGCTGACTTTGAAGCTGGTGAACCAGGTTAGAGTCTGGCTCAAGCATCCTGTGATTCTGGGCAGATCACTTAATCTCCCCCTGTCTCCAGGGCCGGACTGGCCGTAGCAGGCACCGGGTGTTTCCCCATTGGGCCGCCAGGGTGGAGGCTGGTTTTGAAATATCAATA
This sequence comes from Calotriton arnoldi, assembly GCA_963921515.1. Classification (NCBI taxonomy): domain Eukaryota; kingdom Metazoa; phylum Chordata; class Amphibia; order Caudata; family Salamandridae; genus Calotriton; species Calotriton arnoldi. Next base: position 1,201,252 of record CAWUFW010005624.1, read on the forward strand.
GCAATATCAGCCCCCTGTAACAAAAGCGGCAGTGGTGAGACGGGAGTGGTGCTTCCAACTAGCCCCCCTCCCCGGGGGCTGTCCGAGCTGTTTGCCAGGGCCGGTTCCGGTTCCCAGTCCGGCCTTGCCTGACTCAAATGAATGTGTCCGTCTGTAATGCAAATAGTGCTCATGTAAAGCGCTCTGATACCTTTGGGTCGAATTCAAGCTATATAAAACTGCAGCAACAAAAAAATGTCTCCCTGAGGTGCCCCACGCCTCCGACTCTATGACCTGAACCACCTCTCCTCCCTTGCCTCCACACCACACCACCTCACTGTCAACTGATACTCTGTGCCCTGCAGCCCAGGCTCACCGCTGTGCAGCCGCCATCTTAATCGCTCTGTGGCGTTATTGATTTTTAAGGGAACAAACTCAGAACAAATCCGTGGGTGCCTTTGGGAGTCCAGGAAATTCTTCATCTTGTGAAAATAACCTTCCGCAAACGGCCTTCTGACGAGAGGATCTGCGGAAAAGGTTTTATTTTGAGTGAAATTATTAATTAGAAGACCACAGAGATACTTTGTGGGGCAGGAGGTCCTGGAGATGTCTTGTGATGTATCCTGGTCTCCGTGATGACAGCATGTTAGCGGGGGTCAAAGCGGTCCTTATAAAGGTCATTTAGCTGCAGATTGACCCGGCATTCCATAGACACAGAGAGATATATTCAGACTCTGTGGCCGGTGTAGGAATAGTAAGTTAAGCATCACAGTGTCATCCGGTGAAAATTGGAGGCGGCCTCCTTGCCCACTTGTTCTCTCAAAATACATTTCATGGACCACCACTGCTTGAAGGTGGAAGGAGGGTCTGCCTTCCAAATGCTTTCCAGATCTGTGCTAATATCCCGACATGTTAGCGGATAGGCAAAGCCACTTTGGAAAATAGGACTGATGGTAGGGACCCTGCCTCGTTTAGCACAAGTTGGCATTGCAAAAGAGGTCCGGCCCAGTCTGTTCCACTTATAGTAGTGGTTGAGAAGCAAAATAATATCCTACATTATCTCAGACAGAATTGTGTGAAAGACCATTTTCAACATGGTGGAGACTGAAGTAGCAGGAAATGAGGATGGTGAGTGACAACAAAACAAAAAAAAGCAGTGCATACATATAGAATATGCAATATATATATTGAGCAAGGGAAGGGTGAAAGTTGCAGTAGGGTTGGGGGAATTACATGGCAGAAAGAGTATGTCGCAGAGTTATTGCTCAGTAAGTGAGGTGGTTGGCATCGGTGCTGAGAACGCGGGCTGTGAGAGCAGCTTTGGAAGCTAGCAGAGAACCAACATCTCGACAGGGGTCATTGTAATGTGGCATGCCAATGAGGTGAGAAAAGCACTAGCAAGCATAGCCAATAGGAAGTCTAGGAACAGTGAGGATAGAAAAGCTGATGGAAAACAAAGGATGCAATGGGGAATAACAGGAAGAGTGTGTTGGGGAGAAGAGTAGGCTGGCATCAGTGCATTTTAAAGTTGCAGGGGTAGCAAAGCTGATTGCACTGTCAAGAGGCCAATGAGCAGAGGAAGGCTGTTGGTAGTGGAGTTTGCTCATGATCAGTTTGCTAATAATGGACTTATTGGTAAGAATCTGGAGTACAGGGCAGATTTTTTGATATTTAAAAGTTGGCACCTCACTGCAGCTGTGGCAGAAATGAATAAGTGCAGAAGCAAGGATATCAGGGCAGAAGATGTCACTGGTGGCACCGACAGTGGCGTAGGAAGGGGGGGTGTGGGCCGCCCCGGGTGTCATCACTGAGGAGGGTGACAAAATGGCAAAAATATGTGTTTTTGAAGAAAAAAAAAAATGTGGGGGCTCACGACACTTTAAAAAAAAATATATATATTATTTAAAACAATTTTAATAATTTCGTCTGACAATTAATTAACCTCAACAAGTCAACATAATACATATTGAAACTTTTTAGTTCAGTCAACAAACGCAACGAAACGCGGCTGAACTCGACGCTGTGTAGTGGAGAGCGTATGGATAAAGAAGGGGAGGGGGGTGTTTCTTTCCGCCGAAGTCTGTCTCTGCAGTTTGTACTCGAGCGAGACGTAAACAACCAGTGACTCATCATCACTCAACCCGCAACCAATCCTCAGCCCTGCCAAGTGTCACACATCTCGCGTTATACTAACGCAAGTCAAAATACCACATTACCGCAAGCAAAAATATTGTCACGCAGATCAGCTTATTATAAAAGTTGATTCAGGGTGTTACCACTTTTTGAGATCTATAGTATCAGCTCCCTGTTTTTTTTTGTGAGGCTACCTATACACACGTGGGTCAAGGGAACTGGAACTCAGCAGCCAATTGATGTTCTTGCAAGTTATGATGAGGCTTGTTGATTCACTCTGATTGGACGGCATTTTATTTGTTAGCGCAGTGATTGGTTACTACCATTACGCATGTGCGTGCTTTGTGCAGCCTATCCTGCACCACGAGATTTGCCGCTGCGCCGCCAGTAGAGTGTGCTGGTAAGGGGAAGTTTGGCAGTCGCTTAAGTATGGCCCACTGGGTTGGGTATACAGCGTGAGACAAAAAAAGCATGAGAATCCTAGCAAGGGTGTTCCGGCCACAAGACGCTGATATCGCGTAACAGCAACGGTTTGGGGGTTTTCCGAGGCTCGATTGTGCCAGGTGAGCAGAGTCTTATCGGACCTTTTTATGACTTATAATTTCTCTGCATTCTTGAGACACTTGGACTGCTAATTGCTCAGTAGCTCTGTATGAAAATGAGGCTTGCAATGCCATTCCCTTTGCTGGGCCTCTTTGTGAAGATTTCACTGCCGCTGTTAATTCTGCTCTACTTTATGGGACTGGGAATGAAGTTTACTCGCCTCCGCCACTTTTGCTGCGCTGCCTGTTCTGTGTGTCTTTCGTATGCATATGTTGCTTGCACTGCCACCCCAGAAGGCCTCTGTGCACTTCGGACAGGTCAGTGCACCGGGTCAGAGTGTCAGGCCCAGATCAGCACCGGAGCAGTCTCTGGCTGCCGGTAAGAATAGCTACAAGGGGCGGGTCATGGTAACGGAAAAGTAAGAGGGGCTTTCATTTGCACAGCTCGAGGTCCTGAGCTCGTCGCTCAGTGACACGTAGACCGTGCAATATAAATGAGAGTATGGGAGTGTTGTGTGGTACAATACCCACCTCTGAAGCACAGAATCCACGTTAAGTAAACTATTAGTTATTGGAAGCGTATTCAGCAGTCATACACGGGTCCCGCTGCAAAAGCTTAGACAAGCTGCACTGTAAACAATTCTTTCTGAACTAGAGAGAACAGACTTCTGTGTGCTCATGTGAGACATGTTTTGCCACAGATGCACCTTACGGGAAAGAGCTAAATATGAACAGGAGTCAGAGAGAGAGACAAGTGTAAAAGTGGTGCAACAGGAGGAAGTACAGACAACAGGAAGAGGGTGAAATGAGTAGAGAGAAAGGATTAATACAAGAGACAAAGGGTGATGGGAGAGAGCTGGGTGGAGAGAGACTGTTTCCCTCGTCTTCATTGCTTGATTTTGCTCGCGATAAAATGTCACTCATAGTCGTTGAAATGTCACTCATAGTTACACTGAAATTATGGAAATGTCACACATAGTAATCCAAAACCTTGGCAGCTATGAATCTTATCCGCTGCCGCTGAACTCGACGCTGTGTAGTGGAGAGCGTATGGATAAGGAAGGGGAAGGGGTGTTTCTATCCGCCGAAGTCTGTCTCTGCAGTTTGTACTCGAGCGAGACGTAAACAACCGGTGACTCATCATGACTCAACCCGCAACCAATCCTATCCGCTGAACTCGACGCTGTGTAGTGGAGAGCGTATGGATAAGGAAGGAGAGGGGGTGTTTCTTTTCGCCGAAGTCTGTCTCTGCAGTTTGTACTCGAGCGAGACGTAAACAACCGGAGACTCATCAATACTCAACCCGCAACCAATCCTATCCGCTGCCGTGCCGGTCAGTCACCCCACGTCATTCTGTTGAGTTAGTTGTGCATTATTACTGAAGCTTATAAGTGCCGTGCTGAATTAATTTTTGTTACATTTTTTAGTTCATTGATTCATTGTGATCATACTCTTCTCTATGATATTGAGTTTGGTAAGTAAAGTAAACGTTATGATGCATGCTATTTGTTTGTATTTGTATGTTAAGGCAAAGCTGTAAAATAGCGAAATTAAGTAAAAATTTTAATTCGTAAGAAATTCCCATCGCGAAGATCATGGCACTTGACTCGTGTTCAGCAGGAGTAGAATAGCGGTACATCTTTCCTGCTTTGCGTCGTCGCGCTGTGTGTATCTTGCATGAAGGGAATCTGCTGGCTTCATCACTGTGAGTTGTATTAGAGCAGCGTTTCTCAAAGGGGGGTGACAAGAAATTTTCCGCACCGGGTACCACCTGACCTTGCTACGCCACTGGGCACTGAGGAAGTGGTTTGATTGGAGAAGGTTGGATAGTGTATGATTTCCATTTCAGATTGAGCATGGGTGATCTCAGGACTATCCAGTGCCAGGTCACTGTAAAGCAGCAGGAGATGCAAGTCTCGAGGTGAGACAGGGAAAAAAGAGAGGATGTTGCTGCCTTAGATAATAAAGGTTGTATGAAAAGCCAAATGTGGAAATAATGTCATCCACAAGGCATGACATGAACAATGAGCATAGCAGGGCGGCGCGAGGGATGTTCAGTGGGAGAGGGTTGAACACGGAAAGAGTACCAATTGGGAGTGGTCGGGACAATATTTAAAGTTGTGTGATTGATAAGTGGAATTACATAGCTTGGAACACATCTAATAAGTAAAAAAAGATGAAGTTGTGGGTGGTTAGCTGAGGTAAGACCATTGAAGAGTAGACTTTCAAGGTATTTGGAAATAATGAAGTTGTATGATGTAAATCATATACTACTCATTCACGTACATTATAAAGATTTTCCAAGTTACCGAGGAGTTATGTGACTATACAGAGGAATGAGGCTGGAAGCCAAGTTCTTTTATAAGGTCATGGAACTCTGAGGTGAATTACAATATACTTTTAATGTATGTTTTTTTTTTTATTTGTTTATTCATTTTCAACAAGAGACAGACAAAGAAGGAGCCGACATCTTGTCAGACTCACAAAATAACAGTACATAATCAATGTAACAGACTGCATAGTATACACAGAAATCACAGAATTTGCAGCTGTCGTGCAACAGTTTGGCTACAGACCATGCCCACAGATAACATGTGCTGGATAGTGTTCAGACCTTTCGCATTCCAACTTTCTACAATCCCGACCACTCCCTCTTCATCACTTTGCTGAGATTGTGGCCTCCAGGTCTACAGTAGTTTCCCCTGATTCCGCCTCTGCAGCAGACTGTTCCCGCAGATATGCCCGTAAGGGTTCCCAAATGTCACGTGGACGAGACGCGGGTGGCATCAGCTCAGCGTACACCGTCAGCTGCTCTTGACAGAAGACAAGGTCGCACATCCAGCCCTTAAATTTTGGTGCTCTCCCTCTCCCCCATTTACAAGCCACCCTACATTTAGCCAGGAGCAGCCCCAGCGATATGTACCTCCTGAACGGTGCCTTGAGGTCTTTTGTGTGCCCCAGTAGCGTGATAAGTGGGGTGTTAGATATGTGTAGCCCTGTCATCTGGCTAAGGGCTTCAGTTATTGTGGACCAATATGAATGAAGAGGGGCGCATTCCCATGCTAGGTGTAAAAAATCTGCTCCCTCCTTCCCGCATCTGTCACAATTATCATTCTCCCTAAGCCCAAACCGGCATAGTCGTATCGGGGTATAGTAGAGGCGGTAAAGGTATTTGAAATGTATTATTCGCAATCTACTGCTTGCCGAGATTCTTCCCGTTTGCTGGCAGCAAAACTCCTATTGGTCGTCAGTGATAGGGGATCCCAGATCAGCCTCCCATCTTGATCGCGCTCCGCGAGAAGCGTGAGGGCTGTCTGCTTGGGAGGCTCTGTAGAGCATGGATACTACGTGTGTTGGGGGAGAGCGCTGTAGTAGCGCGTGCAGCGGGGCCAGTGTAGGTGGTTCGGCTGGGAAATCAGGGGTGGCAGACTTGACATCATGCCGAAGCCGTATATACATAAATAGTTCCATAGTAGTGGGCTGACAGTCTTTAAAGAAGTGTTCCTGGGACCGGAAAGTTCCTTTGTTGTATAATGCACCCCAGGTGTGAATGTCAAACTTTCGAAGCATTTGTCGGCACCTTCCCGCACTCATAACTGGAATGTCTAGCCTGCCTGGTAGCGGCAGTAGCAGAGAGTATAACGTGTCTATATTCATGCGTTTGGCGATAGCCCTCCAAGCTCTATTTGTGCATTCCACTGTGGTTGTGTTGGCATCTTTGGGATTGGTAGGAGCGCTTATGTAAGCCGAGTATGGAGTCGGCACCATAGGCCAATGCTCTACGGCAAGATGTGGCATATATGGTGGTGGATGTATCCAAAAAGCCGCAAAATGTGCCTGGGCGCACCAATAGTATAACTCCATGTCGGGCACTTCAAAACCTCCTGGATCGAAGGGTAGGGTTAGTGCCTCCCACTTCAGTCTGGGTTGTTTGGCCCCCCACGTCAACCGAATGAGTTGCGTTTTGAGGGCTTTGAAGAAGGATTTACTGGGCGCATAGGGGATGTTAGTGAAATAATAGAGCATTTTAGGGAGGATAATCATTTTTATTAGAGCTATCCAGCCAACCATCGAGAGAGGCATTGCTATCCACCTCGTGATGGACTCCGTTAATGTGTCCAGCGCGGTGCCATAGTTGGCCCTCATGAGGTGTTCCCGGTCTCTAGAGATTACTATTCCTAGGTATTTAATCTCATCCTCACACCAAGTTAAGGGGAAGTCTTGGGTGTATCTCTTTACCGCGTCTGTGAGGGGGAAGATTTGTGACTTGCTCCAATTAATATTGATCCCCGAGAGCCTACCGAACTGCAAAAACGCCCGTAGTATAGGATTCAGACTCTCCTCGGGATCTTGCAGATATAAGGTAAGATCGTCGGCATACAAGGATATGAGGATTTGTCTTTCCGGGTATATGAGGGCATGTTCACGGTGGTGTTGCCGGAGCTTAGCTGCCAATGGCTCCATGGCTAGGGCGAATAAGAGTGGGGAGAGCGGGCATCCCTGCCTCGTCCCTCTTGTGATGTGAAACCTGGAGGAGCACATGCCATTGATGAGTATTTTGGCCTGTGGTTTAGTGTACAATAACTGGATCCACGCTAGGAAAGGGGGGGGGGGAGCCCATTCTGGTCAGCACAAAAGCCAAATAATCCCATTCGAGGGAATCAAAGGATTTGGTGACGTCCAAAAAGACCGCCACCGCGGCCTGGTCTGTGTCGATATCTTGCATAAGGGCAAAGAGAGTGCGTAGATTGTGGGACGTTGCCCTGCCGGGTATAAACCCCAAATGGTCCGGGAGGACCAGCGCTGTCATCAAAGGACTAATGCGGTTGGCAAGCAATTTCGCCAACATTTTGGCGTCGCAGGTTATCAATGAGAGTGGCCTATAGGAGTCGCACTTATCTCCAGGTTTCCCTGGCTTCAGTAGAGAGATAATAAGTGCTTCTCGCATTGTTTGCGGGAGCATGCCCGTTTCTCGCGCCTCTTCATACACGTGTCTTAAAATGGGGATGAGGGCCTTATTATATGTTTTGTAAAATTCCGCAGGCAGGCCGTCTGGACCGGGGGCCCGGCCAGAATGCAGCTGCATGATTGCGGAGAGTATCTCCTCGTCTTCAAAGTCTGCCAGCAAATATTCCCCCAACCACCCCAGCACTTCGTCCTCAAAGTATGGCTCGAAGTCAACCAGTTGCACCCGATGCATTTTGTAAAGAGTGTTGTAAAAATCATGGAATGTGTCCAATATGTCTGTGGTATCCCTGTGCACTCTGCCCATTTGGTCAGTAATTTCCAAAATAGTGCCTGAAAAGCACGGTTTCCGGGTTAGCTCTGCCAGAGCCTTCCCAGGGCGCTCCCCCTCCCCATATTGTTGGGCGCTGTGGTACTTCCCTCTAAATTTGCCTTCCCGTTCTACAGTCTCTTGGTAGTCTGTCAGCTTATCCCTGATCTGCAACTGTAGGGCAGCACTGGGGGAAGAGCTCATTTGTTCCTCTAGCTTTTTGAGGTCAGTTTCTAATGTACGAAGCGTGTTCCGGATGTCTTTTAGTATTCCACCCCCTTTGGCGATGCAAACCCCTCTAATGGTCACTTTAAACGCCTCCCAGACCGTGGAAAACTGAGGCACAGTGTCTATGTTGCGTGGGAAGAAGTCTGTGATCTCTTGTTCCAATTCTGTGCGGAATAGGGGATCGAGCAGAGCATACACGGCAACCTCCAAGATTGGTAGGGTGACGATGGGCAGGGCGGAGTAAGGGATATCAGCACGGGTGAGTGATCAGAGTAAGTGTCTCATTGTCATGAGCCATGATTTTAATCCCCTGGACAATAATCAGCCGTCTATGCGCGACCATGTGGAGTGTGTGGAGGAGTGACATGTGCCCTCTCTGACAGTGGGGTGTAGACTTCTCCATGCGTCTATCAGTCCATGAGCGGTAACTATCTCCGAAAGCTGGCGTTGGGCCCCTGTGTAGTGATATGGAAGCAGTCGTTGCCGATCTATTGTCGGGTCCAGAGTGACATTAAAATCCCCGCCCCAAGCCATGTGAGTGGAGCCCGTATCTAAGATTTTACCCCAAAGGACATTAAAAAACTCGGGATCGTCGTGATTAGGTCCGTAGCAGCATCCAATAGTTATGTACTGAGACGCCATCCGTCCCCATGTAAGGCAATAGCGCCCTTGGGGGTCGGCGTATGCCCCAATGGGTACGTACGGTACGTTTTTTTTAATTAGGATTACCGTCCCACGGGCATAGGTGGAGTATATCGAGAAGCATCTATATGAAGCCCATCGGGCATCAAAGGTGGTCTGGGCGTTGGGGCCAATATGAGTCTCCTGGAGCATGGCGCAGTGTATGTTGTGTCTATCCAGGTAGGCGAGGACATGTCGCCGTTTCCTGGGATCTCCCAGGCCCCTCACATTTCAAGTGAGGAAGTTGTAGCTAGGCGGACTTTGGTGAGTCATTTATAGAGTAAGGGAATTGCATTACGTAATGAATTATCTGAGAAAGCTCTGCGCGAGCTGGACGGTAGCCTGTGATTGTGTCTGTGCATAAAGTGTTTTGACATTTTCAACAGTCCCTCCCTGCTCCCACCTCCCCGATCGGCAGCCCAATCCTGCCTCCCTCCTACATCAGCAGACCAATCCTGCTGCGCCGTACAGTCCCTCCCTTCCCCTCCTGCATAAAATAAAAGGAAAAATCAGCCCTTACAAAGAAAGGGAAGATGGATGAGAAATGAAGAAAACCATAAACTTGTAACATTCTGGGGATGACCCTTTGGGAATAAACGCTTGAGGGCACAACAGTCTCCCCTCGTGAGCACGAGGGTGCCCAGGCTCTAATTCAGTGCCACTTATGCCCTGAATACATGTCCATATCATGTATGGGGAAGGCAGCCATAATGTCCGATGGTATCTATAGCAGGCGAAGTCTGCGGCCAGACGAGTATGCAATGCTAGTGTTCAGTGCACAGTTGAGCCGCATGTGGCCCTGCCACCTGCTCCATTAAACAGTCCATCGTATCAGGGGTTGAGTCAAAAGAGTGGGCTCCTGTGGGAGACATCCCAATCCTGGCGGAGTCACTCTACATCAGAGAGGACTGCGTTTGAGTAGGTCAGGCTCAGCGATGGCACGTTCCGAGGGGATCTCCGGATAGTGGTTTTCAGGAAATCTGTAACATGTTGCGGGTTGGTGAAGTAGTGCTGCTTGCCCTGGTGTGTTACCCTAAGTTTTGCCGGGAAAAGCATGGCGAAGGTGATGTTGGCCTGCTGTAATTTCTTTTTGACTGGCAAGAACTTTTTCCGGGGTTCCTGGACCGCCAATGTGAAATCCGGGAAGATGGCTATTTCAGAGCCTTCAAAGGTAATTGTTTTGCGTTCTCGTGCTAGTCTCCGGGCTGTGTCACGATCCCGATAATTTAGCATTCGAGCGATGATCGGTCTTGAGGGAGCCCCAGGTGGTGGTCGAGCGGCCAGGGAGTGGTGGGCTCTCTCTACTACGAACATCGTGGAGAAGGCGCTTCTTTCAAAGATCGTCGCGAGTAAGCGTTCCACAAATTCCTCCATCCGACCTGTGATGGTGGATTCCAGAATGCCAAGAATTCTTATGTTGTTGCGGCGCGATCTCGACTTCAAATCTTCATTTTTCGCCGCAATGACTTTCAGCAAGTGCTCCATGTTGAGTAGTTGTTCCGCCCTCCCCGCAGATGTGTCTTCCAAATTGGAGATGCGTTGTTCCGTCTCTTTGATACGCTCGTCATGTTGGTTGAGCTTGTGAGTGACATTGTCTATGCGTGTGTTCATTGCGTCCATCTTGGCTTCAATGGATGTGAGACTATGTCTCATTGTGAGGGGTAGTTCCTTCAGATCGTCAGTGGAAGTCTGGGAGCCGGAGCTAGGGCCGTCCGCCATTGCGTGCTCGGGATCGCTCGAAGCTCTGGTGGATTTGCGTACCTCAAAAGGTAATTTGGATTGCCTTCCGTCTGTTTTGCCCATAGCTTACTCCGTGCCCGGTATGTTCCTCCCCGCTGCGCCCACCCAGGGAGCGGGCTGTGTTGGTCTGGAAGATCCGGCGCGCTTCACGTCAGCCTCAGGCCTCGCCAATTGGTACTTCAAGCAAGGATTCACCAGTTCCAGTTTATGAGGCACTCGCCCAGGTGTACCGTTCTTGTGTGGGCACCTCTGGCACGCCCTCATGGACAGTCGTCCACAGCCCTTCAGGAGCACTCAATGCGGTCCCCCCTGTTAATGAAGCATGATGTGGCTCCTCTTGCTGCTGCAGATTAACCCGTCCCTGGGTAATCGCAGATGGGCGCGAAAGGTGTATCTTTTAGTTGGGGCCCATGCCTAGTAGTAGCAATCAACAGTCCTGCTGCCACTCACTGGCGCCCAGAGCAGGGTAAAGACCAAGTACAAGGCTCTAATAATGTCACTGTCCCCAGCGCGCAGGTTTTCCTTTTTCTGAGCGCAGGGTCAGAAAGCGCACAGGATGAGGTCCGCGCTACACCTTTCTCATTGCCCCCAGCAGCTCACATGGTCTCTGCAGGCTGCTGTCTCTGTGAGCTATGGCGACAGGACTGGGGCCCGCACAGGTCTCTTCCACAGCAGCCCCTCACCGCAGGTGCGAAGGAGATCGCTCAGGAGAGCTGGGCCGATTTCGTGCCACTGTAGCCTCTCCGCCCCCTCTTGCGCCGCTCCCGCAGTCTACTCACGGCTGGTGGCGGCAGGACTGGGGCCCACGCAGGTCTCTTCCACAGCAGCCCCTCACCGCAGGTGCAAAGGAGATCGCTCAGGAGAGTTGGGCCGATTTCGTGTCAATGTAGCCTCTCCGCCCCCTCTTGCGCAGCTCCCGCAGTCTACTCACGGCTGTTGGCGGGTTCAGGGCCCCGCGGTCCTCCTCTCGTTTTGCGCCGTTGTTAGTAACGTCCCTCTCAGTGGTGGCGTGCTTTTCCCAGCGCAGTGTTCCGCTTCCTGGGGTTTCGCACAGCAGACTAGCCGCGGGAAGTCCCCCGGAGATTGGCCGGCAGGCAGACCCCGACCGGAGTCCCCAGCCCCTCTATCGCCGAGAGCTGAGCTGCAACGGCAGCCGATCGGCCGACATTTTACGCATCGCGAGTGGAGTCGGCAGTTCACTCGGCGTGTTCGGCGGTTGTGCTGTCCCCCGAAGCCTCCTTTCGAGCTGCTAAGCGTCAGCTGGAAATCCAATTGCTCTTCCCTCACTGTAGCATGCCAGGGACAGGCGTTAGGGCAGGATTGAGACGGATCTTGGGCCTAGGCAGCAAGGAGCCTCACGCAAGTGCGGCCATCTTGCATGTGCGCCTTCTAGGGACCCCCCACTTTTAATGTATGTTAGGTGGTATTTATTGGACCTGGTCCTCTCTGCAGGGTCACCCCACACTTTTGCCTTCACACTTCTGTTTCCTGAACTCATTTTTGTTGTCTTTTAGGACTCTGTCAACTTTACCACTGCTATCCAGTGCGAAAGTGTTTGTGCTCTGTCTTTTAAGCATGGTAAAATAGGCTTACACTCAATTGGCACATTTATTTACTTTTAAGTCCCTAGTAAAGTGGTACTGCAGGTACCCAGGACTCGTAAATTAAATGCTACTAGTGGGTCTGCAGCATTAATTGTGCCACCCACTTAAGTAGCTTTTAAAACATGTCTCATGCCTGCCATTGCAGCCTGTGTGTGCAGTTTTTAAATGCCATATCGACCTGGCAAAATAAACCTTTCACCAGGTCTAAACCTTTCTTTTTAATTCATACAAGTCACCCCTAAGTGGCGTGGCCACGCAAGATGGTCAAATAGCCACGTTTCCGACATCTCCCGCTGGCACCACCATAATCCTCCTTTATCCTGGGAACAGACTACCTCCTGTACTCCCTTGAACCCCTTAAATACAGTGATTGCTGGTGAGTCGTTTGTGGCTCTGCAAATCCAACAGATGAGACTGGGTGGACTGCGGCCCTGAGCTCAAGCGGCACAGCGCGGTGCTGCTGAAGGGGGCAGCCCTTGGGTGAAGAGGGACTGCCAGCTTCGGCAGTGGAGTGCTGCTGCGGACTGTGGTCCCGCAGGATCTCTGTGACCCATGGACCATACCAGAGAGCTGAGGGGGCCGGATGGTGAAGGCAGCATGGTGTCGGCGGCCTGGATTGGGCTGCGAGAACAGTCGGCATGGTAGTGGCGAGCGCTGCAGGGCGGGGCTACCTGATTAAACAGCTGCTCGCGTTGGCGAGGGAGCGCTGTCGCTGAGGCCCACAGCAGTAGGAGGCCTACGCCCGGGGCTCTCCAGGTGTGCTGACAGAGGCATCTTGGAGGGTGTCTGGGCCCTGGCAGTGGATAGTGGGTCATTACTGCTAGTGCGGGCCTGATTCGTGAGACTCGCACAACAGCAGGGCATTGCTACCTGTGTGGTCTGATTGGTGAGACACACACGAGCTCCTGAGGAGATAGGAACCCAGCGCCTGCCATGTGTGAGGAGGCATTCACCGTGACGGAGGGCCCCGTGGGGCCTATTGACATTTACGCTCTGACTGCCGGTTAACGGTGAGCCCTGCTCTGGACTCCTTATGTGGTAGCCTTCGGTGGAGACGGCTCCAGTCGCAGACAGAAACTGATATTGATTATGGAGGTGGGGGTGTCACCTCTATTGATGGCACCCCTTGCTGGGGGCATGATCTGTTCTCACTGGGCCTTCTGGAGGTGTATGTGGTGAAGGGCGGCACACCTCCTTTCTGGGATGCTGGCCGGTGTACTCGTCCCTGCACTGGGACCCTTGGACTTTGAGGGTGATGGGAGCCTTAGGGAGTTGGCCTTTACTATCTGGCCCTCCTGCAGAGAGTGAAGCAAATGTCATATTGCTCACAATTGAGTCAGAGAGGTGGGCACAGTGAATGGCCCTGGGTGGACCAGCCTGCACCCGACGATGGGGAAAGATAAGCCTGGAAAGTCAGTTCAATCCAATAAAATGGACATCTATACTCATCCGGTGTCAACAAATGGGGCTGCAGGAGATCAGGCAAGGCAGACCCAGACAGATGAAGCGTGGGCCCTGTCCATTCCAGCATTATGGCAGAACTACGAGGGACATATGAGGTCAAGCTGGGCAAGATTGGCCCAGACGCCATCGAGGTGGGCCTTCTTCGCACTGACGTATGGAAATATCAGAGAGGGTCACGGATGCTGAGAGCAATATTAAAGAGCTTCAACAGGATGTGGGCTCCCTAAAAAAAGTCTGTTGCTATATTTCAACCCTTATCAGTGCGGATGAAGGAACGAACTGAGGACTCGGAGGGTCAGTCCCGGAGAAATAACCTGTGTTTTGTGGGTTTTCCTGAACCAGCAGAGGGGCAATCTGATTAATTATTCCTGGAGGAGTGGATCGTGAACTCTCTGAAACCCAAGCTGTTGAAGTTATTCACCACTGAGTGGGCTCATCAGGTGTTGCCTCGGTGCCCAGACCAGAGGCGCCCCCTCGTGCCATCATTGTCCGCCTCTTTAACATCAGGGATTGTGACGCCCTCCTCCAGGATGTTCAGGTGCATGGATCCCCGCCGTACGAAGGTAGAACTATTATGATATTACATCCGTAAAGTACAGGAACTCCCTAGGGATTATCTGCCAGTCAAAAACAAGCTGTGTGACCTTAACTTTCAGTACATCCCCATATTCCCAGCTAAGCTCCGGGTGCAACACAATGGTAGGACATACTTTTTCACCTCACTTGGCGAGGCAGCTGACTGGTTGGATACTCTAGGGGAAGGGCCCCAGAGACAGCATGCGAGCCGTCGGGATCACGGTGGAGGTAGCCCCAGTCGGCAGTCAGCCCATCTACAGAGGCATTCCACTTGCACAGAGGTGGGATCTGGGAGGGTCCTAGTATGACCTGATGGGACATTGGAAGATTCCAACTGTGTGCCGGATACTAGAGACTCATTCCTGGAGAATAGGGGTGATCAGGCTTCCCTGAGCGACAGCACGGATTTAGGATAACCTAAAGCTACTTGCTTCCTGCATTCCTCTTTGCCTTAACATATACTTTTCTTTGCAACTCTTTTGATTGAACTAATTATGATTGAAATGGGAAGTGCTTCTTGGACCCATAAAGTAATCACTCTGTGGGGGGTGGTACAGGGTGCTGTTATGTGCTTTTAAAAAATGTAATCTGTAACTGAGGTGGTCCTTACGATTTGTGCCTGCGGGGGTCCATGGAGGGCTACAGTCCCAAAGGGGTAGTTTGAGTTCCTTTGACCTTGCCACCCCGGTGGGATGCTAGGCACTCAGCTTGATGCAGTCGGTGAGGTTGAGGCTTCGTCCCCCAGGGGAAATGGGGCAGTGGTGCTCAGTGTTGGCATGGATGTTCAGGGCCGGAGTTGCTTGGATTCACTGCCTGTGGGGGGGGGGGTGGGGGGGGGGAGGGTTGGGGAGTTCTTGTTGTGGGATGTTGGGAATGCTGTTGGTTTGGAATTGCTCAATGATCTTCGGTCAGTACATACGGTACAATGCAAGTGTGGGGTGTGAGAGAGGGGAGTGTGTGTAGTGTGCTGTGGAACGTGAGAGTGCAGCCTCATTTGATGGAATGGATATTGTTTGGAAGTTCCCAAAGCGGAAAGTTTGTGGTTTGAGTCAACCTACCAAGAGGCATAGAGTATATTCCTATCTGAGCCGATACGGAATTTCAGTAGCATTTTTGCGGGAGACACACACCTGGGAGGATTGTATTGAACAGCTGAGACAGAGATGGAGGGTACAGATTTTTGCGACCTCCTACTCCAGCTATGCTAGAGAGGTGTTGATCTGGGTGGCTCCTGGGACTCTGCTTGTGGCTACAGGTGTGAAGCTAGACTCTGAAGGAAGATATGTGATTGTGTCCAGTACGCTGGATGGTAGAGACATAAGCTTGGTGAACATTTTAGCTCCTAACATGGATGATGTGGGATTTTTTGGGACAGTGTTGAGAGCTGCTGCAGAACATATTGGTTCAGAAGTGCTGCTGGCTGTGATTTAAATTGTGTGATGGATGGTAATTTAGACCTTTTTCCCCCAAAGACTGACACTGAGCCCACAATGACGAGTGCCCTAAGGGAAGTTAAGGGTGGAGTAGGGTTACGGGATGTGTGGAGGGTTCGTTACCCTCAGGGTCGTGTCTATTTCTGCTTAGTACCTGAAACAGGAACCCACAGCCGTTTTGGACTGTTACTTGATGTTTGGTACTATGATCCAGAACGTCGCTGATGTTTCCTATTTGGTGAGATATATGTCTGATCGTTCCAACGTGTTGGTCATGGAGGATCCCCTAGGATGCCGCTATCAAGACTGAGAGTTGAGGCATTAGTGGATCAGGTCTTTGCACATGCTGTGGCTGAGGTACTGAATCACTATTTTGAGGAGAATCGGGGAAGTACGAATGCGAGGGCCATGGAATGGGATGCTATGAAAGTGCTCCTGCACGGAGAATGTATGAAGGTGACGTATGGAGTGAAACAGCAGCTTTCTCAGATGTTTGATGTCTTTGAGAAGAAACTTAGGGTCCTCGAGGAGAGTATGGTTGCGTAACCACAGCGGTTGGTTGAGTTGAAGGAGTGCAGGCGGGATTTGTTGGAGACATGAGATCCCTTGGGTAAGTTTGTCCACACCAGCTTCAGACAGTGACTCCATGTGGAGGGGGATAAGGCTAGCAGGATGCTCACCATGCTTCTCTGCAGTGAAACAAGATGTCAACTGGTGGTAGGGGTCTGGAATGCGCAGGGGCGGGAAGAGCATACCTAACAGGGTATTACTGAGGTCTTTGCAGCGCATCTACAAAAGGTATATGCAGCGCCTGCTCAGTCCCTGCCTATGGCGGGAGAAGCATATCTTGCTGGTTTGCAAATGGCCTCCATTTCGAGAGAAGGCAGGGATAGTTTAGATGCACCCACCAGGGAGGAGATAGGGGTCGTGATTCGGGCTCTGAAGATGGCCAAGGCCCCAGGGGGTGATGGCTTGCCAGCTGAATTGTAGCAATGTAGGGCTTGCAATTTTGCAGACCGCCTTTTGGATGTATATAATGAGGCTTACGAGAGGGGCCTGTGACCTGAATCCATGAGGGAGGCTCTCATTGTCATGTTACCTAAACAGGACAAGGATTCTAAGGAGGTGACCTCCTATCACTCCCTCTCGATGTTAAATGTGGATATAAAAATCCTCAGTAAAATCTTGGCATCCATGTTGCTGGAGCACCTGCCACAGCTGGTACATGAGGACCAGTGTGACTTTATTCTGCGCAGGAACACATTATGTAACCTACGGCTGTTATCGCTGGTCATGCACACTCCCACTCTGTAGGATGACCACTACGCTCTGGCGCTGCTCGACATAGAGTAAGCATTGGATTCGCTGTTGTGGAAGTTCTTGTGGCGAGTATCTGGACGGTGAGCTTACCGGAGCGATATATCAAATGGGTGCAGCTGTTATATAGCGCCCCTGTGCCAAGAGTGCTTGTTGGAGGGACAGTATTGTAGCACTTCTCCTTGTATCTAGGACCATGCAGGGCTGCTCATTGTCGCCTCTGCTCTTCACGTTGGCAATGGAGCCCCTAGAGTGTCGGCTGCGCTCTGTGATGCAGGGGTGGGGCATCCCAATTGGGGAGACCAGACATGTGGTCTCTTTATATGCTGACGATGCCCTGGTATATCTGCATGAGCTGACGTATTCGGTCCCTATTTTACTGACTGTCTTATCAGAAATTGGTGAAGCCTCAGGGTTGAATGTGAATCGTAACAAATCTAAACTGTTCCGCTGGGTGGGAGACAGGAGCAGGATCTTCCTCATCTGGGCGTTCCCTGGGAGCTGTCCAGTGTCTGATATATTGGGATCAGGAGTGCACATGAGGCAACTGCATTTGAGGCTTTGAATATAGGAAGGGTGCTGGAGGGGCTAAAACCCATGGTGAAGTTCTGGAACACTCTCCGTTTATCCCTGATGGGCAAGCTGGCATGGTGAAAATTATTATTCTGCTGCACCGTCTGTAAGATTTTCAGGAGGCCATGTTTGAGATCCCTCGGAAATATTTTGTTGAACCGGACAAATTGATTGTCGAACTACTATGGGCCTCGGGGAGGAAGAGGGTTAGCCTGGCCACTCTTAAGCGCCCGTGGTCGAAGAGGGTTCTTGAACTGCCATGCCTGGACCTATATTACATAGCGGCTCAAGTGTAGCATGCAGTGCATTGGTTTAATGAGGAAGAGAATTGGGAGCAGAGGTTGTTGGGTGGTACATGTGGTGGAGTTCCCTTGCCAGAACTCTTGATGTTGAGGGCTGGGGTTCCAGACTAAGTGCCATTTGTGGTCAGGCAGGTGTGTAGAGCCTGGGAGAGGGCGGTCAAACAGGTATTGCATCGGGCTCTATATACGCTAGATATGTGTATTTGGACTCATAGCAAAGACTATGTCAGTAGATAGATGGTGAGCCGCGGGGTGGGTATGACTCTTTGCAAGGCTTATACTTTAATGACCAGTTTATTACCGTGGCTTACACAGTGGCATCGTTTGACCTGGGAACTGGACAGTTTTTGCATTTTGCTGAAATTACAGCGAAGGCCTGCGGGATATGGCCTGCCTCCCCTGATATCCCATGGGACTCACAGACATTGGGGATATGACTAGCGGTCGGAGGCTGATCTTGCATGTCTACAGGGTTTCGGGAGGATTTACCTGCTAGTGCATAATAAGTGCCAAGAGATTCTGGGTTCTCCTCTTTCCCCCAAAACATGGGAGGGTGTCCATGAAGGGGTAAAGGGGACCTCAACGAATGCGAGATTTAAACTGCTTTAGGATAATGTGGTCTACCAGGTATACCTCACCCCAACCACACTGCATACAATTTGACCCAGGGCGTTCGACCTCCTGTCCCCGCTGTGCCAGACAAGGGGTGGATTTTCTACAAATGTTCAGGAGGTGCCCTGAATTGGATGCTTTCTGGCAGTCTATTTTGGAGACCTTGAATGTGGTTATGGAGTGGTCCATTCCCAGGGATGTTCGACAGTGCCTGCTGGGGATGGTCCCGGCTCAAAAGAAGAAAAAACTTAGCAGGAAGTTTCTCCTTTTGGGTTTGGTACTTGCTAAGTGGAGGGTTGCCATTAGATGGTTGTCTCCTATCACTCTTAGGGGCATATTCTCAAGGAGCTATCGCCGAGTTAACGGCACGTTAACGCAGCCAAAGTCGCGATAAATTCATCGCCCCATTCACAAGCTGGTGCTAACCGCCGATATCCCCACTTTACCCGCGATAGCACCCGCAAAAAACATCGCCACAGATGATCCCGGCAACTAACGCTAATGATATGCAGAATAGGCGTACCCTGGTGTAAAGTCGGATGACAACCGGCACCAGACAAGGGAGCACAGCCCATAGCCACACATGAAGAACAACAGATGCCATGGAGCCACCCACCATGCATCCCCGAGCCCCAAGAGGGCAACAACACCCACCGCCACCACACCCAGGCCCCCCGGGGCCCCACACCGGGCAACCCCACCCACCCCGGACAAAGAGATGGCACATCAACGGTACGAAACCATAAACAAAACAATGTGCCAGATGTCGCACAATCACAACACCCAACATACATGTGCCGTCAGACAAATGCGAATCAGACATTCATCTTAGATCTAGCAAATAATTCGCCCAATACAGAATAAACACAAAACAACTATTTTGAACAGTCCTGGCGGGTCCCCAGGACAGTCTGTAAGTCACAGCCTGCAAAACGAAATGACAGATAAGAAGGTGTGTCATGCGCTCACCAAAGGACAGAGAGAGCGAGCGAAAGAGAGAGACAGAGAGACAAAGATAGAGAGAGTGAGAGAAAGAGAGGGAGGGAGAGGGAGAGGGAGTGAGAGAGAGAAAGAGAGAGAATGTACAAGGAGCGCAAAGCCAATCGGGCTCCTGGCTCATACATGCCAAATGTTGTGTGTGTATCGCCATTGGTGCACACCAAGTCTAAGGCCCGGCATCAATAGCAACGCGAAGGAAACATCACATCTCAAAAATGCAAGCAGTAGTCAGACCAACATTAGGAATGAAAGATCCTTTGTCTCAACACACAAGGCCGAAGGACATCTGAACCCCGACCTTGGTCATGAATGCGGCTGGCACTCCCTGCGAGAGATACCATACCAGATCCTGACGACTCCCACACCACGAACTGCGCGAATGAAAGACAAACGTGTCCACACCCCACACACACTTGTCCCTGCTTGGGGTACACCTGCCTTGGATGCCCCTGACACATAAGTAAGAAAAAACCCATATGCACAAACGTTGCACACAAATACGACTCATTGCTCCGAGCAGTGGCAGACCATCCACATAACTGCCACCTGTCAGAAGAGTGCCGGTGCTACGAGACCAACAAAGGCAATGGCTGGCAATCCCGGGCACATGCACAACCTCCTGTCACGTGGAACTGTACCGTGCATGAATGCTGCATCTGTTGGGATCACTGCCACTGGCAGTGTTGCGCATCAGTTACCGTCTGAGTTTCCGGCTTGCGTACGTCACCTGCGTCCAGCCCTGGTTCCACTGTCGAACATGCACATTCGAGTGGCCCATGGACGTCTGCCTATCCAACACAACGGTAGCTGAACTGGATTATGACTTGTGTGTGCGCCCTCTATTGGCCCATGAACAGGAGTGTAACCGTGATACCGGTGCATGGGATGCATTGACATTGGGCGTATGTGCAGGCAGTTGGGCATGGGAGATTGCACAACTCCTCGTGTGCAGTGACCACATTGAGGCGCTCCCCAATTGGGCTGTGTTGCGGATTGGTGAAACGGCGTGGACGGAGCACAGCTGCCCGGACCAGGAAATGGATTGGCTCGCCCTCGTGTACCTTGACCCCGACAACGAGGAACTCTCGGAACAGATTGCCCATGAAGCAGCGCTCGCATACATGGACGAGTAACTACGTTCCTGCAGCCACAACTGATTGTCACCCACAGCACAGGTCGCCACACCTTGTAGCACCTTGGAGGAATGGCCACACATCCCACCACAACAGTGGACATGTCTGCCTTCGCCAGGACTCAGAATGCGTGAGCGTGGACCTACGCGTGTGTACACACACATGTGCAAGATGATGCAGTCCCATGGGCGTGGCTGCACAGCCTCGTTTGGCAACGTCACAAAATCGGAGACACTGCTGGGGTGATGAGTACACACATGGCAACGTAGCACGACATGTGACCTTGTAGGATCCTTTCACCTGCTCACTGTCAGCAGAGCACACAGTCAGCGCAGTACGGCGCGACAGCACCATGCAGATCCCATGGGCTGTGAGTCGTGCCCCCTGACACGGACCAATGAGCAGACGCCAAACATCACATGACTCGTCCAGCACGGCAAGGTGGGTCAGGACCGTTGACATCCGTGATGAGTGGTGTTTATTCCTGCCACCCCATTACTTGCACCTCGACATGTCCCTAAGCTGCCTGTAAGTGTCTTAAACATTGCTCTGCATGTTGTGGCCCTTGCCTTGCCCGTACTGACACGCATATGCCAATAAAGCCCACACCACTGCAACTGTGTACAACTGTGATGAGTGTTCATTATAATGACAAATCGTGTGCCCACATGTGCATTGTCCGTATACAGGGAGGGATTGACTGATGCTTGTGGACTGTGTGGGTCCCCATTGACAGCTCCACCTCTGTGGACCAGACATTGTGGCTGGGATAGTTGCTGGCAGACCTGTGCTCTTACGTGTCACCAGCAATGTGCGTATGGTGTCCAACTACTTGCCATGTAGATCAAGGTCATCCATCAAAATAGACTGTGTCCACACAGATGTGTGTGAGTCGGAATGCGAAGAGACGTTCTTTTGTCACATGTGATGGGGGACACCACTTCCGGACTGCTACCGATCATGAGATTTCTACACACAGCCCGATTTGACACATGGACATGGGGTTCAGTTGGGGGTAACAAGATTGTCGTTAATTTGCAATGAGGCCACAGCTAGTTCATACCTTCACAGTCATCTAACTGGCCATGTGGGTCAGGCTCAAACATGCGCATTGAGGACATTTCCCAGGGTGTACCTTTTGGTGCGATCAATGTCCCTGCATTCATCCAAACATTAATACGTGAGGGAACATAGACATGACACATCTGTGTGATTTGGAATGTTTAATTCACATTCTGGGGGTGTCAGAGCAGGAGCAGTACATGGCCACTTCAAGCCCACATAACATGGTTGACCAGTGACCAGTGGTGGGCCAACCAGAGTCCTTGGGGGAATGCAAGGTGAATCTGAAGAGGTAGAGTTCAGTCCGCCGCAGGATTGCTGTGTCATTGGTACCAGAGCAGATATGGCAGTCCATGTCGGGGTCCAGGTGTATGTTGCAGAGTGTTTCGGGGGGCATTGGGAGGTGTTGTTCCAGGGCATGATGCAGAGAGCACAACCAGGCAGGGACAGGCCATGTGGCGGGGACGGATGCTACTGCCTCCTTCCTCACACAGTCATTACCCTCGACATTTTACTCCTCTGAGACGTCTTCTGTGTCCGGTGTGTCAGGTGTGTGTGGTGGTGTTATGGCTGCGTCACTGTGTGCCACTGACACATCAGGGTGCGAAGGTGATAGGGCTGCATCACTGTGTGCCACTGACACATCAGGGGCGGAGATGTGTGTGTCGAGCTTCCTGCAGCAGTCATCTGGTACAGGCTCAGTGGCAGCAATGGCAAGATGAGGATCCGCAAGGCATGGAAGATCGCAGCTACATCTCGCTGGTGTTCAGCAGTGGCAGCCATACTTCCAGCCTGCATCTGCTCCATGGTCTCCATTGTCCGCCGCATCTGTGCCGACTCTGTGCTGTCATCGCTGGAGCCTGTCTGCCTAGACAGGTCTCGTATCCGGGTAATGGACCCAACGAGGTCAGCCAAGGATTGTTGTTGAGCATGGTGCGGACAGTGGGTGTCCGTTCGGGGCTGTAGGTGCTCCCTGATGGGACTCAGGCACCCACGTATGGCATCGAGTTTGGCTGCCATGAGGTCGAAACCCATCCGCAGCTGATCTGCCACCTTCTCCTGGCACCCTAACACACGGCGTTGGAATTCCATGTGTTGGTCGTGGGGGTCCTGGGAGCCAGCCGTGGTGGTGTGTGCTTCCTGCTGTGTGGGCTGTGCAGGTGGTGGGGTGACCGCGATGCAGCTGGGCTGCCCTGCTCCTGGAGGTGGGGTGCGGAGGCTGTCCACGAGCCGTTGGAGGGTGTCTGTGCAAATGTGCAGGGTGTCCTCTTCATCATCACTGAAGAGCTGAGTGGTCTGCTCTGCAGAAGGTGTTGATTGTCCTTCTGCAATGTAAAGGGGAGATGCAGGTTAACAGTGTGTTCCATGTATGTTGACGCATTGTAGATGTTTACATCCAGACTGCATGACGATGTACATTGTGACTGTTTTGGTGAAGCTGGCTATTTGATGGGAGACAGTGTAGATTTCAACTACATGACGGATGTGTGGTTGTACTCGTACATTGCCATCTCACAGTGTCATGCATTGCCGGATGTGATTGGCCAGTTTCTAACGCACGGGCGGCACCATTTGTGTCCTCTGTCCTGTGGTGTGGGTGTTGCACTCTGTGCCACATTGTCGTCAGTGTTGAGGTACTGTGATTGCCATGTGTGTGTGCTGCATTGTTGCCTAATCGCCCCTGCAGCTCTGCTTTGGCAGACCCTTATCCCTTGGAGTCGGTGTGCATGTGACTTGTGTGCTTTTCGGGTGATGGGATGTTCGCGACTTGGGTCATTTGTGCGACTGTAGAAATTTTGTACTCTTGTGCATTGTGTGTCTGCTGCTGTGTTTTTGACGTCATGGGTCGTAGGTACACGTGGATGTGTCAGGGTGTGACCTGCTCCTTTACGGATGTGGTCCACACTCAGCCACCTCAATGTCGTGTCGTGCGCCATGTCATGTCTTGTGACTTCAGCCATGCTATTGGTCATGCAGTGTCACTTGCATTGTCAGTGTGGCTCACAGAGCCGCTGATTTTATGGATTCGGCACATGTGCATGGGTGGGGTGTGGCATTGGTGATATGGAGGGTGGCCCATTTGTGCACATTGTGGACGGGGCCTACTTGGTGTTTCTATGTGTGCTGCGGTGTGCCAAGGGTATGAGGGACATGTTCCACAATCATTGTGGGTGTGCAGTGTGCTGCACATGTTTGTGCATGTGTGCCATTGTGCCCATCTCCCCCCGTCCCCCCAGTCCCTGGTCGTTACTCACCCTGTTGCTGTTGGGTCCGGTCATATCGCGCTGTGTCCAGACCCCCGACTCCTTGCACCGTCTCCACACTGATGACTGTGGCCACCATTTCCTCCAGCTCATCCAGCTCCTCCTGTGGCGCCGGACTCCCACCTCCAGTCGCCTTTGCTGCCTTCATGTTGGCAGCGAGTGTCTGTTTGGTTTGTCTGTGCACTTCATGCCAGCGCCGCTTGACCTCCTCCATTGACCTCCTCGACACTACGACTGCATTCACGTTGGTGACGATGGACTGCCATATTTCCGTTTGTGTTGCCAAAGACGCAGTGGAGGTGACGAACAGTTGTTGGTAGTGTTCTATCACCTCCGTGACGGTGATCCGGTCTTCCTGTGGACTGAACCCCGTCTTCCTCTTCCTCTTCTCCTTGCCCTTCCGCTGGCACGGGGTTTCTGGCTGGTCCTCCGTGGGGCTTGTGGGGTTCGGGTTGTCCTCTGCACTCGGTCCGGGTGCATCCATGCTGCTACGCAGTTTGATTTGGTTTTGTCTTTTTTTTTTTTAATTTGCTTTTATAGTGCTTTTCACGCATGACGCGTGGGAATTTCAGGCCTGTAGCTGGTTGTCGCTGATTTTTGTAGCGCGTTTGGGGCATCGCAGGTTTTTTTGGGTTCGTGTTTTGCATTTTTTCTGCGTCGCGTTACTTTTTGGGCGGTCATTTGGCGCGTTATCCTGCTACTATTGCATGGTGCCGCCAGGTTGGTAATACCACGTTAACACAGTGTTAGTTTCACGCGATGGACTGCGATGTGAAGGGTTGCGTTAAGCAACTTTTGCAGAAGTTATCACACGTTCTTGTGAATATGCCCCTGAGTGTGACTGATTGGCTGCAAGACATGGTTGAATGAGCGGTGGCCGAGGTGAGCTATATGCGAAAAACCGGCAGAGATAATAAGCTTGTGGATGACCTGCAGGCCTGGGGGGGCAATGCTTGCTGAGGTTCTGGAGCCCCCTGATGCCCTACCCCCGTGAGCTGCAGGTTGGAAGAGAGGGTGGGGGGTTAAGTTGCTTTACTGGAGGGCTGTGATTGGTGTGTGCTCATACTGGGTGTGCCTCTGTGGAGACATCTCTTTGAACCAACTCTTGTATAAGGTAATTTTATGTGTTCACCATTTAGTCTGTGCATGTGATATGGTAGAGCATGTTGGACTGGGGGGGTCTGGTTTTGATTTCTTCAAAAATTATATACTTATGTGACAACTCCTAGGATAGGGTGCTTTGTATATAAAAAGTTGGACATGTACTTTTAAGTTTTACATGTCCTGGTAGGGAAAAAGCCTTAAATTATTTTTTCACTCCTGCGCCTGCCTACCTCTTCCATAGGATAACATTGGGTTACTTTATTATTTTTAATAAGTGATAACTCTTTGATTGGGAGCAGGTGAGAAAATCATATTTGGTGTCTGAGGAATCGTAATTTTAAACCCTCTTCAATGGTAAAGTCGGATTTTAAGTCACAATTCTGAACACGCCACTTTTCGGAAGTTGCCATTTTCTTGACCATTTGATGCCTGTTCCTGGGTCACACGACTAGGTGTAGTTGGCATTTGGCCTTTGTGTATTTCTTCCACACAGTATCACAATAGAGGATTTGGGTGATGGCAGGATGGGCCATACTGGCTTAATGAGGGGGCGGAGCTGTCACCTACCACACTTGCACTTCAAAGGCTCTGGCCCAGCACACTCACAAAGGATTTCACACTAGCCTATTGTGCTCCCAGGCAGACTGGGACCAGGGCAGGGAAGCAGGAAATTTCAGATACCTCTGTAGGGGGAAAACTCCAGAAACTTCTCACACTTCAATGGAGGAACCGGGTATAAAAATGGGAACCTCAGGCCCAAGTCTTCTGATTACATCTGGACCTGTGGATGACTCATAAGAAGGACTACTCTCTGCAAGAAGGACTGCCTAGCTGATGTGTTGCCCTGCTACAACAAGGTCTGCCCAGCTGCTCTGCTTCCCTGCCTGCAAGAAGGACTGCTCTGTTGCTCAACCTGCAAGAAGGACTGTTCTACTGCCCCACTGCCTGAGGAAGAAGGACTGGACCTGCACTTTGAACCCAGGACCACAACAGTGACTCCAAGGACTCCAGCACCCTTGAACTCTGCACCTGGACTCTGCTTACTGTGAGTCCCAACCCCCCAAGTGGGGCCTCCCCAGGCCAGGAGCCTTGGGATTGTGGCTAAAGGTGCTCTGCCAGCCCATCTGTGGTCCCCATCAGAACCGACGCAGCCTGACACAACTCAACGCAGGACCCTACATTGCACCTTAGAACCACATTGCCTCTAAATTAAGCCTGACTGATTTATGCCAAGCTGCCAAAGGGTTAAGCACAGCTTAATTTAGTGACTATTTTGTTTCATCCTGAAAGAGATTGTGTTTGTAGCTTGAGAAGGGCTCACACCCTCAACCAATAACCTAATTTTTCACAGTATATAATGCATGGTTATACCGGCACCCTTATTGCAAAATGCGTTATTTCTTTTTCTTTTCTTGCTCTTTCATGTTCATTACAAACATGGGGGCAGATTTACAAGAAAGTGACGCATCTGTACAGATGCGTCACTTTCCCTGCGCCACCCTTAAAAACCCTTGCACCACCATAGATGCGCCATATTTACAATACGGCGCACTATGGCGCAGAGATTGACAGATGCGTCAGAAATTCTGACGCATCTGTTGGCGAAAGAAGTCACGCATTGCTGGAGTCGTGTCGCAAGCACAACGCAACTCCAGCAATGCATGTTGAGGCCTATTCCCACTACACTGCGTCACTACTTACGCCTGCTTCAAGCAGGCGTAGGGTTTTGACGCAGTGGCGTCCTAAGAGTGGCGCAGTGAAATCTTGTAGATTTCACTGAGTCACTTTACGAGGCCTTCCTGCGTGGGAACGCCCACCCTGCATACATTACACCTGACGCAGGTATAATGTGACGCAGGGCTTTACAACGTGACGCCATCTCCTAGATGCGTCACGTTGCTAAGCCAGGCCGCATTGTTTGTGCCGCTGTTGCGTCAAAAAAGTGACGCAACTGCAGCGCAAAAGTCACGAATGGGGCTTGTAAATCTGCCCCATGAAGTATAGAAGCAGAATCTGTACTGCAAAATTAAACCCACCACAAAGCAGTTAGTCATTTTTGCAAAAGGAGATAATCAGGGGTGGCTCCTCCATTTGAGCAGAGGAGCGTCGCCCACACAAGCCGAAGAGCTGAAATATGAAACAGTAAACTTTATTTATTACTGTTTTATTTTTCAGCAACACATCCTGAACTAAGTGTCAGGACGGGGTGGGGCCAGCTTCAAGGTCGACCGCTCTAGCCGTAAGGCTACATCCTCTCTTTGGCCGGCCGTCTTGGCACGGCCAGCCTGACAAGCGCATTTTAAAGTTCTCTAATCTAGCTGTCTTAGACAGCTGGGTTAGAGAAAGGAGCGCTGGGAGAACTTGCTCTATCCAATCCTGGTGCTGCTCTCATGCTGTGAAAGCAGCGCCAGGATTGGGTAGCGCAGTTTCCTGCATCTGGAGCTTTCTGGAAGACACCCGAGGAAGGAGGACATCACACTACGGAGGTATGTGAATTTTTTTTTTTTTTGTGACCCCCCCCCCTGTCTCACCACCCTCGGTACAAGCCAGCCACCACTGGAGATAATGTAAGTCACAGGTTTAAAGAATGCTGGGGCTCAAATTGTGTAGAAACATGCGGAGATTCTATCATTCATCGCTATGAATATCTCTTTTCTTCCCATCACTTTTTCTTTTAGAAAAACATTTCATAGCCAGTTACTGTTTTCAGTGTTGATAATGCAGTTGTACTTCTGCTCTGTGACCTGCCTCTCACCCTGGCAGCAGGCACTATGATGCCCGAAGTCAACTGTAACTGAGCAGCTATGTTACGTAACAAAAATGAAAGACAGACTTCTATAGAGGGATTGCAGGCTCCTATGTATCATGGGGGGGTGATAGTTAGTTTGAGAGGAGGGATCGGTTGAGGGTCATGCTGATGGTTAGGAGACATGCTGAATAAGAGAAAGAGACAAAAGAATACCAGAGAGTAGAGAGCCAGAGGTTTGAGGAGTTGTGGCAGAATGGTTCAGGAGTAGCAAAGGAGGGTTGGCAAATCATAGTAGGGGAGGCTCTTATTTGGGATGTCGATAGGACAGAAGGAATCATGCCTAACGGATTTGTGATGGAGCAGAGAGGAAGATGGTAGGAAGAGTTCAAAGAGTTTATGGGAAGGGAGTTTCTAACATTCGAAATGCTGGAGTGTAAGAATGCGGCATTGACTATAGCCACAATGGTACCATGGCAGATGGCATATGGAGGGTTTTAGAATAGAGATTTGCATAGGATAGGTATTTTAGGGGAATTTAGATCAGAGAAGTGTGGCTAGTTGTGTGGGATAACATGAGGGGAAGAGAGTACAGTGTGGTAGAGTTCCTGGAGGAGGGAGCGAGGACTTTGATAACCTGCATCATCCTTGTGGAAACGCTGTTCTTTAGACTCCATTTTTCTGAGGTACCTTGATGACACTGACTTCGCCCCCATGATCAACACCACCTGTTTTAGCGGTCTCAGACGCCCTCTGAGCAAGACGCAGCTGGGGCATGGAGGCGTCAAGGGGCGTGTCCGACTGCAGCCCGCGTGCAGCTCGTCAGAGGCTGGACCGGAACTACTCTCTTGATTGTTCTTCTATCCAGTTCTTACGCTGCTGAGATATTAGGTTGTCTCTCTCATGGATAAGAGTAAGGTCCAATGACTCCACGTGCTTCTAATGTCAGTAAAAGAGCATTACTACTGCTGCTGTTCACAGTCCTGATGAGAGTGCAATTAAAGTTATTCCAGAGCCTAATTGTTCTAACAACCCCAGCCTAGAAGTCTTCTAATAAAAAGAACATTAGAGACAATTTATCCAGTTAGTTAAGATTTACTGATCTGAATTGCATTGCTGAGAAAGTATTTTCCTTAATTTAGCCCACTTTGGATAAGTTATATTGCAGGATAGACTGCACTGACCAACGACTTAACCCCTCATAAACGTGTGCCTGTGACACATGACCAATCCTCTCAAACATATCATTCATGAACGTCATCCCCAGCGAGCACCAGTAGTAACTTGAGGGAGGGTCTGGCTCTTCTGCAAGATATTCCTCATTCTATTGTAAATTCCAGTTTACAGCAGGGCATTGTTCCCAATCCATCTGTACCCTCTGGTGCAGATGATATTCCGCAGGGTCATCCCTCTTCGAGAACTTCATGTATTTCTTTTTAACTCCCACATCTTGCGTCAAGCTACCCTATCAATGCTGGTGCCGCAGAATGATCCTCCCTTGACACATGATTGCAAGGAAGATTTCCAGCAAATAACGAAATAAGTGGTTCGTTTGTTCAGTCGTTGCTCTGGTGATAGCATGTGCAGTATCATTTCTCATTCTAGTGGTTCAGCGAGCAGGCTCGGTGGTGACCTTAAATCAAACTGAGATTTGTCGCTGCGCGGCAGTTACCATTAGATGGACTGATCATGTGCATACCTTCTGAGCCTGTTTGGGGTCTACGCTAATGCTTCCGATCAGATAAAAGTGGGTCCTTTAGGTCATATCTCTAGACCCGGCTCTGCTGTCCCTTTTGCTCCTCCTCCCAACTTCCCTATGACATACATATGTTGTGAATAGTGGAGACTATGTCATCAGCCTTTTCTTGTCATGTATCGAACAGGGCCCCTATTATGCGCATGGCGCATTTTCATTGCGCCGAGCGCACCTTTTAAAAGGTGCGCTCGGCACAAACAATGAAAATGCGCTGCATTATGGTGAATGCGCTGCTCTCAGGGCAGCCGCGAACTCACGCTGCACTGGGGGCAGTGCATTCCTGTGAAAAATGGAGCGGCTGCTTTGAAGCCGCTCCCATGTTTTCACAGTGCAGGCGGCAATTCGCCTACACTTTGAAGGGGGAATAGAGATCCCCTTGCAGGTTGGTGCAGTGAGTGACTGCACCCGCCTGCAAGGGGATGTCTGGGGGGTCCATGGGACCCCCCCAGTGGTCTGCCATTAGGGGGCGCACTGACAGTGCACCACCTTTTAGGTTGCGCACTGTCAGTGCACCTCCTGACGGCTTCTCTGCCTTTGCGCCCACATCTGCAATACTTGAAAAAAGAAAAAATGAGCCTGTACCTTGCGTTCTTTATTTAGTATACAATTTCACTAAATAGTCAAACCCATCGATTTCAGTTTGAGCAGGTATTTTATTTTAACCTTTTTATTTTCACTAAATTCTTATTTTTTGCTGCTTTTTTAATCAGAAAAAAACATGTGTCTGGTCATATCAAAAAATTC
Source organism: Calotriton arnoldi (assembly GCA_963921515.1). Taxonomy (NCBI): domain Eukaryota; kingdom Metazoa; phylum Chordata; class Amphibia; order Caudata; family Salamandridae; genus Calotriton; species Calotriton arnoldi. The sequence continues at coordinate 1,231,519 of CAWUFW010005624.1, forward strand.
TAGACATAAATGTGCTATACAACATATATTTACATAAATTAGTGTGTGACTTTTACAAAAATCTAATACATACATCACATCCAATACATATATCACAATTGTTATTCTCAATTTTAATCCTGAAACTCTTAAAGCGTCTATATTCAGTATCCCAAATCAATACAGGGGAAACTATTATTTTAAAAATCTTCTCAGATTAAATTTTCATTATTCCTCTGTATTTTTATGTGCCGTGTGCCTGTGCCATGTGCCGACGCGTTTCGAGTCCTGGGAGTTGAATACCAGGAATCTCATCAGGGCTTTTGAATTTTAACAGCAATGGTGGTTTCTGTAAGGGTGTGTAACATAAAGCAATTATTACAAAGGGCTCCTTTCTGTCTCACCTTAAATTCACCATTCTCATTATTTCTATTCGGGTTCTTTACCTGAGAATTCTTACTAATCTTCACCTTAAGGTATACGCTTCACCAAAGGACATTTACTCTCAATCACTAGGGATTCTGTTAAAAAACAGAGAGCACTGTCAGTATTGTGCATTCTTTACTGAGACATTTTAATATCTCTTTTTCCAGCAGTCGTCTCCTACCTTATCTTTGTCTTTTTATAAGGCAATTGCATCTAGTTTCCTGTAAATAAGGAAAATACTTAATCATACTTTTAAAGGGTACGATAATAATGAGAATGGTGAATTTAAGGTGAGACAGAAAGGAGCCCTTTGTAATAATCGCTTTATGTTACACACCCTTACAGAAACGCAAGGTACAGGCTCATTTTTTCTTTTTTCAAGTATATATAAACGGCCCTGCCTGTGCCTTGCCCCATGGGCCTAACTCCCTTTTTTTCTCACATCTGCAATACAGCATGTGCACAGAGGCAAAGGGTTACCCTCATTTGCATGGGGCCACAGCACCAGGCAAATGAGGGAATGCTCTCTGAAGATAGCGCTGGCGCTTTATGTACGCCAGCCCTATCAGTATAACAGAAGGGGACGCACACGATTCTGCGGCCCCTCCTGTAGTACCAAAGTGCCCCAGAGGCGCGCAAAGTGGGCGCAAACTCCCGTTGCGCCGCCGGGCCACTTGTATAATACGCCCCAGATGTACTCCACTAACAGGACTTAATAAAATAGATTGCCCATTATCCACTTCCGTCAATAACTCCGACAGACCCCTGAGCGGGCTCATTCAACCTAAAGATTTTATAGAGGAATGCAGCTGGTCTTCGTGCAAAACTAGCTGATAATAAATGGATACCTTTTATTTCTCAGTATCACATTATTATTTTACAGGAAGTGTGGCTCATTTCTGCCCCACATATTGATGGATACTCCACGTTTGCTGTCCCTGGGCCCTGTTCCTCTTCATGCATGGTTAAAGGCGGACTACTTATTTAAATTCTCTCTTGTCGTTAATTGTATTATACAAGAAATTAAGTTAGAATCTCCTAATATCCAAGGGGTAGAATAGGTTACAAGGAAACTTGGCTCTTTAATAATATTTAATGTCTATAAAGATAACTTTAATGTTGCTAATACGTCCAATACTAATCTGTCTGGTGTGATGGACTGTGTAATGGATAGTAGGTTGCAGAGAGCTCTTTTTAATACTCGTTTGGTTGGGGTTTTCAGTGTCAAAGTTAATAGATGGCTACAAATATCTACAGTTGTGGACGATACTGACTCTAGAGAGTGATTTTCACCTTGCTTAGTAAGGTTGCAACACCTTTTATTCGGGATCCTGCCTTACTACTTTCTTGGCTACTCTAGAACTATCGATGATATATCTGCCTCAGATTTATTAATTAATTATATCATAAATTACAAAGGATTCCCTACAGATTATAGCAACCATAATCCATTAACTATCATTTTAAATCTCTCTCATGCCATCAATCACAGCCATAGTATAAGACCTCCTGAGGCAATCACGAGAGACAATGGTAGGCGATTGTGTTGGAGAAGTGTAAATCATAGTATGGTACTGCAAAAGGCGGTTTCTGTGGCTCTTAATGCAATATTCATATGTCTAGGTGAGATAATGGACTTTAAGGACATTGGAGCAATTTACGACTCTGTGGTTAATACGATCAACAATGCTCTTTTGACACTTCATGTAATAAATTTTACAGCTGGCCTAACAGATAGTTTGACAGTAATTGTAGTATGGCCAATCACAAGTTGAGACTTGCCTGAGCCAGGTACTTTAGAGATTATTTACTGGTTAAAGAATATAGGTTAGCTTATAAAAAAAAAAATTATTGCCAGAAAATGTTATTTGCAGAACAAAACATGGGATGAGTTGTGTTTGACATCACAATGGGGTGGCACTAGTGCCTTCTAGAGTGTGGTTAAGTGGCATTATTTCACCAGGGTCTCAAGTTGTCAGAGACCCTTTCAGAGTTGCTAGGCCCAACCGTGGGGCTTGAGGCCTTTTACTTTTGGTGTCCTGGGGCCAACCTACTGTGGATCCTGAGCAACTTGGCCCAGTACCCTGTAGTATATGGTAAGTTGTATTCATTTGCCTTCCACATGTATTCTTATGTTTTCTCTAGAATCTAGTGTATCCTTGGAAGTCAGAACTTTCACCTGTCTATTCCATGTTCCACCTTTATTAATCTGCTTGTAGAATGTTCATGTGAGATGCTATGCTCCGCTTGGAGAGTTAACTTGTTATCCTGTGGGTTGGCAATAAAGATGAAGCCCAAACTACAATGCTTCCTGAGTTTGAATCTCTACGAGTTCACCACAGAAATTTGACGACGAGCTTGGGATAATTCCATTGCCAACCCCGTACCCACAGCGTTTTCAGATATCTTCAGGCTACTCTACTCTTCGCTGGTGAATGCTACCGTAGCTGAATTACTGCCGACGTCATCGCTACTACTTGCTTAAGTGCCGGTGATTTACTGTGTGAGTGCCTTCACCCTCACGTGCGGCATACCGAATTCGGGAGAAAATTTTTTTTTTATCATTACTCCTAAGTTTCTCAAGTGCGGTTGCCCGAATGCCGTTACTACCTGCATCTTTCAAAACCTCCTCGCACTCACCATCCTCGCTCAACATTCTCAGCTTCATTCTTCAGCCAGCGCTTTGACTTCTTCGTTCTACTGTTTGATGACGACCTCGCACACACGCAAGGCATTCTGGGACGCTTACGCAGGTCACGGTGCGTGACCTTTACGTGCCGCCATTTTGTTTTCTTGTTGTTTAGCAACGCTACTGTTACATTTGTGTCAATTTCGGCACGCTTCGCACCGCACCTATTTGCTTCTCTACCAACGGATTCAATCTTTGCTTCTCTACCAACGGATTCATCGTATCATCCTGCAAGTACTGGTTCGTTTATTTTTTTATATTTGTCCTGTACTATCCTGCTTGAATTCAACAGCATGGAGGGAAGTTTGGGAAGTACTTCTTCTTCTGCTAGCATTATCAACAACTTAATGGTAGGCATTAATTTGAATACACCAAAAGAGTTCCTCACCAATCCTGGTGAACCTGTTGTTAAATGGACTGAGTGGAAGGAATATTTCCTTAATTATATCGCCACATTAGAAGATAATAGTGGTACTCTTTCCCCTGACAGGAAAAAAAGAATTCTTATGCACTGCCTTGGTCCTGAAGGTCTAAAAGTTTATAACCAGATGCAGAAAGCAGAGAGAGCAGGAGATGTTGATGTTTTTAAATGTGCAATTTTAGATTTAGACAATCATTTTTCTCCTACTGTTTGCGTAGCCATTTCTAGACGCACATTTTACAAAGAAAGCAACAGCAGAATGAATCTGTTGCGGAATATGTTGCTAATTTAAAAAATCTTGCGGCTTCTTGCAAATTTGGGGTACTCCATGATGACATGATAAGAGACCAACTTGTTATTTGCCAAAAAAATAAAAGTATCCAAGACAGGCTATGGATTGAAGGAGACTCATGCCTTACAAAATATTATTACTTTAGTTAGAAAGCTGAACTTTCAGAAAGAAGTGCAAAGGCCATCTCTGTCAGCACAGAAAAACCGTCTCTCAGCTTAGTTTCATCCAAGTCTAAAGGAAAATCTAACTTTGCTATGCCTGCAGAGAAACGTACTTTCAACAACAAGTTTCCTGACAAAATCACACCCAGAACTCAAGGAAAAGCTTCCAGTTTTTCATGTTATAGGTGTGGCAGCGCTAAGCATAATGCCAGTTCAGACAAATGTCAAGCTAAGTCTACAAGATGTCTCAATTGTGGTATGTAGGCCACTTTGCGAAAGTTTGTAGAAGAAGAAACAAGAAATTTAACCAAGTTGCTTGTCTTACTGAGAATTCAGATTCTTCTGAAATTGATTCGGAGGATTCTGAAAGCTCTCATTATAGTTCCGCCTCCGTCACTAATATGAAAAATGTTCTTAATGTTACTGATACAGATAAAAGCAAACCTTTGTGCATTATCAATTTTGGAGGTATTCCCTTACAGGTTGCTGCCGACTCTGGATCTCCATTCACAATCATTGCTCGTTCCATTTGGGATGACAAGTTTGTGAGTGTCTTAGGTCCACATTTAGAGCCCATGGATATCAATCCTGAAAGCTTTACAGGGGAAAAGATAAATATGTTAGGTTTTCGCTTACTAAACTTACAATTTAAAGGAAGACAAGCATTATGTAAACTGTACGTAGCTTGTGAAGGTCCTTCAGTCCTGGGATGGAAGGACCAGAAAGCTTTAAGTATTATTCTAGACCCAAACAGTCCAGAACAAGTGTTAGTAGCTTGTGACAGTGAAAATACAAAAAAATGGGTTTTGGATGAATTTAAAGAAGTGTTTAATGGGAAAATTGGTAAACTTAAAGGTTTTACCCATCTCATTAGGGTCAAGCCTTCGGCTATTCCCAAAATCCACAAAGTTCGCAATATTCCGATGATTGCAAGAGAGGAGGTCAAACTTGAGTTAAAAAAATTACAAGATGCAGGTATTATCGAGCCTATTGAGGCTTCAGAGTGGATTTCTCCGTTGGTCGTCGCAAGACGTGCCAACGGAAAAATTCGTCTCTGCGTTGATCTCAGAAGCCTTAACGAGAACATCATTATTGACCAATTTCCTCTTCCTAGGATCGATGAAATGCTTTCTATGACCAGGGGCTCGAAGTGGTTTTCCACCATCGATCTCTCCGCGGCATATCACCAAATTGTCCTACACCCGTCATGCAGGAGTGTCACTTCCTTTTGTACTCCTTTTGGTTGTTACCAATTCCGCAGAATGCCTTTCGGCTTAGCCTCTGCAGCCGCTGTTTTTCAGAGGTTAATGACTCAATTGTTTGGTGATATGCCGGGGATTACTTTCTTTCAGGACGACATTCTCGTAATGGGTCGTGATAAACCAGAACACGATAACAGATTGAGAAAAGTTTTGCAGGTTTTATCATCCAAAGGTCTTACTGGTGAAATTTTCAAGTGCAAGTTTGCTGAACGCAGTGTAGTTTATTTGGGTCATGAGGTAAGCCACAATGGTATCAAACCCAAATCTAAACTTATTAATGCTATAGTTGATGCTCCATCCCCTAAGTCCAAGGATGATTTGCGATCATTCTTGGGCTTAGCGGAGTTTTACTCTAAATTCTAAATAGTTGAGAACTTTTCAGAGAAAACCCATCCTATGAGGCTTTTGCTAAAGAATAAAGTCAGTTTTGATTGGTCCTCTGAATGCCAACAAGCTTTTCAAGCTATTAAAGATGCTATCAGTAAAGCCCCCAATCTACAAGGTTTTGATCCATCAGCTATCACGTTTGTCACCACCGACGCAAGCTCTAAAGGTTTGGGTGCCGTTCTCACTCAGATTGATGGAGATCATAAAGAAGTTGTCATTGCTTTTGCATCTAGGTCGTTTCCTCCCTCAGAAGAAAGGTACTCAGTAATTGAAAGAGAGACCTTGGCTTGCGTGTGGGCTATGGAACATTTTAGAAAATTTTTATGGGGCAGGTATTTTGTTTTAAGATCTGATCATAAACCCTTAACTAAACTGCTTACCACTGAAGGTTTATCCAAAGCCACCTCTAGAATTGCCAGATTTTCAATGCGCCTTCAAGATTTTTTCTACACTGTGAAATACGTTCCTGGCGTAAAAATAGAACAGCTGACTTTCTAAGCAGGATGGCTCTACCTTTGATTGAGATAGACTCTAATTCATGGAATGAGTTTTCTGTTGCCAGCATCTCTCATGTTACAAGGGAGCATTGAGCGTTCAGAGTGGATCAGTGCTGAAACTGAGGATGCCATTCTTCTTGATGTTAAATCTAAGGTAATTAATGGTTGGTCTGATGTTGAAAGAAAGAATCTAACAGATGAACTTAGAGGATTCTGGGAGGTGAGGAATGAATTGTGTGTGAATGATCAATTCTTGATGAGAGGAGAAAAAGTTGTGCCTCCCACCACCTTGAGAAAGAAAATAATTAGTTTGTGTCATGATGGTCATTCCGGCATCACTCGCACCAAACAGAGACTCAAGGCCCTGTATTGGTGGCCAGGTGCAGATACTGCTGTGGAGCGATTTGTCAGGGAGTGTGTCAGTTGTGAAGTTGCGGACAAATCTCACAAAACACTTAACCCCCCCTCTTTCCCATTGCACTGTCCGAACTCTCCTTGGCAAGAGGTTGCTTTGGACTTCATGGGACCTATTTCTTGGCAAGATGGCTCCATCAAGTATATTATTGTCCTTGCTGACTTATTTTCTAAATGGTTTGAGTTGAGTGTTGTTGAGAGCGTGAATTCCCTTGCTGTTATCAAGTTTTTGGATGCTGTGTTCCTTAGGGAAGGTTTTCCCGCGTCCATCCTCACAGACAATGGGGTTCAGTTCAAATCCAATGAAATGGTCCAGTATTTACGTTCTGCCAGCATTGAACAAAAATTCACTGCACTATATAACCCAAGTGGGAATAGTGTAGTAGAAAGAATTAACAGAACTATTAAAGGTATTATTCAACTTTCTAATAAGACTAACTTGTCTTGGGAAAATGAGTTGATGAAGATGACTTGGTCTTACAGGGTGACCAGTCATTCTTCTCTTGGTTGCAGCCCTTTCTCTATCATGAGGGGTAGGATTCCGTTTTCAAAGGAGAATCCTGTTGGATGAATAGAAGCAAATGTGTTCATTGTGATCGGGATAGTATCAAACATCACATTAAACTGTCCCAGTCCAAAAACAAGGTTTACTTTGACACGAAACATGGTAGCAAACAAACTAGTCTTTCTGTTGGTCAATGGGTTCGTGTCAAACTTGCAAAAAAGACTCCCAAGGGCGTTAGCAGATTCAGCAAACCTCACCAAGTTGTCAAAGTAAATAATAATACAGCTGTCCTTGACAATGGCGAAGTTTGGCATATGAGTCGCTTAGCCCTCACTAGAAGTGTTGTCCAGAGTTCATCTGACTTCGTCACCCCTCACAAAAATTATTGGTGGTTGTTTGATTGTGATTTGTGTTCTAATTCCAATTACATTCCTGAAGAAACTTCCTCAGGTTCTCAAGCAATTGCACAAGACACTTCTCAACCGATTTCTGTTCAACCCCCTTTGGTTATTGAGGGTTGTCCCTTGTCTAATGAGCCGAAAACTTCCAGTGGGAGGATTATTAAGAAACCTACTCGTTTTAATGATTTTGTTTGTGAATAAAGTTTTTAAATTTTTTTGATTTATTTATAAGGGGAAGGATGTGTAGTATATGGTAAGTTGTATTCATTTGCCTTCCACATGTATTCTTATGTTTTCTCTAGAATCTAGTGTATCCTTGGAAGTCAGAACTTCCACCTGTCTATTCCATGTTCCACCTTTATTAATCTGCTTGTAGAATGTTCATGTGAGATGCTACGCTCCGCTTGGAGAGTTAACTTGTTATCCTGCGGGTTGGCAATAAAGATGAAGCCCAAACTACAATGCTTCCTGAGTTTGAATCTCTACGAGTTCACTACATACCCCTTCAGCACCTCACTTTCACAGGTAGTGTGGATCGAGCAGTCCAAGGTGGTTGTATGATAGAAGCTCGAATGGTTTTACCACGCGTGCCTCTACCACGCAGCCCAACCACGAATGCGTCTTAACCACGCATTCCTTTACCACGCATGCCTTTACCACGAAATTTCATGGTATAGGCTTGAATTGTAAAGGGGTATGTGTGGCTAAGGTCGCCACTACCCCGCCTCCTCCCCGAGCACCTCCCCACCCCTGCCCCCCGCCGTCCCTTAAACTACCCCAACCCCTTCCACTGCCCTACAACCTGACCCCCGCCCTATTAGCTAACTCAACTACCCATTCCCCCCTCTCACTGCCCTAAGGCCTAAAATCCTGCACTACCCGGCCCCCACCCCTGCGCTATTCCTTTACCTACTCCAACCCCTTTCACTGCCCTAAAACCTACCCCGCCCTAAAAACTAACCCAACTACCCAACTACCCATTCCCCTCCCACTGCCCTAAGGCCTAAAACCCTGCACCCTAACTTACACTACTCCGACCCCCCGCACCCACCTGCGCTGTCCCTTAAACTACCCAAACCTCTTCCACTGCCCTAAAACCTAACAGACCCCCTCCCAGCCCTAAAAACTACCCCAACTACCCATTCCCTTCCCACTACCCTAAGGCCTAAAACCCTACACTACCTGCCCCCGCGCTGTCCCTTTAACTACCACATCCCCTTCCACTGTCCTTAAACCTACCTCGACCCCCGCTCTAAAAACTAACCCAACTATTCATTCCCCTCCCACTGCCCTAAGGCCTTAAACCCTACACCCTAACTTACACTACCCTGACCCCCCACCCCCTGCGCTGTCCCTTAAACTACCCCAACCCCTTCCACTCCCCTAAAACCTGGCCCGACCCCCTCCCAGCCCCAAAACCTACCCCAACTACCCATTCCCCTCCCATTGCCCTAAGGCCTAAAACACTACACTACCCAGCCCCTCCCACCCCCACCCCCACGCTGTTCCTTTAACTACCCCAACCACTTCCACTGCCCTAAAACCTACCCCGACCCCCTGCCCTAAAAACTAACCCAACTACCCATTCCCCTCCCATTGCCCTAAGGCCTAAAAACCTGCACCCTAATTTACACTACCCTGAACCCCCTGCACCTGCCTGCGCTGTCCTTTAAACTACCCCAACCCCTTCCACTGCCTGAAAACCTGGCCCAACCCCCTCCCAGCCCTTGAAAAAAAACAGCCCCACTTACCTCACCACGGAGTCTTCCTGCTTCCGTCTTCCTGCAGATAGATCGTGCACTGCCTTAACCACACATATGCGTTGTTAAGGCATGCATGGTATAGCTTGCGTAGTCGGAACACGCGTGGTTCAGACCGCAGTGTTCCGACTGTTTCCCCTTCAAGGCTTCTCGTGGGGGGGGGGGGAGACACGGGAGGGTGAACACAGGCTCTCAACTCAAAATACGCTCAGCATCAGCTATAAATGATTATCCAGTCAAATACTCGCTTTAATGAAAAAAAGGAGCATTTATATTCTTCCACCAAATAAAATATGACCTCTAGGGCTTCAATGGCGGGTCCATGAGTCCCACTCCCCTCTAGCTAGCGGATATGGTTATTCCCCATTAATTATAGGTGACATGCAGGTTAAGCCCTACTAGTAGTCGGAGTCTCAGGAGTTCCACTCTGACTCTTAATTAAAGTCAAAAGTGTTCCCGCACTGCAGCGCTATCTGATAAGTAAGTTTCCCCAGGGCCACCTGGCCCATAAATCAGTCTTACCCACACCAGGAGGACCTGAGCGACCTGAGCCTCTAAGCACACCTTCTTCACAGCTGGTGCCTCTGATAAGTCTTTCATACACCGCCCAGGAGTGTCCTTGAGTTCCTCATACGAGGTCCTGCATCAGTCGGAGGTTCTTGATGCTCCTCCGATGCTTGGAAATTTCTTCAGGTCGCTTCCCATGGATAGGGAGGCAGAGGAGTTTGCAACGATCCTGGTGTTAGTCCTGTGTCATGGCTTGGTCCTGCTCGGGCCACCACAGTGGCCACCTTCCTGTGTCGATAGCTTGGCCAGATCATACTTCTTACTTTGTCCCGGTAACCACCTCTGTCATACAGGGTCACCATTCCTCCTATGTGCATGGGCCACTGCCCTACGGACAGAGCAGCAAAACATCATAGCTGACCTACTCTTCATAACTGAGTCATGGTTGGGAGATGATTGGCCCCAGTTCTGTATGAAGCCATTCCTCTAAGCTATCAAACTATCAAGCAAAATCGTATAGGCAAATTAGGAGATGGCCTAGATGTTGTGTTCAGGCAAACATTACATATAACTAAAGCTGACAACATCTCCATACAAGGTTGTGAGGCCCTTCTCACCAGATGCAATCCAACACCATCTTCCTCCTGAAATTTCCTGCTCCTTTACAGACCTCCACCTAGCAATGCAGCATTCCCAGACACACTTCTAGACACAGTTTCAAACCTGATAACACTACACTCCAGAAAACACAAAAGAAGGGGTGAGAGTACGGACTCACCTACTCTGAACCCCCATCCATACTTAATCCACCAAAAAGAGTAGGGAGTAAAACAATGATTATCTGTGATGGCACCTGCTGTGTATGCTAATACTGCCCTCACTCACACAGATGTGTGACATGCTTCATCATAGGGCTGCTTACAATACACCCCGGCGTAGCCACGCACGGGGTGGAGCAATAGGGTGGGGGAAGACAATACAACACAAAAAGAGAGACAATTTTTGTCACAGTAACTGGGAACGACGGTAGTGAAAGTGCAGTGATAAGTGAGTTAAAACTAGCTCGGAAGTGTCGCCGTGACTTAGACTTTTATTCCTGGACCCTCCGGCCAGAGTTAAAAACGTGAAGGATGGTGGTGCGTGGGAGATGCTATGTGCTCCTAACACCCCTCCTTTACTGCCAGGTGGTCAACATGTTTCGGCCGTGTGTGTGTGCCCCACGTGTAGGGTCACGCCGGCCTTCCTCAGGACTCTACCTGTCCCAGTGTATCGATACTCACACCTCCTGTTGAGATACGAGAGTATCATAAAAGCCAGATCATCCGTGTAGAGGTATTTCCTCTAGTAAGTAGTAGGATTACTAAAAGCAGGGAATACAAATGGACATCAATGTGAAGGACCAAACAGGGGGGAGAACAAGCTGCTAGAAGTAATTATTCTCTTTCATTCATAATGCGCTGTGTGTCTCATGGTCAGTCTCTTCAAAAGGTGTACCGGGGTGTATCATACATTCCCCACAGGACAATACTAATATACCATCCTCCTGGTAACCAATGTGTGTAAAGGATAGTGATACAATCCACTATATGAATGTATAGTCATAACTATGATTAAAATATCAGCGTCAGCCTACATCCTGCTGTAATCCAACCAGTCACATCTCCTGCACCACACGGGGTATGGTGCATGTGTACTCACCGAGTTTACCCCTATTTCAAGTTAGAACTGGCGGCGGGCAAGGAGAGACCCCCTCTAGTCACACTTTTAATTGTAGGAGAAAGAAACCACAAAGAGAAAACATGAAATTTAGTCACTGTGTGATAACAAGAAATCATGCAACGTATGTCTCCAGTGGCGTGCAGAGCAGTTCTAGCAGTGATATAAACACATATAGATTAGCAGACGGTGTCATTAATTAGATGCATAAATCTTCGTGCATGTCCTTTTGCCGTAAAACATAAGTATGCACAACGAGGAGAGACTTGTTCGCAATGCCCCCAAATTTGGTAGACAGAAGATAATCATAATCCCGCTATATTGCCGTAAAACATTAGTATGCACAGTGAGGAGAGCCCTGTTCGCAAAGCCCCCAATTGGGTAGACAGTAGGTAGTCGTAATCCTGCCACAGACACTAGCAGGGAAAATACCAAATACGTTCCCCCATCGCCAAAACCCCACTGCTTACTACTACAAGGGTGGTGCTCCTCTGAAGCTGCTTGCCTTCATCCGCCGTGTAGTCACAAAGGACTGAAGGCGAGCGCCCGGCATTAAATCCTCATCTGTGTTCGTCCCGCAGTTCCGGTCACGTGTGACGTGTAGAATGCGCGATGACGTACGGGAAACCTCTCTTGTCACCATGAAGACCCGCGTGGAGTGGCGCGGCAGTCGCCATGGTAACAGAATAAACAAAGTGCAATGTTGATATGAGCGGCCTGGAGCCCCAGGGAACGCACGCAAGTATGTCTAGCCCGGCAAGTTACATTAAAGAGGCAAGATCGCTCAGGTGTAAATGGCGGCTCTCTAGTTCACTGGTACTAAAGCTCAATAAAACGCTGGTTGGCCATAAAAAATGTTGGATACTAGCAGTTCAGATCGTAGAGATAGTAATAGCCTGACCGCCCCGGTAGAAATGGCGGCGTGTCAGGTCATGATAAAACAGAGATGGGTGGAGGCTACTGAAAGTATTGTATTCTTTCAAATTGGATGGCATAAACAGTAGTGGCACACCTGCCCAAATTGGAACGGCGGTGTTTCTGGTCATTACCAATGAAGACACAGCAGGAGCTGGAAGGAGGCTTACACAAGTACATGAAACTTTCAAAAAAGGGGGGGGGGGGAAGAAGATAGAGGTTACCCCCGTGGCCCCACAAATACGTAGGTGGTGGGAGAGTCCCACAACCCTCTGTACAAAATAGGAGGGATACATTAGTATACTGCTAGTAGGCGAATAGGAGACGAATCATCTATTTAGGGAATGCCAGGGAATATCATCATTGAGCCCCACTTGGTGACTCTTTAAGCGGTACACCCATTTTTGTTCCCTCAACAAGAGGGCTCTGGTTCTGTCACCACTGGTACTGTTAAATCTCTGTTTTTCTATGACAGTCCATGACATGTCCTCCGTGGTGTGGTGTTTCTCCAAAAAATGTGCAGTGAGTCTGGTATTGGACCTCATGCACCTTATAGTGCTGCGGTGTTCCATAATGCGTGTCTTGACCTTGCGGGTCGTCATACCAACATACCGCAGTTGACATGGGCAGGTGATAAGGTAAATGACGCCCTCAGAGTTGCAATTGGTTAGTGACCTCTGTTCCCAGGGGTAGGTGAGTCCTACGTCAATAGATTTGGTATTAGTTGTCAGGCACTGCAGGAGCCACACCTCGCATGGCCCTGTACTGGGGCCAATTGACCTGCAGTAACAGGTTCCCTAGATAGTGAGGGGCCCGGTCTGGTGTGCACTAGCACATCTTTTAAATTAGCACTTCGTTTAAAGGAGAAGAGAGGCTTCTCTATACTCAACCCATTAGAAGTGAGGATTCTCCAATGTTTCAATATCATCTGTCTGATTTGATGTGATGATGTATTAAAAGTGGTAACACACACTGGTTTGTTAGTTTTGGGTTTAACTGATGTCTCCAGCAGAATATCCCTGTCAGTATTGGTTGCTCTCTTCCTTGCTTTCTTGATGGTGCGCTGAGGGTACCCCCTAAGTGACAGTTTGGTAGAGAGGAGGTTTGCTTCCTCCTTGAAACTTGATATGTCAGTGCAGTTACGTCTCAGCCGGAAAAATTGGCCAACTGGCAAGTTCTCTCTGAGGGATTTCGGGTGAAAGCTGTCATAGGCGACTAAGGCATTCTTATCTGTGGGTTTGTGATAGACCCGTGTCTGCAATCTGCCATCCTTAGGTTCTATCATCAGGTCCAAAAATGGAAGACCTGTCTTGGTGACAGTTGAAGTGAAATGGAGTAGTGGATTCTTGTCATTAAACCATTCCAGAAAGAGAGCGACAGACGGTTCATCGCCCTTCCATATCAAGAGGACATCGTGCTTTTATCTGGCTTTTATGATACTCTCGTATCTCAACAGGAGGTGTGAGTATCGATACACTGGGACAGGTAGAGTCCTGAGGAAGGCTGGCGTGACCCTACACGTGGGGCACACACACACGGCCGAAACATGTTGACCACCTGGCAGTAAAGGAGGGGTGTTAGGAGCACATAGCATCTCTCACGCACCACCATCCTTCACGTTCCAAGTAGGGACCCTTCTTCCTAAGTCAGAGTGAGAGGGCTACACCCTTTGACAGCCCATGCTCAACCCTGTGGTAACGTAGCACGAGCAGCTAGGCCTATCTCAGAGGCAGTGTGTGAAGCATTTATGACCATACACAGTAACACAGTGAGGAACACTACAAAGGGACACCACACAAGTAGTTATCAAAAATAAGTATCTTTATATATAGACGGAACACAAGACCAATAACGATCAAAAGGCCACAGTACTGTAAAAATAGGGTTACTCTTGAAATGCTGCAAAAATAGTTCAAAGTACGCCAAGAGGAGTTCAGTTCAAAGCAGTGGTCTCTGCGACCCTTTTACTTACAAAGTACCTGGATTTCGTAGCAAAATCAACAACTGGTCGCAAGAAGCTGTAGCGATGACTTCCTGCACGCGAGGCCGGCGATGCGAAGAATCCTTGCCGCAAGGGAGGATGATGCGCCGATCTGCTGATGCGTGCGGGGGCGATGCGACCAACTTCTGCACGTTAGGCCGTTGATGCGATGACTCCTTGCCGCGAGGGAGGAGGCAATGCGGCGACCCTGTTGCGTGTGCGATCTGGTTGTGGTATGAAGACGTGGCACTCCGAGAGGGAGCGATGGTCCTGATGTGCTGCGATGTAGTGAGGCGATGATCTTGGTGCGATGATCTTTGGTTGTGAGCGCTCAGCGGCAGCAGCGCAATGATTTTCTGGGCGCTTTCGGCTGCAGCAGCTCGCAAACGGCGTTAGCGATGATTTCAGCACTCTCTTCTCTGTAGTAGAACTAGAGGCCCTGGAACTCACAGGAGCCTCACCTGCAGATAGAAATCCTCGCAGGGAGGAATCAGGAGGCTGGTGGTGAAGTCTGATGTGCCTGAGACTTCAACAGGAGGCTAGCTCTCTCCTAGCCCTTGGGTGATTGCTTAGCAAGATTAATAAAAGTTCTCTCAAAGTCCTTTTCCCTTTTCTTCCAAGTCAAATGGTAACCACTGCAGGCCAATCCAAGAAACAGCACACAAGCACAAGGATAGTCACCTCCTGCAGATTCCTTCAGTTACACGGACAGAGGTTCGTCTTGATGTCTTGGAGCAATACCCATTGTAGCAGTTTCAGCACAGATATTTATACCCCAAAAGTCTTTGTTCTCAAAGCTACAAGTCACTGAGCCTAGCCAGAACCAGTTCTACTCAGTCCTGGAGCACTTTGTTTACCAGGCTGCATCCTTCCTTTCAGAAAGAGGGGGTCTGCTATCAGACGCACAGCAGGAGGTGGAGCCATCATTCACCTTGCCAGGCACAGCCCTATTCAAGTCAAGGAGCCACCCCTCCCCATACTACAAATACAGATCTCTCTATTCAACCCAGGTCTGGCTCAGCCTGCCCTGTCCCTCCAAAACCAGACAGCCAATACACATAACAGCAGAGCACACTGGAAGGCTTGGGAAAGAAAATACCTACTTTCTAAAAGTGGTATTTTCAAACACAGAATATAAAAATAAACTTCACTAAAAGATGTATTTTAATATTCTGAGCTCAGGCATACGAAATTCGTTTTTCTACCATGTTCCTGGGGTCAGTTAGTACTATAGAATGTAATAGTCAAACTTGCCCATTCTGGCCTATGGGGAACAGGTAGCCTTACAGTAGTGAAAAACGAAATTGGGTGTAATTCACTACCAGGACATGCTACACACACCACGGCATGTCCTACCTTACACATACAATGCACCCTACCATAGGGGTGGCTTACACGATGCCAAGGGAAGGTTCAGGGGCTGGGAAGTGGGTGCACTTCACAGCCAAGATGGCAGTTCTGGACTGCACACAGACTCCGCAGTGGCAGGTCTGAGACACACTTTACAAGCTGCTTCTGTGGGTGGCGCAAACCAGCGCTGCAAGCCCACCAGCAGCATTCGGTTTACCAGCCCTGGGCACCCACAGGCCACGCTACTAGGGACTAACAGGTAAACCAAATAAGCCAATCAGGGATATACCAATTCATATGTCATATTTACACAGGGAGCATCCACGCTGTGGCACTGAAGGGCAGTGGCACAGCGCCCAGAGCATCTAACACCAGCAAAACAGAGGAGACAACAGCGAAAATTGGAAGGGAGACCCTCGCCAATGGTGCCAGGTCTAACAATGGTATATTAGTATTGTCCTGTGGGGAATGTATGATACACCCCTGTACACCTTTTGAAGAGACTGACCATGAGACACACAGCGCATTATGAATGAAAGAGAATAATTACTTCTAGCAGCTTGTTCTCCCCCCTGTTTGGTCCTTCACATTGATGTCCATTTGTATTCCCTGTTTTTAGTAATCCTACTACTTACTAGAGGAAATACCTCTACACGGATCATCTGGCTTTTATGATACTCTCGTATCTCAACAGGAGGTGTGAGTATCGATACACTCAGGTAGAGTCCTGAGGAAGGCCGGCGTGACCCTACACGTGGGGCACACACACACGGCCGAAACATGTTGACCACCTGGCAGTAAAGGAGGGGTGTTAGGAGCACATAGCATCTCCCACGCACCACCATCCTTCACGTTTTTAACTCTGGCCGGAGGGTCCATAATAAAAGTCTAAGTCACGGCGACACTTCCGAGCTAGTTTTAACTCACTTATTACTGCACTTTCACTACCATCGTTCCCAGTTACTGTGACATAAATTGTCTCTCTTTTTGTGTTGTATTGTCTTCCCCCACCCTATTGCTCCACCCCGTGCGTGGCTACGCCGGGGTGTATTGTAAGCAGCCCTATGATGAAGCATGTCACACATATGTGTGAGTGAGGGCAGTATTAGCATACACAGCAGGTGCCATCACAGATAATCATTGTTTTACTCCCTACTCTTTTTGGTGGAACACTACACTCCAACCTATGCATTCTGGGTGACCTCAACATTTGGTATGACAAACCCAATATGCCCCATCCAAAAACAATCATCACTAGACTAGACGCACTGAACCTGCATCAGATCGTCCACAAACCCACACACATCGCTGGACACATCCTAGATGTCATTTTTGCAAATACAGAACTAGTTACCTTTCAAACAATGACTCTAGTCACATGATCAGACCACCATTTGCCTGCTTTCCAACATAAAACTACACAAAGCAACGCACCTAAAACCACCTTATGTGCATCTGCCTATCGACTGTGGAACAATCTCAATTTGGAACACTTAGAAACACATCTAACATCCAGTACAGATCTAGAAACAATAAATTCTGTTAAAAAATTATATCAGAAGCTACAGGAAACTTTTGATATCCTTATACCACTAAAAACTAACCCCGGGAGGCGAACTCCGCTCCGCCAGTGGAGTTTGCGGAGTTTTGCCAACTCCGCGCTCCATTGGGTACGCGGAGTTCAGGCAAAACTTCGACTCCGTAGCGGAGCAGAGTCAGCCCCTTCGCCCTTGCGCCACGGCCCAAAATAAAAAAAAAACACTTACCTGCTCTCTGGCGTTTCCGGGCTGCCCTCCTCCTCACCGTGCTGTCTCCTCCTCGCCGCTGTCCTTGTTGCACACCCCTATGTTTTACATCTTGTGTGGAAATGTAGGGGTTTGCAACCAGCGACGAGGACAGCAGTGAGGAGGAGAACCCACGGCGAGGAGGAGGGCAGCCCGGAGACACCAGAGAGCAGGTAAGTGGGGTTTTCTTCTTTTTAATGTAAATTGGAGGTGGGACTGTGGCAGAGCGGAGTTCCACTGAGTTTTTTTTAACTTCGTGGAACTCCGCGGAGTGCCACTCCGCGTACTCCGCCCACCCTTACTAAAAACTACACAACAGAACAAAAGAAAACAGGCACCTTGGAGAAATACAGAGATAAAAGAGATAAACAACAAATCAGAAATCTGCAACGTGCCTGGCTCGAAACAAACACCTATCAAGACAAACTTCGCCTATAGAAACTGAACGATTATACAAGTCAGTTATCCGAAAAGCTAAGAAAAGGTACTATTCAGACAGAATTCAAAATGCTAAATTTGCAAATAAAGAGTTTGTAGTAATCTGCTTGTTAAGTAATGCACCTTCCCTGTCCTTGTTCTCTGCCTTGATGCTCAGCCAATGTGATGTCATTAGAATGTTATGAATGTTTGTACTTGAAGGAAGTGGGAGTTGGAGATGATGGGCTGAGCAGCAAGGAGGCTGCTCCTGGTGGGGCATATATTGGAGCTTACATTGGAACTTACTAAGATGTAACTTGGAGAATAAACTACCAACTACAAGAGAGGTCCACGAGACTTCTTTGATTGCTACATTGGCGACGATTTAAAAGGAAAAGAACTTACGCGTGGAGAAAAGAAGGCTACTGGGACTTAAGGTACTAATATTACTAAAGACATTGAACTATTTAAGCTGTCTGGCACCCGCCCCACCAGTGACCCCGATAACGGTCGCCCTAAAAAATTCAAGGTGCCAGATCCACCTGTGTGTGAGACTGTAAAGAGTAACTGCAGTCCTGTTTTGAAAGTATGACCAAAAAACAAGTTCCTGAGACATCTCTCGCCCCAACCGTGAGTTATTTGCTGGCCTATTTATATTATGGAAATGCTGAGTGAGAGCGTGTATCGGGCCCCGGTTCAGGATTCACACTTACTATTAGCGTGAATGGCCGCACAGATTGGTTCCCGTTTTTAAGTGTTGATCGGGGGCGAAAATCGAGCCCCGGGGGATGTGGTATTCATTTGTAATATTGACGGGCATTGTAGGACCTGTGACAGTGCCCAAAGTCATTTGTGAGACAGCCGAAGAAAAGAAAAGAAGAAGCATATACTTCACTAGTCTCTCGCCACAATCGTGAATTAATTGGTGGTCTGCATGTGTTTCTCCCTGTATATAAATTTTTGTCCACTAGATGGTGCATTTGCACTTTGGAAGTGCCGAGCGAGGACAAAGATCGTACCCCTGTTATAAAGTACTGATCACGCCATGGGGTTGGCACTTTGAGGCTTCACACCTTGAAATATCGTAATCGGGGTCAAAGATCGGGCCCCGGTGTGAAGCGTGAATAATGTGACAGTGTTGTGCACTATTAGGAACGTGTTAAACTGAGTGGACTTGTTGGGGGTTTCGGCGGGGATATCCGTTAAAGGCATGATTTAAAGACGCCTCATAAATTTCCCAGATGTGTCCGTTACACATGTGACATTTAAAATTTCAATCCACGTGCATCCGCATGCATCTCTTCAACGCCTCGTGGACAAGTTCTATGGTGAGCTTACAAGTGCAACTTGTCCTTACGTCATGTATAGAATCAGCTAAGTGCAAGTTAGCGGTGACACGATTGGTTGACATGATTGTCCTCATGTCATTGCGTCATCACGCAACGTCCGGTGGCCATCTTGGGGTGTGCATTTTCAACGAAGAAAAGTTCGTTAGTGCAATGCGATCCAGGTTAGACCCTCATCGGGCGTTTCATCCTCAGGCGCCTGCATCGTTGTTACTAGCTGCCTTTCATTGTAAAGGGGATTCCCCCTTTACAATGATTTGGGAGGTTACTGTGTGTGTGTGTGGTTTATAGGGAGGTGGATTTCCCCTTTACAATGGTTTATAGGGAGGTGGATTTCCCCTTTACAATGGTTTATAGGGTGATGTTAAAGTCTGATTTGATATTTAATGTCACAGGGAATTGTCTTCCTTTATTATTTGTTACTGGTACTGCATGGGAATGCACAATGTGAACAGAGTATTATTGCGGGAGTGTGAGTTCGAAAGTATGCAGTAGGGGTAAGTATACGGTATATTATAGTGCGTGCAGTAGAGGGCATGTGATATTCCCTGGTCCTGCTATTTGTTTACGATCTCACTGTTTATTACTTACATTATTATTACTGCATTACTATTACTATTATTACATTATTATTATTATTACATAGGTAAGGCAATTTATTACTTATATTACTATTTTACATTTTTCATTATTATTATTATTACATGAGGAGAGTTTCTTCCCATATTAGTACTGTGTTCTATTACGTTTATTTCTGAAATGTTTATCCTCTTTTCCTATGTTTATATACGTGTATACTGTTTGATTTTGTTTAATCATTATAAGGGGGAAGATGTGTAGTAATCTGCTTGTTAAGTAATGCACCTTCCCTATCCTTGTTCTCTGCCTTGATGCTCAGCCAATGTGATGTCATTAGAATGTTATGAATGTTTGTACTTGAAGGAAGTGGGAGTTGGAGATGATGGGCTGAGCAGCAAGGAGGCTGCTCCTGGTGGGGCATATATTGGAGCTTACATTGGAACTTACTAAGATGTAACTTGGAGAATAAACTACCAACTACAAGAGCTGTCCACGAGACTTCTTTGATAGCTACATAGTTCTATAAAATTCTCACTGAATTTCGTAAACCAAATTGCCTACAAGGAGCTCATCCCGTTGCTCAAGATTTCACAGAAAACTGGCAAATCATTACATGGCCAAAGCAGACACGTTGGTCTCATATTTAAAACAAAGACAAAGCACCAGTGCCGACCCTTTTCCAAAACAACAATCCACGAATACTCTTACCCAGCCTTTCTGTTCCTTCTGACAAATTTCACATGATGAATTTATGGACCTGGTCAAAGCAAGCAGGCCTGCCGGCAGCCCTTCTGACCCGTGTCCACCACAAACCTTCAAGACAATTCGTCTAACAACCACTGCTGCCACACCAGTAAGAAGAATCATCAACAATTCCTTAACTACCAAAATATTTCTAGAAGAACTCAAATTGTCATACATATGCCCATTACTGAAGAAAACAAACCTGGACCCACTGAACCCGACAACTACAGACCAATTACAAATGTACCGTTCCTGGGCAAACTGATAGAAACAGCAGCATTCGCCCAGATGTCACAATTCATTGAAGATAATGCCATACTTTCAGACTTCCAAACCGGATTCCGTCCAGGAAA
This sequence comes from Calotriton arnoldi, assembly GCA_963921515.1. Taxonomy (NCBI): domain Eukaryota; kingdom Metazoa; phylum Chordata; class Amphibia; order Caudata; family Salamandridae; genus Calotriton; species Calotriton arnoldi. Next base: position 1,252,405 of record CAWUFW010005624.1, read on the forward strand.
AGGCACAGAATCTGCCCTCACTGCCATCTGGGATGACCTGAAGTTCACAGTTGACGGCAACGGGATCGATGTGCTACTTCTCTTGGACCTCTCGGCTGCCTTCGACATGGTTGACCATGATACTCTGATACAAAGACTCTACGAAGCCGGCATAGAGGGGACTGCTCTAGACAGTATCACATCCTACCTTCACAACAGAACTATTGTCATCCATAGCACCCCTTTCTCGTCCAAACCATACTTCACAAAAGCATGGGTCCCTCAAGGCTCTATCATCTTGCTAATGCTTTTTAACATCTACATAAAGTCATTACCAGCACTGATCAATCAATGTCACCTCACGTACTATAACTATGCAGATGACACGCAGATACTCCTTCAGCTGGAATGCCATAAAGACATTGAAAACTCACCAATTTTCAGTTGTCTCAGAGCCGTAGATCAATGGATGACGTGGAGCCTTAATCAAACGGAATGCTTCCAAAATGGAAATACTCATGTGTGGCGATTGGAAAAACTATGAACCACTCGCCGCTTGGCCTGATGATCTGGGAACACCGCCTACAGTAACGAAGGAAGTAAGAAACCTTGGAATGACCAAGGACTCCAAGTTATCAATGAATGCCCAAGTGGACAAACTAGCAAGATCAAGCTTTGTTACTATAAAAACTCTACAACTAATCTTCCCCCATCTGGGATTTCCACACAAGGTCCGGGCTACCATCTCTCTTGTTCTGTCCAAACTCCATTACGCCAATAGCTTCTACCACGGATCACCATTAACGAATATGAAAAGACTACAACGGATTCAGGACTCTGTTACCAGACTACTCTTATATATAAAGCCGCAAGCCCACATCTGCCTTGCCCTGAAAGCCCTGCATTGGTTACCGGGTGCCAGAAGATCCACGTTCACGCTGCTTTGTGTCCCCCACAAAGTGATACATGCAACAGGACTGCTCTTCATCAGGAATAAAATCACGAAATACATTCAACAAAGGAACCTCCGCTCTAGAGTGGCACCTTGCTTCAAAATCCCAACATACAAGAAAAAAAGCATAGGTGGCACATCCTTCTCTGTTCAAGTATCCCAACTATGGAACTCTTTACTCTAACCAACTTATCTTCAAAAAACTAATCAAGAATTGGCTCTTCCCCACATAACCACCATATGCAAACATAAATATACAGCATATCCCTCTGTATATAAATATTTATTTGGACTATAGATATGTACCTCCATATGTGTATTGCTTTTTATAAACGTGTATAATAATTATGTTTTTAAAAATACAGATATTCGTTAGTACTGCTTAACAAATGTACATATTACCTATAGTTCCAACAAAATAAGGGAGGTACCCTGATACTTTAGAAAAGGGACGGGTCTGTGTAACACAAAAAAGAGAGAATTCCCTTTTCATTGAGATCAGATTTTAAACAAGATGAAAATACAAGTGGTTATAAAAAAACCTACCTCCAACTTGGACCATGTGATATAGATGTTAATATTAACACAAACAAAAACTTCAGGTATTATAACAACAAAGAGGGGACAGAGAAAACCAACCACAGAATTATTATCCACGTTGCTGAAATATGTTGCAGTAATGGCTAAAAATACAATCACTACAGAAAACAATCAACAATCATGTACTCATACACAAGTTATTTATTTAAAACCATAATACATACATATAAAAACCAAAACGGCTTATTTAAAAAAAAACATTTCAAATATCCATTCGTAAAATACAAATTCATGTATCTATCGGTGCGTTGTATAAGAGAAAACTTTTTTTCTTGATTACATGAATTACATCTATATTCATTTAGTTGTTGCAAAACAAACTATCAAATACAAATTAAAATTATTCCAAAGAATAAAAATGTTGTCGACGCGGCGTTTCGGCACAAAGTTTCTTCGCCTTCTTCAGGACAGAAAATATTTCAATCTTATCTAAACAGCAATAAAAACATTATGAGTACATTTAAACATTCCATAGTTGACAATTTTTACAGCACAGCCCCTTATAGCAGCAACGTGAATTATACTATTATTTATTGCATCTCCCAAAACAACTCATTATCCAAAAGATCTCCACAACATCTAAGTCCTGTGGTATATCCTACAAGTCACTTATTACACAAAGATTTTTTTAAACAAAGAGACATTTTCTATAATATATCACATGATCCTTGTTCTTGTATGATCATTTGTTTATCACTAAGAACCCTCACAGGGAGGGGGACTAGAAAAGAAAGCCTTACCAGATAAAATTCAGAGACCCAGAAGAAAGTTGTCTCTTGCTTAAATGGCAATAATAAGAGGAAGGGAACTGTATTTTTCTCCCATAGTCCACTAACCATACGAATCTATCAAAAAATATATATATAAAAAATATTATATATTAAAACCCTCAATTAATTTGGCCAAAGGACTTGACATACTTTTTGCGAGCAACTCACATTTACATTTACACCCACCTATGTGGTTGTCTCTCAGTAGTATTCGACTCACACTTTTGGCATCGTTGTTAAATTTCCCTGATTTAGACGTGTATGGTAGAGCGTAAAGATTGTCTGAAAGTAAGGGTACAAAGTACATATATTTACCCAACCCTGGAAGGCATACTATTCATGAGAATCGCACGTGCCTTAAACTAACAAAGTAGTTTCTTACCTGGCAATTCCCGATATTGCCGCACTATCGCCTTGCTTTTTAAAATTGCTATCAGGCTCAATTGTAGCGGCTCAGGTTATAACGGCCCAGGTTAAGTAATCACTGGACACAGTATGTTCTGAAAATAAAAACGATTTTCAATGTATGCCTATACGGCAACAGCGTAATTAATATTAATGCTGTTCGAAACTATACTTCAAGTTAAGTTGTTTCATTAAATTAATTGCTTAAAATAGGATACTTGCTATTTTTTTTATAAAAATTACAAATCACCCTTTATATTATGTGATGTAAGACACCACCCAGGATGTATGTCATAGTCCAAACTCTGTTAGGTTATTGCAGGTTTCAAATTGAAAATAGAACAATTCTTTTTTTTATTTTTATAAAAAAGAAGGTTAAATTCCTTAAACAAATTTAAAAGACCTGAAAGTCAAGCGAAAACTACCTACAAATTAATATTTATGTTCCGCTAGGACTCACCAATTGTTCACTCTACCAGCCTTCTGTCTCACTTCTTTCTTCCAGTATGACAAACTCGAACTGCTGGAGGTTACTCGCTTTTATGACGGGAAACCAATAAATAGACTAGACCTAAACCTTTCACTTCCTCTGCACTCCAGGTTGGGAATGTGCTGACTGCCATTTTGAAAGTATTCCCAAAAGGGGGCGGCCATCTTGGAAGGGGTTCCAATTATCGCTGTTTGCCCGTAATGAAAACCTTGTATATATATCGGTATTAACAAGACCAATGATTAATAAAAACAAACCAAAATGAATAATTTCTCGGGTTATCTACCTATAAAATTACAATAGTATCGTCAATGTGTTTATTGATATTTTTATTATTGCTCGATGTAGAAAAAGCCAAAAACCATGGCGGCCATCTTAAACTAGTAATTTCTATCATTTTTTAAACTAACCGAATTTACTTAGAGGTTCCACAATGCTATATACTGTCTTCTGAGTGACTCTCAAGTATCATTAATAATAAACTGGAGAACTATATTATTTTAATTGTTAATTCTGCCGTGCATGTATTTTTATTTATTTTATTAATAAAAAGGAGACCTAGAAAAATAACGGCCCTCCCAAAGTAGTAACTCCATTAGGACTATTTTTTATTACTCGCAGGAGTCAAAGGGTCTAAACAAAAAACCTAGCAGCTAGAAAAAGCTGAAGCCACCTGATGTTTTTAGAAACTACTAATGATACATGTTTCATATTTTAGCTGATATAATTTCTGCTACACAGTATCAGTAAAGCTATAGAAACTATTAAAGCGAATGCATTGATTTTTATTTCTGTTGACGTAACCAGATACTTAAGAGAAAAAATGGGAACCACAGTTATTATATTAGTCTTTCCCATTATTCTTTGCTATTTAAACCATTCTTATAGGTATTAAATCTGGACATAAAGTACTGCTCTCTCCTTTTTCTTTTAATGAGCAAATCTCCCCCTCTCAGATTTTTTGTACTACTTCCACAATGCACCATTTAAGATCATCAATCGAATGGTTTTTATCAATCCAATGTTCCACTAATGGGGCATTCTTCTTTTTTGTCCGAATGGCGGATTTGTGCTCATTCAGTCCGGTTCTTATTTCCCTGGAAGTCTCACCTATTTAGCCTCTATTACAGGGGCACAGTATTAAGTAAATCACATTCTTCGTTCGGCAATTCACCAAATTTTTCACGTGATGTGTAGTACCATTATGTACTATTAATGCCCCTTTTATTATATTTGCACAGTTATTACAGGTGCTACATGGAAAATTGCCCTTGATCACCGTACCATCTATTATACTGAGTTGTTTATCCTCAGTATGTCTTCTATATGTATGGACTAAGCAATTTCTAATTGTACGATTTCTACGATATGAAAATAGTGGTTTGTATAAGATAGCTACATTGTTGCCATTTAAAAGGTGCCAATTTCAATCTATTAAAATTTTTTAATTTGTTACTTATATTGCTAAAATTGGTAACAAAAGTAATTTGTGAATTGTTGATTTCTCTATTGGCTATTTTAGGTTCAAAAAGTGAATCTCTATTATAGTATTTGGCTCTCTTATATGCTCTTTCGACCAACTTTTTCGGGTAGCCCCTATCAGTAAATTTTTTAATAAGTTTAACAGCATGAAACTCATAATCTCTTAAACTAGTACAATTTCGTCGGACTCTTAAAAATTGGCCGAACGGGATATTGTCTTTTTGACTCAAAGGGTGATTACTCTCATAATGTAACATTGTGTTACGATCACTTGGTTTGGTGTAAAGCTCTACTTTTAGAGTGCCATCATTGTTTTTTATTCTAATATCTAGGAAGTCACAGCTGTTATTGTCTATAGAAGAAGTGAATTTAAGATTTTCATCACCCATATTGAGCCACTGGATAAATGCTTACAGAGATTCTTTAGGCCCCTGACATATAAAGAAAACGTCATCTTTATAGCGGGAACAGTTAGAGACATTCTCATAAAAAGGGGCTAATTCGTTAAAAATATGTTTCTCTTCAAACGCAGAGACATAAAGACATGCCAGACAGGGAGCACACATGGCTCCCATACTGGTCCCTTTAATTTGTCTAAAGAAATCCGCATTGAAAAGAAAAATGTTATTTTTTAAGATAATCTCCACGCACTCGACAATAAATGTTGAGTGTTGCGATAAATCTCCATTTTCATTTAAAAAGAGGCCCTTTACCATCTGAATAGTGTCTTCCTGTGGTATATTTGTGTAAAGGGCCTCGATATCTAATGTGACAAGCCATTCTTTATCAGCATTAAAAGGAATATTTTCTATTTTATGAATCATAGATGTAGTGTCTTTGATATAAGCCTTTTGCTTAATAACAAGCGGCTGAAGAAACTTATCCACATATTTACTTAAAGGTTCTGTGATGGAATCAATGCTTGAAACTATAGGACACATAGGAGGATTTGTAATGTCTGAACCTTTGGAAGTCCATATAGTGCAGGTATCGTGGGATTATCATTCTGTAAGGAATTATATTCATCATATAGTTACATTATTCTATGTTTTCAACATGTATATAAGTGACTACATAAATAAGTAAATCTTTTATCATAACTATTTATCTACAATTGCTCCACTATTGAATTACAAAAAATAAAAACAAATAAATAAATTTAAAGTTCAACAAGACTTGAAAGCCGGAGTTTATTAAATGCATCTTTAATCTGCATATATTACCTTCCTTATGCAAATATATACCTTCCATGTACTTATGTATCTATATATTTATTACTTTGCTTCTAACTCAGCATATCCAATGCCCTACCCTAGTTCTCACCCTACACCTCTATCAATATATTCTCTACCTCCACTCTCTCATTCATCCCAAACCCCAAACCACTACTATGATCCCTAAAATAACCCTTCCTAGACTCTTCCTTCCTCTACCCCTCCTTGCATCATCTCATACCTCTTTTACTATTCAGATCTCCCAAACAAGCCTTTCTAAACCCGTCTCTCTGACTCTTCCCCTCCACTTCCCCTTTACCCATCCCAAACGCCCTCCTACTGCTATGAAATCCCAAAAACATATTTAAAAATTCTAGACCCTTCCCTCTTTTATCCCGCCACTATTTGTTTTCAATCCAATTAACAGACTAACATGTCCACCACTCACATTAATTACATATTTCCCTATACTAATTCCCACTAATCCTGTTTGGGTTCCGCAGTAGCATGCTACTCACCGAAAAGTGCTTCAACACCTCATCAGGGGTAGCAAGCGCTATATAAATGCAAACCTTTTCCCTCTTCTATCCCTCCACTATCCTCCTCAATCCAAATAGCAGACTAACATATCCACCACTCAAATTACTTTCATATTTCACTATACTAATCCACCACTAGTCCTTTATGGGTTCCAGAGTAGCGTACTACTCACCAAAAAAGCGTGTCAACACATCATCAGGGGTAGAAAGCACTATATCAATGCAAACCGTCTCCTCTTCTATCCCTCGACTATCCTTCTCAATCCAAATAACTGACTAGCATATCCACCACTCAAATTACTTTCATATCTCACTATACTAATTCACCACTCATCCTTTACGGGTTCCGGAGTAGCATGCTACTAGCCAAAAAAGCGCTTTGATGGCTCGTAGGGGTAGTAAGCGCTATATTTATGCAATTACAATACAATACAATAGCAGCCCCACGTGGAATACGGGGTCACCGACTTGGGACTTCACACGGGTAATGTCCCGTTCAGTGAAGCAACAGTCCCAGCTCACTTTACGGCGGCCCGTCTCTGACATACCAGGAAGTCGATGACATTTCCCTGCACAGAGGCAATGACCCCATCGATGCAGCAGCAGTCTCCTCACACCTTGCTATTGCGATCCACTCTCCAAGATCCCTCTGCCTGGCCTCGCTCTCTCCAACACTCTCCCTCACTGGGCACACTGGTCTTGGCAAGCAGACAGGGGCAGGTGCTCCAGGCTCCCAGAGAACGTGCTCTTGGACTCCCCAGGTGATGTCCCCTCACCCAGCAGGAAGACGAGCAGACCGAGGCCCCCAGTCCTGGTCACAGGCAGAAGTCTTGCAGAGCTTCTTTTCCTCGTACAGCCCAACTGGCTACTTGACAGTTGACATTTTTTGGAGTCTCAAGCTTCCTCTTCTTTAGTCCATTTCCAGACATTAAATTTGACTTAGAGTCCTAGTCTTTGAAGTTTATGTTGGGGGTCTGCTTCCTTTTGAAGAGCTCTCTCCTCTGTTCTCTCTTCTATCAGAAAGCAGTCTGTCACAGCAAGAGCGGTTCCAAATCTGATAGCCTTACAACATAAAAAAAAAAAATGAATGTTTCCTCATGTAATGCAACTGGTGCTATGTAAAGCGCTCTGATACCCGAATCGGGTCAAGTTCGCGCTATATAAAACTCTGTAAAATAAAAAATAAGTCATGGGAGTGACCAGCGGTTCACACCGGCTGTCAGCCACAGTGATAGATGTATTAAAAATGTTACCCCAGGGCCTCCGCTCTGTGCTTTATGATTCTCTTATCAGCCCCATCTACTTCCTGAGATGTTCCCAGGCCCTTTCCTAGTGACTTCTCTCTGAATCAAAGGACACCCTTGTATGAAGTGAACCAAGAGCCTGGCACTCCCTTGTTCCTGTTTATCCCACCCAGCTTATAGGAATGCAGCAATATACAAATCTGAGGGGGGGGCTTCCTCTACCTCCTCTCCTCAAGTTCTTCGAGTTAGCTCTGAGTCTCCCAAAATGGGACCCAGAGTCGTACATGAATTGTACCACTCACAGGCACTCTTACACCCTGTACAGTGTGGATGCATAATATATAGGCACTGTACAGCACTGCTTGTATTATGCCATTCACATGCACACACACAGCCAAATCATGCATATAGCATACACGCACTGCACAGCACTACACACCAAATCTATGTAGGCTAAGGATGAGTTAAGCACAGAGCAGCAGAACTTTAAATGAGTGAGCCTATAGGCCTCACTGCAGTGACACATGTAAAAAGGACCTGTTCACTCCTACTGATCATCTGATCACTAGATGGTATGCTGCCACGACCGCGTTTGTGCTGCTTAATTCCTGGTAAAGACAGTAGCCTTTTACCACTATGAGGTTAGCGGGTTGGCTGCCCCTCCCCCCAGTCCAAAAAGACCGCAATCCATGAGGCAGGCCTATGTTATGGCGCACATGCATGATCCGTGTTCGCCTTTCACAACACATTTATAAAAAAAAAATGTTTAACATTTCAATCATGTTTTTAAGATTTAAATGGTTATTGAGGTTTTGCTCACTTACTATTTATATATTGTAACTACTGTATTTTAAGATTAAATCGTTTTTTATTGATTTTTGATCATTTAAGGTAAAAAGGAAAATGAAATATAACATAACTACTCGCCTACATCCAATGGCCAGCGAGAAGGGTAAGAGGCAAGAACTGGGGAAATACCAAGCTGGAAGAAAGAGGGAGGGGCAGGAGAGCTACTATATTTTATGTGTGTTTTTATGACTGAACTGAGTAAAGAGTACATGTCTGTATGTTTAAAATGTCAGCAGCATTTTAGGACCTTCCTTATTTCCTTAATAGCAACTGCATCAATATTTTTAGGAACCAGGTGTTGGTGAAAAAGCATGGATGGATTGGTGTGAGCATAGGGAGGAGACACTGATCATCAAGTGCAACATGCAGGGTGCTATAAGCAACTTCCAAGTTGTTTAGAAGGGGTGCTGGGGCAAGGCCTCGGTGCATTTCAATCAGATGGGGCGAGACAGACAAAAAGGAGTAAGTATTGGATGAAGAGAGGGCATCTCAAGGATCACGTGAATGAGGGAGTCACCAGATGGAGAACGATCAGCTATAGGTTGACAGTGGTGAATTTTGCAGGAGGTGAATAATAGGCCTAGATCAGGGTTCTCGAAAGTCGTTCCTGGAGGGCCGGATCCAAGCCAGAATTTTAAGATAACTACATTTATCTAAATGTGGATATGCTAAAAATCTTGCCTCCAGGACTGACTTTGGAGAACCCTGGTCTTGATGATTGCCATGAGAGCAAATAGGAGAGGCGTCCTTTAGACTGAAATAAAAGAGATATTGCAATTGTTGGTGTGATCTTTAAAACTGAGGTTGATGTCACTCAGGATGATGAATGGAGGTGAGAAAAGCAGCTGGTCAATATAGTCACAGAAAGGCTGAATGGGGCAGGGAGGATGGGCAATGGACAACTACTTTATAGGGTTGAAGAGTGTAGCAGCATTAATGGGGGGATGCTCTATGGAGAATGGTGGAAGGAAGGGTGAGTATGAAATGGTGGTCAGTAGTGCCCCGCTAATGAGCAGACCAATCCCATCACCTTTAAGGGACATGCAAAGAGATTGGGAGTGGATGGCTTGGCTAGAGTGTAGAGTCGACCGTCTATTGAGCTGTCCGTGATGTATGTGGAGTAAAGGTACAGTATTGAGTGTCAAAATGGTTTTTAATGATACTCATTTTGTTGCAGACTGACACAGCATCACATACCTAGTCATAGAGGTTTTGGGGCTTTGTTGCTAGCATGTAATGGGCCAGGCTGTGTTGGGAGGGTGCAACAGGAAGGAAAGGTGTGGGAAGTGGAATCAGAAAGTAGGGCGGAACCAGCTGTGGGGTGGGGAAACATACTTCGCCGATGAGGCTGAATAATCGAAAGCAGATGTGGCAGAGAAAGACAGCTGGAAAAGCTGTAGGAGTAGACATGTTATATACTCTTGTAGGGTGTCACATATAGAATGGATTGTCATGGAACACCAGTCACTCCATTTCCAAGATGTACACAAATTTTAAGGTCAAAGGGTGAAGGCTTCTTTTTATTGGGGCGGAGGGCTCCAATCACATGTAGAGGGTCCAGGCTCCCATGGACTGGAGCACAAGACACCAAGGACTCAGATTGAAATGGTCCAGGGAGCAAGCTGGGGTATAGAGGATGCAGGGTCCCAGTTTCCATTGCTTGCAGGAATTAGAGTATGGAGAGAAAGTGAAGGCACATGCTCTTGTTGAAGAAGGGAGAGGATGTTGCCTTAGGGCTAGAGCGGTCGACCTTGAAGCTAGGTAACCGGGTACGAGTCTTGGCAGGGATGCTCTACATCGGTGGTACTCATAGTAAGGCCCGCGGGCCGCCAGCGGCCCGCAGGCCTTCATTGGCGGCCCGCGGACCTTGCCATGCCATTTTTACATTGCCAGTGAGGCCGACAGTAAACACAGAAGATGACCACAGCAGCATACGTAGTGAATACGTATTAAATACGTATGCTCCTGCAGCCATCTTCTGTGTTTACTGCCGGCCTCTGGCCTCTGCGACCTCACACAGGGCACAGTCGGAAAGCTTCCTAAAAGACCCTTTAAAAGTCAGCTGTAAGCATTTTCACAGCTGACTTTTAAAGGGCATTTTAGGAAGCTTCCTGTTTCGTGTTGCCAATGATGTCCTCTTCTCCCGCAGCCTTTACTCCACCCACAGAGACAGACACACAGAGACACACACACAGAGACACACACACAGACACAAACACACAGAGGCACACAGAGACCGACACACAGACAGAGACAGAGAGACACACACACAGACAGAGAGAGACACACACACAAAGACAGAGACTGAGACAGAGAGACACACACACAGACAGAGAGAGACACACACACAGAGACAGAGACGCACACAGAGACACACACACAGACAGAGACAGACACATAGACACACACACAGAGACAGACAGAGATACAGAGACACAGACACACAGAGACAGACACATAGAGACAGAGACACACAGAGAGACAGACACACAGAAACAGAGACACACAGAGACACACAGAGACAGACACACACACAGACGCACACACAGAGACAGACACGCACACAGAGACAGAGACGCACACACAGACAGACGCACAGACAGACGCACACACAGAGACAGACGCACACACAGAGACGCACGCACAGACAGAGACGCACACACAGAGACAGAGGCGCACACAGAGACAGAGACACGCACACACAGAGAGAGACACACACACACACAGAGAGACACACACACACACAGAGACACACACACAGAGACAAACGCACACACAGAGACAGACGCACACACAGACAGATGCACACACAGAGACAGACGCACACACAGAGACAGAGACACACACAGAGACAGAGACACACACAGAGACACACACAGACAGAGACACACACAGAGACAGAGATGCACACACAGAGACAGAGACGCACACACAGAGACAGACGCACACACAGAGACAGAGACGCACACACAGAGACAGACGCACACACAGAGAGAGACGCACACAGAGACAGAGACGCACACATAGAGACAGACGCAGAGACAGAGACGCACACACAGAGACAGACACACAGAGACAGAGACGCACACATAGAGACAGACGCAGAGACAGAGACGCAGACAGAGACAGAGATGCACACAGAAACAGAGACGCACACACAGAGACAGACGCACACACAGAGACAGACGCACACACAGAGACAGAGACACACACAGAGAAGGAGACACACACAGAGACAGAGAAGCACACACAGAGACAGAGACGCACACACAGAGACGCAGAGACAGACACACAGAGACAGACGAACACACAGAGACAGAGACGCACACATAGAGACAGATACGCACACACAGAGACAGAGACGCACACACAGAGACAGAGATGCACACAGAGATGCACACAGAGACAGACAGAGACAGACAGAGACACACAGACAGAGATACACAGATAGAGACACACAGACAGAGAGACACACAGACAGAGACACACAGAGATAGACAGAGACACACAGACAGAGAGACACAGACAGACACAGACAGACACAAACACAGAGACAGACAGACGTGTGTGTATGTTGTGTCTGGTGGCTCAGTGGACTAATGCATCCGCTGCAGGGGCCTGTGTTCAACCTCATGGTCACAGTTTTTTTTTACTCTAGCCCCGCTCCCCACTGACCCCGCCCCCACAGGTGCGGCCCTCGGCCACAAACCACACTCTAAATTTGGCCCCCGAGAGAAAGTTTGTGAGTTCCCATGCTCTACATCCTGTGATTCTGGGCAAATCACGTAATCTCCGCATGCCTAACTAAATGAATATGTCCGTCTGTAACAACTGGTGCTCATGTAAAGCGCTCTAATACCTTCGGGTCTAGTTTGTGCTATATTAAAACTCCCAAAAAAAAGAATCAAGGACTTCCCCTGGCCCTAGGTCCACCCGAAAACTGGCCCAAAGGCGCCATTGCAATCTTCGCCTGCTGCGTTCCTCATGTCTTGTCATGCTGCTGTGTGGCATGGTGTGTATTTTACGAGTCCAAAGGACATTTCCAGTTCGTACTGTATGAGTCCATTTTTTAAGTTTTGTAAATCCCAGGCCTTGCGACCTCAAAAGACCTTTAGTACATTAGGGCCTTTGTTACAGTGATGGCATGCACTGAGCAGGCTTGTGGAAAACAGCAGCTCATCAGTACGAACACTCACTTTTTGTGTGGGTCAGCTGATGCAGATTGTTTGTGGCACAAGCGCGTGGCTTGGAATTGAATCTTTGTGGCACAGGCGGTCCGAAACAGGGCAATTAGGAACCAAGAGAAAACAGCACAACAAAAACAAAACGTTGGGTGGTGTGCGCGGTATGCACGTGCTGAGAATGAGACGGAGGCTACAGTTCACACGAACCAGTGGAAATAACCAGTTATGTTATGCAGTGTCATTTTCATTCGCAGATTGTATTGTATTGTAATTGCATTTATATAGCACTTACTACCCCTGACGAGGCGTTGAAGCGCTTTTTCAGCTAGTAGCACGCTACTCCGGAACCCATAAAGGATTAGTGGTAAATTAGTATAGTGAAAATATGAAAGTAATTAGAGTGGTGGATATGTTAGTCAGTTATTTGGATTGAGAAGGGCAGTGGAGGGATAGAAGAGGGAAAAAGGTTTGCATTTATATAGCACTTGCTACCCTTGATGGGATGTTGAAGCCCTTTTACAAAATATTATCAAGAGCTGTAATAAAACAAACTTATCCAGAAAGGCCAGAGAATGCTATAAGATTCTACATACTGCCGACATCTTTAGGTCGCATCTCTTTCTAATAGCTTAGCCATATCCAAAAATTTACTTTCTAGACCCTTCCTTCTTCTATCCCTCCACTGTCCTTTTCAATACAGCTAACAGACTCATATGTTCACTGCTCAAATTAATTTCATATTTCCCTATACTAATTCCCCACTAATTCTGATTGGGTACCGGAGTAGCGTGCTACTAGCCGAAAAGCGCTTCAGCACCTCATCAAGAGTAGCAAGAGCTATATAAATGCAAACCCTTCCCTCTTCTATCCCTCTACTATCCTTTTTCAATCCAAATAACAAACTCACATGTCCACCGCTCGAACTAATTTCATATCTCCCTATACTAATTTACCACTAATCCTCTTTGGGTTCCGGAGAAGCGTGCTACTCGCCGAAAAGTCAGCAAGGGTTTTTCTTTTTTTACCAAATAGGAAAGGACTCATTATTTCAGGTGGCTTGGCGCACTGCCTGGAGCCAGAGACACATTTATCAAATGGCAGAGGGCTGAGATAATGGCGGGTCCATATTCTTTCAAACATTTGTGGGGCACAAAATCCTTCAGGACAGGACGAGTCCTTGCTGCAGGCCATCAGTTTGATGAAACAATTGAGTGACAGAGGCTTAACTTACATGAGGAGTATCAACATGAAGCAAAAAATCTATCTAAAAATCCTGTGTGCGTAGGGTGCGTAGTTACGTGTAAAAACTCTGCCAATAAGTTGTATATTTTGATTGAGGATGCAATGGTTGTTGTGTGGCTGCTGGTCCCATAAATGTGTGATTTCCTTCACGCCATCCTTCAGCACTCTTTGGATCATGCAGAATCTTTACCGAAAAATGTTCTTTTGCTGTCCTCGAAAGATTATAGTATTCATACGAACACATACAATCCTGACTTGTCTTCACTTCCAGCGCTTACATTCTGTGCTACAGACTTTCACATTTTCCACCATTTACAACCAGCTTTCCTAGATTTAGGAGAAAGTCTGTTAAATTGTATCACATCCTCTAAATCACAAAATAAAGTGATTTTAATTGATGGAAAATGCTATTAGGTTCCAGTTCATTCAGTATATAAGGATTTCTCTCAAATTGACATGACATAGTTAAGAAACATATCTTGGTCCCAAGTGCATCACGACGCCAGCTGCGCATAATGCGTGCGTGTCTTCATGCTACTGTGTCTTTTAGTGAGAATTGCATTGGACACCATTTCATTTTTTTTTATTTACCGATCCAAGATGGGGTACACCACTTGGATTAGTAAATAAACAAGTGGAATGGTCTGGCAGCAAATTGTAGCTGCCTGACAGAAGTTTTTGTTTTTATGTACAACGAGGGGTGGGGAAGAATGAAGGGGCAGGCGGATTAACAGCAACACATGAGGGAGACAGCAAGTGGCATAGGAGAGAGCAAGTGGGACAGGGAGAGAGCAAGTGGGACAGGGAGAGAGAAAGTGGGACAGGGAGAGAGAAAGTGGGATAGGGAGAAAAAGTGGGATAGGGAGAAAGTGGGTCAGGGAGAGAGCAAGTGGGACAGGGAGAGAGCAAGTGGCATAGGGAGAGAGCAAGTGGGACAGGGAGAGAGCAAGTGGGACAGGGAGAGAGCAAGTGGGACAGGGAGAGAGCAAGTGGCATAGGGAGAGAGCAATGGGACAGGGAGAGAGAAAGTTAGATAGGGAGAGAGAAAGTGGGATAGGGAGAGAGCAAGTGGGTCAGGAAGAGAGCAAGTGGGACAGGGACAGAGCAAGTGGAACAGGGAGAGCGCAAGTGGCATAGGGAGAGAGCAAGTGGGTCAGGGAGAGAGCAACTGGGACAGGAAGAGAGATAGTGGCACAGGGAGAGAGGAAGTGGCATAGGGAGAGAGCAAGTGGGATAGGGAGAGAGCAGGTGGGTCAGGGACAAAGCAAGTGGGACAGGGAGAGTGCAAGTGCCATAGGGAGAGAGCAAGTGGCATAGGGAGAGAGCAAGTGGGACAGGGAGAGAGTAAGTGGGACAGGGCGAGAGAAAGTGGGATAGGGAGAGAGATAGTGGCACAGGGAGAGAGCAAGTGGCATAGGGAGAGAGCAAGTGGCATAAGGAGAGAGCAAGTGGCATAGGGAGAGAGCAAGTGGGACAGGATGAGAGCAAGTGGCATAGGGAGAGAGCAAGTGGGACAGGGAGAGAGCAACATGACACGCTCTGGAATGGGGAGGCGAAGGTTTGGATTGAAAGATCTACACGAGAAAGATTCTAAAAACACATGCAGTGACCAGATTTGAAAAAACTAAAACTGGTACATTTCACATTCATAGATGAGGAACTACAATTTTACATCAACGAGAGGCACAGAATGACAGCACTTATCAACTTAGAAACACAGACAACAAAGCACTAAGGGCATAAACTAAATGCAACTTTTTTAACCGGGTATCATGGGTGTTAATTAAACTGCTTTCTAATAAGAGCTACTACCTAGTCGCCCGGTCACAATACATGCAGTTGCAAACTTAAAGAAAAAAGTAGTTCCCTAAATGTGAACAGCGGAAGGATGCAAGTCAGCTGACCAAAAGGATGGCCATGAGATTTTTCTACGGGAAAGGGGCAAACACAAGAGGAGAAAGACAGGCCATCAAATAAGAAGGAAGCAAATGAGTGACAATAAGGCCAATAACAAGTGGTGAGTACTGGCTGGGCTCTAAGCCCACTGTGAGTTTTTGGTATGGCCCACAAGAGTCTTTTGCCTCCCAGACAGCAGGTGAGACCTAGAAATCACCAGACTGGTCCTGTTGTGGAAAACTGGGAGAGCAGGCAAATCACCAGTGACGTAACAATAGCTCCCGCAGCCACCGCAGTGGGGGGGTGGGCCAAGCTCCAGAGGGCCCCCTCCAGTACTGTGCACGGGCAGGACTCAGAGCTCCTGACTGGGCTCCATGTACTTTGCAGGGGGTCCCCCTTAAGTTTCCTTACGCCCCTGCAAAACACGCCTTGGGCAGGGGCATAACGACCACTCCAGCATCCCCTGCCGTGCAGGGGGGGCTTCAGTCATGTAGACAGAAAGAGGGGGCCCCCTCAGATTCTCAGCTCGAGGTTAGGGGTATTGCGAGAGGTCCCCTCACTATTCCTTGCAGGGGGGCCTACGTTTTCCTTACGCCACTGGCATGGGAACCTCTTACTTCGAGGTAATTTTGGGTGTTGTTAGTTTGAGAATAGAAAGAGAGTGTCATGAACACCTGCATGTGCACCCTAAGAGCAGTGACACCGAAGTGAGAGACCGTTGGAACCACTGCAGGCAACTTCTGACATAAAACCTCCCATTCGTTGCCACCTCACACCCCCTCCCCTCGGTTTCAGGGGCTGCTCTTGTATGTATGAAAATACTTGACTCGTTTCAATATATGAGAGGGGATACGGAAACTGGATTTGACTCTATCAAATTCCACCATCAAAGAGCAATAAATTACTTGTTTTATTTCACTCGGACAAACTAGGGTGACCAACCGTCTGTAAATTTCACGGACCGGCCGTAATTTGGACCTCACGTCCGTTGTCCATGAGGATCCCTTTTACGGACACTTTTTGTCCGTAATTTTGGGCCTTGAAGGGAGCAGAGCTGTTCCCCTGCGAGAGGCCTCAGCTCCCTGATGGGGCCACCTCGCACTCCTCCTCGGAGCACAAGAGCAGCCCCACCTGCCCATTGTCATTCTGTATGATTGTCACATGCAGAATGACAATGGGCCAGTTTGGGCTCTTACAGCATGTGGTGGCCTCCTCCAGCCGCGGTCTAGGGCAGGGCATTCTGTTAGGGTTAGATAGAAGAAATGTACAAAACAAATGTACACAAACGCCCATGCGGCTATGCGCCAGTTCATGAAAAGAAGCCGGCAAAAGAAGTTAAAAAGAGGAGGTTATAGTTCTTACACAGTCTCATCATATCAGAGCTGAAGTATTTCTAATATTATATACAACGAAGCCATAGTTGCTGCTTTTTTATTTATTTCATGCAACTAACATCCATTGACAAAGCCAATAGTCATGGCTTGTTGTAGTTCTAATGTTACTGGATGCAATGATAGAAACAGCAAAATACCAGTCGGGCGGCACATTATGCTCAGCACATATTTTAGCTTAGGTGTTTTAAGCCACGCCCTTAATTACATCAGACACGCCCCTTGGAGAGACCCCCAGTTTTTTCATTCCACTTAAAGCCCTGGAAACAACACTATGTCACAATCACCTCACATCCTGGCACTGTGCATCATGCATGACTCATGACTTCCAAGTTTTCAGATTGCCTATGTGCAGGGGCATAGTGAACCCTCCCCCACCCCTTGCTTTAGGAGCTACAGCGAGGGGGAAGTTCTTTATGGGCCTCTTCTGTCTGCAACTCAGTAGACAAAGGCTCAGCTCATAATTATTGTGAAAAGGTAGGTGAGTAAATAAGTGAAGGAATGTGTAAATGGCTGGATGGATTAGTGAAAGGATGAATGGATGAGTGAAAGGGTGAATGGATGGATAATGAGAGAAAGGATGGATGGATGTGTGAGTGGAAGGATGGATAAGGGTAAATAGATGGATGTATGGGTGGAAGGGTAGATGGATGGGTAAAAGGGTGGATGGATCAGTAAAAGGATGGATGGATGAGTGAAAGGGTGGATGATGGGCGAGTGAATGGGTGGCTGGATGAGAGAAATGATGGATGGATTGATGAATTGATAAGTGAAAGGGTGAATGAATGAATGGATGGATGGATGAGTGAAAGGGCGGATGTAAGGATGGACGAGTGAGTGAAAGGGAGGGTAGATGGACAAAAGGATGGATAGATGAGTGAAAGAGTGGATGGATGAGAGAAAGGATGGATGGATGAGTGATAGGGTCAATGGATGGATTCATGAGTGGATGAGTAAATGGATGAGTGGGTGGATGGGTGAAGGGTGGTTAGAAGATGGGTGGCTAAGTGAAAGGGGGATGGAGAGAGAAAGGGAGGATGGATGAGTGAATGAAAGCATGGATGAATGATTGGCAGAATGGATGAGCGAATGGGTGCATGGATGAGTGAAAAGAAGAATGTAAAGATGGATGAGTGAAAGAATGCATACATGAGTGAAAGGGGGTGGAGAGCTAGAAGAAAGGATGGATGGATGGATGAGTGAAAGGTTGAATGGGTGGATGGATGAGTAAGTGAAAGGATGGATGGGTGGAAGAGTGGATGGATGAGTGAGTGAAAGGGAGGGTAGATGGACAAAAGGATGGATAGATGAGTGAAAGGGTGGATGGATAAGTGAAAGGATGGATGAGGGAGAGGGTCAATGGATGGATTCATGAGTGGATGAGTAAGTGGGTGAAGGGTGGATGGAAGGATGGGTGGCTATGTGAAAGGGGAATGGAGAGAGAAAGGGAGGATGGAATCAGTGAAAGCATGGATGAATGATTGGCAGAATGGATGGGCGAATGGGTGCCTGGATGAGTGAAAAGAAGAATGTAAAGATGGATGAGTGAATGAATGCATACATGAGTGAAAGGGAGGGTGGAGAGCTGGAAGAAAGGATGGATGAACGAAAAGCTGAATAGGTGGACGGATGAGTAAGTGAAAGTATGGCTGGATGGGTGAAAGGGTAAATGGTTGGATGGGTGAGTGAATGGATGGATGGGTGGATGAGTGAAAGGATGGCTTGGGTGAATGGGTAAATGGTTGGATGGATGAGTGGATGGATGGATGGGTGGAAGAGTGGATGGATGAGTGAAAGGATGGATTGGGTGAAAGGGTGGATGGATGATGGATGGATGAGTGAAAGGGTGGATGGAGGGATGGATGAATGAAATGATGGATGGAAGGATAGATGATGGATAGGTTTGCAAAT
This sequence comes from Calotriton arnoldi, assembly GCA_963921515.1. Lineage (NCBI taxonomy): Eukaryota > Metazoa > Chordata > Amphibia > Caudata > Salamandridae > Calotriton > Calotriton arnoldi. The sequence goes on from CAWUFW010005624.1 coordinate 1,271,553, forward strand.
GGTTGAAAAGGTTTGGATATGGATGGGCCCACAGTTGGAAGGACAGAATAAATGGTGAAAGACTGAATGATGGATGAAAGAATTAATAAATGACAGAATGTAAATCTGAAATGGTGGATATCAGAGGTTGGATGGAAGAATGAATGGCTAGATCCTTGGACAAGATTGCTCTTCTGGGGAGGGTTGTGATGACTTACTTTGCTTTCTTAGTGCCATAAGAGCTTTAGTTCAAAGTGGGAGGTATTTACATTTTCTGGCTACTTCCTTGCCTACGTGTTACTATTCTGTATTTGCTGTGTGCTTATGTGTGGGGTCTATACATCATACATATGACATTTTGAGTGACACCCAACTGCTACTTGAATGTTACACTAGTAATTGTAAATGTTTGAATGTTTTGTTTTAGGTGTAAGCTTTTAGGGAGAGCCTCATAGTTCCATGAGCTGTCGTTGAGATGTATATTGTGTTTGTAGCAATAGGCAAGGCGTCAAAAAGAAACTATGTAATAGTGTATCGACAGTGCCTTCTTTAAGAAAGCTGCAGGGAAAAGCACCTTTCTGACTTCAGTCTGCTAGTGCAATTCTCTGCGAAGCCCCCATAAGTAAAGTCAGATTCCATATTTTAAGTTCTACTTACCGAAACACCCATAATGCGTTCCCTATAGTGGGTTCATCACAGCAATCCTCCCTTTAGTTCACCTATGCGTGCCGCTTTGCATCTCACAATGGCACTTAGACATGAGATGCTAATAACAAAGTCTATCCGAGCGGATCTTCCTGACCACTTCTCTCACCAAACATGCCTGCTCAGGACCATGAGTTGTAAACAAAATATCAGACTGGACAACCCAGTGCAGTAACCATATAAATAGATTATTATCATATGAAATACCACAAAAAGACCTGCACAGTTGCTCAAAGCTGCGCGCATACCGAAAAACCGTGACTGCACGATTGTCTCAACCTAATATAAACTTATTTTGACTTGTACTTAAGTGGTTGTCTATTTACTTACTTTTATACTGTCGCGCAACTTCCTCTGATGTGTCTGTAAAACTTACCTTTTGCCCTGAATTTTGACCCTTTGTCCAGAACTTTTACACCTACCGTCCTGAATTTGCACCCATGCCAGTTGGTCACCCTATGACAATGTGTCTATTTTTGTGGGGTTGTTTCCATCAATGACGCATTTTCCTTTACCCTCCTTTAAAGAGTGGACCGCTTAAAACACTGGATTCCTTTGTTTTACATTTTTCCAATGTTGCATTTTTAATGGACTCAACACCCCCTCCGCCGCAAAAACAGATTCCTTTCATGTTTTCGTAAGGGAGTGTCGTATAGGTGGGGACGCTCTGAAATTCCATCAGCGAACAAAGAATGAAGACGGTCGGGGAGTGGAGTGATTAGCGGGCATGCCTTGGAGAAGGGGGCTGGGGTGGCCGGGAGCTGAGGAATTCCAGCTGGAATCCAGAGAGGGAAGGGTGGAAAGCGAAAGGGGGCCGGACATGAGTGCATGGAGGTAAACTAAGAGACAGAGAAGTATAAAGGAGGGAATAAATATAATGTGAAGGGAACAGGAAAACACAAACTTCAAAAGTTGGAAACTGGAGGAAAAAAGGCACGAAGTGAAAAATATCTATAAAAGGAAGCGTGAACCCCCAAGATGGATGTTTCAATAGGGATATTAAGTTGAAGTATTTCTGCATACATATATTTGCTTCATAGAACAAATATATAAATAAAAAATCATTTGTTTCATTTTGGTATGTCAGACCACCAAATAGTGTAAGTCGTGGCTTATTGATCAGCGCTGTAACCACCATCCAGTTCATCCAAATGTGGCATGCGACATCATTAATTATTTACCTTCCAATTCTCGGATCTACAGCCTAAGGGTTTCTATTTGTACATTAGCCAGCAGCCTACGCTGATCTGCAAAGAGCAGAATGTATCAATGAAGGTAATAGTGATGGCAGGAAACATCTACTAATAACTTTCAGTTTTACAATCGCTCCAGCAGGACTGGGTTAGACCACTTTACACATAACTAATTTTCCAATTGCAGTTCAGCATTATGAACACATTAGAGCTCTTTGTATAAAGCCAAAAAGAGTCAAGTTTGCAAGGAACTTGAGAGAAAAGGCGCTATTAGCTGGAACATGTGTGTACGTCGTCTACAGGCCTAGATGGGGTCATTTAATTGATCAAAAGGTAGAAAAGATGGGTTTTAAGTGTTCTAAGCATACCAGGGTGGACGTAGATCTGATGTCTAGAGGGCGAGGTTCAGGAAATGGCACCAGCCAAGGACACCATCTGCCCAGCATTGTGTTATTTCCAGTTGAGGGAAGGTACAGCTCAGCTCCTGGCGTCAGCCATGGAAATCAAGTCTGATAGACAAAGAGGATTTTTCTGATGAAAGGCCTTATTTATGTATTTGTTTGTTTATGTATGCATTTTTATATAGCGCGTACTTTACCCGATGGTGTCAGAGCGCTTTACAATAGAACCATTTATATTACATAAGGACATCAGAGTACATGGATTACATACAAGATACGAAACAGATACATGAATCTAAACATAAAAAGAAAATGTTTCAATGGTGTGTATGAGAGACGTGCAATTTAAGCTAACAGCGTAGATATAATCTGCCAATATTGGCGGGAAGTGAACACAAAGAGTATTGGCAGGAAGTGAGCGCAAAGAATATCAAAATAGCATAATGATATTATATAGCATAGCATTATGATATAAAAAGGCAGCAGTGTATACAGAGAGTATATGATGGACAGTAAATGAAACGATATATGATGGAAGTATACGATGATCCATTTTTAGACAGATGGTGGACCTAGACACACGACAGTCCCTTTGTCTGCAGCCATCAGGGACTGTGTCTCCACACCTACATTATTTAGGTTGCGTCAGACACACATTGCAATAGACCCTCGAGAAAGAGTAGACCTTCAGCAGTTTTTGTGCCCCTACTGGAAGGGAGAGCCTCCAAAATGCCTTGTTTGAAGGAACTCAGGTAGGACAGTGAAAAGAGGGGAGCAAAGCCTGGTGCAGGGAGCTCAAGGATGAGAGGGGCTAGTATTGTTTGTAAGAGTGGGTGAATCGAGTTAGTCTGGCAAGAGGAGCAGAATGAAAGAAGAACCTGATCCCAGCGTTAGGTCCACAGTAACAGACTTATGACTCCTCCCTCTTCCCTAGCCTTTTGATGTTCTTCCTGTCATCCTTATGGCTTGGTACCCTGACACTTCATCACTGCCTTGGCTAAGGCATGCGTGGCTCATCAGACTTCTCACCATTGTAGCCATCAGCATGGCATCCAGTCTTCAGGGAGGGCGACTCAACTGTGCTTCTTGATAAAGTGTGAAGAAGACACTGATGAACTTTTTTGATGGTTTAGGGCCAGAACATATTAGCTGTTCCCTCCCTCTCGACTATGGTGCATGCTGAAGCAGGATTTATAAGCCCCAGAGGAATGAGCAAAACCTGAACACTACATGTATCTGGGAGGAAAGTCCGGTCCCGACATCTTACAATTGCAGCCCTTTTAAAAGCTTTAATCCAGTCGTTGACATTATGACTGCACAAAAGAGAGACAAAATGCGCAAACAAGTAGGAAAAAAGGCTAAGAACACCAAACAGCTCCAGAAAAATGACACAGATGTTCTGCTTGGACGGCTCGACTCCCCACGTCACTTTAGCATCACAAGATGCCTAGACGATATATGATTTCAATTTTCAGGTCCAGTCTAATGCCTGAGAACATTTTTGAGAAGAGGTTTCTACAGGAAGTAATGTCTATGCCTCTACTTATCATGCTCAGCGCCAGGACACCCTAGGGTAACCGTGCGCTATACAAGCTTAAATAACATAACATAACAAAGTGTACCACCGTCAAAGAGGCTGCTGGTATTATGTCAGCATTGGGTTTAACTTGACCCTCCATAGCACTTGGAATATCAGCGTGAAATTGAGTCCCAATAATCAGGACGAATGCCCTCCACGCCATGGTAGCCAAGAAACTCCTCGAAGACCAGACAAAGTACAACTACCGGCTCAAGGGAGCCAAGCCTTCTTCAACATTCATACTCCCCCCTAATCTGTCGGAGTGAATCGCGTCAAGCTTTCTACCCTGGCTTTTCTAGTGGGCGAAGCGGGCAGAGAGAAACTCCTCAGAGTTAGGGAATTCCATTGAGAGGTCACACAGACTCTCTAGACAAGGTCTCATCATTAGTATGCATTATCTGTACAATTCAGAGAGAGAGATGAAAGGTCAGACAAGGCTACCGTGCGGATTCCTTGAGTTTGGCAGGATGTGGTTGTATATCGGGGTCTCAAGGGTGCAGACAGAACCTGTAGTATGAAACATACCACAGTCGACAAATACAAGCTGAAGAAATCGTCATTATGTGAACATATATTGTGATCTCCATAGGACACTGTTTACACTGCACATGGTTTCCCAGAATCCAGCAACACACGAGTACTATGCCACACCTACACACTGAAGATGGTACACAAGTAAAGAGCAAAGTTATAGTAAAGAGAACAGATTTTACCAGGAATCACAGATGTTCATTTTCCTTACCCAGGTTGCACTCTTAAACTTAGAAACAGCCGCCACACACATGAAATTACCCGTAAGATGGTTTGAGGAGACAGAAGCCACCATCAACCATAAGCAGGGGTACATTATGGGGATATCCGAGACAGTCGAACAAAACTTGAAGCACTCAGTGAGCTCAGATATTGTTTATTCTACTGAAGATAAAAAAGATTAACAGGGCAGGTCAGTAAAAGTCCAAAAGAAGCATGGTGGTACAACTGTCATCTTTCCAGTGAGGACTTTCCTCCCTACCCTTGTTAGATGATGGACATCCATTGTTCCAATGTTTCCTGCCATTATGGGGGAAACTAAGGAATTCTTTCCACCACTGATGTCCTCATGGTGAGACCAGGGTCGGATTGGTAAGGCAGGCACTCGGCAAATGGTCGAGGGGCCGGTATCGAAGTTCCAGCTGTGGGCTGCTTTTTTGGCAGCCTGAGGGGCCGCTTTGGGCTGTGACTGGTGTGTTCAGATGTCGCCAGCGGCCCAGTGGGGCCCTGAATGGCCTTTCTGGAGGCAGATGGGTGCCCATTACCTCCCTTTTATCAACGGGCAGAGGTGTCACTCCCTTTCTCTCGCTGGACCGGCCAATTGATGTGTGCATACTGAGGGGCCTGGGCAGAAGTGGCCTCACTTGTTTTCAGGTGTTTATAAAACTTCGCTGAAGCAGTGTTTTGAGGAAAGGCAATATGCAAATGTGGGCCACTTTTTTTTAGCGTGCCTGGGCCGATTTCTTATCCCAATCCAACCCTGGGTGAGACAACTCAGTCACGTTTGTATTCAGTTGGGGGTCATTTTGTTTCTTTATGCCTCTTCTACCTTTGTGTGAAGCATGGTGTGTCTGCCATCTTTGGTTGTAGAACACTACAGATGCCTCTGGGTACTGATCACTGTTCAAGAAATATGAGAACCATTGAGCTTTTGTGAATCTTGCTCTTGCTCTGGATCAATAAAAGGAAGATTGCTTCTACATGGCATGGTGCCTATGGCCTTGCAAAAACAGTATTTACCTTTCTAGAAAGTGCCGTCTACCCATGTCTCAAAGAGCGTATATCAATTACGGAGCATGTAAGTCATCCTGGCCTGTGTGTCAACATTTGTTGACTCCAACCAAACCTGTCTGTGTGAAACAACCGCACTAAGAAACCGTGTGAGGCCTGAGGCAGCGAAGTCTATTGTTTGTTGTCCTTTTAAAACTGTAGATTTTTAATCGCTCTTTATATCAGCTTACTGATCAATCTGTAATTTTTTTCGAGCAGGACATTATCATATCTTCCCAGAAATGTTCTCCAATTTGTTGCACTTTTAGCAATTGATGCAGTGGCAACTAGCTTAAGTCTTCTCTAACATATTTCACTACCTGCCTTTCTTTTCTGGAGGAACAGAGAACAGCAAGACTGGGTGAAGTGAACTGTTTCTGGATACATCAGCCTCCAGGCAGACAGGGTTGTGATGACTTTGTATCCACAGGACAGATGAATCATATGCTCTCTCTTGTATATTTGACCTGCCACTAACCATACAAGTCTTGAATAAAAACAAATCCACCTCAGAAAAACAGATCCATGATGGCAACTGGTACAGAAGCTTTCGTCTGATCCAGTAATCTGGAATAATGTCAATTTATGCTGTCCTGAGACTTCCATAGAAGCAGATCACATTTTTTTGCACCATAGGCAGTGCTTTTTATTGTGTGAAATCTGGAACAAAGGTGCTAAATGCTAATTCCCTGAACCCTTTCTGGATTATCATTACTCAAATAAAAGTGATCCCAATTCATGGACACATGGTATTGATTTTCTGGATCAAGAGACTCATGAGGTGGCAAAGGGTTCTTCTTGTCTGTAATGAAGAAGGCGTGCAATAGGTATGGGTGCTCTGTATATTGATTGGAGCAATCGTCATCAATCCTCGAACAAGACAGATGTAAGTACTACTGGATCTGTATGCCTCTTATTTATTTTTTATTTATTTATTAGAGTTTTATATAGCGCTGGCTTGACCCGGAGGTATCAGAGCGCTTTACATAAGGTTCCACAAAATTACAAACTTACATCAGTTACAAGTTACATCAGTTACTAGAAAAACATTTCAAGAGCGTAGAAGAGGAGATAAATGGAGCTTAGAAGGGTAAGGGGGTGGGGTAAAGGGGTAGGAGGGAGATAGGATGGAGAGACGAAGGAGAGTCTGCCCAAAGTCCGGCTGTGTAGGTGACGGCCGAGGGGGAAGTCCACAGCCCATCTCCTCTGTAGCTATCAGGTAGCTCCACCGGGCATCAGCCAAATAGCTAGGCCTCTTGTTTTATTAGCTGAGCTCTGGACGAGGAAGTTGACTAAAAGCCATAAATACCTATTCCGCTGTTTGTACATTTGCATTTCTCTTTTCCTTGTGAGTTTTCTCAGTGACAGGAATCTTGCCTCTGACAATGGTGCCTGTTATGTACTGTTCCCATTGGGAGCAGGGTCGAGACTGATTCGCATATGGCTGGATCTAAACTGGAATGGCACAGCAAGCAAAAAAACGATGGATTTAACGCAGATCTGTGACTGGGGGTGAATGTTTGATTTGTTCAGCATTCCGTCCATCATCTGTTCTTTTTGCATTATGAAGAAGGGTCAGCAGAAAAAAGCCTTTACTACGATAGTGACAAAACTCTTGATCTCAAGAAAAATCTCTTTTAGTGACGGCGGTTTTCCATGAATGTGGTGTATATCGATGATAGCATTTTGCTCAATGCTGAAAGATACAATGGCAAGCAGGAAGACCTCAACAAGAAGGGTCTATTTCTACCTAAGAGGCTCCACGATCGAAATTACATTACACCAGTGAGCAGGACCTCAAAGAACAAACAGGTCGTGATTCAGGTATTTGAAAGTCTCAGGCAAATATTTTTCTGGGGTTCCTCCTTACTCCTGATTGATCCTGGAGCTAATGTGACCCCACTCTCTTTTCATCAGTCCTCCCAAAGTTATTGACCCCAAGGAGTCCTGAGCCGTTGATCAATTAAAGCACACAGTAACTCCTTATGGTAGTGCCTGAAGAAGTAAGGAAGCTCTACAACCCACGTAACCTAGTTACATCACTGAGTGCCTATGGCCCATATCCCACAAAACGCAACCCTCTCCCTCCCATAATCTCACACAGATCTCCATACACAACCACCCACTCTATAACTCTGCACACTAATGGCAGCCATCTTTTTTCATGGTCATCAATACAAACTCCACATTTGGCCAAACATTGTACATAGCAGCCCTCCGAACCAAAAGCAGGCTGGAAATATAGGCAATGCCTTTTTCCATCTTTAAACAGTTCATCCGAGATGGCCCTTCAGATCAGCACCAGAGCCATTCTCACAAGCAGCGGCTGAATCACAATTATCCATAAACACACCTAGCTGTTGACCTCAATGGCCAAAACATCATTTTAACAAAGCGCAATCCACTTTACACTCCTACCGCATAACCAGTTTCCTTTACTTCAAATTCACAGACCTCTTAAACACTCAAAACACTAGTAAATCCAGTACTTGTATAGCGCACGAATCACCCCTGAAGGGGTATCTCGGCGCTGGGGGCCGTTGGGAAGATTAAGCGAGCTATTGCCCAGAGTCGCATGGTGCTGGGCAGACCCCTGCCGCCGGAGCCAGGGATCGAACCGTGATTCCCAGCGTCCAGCGTCAGTCGCCCTGGCCGCGGCGCCACACCTCTCCCTTCAACAACAACGAATTTGCCAAATGTGGATTTTCTTCCCCAATTTCTAATAAACACCTACAGTGGGTATACCAACCCACCAGGTGATGCTTGCACTGCGAACATGAAAGAGACACAGAGAACTCACACTGCACAAAACTACTTAAACCTACTTCGAGGGCAACACTTTAAATCTCATCCTTTCTATCTTTCCCTTGGTCGCCTGCTCCCCTGACAAACTATAATGTCACCTCATTGAACATAACACATCACAACTCAACGCAAGTGAATCATAGCCTACACAAAACCTCACAGGTGCTTCAAGAAGGTCTTCAAAACCTCTCGACAACAGACCCTCAAGTGTTAATGCACCAAATGCCAAAAAAGATGACCAGAGGCGGCACGTTACCCATACTTGTGGCCTTCGCAGGGCGGAAACCGCAAGGACCGCCACCACCCCCCTGCTCTTACCTACGGCTGTCGCGGGGCGACAAACACAGGGACAGCCACGGGCGGCAAAAGGTCTAGCTATGCCACTGAATATGAACGCAAACTCCTGCTTGACATAGTCAGCACAACTCTTCACAGTACCAAAGAAAACTTCTCCCCACTAGAGCCAAAAGTCTCAAACACCAAACATCTGAACTCTGTAATACACAAGAACTTAACACGAGCAAGAGGAGGTTTGGCTATTTGAAAAGAGTGGCCTAAATCACAGACTTCCAAAAGGCTCACCAAATTCATACAATGTTGCAGAGCATGAAGTTGCAACACAAAACACAAGCCAGCATCAAGAACAAGGTTCACTTCCGGGAAGTGGAACACAGGATCGATCTGCCTCCTAACCATAATTTTCTCTATGGAAATGTTAACTTATATCAACTGCTATTTAATTGACAAACTCATCATCATCAAATTACAGATGAGGCCCGGCTGAAATTTAATTTATGCCTGCGTAATCTTGCCTGATTTCCAGCATTTCATGTTACACTGTTATGCGAAATTCCTGAGATTATGCCACGTAGCATATTTGAGACGTTGTTCAGGTAAAAACAGTATCACAGGAGCAAGGTAAGTTTGCAAACAAACCAAAAACGAGTAGCTGTTGTTCGCATCAGGGGGATTTTGAATTAAATTTGAGCACAAAATGCGTCCTTGCGCCAAAAACTGACGCACTAACGCATTTTGCAAGGCAAAAGAGAGCAAGATGCCAAAAAGGCCATTTTGAGTAATGACCTTGTTATTTTGCTTAAATTCACGTACTCCTTTGGCCATCCGCATAATTTCCTTTTGGAAATTACGTGAACTTCACCCAGGCCTAGTTCAGACCTCTCACTACCCGCTACATTCCACATATTCCATCCTTGGTACAAACCCACAACTGACACTCTTTCCAGCCTCTAACCATAGACACCACTGACATCATCAACTCGTCGAATGCTGACAGCGCATAATTGCTACAAAATGCAAAAGTTGCTAGTATGAACACCACATTCACACTGACATTTGTTTTGGATTAATGCTTGTAAGGGTGGGTCTAGAACCCCCAAGTACCTAGCAAAGCGCATCTGGTACAGATCTAACATTGTAAAACATCTCTCACACAGCACTCATTCACATACCACCAAACTCACATTTTACATCACTGCAGGCTTTGTGAATGTGCCTGGCTACTAAACACACATAGCATCACTTGCCACATGGAGCTGAAAACAACTATATAGCGTAAGGAAAATGTTGGATTAAATAAATGTATAGATGATTTACGCCTTGAATCAGTTCAGCAATACTTTACCAGAATGGCGCCATGATGTTTGTGAAAAGCTGTTATACACCAGAGGCAACCAGGTACAACACCATTATAAATGCACACGAAAAAGGAAAATCTAGTTTTTCATACTTAAATAACAACTGGAAAAGCAGGCAAGATCATGCTTTATGAGCTGTTTTAGTTTCAAGTGATACAAAGTAATGACAACCCCATGATTTTTGTGTGTAAATCACAGCAGGAATGTCATCAATGCAATATATAGATCAAGTTTTTTTTTTTTTGAGTTTTATATAGCGCGAACTAGACCCGCGAAATCGGGTATCAGAGCGCTTTACTGGAGCACCAGTTTCGTTACAGAAGGACACATTCATTATTGCTAGGCACAGGGAGATTAGGTGATTTGCCCAGAGTCACAGGATGTTGAGCGTCGTTGCCGAGACTCGAACCCGGTTCTCCAGCTTCGAGGGCGACCGCTCTAGTTGTATTTAGAAAGTTATTAGGGGCATTGCACACCCTATATATTTTATCAACAGACAATGGTAACCTAAATAATCAACAAAGAAACCTTCTGAAGCTGCAGTTGTACAGGTAAAGAAAAACAGTACTATTATTCTTTTTGGGGATGAAGGCTCTCCTGGAGGGCCCAGGAGTTTGGCCATACATGCAGAACTTCTCCGACCCCTTGTGGATGAGGTCTGGATGGAAGGTGATGTTGTAGTGGTTAATGGTGTGGTAGACAGGCCCGGCTCTAGGATTCTTGCTCAGGGAGGGCCATGAACAAGGATGGGTGGGCCACAATGATGACTGAGCATTAGTACAAAGTATTATTGCAGAGATCTGATATTTTAGGTACTGACATTGTTGACCTTTGACGTCTTAATACCATAACCACCGACCAACGAGGTACCTACTTCGCTTTCCCTGCTGCGCTTCCACCTTTGTTGAAATTGGGGGATGCAGCATGCAGATGTGCTGCAGCCTGCTCCTGGTCATGTGCAGAAATATTCCTGCGGCCACATGTCTCTTTGCAGCTTTGCAACTTTTCACTTTTTTTTTTTTTAATTGTCAGGTTTGCAGTTTGCAAAGCATTAAAGTTTAAAAATGTGGTGCAGTAAGCCCGCTGACAACTTTTCACACCACTACTTAATAAAATAATGCAGACTTTGCCATTATTTATCCTCCCTTTCTATGCCCATGTTCATTAAAAAAACAGTTAAAACTTAGTTATGGTTTTGGACAAATGTGCAAAACCAACTCAACTGGGTCTTTCTCCCATCTGTTTTGAGACCTACACGTTTTTTCTGATATTGCTTCTTTGGCCATCCCTGTAGTGGTAATACTTCCAGTATTTACTTCTCCCCTTAATGGAAGAAGTAACAACATACTTGAACTGCTAGTATTGAGTTGTCTGGCTGTTTTGTAGCGTGTATTTGGTTTGCAATGTGTAAATGGTTATCAACGTGTACCAAGTTATAAATGAACATAACATAACATGTGTATTTGTAAAGCGCACGTTCACCACTACGGGTATCTTGGCGCTGAATAACAGATGTTTGTTCTTTGTTGAGAAGCTTTACTCAGTAAAATAATACTGCAGTGCCCTATACTAAACAAACATGCTCAGAATAGACAACACTACACTGTGCACTACAGTGCATGTAATAAAAAAGACTTCCACAGGAGTTCAGGGCACAAAGGGTGTGCACTATGATCCTTAAAACACCTATCTTTGAGGCACAGAAACACATCAGGTAAGGTGCTTTTGAAAAAATCATAGTTCTATGCTGCAGATGGATGAAATTGGAGCCTTTGCCTCATCTGTGCGAATAAGTGAGAGTATTCAGGATATCTGTGCTGTTCATCTGTGCATGCAGCAGCTACCATACCTGCTGACATCACACTTGTCCCCAGGCCTGAAAGTACCCTATGTCCAAGGGTGAATCAGGAGGACCAAAAATTTACTAGGGCACCCAAAAACAAGTGGCCCACCTTTGCAGATCACAACCTTTCATGAAACATTGCTTGGTTAGTATCAGGGAGCTAATTTGGGGAGACATTTGTGATAAATTATACTTTTCAAATGTTCTAGGACCATTAGCATTATCCAGTGCTGGAAACACCCTTATTCCTCTGCAGCACACTCACACGTCTTCCAACGAATATGTGCCTGAATCAGTTGTTCACTCTTTGATTCTCTAAGCCCTTTCTCACCCTCCGATCTCTTAATCCTCTCTCGGCAATCAGGTCCTACAACTCCTGGTCATTCTTATGGATCCTTGCTTGGCCCTGACCAACATGACCCCTGAAGTTCATGTGGATCCTCTTGTCTGTTGGATTCTGTTCACACTTAAGAATCCATGGGTGCTGCTCATCCTAAGGCCTGCAGATCACTGACATTCCTGGTCACCCTGAGGTCTCCTGATATCTTTGCCCACCCTTAATAAGTCAGAAAACTCACTGCTAAACTTCAGGCTTCAGTGCTGTACACATCCAAGTCTTTTTTACACCCTTTTGATTGCCACACAGACGTCTTTCTGACTATGATGTCTTAATGGGTGTAACCCAACTTGGTACTTGGTGACGTTGATGGGAACAGACATGATCTGACTCTGCTTGACATTGTGGAGGAAATCACTTCAACTACAGCCGTTCTTTTCATTTTCAAATTATTACCTGTGCCCTTGCTCTCTTTTTCACTCCCCCACACGTATGAACAGCCCTTCACTCCTCTTTCTAGTGTTTATTCGTTTCTCCCCTTTCTTCACTCTCTCATTTCACCTGCACTCTCACGTTCTCACCCACCACAACTATTAGATTTTCTATGTTTCTGTATTTCTATCAATATATCATACCAACTTTTCATTCTGTCTCCCTCCCTCTGTCTTTCTCTCATTCTACAAAACCCTCTATCTATTTTAATCCCCTCCTATATCATTCTACCTCCCATTATTTTGCCTCTCTTGGTTTCCATCTCTTTTTTACTGTCTCTCTCTCTCTGTCTCTCTCCATAGTTGCCCTGATTTTCCCATTTCCATAGCCCCTGCACTATTTCCCTCCCTGTCTCTTAGTCTATAAACTCCCCCTCATTCTCACTCCTCTGTCTCTCACATACACTCTAACCTTCGTTCTTTTTCTACCTCCCATGTCCTTCTTCCCCACTCTCTGTTTCAATTGCCTCTTTGAGTTTTACTTCAGTTCTTTTTCCTGTCTTAAAAATTCTCCCTTTCTTCAATTGTGTTTTCTCATGCCAGTTACCCTCATTTCCTTCTAGCCCTTGAACTTGTTGGTGTCCTACACCTAATGTTATATTCTGTTGTGTCTCATTTACAGGCTTGCTTGGGGTTTATCAAACCTTGACATTTGCAGAAGACCATTCTCTGCAGACATTGCATTGATTCCTGTCTCTGTGAGTGCTTTCAGGTCTGCAGCTCCCAAAGGTTATTCAGGACACTGGAGGGCCTTCTACCTTTAGTAGAGATCAGACCACAAGCATGTTTTATTGTTGAGTGGTAAGGGAAAATCCACCTATTTCGGGAGGAATTGTTAGACAGTGGAGAATCCACAGGTGGCATTTCTTTGACCATACTATCTCTTTCTTGGGGTTTACTCCATATTTGTCCCTACCTCTAGGTATCACCAACCTCTAAATCAAGCTGTGGACTGTGGAACGTCAGAACTAAGAAGTGTGTATGAGGTCGTGTCCATCTTTTCCTTAGTATTACTGACCAGAAAACATCTAACATCCTCTTCAGCATCCAGCCTTCACTTTGTCATTCACTGTTCTTTTTCTCCTTTTGCATCGCCCTTCTCTCCACTTTTGCTTCTACCCTTCCCTCTTTTTATCAATCTCTTGTTCCACCCTTCTCTCCACTTAGTCTGTCCTCACTTCAACTTTTCCTTGGCTGTTTCCCTCTCTCCTTTCTTACTCTCTCACTCCCTCAATGTGCTTATGTATAATAATTACCCTCCACTCTATCCTCTTTTCCTCTCTTCTCTCCTCAATCATTTATCCCTCTCTCCTCTCCCCTCTGTTTGTCTCTACTCCCCACTACGTCTCTTATTTCCTTTAGTCTCTGTCTCTTTCTTTATTTCTCCACTGCTCTCATCTCTCCATTTACCCAAACATAGAGGGTGGATTAATTTTTTCACTGCTACTTTCTCAAAATCAAATTTTCCTTTTAGTCATTTCTAGTCATATGTAACTTTCAGTCCTTAGTGTTTTATTTCTGAAGCTGCATTGCGCTTCGATGTGCACAGCTCACTCCCCATTCCATAAACGGACGGAATGTCATTGGAATGAAACTTCCAATCTACATCTGGTATGTCACTACACAGTTTTTAAACCAAGAAAGCTGGCACTAGGCTCCCCCTCGCTCCCTCCTGTAACGTTACTATCCGATCGTTATGGCCTGCTGCAAGGGACTAAAGCCAACATCCCCCGCCTAAGACTTGTTAATTGTTCTGCTCAAAAGCATCATAAGCTCCATGAAGACTCAGTCACCTCCTGAGGCCTGGGATGGGAGGAGATGCACAATGCTGTGCCTCCTTTGCTGCCCCTTGACATTGGACCGGCCTGACTGTGGCTTGCTGAGAGTCACATCCAAGCTGTAGCAGCCTTTCGGGTTGTGCGCCAGCATGAAAGTCGGCCCAAGTATGTGGACCTGCTTTTCCATTTCTGAATGACCTTGGGTGGGCCTGGATCTTCCTTGGGTGGGCCTGGCCCACCTGGCCCAGCCTCTAGAACCGGGCCTGGTGGTAGATCGTGTTGTGCTGTCGCTTTGTGCCAAGTGGGTCACCTGAGACGTAGGGGACGATTTATATCTTGGTGGTATCTATACCGCCAAGATAATGGTCCGCCCACCAAATTTATATGTGGGCGGACCTTAAGTTTAATCACGGCAGAGACTACTCAGTCTCCGCCATGATTAAACCCCTCTGACGATCCTAGGGATTAAGGACCATCGGAGGCAGACCTCTAATTCTGCCCACCTATTTTAGATGGGCAGAATTAGAGGTGAGTTTTCACTGCCCGTCACCGCCAGGAAATCCCTGGCATTAAGGGGCAGTGAAAACTGCTAAATGCTCCCCTCGCCATGGGAGAGGACTTCCATGGCGAGGGGAGCATTTTCTTTTTCCTTTTTAAAAAGGAGATTCCGGTTCGGCATATTCTTTTAGAAAAAAAAAAAGAAAACAGTTTAGTGCATGGCTCTGTCATGTTGACATGTAAACAGTATAGACAGGAACTGCCTTGATAGCAGTACTGCAAATTCTTAATAAATGAAGGCAATGTTGGTGGCAATCAGATGTTAACATAGCCTCTGCCCCCACACACACACATACACGTTCTCAAATGGGACTGAAATGATGTCCATCATTCAGGCATGGATGACAATATTTCAGGTTAATGGGCCAGGCGGGGACCTTGAAGACTGTGTGCCTACAGGCTCGCCTCGCATCCGTTGGCCTATGGAGTACTATTAAGGGGTCGAATCCGATTCGGGCTGGAAAAAGCACCGACCGACTCGGAGCCGGAAAAATTACGACCGACACGTACCAGTGGCGCCCGACACGCCAAGTACGATGCAAGCAGCGATAAATCCGACCGACACGTTAGGAAACCAAGCCGACCGACCGAGCCGCTCGGAAAATAGCAATCCGGCCGGAAAAACACGCTAATC
The DNA here is from genome assembly GCA_963921515.1 of Calotriton arnoldi. Taxonomy (NCBI): domain Eukaryota; kingdom Metazoa; phylum Chordata; class Amphibia; order Caudata; family Salamandridae; genus Calotriton; species Calotriton arnoldi. The sequence goes on from CAWUFW010005624.1 coordinate 1,287,311, forward strand.
CAACCGACCGACACGCACCCGGAACAAATCCGACCGAATCGTACCCGCCAACTCCAAACCGCAAAGTACGATGCAAGGCGCGAAAAACACGACCGAGTCGGACGGAGGACAAGCCGTACGACCGACACGCATACAAAACCGAGCCGAAGCAACACAATACACCGCGACCGACGCGTACGCAGCATACAAAACTGCACAAACACAGCGTGAACGAAACGGAAAACACCGTACGAGACCAATGCAGGGTCCGACTCGGTCACAAGAACGTTTCCAACATACACAAACAGCACAAAGGAAAAATCAACCAAAAAAAGGCCAAACAAGCAATTACCAAGCCAATAAATACTGGGGGGGGTGGGGACAGAGAACAAAGACACACCCACAACTCCACCTATATAAAGGACACAAATCACAACCATGAGCCTTTGCAAATGCCATTCCACTGCCAGCACCCAAGAGAAAGCAACCACACACCCACAGCTCATCCCTCACACAAGCCACACACCATCAGCACACCAACAAATACCTACCTCACATACACCCAGCAAAACACACACTCACACACCCTCACCTGCACACCAACACACACATCACTCACCATCACCACCCATCACCATGCCCCCCAAGAAGAATCACAAGTTCCTAGATTGTGAATTGGAAGTCCTGGTAGACGAGATCCTCAGGGTAGAGCCACAGCTGTTTGGCACATTGGTCCAACAGACCCCCATGTCGCAGAAAACCAAGATGTGGGAGAGGATCATCAACAGGGTGAACGCCCAATCACCATGTCGGCGCACAAAGACCGACATCCAGAACAGGTGGTATGACGTGCGCAGGAGGGTACGGAAACTGCTGAAGCAAGACTACATCAACAGCCAACACACCGGCAGTGGCCCTCCTGCCAAGCCAATATACCTCAGGCCCTGGGAGGAGAAGGTGCGGGCCATCCTACCGCCAGTGAGCATATATGGACTAGAGGACATCCCAGAGCCTGGTGAGTACACAACAAATGTACACAATATACTGCCACAAAACACACACACATCACTGTCAAGGGGAGAGTCAAACCATGCACTCATAGCAATCACACAGCAACCAGAACAGAATCATCCCAAAATGTGTATGTCAGTCAGAGAAACACAACACATGCCATCAAAAAAGTCACATCCAACCGTGCCAACACATGTACAAACACAACCACAACTACAGCTAGGCAGTGGCACAAATAGAACTAACAAACACATCCACACATGTAGCCACCACAACAACACCAACACACAGTGAAGACCACTCAAAGGAAGGAATTCTGTGTATGCTGGCCAAGTCAGTGTAGCCAATAGCATCATGGGAGTCGCAGTCACACATATTGCCCCCCACAACTGTCCCATCAACACCACCCTGAACCATGCTCACATCACAGGGAGTGGAGAAGGACTCACAAGATGGCTGACACTGGCTACTGCTGTGGGGAGCACAAGGCCCTGCTGGCAACTGTGCACCAACAAACAGCAGGACACCACTGACTGACATCCTGAGAGACAACTTACACTCCCTGCAATGCAAGCACGTTCCATGGTGGGATATCTGGCTGGCTGGCTGGGTGGGAAGGGGGACTTGCAGCACTGACTATAGTCACCAGCACCTCCCCTCACCCCCCCCCAACACAAACTCCACAGTACCCACCTGGTAGAATGCAATGCCCTCCATCCTAACACAAGATCCCACAAAGCACCACCACCCTGGGTTATGTTGTGTGAAGCACAGGGACACTCTTGGGACTCTTAGCCAAACAACTGCCAGGACAACACTCCCAGCCATCCTGTCAGCACAGCCAGCCCACCCCACAGGGAAGCAGAGTCAAAAGGAAGGAAGCATGGGCATGCTGGGAAGGGGGTGGAGGCAATAGCATGATGGGAGTCGTAGTCACAGACATTGCTCACCCCCACAACTGTCCCATCAACACCACCCTGAACCATGCTCACATCACAGGGAGTGGAGAAGGACTCACAAGATGGCTGACACTGGCTACTGCTGTGGGGAGCACAAGGCCCTGCTGCCAACTGTGCACCAACAAACAGCAGGACACCACTGACTGACATCCTGAGAGACAACTTCCACTCCCTGCAATGCAAGCACGTTCCATGGTGGGATATCTGGCTGGCTGGCTGGGTGGGAAGGGGGACTTGCAGCACTGACTATAGTCACCAGCACCTCCCCTCACCCCCCCCAACACAAACTCCACAGTACCCACCTGGTAGAATGCAATGCCCTCCATCCTAACACAAGATCCCACAAAGCACCACCACCCTGGGTTATGTTGTGTGAAGCACAGGGACACTCTTGGGACTCTTAGCCAAACAACTGCCAGGACAACACTCCCAGCCATCCTGTCAGCACAGCCAGCCCACCCCACAGGGAAGCAGAGTCAAAGGAAGGAAGCATGGGCATGCTGGGAAGGGGGTGGAGGCAATAGCATGATGGGAGTCGTAGTCACAGACATTGCTCACCCCCACAACTGTCCCATCAACACCACCCTGAACCATGCTCACATCACAGGGAGTGGAGAAGGACTCACAAGATGGCTGACACTGGCTACTGCTGTGGGGAGCACAAGGCCCTGCTGGCAACTGTGCACCAACAAACAGCAGGACACCACTGACTGACATCCTGAGAGACAACTTCCACTCCCTGCAATGCAAGCACGTTCCATGGTGGGATAACTGACTGGGTGGGTGGGTGGGTGGGAAGGAGGTCTGGCTGTCAACCAAACACAATCAATGCAGACCATGTTCACACCCCAGAGAATACATAGAAATGCCCAAATAATGCAGGACAATGTGCCACACCAATATCAACCCCTGACTGTGACGACTTAGGACAATACAATGTACAGGCCCGCACCCCGAGGCACAGTCACAACTGTCAGGTGTGTCAACCACTGATGCCTGCAGAAACATGAAATACATTGTTTGTGTCTCCCAAAAACAGGTGATGATAGGGACACAGCAGCAGACGCTGAGGAGTCCCAGTCCCAGGCTCAAGAGGATGCCGAGCTCACTGGCGTCGTACAGCCTCTGTCCTCCTCGGACGATGAACAACCTGGCACATCCGGTGCAAGTCAACTTGCTGCACCAGCAGGACCACCAGCTGCAGCACCAGCAGGTCCACCAGCTGCACCCCCTGCACCCACCCCTCCAACGACTGTCACCACGAATACCATCCCTGCCGACATGGACAGAATAAGGAACAACACCAGCGCAGTGACCCTGGACCAACCTGGGGCCATGGACACCACCACCACCACCACCCCCAAGGTGGACCAGGGTTATCTGTGCGTGCAACTGCACACACTGCACATGTCAGCAGGGGTGGTGGGAGGGGTGGGAGACAGAGGTCGCTGCTTGCAGACGTTGCTGGTGTGCATGAAGACCCACAACTGGTACGCATAGCTGATGCGTACCAGTCCAGCACCGGAGAGCTCAGCCAGGTAGTGGGGCTCCTCAGAGACATCAAACAGCAGCAGGCTGCCCATCATGCCCGCTTGGACTCCCACATGTCCCACGTGGAGTCACACATGTCACGTGTGGACTCCCACATGTCCCGCGTGGAGTCCAAGTGGGATGTACTACATGAGATGACGGCGGTGCACAGGGACATTTTACAATGCCTCCGCCAGATGAACAGCAACCAGTCCACACCTCCCTGTGTGCCAACAACATCTGGTACCGAACAAACTGCAACTGCCACAGGGAGGGAGGAGGACTCTGGCGGAGAGTCCCCTGCACCGCAGCAGCCTGCACTTGAGGGCCCCCCCCAAGAAGAGGGGTCGTCCGAGGAGGGGAAAGTGAGAGGCTGATGGCCAAGCGCAACTCCCAGGAAGCCTGAACCTGTTCTGGATTTTCGCCTTTGTGCACAGACTGTTCACCCTGTTGATGGCAACACTACTCCCACACATTGCATGGGGAGTACAAGTTGGAACAATGTGTCAGACAACTGTGGCCCCGATACTGGGGATCCTGTCTACCTGGACTTTCAATTCACCTAGGAACTTGGGATTGCAAGATTCATGTACAGCACAATCCATCCTATGCACTATTAACACAGATGTATCACAATAAACACACTAATACACCATACTTGCCTCTGTCGTGATTCCAACGTGGGTGCTGTTATGGGGATGATGAACTGCAAAATTACACTGTGTATGCGAACTGCAACAGCAAGGACAACACAGGCATGTGAGTACAGGCAACGTGACACATATGAGGGAGACACACCACCAGGGCTACACAACACATACACACCTAGGCCATCTGACTCATTGCCTACACTGATGTTGCCAGGGAAGACGGTGCAATGCACAGACACCACACCCATTCCCAGTTGTAGTCAAGTAGCCCACAGGTGCAGTAAGCAAATGGCAGTCAAATGTGTGACCACAGACAACGCACATCACTAAGTGAAGCACAGGTTTATTACACAGTAGCAACATGCCGTAACCACTACAGATGCAAGGTAACCCCACCTGGTAGCGGGCACACAGTCAACAACTGTAGACGGAAGGAAGTCCATGGGTGTGGCGCACATCACCTGTAGGGACACAACAGCTACCAGCCTGGATGTGCAATCACGTCGTCGGTGGACACAGTTGACCAAACGAATCTGAAAGTACCCTGTGAAGGACAGAAATGACACACAGTCAAAAGCAATGCAGTACAGGACAGATCAGCAAAACTCATGCACAATACATGTTACAAGATACCCACCCAGAACCAAGTTAGCATGTCAACACTGTTGGGGAGTACAGCCCACCTGTCACCACACATCGCAACACACATCCTGTCAAGTAGCCCATGGACACACTCCAACAGCACCAGAGCACCACCCACACATCATGCCAACTCACATCATTCACATGACACCTCAGGATACTCACATTCAGCTAAAGAAGTTGGTGATGAGCTGTGTGCGGACATCACCATCACCATCATCATCATCATCATCGTCACTGGCATCGTGGTCCAGGCCAGGATCCTCCACAGGTGGCGGATGTTGGTCATCGTCATCCTGGATGAGAGGCAACTCCTTCCGCACTGCCAGGTTGTGGAGCATGCAGCAGACGATGATAATCTTGCACACTTTCGCAGGGGCATATGGGAGGGACCCTCCGGTCTTGTCCAGGCAGCGGAAGCGGCTCTTCAGGAGACCAAAGGTCCGCTCAATCACTCTCCTGGTCCGACCATGTGCCTCATTGTAGCGCATCTGGGCAGGTGTCACAGGGTTCCTGAGGGGTGTCAGCAACCACGGCATGTTGGGGTATCCCGAGTCACCTACGGACAGACAAGTGCACATCAGCTGACTTGGAAAAGTGGGCGGAATACTACAGATCAGATCACACACAATGGCACAAAGTCAGTACACACCGACAAGCCAGGCACGCTGGTTCTGCATCTGTGCCATCAACCTGGGGATGCGACTACTCCTCATCACAAAGGCATCGTGTGCTGAACCAGGGAAACGGGCACACACGTGTGTGATGGTCATGTCTGCAAGACACACCACCAGTGCATTGACCGAGTGGTAGTGCTTGCGGTTCCTGTAGGCCTGCTCCTGGGCCTGTGGTGGTACCAAAGCCACATGTGTCCCATCAATGGAGCCAATGACATGCGGCATCCTCCCCAGGGCATAAAAGTCACTCTTCACGTCAGTGAGTCGTCGCAGTCTAGGGAAATATATGTACCGGTTCAGGAAGAGCAACATTGCCGCCAAGAAATCGCGGAGCACACGGCTGAACATGGTCTGTGACATCCCACCAGCAGACGCCACAGTATGTTGGAAGGTACCGGTGGCAAAGAAGTGTAGGGCTGCCATCACCTTCACCTTGGGGGTCAGCGCTGTAGGATACGGCCGGCCAGGCTGCAAATGTGGGGACAACTGCACTGCCAAATCCTCAATCAGCTGCCTGGTGAAGCGGTACCGTCGGATGCTGTCCCGTTCCACCATCGTTGCCAGGTCTGGGAATGGCCGATGGACAGCAGGAGCCCTGCAGTGCAGAGGAGAAGTAAGCAAGATCGTCAGTCACCCCACATATGCGGCATTGAACACACTCAAGTTCCCAACATACATCATCATGAGGCACAACTACATGAAGTGTGCAGTACCGGAACGACATGTATGGTACATACATGGCCAACATCTGTCAACACGGTCCTACAGGTGGCATCAATTTGTCCCAGGTTGGCCCATTGGATATCATGATGCTGTGTCAAAGTCACCCCCCAGTGACATGTGAGGACAGATGTGCCCCAGGCACCACAGCTCAACGACAGGCACATTCCCAGGGACCCTGTAATGCCACATGGACACTGGCATCACCTGGAGTATCATGTGTACACCACAGCAAAACAAACATGACCCCCACAGGTAGTGGCCACACTTGCCATGGCAGGAGAGCCATGGACGTCTGTGACACACACGCACAACATCAGAGTCCATGCACACACAACGTGGATGTGGAGACTGTCTCCCATTGTGCACATGAAATCAGAGACATTGTAAACACTACATGCACAAAGACTGTGGAGGGCCATCACTATTGTGCCACTGGGACACCCTGGCTCAAACATACCGTCCCACATGGGACTCACGGGGTATGTGACATGACATACACAAACACCACTGTGAAATGTGACCATGACACATGCACAGATATGAACAGTTGCACATCACAGTGGTCACGTACACGTAACACCCAGGATCCTGTCCCCATGAACACGTGCACAGCCTGGGGGTGGCTGCCCACAGGTGACACCCACAGGACAACATGTACACCAACATACACACAATAGGAAATGCAGCCTTACATGCCTTATGATAAGGTTTGGACAGGCTGTCGTGATGTAGGTGTGCCCCTCACTCCCTGGGAGCTATCTGTGGCTGGCATATGTCCATCTGAGACAGGCATGCTGACCTATGCCAGTCACATATACAGTGATGCGTTGAACAGCAATGGACCGATCGGTGCCTCCGGCCGGCCCATTGCTTTCAATGTGTGCGGGTACGCGTTGTACCCCTGTGCGCGTTGAACTGCAATGGACCGATCGGTGCCTCCGGCCGGCCCATTGCTTTCAATGTGTGCGGGTACGCGTTGTACCCCTGTGCGCGTTGAACTGCAATGGACCGATCGGTGCCTCCGGCCGGCCCATTGCTTTCAATGTGTGCGGGTACGCGTTGTACCCCTGTGCGCGTTGAACTGCAATGGACCGATCGGTGCCTCCGGCCGGCCCATTGCTTTCAATGTGTGCGGGTACGCGTTGTACCCCTGTGCGCGTTGTACCTCAATGGACCGATCGGTGCGCACCCATTGACAATGGGCTTGCCTGGCAACGGACGCGTTTTCGAATTTCGAACGAGTCGGTTGCTGGAAAATCAGTTGGTCACCCACAACAATGTTGCAAAATCATGTATGTCATGAAGTTGAAGTTTTGAAGGATGCTGTGGGCGTGTTTTGGTGCTGCTATTCCATGGATTGGCCAGATTCAGAAGATGCAAACGACTTGGACCTATCACTTTGGACACAAGGGACAGTATCTGCCTCTCCAGCACATATATATTGCTGCCTGTTCCCCTGAGAGCCCACTTGCCTGCACTACATGCTCCAGGACGACATCTGCCACTGCACTGCTGCTGTCTCTGCCCCTCTGGACCCTGCAATGGCACGTACTGTGGAGAGAGCCCCAGCCTTCAGCCTTGAGGAGAACCAGGCCCTGCTGGACAGCCTACTTCCACAGTACAGCAAGCTGTATGGGACACCAGGGGAGCAGGTGAGTGTTCTGTGCACTGCCTTTCTGAATGTGCATTTTGTCTGACTAGCAAGGCTGAGAGTCAGCACACCACTGGCTAGCAGGCTCACTGAGTAGTTGTCACCCCCCATAGTGTGTAGTGACTTGCACTGGACAGGTATGGTGCAGTGACAGTGCTTCTGAACAGGGTTTTACTCCCCATGCAATGATACCATGTAGTGACTTCTGGAAAACTGTCCATGGGCAGCCGTGCACTGCCTGTGTACACCATGTGCCCCTGTGATTGCGACATGTATATGCAACTGTGTCATGCACGGATATGTTGCATGTGTAGTAATGGCCTTATCACTTTGTCATCCTGACAGGCTTCTGCCCATCGGAAGCATGAGATATGGAAGGACATCGTCCGGGCTGTCCGGTCCGTGGGGGTCTACAAGCGCCGGATCCGCAACTGCCAAAAGAGGTGGCAGGACCTTCGGGGCTGGACCCGGAGGATTGCACGGGTCCAGCTGAAGCTGTCGCCTCCTCGCAGGAGGGGCGGAACACGGACCCTGACCCCCACATGCTCAGGATCCTGGCGGTGGTCTTTCCAGACCTGGATGGGCAGCTGAAGGCCAGAGAGCAGCAAGGAGGGGTGAGTCAAAGACTGCACTGTGTACTCTGTCTAACATGCTATGTGCCCTCCTCGGGCCTGGTTAAACTGCCACAGTACAGCAGTCATGTTGTCCAGGAGCCATGTCCCTCTATTGTGCACTGCCCACTCCTCATCTGATACCCAGGTGTGGCCCTTACATGCAGGGAATTCTGTCACTTAGGACTGTGTCCTTGCAGTTTGCTTGACTCAAGGTGGGAGACAGCATCTGTTTCCCTGACTCTGTGGTGGGCATCATGGGTGGGTCCATTGCTTACACAATGCCTGTATTCTGACATGTATTCAGCGTGTTACTTTGATCTGTGGTCCAATTGCTGAGCTGATCCACCACATGTGGCTGGGGTACCTGGCACACACCCATGCTGCGGGTGGGAACAATGTTTGGGCCCCAGGAGTATGTATATGACGTGTGTCACACATACTTAGCCAGCTGCCTACAGTCCAGGGCTCATCCCTCATTCATGTGGGGCTGGACAGTCATGCCTACTCCAGGCCATACAATACACTCTGTACTCCCACTCCCGTGTATCAGCGGACACATTGTGCACAGTGATTTGACCCCTCAGGTGTCTGCCTCTGTGTCAGTGTGCTGTGGATTAGTCGCCAGGACTGCTGTGGAGTTTCTTGGTAGGGGCTCAGCATGCCACTGGAGATGTGACCATAGGAGACGATACTTGTGTGACACATAGGTGTCTGATCAGCTGCCCATGCAGACTGGGGCATGTAAATGTGAAGTTCAGGCAGCTGTTCCCCATGCACAGCAGAGTGTGAGGGGCTCAGGTTCAGAGGGTAGTGTCACAGGTCTCCCATATGTCCAATAGGTATGACCTGGACAGATGAGGGTTAAGAGGATGTGTTGTGGGGGGGATGTACATGTGCACTTGTGCAGCTCCAGGACTTGCATTCCCCATGACCTACTATTGTGACACAGTGCAGAGTGTTGTTGTCTGGCTGCAAAGTCATACATCACTGAGCCAGTGATGTATGACTTTGCAGTCATGCCTCCGCCATGGCATGTGTCTACTGATTGGTGAGCCTGCAGGGGAGTGACATGTGCTACATGCACACCATAGTGGCGCTGGCTATCAGGACATGGGTGCATCATGGTGTCTGTCGCTGGTATGCATCACATGCATTTCCTATTTGACTCTGGGCATCCCTTACATCCGGAAACCTGTACTGACTCAGTGGCAAGAGCTGTGATGTGTCCACACCGTGTCCTCTGCACTGTCCAACTACTGTGTACTTGGTGCATGTGTCAACACTGGGGTGTTGCAATCCAACAGACACCAGACAGATGGGTGCAAGGCCATGTGGGATGTGAGTGCCATGCTTGGCATCAGACTGACAATTGACTTCTCCTGTTCAATTAGTGCACTTTTAGCAATGTACAACTAATGATGCCAGGGCTTGCTCTGTGATGTGCTGTGCTCACAGTGGTGTGTGCGTTATGTGCAGGTGACTGATGTCTGTCTGTTTCCCCATTGTTTGCAGATACATCCACGGCCACGGAAGGGGACAGCTCCACGGACCAGGAGGAGCCGGAGAGCCAGACTGGGTCAGCAGCCGAGGAGTGGTCGGAGGGACCCAGTGGCACGGAGGGCGAGGGGAGCCACACCGAGGAGTCCTCAGCAGCATCCACCTCAGCTGAGGACCAGAGCAACTCGGAGGATGACTCCCTTGTGGAGGCGGGTGTCAGCAGCCACCACACCCCAGCTAGTGTTGCTGTCCCCGCCACCACCAGCACCACCACCGCCCTCCCATCGGCTCCCATTCCCCAGGTCCGTGGAGGCTCCCATGTCCGGGAGCGTGTCTCCTTTGGGCCAGGCACCGCACCCCCTGCCCCTGTGTCCCCTGCTGCCCTGAGTGAGGAGTCTGTGTACCTCCTTCGCCAGCTCCATGTAGGGCAGACAGCCATGCTGAGTGTCCTCCATGCGCACACCGCGCTGTTGACTCAGCTGGTGTCGTTCATGGAGGGCATCTCATCGGGCATGTCTGACCTACAGAGGGGCAATAGGTCCATGGACTCCTCCCTGACGGCAGCAGTGTCCCTCCTCAAACGGTCCCTCACCCCTCCTGCCTCTGCTCCATCCACACTCCCCAGCACCTTACCCATCCCAGAGCACACACACACCGGCACAGGCACACACCAGCACACACACATCCAGCACACTGACACACACGCCAATGACAAAACGCACACGCACGCACATTCAGGGGACTGAAGCCAGACTCACAGGGGATGGGGCCCTGGAACACACACACGCATCCACATGCACTGCGCAGTCCTCAGTTCCCTCTCCCTCCAAAGCACCCTCCCTTGCCTCACCTGCAACCCCAAAGTCACAGCAGCTCTTCCTCTGTGACCTCGGCCTCTTCCCCACCGATGAAGCTGCTCCAGCATCCCGGGGGAAGAGGAAGCCCACCCACACGGAGCAGAGTGCCCCTCGCCCCCGGACACCCTCCCCCAGGCGCAGACGGACTGAGGCCCCCACCCGCAAGTCCCCCGGAGTGCTAAGAGCAAGACCCCGCCACCGCCCTGCAGCTCAGGCACAAGGTCTCCGTCCTCCATCCCTCAGGCCCCCACTGCACAGGTGCCCCCACCACACCCTGCCCCAGGTTCCCCCACCCACAGATATACCATCCCCAAGATGCTCCGGCCTTCTCCCCCTGCCACTTGCTCTCCCAGCACCACACCCCCCGCTGCGCTTGTCTGTGCCACTGATGTGGTGAGGGTGTCCTCCCCCTCTGTCCAACCCACCTTGCCTGTTCCCCATTCTCCTCCCCTGGAGGTAGGCACTGCAGTGGAGTCCACTACCGCCCTGTCTGACTTGGGCACTGCAGTGGCGGACCTGTCCACCCCATCTGCAGGGTCCACTGCAGTTGTGCCGGCACCCACGACATCTGTGTCATGCCCCCCAGTTGTGCCGGCACACACCATGTCAGACACCTCCACTGCAGTTGTCAGTGGCTCTCCAGCACCCACCACCCCTTCCCTGACTCCCCCTGGTGAGCCCTGATCCTGTCCCTGCGGTGCCTGGCCTGCCCCCCGGTTGCCCCTCCTAGTGGATTGTCCCTGGTATTGTGCAGGCATGCGTAGGGTGACATCTGCCAGTGTCACCCTGTTTGAACTTTGACAATGGACTGGCCATTGGCCTTTGCTCTAATTTCTTCTGGACGTCGTTATCAAACAACACATATGCTGAATAAAGCAACTTTCTTTTCTCTAGTGCTCATGCTTCAGATGTACATGTTGTTGGTGCAGCTAACCATGCCCTTGCTGCAGTGATGGTGATATCTGGTCTCATGATTATGAAGTGTTACTGTGCAGGAACCCATGTGGTCCAGGGGGAATGTGTCCTATCATGTGGTGTATCCATGTCATCAATAGCAGCATCTGAGGGTGTCATGTGTTCAGTATTTGGCAATGGGTTTCCTACTTACATTGGCAATTTCATATCTGTGGCTTCCACCCCTGCACATCTGTTGTGCCTGCCATCGTTGCATTTGTCTACTTCCCTGACCGTGTTGCCATCTCCAGTGGACATGCAGGTTTGGGCATCAATGGGGAGGGACTCATCCGTGTAGTCAGTGCAACATTGCTATACAAGTGTGTTGGATCTGTGCTGATGATTCCGTTGGCACATCCATGACCAGGCTGATGTGATGGGAGCCCTCATTTGGTGCTAATTGTTGATTGTGTGACCAAGTGCTCAGCTGACATGATGGGGCCCTACTGAGGCAACATATGGCACAGCTTTCCTCACACAGGAGTGGAGTCCCCTCATGGCAGTGTGTACACGTGTGACATTGCCTGCGCCCAAGGTGTGTGTTGTATGTGCATGTCTGTGTGTTCACTTCCATTCATCTGCGCATGCTGTGATCCCTAGTGTTGTACCTGTTTGTGATGCTTGCTGACTTGAGCTATGTTCCCCCAAAGTCTTCTCCCTGTGTTCTCTGTGATGTGGGTGCATGGCACATTACTGGTCATCAGGGTGTCACCCATAGGTGTGTTTGCTGTCAGGGCAGAGTTTGTGTGCAGACGCAGATGGGTCACAGTCAGGTTTCCCTTTGGCACTTGTTGTTTGCCCCTGTCATGTGATTTCCAGTTTGTGTTATCTTTCAGTGATTGTGACACGTTGTGT